>CP136060.1:663144058-664380130 GCA_032464435.1 Aegilops umbellulata
TACGGATAGAGCGTTCTGTGTTTCCGTTGACCGTAATTACTCCTCGAGGGCCTGGCATCTTGAGCTTGAGATATGCGTAGTCCGGCACCGCATTGAATTTAGCGAATGCGGTTCGTTCGAGCAGGGCGTGATAGCCACTGCGAAACGGGACTATATCAAAGATTAACTCTTCGCTTCGGAAGTTATCCGGAGATCCGAAGACCACATCAAGTGTCACCGAGTCTGTGCAATTGGCATCTACACCTGGTATGACGCCTTTAAAGGTCGTCCTTGTGGGCTTGATCCTTGATGGATCTATGCCCATTTTCTGCACTGTATACTGATAAAGCAGGTTCAGGCTACTGCCGCCGTCCATGAGGACTCTTGTGAGATCAAATCCGTCAATGATTGGGTCAAGAACCAATGCGGCAAAACCGCCGTGACGGATGCTAGTGGGGTGGTCCCTTCGATCAAAAGTGATCAGGCAGGAGCACCATGGGTTGAACTTTGGGGCGACTGGCTCGATCGCGTATACGTCCCGTAGCGCACGCTTCCGCTCCTTCTAGGGAATGTGGGTCGCGTATATCATGTTCACCGCCCGCACTTGTGGGGAAACCCCTTCTGTCCATTGTTGTTCGGCGGCCTGGGCTCCTCCTCATCGTCGCTATGCAGCCCCTTGTCTTTGTGTTCGGCTCTTAACTTGCCTGCCTGGTTGAACACCCAACAATCCCTGTTGGTGTGATTGGCTGGCCTTTCGGGGGTGCCATGAATCTGGCACGAGTGGTCAAGTATCCGGTCCAAACTGGACGGGCCCTGGGTATTCTTTTTAAATGGCTTTTTCCGTCGTTCGTAGAAGATGGATCAATCTTATTCAATTGGACCGGCGAGTGCAAGTGCAAGTGCGGCAACGGGGTCATCAATCAGGGTAAACAATCATTGTCTTCGTGTCTAGATACATAATAAATCAAGCTGGGAAGCTACAGACAACAACGACATACATACATACTCTCTCCGTCTTTGAAAAAGATACTTTCAACTTTGTTTGAGGGTCAAACTATTTTAAAGTTTGACTGAGCTTGTGCAAAAATATGGCAATGCTTGTGAAACCACATAGGTATATGATAAAAATATATTTTATCATGAATCTAATACAACTAATTTGATAAAATAAATGTTGGTCTATTATTATGTAAATACGGTCAAATATAAAAGGTTTAATTTTTCATCAAAGTTGAAAGTATACTATTTCAAGAACGAAGGGAGCACCTTCCAAGAACGAAGGGAGCACCTGGGCGATGAGGTTGAGAGCCGGCTATACTGATTAAGGCCGATATGTATAGTCAGCGGTGAGAGGCTTGAAGATGCGCCGCTCGTCGGAGTCGAGGTCGGCGCGCCCAAAGCAGAAGGACGTGAACGATGTCACGGCCAGCACTGGGCTACCCAGGCCGACAGTGGCCGTCTCGACGTATTCGGCAGCCCTGTGCTCCTCCACCCAGTCCACCAGCTGCTGGAAGTGCTCGTCCATAGCCTTGGAATTGATCGACTCGCGCACCGCCGACGCGATGTCTAGGAGTGGTTGCCCGCGGATGCCCTCCACGCTCGCCTCGGCCACCGCGAACGTCGTGACGTTGCTGACGTAGTTGCGCATCACTGCTTTGTACCTCGGCGCGGTGAGACGGCGCCGCCCGCCCACCCACCAGTAAATGCGGCAGCTCTTGTCAGACGCGCCCACCACAGCGGCCAAGGCCTTCCACAGGTACGTGGATCACTACTAGAAAAAGGGCTATTAATGGCGCACCTAATTTGGCCATTAATGGCGCATTAGTGGTGCGCCATTAGTAGCACGCCATTAGTAATATTTACTAATGGCGCACTACTGGTGCGCCATTAGTATCTGGTATACTAATGGCGCACCGCTGGTGCGCCATTAGTGTGGGGCACGGTGCGCCATTAGTATGCCTACCAGCGCCATGTGTAGCCAGGTGCTTTGGTATACTAATGGCGCACCACTGGGTGATGCGCCATTAGTAACCTAGGCATACTAATGGCGCACTACTTAGTGATGCGCCATTAGTATCCTCTGGAATACTAATGGCGCACTTTTATGTGATGCGCCATTAGTATGAATATTAGGTTTTTTTTATTTTTTAGTTTTCTGTTTTTTTGCACAGGTTACAAAATGTATAATTGGACAAAATATAAACAGCACACATCAACAACAGATTCATCGAATACAATAAAAGATTAGTCTCCGAATACAATTCATCATATTAGTCTCCGAATACAATTCATCATATTAGTCTCCGAATTGAAAAGACCGAACAAAGATAGAACATTATATTACAAGTCTCGAGACCGCGAGTAACGAGTTTGTCTTCACATTACAAGTCGATATCGATCATCTAAACTACCATCACATAGAAGAGAGTTGCGGTCATCACGATGAGCATCATCACGATGGAACTCGTCTTCATCCGGTTCCTCCAACGCTCCCTCCCCTCTCTCGCTAGATAGCGGGCGTATCTAGATTCGGCCTCGGCCCTAGTGGTGTACCCTTTGTAACTGTTTCCGCTGAATCGGTGAACCTGTCTCCGACACTCCTCCCAGTCGTCGTAGACTCCGGGAACCTTACCCTTGTAGACGACATACGATGGCATCGCTATGCACTAGCCAAACGTTAGTACCAATTCACAAACAATACATAAGCAATATATAAGTATGCAACAGAACGATCGGAAGAGAAAAGCAAGACATTAATAGCATCGATTACATCTAAGTTTAACGACTCTCGAAACCAAAGAGACATACTACAAGTTCATTAAAGTTTAATTACAAGGAGCGACTCTCGACTCAAGGGAGCGGAGCATGGATGAAGCCGCCGTCTATCGTGGGAGTCATGAAATTACGGGCGTTGTCAGCCTGCATTTGTAGCATTCCGTCTATCTCACTGTTGGACGGTTGATTTTTGAGGTAGAACTGCCCCGAGGTACGAAGGACATCTTGATGGATGATTTCCGCAAACTCCGACTGGATGCGAAAGAATTCTTGTCTGATGTCCGCGTCCTGGATTGCCGACACGCTCGCGGCCCAATCTTTGAGTTTACTCGGTAGCAGAAGTTGATGATGGTCCCGTGCGATCGCCCGCATGTGATGGATGGCGTAGTAGGCACCCTTCTGACCGCCAGTCGGCTGCTTGACGCAGCAGAACGTCGTATTGTGGGAGAACACGTGCTTGCCGTACTTACGAATAGGCCTGTTGAAGGTGCCTCCAGATTGGGCGTAGCCGGGGAGAACATCATCAAGAACCTTCTTGACATTTGTGTAGTCTACGTTCGACTGACGGTCCGGGTCGAAATACGTGGCCATGGAATATTTGGGGCTTAGGAGGATGAGCGTGCAATGTGTGTCACTGCAGAAAACACGGAATGTTAAAAGAAAAACGATCGAAATCTAAGAATTCGTATGTTACGGGGCGGTTGAGGGGAGGACTTACTCGGGAAAGTAAGGCACGAGGAAGTTATCCTTATCTGGGTTTGCCAGAATGACGCCTTCGAGGTAAGAACTCGCGACTTGCCGGTCCCCAGCGCTGCCCAAGATCTTGGCACGCATGTAGAAGGGGTCGACTATCACGATGTCCGGGGTCTTGTCGCGAATGATCCGCATCTCCATACTCAGCGAAAATAGCCGAACGAAGGTGTAGTGCAGCGGATGAAGGTTCAACATAGCGTGTATGTCATCAAACCGCAGGACGATCGTACCCCCGATGGAGTTATCCACAAAGCCCTTGCCCTCTGGCACCTTGGCCACGAAAACCGGGTATGCCACATCCTTCTCTCTGAGACGCCGCTTCTCCAAAGCAAGAACACTGTCATGCAGACTCCGCATAGAACCGGTTGCAACATCGAGCATATTTCTCGGTAGCATCGGCCTACCGGCCACATGCACCCTCCTCATTAAATCCTCAGGTGAAGGTGGCCCGTCCTGAGCACGGATCGTACTCGTTGCCGGCTGGCCCGCACCCTTGTTTGTCTTTCTTTTGCGTGCCTTCTTCTTCTCCTGTAATGGGACCGAGTTCTGCTCACAGACCGCCTTCTTGAGTGTGTTGGGGCTGAGAATATTTCGCACCTCGCCTATCTGAGGCTCGGTGAAGTCGGCAGCTGGAGGCGTCTCCTGAGAGCTGAACGGCAGACGACGCCTGTTGCAACTTGGCTTCCCCGCGGTACCAGCTACATCGCGCACGTCTTTTGTTGGGTTGGGTTCTTGAGAAGCAGGCCCCATGAAGTCGCCATCGTACCCATGCTCGGCAAAGTACCGATCGACGTTGACAAATGTATCGCCGTCGTCGTCGTTCTGATCCTGTGCCATATGCATGTTTGGATCCAGTGGCATAGGGATGTCCGGCACCGTTGCGGCGGTCTTGCCATGGGGCCGACTTGGCGCCGGCACGACTGGCGGTGTTGTCTTTGGGGTGGTGTCCCCCGCCCCCAAACGAATCTGGCTCTTCGGCCAAAGCAGGGGCCAGCCGATCAGGCAGGCGCTGAGGGTCATCACGTCATCATCGTCGGCCCCGACAGGTCGAATCGGAGGTAGCAACTCATCGCAGCCTGGCAGCACCCGAACCAGTTGAACCCTAAACAAGTTGGGTGGCATCTGCGTACCGTGGAACAAGGGGTTGCCCGGTTGAACGATTTTGCCCTTGGCGACATCGACCAACTCATTGTTCACGAAGTGCAGGAGAGTGCACGGAACGTCGGCGGCGCCCTGCGAAAACATGTAGGGCGTCAGGGATGCCCAGTCAAAGGCAAGGAGATGAAGTCCTCGGCCGAGAGAGGCTTAATTAGTTACCGTGATGATGGCGTCGAGCTCGGCTAATGTCGAGGCACCGCCAACGGCGGGCGTGCAGTTGACGGAGGGGCCGCTTGCTGCAGAGGTGCCGGCCGGCGTACACCCGGGTGCATTAAGCTCCCGTGCCGGCGTCGGAGACCCCAATGGCCCCGCCATCGCGTTCTGCGAGTTGCTGGCCGTGAAGCTAGGAATCGGGGGCGGCCCCTGTTGGCCGCCCGCAATCCACGAAGTAATCCCCTGGATCAAGGTAGGCACAATGGCGGTGATCGTCCTTCCGACTTGTTGTTCCACTTGCTCTTGGACAATCTCCGGAATCCGCGCCACCTGTGCCCTGAGTTCTTGAACCTCGCGCGCCTGGCTTTCCGAGCTGGTCTTTTTCTCCTTTCGTCCACCAGTGTTATAGTATGACCCCCATTTTGTCGACAAGCCTTTGCCGGCCACACGACCAGCTGACGTCGGCTTACTGAGCTTATCCTTGCTCTTCATTACATTCAACGCCCTATTTAGAGTGGTGTCCCAAGGGTTGCTCTTAGTCGAACCCGCGCTACTGCTTTCTGTCGCCTGCGGAAGGAATGTGAACCATTTAGAAATTTGGCTTCATTAATTAGAATGCAACCATATGGAGCTAATTACGCGGGGGTGTATTCCTTACCAGAACAAGCTCAAGCGCCCTGGTCTTCGGATCCGTGGTAAGCTCCTTTGTTTTCGGGTCCTTCTTGTACCGGGCCCTGACAAAGTTCCTGGTCTGCTTGTCACCGTATTTATCGAAGAGGGGCGGTAGGCCTTGCTCGGCACGGTCCGCCTCCTCCTTGTCCCATATAGGCTCCGCCACTCTATAACCGCCGGGACCGAGTGTGTGTTCCCCCAAGTTCAGCTCCCGCATTTCTTTCCCCCACTGACTTGATTGGGAGTGTGCGGTGCTCGAGCAATTGATCTTGAAGTCATTGTATTCATCTTCGGTGATCGAAGGATTTTTCTCCTTGATCTTCTCATAACTCTCACCTTTCTCGATCATTCTCTTCACATTGCTTTTCCAAGTAGACAGGGCCTTGCTCATCTTCGTGAGGGCAGCATTGTTCACTTTATTCCCTTTGAGGCTTGTGTTTTCAAATTCAGCGGGGAACTTGTATCGTTCGTGCAGCTTCGTGAAGAGGAGGTTGCGCAAATTCCCTCGGTCAGGATGCCTCAGGTTCTCGGTGTTGATCGAGACGGTGCTCCGGAGAATGCACCCGAGCTGAAGCGAGTACCCCTTGACTATTCGTGCGGGCGCCATTGGATTCCCGTCGGAGTCCACTTCAGTAACTTCCTCCTTGAGGGTGCGGAGCACGGTCGGGCGCCGGTCCTTCCGTTGCCTCTTCTGGCTGCCATCTGTGCGTGCGCCGCCATCATCAGTGGTGGCATCCTCGGCGGCACCATCAGTGGTGGCATCAGTGGGGTCATCCTCGGCGGCACCATCAGTGGTCTCAGGATCGGTGGGGAAGGCGGTGTCCTCATACAAGTGAGGTTGTTCCTCCATCTCCTGGGACAGCACCCAGAATGACTTGCCGCCCGAACCCCCTGCCTCATCGTTGTGGGCCATGTTTCTCTCTAAATAGAAACAAAGTTTGGTCAAAAAGTTGGTTATTATCAAGGAAAAAGATCATGGTCTCATCATTTAGGGTTTGTCGGCACCGAGGCATCCTAAAATCTAAGCTTGTATCATTGAGGGTTTTTCGACGCCGAGGCACCCTAAAAGCCTAAGCTTTCATCATTTCGGTTTTTATCGACACCGAGGCACCCTAAAAGCCATGCATTATTCACAAGTACGCCGGGGCACTTGATCCTACTTAATTAACTACTAAGATACCCCGGCCCATGCATTAGTCACAAGTACCCCATATGTCCTATTTTTAGCAAAGTCATGCTAAAATTCACGGAAAATTTCAGCATGACCTTTGCTGAAAATAGGACATATGGAGTACCCGAATTTGCCGGAACGGAAGTTAATCAACATTCCGGCAAACTCAAGGGCCTCTTGGGGTACCTGCAAAACCATTATCCCAGGTGGACAAGGCAATGTGCTACTTGCTTAAATATCATTCCACCGAAATTTCGATCCACTGTCATTATGCCTCTTATAATTCAGAGCAAATCACAATAAGCACTATGTGCTGAAGTAGCATTTCACTACTATCCTACTATCCGAGCAAGAATACCAGCAGCAACATTCAGGTTTAAACACCACACCACCAATCAGGACCCTACAATGTGGCATTTGTTCATCCTACCGAGAAGAGTAGCATTCAGAAAGGTAAACGGACCATCACTTTAAACACCACACCACAGTAGCTCCCCTGGGTCAAGTGGCCAGGTTACTACTACAATTTTTTTAGCAACTGTTAATGTTTACAGGTGATTACCCCACAACAGACAAAGCTGTGATCCTTGACTCCTATTTGACTACAGGCAAGCACTTAACTGCTGTCATCAGAAAAATACATGGTGCTGTAGTAATAACAAATAGTAGGTGTGCATATGGTAAGTTTTTATCTGTTTTCTTATTCTAGATTTAAGAACAGCCTTGTGTTTTATTATGTTTTGATTATAATAGTGGTCGTCTACTTGTCTTCATGCATCTGAATTCACTTATGCAGCTTACTACTTATATTAGATATTTGTTGATAGAGTAGACACATCTACTGCCTTGAGGTGGATAAACTGTTGAGCTGTATTGTAGGTGTGCAGATGTGCATTTCTGTCCTGTGGTTATTCTTAGCATTTCTGATTTATCTTCTGATATCTATCAAAATTAAACTGCCTCTCATACATTACAGGATAAATTTAATGACATATAACAATCTTCACTAATTGCCATCATATATGGGTCAAGATATACCCATATATATGCACGACTACAAGGTGTCCCGTGGTTATTCTAGCATTTATAATTTATCTTCCCATATATATCAAAGTTAAACTGCATCTCATACATTATAGGCTAAATTTAATATATGACAATCTTCAGTAAATCTTCAGTAATGTCATCTATTTTCTCAAGAGCCCGTTTGGCCTGGTTTAGACTTAGGACTGAAAATGAAGCTTAAGCAGGAGCTGTGTGGCCAATTAATTTGTTTGTTTAGCTCATATTAGTTATTAGCTTAAAGCGGTTTGATTATAAAAAAAAGAACTCATGGGGGAGAGGGCGAGAGGGGGAGAGGGGGAGAGGAGGAGGGGGAGCTCACGGGGGTCGGGGAGTGGGGCGCGTGGAGGATGCCGGGGTGTGGACGGGGCGGCGTCCGGGCGGCGGGGTAGGGTCGAGGCGGCGTCGGGGCGGCGTCGGGGCGGCGGGGTCGCGTCGAGGCGGCGGGGTCGCGTCGAGGTGGAGGGGCAGCGGCGTCGGGGTAGGGTCGAGGCGGCGTCGGGGCGGCCGCGGGGCGGCGGGGCAGCGTCGAGGCGGCGTCGGGGCGACGGGGCAGCGTCGAGGCGGCAGGGCAGCGGCGTCGAGAGAGGAGAGGGGAAGGGGATCGAGGGCGAGGGCGAGGGAGAGAGAGGGGATAGGGAGGGGCCGGGGTGAATGGGGCCGGGCACAATACTAATGGCGCACCACCCCTCGGTGCGCCATAAGTATATACATGCTAATGGCGCACCTCGACCTGGTGCGCCATTAGTATTTTTTTTTCTGCCCGAGCCAACAGGTTATGTACCACCTGACGTGAACCACACCAAGATCCCTCTACTAGCTCGACTGGTCAGCAGCCAGTTCTCTCACCAGGAGGTCCTGGGTTCGATTCCCAGGCTCCACAATTTTTTTTATTCATTTAAAATGCTGTTTGATACTTATTTGTGTTTAAATATGTTCAAACTTGTTTAAATCATAACACTAATATTTTTTTATAAGACAGTAATAATTTTTTTAAATATCATCAAACAGTAATGCCGGTGGAGCGGGGAAGGGTGCGCGGGGTGCGGGGGGTCGGCGGCGGCGGTTGAGTAGGGGAATCGAGGGTGCGGGGGATCGAGATGGATGGGGATCGAGATCGAGTGTCCATGAAATTTAAAAATATTCATGGTAGTTCAAAAAGTGCCCATGAAGTCTACGATTTAAATACAATCGATCTTAGTTAGCTAGCTATCTGTTAACAATCTTCTTGCCCTTCTTTTTCGCAAATGGAGTTCTTCTGTGGAATGGACGTCCTTTAGGTAGGGTGGTCCTGCTTCTTCTTGTGGTGTATGCTGCTACTTCATCATCGTCGTCATGTTCGATCCTCGGGTCGCCGTACTTGTCGAAGTCTTGCTCATTGGCTACGCCATCCATTCCGATGATCTACCTTTTGCCTCTCCTCACGACAACACGGCTGGTCTTTGACGGGTCGGTAATGAAGAAGCATTGGTCCACTTGGGAAGCCAGTACCCATGGCTCATTTTTCGCGGTGACGTTTGCGCCCGCGGTCTTGGATTTGGCTTCGGGTATAACCATGGTGGTGAAATACCGGTCTTCTTTTAGGACGCTCTTGGCCCATCTGACACGGAACATCGGGACCTTCTCTCCAGCGTAGCTCAGCTCCCAGATCTCCTCGATCCTTCCGTAGTATCTGTCCTTGTCGTTACCGGTGTAGGATTCCATCGTTACCCCGGAGTTCTGATAACCATCGCTCTTCATGTCCTTGGCCTCGGTGTAGAATGTGTAGCCGTTGATATCGTACGCCTCATAGGTCATCAGGTTGTGCTCGGCGCCCTGTGACAAGGCGAATATGAGTTGTTCTTCCGCGGAAGAATCCTCATGTAAAGGGTACGACAGAAGCTTCTGCTTGAACCAACGCGTGAAACATGAGTTGTGCTCTTTGAGTATATCTCCGTCCGTCCTCTGTTGGCCTCGGTCATTGTACGTCTTCTTAATAAAGGTTTTGTGCTCTACCACCCAAGGATCAACCACGTCTATGTGTTGTAGCGCGACTAGGTTTGCTCTTTCAAAGTCGGCGAGTCGACCCTCGAAGTCGACATGCATTTCGCGGCGACCCTCACGGTGACCCCATCCAGCGAGCCTGCCAAGGTGCCTGTTGACGGGCAGACCAACGGGGTTCTCGATGCCTAGATAATTCGTGCAGTACGAGATGCACTCTTCGGTTAGAAAGCCCCTGGCTATGCTTCCCTCTGGACGTGACATGTTACGAACGTATCCTTTGATGACACCATTCATCCTTTCGAACGGCATCATGCTGTGCAGGAACGTCGGCCCGAGTTGGATGATATCCTCCACTATATGGACCAGCAGATGCACCATAACGTCGAAGAATGCGGGCGGGAAGTACATCTCAAGCTCGCATAGTATCACCACGATCTCTTCCTGTAGCCTTCTGAGTTGCCTCACGCCAATCGACTTCCGAGAGATGACGTCGAAGAAGTTGCATAGGCCAAATAGCGTTTCACGAACGTGAGCGTCCATGATCCCACGGATTGCGACTGGAAGTATCTGCGTCATCAGCACGTGACAGTCGTGAGACTTCATCCCGCTGAACTTCTGCTTCGCTGGGTCTAGGTATCTGCTTATCTTCCCCACGTAACCGTAAGGAAGTTTTACTCCTAGGAGGCAGGTGAAAAACTGCTCAATCTCCTCCTGACTTAGAGTGAAGCACGCGGGAGGGTAGTCATTTCCGGTCTTCTTGGCCTTTTTGCCTTTGCGACGACATTCTGTGTCCTGCTTCGCCTCATCATCATCATCATCATCATCATCATCATCATCATCATCATCATCATATATAGCGTGAAGCTCCTGCCTGATGCCCATTGATTTCAAGTCTGCCCTTGCTTTCGGCCCATCTTTGGTCCTCTCTGGCATGTTGAGCAGGGTACCAAGCAGACTCTCGCACACGTTCTTCGTGATATGCATGACATCAAGGCTGTGAGGCACACGGTGGATCTTCCAGTACGGCAAGTCCCAGAAAACAGACCTCGTTTTCCATACCTTCAGTAGTGGCTCTGGCGCCTTTCGCTTCTTTCCCGGCTCTGGCGCCTTTTGCTTCTTTCCCGGCAGTGGGCAGTCTTTCCAATTTTTCAACAGCTTGTCTATTTCCTCGCCGCTCCTCGTACACGGGCGTTTTCGGGGTTCGGTTTCACCATCGAACAGATCCTTGCGTTTCCTCCACGGGTCATCGTCGCGAAGCCACCTTCGATGTCCCATGAACACGGTTTTCGAAGACCCGGGATCTCTATCTAGCTGGCGATACGTTGTGTCATCCATGCACCGTACGCATCCAGAAAATCCGTGGACTACCTGCCCCGCGAGATATCCATAACCGAGATAGTCGTGCACTGTCGTGAGCAGTGCGGCTCTCATAGGGAAATATTCTTTCTCTGCGGCGTCCCACGTATTGGCTGGCGTTTTCCACAGCGTGTCTAGCTCCTCCTTCAGCAGCCCCAGATACAGATTGATGTCGTTCCCTGGTTGTTTCGGCCCTTCAATTAGCATACTCATGTGAATGTACTTCCTCTTCATGCACAACCAGGGGGGAAGGTTGTACATCCACACAAACACAGGCCAGGTGCTATGTGTGCTTCTCTGGCTGCCAAACGGATTGACTCCATCGGTGCTCGCGCCCAGCACGATGTTCCTTGGATCCTTCCCAAATTCTGGGTATTCAAAATTCAACGCTTGCCACTGGCTCGCATCCTTAGGGTGACTCAGCATCTTGTCTTTTTTATCTATCTCCGGATCATTTGCGTCATCTTCTCGCTTCTTCTCCTCCCTATCCGCGTGCCAACGCAGGAGCTTTGCTACCTTAGGATCCGCGAAATACCGCTGCAGACGAGGAGTGATCGGAAAGTACCACACCACTTTTCGAGGAGCTTTCTTCCTCTTCTTGTATCGAGTGACGCCGCACACCGGACATATGGTAGACTCCGCGTGCTCGCCCCGATAAATGATGCAATTGTTCATGCAGACATGGTATTTCACGTGCGGTAAATCCAGAGGACACACGATTTTCTTCGCCTCCTCCAAACTGGTCGGGCACTTGTTCCCCTTTGGAAGACGTTCGTGCCAGAATGACATGTTCTCGTCGAAGCATGCGTCCGTCATTTTGTGTTTTACCTTCATCTCCAGAGCCATGAGCGTTACTTTCAGGCGGGTATCCTCGGGCCTGCATCCTTCATACAATGGAGTAACCGCGTCTAACTCAAGTTGATCCACCTTGGCTTTCTCTCGGGCGGCAGCTCTTGCGTTATCCGTCTGCTTGAGAAGCAGCTCTTGAATATAAGGGTCCTGCACCCAGCCCATCGATGGTCCACCGTCGTCTGCTCCGCCGGCATCATCATCTTCATGATCATGCCCGTCGTCTGCTCCGGCATCTTCCTCATCATCATGACTGTGTACAGCATCACCGTCGTGATCATCTCCTGGGGTTTCTTCGTCTTCTCGCCCGCCCGAGCCGCGGTGGTTGTCTTGCTGCCCTTCCTCATTTCTTGCCCGGCCCCCATGGACGACTTCGTAGTCATCTTCATCACCTTGCCACCGATAGCCATCCATGAAACCACGCAAGAGCAGGTGGTCCCGCACCTGCCAGGAATCCGGGTCCGCAATAAGGCTCTGCAGCTTGCATCTTCGACACGGACATCTTATCTCCGTCTCGTTCTTTTGAAGCATCTCGGCCTTCGCGGACCTCAAAAACCTATTCACGATGCCTTCGGTCATCGTGCGGACCATGTTTGCCTGCGGGGTAGAGCAAAACAATATTTTAGAACCAAGAAAAAATTTGGCATGACTTTCCCTAAAAATAGGACCAAAAAGAATGCTTAATGCCAAAATTATCGCCGAAACGGAAATGAATCAACATTCCGGTAAAATATTGGCAACTATCGCATTTCAAATACCGGTACACCTCCAACCACAAACACATATGCAACACCACTAACATATGCAACACCACGAACATACATAGATCTAGCTAGGCCATAAAAAGTGCATGTGCACATTGTTGTAGGAAGAACAACGTAAATATAGCTTCCCCCTTACTTACCTATCAAAACAAGGTAATTTAACCACTTAATTTGAATGAATCTATGGTGGAAATGAGGAGAAAGAGAGGAGGCACCCGAGACAAGGAGGAGGTGGAGAATGAAGTGGGGGAGAAAGTGAGTGTGTGGGTAGGAGAGGCTGCCCAAAATATCTTGTTGCTGCCCACTTACTAATGGCGCACCTTACATAAATGCGCCATTAGTAATCCAGCATACTAATGGCGCACCAGAGCCTGATGCGCCATTAGTAGTTTTGCGAAAAAAGTAAATCATACTAATGGCGCACTCTGCCTCAGTGCGCCATTAGTAGTTTGAACTAGTAATGGCGCACTTTGGGACAGTGCGCCATTAGTAGTTTTCCAACAAAATGAATAAAAAATATAATTAAAAAAAAATCATTAGTGGCGCACCCTGTCACTGGTGCGCCATTAGTATGTTTGGCCAGACGCGCTAGTTCAAAAAAAAAATTTAGAACACTAATGGCGCACCCCTGGCTGGGTGCGCCATTAGTAGTTTCAACACTAATGGCGCATCAGAAGGTGGTGCGCCATTAGTATATACTAATGGCGCACTACTTGTCTGGTGCGCCATTAGTGTCAATCCCATCTATAGCCCTTTTTCTAGTAGTGGATAGCGCCTCGAGGCGGGTGGCCTCGCCGTCCGCCCGGTGGCTCCGGCTCGCCTGCACGCGCATGCAACTTCTCAAGGTCACGCGCCTCCACGTAGTAGGTGCGCTGGACGAAGGAGCTCTCGGTTGTGAGAGCGTTGATGAGATGCTCCTTCTTCAACGCCGTAAACGCCTCGCCTAGCCCCGGGGCTGTAGGACGGCGAGGCGCGTGTGGCGTTGGGCCTAGGGTAGGCGCAGAAGAGCGAGTTGGGGATGCTCTGAGGCAGCAAGTCGAGGTTGGAGAGAGCGACGACGCATGGTGCCACCGCAAGGGTAACAGACACCTTCACCGTGCTCCGGCTCAAGACTAGGACACACGAACCTCTGCCATTTTATTGTTAGTTTTGTGCCTTAGACTTTGTTTTCTATAAAGAAGGATCTTGGTAGCTTTTTCTCTAATAAGTTTTATTTATGCCTTGGTCTCATTTTTTAACGCAAACTCTGTAATTTTTAATTTACAAACGACAAAATTTATGAACCATATATAGTTTATTTCAATACTGCTCCTCATTCTCGGGACATATAGCAGGTTAATTTAAAGAGTGTTACTATTTTTAGTAGGCTTTTAAAGTACTTTAATTGATTAATTTCAGTCAATGCACATTGCCCGTGCAAAATAAATGTGTGTGTGTGTATATATATATATATATATATATATATATATGTATATATATATATATATATATCTGTGTGTGTGTGTGTGTCTGTGTCTGTGTCTGTGTGCGTCTGTGTGTCTGTGTGTGTGCGCGCACGCGCGCGCATCGAACATGCTTCTATTTGCCTCACTACATACTGCACGGGATCTGAGGATGGATGTATGTGCCAGTGAAAAGTGAGAACTAAGATGGCTTGATTAATTATTACAGCTGCCAACTGCTTTAGCTAAAAGTAGCCTTAGAATATGTATTTTTTATGTGTTGTAATTTATGGAAAATTCCATATTTGTTTTGGCAATATTTTCTTTGGTGGATTAGAGGCATATAAATGTAATCACTGTTTGTTAATTAAAACTAGATGATACCCCGCGCGTTGCTGCGGCAATCGGGTGTAATGCATTTCAATGAGATTATATGGCTTTTCCAATACCTTTGATGTAGCCTGCATCGCAAATCAAATAAGCTGTAGACATGGGACAGGAAATTTTGATTGCCCCTGAGAAGATGAATGAACATACACAATTAAGATCTTATCTAATAACGGACAGAAGATCAAACTAATGTTCTAAATGCCTTTGGATGAAATGATATACTATGAGATTAGGGAGCAAAATAAAACATGTTGACATCTTAACTGGCTAATTTAGCTCCGTTTGTATATATGTGCAATCAAATAAGTGCACATGCAGTTTTGTTGCATGTAGCTGTGTACCTCACATGTTGCCTTACAAACCTTGTAATAGTTCTGGAGGTTTCCATTTCGGCAAACACTGATGTGCATACAAATAAGCAACGGTAGTGATCCTGAAAAAGGTAAAAGACAGACTTATACACTTCCATTATAACAATCTATAATATGTCATGGAACAACTGGATAGACCAAAGCTGAAGAAAGCAAATATGTCCGAAGTCGATGATGGTAGCAAGAAACTGTTAAAGATAATGAATAACAAAAATAGACCAAGAGTGCAAATGAGATATGAAAAAAGTTCATCATAAAAAATAACATGCCTTCCTTACTATCCTGTTGTTAGAGACATCTGAAAGGAAAACCCAATGGTTAGTAAACTAATTTCATGGAAACATATGCTGAAAAAGGCATGATTCATAAGCCATCTCCAACCATCATTTAATTAACAGGCTTCACAGTGCTCACCAAGGCCACAACTTGAGGTGATGATATGCAAGTGTACCATTGTGAATAACAAAAGGATTGACTAACTAAGAGAGGGGGAAACAAACTAAAACAGGTCGCAGGCGACGGCGAGGACTGCAGATGTAGCATAACAAAGAAAGACAGTTAAGTGCTGCAGTCTTAACTAATGCAAATTCATGTGAAGAACTCCCTACTACGCTAGTGTAAAATAGAGATACTGCAATGCAAGCCATGGTTAATGAAAAGCATAGCGATTCTCTATAGCAAAAATTAGACCAGTCCAGATAGAAACAATCTATTTTCTAGTCATTAATGGTAGATATACGCTCTACATTGCTGCAGTGGAGTTGTGATGTTTTGCTTTGTACTCCCTCCGTTCCTAAATAATTGTCTTTCTACAGATTTCAACAAGTGACTACATACGGAGCAAAATGAGTGAATCTACACTCTAAAACATGTCTACATACATCCGTATGTTGTACTTCATTTGAGATGGCTAGAAAGACAATTATTTGGGAACGGAGGGAGTAAGAAAGATGGAGTTGTGACAACTGACATCCAATCTACGATCTGAGAAAAATTGTACTACAGATCCTGCTCACCTGCTTCTGTGTGCAAAGTATTGCACGGCAAAAGTCTCTGCACAGCAGAATCCCAGTTTGAGGCTGCAAGCATAAGTTGGTCCCAAGAGTGATGCGACATCAAGGGCCTCAGATGTGTCCCGGGTATATTCTGATATAGATTCACCCAACAATATGCAGTCCAATATCTGCCAAGAAACAACATACGTGAAAATGAACTGGACTATGTCATATCCTCATACGTGAAAATGAACTGGACTATGTCATATCCTCTGGTTCTCTTGTCGTACAAAACTATCATAGGAAATCAAACTAAATACCAATAAAATTTGTACTAATCAAACATGAGAGAGAAAGAGAGGGGGGGAGAGAAATGCAGGACTGTAGTTGGGCGTAGTAAATGGCACGAAATAGGACTGTAGTTGCTCGTACTTAATCAAACATGAGAGAGAGAGAGAAAGAGAGAGAGAGAGAGAGAGAGAGAGAGAGAGAGAGAGAGAGAGAGAGAGAGAGAGAGACCCAACCCAACTTGGATTAGAGATTCCTAGGACACACAAATTAGAAGTTCCAACCAATCTAAATAAAATAATCGCAGATCTGAGGAGACTGAGAGGGGGGAGAGTCCCAACCTCTTATCCAGGTGAGGTTGGAGGAGGACGCCGGCGCCCGGCAGCGGCACATCTTGTTCAACGGGAGTCCTCGTCGACGTGCCTGGGCGCTGGACTTGGGCCAGCGGAGCCGGCGGCGGTGGCGATCATGGGGATCCAGGTGGGCAGGAACACATAGATCTCGGGTGCCGACAGCCCTCGAAGGCTTGGCCGACAACGGAGAATGGGGAGAGATCGATAGAGGCAAGCAGAGAAGATGAACGGCGCGCTCGGAAGATGACCTTCTTCCATCACCACCTCCTTTAAATAATTTCTTTTTTTGAAAGCGCCTTTAAATAATTTCACGCGAGTGGGATCGAGAAACCCGCGGAGTGAGGGCAATAACGGAGGAGGAGATGAACCATGCGTGCTGTGGAGAAAATAACTTGAGGGAGTCCAAGCGTGTCATTAGGGGAAAAAATAAATGAAAATATCTGTTTTTCCTAGCAATAAAAAGGTGTAATTTGCTGATGTGGCATGCTGCTTAGGTGGATAGGTTGCATGTTAAGAGAAATAGGATAGTGGGGATCAACTATTTAAGTATTATAGATGTGATCTTACTGATTACTAAAGTAGATATGTATAGATGACTCGATGTAAAAACTTAAAAGAGACTCTATGGTACATGAGGACCATCTCATAAATTTGCCGAAGTTTTAAAAAGATGCATTATATTTGATATGTGCAATCCAAAAAATGGTCGCGGCAACATGTAGTTTTATTGCAGTATCAATTGTGCTTGCTCTTTTATTTTCATCCTTTCTTTGATGCAGATCGTGTGAGGGCAGAGATTACGGGAGACCGGACAATAAATCACTGAACTGTTATCCGCTGAGACTGGACATAAGGTTTATTGATTAAATCTGGTAACATACTATGAGGAGTAAGGCATATATATATAGCCTGCTGACTGGATTTATAGCCTCTGAATCCGGCATTTACTGTCGTATCCTCATTGCTATCGCTGCTAACGCTGCGCTTTTGCTTATTTCGACGTGTCCTGCCATTTTTGTCCTTGGTATCCGAATTACCAGGGTTCTTCGATAAGTTGTTGCTATGAGCTAGCCAGCTATCTTCGCCCGCGCAAAAGCGGGTCATGAGTGTCGTGAGAGCTGCCATAGATTTCGGCTTTTCCTGTCCCAGGTGCCGGGCAAGCCACTCGTCGCGGATGTTATGTTTGAAGGATGCTAGGGCCTCTGCGTCCGGACAATCGACTATCTGATTTTTCTTTGTTAGGAACCGTGTCCAGAATTGACTGGCCGATTCTTCTGGATGCTGAATTATGTGGCTTAGGTCGTCGGCGTCCGGTGGCCGCACATAGGTCCCCTGGAAGTTGTCGCGGAATGCGGCTTCCAGGTCTTCCCAAGAACCGATTGAGTCCGCTGGTAGGCTGTTAAGCCAGTGCCGGGCTGGTCCCTTGAGCTTAAGGGGGAGATATTTGATGGCGTGTAGATCGTCGCCACGTGCCATGTGGATGTGAAGGAGATAATCCTCAATCCATACTGCCGGATCTGTCGTACCATCGTACGACTCGATGTTGACGGGTTTGAAACCCTCTGGGATTTTATGATCCATTACTTTATCTGTGAAGCATAGTGGGTGTGCGGCGCCCCTGTACTGGGCTATGTAACGACGCAGCTCGGAAGAGCTATGCCTGTTGTGTTTGGCCCGACCGGATTTATTGTGTCCAGAGTGAAGATCATCACGTGTCGTCGGGCGTCTGCGCGAT
The DNA here is from genome assembly GCA_032464435.1 of Aegilops umbellulata. Taxonomy (NCBI): domain Eukaryota; kingdom Viridiplantae; phylum Streptophyta; class Magnoliopsida; order Poales; family Poaceae; genus Aegilops; species Aegilops umbellulata. The sequence goes on from CP136060.1 coordinate 663,162,308, forward strand.
CCATAGATCGATCTTGTTTGCCTTGCTTTATCCTCCAGTACGTCTCGCAGGTCTGGCTCATTTTCCCGTGCCTTAATTGAGCGGCACCGGGGCATGGCTTGTTTAGAGGTTCGACAGGCCTCTCTGTCGCGGCCGCGAGGTGGCCGGTCTGCCATGTCATGCATTGGTAATGTAGGTGTTTCCCCCTCTGATTGGGGTAGCGGCCTGCGCTTAGGATAATTTTTGGAGGGGCGCTCGAGCTCATACTCTTCGGCCGCAAGGACTTCAGTCCATCTGTCAGCTAACAAATCTTGATCAGCTCTAAGTTGTTGCTGCTTTTTTTTAGGCTATTCGTCGTGGCTAGAAGCCTGCGTTTAAAATGCTCTTGTTCGGCGGGGTCTGATGGTACGACGAATTCGTCGTCGTCGAGGCTTGCCTCGTCTTCGGAGGGAGGCATGTAGTTATCATCCTCAACCTCTCGCTCTGCCGCTCTCTCCTGAGGGCTGGCTTCTCCATCTTCGTGCGCCGAATCTTGCTGGATTTGGTGTTCTTCGGCGCTATCCGGGGTAGTATTATCTCCCGTGTCGGAATCACCGTTTCTGCTGTGGCGGGATTTAGAGCGGCGCCGTTGACGCCGGCGTTTTGGCTGTTTTTTTGAGGTGTCATCCTCCGCTGTTCCATCGCCATCTCCATCCTTTGGAGCGTCCACCATATATATGTCATATGACGAGGTGGCGGTCCAGCGCCCTACAGGTGCTGGTTCTTGTTCGTCTCCTCCTTCGTCGTTCATACCGTCGAAGTCTTCGGAGCCGAAGTCAAGTATGTCGGTTAAATCATCGACAGTGGCTATTAAGTGGATGGTGGGTGGGCTTTGAATTTCTTCGTCGTCCGAATCCCAACCTCGCAGACCATAGTCCGGCCTGGGCTCTCCTGATAGAGAGAGAGAGACTTGAGAGAATTCAGGATATCACCGAAAGGTGAGTGCTGAAAGATGTCGGCGGCGGTGAACTCCATTATAGGCGCCCAATCGGATTCGATCGGCAGGGGCACGGGAGGCCCGGAGTTCGGAGAAGAATCCGACTCCTTGGAGTCATGGGTCGTGCGGAGTACGGGGCTGGCGTTCGGCTCAATCGCCTTCAAGATCGCAGCCCCCGGGGTGGCGTCCAACCGTTCATCCTCAAAGAATGCAGCGGGCTCCGAGTCGAGGATCGGGGCCGGTGCGTGTGCGGCCTCCAGGGCACTATTCGGAGGCAGAGCTATATCATGCCCCTGGAGGTAGTGCGCGCGCTTGGTTGTGGCTCGAACCCGTCGAAGATCAAGTCTCCGCGGATATCTGCCGTGTAGTTTAAGCTTCCAAACCTGACTTGATGGCCAGGGGCGTAGCTTACAATCTGCTCTAGACGACCAAGCGAATTGGCCCGCAGAGCGAAGCCGCCGAGGACGACGATTTGTCCGGGGAGGAAAGTCTCATCCTGGACCTCATCGTTGTTGATGATCAAAGGAGCCATCTTGCCTAAAAGCGACGACACAGAGGAACTCTCAATGAAAGCACCAATGTCGGTGTCAAAACCGGCGGATCTCGGGTAGGGGGTCCCGAACTGTGCGTCAAGGTCGGATGGTAATAGGAGACAAGGGACACTTTATTTTACCCAGGTACGGGCCCTCTCGATGGAGGTAAAACCCTACTCCTGCTAGATTAATATTGATGATATGGGTAGTACAAGATTAGATCTACCATGAGATCAAGGAGGCTAAACCCTAGAAGCTAGCCTATGGTATGATTGTGTATGATGATGGTTGTCCTACGGACTACAACCCTCCGGTTTATATAGACACCAGATAGGGTTAGGGTTACACAGAGTCGATTACAATGGTAGGAGATCTTAAATATCCGCACGCCTAGCTTGCCTTCCACGCCAAGAAAAGATCCTTCCGGACAGGGGACAAATTCTTCAATCTTGTATCTTCATAGTCCTGGAGTCCCGCTGAAGGTATAGTCCGGCTATCCGAACACCCCCTAATCCAGGACTCCCTCAATGGGCATCTCCATATCCCGTTGATTAGTCGCGTCGATGTGAGACTTTCTCCCTTTTTTGTCTTCTCCGTATAACCCCCATCATATTATTCTATTCCACCCATAGTGATGTATCCATGGCTTGCGCTCATGTATTGCGTGAGTGTTGAAAATGCTGAAGCGCATTAAAAAGTATGAACCAATTGCTCGGCTTGTCATCGGGGTTGTGCATGATGTGAATATTTTGTGTGGTGAAGATGGAGCATAGACAGACTATATGATTTTGTAGGGATAACTTTCTTTGGCCTGGTTATTTTGAAAAGACATGATTGCTTTATTAGTAGGCTTGCAGTAATAGTGTTTTTGTGTCAAATGATAGACTATTGCTTTGAATCACTCGTGTCTTAATATTCATGCCATGATTAGATACATGATCAAGATTATGCTAGGTAGCATTCCACATCAAAAAAATTCTTTTTTATCATTTACCTACTAGAGGACGAGCAGGAATTAAGCTTGGGGATGCCGATACGTCTCCGTCGTATCTATAATTTTTGATTGTTCCATGCCAATATTATACAACTTCCATATACTTTTGGCAACTTTTTGTACTATTTTTGGGACTAACATATTGATCCAATGCGCAGTGCTAGTTCCTGTCTGTTGCATGTTTTATGTTTTGCAGAATATCCATGTCAAACGGAGTCCAAAAGGGATAAAAACAGACGAAGATTATTTTTGGAATATTCGGAGAATATGGGAAGGAAAATCCACGCAAGACGGTGCCCGAGGGAGGCACGAGGCAGGGTTGATGCCGTTGACCCTCGTGGTCCATCTGTAAGGCGGTTGATGCCGTTCTTCGGCCGCAAGAAAGCTAATTTTTGGAGAGAAAAAATCACGGCGATGGTTTCAGTCCAATCGGAGTTATGGATCTCCATATATATACGAAACGGTGAAAGGGCAGCAGAACAGAACACAGAAACAGAGAGAGACAGAGAGACAGATCCAATCTCGGAGGGACTCTCGCCCCTTCCACACCTTAGAGGCCGAGGACCGGAGGGGAAACCCTTCTCCCATCTAGGGAGGAGGTCAAGGAAGAAGAAGATGAAGGGGCCCCGTCTCCCCTTCTCTTCCGGTGGCGCCGGAACGTTGCCATGGCCATCATCATTACCGCAATCTTCACCAACAACTTCACCGCCATCATCACCAACTCTTCCCCCATCTATGCAGCGGTGTAACCTCTCTCTTACCCGCTGTATTCTCTACTTAAACATGGTGCTCAATGCTATATATTATTTCCCATTGATGTATGGCTATCCTATGATGTTTGATTAGATCTGTTTTGTCCTATGGGTTATTTGATGATCAAGATTGGTTTGAGTTGCATGTTTTATTATTGGTGTTGTCCTATGGTGCTCTCTGTGTCGCGCAAGCATGAGGGATCCCCGCTGTAGGGTTTGCAATATGTTCATGATTTGCTTATGGTGGGTGGCCTGAGTGACAGAAACACAGACCCGAGTAAGTAGGTTATTTGCGTATGGGATAAAGAGGACTTGATGCTTTAATGCTATGGTTGGTTTTACCTTAATGATCTTTAGTAGTTGCGGATGCTTGCTAGAGTTCCAATCATAAGTGCATATGATCCAAGTAGAGAAAGTATGTTAGCTTATGCCTCTCCCTCAAATAAATTTGCAATAATGATTACCGGTCTAGTTATCGATTGCCTGGGGACAAATAACTTTCTCGTAACAAAAGGCTCTCTACTAAAACTAATTTAGTTGTGTCTTTGCCTAAACAGCCCCTACTTTTTATTTATGCTCTCTTTATGTTCTTGCAAACCTATCCAAAAACACCTACAAAGTACTTCTAGTTTCATACTTGTTCTAGGTAAAGCGAACGTCAAGCGTGCTTAGAGTTGTATCGGTGGTCGATAGAACTTGAGGGAATATTTGTTCTAACTTTAGCTCCTCGTTGGGTTCGACACTCTTACTTATCGAAAGAGGCTACAATTGATCCCCTATACTTGCGAGTTATCAAACTCAAACACGGTTGACTCCGAAGGTTCGGAGCCAGTGTCCGGGGAAGGGTCTGGCTTTAAGATATTTGCCGGCAACACCACTGCCTCCTGCTCTCCCATCGTGGGCCTGGTGGCTACCGATAGTCCGCCGGGCTCTGGGTGCCCGTCTTCGGATTCGGCGATACGTTCTGGATCTAAGGCCAGAGGCGAGTTTGAAGGTGCGAATCCTTGGAAGATCAAGTCTCCTCGGATATCTGCAACATAGTCCACGTTTCCAAAGCTAATCTGGTGACCCGGGGCATAGCTGTCGATCTGCTCTAGATGGCCAAGCGAATTGGCCGGCAGTGCAAAGCCGCCGAACAAGAAGATCTGGCCGGTGAGGAAAGTCTCGCTCAGGGCAGCATTGTTGTAGATGATTGACGGAGCCATCGATCCATTCGACGACGGCAGAGTGGAACTCACAACGAAAGCACCAATGTCAGTGTCAAAACCGGCGGATCTTGGGTATGGGGTCCCGAACTGTGCGTCTAGGAACGATGGTAACATGAGACGGGGGACATGATGTTTACCCAGGTTCGGGCCCTCTCTACGGAGGTAATACCCTACTTCCTGCTTGATTGATCTTGATGAATATGAGTATTACAAGAGTTGATCTACCACGAGATTGTAATGGCTAAAACCCTAGAAGTCTAGCCTGTATGACTATGATTGGCCTCTAAGGACTAAACCCTCCAGTTTATGTAGACACCGGAGGGGACTAGGGTTACATAATGTCGGTTACAAAGAAAGGAATCTACATATCCGAACGCCAAGCTTGCCATCCACGCCAAGGAGAGTCCTATCCGAACATGGGTGAGAGTCTTCGATCTTGTATCTTCATTACCCATCAGTTCGTCCCATGTACAAAAGGGTCGGACGTCCGAGGGCCCCTTAATCCAGGACTCCCACACGAGCCATCCACGAGATAGGGGGCACGCCCAGGGGGGTAGGGCAGCCCGAGCCCGGGACTCTTCTGGTCCAACTCTTTTACTCCAGGGGCTTCTTTTGGTCCATAAAAAACCATCAAAATTTGGCACGTCATTTGGACTCCATTTAGTATTCCTTTTCTGTCAAACTCAAAAACAAGGAAAAAACAGAAACTAGCACTGGGCTCTAGGTTAATAGTTTAGTCCCAAAAATCATATAAGATAGCATATAAATGCATATAAAACATCCAAGATTGATAACATAATAGCGTGGAACAATAAAAAATTATAGATACGTTGGAGACGTATCAAACTGTGGGGTGCTTCAGATGCCTTTGCCGATCTTTCGAAGAGCGCCGCAAATGCCGCACAGTTCTTCCAAGCCCAGGAAGGGCACACGGCGGAGAAGCAATTCTTGTTCCAGTTCATGGCACGGGAGCATCCTGCGCTGCTGAATGACCAGATGGCGCAGTGGGCCGAGTTGCATAGGATGTTCGGATCGGCCATGAGGGACGTCCTAGTCTAACTGTGGCCAACTGGACCCGTTCCATGCAGCTATTTTGGCCTAGTGAGGTGACTTGTTGATGCACTACCCCGCATTGACGCGGTCAAGCGGTCATCATGTATAGAAGGTGCGCGGCTGGCCTTTCCCCGTGTCAAGATGCACTAGGCCAAGATGAAAGTTGCCATCGTGGCCGTTGAAGGTCCGCCCGGAGGCAAGGACCACCGTACGCTACAACGCTATTTCGAAGACGTCTGGGAAGGTGCCCGCTAGATAGAGGGTCAGTGTTCAAAGGACATCTTATTCGAGTGAATGTTGTATAAACCAAAGCATTGTAATGTGTTTGTGTATAGATCTGAACAACTTTCCTCCTGTGCGGCCATATTTCATTATTATGATAGTTTACCAGTCATCGGCTTTAGCCCCCACGTAGATACTATGGGGGTGTTCGGGATAACGTGTGATCATGCTTGACCCAACGTCTTGGTTCGTAAAGGAGGTGATTTACGTAGTGAACCAGGCAATCAGACTATGCAGCTTTAGCACTTTCTCTTAGCCATAGGAGTTTGACAATGGGATTGTAAGGCAGCCCATGGTGCATATGCAGTTATACGGACTTGGATGCCTTAAGCGCGTGACTGGAAAAGGCCAGTCCTTCGTGTAATACGGAATAAATCGCTAGGGATTTAATAGGTCACCGAATTGCTGACCAGGTCTCGCCTCATCATGACAGTCAGTTTTTGGCTTTCTCTAGTGAGGTGATTGACCGGGCGAATCAGAAGCACAATTGCAGTAGTTCTCCCTTTACTACCTTAACTGAAAAAAGGAACGTAAGGTAGTAAGCATAGGAGCCGGGCAACCCAACTATTGACCAAAGACATGATTTGGAGCCGATGCATATAGTGCAATATTCGGGACGCCGAAGTGTACTCCGAGAGTGTTCGGACTTTATTTTTCAAAGAATTATATTTTGTATGGCTGAAAAGAGCCCCTGGCGTTTTCAAGTTATGACGAGGTGTCAATCCTGAATTAAAAAAAGAGGGAATGCAGATTATGAGATAAATTCATACCAAAGAGACTGGGCAAACCTGTTTCCATATTGTCTTGATTGATACGTCAAAACGTGCTCTTTCAGATAACGCCATAGGTATCAAGGCTATTTTACATGCCAAGAATTTGTAGACAAAGGTAAGCTCTATATTCAGGTTCTAAGGATGAATAGGTGGTCTTGAAGATCTTGATCATTTGGACACCATGTCACACGTCTGCGTTGCTTCCACCTTTGTGAGAGAGGTTCCTAAAGGGGAATGCCCATGGTTGTTTGTATGGGACCAGGCTCGGAAAGATTCCTTGTACCGTCATGGAGTAACTAGGTTTTAACACACCTGTAGTAGGAAAAAGAAGAATAAAAGCTTAAGGTCACGTAGGGTCGAGCCGTAGACCTATCGGTATAGTGCCTCCGTCGTAGCCGAAGGTATTTTAAGTGCATAATTATGCACGCGCGGTACATGCACCACAAAAGTGTGTGGCGAGCGACGGAGGCAAAAGCGCTAATATAGCTCTGGGATAACCGAGCTGTCGTTATGCAAGCCGGACCGGACTCGTTTAGTATTGTCAATAGGCTTGACGGCCAATGAAGTATGTGGCTTGATAGGGCTACGTTGTACCTCAGCCGCAAGGGCCGCAGAGGGAGCACTCCATGTTTCCATTAACTGTAATGATGCCACGGGGTCCGGGCATTTTGAGCTTTAAGTAAGCGTAATGCGGGACCGCGTTGAAGCGTGCGCAGGCGGTCCATCCGAGTAGTGTGTGGTATCCGCTCCGGAAAGGGACTATGTCGAAGATCAAGTCTTCGCTTCGGAAGTTGTTCAGCCAACCAAAGAGTACTACAAATGTTATTGAGCCCGTGCAATGGGCCTCTACGCAAGGTATTACTCCTTTAAAGGTAGTATTGGTGTGCTTGATTCTTGATGGATCAATGCCCATCTTGCGGACCGTGTCTTGATAAATCAAGTTAAGACTGCTGCCGCCATCCATAAGGACTCGGGTCAGATGGAACCCGTCAATGATTGGGTCAAGGACCAAAGCTGCCGAACCTCCGTGATGGATACTCGTTGGGTGCTCCTTGAGGTCGAAGGTGATCGGGTAGGCCGACCAAGGGTTGAATTTCGGGGCGATTGACTCTACGGCATAGACGTCCCTTAGCGCGCGCTTGCGCTCCCTCTTGGGGACGTGTGTCGGTGTCAAAACCGGCGGATCTCGGGTAGGGTGTCCCGAACTATGCGTCAAGGTCGGATGGTAACAGGAGACAAGGGACAGTTTATTTTACCCAGGTTCGGGCCCTCTCGATGGAGGTAAAACCCTACTCCTGCTAGATTAATATTGATGATATGGGTAGTACAAGAGTAGTACAAGGAGGCTAAACCCTAGAAGCTAGCCTATGGTATGACTGTGTATGATGATGGTTGTCCTACGGACTACAACCCTCCGGTTTATATAGACACCGGATAGGGTTAGGGTTACACAGAGTCGGTTATAATGGTAGGAGATCTTGAATATCCGCACACCTAGCTTGCCTTCCACGCCAAGAAAAGATCCTTCCGGACACGGGACGAAGTCTTCAATCTTGTATCTTCATAGTCCTGGAGTCCGCCTGAAGGTATAGTCCGGCTATCCGAACACCCCCTAATCCAGGACTCCCTCTGTAGCCCCTAAACCAGGCTTCAATGACGACGAGTCCGGCGTGCAGATTGTCTTCGGCATTGCAAGGCGGGTTCCTCCTCCAAGTTCTTCAAGAAGATTACAAACAACAAAAATAGTGTCCGGCTCTGCAAAATAAGTTTCCACATATTGCCATATAGAGAATAATATTAACACAAATCAAATCTGCTGATGTATTCCGCAGTGCGTCATAACACTGCGGCCTCATTGTGCCACCTCAGCGTGTTTAGCGAGGCGGTTTCCTTGGCACGTCTTGTCAAAGCAGAGATCGTGTGCCCCTTTTAACGGGATTCTCTTTAATACGGACGTGGGTAACCCAGTCGTGCCCGTTAGCACGCTTTGCCTTAATTAAAGGCTAGTCCAAGACGGTTACGGGGAGGGCTCTTGGTATTCTGCCTCTTATAAAGAGACCAAGACCCTATTCCCCTCTTCTATTCTCAAAACGAGCTCGCCCGTCGCCTCGAGTTCCAACACCCTAGGCTTCCAGATTCCAGGCACCCCGGACCTTCGACAATGTCTGGCTCTAACCTCCAGGGCCGATGGATGCCCTCCTCCGTTACGGAGGAGGACGTATTAATGTTGAGGGAAGCTAAATTCCTGACCGGCGAGATTTCGCAGGTTGCCTGTTCAAGGACAGGTGATCCCTAGCCCTCAGCCCGGCGAGAGTGTGGTATTCATATCCCACTTCCTTCGGGGATTAGGCTTCCCAATGGATCCCTTTGTAAGGGGGCTGATGTTTTATTATGGGCTAGAATTCCATGACTTAGCTCCGGAGTCCATCCTCCATATCTCGTTCGTTGTTGTGTGTGAAGCGTTCCTCCGTGTTACCCCTCACTTCGGATTATGGATCAAGACTTTCAAAGTAGAACTGAAGATGATCGAGGGGCGCCACGCAGAGTGCGGAGGCGCTTCTATAAAAAGAAATGCCGGTGCTCCATGGCCCGAGGGCGCTTTTCAAGAGGAGCTTGGCTTATGGCAAATCACCGCTCCTCGGGGCACCGCATGGGTGGTGCCTCCTTCCTTTCGCTCGGGTCCCCCACCGCGGTTAGCATTGTGGATCAACACAGGGTTAGATCGGGGCTTGCGCAAAGACGTACCTCTGCTGCAGGGCCGCATTAAGGATCTCTTGGAAGGAGACCTCAACCTAGTCAAGGTGACACAAGTCATGCTGTTTCGCCGGACACTGCCCGGCCAACGTCGCCCCCTTCGCCTGTGGGAGTTCAATCCAGAGGGACCGCGAGTTCTCCGGGATTTTATGGGCGTGACGCCCGCGGAGATGTATAAACTGTTCTTCGGATCACAAGAAGTGAGTCCGGATTTGACCGAGGATGTGGGTTTAATCCGCAATCGCCCGGATACTCAAGTAAGTGACCTTGTGCCCGGACCTTCTATCCGCATAATTGACTTGCTCTTAACAGCGCTTCTCCTTTTAAGCAGGAGTGGATAGCGAAGGCGAAGCTGATCAGGTGTCTGGCTCCCCTTCCCGAAACCAGGCTGGTTCCCGTGCTAGTCAGGATGCTGGAGGTAGTTCCTTTGGAGGGAAATAAGGGGGAGGACAAGGAAACCATGGCCTCCTCGAAATAGGCCATTCCGAAGGGGGGAATCGATAATTCCTCTCCTAAGGGAAAGAAAAGGGCCGCCTCTGACGACCTGCAGACCGTAGCCTCGAAGCGGGGGAAGAATCCTTGTCGGAGGGCCCGACGCCGGGGAGCCCCTCGTCCGAACTAAACCTTCAAAGGGACTAGCTCTCCAGCGAGCCGTAAGTAGAAGAAGAGTTTTTCTTTTAAGAAAAATCCTTGATTTATATCTGAGAAGTTTTAACCGAAACCTTACTTTGTAGTTCGGACCTCAGCCCTTCTCAGCAGAACTCGTCCTCGGGGGATCTTCTTCCGGAGATGATGGAGAGCGGAACGCCTCCTCCTTCTGTATCGCCTAGCAAGGCAGGCGACGCTGAAGTGTCGTCGCGGAGGATTTCTCCGGATCTGACAGGGGCGGAAGGTGGCCATGTGGCCCCCCGAGGTTCTCCGCGTCCGGCCTTTGAGGGAGGCCATGGGACGAGTCCGGCACCATCTGGTGTTCGGCCGGAGGAGCTAAAGATTCTGCTGGGGCGAGCCTCTGTCTCAGTGGAGCATCGTGCGTTAATGAACACGGTGATTGAAAATATTTCATCCGCAGAAAGAGGATTGCACGAGGCCGTCAAAAGTTTACTGGCAGGCCTTGAGGTACGTTTTAAATAATGTACACTTGTGTTAGTTGCGCATAAATAAAGTGCGCCCGGTGTAGATAGTAGCCCCTGAGACTCTGTGCGTCGTTAAAATTGATGGCGCGCAGAGGATCTTAATCCCAGGTCCTTTAAGTGGCACCTTTATATGTAGGTGGCGGATTGTCCGGAGTCAAGCCGGACTCGTGAATTTGCCGAACTGAAGTGACAACTTGATGAGGCAGAAGCCGACATCGCGCTTGTTAACAAGCGGCTTGATGATGCTCAAGGTATTGAAATCATCGGGCGATGGTTAGTAAGAGGAGCTTTATGTCAACATCTTACCGTGTGTATGCTTGACGCAGATGGTGCGGCCGCCGTGGAGGGTCTTAGGGCCAAACTCTCCCGAGCAAAGGAACAAGCCAGGAAAAGCGATGCCACTGCCGTGAAAGCCCTTGAAGAGCTGAAAGCCGAACAAGCTTCCCATTGCCGAAGCAAGGAGGAGATGGCTGATATGGCCGTAAAGTTAAAGAGTGCTACTGACCGTTGCAAGCTTCTTGAATAAGAGGGTCGGGCGAGGCAAACGAGCTTAGAGAAGGTTGTTGCTGACGCCAAGGACGCCCGCTCTATAATGAGAGCGGCAAGGGAAGAGCTGCGTCAAGCCGGACAAATTGCGGATGGAAAGCCCTTCTCGCTGCGGAGAAAATTTTGTGATCCGAAGTTTGCCCCGTTAGACCGGATGTGGAGTGTAGAGGACACCTATCTGGATTTGGCGGCTAGTGCTGCTGATGCGACCAAACACTTTCGAGATAAAAAGGATCATGAAGTGCAGAAGCTCTTTTGGTCGCAATTCATCAATCCAGAGCGTCCACTGGCAGTGGACGATCGCCTGGCCCAATGGGCCGAACTGAATAGTTTGTCCGGACTCGCCATGAAGTACGTCATGGATCATCTATGTCCGGGGAGATCGAAGCCGAAGAGTTATTTCAGCTTGGTGCAGCAATTTCTAGACATGGTGCCATGTGTCGATGCTATGAAGAGGTGAGCATGCATAGATGGCGCTCGGCTGGCTCTTGCCCGTGTCAAGACATAATGGGCAGGTATGGAGCCCACCATTGTTGCGTCCCGGGATTCGGATAAAAGCCGAATACCTTCGAGCACTATTTTAAGGAAGTCCTCGAAGGCGCTCGCGTAATAGAGACGCAGTGCTCGAAGGGCTATATTATGATAGCATATGTAATCATAAAACAGTATTTTGATAAATTGTAGTGGCATTTTTTAGACTTGTGCCTTCAAGTATTAAGAACACCTCCTGTGCGGCCGTTTTAATATATAAATTCTGAAAGATTGCAGTCGTTGGCTTCAGCCCCCACGCACATAGTGCGGGGGTGCGCGCAGAAGACGCATTTTCACACTTAACCCAACGTCTTGGTCCTACAAAGGAGGTGATAGCGCATCGGGCTAGGCAACCGGACTATAATGCTTTAACACTTTAACTTAGCCATAGGAGCTTGATAGTGGGACTCTTTAGGTAGCCCCTTAGTGGCGACTGCGCTTGCCCGAATTCGGGGCGCATACGTGTCTGACCGGGAAACGGCCTTCGTCAAAGCGGAGGAATCCGATAAATTCCTATAAGTCATCGAGTGGCGACCAGTCTCGCGCTACATCATGACAATCGGTTTTCGGCTTTCTCTACTGAGGTGCTCACCCGGCCGAACCGGGGCACAATCGCAGTAGTTCTCCTGGTGCTACCTTAGCCGATAGAGCGGAATGTAAGGTAGCCAAACTCAGGAGCCGGGCAACCCAACATTCGACCAAAGACATGATTCGGAGCTGATGCATATAGTGCCAAAACTCGCGACGCCAAACACTCCCTAAGGTGTTCGGTCTTTATGAGTGCGGGTGAAACAACACCCTTAAAAAAAGAGCCCCTAGTGTCCAGGTACGAGCAAAAATTCTGGCGTGGCCACATGCCAAAACGCCAGCCTCCTCCTTGGTTATAGTAGAAAAAACCAGGGGATGTATAGCAGCAAGAGACAGTAAAAAAGGTTTACGCAGGGTCTTAATCTAAAAAGAATCCTTAGGACGAGTCCCTACTGCACGTTTGCGCCTGTGTCTCCGCTGTGCCGTGTCCTGGACGGGCGCCGCACGACGTTCATCTGTAAAAGAGAGGAACTGAATTGAAAATGGGTCGTGCGGAACAAAAAGATAATAAACACAATATAAAGTAAAAAATATATAAAGTTGAGCTTTATTGTCTCTGCGTATAGCCCCCGGTATGGGGGTATATGGAGTTTTAGGCCTGCGTTGATGATGGACTTGTGCCGAACTCATTTAGTCCGGGTCCATGGCCTTTAATGACTTATATCGAAAAAGTCTTTTGGCTGGCGAGGCCACTTTATTGTGCCGCTGTTTAAGCGCCCACGCAATCCTCCGTTTGGAGGAGGCGTATTTTAGTGCGCTCCCTTTAAAGAGATGATGCCTCGTGGACCGGGCATCTTAAGCGTGAGAGATGCATAGTGCGGTATTGCGTTAAAGCGAGCGAAAGCTCCGCGTCCCATTAGTGCTTGATAGCGACTTGAAAATGGGACGACATGGAAGGTCAGCTTTTCGCGACGGAAGTTATTGGCAGAGCCAAATATGACTGCAAGCCGGAGAAAACCCATACAATGGGTGTCCGGGCCCGGTGCTACCCCTTGAAAGGAGGTTTTGCTGTGGCGGATTCTTGCTGGGTTTATGCCCATGCGGTGGATTGTATCCTGATATATCAGGTTTAGTCCACTGCCGCCGTCCATAAGGACATTGGTAAACTGGAATCCGTCAATTATTGGATCGAGTATCAGGGCAGTCCGGCCTGCGTTTTTGATATTTCTAGAATAATCTAGCTGATAAAAAAATGATTGGTTTTAATAACCAGTGGCGGGACCCCTGAGGGATAGGTTTTATTGTGCGTACTTTTATGGGTGCCACACGTTTTGTTACGTGAAGTGAGTTCACTGTTTTAACTTCTTGTGGGAAGTTCTTTTGTTTCCTGGTGTTCTGCTTCTGGGGTTCGTCCTCGTCTTCGCTTGGTGTATCGAGCCCCTTGTGTTCGGCGTTAAGCCTTCCGGATTGTTTAAAAACCCAACAGTCTCTGTGGGTGTGATTGGCAGGCTTCCCAGGAGTACCGTGTTGTCAAAGCCCTAGAATTTGCTTGTCATCAGTTGCATTAAGGCATTCATGTCATCATGTTCAAATTTCTCAGAAAGTTGAAATGGGGATTGTTGAAACCCTAGCACCAAATGAATTTAACTAGGTTCGATAAAAAATATTTTCAATAACCCAGAATGCCCTTTGGAAAGGTTCATGATTTCTGTTAAAGGTGAAAACCTCTGCCAAAAATGATGAATATATTTATAGGTCATTCCTGGATATTTGAATTAAATTATATAGTATTTTCATTTGGGCATTTAATTGCTAATAATATTTTAAATGCTCAAATAATCACAAACTGAAATGTTTACTGGTGGAAATATTCCAAACAGTGACATGGAGCAGTTTCATGATTTTTACAAACGTTTTAGTATTTTAATAAAAGCCCTATAGTTGCAGAAGAATTAGAAAACAAAATTAAAAGAGAAAGAGGGAGAACTTACCTGGCGGGCCAAACGGCCCATCATTGTAGCAGCTCAGCCGGGCAAAGCTAGCCCAGCCCATCTCCACCCCCCGCGTCGTCTTCCTCCTCTTGCCAGGAGGACGAAGGGCGCGTGGTCGCCGCGCGCGAGCCACCTCCTCCCTGCCTGCTTCATCCCAGATGCATCTAGGCGGCGCCACGCATCCCCCCCTCGACCCTCTGCACCTCCCCTCTCTCCCTGGACCTCTTTCCCCTCCTCTGCTCTCTCTCTCACGGCTGCCCGAACGAGCCAGAGCACGTCGCCGCAAAACACCGCGCCCACCGCCACCCCCTCACCTCTCCGACGCGGCCCCGAGCTCCGCCGCGACGCCTCCGTCCTCTCCAATGATCCACGCGACGTCGGACACACCGCAGAGTCGCCGTCGACCTCTTCTTCAACCTCGGGCATCCGAGATCGCCGGAGACCGCACCTCATCTCCAGTTCGTCCCCGAGCCCGCTGAGACCGCTGTCCGAACCCCTGTGAGCTCCGTCGCCTTCCCCCCTCCTCCCTGAGCTCGTTCCCATGCTCTAGCCGCATCTTCCACCGAACCCGTGAGCTCCTCGCCACCCTTGATGACATGGACGCGGCCATGGGCACTGCAGCCCGCGTCCGAGCACACGAGTGTGCTCAGCGCGTCTCCGCGAACCCGTAGCCACCAGTATCTTCCCCTCCCACGCTCTCTAGCCCCGAACCCATCTGCTCCCGAACTCCGGCCGCCGCGGAAGTGCTCGCCGCCATCAACCCCGGCCATCCCAGGTGCTGCCGCTACCACCACTAGATGCGCGCCTGCAAGAGCTGCTCCCCGGAGCCCTCAGCGCGCCAAACCACCGCCCGTAGCGCAATCCCGAGCCGCGTCGCCGTCGTTTTGGTTGCCGCCGGCCGAATTCCGGCGAAGCCGACGTGGCCGCGTAATTAGCGCTAACCACCGCCAGCTAGATCACCCACAGACGCTGACAGATGGGCCCCAACGCCCACTAATTTTGTATTTAGACTAATCCACTGGGCCCACACGTCAGAGTTGACCGCTGACGTGTCCGTTGACCCGGCCCCACATGTCTTTGACCCTAGGCAGCATCGAGTCACTGACTGGTGGGCCCAACCGGCCAGGTTTGACCTGGACCGCGCCCCGTTGACCAGCTGACGTCACGGTGACGTAGTGCTCACGCAGTAAAGGAATTTCTGGACTTAAAATAATATAGGAAATTCTAGAAAATGATCTAAACTTCTAAAAATCATAGTAAATCAACCGTAACTCCAAATCAAACAAATTATATATGAAAAATGATCAAAAAAATCAAATCTATCCATATGTACCATTTTCATGCATGACAAACTAAGTTATACCTGCTTATCAGGTCAAATCAATTAAATGGCATTTTAATATCCACATATGGAGTTTGAATTTGAACCCTTGGTTCAAACCAACTTCATTTAATCTGGTTTCTAGTTGCATTCAAACACAAGCATATTGCCATGACATTATCATGCATCATAATTATTGCATTGCATTGATTATGTTCCTCTGTGTTTGCCGGTATTTGTCCCCTCTCGATAGACGTGTGGTTTCGACGATGAGTTCGATGACACCGATGAAGAACTATAATATCTTCAGAAGTGCCAGGCAAGCAAAACCCCCCTTGTTCACTTCGATACAATCCCACTCTCTCGCTCCTGCTCTCTTTTACTGCATTAGGACAACAACGATTCAACTGTTACTTGCTGCGGTAGTTGAACCCCTTATCCTCTGCATGACCTGTCATTGCCACAGTAAATAGATGAAATCCACTAGTATGAGTAGGAGTTGTTTGAGCCCTGATGTGCCTAATCATTCATGTTTG
This sequence comes from Aegilops umbellulata, assembly GCA_032464435.1. Taxonomy (NCBI): domain Eukaryota; kingdom Viridiplantae; phylum Streptophyta; class Magnoliopsida; order Poales; family Poaceae; genus Aegilops; species Aegilops umbellulata. The sequence goes on from CP136060.1 coordinate 663,178,198, forward strand.
GTTGTCATGCCTGCTACTGCTTAGAGTTGAGTCGGGTTTGATTCATCGGGAATGAATTGGAATGGTGATGAACATGTCCTACTGTGAGTGAGCTAAGTGTGTGAACACGATTTGGTAAAGGTAGCGGTGAGAGGCCATGTAGGAGTACATGGTGGGTTGTCTCATTGAAGCCGTCCTCAGGAACTGAGTTCTGTGTTTGTGATCCATGAAACAGCTACTACCACACGTTGGGCCCTGAAATATGACCCCGCTCGACTTACTGACCCCTCTCGTCCTCTGTCCAGGAGTTGCACGTAGTTTCTGGTGTTTGTAGTATGCTGGGGGCCGCATGCAGCGCTGATCATAGGGGTGGGCTGTGTTGCGGTAGGCACGTGGCACGGTGTACCGGGCGCCCGTTTGGTGTCCCGGGAACCCTGCACACATCGTTTGGGGATGTGAGCGAAACTCCGGCCGGATCTCCTCGCGGATGGAACCCGAATAGGCGATAAACCTGGACTAGAGACTTGTGTGGTAGTTAGGTCGTGGTCTACACCCACGTCGGCTTTCGCTTGAAGTCTGCCGAGCACATGTCGTGTGCAGACGCTAAGTGGTGGAAACATGTGTGAAGAAGTACACCCCTGCAGGGTTATAAATGATCTATTCGAATAGCCGTGTCCGCGGTAATGGACTTCTGGGTTGCCTATATCAGTTCATAGACAAGTGAAAGTGGATACTCTAAAATGCGCAAGATAAGCGTGAGTGCTATGGATGGCGTTCTCGTAGGGAGACGGGAGCGGATCCATAGTCGTGTATTGATATGGTGAATATGTGGACTCGTGTGCGCCACCTCAAAAGAGTTACTTGCAGTCGTAGTTCAGGATAGCCACCGAGTCAAAGCTGGCTTGCTGCAGTTAAACTCCACTACCCCCTTTATTGATACTGATGCATTTGTAGCTAGTTCTGATGTAAGTCTTGCTGGGTACATTTGTACTCACGTTTGCCTATTTTATGTTTTTGCAGAGAGACGTCAGTCTCGCTAGTAGTTCCATGTGGACTCCGACGTTTAGCTTGTTACCTCAGCTACGATCTTGTGCCCTCGGCAGGATCTGGTAGATAGTCAGGCTTCTCAGCCTTTTTCATTTGTAGATGTCTGTACTCAGACATGTTAAGCTTCTGCATGTGCTTGACTTGTATGCTCTGAATGTTGGGTCATGACACCCATGTTTGTAATATCTTGCTCCTCGGAGCCTAATGAATAAATACTTGAGTCGTAGAGTCTTGTTGTGATGCCATGTTGTATTTACACATATCGAGCATATTGTGTGTATGATTGAAATGCTTCCTATGTGTGGGATCCGACTATCTAGTTGTTTATCCTTGGCAGCCTATCATATGAGGAAATGTAGTCTAGTGCTTCTGAGCGATAGTAGTCCGCTGCAGCCCGGTTTACCGGAGTCCTGCTAGCCCAGCACTACTGCTCGGAACACATGACTGGCCGGCATGTGTTTCACTTCGTTCCTGTGTGTGTCCCTTCGGGGAAATGTCACGCGGTGTTATCCGGAGTCCTGCCTAGCCTGCTACAGCCCGGGATACCGGAGTCCTGTTAGCCCAGTGCTACAGCCCGGATTTATACGTTGTTGACCGACATGCTCGATGTGATTCACGTATGCCTGTCCTCATGGGTTAGTGCCGCCTTGGGTTCACGACTAGCCATGTCGGCCCGGGTTCTTCGTCATATGGATGCTAGCGACACTATCATATACGTGAGCCAAAAGGCGCAAACGGTCCCGGGCCAGGTAAGGTGGCACCCGTGGGAGTATCGTGCGTGAGGCCGCAAAGCGATATGATGTGTTACATGCTGGATCAATGTGGCTTAGGATCGGGGTCCTGACAGCGTTGGTATCAGAGCCTGACTGCCTGTAGGATTACCAAGCCAAACTGGTCGAAGTTGAGTCTAGAAATGCTTTAGTTATGTAAGGGAATTGATTGTGGGATGGAACGTAAGGCTCTTTTTACTCCTTGTACCTCATGGCCTTCTGATCTGAGTCATCCTCTTCCTTTCTATGGGGATTAAGAACTAGGCCTTCTCATCTATCTATCAGGATGACGAGTTACTATGATAGAGACTTATAGGATTGATGGATTTAAGCCCCAGATCAGTTCTACTACTTTCGTGTGTTCACAGTTGGTCTCGGAACCTTGATATGATGTTGTTGAGTGGTTATGCCACCATTTTGCATGATGTCTCAAATAATTTTGCGCATTTACAACCGTTATGCTGTCCGAGTCATCCCAGGTCTCTACATAGTCTGATGCATTTGCAAATTCCTTCCTCCCGTTACCGACGTTCCTTTGGGCCAGAGTAATCACACTAATCGATGAGTTGAGGTACTCTGTTGCCTCAACATATATGTTGGAGTTGTTATTATGACCCTAGGTTTTTTAGGGAGTCACCTAGTAATCTAGCAATGCTTTGCATCCCCAGTATGATGATTCTGGCCATTACTCTCGAAAGCATCCCGTGATGCTACTTAGTAGTAGGTATTCTGTTCCTGGGTTTTTGAACCCGAGATTCACCCTACTTCATATTGTTAGTATTTGCTAGTTCCTTTAGGATATTAGTAACATTTGCGATAGCCTCGAGGTCCGTGGTATTTCCTTCTTCTGAATACCATGAACCTCTTATGGCAGAAGTTCCTCGTTGAACCAAAAGATCACAACAAGAGTGCTCTCGATGACTTCTCCACTCTATTTTGTGAATCTGCTAGTTCTACCTTTCTGCATGGGTTATCTGGAAGAAATGATGAGCCTTGCTCGACATACTAATCTATGCCTCCACAGCTCAGAAAATTATATGTTCCTTGAGTTGTTCCTCTTCAGTTGTATCCCGGCCATCCTCTATCAGTAGATAGCCAAGAGTCTGTGTGCATTTGTGTTCATCGATGCCTTTTATTCTTGTGGTCCGTCAAGCCGTTCTATTCCGGAATGACTAGGAGAAACAAACTCCAGTACCTCGTCCATATCTAGGAATGGGTCAAAACAGTTGTATCCCGCAGATCAAAATGCCAATCCAGCTTTCGATTCTGTTCTACCCTGAAGTATTGCCCTCTTTATGTCAGGAATATCATAGGAATTGCACAACACCCTATGAACTCTTGATACAGTGATACTTCTCGCCATCATTGTTCATTCCTTGGTCTCCGTGTTATTGTAACCGGATTGCCGACAAGTGAATTGTGCTGTGTGAAATCAATACTCCTAGCAACCATGTTGCTTGGTAGTAAATGGACGAAATTCTCATTCTTAGCGTGTTGGTTATCAAGTCATCATCCTAAGATTGATCGTGCTACCTAGTCCTTATTTCCGGTGCACTCTTCGATCAATGAGTTAGGATTGTGTCAATCCCTCACTCTGTTGATCATATCATCTTGCCCTGAAAAGCAAGGTTGTTCTCGAGCTTAGTAACATATCGGTGGTTCGTGATTTTCCGAATATCTTCTCGGAAGTATTACCTGGTTGACACCTGACTGCTATGTTGAGCTCATGATCACGTTGGTTTCTTACAAACCACCCATTCTCCAAGAATCTGTGTTGGATACCCTGAGCTAGTTAGTTAAGCTAAACAACAACTTGGAGAGTTGGAAGATGAAAGCTTGTCCAACTTAGTTCGTTCCAAGGGATATCTTTGTGTTTGTGTGTTAGTTGAAGAAAGATGATATCTCCATCGATTGGTCCTCGTGATCAGTTGTTGGATCTATTGCCTTGTCAAACTTAGACTTGAGTATGGGCTATCGTCAAGTCAAATCAGAACCAACGATGTTCGTAATGTTGTCTTACTCGTGGTTGATCCCTCGAGCATACACCATTATATCTTTTGGTCTGACCAATGTTATCACCGTGTTCACATGATGGTGGAAGTCCAGTGATATGGAAATTCTGATGAGTTGTTGTTGAGCCCATCAGCAGCATTTTGTCTCCCCCATGGTTCATGTTGAACATTACCCTAGTATTGGAAACTTGTAAGCAATGCCTTCATGTTCCGTTCATGAAGCATATGCTTGGATGGAAGAAGTGACTTCCTCGAATTCATGTGCATTTGGTGTAAGTTGCCGCCATGAATTTGAGAAAGGTTTGTTTTGTTTCCTATGGAATCATCCCAAGTTAGTCACGCATATGTGCGAAGTACTCTGTGGTTTGATAGGTTGGCCGCCTCCATTCCATATGTGTTCCTAGCACACCAAGCCACTGATTGACTTGCTCAAGGATAATAAGTTCTAAGTGCTAGTCCTGAAGGTACCAGATGGATTTGTACAAGATTCCGTTATCCTCGATGATGGTTCCCCACCTGAACTTGGTGGTGTTTTCTTATAAGACTACTACGTGGTCATGCCTATGAGGACATCATGCTCACATGTGTTTAGCAGAACCAGCTCATGTTTTGGAGCTTGCTATCGTAGTTCATTTCCCGAGAATCTCGCAACGTCATCTTGTCGACTTGTGTTGCAACCTTCCTTTTCTAGACATGTTGTCTGAAAATTTTTGTTACCAGCCAGATCTGAATCTCAGGCAGATATGATGGCTGGAACATTTCCAAGATCTATGATGTAGATCCCGACGAGGTTGATGTTCTGGCCGACACACTTAGCCGGAAGATCTATCATGGTAGTATCTTGATTGTACTATTTGACCATCTTCTCCATGAGAATTTTGTGCGACTTATTGTAGAAGTTGCTTCCTACGAATTCTCGTGCTCTCAGTTTCTTCGATTACCCTATAACCACTCAAACAGGGGAATCACTCTCGACTGTTGAGTTTTCTTCCCAGTTACCAGGATCATTTCCAGTATTTGCATTTTGTTCCCAGCTTGCACCTCAGCAATTACTGTTTAGGATCATTTTCAAAACTGGTCATGTCATGGTCCCATCCATTTCCGGTGATAAGCAAGAGTCATCCATTGCGTTGTCTTCAATAAGGTAGTCCACATCATGTATTCTGGTATGGGTATGCCAATCCTTCGAATTCGTTCACACGATCGTTTGTGATTGCCTTAGTCTGGTACAAAGAATTTCAATGATCTTGTATCAAAAGTAATTCTTTTTGCCACTTAGGGGAATAGTTCTTCGAGACACTTTTCCAAGGTGCCCCGTTACGGGTTCATGGCAATTATTTCCTCGCCACCTTGACACCATCCACCATCTTTCTAAGCGTGGAATTGTTGCCCACCAAATCAACCTCGTTGTTTGTTCTTCCATCCCTCTCGATGTGTTTTGTGTCTCAACTCGAGATGTTCCAACATCTCATTCCATGAGTTGATCTTGAGTGCTCGATCTTCGAGGAGATCGTTTCCTATAGAGTTTCTTTCCGTCGTCATCGTGTTGGATGAAGTTCTCAGAGCAAGACGTCAAGATCAAGGTGGTGCAATGAATCAACATATTCAATGAAGTGCAACCTGGATCGTGAAGACTGTGTTAGCTTGTGTCCCTCTGTCTTCTTACCTCACGTCTTGAATCTCGGGGCGAGATTCTTGTTTAGTTGCATTAAGGCATTCATGTCATCATGTTCAAATTTCTCAGAAAGTTGAAATGGGGATTGTTGAAACCCTAGCACCAAATGAATTTAACTAGGTTCAATAAAAAATATTTTCAATAACCCAGAATGCCCTTTGGAAATGTTCATGATTTCTGTTAAAGGTGAAAACCTCTGCCAAAAATGATGAATATATTTATAGGTCATTCTTGGATTTTTGAATTAAATTATATACTATTTGCATTTGGGCATTTAATTGCTAATAATATTTTAAATGCTCAAATAATCACAAACTGAAATGTTTACTGGTGGAAATATTCCAAACAGTGACATGGAGCAGTTTCATGATTTTTACGAACGTTTTAGTATTTTAATAAAAGCCCTAAAGTTGCAGAAGAATTAGAAAACAGAATTAAAAGAGAAAGAGGGAGAACTTACCTGGCGGGCCAACCGGCCCACCACTGTAGCAGCTCAGCCGGGCAAAGCCAGCCCAACCCATCTCCACCTCCCGCGTCGTCTTCCTCCTCTTGCCAGGAGGACGAAGGGCGGGTGGTCGCCGCGCGCGAGCCACCTCCTCCCTGCCTGCTTCATCCCAGATGCGTCTAGGCGGCGCCACGCATCCCCCCCTCGACCCTCTGCACCTCCCCTCTCTCCCTGGACCTCTTTCCCCTCCTCTGCTCTCTCTCTCACGGCTGCCCGAACGAGCCGGAGCACGTCGCCGCAAAACACCGCGCTCACCGCCACCCCCTCACCTCTCCGACGCGGCCCCGAGCTCCGCCGCGACGCCTCCGTCCTCTCCAATGATCCACGCGACGTCGGACACACCGCAGAGTCGCCGTCGACCTCTTCTTCAACCTCGGGCCCGAGCCCGCTGAGACCGCTGAGACCGTCGTCCGAACCCCTGTGAGCTCCGCCGCCTTTCCCCCTCCTCCCTGAGCTCGTTCCCGTGCTCTAGCCGCATCTTCCATCGAAGCCGTGAGTTCCTCGCCGCCGGCGATGACATGGACGCGGCCATGGGCACTGCAGCCCACGTCCGAGAACACCAGTGTGCTCAGCGCGTCTCCGCGAACCCGTAGCCACCAGTATCTTCCCCTCCCACGCTCTCTAGCCCCGAACCCATCTGCTCCCGAAGTCCGTCCGCCGCGGATGTGCTTGCCGCCATCAACCCCGGCCATCCCAGCTGCTGCCGCTACCACCACTAGATGCGTGCCTGCAAGAGCTGCTCCCCGGAGCCCTCAGCATGCCAAACCACCGCCCGTAGCGCAATCCCGAGCCGCGCCGCCGTCGTTTTGGTCGCCGCCGGCCGAATTCCGGCGAAGCCGACATGGCCCCGTAATTAGCGCTAACCACCGCCAGCTAGATCACCAACAGACGCTGACAGATGGGCCCCAGCGCCCACTAATTTTGTATTTAGACTAATCAACTGGGCCCACAGGTCAGAGTTGACCGCTGACGTGTCCGTTGACCCAGCCCCACATGTCTGTGACCCTAGGCAGCATCGAGTCACTGACTGGTGGGCCCAACCGGCCAGGTTTGACCTGGACCGCGCCCCGTTGACCAGCTGACGTCACGGTGACGTAGTGCTGACGCAGTAAAGGAATTTCTGGATTTAAAATAATATAGGAAATTCCAAAAAATTATCTAAACTTCTAAAAATCATAGTAAATCAACCGTAACTCCAAATCAAACAAATTATATATGAAACATGATCAGAAAAATCCAAACTATCCATCTATACCATTTTCATGCATGACAAACTAAGTTAAACCTGCTGAGCAGGTCAAATCAATTAAATGGCATTTTAATATCCACATATGGAGTTTGAATTTGAATCCTTGGTTCAAACCAACTTCATTTAATCTGGTTTCTAGTTGCGTTAGATCAAACACAAGCATATTGCCATGACATTATCATGCATCATAATTGTTGCATTGCATTGATTATGTTCCTCTGTGTTTGCCGGTATTTGTCCCCTCTCGATAGACGTGTGGTTTCGACGATGAGTTCGATGACACCGATGAAGAACTATAATATCTTCAGAAGTGCCAGGCAAGCAAAACCCCCCTTGTTCACTTCGATACAATCCCACTCTCTCGCTCCTGCTCTCTTTTACTGCATTAGGACAACAACGATTCAATTGTTACTTGCTGCGGTAGTTGAACCCCTTATCCTCTGCATGACCTGTCAGTGCCACAGTAAATAGATGAAATCCACTAGTATGAGTAGGAGTTGTTTGAGCCCTGATGTGCCTAATCATTCATGTTTGGTTGTCATGCCTGCTACTGCTTAGAGTTGAGTCGGGTTTGATTCATCGGGAATGAATTGGAATGGTGATGAACATGTCCTACTGTGAGTGAGCTAAGTGTGTGAACACGATTTGGTAAAGGTAGCGGTGAGAGGCCATGTAGGAGTACATGGTGGGTTGTCTCATTGAAGCCGTCCTCAGGAACTGAGTTCTGTGTTTGTGATCCATGAAACAGCTACTACCACACGTTGGGCCCTGAAATATGACCCCGCTCGACTTACTGACCCCTCTCGTCCTCTGTCCAGGAGTTGCACATAGTTTCTGGTGTTTGTAGTATGCTGGGGGCCGCACGCAGCGCTGACCATAGGGGTGGGCTGTGTTGCGGTAGGCACGTGGCACGGTGTACCGGGCGCCCGTTTGGTGTCCGGGGAACCCTGCACACATCGTTTAGGGCTGTGAGCGAAACTCCGGCCGGATCTCCTCGCGGATGGAACCCGAATAGGCGATAAACCTAGACTAGAGGGTTGTGTGGTTAGTTAGGTCGTGATCTACACCCACGTCGGCTTTCTCTTGAAGTCTGCCGACCACATGTCGTGTGCAGACGCTAAGTGGTGGAAACATGTGTGAAGAAGTACACCCCTGCAGGGTTATAAATGATCTATTCGAATAGCCGTGTCCGCGTTAATGGACTTCTGGGTTGCCTATATCAGTTCATAGACAAGTGAAAGTGGATACTCTAAAATGCGCAAGATAAGCGTGAGTGCTATGGATGGCGTTCTCGTAGGGAGACGGGAGCGGATCCATAGTGGTGTATTGATATGGTGAATATGTGGACTCGTGTGCGCCACCTCAAAAGAGTTACTTGCAGTCGTAGTTCAGGATAGCCACCGAGTCAAAGCTGGCTTGCTGCAGTTAAACTCCACTACCCCCTTTATTGATACTGATGCATTTGTAGCTAGTTCTGATGTAAGTCTTGCTGGGTACATTTGTACTCAGGTTTGCCTATTTTATGTTTTTGCAGAGAGACGTCAGTCTCACTAGTAGTTCCGTGTGGACTCCGACGTTTAGCTTGTTACCTCAGCTACGATCTTGTGCCCTCGGCAGGATCTGGTAGATAGTCAGGCTTCTCAGCCTTTTTCATTTGTAGATGTCTGTACTCAGACATGTTAAGCTTCCGCATGTGCTTGACTTGTATGCTCTGAATGTTGGGTCATGAGACCCATGTTTGTAATATCTCGCTCCTCGGAGCCTAATGAATAAATACTTGAGTTGTAGAGTCTTGTTGTGATGCGACGTTGTATTTACACATATCGAGCATATTGTGTGTATGATTGAAATGCTTGCTATGTGTGGGATCCGACTATCTAGTTGTTTATCCTTGGTAGCCTATCATATGAGGAAATGTAGTCTAGTGCTTCTGAGCGATAGTAGTCCGCTACAGCCCGGTTCACCGGAGTCCTGCTAGCCCAGCACTACTGCTCGGAACACATGACTGGCCGGCATGTGTTTCATTTCGTTCCTGTGTCTGTCCCTTCGGGGAAATGTCACGCGGTGTTATCCGGAGTCCTGCCTAGCCTGCTACAGCCCGGGATAACGGAGTCCTGTTAGCCCAGTGCTACAGCCCGGATTTATACGTTGTTGACCGACATGCTCGATGTGATTCACGTATGCCTGTCCTCATGGCTTAGTGCCGCCTTGGGTTCACGACTAGCCATGTCGGCCCGGGTTCTTCCTCATATGGATGCTATCGACACTATCATATACGTGAGCCAAAAGGCACAAACGGTCCCGGGCCAGGTAAGGTGGCACCCGTGGGAGTACCGTGCGTGAGGCCGCAAAGCGATATGATGTGTTACATGCTGGATCGATGTGGCTTAGGATCGGGGACCTGACACGTGTATCTGAAATATTCTGTCCAGGATTCTGTTTAAGCTGGACGGATCGTACCTATTATCTTGAAGGGGTGGTTTTGTCTGATTTTGCCGTGAGCTTTTGAATCCGGCATTGACTGCCGTGCTCTTCGGACTTTTTTCTTTGGTTCAGCGACGGTCCTTATTTCATCGCGGCTTTCTGTTTTCATCCCTGATTTCGGATGTACTTGGGTCGCTGGGGCTGCATCGTGCCAACCAACTGTCCTCTCCTGCGCAAAAGTGGGTCATGAGGCTTGTGAGTGCGGCCATTGTTCTTGGCTTTTCCTGGCCGAGGTGTCTGGCGAGCCATTTGTCTCGGACATTATGCCTGAAAGCTGCTAAGGCTTCGGCGTCCGGACAATCCACTATCTGATTCTTTTTAGTAAGGAATCTGTTCCAGAACTGCCAAGCTGATTCTCCGGGCTGTTGAGTTATGTGAATGAGATCGTCTGCGTCCGGGGGGCGGACATAGGTCCGTTGAAAATTTGCTCAGAAAGCATCCTCGAGCTCTTCCCAACCTCCAATTGTGTTTCCGGGAAGGCTTTTAAGCCAGTGTCGGGCTGGCCCTTTAAGCTTAAGGGGTAAATATTTGATGGCGTGGAGATCATCTCCTCTAGCCATATGTATGTGGAGGATATAATCCTCGATCCAGACTCCGGGGTCTGTTGTTCCATCGTACCCCTCTATGTTGACGGGTTTGAATCCCTCTGGAAATTCATATTCCAGGACCTCATCTGTGAAACATAGGGGGTGTGCGGCGCCCCTGTATTTGGGTGTGCCGGATTCTGATGATGGCTTTTTTGCATTGCTTGTGAGAGCTTGCTTTCTTGGCCCATAAATGGACCTGGCTGGGCCATGATGCGAGTCTTTAATTGGATCGCATGCCACATTGAGTGCGGCGCCGCTTGCCGTTTTATGGTGGCCGTGGGGTCGTCTATCCGACCGTGTGGCTTTTTTATTTTTTGAATGCGAGGGCTCTAGGGCCTCTTGGTCGAATTCGGGCAGTAGTTTTCTCTTCGGATAGCTTTTAGTGCGGCGGCTGCCGCCGTATTTGTCTGCGATCTTGATTACCTTGCTCCATCTTATTCTAAGTGCATCTTCCGCCGTTTTTAGCTTCCGCTTCTGCTTTTTCAGGCTGCGGGCTGTGGCAACGAGCCTTTCGTGGAGATTCTTCTGCTTCATGGTTTTATCCGACGTGAGATCGTCCGGAGTTCTGTTATGGCCGGGGGAGGGTTGTCTGTCCTCTCTATCCGCATTGCCCTGTTCGGACGGTTGCTCTGAGGCATGCTCGTCGTCTACCGGCTCATCCTGCTCTATGGCTGGGTCTTGATCGAGGCGGGGCTTGGCTCGGCGTTTTCGTCGCCGCTTTGATTGCTTTTCGGAGGGTTTTTCCCTTTTTTCGTCCCCTTTTTCCTCGTTGTCGTTTCCTTTAGGGGTATCCAACATGAATACATCGTTAGGTGGGGTGGCGGTCCAGCGCCCTATAGGTGCTGGTTCCTGTTCGTCTCCATCTTCGTCGTCCATACTGTCGAAGTCTTTGGATCCGAAGTCAAGTATGTCGGTTAAATCATCGACAGTCGCTATTAAGTGGGTGGTGGGTGGGCTTTGAATTTCTTCGTCGTCCGAATCCCAACCTCGCAGACCATAGTCCAGCCTGGGCTCTCCTGATAGAGAGAGAGACTTGAGAGAATTCGGGATATCACCGAAAGGTGAATACTGAAAGATGTCCGCGGCGGTGAACTCCATTATAGGCGCCCAATCGGATTCGATCGGCAGGGGCACGGGAGGCCCGGAGTTCGGAGAAGAATCCGACTCCTTGGAGTCATGGGCCGTGCGGAGTGCGGGGCTGGCGTTCGGCTCGATCGCCTTCAAGATCGCAGCCCCCGAGGTGACGTCCAACCGTTCATCCCCAAAGAACGCAGCGGGCTCCGAGTCGAGGATCGGGGCCGGTGCGTGTGCGGCCTCCAGGGCACTATTCGGAGGCAGAGCTATATCCTGCCCCTCGAGGTAGTGCGGCGCGCTTGGCTGTGGCTCGAACCCGTCGAAGATCAAGTCTCCGCGGATATCTTCCGTGTAGTTTAAGCTTCCAAACCTGACTTGATGGCCAGGGGCGTAGCTTTCGATCTGCTCCAGACGACCAAGCGAATTGGCCCGCAGAGCGAAGCCGCCGAAGACGAAGATTTGTCCGGGGAGGAAAGTCTCACCCTGGACCTCATCATTGTTGATGATCAAAGGAGCCATCGGGCCTAAAAGCGACGACACAGAGGAACTCTCAATGAAAGCACCAATGTCGGTGTCAAAACCGGCGGATCTCGGGTAGGGGGGCCCAAACTGTGCGTCAAGGTCGGATGGTAACAAGAGACAAGGGACACTTTATTTTACCCAGGTTCGGGCCCTCTCGATGGAGGTAAAACCCTACTCCTGCTAGATTAATATTGATGATATGGGTAGTACAAGAGTAGATCTACCACGAGATCAAGGAGGCTAAACCCTAGAAGCTAGCCTATGGTATGATTGTGTATGATGATGGTTGTCCTACGGACTACAACCCTCCGGTTTATATAGATACCGGATAGGGTTAGGGTTACACAGAGTCGGTTACAATGGTAGGAGATCTTGAATATCCGCACGCCTAGCTTGCCTTCCACGCCAAGAAAAGATCCTTCCGGACACGGGACGAAGTCTTCAATCTTGTATCTTCATAGTCCTGGAGTCCGGCTGAAGGTATAGTCCGGCTATCCGAACATCCCCTAATCCAGGACTCCCTCAACGTGCATGACATATATCATATTCACCGTTTTCACATCAGGGGGAAATTTATTCTGACCTCCTGTGTATGGTGGGTGAGGCGCTTCATTGTCCTTGCTTGGCGGCTCTCTCCTTGTGTTCGGTGTTTAACTTACTGGCCTGTTTAAAGACCCAACAGTTTCTGTTGGTAGGATTGACAGGCTTGTCAGGGGTGCCATGAATCTGGCAAAAGGCCGATCGAGTATTCTGTCCAAGATAGATGGACCATCTTTGTTTCCTTTGAATGGCTTCTTCCTCTGATTGGGTTTAGAGCCGCTGAATCCGGTGTTGACCGCCGTGTCTTCGGTATATTCATTATTACTTCGACGCTTGTGCTTGTTGCGTCGTGGCTTGCCATTGCCGTCCCTGGCTTCGGAAGTGCCAGGGTCGCTGGTGCTATTGCTTCTACGAGCTAGCCAGCTATCTTCTCCCACGCAAAAGCGGTTCATGAGTGCGGTAAGGGCTGCCATGGACTTCGGCTTTTCTTGGATGAGGTGTCGGGCGAGCCACTCGTCTCGGACGCTGTGCTTGAAGGCAGCAAGGGCTTCGGCGTCCGGACAATCCACAGTTTGGTTCTTTTTAATTAAGAACCTGGTCCAGAGTTTCCAGGCTTATTCTTCGGGTTGCTGGACTATGTGACTAAGGTCATCTGCGTCTAGAGGACGAACATAAGTACCTGGGAAGTTGTCTCTAAAGGCATCTTCCAAATCTTCCCAGCTACCAATGGAGTTTTTTGGGAGGCTGTTTAACCAGTGCCAGGCTGGTTCCTTTAGCTTTGGTGGGAAGTACTTAATAGCGTGGAGATCGTCACCGCGAGCCATGTGGCTATGGAGAAGAAAATCTTCAATCCATACTGCAGGACTTGTCGTTCCGCCGTATGATTCAATATTCACGGGTTTAAACCCCTCAGGGAACTGGTGCTCCATCACCTCATCGGTGAAACATAGGGGGTGTGCGGCGCCTCTGTATCAGGCGACATCGTGGCGGAGCTCGGAAGGCATCTGCACTCTATTTTTGGCCCGGTTGAGGTTGTGCTTATCGCGCGAGGCCTGACGGCCATCTTCGCGCATTGGGGCACACTCCCTTGACCCATAGATGGATATTGCCTGACCGGCTCTATTGTCCAGGTCATGGCGTAGGTCATAGGTGCGGCCCGCGTCCATTGGCTCCCTGCCCCTACGGCGGGGTGGTGCGGGCTGGTGCTCGGCGTGAGTAGACGGTCTGTCCCGTCCACGTGGTGGTCGGTTAGGTTCGTCAGTAGTATTATACCTTGATGGTATTGGCTCAAGGGCCTCGTCATCAAATTGCGGTAATAGTCGTTGCTTCAGATAACTTTTTGTCCGGCGTTCGAGGCCGTATTCTTGAGCGGCTAGGATCTCATTCCATCTGTCGTTGATTGTATTCTGTTCGGCTTGGAGCTTTTTTTGCTTCTTTTTAGGCTTTTTGTAGTGGCGGTTAGTTGGCGCTTAAAGCGCTCTTGCTCAAGTGGTTCTTCTGGGACGATGAAGTCTTCATCGCCGAGGCTCACATCATCTTCGGAGATTGGTAGATAGTTGCTATCCTCCGAACTCGTTCCGGACCGGATCGGTGGGGTTAACTTGCCCTTCCTCCCTATCGTCCTATTCGGATGTTGGTTCGGCGGCGGCTTCGGAGTCGTCGGCGTTCTCTGGAGTGTTATCGTCTCTGGTGCCGGTATTTCTATCTTTTTCATGACGCGATTTTGAGCGGCGCCACTGACGCCGACGCTTTGTTGGTGCCTCAGCAGGCTTATCCTCAAACAGATCCTTCTTGTCATCATCAACATCCTCTTTGGCTGTGTCTACCATGTACACGTCATATGTGGAGGTGGCCATCCATCTTCTAGTAATGGAGGGTCTTGGCCTTGTTTGTCTCCGGCATCGTCGTCCATGTCGACGATGTCTTCGGAGGCGTAGTCCAGCATGTCGGTTAAATATTCGACAGTCGCTATGAAGTGGGTGGTGGGTGGGACGTAAAATCCCCCACTCTCAGCCCCTAGTCTGTGTTGGGCATAATTCGGAAGCGATTCCTCTGTAATGGCGAGTGTTAGTGTCAAAACCGGCGGATCTTGGGTAGGGGGTCCCGAACTGTGCGTCTAGGCGGACAGTAACAGGAGACAAGGGACACAATGTTTTTACCCAGGTTCGAATCCTCTCGATGGAGGTAAAACCCTACTCTTGCTTGATTAATATTGATGATATGGGTAGTACAAGAGTAGATCTACCACGAGATCAGAGAGGCTAAACCCTAGAAGCTATCCTATGGTATGATTGTTGTTCGTCCTATGGACTGAAACCCTCCGGTTTATATGGACACAGGAGAGGGCTAGCTTTACACAGAGTCGGTTACAATGGGAGGAGATCTACATATCCGTATTGCCAAGCTTGCCTTCCACGCCAAGGAAAGTCCCATCCGGACACGGGACGAAGTCTTCAATCTTGTAGCCCCTGAACCAGGCTTCAATGACGATGAGTCCGGCGCGCAGATTGTCTTCGGCATTGCAAGGCGGGTTCCTCCTCCGAATACTTCATAGAAGATTTTGAACACAAGGATACTGTCCGGCTCTGCAAAATAAGTTCCACATATTGTCGTAGAGAGAATAACATTTACACAAATCTAATCTGTTGACGTATTCTGTAGCGTGTCATCACGCCACAGCCAAGCCTTTATTTGAACCATTTTTACTGTCCCACCTCAGCGCCATTTGCGAGGCGGTTTCCTTGGCACGTCTTGTCGACGCAGAGATCGTGTCCCCTTTATTTACGGGATTCTCATCAATATGGACGTGGGTAACCCAATCGTGCCCGTTGGTATGTCTCCTCGATCAAAGGCGAGTCCCAAACGGTCACGGGGAGGGCTCTTGGTATTCAACCTCTTATAAAGAGACCAAGGCCTTACTCATTTCTTTTGATCTCAATCGAATTCGCCCTTTGCCTCGAGTTCCAACACCCAAGGCCCCAGATTTCAGGCGCTTCGGACCTTCGACGATGTCCGGCTCCGACCTTCGAGGCCGATGGATGCCTTCCTCCGTCACGGAGGAAGACGTGCTAAAGCTAAGAGAGGCCAGGTTTTTGACCGGCGAATTCTCGCATAGGCTGCCTGCTCACGGGCAGGTTATTCCTACTCCCAAGCCTGGTGAGAGTGTGGTGTTCGTGTCTCACTTCCTCCGAGGGCTAGGCTTCGCGATGGATCCCTTCGTAAGGGGACTCATGTTTTATTATGGGCTGGAATTTCACGACTTAGCTCCGGAGTCCATCCTCCACATCTCATCGTTCATTGTCGTTTGCGAAGCCTTCCTCCGTATTACTCCTCACTTCAGACTGTGGCTTAAGACCTTTAAAGTAGAGCCGAAGATGATCGAGGGACAACACGCGGAGTGCGGAGTCGCTGTTGCAAGCAAGAATGCTGACGCTCCATGGCCTGAGGGCTCTTTTCAAGAGGAGTTCAGCTTATGGCAACAAGAGTGGTTTTATATCACAGCTCCCAGGGGCACCAAGTGGGTGGCGCCGCCTGCTTTCCGCTCGGGTCTCCCGCCACAACTAGCGTCATGGGTCAATAAGGGGCTGGACTGGGGGTCGGCAAAGGATGTGCCCCTGTAGCAGGGCCGCATCCGAGATCTCCTAGAAAGAGACATCAGTCTAGTCGTGGTGACGCAGGTTATGTTAATTCGCCGAGTTCCACCCTGCAAACGTCGCCTCCTCCGCCTGTGGAGTTCAACCCGGAGGGACCGCAAGCTCTCCAACATTTTCTTGGCATGACGCCAGTGGAGATGTACAAATTGTTCTTCAGACCACAAGTAGTGTGTCTGGATTCTACGGAGGACGCAGGTCGGAGCTGCAATCGTTCGGATACTCAAGTGAGTAGCCCTGTGCCCGTACACACCATCCGTTCATCTATCACAACATCACCCTTAATAGAGTTGTCTTTGAAACAGGAGTGGGTAGCGAAGGCGAAGTTAATCAGGTGTCCGGCCCCCCTTCCCGAGACCTCGCTGGATCCCGTGTTAACCAGGATGCTAGAGATCGTGCCTTTGGAAGAAAGCGAAGGGGGGACAAAGAAGTTGCTGCGTCCCCGAAGGAGGCTGTCTGGAAAGGAGGAATCAAAAATTCCTCTACTCAGGGGAGGAAGAGGACCGCCTCTATAGACCCGGAGTCCATGGTCTCAAAGCGGGGGAAGAGATCTTCGCCACAGGGTCCTGTGACGGGGGATACCTCGGTCGTACTATGCCCTCAAGGGGATCAGCCCTCCACCAAGCCGTAAGTAGAGAGGGGAGGTTTAAAATAAGAGGAATACTTGTTTTATTTCTGAGGAAAATAACCGAAATTTTACCTTGTAGTTCGGATCTCAGCCCTTCTCAGCAGAGCTCATCTTTGGCGGATGTTCTTTCGGAGATGATGGAGAGCGGAACGCCTCCCCCTGCCGTACCGCCTTACGAGGCGGGCGATCCTGAGGTATCATCGCGGACGGTTTCTCCGAATCCGGCAGGGCCGGAAGGCAGTCATATGGCCCCCCAAGGCCCTCCGTGTCCGGTCTTTGAAAAAGGCCATCGAACGAGTCTGGCACCGCCTGGTGCTCGGTCGGATGAACTGAAGGATCTGCTAGGGCAAGCGTCTATATCAGAGGAGCACCGTACGTTGATGGGTACGATAATTGAAAGGATTTCGTCATGTGTAGATAGTAGCCCCTGAGACTCTCTGTGTTGTCGAAGACGACAGCACGCAGAGGATCATAGTCCCAGGTATAATTTTGTCGCCTTCCTATGTAGCTGGCGAAGTGTCCGGTGGCCAGCCGGAATGATGAATTTGCCGAGCTAACGCGGCAACTTGACGTGGCAGATGACGACATCGCGCTTGTCAACAAGCGGCTTGACGAGGCACAAGGTATGTAATTTCTCCGGAGACACCTCGTAAGAGGAGCTTGATGCCAGTATCTTACAACGTGTGCGCTTGATGCAGATGGGGCCGCTGCCATGGAGAACCTTCCGGCGGAACTTGCCCGAGCCAAGGAGCAAGCCAGGAGAAGTGATGCGGCTGCCGTAAAGGCAACTGAAGAGCTGAAAGCCGAACAGGCTGCTCACTGCGGAAGCAAGAAGGAAATGGCCGAATTGGCTGTGAAGTTAAAGAACGCTGCTTACCGCTGCGAGCTTCTTGAAAAAGAAGATCGGGCGGAGCGGACAGACCTGGAGAAGGCCACTACAGTGGCAAAGGATGCTCGTTCTGCGATGAGAGCGATGAAGGAGGAGTTGCGTCAGGCCGGAGATATCGCGGCTGGAAGGTCCTTTATGCTGCGGATGAAGTTCGGAGATCCTAAATACGCTCCATTGGACTGGATGTGGAGTTCGGCGGAAGCATATCTGGATTTAGCTGCGGGTGCCGCTGATGTGGCCGAACATTTCCGAGATCAGAAAGATAGTGAAGTGGAAAAGCTCTTCTGGTCATAGTTCAACAATTCGGAGCGTCCACTTTCATTGACCGATCGTTTGGCCGAATGGGCCGAACTAAATAGGTTGTCCGGACTCGCCATGAAGGATGTCGTGGATCATCTGTGGCCAGAAAGGCCAAAGCCGAATAGTTATTTTAGCTTGGTGCAGCAGTTCCTTGGTGAAGTGCCGCATATCAATGTGATTAAGAAGTCAGCATGCATAGAGGGTGCGCGGATGGCCCTTGCTCATGTGAAGACATACTGGGCGGAGATGGAGGCCACTGCTGTTGCATCCCGGACGGAGGCCGAATACCTGTTGAGCACTATTTTCAGGAAGTTTTGCAAGGCGCTCGTTTAATAGAGACGTAGTGCTCGAAGGATATTATGTTCGAATAACGTGTATTATTGTAAACAATATTTTGATGAATTGTAGAAGCTTTTTATACTTGTGCCTGCACGTATTATAATGCCTCATGTGCGGCCGTTGAGGTATATGTGTATATAATCTGAAGGATGGCAGTCGTCGGCTTCCGTCCCCACGCACATAATGCGGGGGTGCTCGCAGAAGGCGCATTCTCACACTTGATCCAACGTCTTGGTCCATGAAGGAGGTGATAGCGCAGCGAACTAGGCAATCGGACTATAATGCTTTATCACTTTCACTTAGCCATAGGAGTTTGACAGGGAGGCTACTATCTAGCCCCTGGTGGCGCCGCGCTCGCCCGAGCTCGGGGCGCGTGTGTGCCTTGCCGGGAAACGGCCCTTCATTAATGCGGAGGAATCCCGAAGACTCCGATAGGTCACCGAGTGGTTGACCAGTCTCACGCTATATCATGATAGTCAGTTTTCGGCTTTCTCTACTGAGTTGTTCGCCTGGCTGAACCGGGGCACAATCGCAGTAGTTCTCCTGGTGCCGCCTTAGTCGATAGAGCGGAACGTAAGGTAGCAAAACACAGCAGCCGGGCAAACCCAACATTTGACCAAAGACATGATTCGGAGTTGATGCATATAAGGCCAAACTCGCGACGCCGAACACTCCCTAAGGTATTCGGTCTTTATAAAAACGGGCTGAGCAGTGCCCATGATAATAAGCCCCTGGTGTCCAGGTACGTGCGAAATTCTGACGTGGCCACATGCCAAGACGCCAGCCTCCTCCTTGGTTATACTGAGAATCCGCGGGATGTGCATCAACAAGAGACAGTGAAAAAGGTTTACGCGGGGTCTTAATCTAAAGAGAATCCTTGGTGCGGGTCCCTGCTGCACGTCTGCGCCTGTGTCTCCGTTGCGCCGTGTCCTGGACGCGTGTAGCACGGTGTTCATCTATAAAAGAGAGGAACTTAGTTGAAAAAAGAATAGTCGTGTGAAATATATGTTGTACAAAGTATAATTCAAGATGGGGAAAATTGAGCCTTATTGTGGCTTATTTTACATATGCGGAGCCCCTTGTATAGGGGTGTATGGCTACAAAAACCTTTATCAATTATAATTTTGCTCTGGACTCGCCTAGCCGTGTCCGTGGTCTTAATGACCTGTTAGATGCTTTTGTTGGTGAAGCTGTTTTAATGTGTGGCTGTCAAGGCAGCCGCATAGTCTTCTGCGCGCGAGGAACACTCAATATTTCCCTTTATTGAGATGATGCCTCGTGGACCGGTCATGTTAAGCGTGAGAGATGCATAATGCGGTAGTGCGTTAAAGCGGGCGAAAGCTCCGTGTCCCAGTAGTGCCCGTGGAAGGTTAGCTTTTCGGGGCGGAAGTTATCGGGGGAACCGAACATAACTTCTAGCAGGAGAGAACCCGTGCAATGGGCATCCGGGCCTGGTGTTACTCCTTTAAAGGAAGTGTTGCTATGGCGAATTTTTGTTGGGTCCATCCACATTTTGCGGACTGTGTCCTGATATAGCAGGTTTAGACCACTGCCACCGTCCATCAGGACTTGTGTAAAGTGGAATCCGTCGATTATCGGATCTAATACCAAGGCAGTCCAACCTGCGTTCCAGATACTTCAGGAGTAATCCTGATGGTCGAAGGTGATCGGTTTTAACAACCAGTGGCGAGACTCCTTTGTGATAGGCCGCATGGCGTGTATCTCTATAGGCGACACTCTGTTTTTCCCTTTTCTCACGTGAAGTAAGTTTACTGTTGTGACTTCTTGTGGGAAATTCTTTTGTTTCCCGGTGCTCTGCTTGTGGGGTTCGTCATCGTCCTCACTTGGTGTATTGAGCCCCTTGTGTTCGGCGTTGAGTTTGCCGGATTGCTTGAAGACCCAACATTCTCTGTGGGTATGGTTTGCAGGCTTCCGGGGAGTGCTCTGGATTTGACATATTTTGTCCAAGATTTTGTTTAGGTTAGATAGCTCGTCCCAGTTATCCTTGAGGGGCAGCTTTTTCTGACCCTGCTGAGAGCTTTTTAATCCGGCATTGACTGTCGTGCTCTTCGGGCTGTTTCCCTTATTCCGGCGCTGGTCCTTGCTGCGTCGCGGTTTCCCGTTTCCGTCCCTGACTTCGGATGTACTTGGGTCGCTGGTGCTGCATCTTGCCAACCAGCTGTCCTCTCCCGCGCAAAAGCGGGTCATGAAGCTTGTTAATGCGGCCATTGTTCTTGGCTTTTCTTGGCCGAGGTGTCTGGCGAGCCATTCGTCTCAAAGGCTGTGTTTGAAAGCTGCTAAGGCTTCGGCATACGGACAGTCGACTATCTGGTTCTTTTTAGTAAGAAATCTGTTCCAGAGTTTCCGGCTGACTCTCCGGGCTGTTGAGTTATATGACTTAAATGTCTGCATCCGGAGGTCGGACATAGGTCCCTTGAAAATTTGCCCAGAAAGCATCCTCGAGCCCTTCCCAACTTCCAATGGTGTTTTCGGGAAGTCCTTTAAGCCAATGCCGGGCTGGCCCTTTGAGCTTGAGGGGTAAGTATTTTACGGTGTGGAAGTCGTCTCCTCTGGCCATATGGATATGGAGGATATAGTCCTCAATCCAGACTCCAGGGTCTATTGTTCTGTCGTATGCCTCTATGTTTACGGGCTTGAATCCCGCTGGAAATTCATGGTCCCGCACCTCCTTGGGAAAACATAGGGGGTTTGTGGTGTTGGAAATATGCCCTAGAGGCAATAATAAAGTTGTTATTATTATAATTCCTTTTTCATGATAATTGTCTATTGTTCATGCTATAATTGTGTTATCCGGAAATCATAATACATGTGTGAATACATAGACCACAACATGTCCCTAGTGAGCCTCTAGTTGACTAGCTCGTTGATCAATAGATAGTCATGGTTTCCTGACTATGGACATTAGATGTCATTGATAACGGGATCACATCATTAGGAGAATGATGTGATGGACAAGACCCAATCCTAAGCATAGTACAAGATCGTGTAGTTCGTTTGCTATAGCTTCTCCAATGTCAAGTATCATTTCCTTAGACCATGAGATTGTGCAACTCCTGGATACCGTAGGAGTGCTTTGGGTGTGCCAAACGTCACAACGTAACTGGGTGGCTATAAAGGTGCACTACGGGTATCTCCAAAAGTGTCTGTTGGGTTGGCATGAATCGAGACTGGGATTTGTCACTCCGTATGACGGAGAGGTATCTCTGGGCCCACTCACTACGGGAAATAGCTAATTTGCCATCAGGAGGCGTCTTTGCCGTCAGTTTTTCGTCGGGCAGACGGCAAAGAAAGGGTCTGCCGTCAACAGAAGACGGCAAAGAAAAACCAACGGCAAAATATACTTTGCCGTCTGCGACAAAAAACACAGACGGCAAAGAGCTTACTTTGCCCTCCACAAAAATAAATACAGACAGCAAAGATCTTTGCCGTCTCTATTTTGTATTACAGATGGCATAATGCATACATTGCCGTGTGTATTAAAAAACGTAGACAGCAAATATCTTTGCCATCTGTAGCAGTAGAGGCAGACGGCAAAGCAAAGAAACACATCTCGCGGATTGATCTCCTGGATCGATGAGGTGGCGCGATCCTCTCCACATGCTCCCGGATGAGTCTCCCACGCGCCCACGTCCTCTCTCTCCACCCACCTGCAAGGGCCCCACCCACCACGCACGTCCCACCCACCCACACCCACCATCGAGATGCCCGACGCCCCCGCCCGTGCTTCCCCTGCCACCGCCCACTCCACGAGCCACCGCTGCCTCGTCGGACCCCGTCGCCGCTGGCCTCCTCCCGTCTTCGCGCGACCATGCAGTACGCACGCCGCCGTCCTCCGCTGGCCTCCGCGCGCCTCCTCCGCCCTCCGCCCGGCCGCGCGCCTCCTCCGCTGGCCTCCGCGCGCCTCCTCCGCCCTCCGCCCGGCCGCCCGCCTCCTCCGCCCGGGAGCCCGCCTCCGCGCACCTCCGACGGCCTCTGCCTGGCTGGCCGACTCCGCGCGCCTCCGACGGCCTCCGCCTGGCCGGCCGCCTCCGCTTGCCTCCTCCCTGCTCTGCACGCCGCCAATGTCCGCCTCCTGCAGCCATCAAAGCTGGAGGCCTCGCAGAATCGTCCCTGCACCGACCGCTCGTCTCCGGACCCATCGCCGAACTTTGCCTCTCCGTCCCTCGCCGGACTCCGCTGCGCCCGCTCCTCTCCTTTCCCTGCCGCGGCCGAGCCTTCCCGACCTCCTCCTCTCCGCCCCTCGCCGGACTCCGCCGTGGCCGCTCCTCTCCATTTCCCGCCACGGCCTCCCCTCGCACAACCCCGACACGGCCGGGCCTCCCCAACCTCCTCCTCTCCTCCCCTCACCGGACTACGCCACTACCGTCACTCACCGGACCCGCCGCAACCATCCCTCGCTGGATCCCGCCGCGCCTGAGCCGCCCCTCGCCGTACCCCGCCGCGCCTGAGCTGCCCCACGCCGGTCCCCGCCGCGCCTGAGACTCCACAACCTCCTCCTCTCTGCCCCGAGCACTAGAGCGCCCCCGGCAGTGACATCGTTTGCTCGATTTGGCTACTCCGGCGACCATCGAACGCTTCAAGTGACATAATTTTTAACCTCAAAAAAAAAACTGACGTAATTTTTTTGAATAAAAAACAATCTTCGCCGTCTATAGTTTAGTCTTAATGACGTCAAAGGAAACGTATTGACTGACGGCAAACACTGCTTTCTTTGCCGTCTGTTATTTATAAGGCTAACGGCGAAGCAGATTTGGCTGACGGCAAAGTCTTTGCCGTCTTCACGATAAAAAGCTGACGGCAAAGTATTCTTTGCCGATTATACTTTGTTGTCTGAGTTTGCCGTCTGCCTCCTGACGGCAAAATCTTTGCCGTCAGGATTTAGGTCTTTGCCGTCTGTGATCCACAGACGGCAAATTAACTGTTTGACAAAGGATCAAATGTGGTTGATCACGGGATCATGCGTTACAGTACGAGTAAAGTGACTTGCCGGTAACGAGATTGAACGAGGTATTGGGATACCGACGATCGAATCTCGGGCAAGTAACGTACCAATTGACAAAGGGAATTATATACGGGATTACCTGAATCCTCGACATCATGGTTCATCCGATGAGATCATCGAGGAGCATGAGGGAACCAACATGGGTATCCAGATCCCGCTGTTGGTTATTGACCGAAAAGTCGTCTCGGTAATGTCTGCGTGTCTCCCGAACCCGTGGGGTCTACACACTTAAGGTTCGGTGACGCTAGCACTAGTAGAAAACGGGCCTATTGTCCCGGTTCATAAGGGCTTTTTGTCCCGGTTCCTGAACCGGGACTAAAGGGTCGTTACTAATGCCCTGACCCTTTAGTCTCGGTTCTAACCAGAACCGGGACAGATGGGCCTCCACTTGGCCGGTGCGCCGAGCCCAGGCAGGAGGGCCTTTGGTCCCAGTTGGTTGTTTTTTTTTGTGGCTGGGTTTTTTTTGCAAGGGGCTTGTTTAGGGGTTTTGGGGGTTAATTTAGTTTGTTATTAGCTAGCTAATAGAGAGAAGTGTCCTCTCTTATATCTCCGTGCTTGGTTTATAACAACGCTATGCTATGCCTAAACATGGCTTAGATTGAAGTGAAGGCAACATATGTGGTGCATGTCGAAAGTAATACTAATTAATCCTAACTTGATCAAGTTTGGATTAGTACTACTTTCGACATGCACCACATGCATGTTTCCTTCACTTCAATCCAATCCATGTTCATTTCACCCACTGATATATATATATACTAACTCTTCATGCCCAGATCATGCATCATCATAATAATAAGTCCTACTAATAATCATGATAGAACTTCTACTCGTTATTAATAACAAGTCATACGATCATCATCCTCATAGTCATCGAACCCAACCCTACTTAATTGTTCTTAGCACATAATCATCAGTATTAGGTAGGACCTAAATACCCTCTTTAAGGTAAAACAGCATAAAACAATATACACCCTGACTCTCCATTATGGAGAATGGAGATCATCCTGTCTCCAATTCTTGCGCCGCACTTCCTTTTGCGTCAAAGAATCTCTTTACGAGTGTCCATACATTTTTTCCATTCTCTGATTTGCATGTCTCCACTTCTTTTAGAAATCCGGTATGGACAGTTGAGATTCGTAGGATGACCTGGATATATGTTCAAAACATCCAGGCGACCATGCTCATACATCAGATGAGGCACACAATCCACTGGGAATATCTGTTGAAAAACATAGTAATAACTTCCTAGTTAGCAATGAAGTACTAGTTTTATATAGAAGTATGCAAAAGATGCATGTATGTCATAATAGTAAAAAATCTTACCAGGGTATCTCCATAGTAGTTACCGTAGTTCAACACGTGCACTAGTGGCACGTATTGACCATAATGTTGAGGAGTTCGATTGTAGATATTGTAATTCTCAAGATCATTACAAAATCCAACCAGATGATTTTTCTCCTTATAAGTTAACTCAGAGCCATCGGTGTAGTAAGTTCTATCTACCATCGTTTGCACATTCTTTGATACTTCAAAATAAGCTGTCAATGGAAATAAGCTGTCAACTATTTTGAAATGAACAATATAAATTAGTTAATAATTAACTATGTTTGAGAAACTCACATAGCGGTAGAACTGGAGGCGTATCAACAAGGACCCAAATGTCCATATTGTCTTGCTCGATTTCAGGATCACCAAGATCCATGGTGACAAGCATACCCTCATCAAAACCATACAATTTGCAAAATGCTTCCCAATTTTTGCAACCAAAATGGGTTACACTCTCAGCATTATACAACATTACTTAAAAATCCACATCATGATGGGTCCTTAGGTGAATTTTCTTCGTTTCAAAATTTTCATGGTCTTCAAAATCCATCCTCTCCAACACATAGCGTCTTGCATGGCATGGGATAAACTATACTCGAATTGTAAAAGATGAAAATTACACGTTGAAATAGTTGAAGTCATGCTTAATTATGAAAAAACACTTGTCGTCGTTGCGTACCGTTTCAACTTGGAAGGTCTCCTCGAGCTTAATGCTGAAGCGCCGATCATCGTCCAGGTGAGGCCTGTCACACATACCTCGATCGTCGTGGCACCAGTCGCATTCCCCGGGAGACTTCCGTCGTCCGATGATGACATTTCCTACGTTCATAATTGAAAGATTAAACATGTACAATTAAATATATATATATATATATATATATATGTACTACAAAAACTAAATTAGATCATTATTATTAAACTAATCATATGCATATGGCTTTTGAGCATTCAATAAGAAAAATCAAATCGCAAAATAAAGTAGTATTCAAATTAGGATGCATTCAATTATAAGAAAAACTACATCATCTCCATGTGTCCGTACATCGTCGAATATTATCACTAATACACGTCGAATACTATCATACATATCGCCAGTACAGCTAGAACCGTAGCGCCCGACGGGTATCGGCGCGGGCGGTGGACACCCAAAGGGAAGGAACCATCATAGGATCATAGCTCCAGTGAGATCCCTGAAGAACCTGCCAGGTATTCTCGAACCTGCCCTCCAACGCAACCATGTAGCGACGGACGTGCTGGTCCTCCTCGCTGACACGGTGACGTACCACCTCCGCGGTGTCCGGAAGCCTCGTCACCGTCACTGGCCCACGCGACCGCCACCAAACAAGGATTGGGTCAACGACGGGCTGGCTCCTCACCAAGCTACGCCCCTCGGAAGGTAGCGCCTCCCAGTACCACCCCGGCGGAGCCCAGTCCCGGACATGGCCCGTCTGGTCAAGCAGGTGTCGTCCTCTGCCAACTCGACGACGAGGATGCGGGATAGGCATCGTCCACGTCGATGCGGGAATAATTGCTTTAACTAAAAAAATAAACTAGTTCTATTAATTTTCTTGCTAAAAATAAAATACTTCTATAGTAAAATAAACCAGTTTTATTAAATCAACTAGTTCAACTACTAAGCACTTACTATAAATAGAATAAAGTAGTACTTACTAAAAATAAACAAGTTTACCTAGTTCTAACTAACTCAATTAAACACTTTCTAAGACCAATGCCCCCTTTAGTCCCGGCTGGTGGCACCAACCGGGACCAAAGGCCTTGTGCTGCCCCGCGCCAAATCTTTAGTCCCACCTCGCTAGCTGAGGGAGCTCTGTTAGCTAATCTAGTCGTTGTGCTTAGGCTTGTTTTGTTTTTCTGTCAAATAAACAGGACGCATGAGACGCGACGTGTGCGTGCCATGCAAGTAGCTAGCATGGGCGTGTTGGACGTGGTCACCACGTTCGACCCGGTAGCCTCGCAGGTAGCTTAGGAGGCACGATCGGCTCTCGTGGGATGGCGCGAGTACGGCGGATCGTGGCGCATAGTTAGGATCGCTACCTGCCCTTTCCTCGTTGTAACAGAATAAATAGCTGAAAGAAAAACGGGAAAAGTTGAAAGCTTGTACGCAACGCAAAACCTTGGTCTTCTCTGTGATTGTGAGTTTCGAGTGCCTAGTTTCCTAACAAGTGGTATTCAGAGCCTCGTTTAGCGATCCAGGCGAGCATGTCCGATCACGGAGAACAGCCGGACGCGGTTGCGGCGGCGGCCGCCGCGGCCCTCAGCGAAGGCGGGGGCGGGCTGGCGCGCTCGGCGACTCCACCACGGGAGCGCAGCCGCGGACGAAGCCGCGTGAGGCGGGAACGGCAGGTGGTGATCCACCATGCGGCGGCCATGGAGCGCGCGCCGTTCGTGCCGGGCGCCGGCACCATGTTCCCGACCCTCACCTGGACCAACTACATCGAGTGGTCGCTGGTGATGAAGGTCCACCTGGAGTCCTGGGGGCTCTGGGACGCGATCGAGGGCAACGCGCAACACGTGCGCGACGACAAGGCGGCGCTCGGCGTTCTCCTCCGAGCCGTTCCGCCGGAGATGCTCGGCGTCCTCGTCGTCAAGGAGACGGCCATGGCCGCCTGGGACACCATCAAGGTCATGCGGATGGGGGTGCACCGTGTGCGGGAGGCCACCGTGCAGCGACTCCGCGCAGGATTCGAGCAGATCGCCTTCCACGATGGCGAGACCCTCGACGCCTTCGGGATGCGGATCACCAGCCTCGTCAACCAGCTGCGCACCCTTGGCGACAACGTCGAGGAGGTACGCATCATCCAGAAGCTTTTGCGTGTGGTTCCCCCCCCCCCCCCCCGTTACTCGCAGATCGCAGTGGCGATCGAAACCCTTCTCGACCTGAGAACGATCTCGGTTGAGGAGTTGATAGGCCGACTGAGGACCGCCGAGGAGCGCTGCGCCGCGCCCGCGCCGAGCCAAGGCGGCGGGCAGCTGTATCTCACTGAGCAGCAGTGGGAGGCACGCAAGCAGGCGCGCGAGAGCGGCCAAGGCTCTGGCAGCGGCGGCAACGGCGGCGGGCAGAACAACCGCCGCGGGAAGAACCAGGGGCGGAGGAAGGACGCCCGCCCACCCTAGAACGCCGGCGGCTCTAGAGGCTCTGGCGGTGCTGGCGGCTCCGGCGGTCGCGGCGGCGGCCGCGACATGAGCAAAGTTAAGTGCTACAACTGCAACAAGCCGGGGCACTTCTCGCGGGACTGCATCGAGCCCCGGCGTGAGCACAAGGAGCAGGCACATCTGACGGAGGGCGGGACCGAGGAGTCCACGCTCCTCCTGGCAAGCCTGCACGCGCTCACCGCGACCACGAGGACGGGCACGGAGCTCGTCATGCTCAACGAAGAGCGCTCCCAGGCTCGCCCCGCGCCGGACGGTGGAGGATGCGACACCTCCTGGTTCCTGGACACCGGGGCCAGCAACCATATGTCCGGGCGGCGAGAGATCTTCTCCGAGCTGGACTGGGGCATGTTCGGCTCCGTCAAACTTGGCGATGGTTCAGCGCTGCAGATCGAGGGGAGAGGAACCATCCTTTTCCAGTGCCTCAACGGTGAGCATCTGGTTCTGTCAGAAGTGTATTACATCCCCAGCTTGTGCAGCAATATTGTGAGCGTAGGCCAGCTGTATGAGAACGGCTACGAGGCGCACATCTCTCATGGCGTGCTGCAGCTGCGCGATCCAGGCGAGCGTCTAGTCGCGCGAGTGCAGCGCAACCACCGGCGCCTGTATGTGCTGCACCTGAACCTGGCGCGTCCAGTGTGCCTCGTAGTGCACGCCGGCGAGGACACGTTGCTTTGGCAGGCCCGCTACGGCCACATAGGGTTCCAGGCGCTCCGATCACTCGCACGGGAGGGCATGGTGCACGGTCTACCCCTCCTCGACAAGGTGGGCCGCGTCTGCGAGGCGTGCCTGGCGGGGAAGCACCGTCAAGCTCCTTTTCGTCGCCAAGCACTGAACCACGCCGGGGAGGTGCTCGAGCTCGTGCATGCGGATCTGTGCGGGCCAATCTCCCCTGCTACGCCGGGAGGGAAGCGGTACTTCCTCCTGCTCGTGGACGACAAGAGCCGTTTCATGTGGCTGCGGCTGCTCACGACAAAGGACGAGGCGGAAACGGCGCTCCGTCAGTTCCAGGCAGCGGCAGAGCGCGAGTCAGGCCATCGTCTCAAGACCCTGTGCACCGATCGTGGGGGTGAATTCAACTCCACCAGCCTTGGGGAGTTTTTCGCGGAGTTGGGAGTGCACCGGCAGCTCACCGCTCCATACACGCCGCAGCAGAACGGCGTGGTCGAGCGTCGTAACCAAACGATCGTCGGCATGGCAAGGAGCTTGCTCAAGGCAAAGGGTGTACCGGCTCGCTTCTGGGGCGAGGCTGTGACGATTGCGGTGCACCTGCTGAACAGGGCGACAACCAAGAGCGTGACCGGCATGACCCCGTACCAGGCGTGGTGTGGGAGCCGGCCTAGCGTCCAGCACTTTCGTACCTTTGGGTGCTTCGCTCACATGAAGGTTACACGCCCGAACGTGAAGAAGCTGGACGATCGCAGCGTGCCCATGGTGTTTCTCGGGTACGAGCCTGGATCAGCGGCTTACCGTGTCTACCACCCGCCCTCCGGGGGTGCTCATGTCGCGCGCGACGTCGTGTTCGACGAGAGCGCATCGTGGGACTGGAGCTCCGTGGCAGAAGGACAGGGCGCCGGCATGGACACCTTCACCGTCGAGCTGGTGCCGGCATCTACGACCAGCGCCCGGGTGAAGCCGGTGGACACTCCGGGCGCACATGACGCGGTGCCCACGACCAATGCCGAGCCATCCACGCCACAGAGCGCGACCCGCACGCCCTCACCTGCCTCCCCGGCGTACGAAACGCCGATCTCGACACCAACGGGCGTTGAATTCGTCTCACCGCCCACCGACGCGTCAGAAGCACCTGCCGGCGCGGAGGCGCCGCGCCGGTACCGCACCCTCGAGAACGTGTGGGACACGACAGAGGAGGTGGAGGCCGTCTACAGCGACAGCGACCTGTGCCTGCTCGCGGGCGAGGAGCCGGCCTCGTTCACTGAGGCGGAGAGGGAACAGGGATGGTGTGCAGCGATGGACGAAGAAATGCAGAGCATAATCACCAACAACTCCTGGGAGCTGAGCGAGCTCCCACCTGGTCACCGCCCGATCGGCCTGAAATGGGTCTACAAACTGAAGAAAGACGCTCGCGGCGCCGTGGTGAAGCACAAAGCGCGCTTGGTGGCAAAAGGCTACGTCCAGCGGCAGGGCATAGACTTTGAGGAGGTTTTCGCACCAGTCGCGCGAATGGACTCGGTGCGCGTGCTCGTCGCACTCGCGGCGCACCACGGCTGGCAGGTTCATCATATGGACGTCAAGTCCGCGTTCCTTAACGGGGACCTGCTTGAGGAAGTCTACGTACAGCAGCCGCCGGGTTACGCTGTGGCCGGCCAGGAGGGCAAAGTGCTGCGCCTCCGCAAGGCGCTGTATGGGCTCCGCCAGGTGCCGAGGGCCTGGAACGCAAAGCTGGACGAGAGTCTCTGCTCGCTCGGCTTCGAGCGCTGCCCGTCGGAGCACGCGGTGTACCGACGCGGCACAGGCGGCTCTCTCCTCATCGTCGGAGTCTACGTAGATGACCTCATCATCACCGGCGCGGCCACATCGGAGATCGACGCCTTCAAGCAGCTACTACCTCGGGATCGAGGTGCGCTAGGAGCGCGATCGGATCATGCTCGGACAGGCAGCCTACGCCAAGCGGCTGCTGGAGCGTGCGAACATGGAGGACTGCAACCCCAGCAACACTCCGATGGAGGCCTGGGTCATACTGAGCAAGGAGAGCGCTGCGGCCCCGGTGGACAAGACGAAGTATCGTAGCATCATCGGCGGGCTGCGGTATCTGGTACACACGAGACCCGACATTACGTTTGCAGTCGGGTACTTGAGCAGGTTCATGGAGAAGCCCGCCTCCGACCACTACGCCGCCGTGAAGCACCTCCTTCGGTACGTGGCGGGGACGCTGGACCACGGCTGCGCATATGAGCGCGGCGACGGGGAGCTGCAGTTAACCGGCTACAGCGACTCGGATCACGCCGGGAACACGGACGACAGGAAGAGCACGACGGGGGTGATCTTCTTCCTCGGCAAGAGCCCGGTGAGCTGGCAGTCCCAGAAACAAAGGGTGGTGGCGATCTCCTCGTGCGAGGCCGAGTACATGGCCGCCACCACCGCTGCGTGTCAGGGCATTTGGCTAGCGCGGCTACTTGGCGAGATGCTGAACAAGGAGGCCGTACTGCCGAAGCTCCTCGTCGACAACAAGTCGGCAATCTCCCTGGCGAAGAACCCTATAATCCATGATCGCAGTAAACACATAGAGATCAGGTACCACTTTATTCGCGAGTGTGTGGAGCAGGGGCGGATCTACATCGACTACGTCAGGACAAGTGACCAACTGGCTGATGCTCTGACGAAGGAACTTGGACGTCTCATCTTCCAGGAGCTGAAGAAGAGGATCGGTATGGTTGAAATAATTCGCCAACGTCAAAATTAGGGGGGTGATTTGTTAGCTAATCTAGTCGTTGTGCTTAGGCTTGTTTTGTTTTTCTGTCAAATAAACAAGACGCATGAGACGCGACGTGTGCGTGCCATGCAAGTAGCTAGCATGTGCGTGTTGGACGTTGTCACCACGTTCGACCCGGTAGCCTCGCAGGTAGCTTAGGAGGCACGATCGGCTCTCGAGGGATGGCGCGAGTACGGCGGATCGTGGCGCATAGTTAGGATCGCTACCTGCCCCTTCCTCGTTGTAACAGAATAAATAGCCGAAAGAAAAAGGGAAAAGTTGAAAGCTTGTACGCAACGCAAAACCTTGGTCTTCTCTGTGATTGTGAGATTCGAGTGCCTAGTTTCCTAACAAGCTCGAGAGTGGTTTATAAGCGCTGCTGCGCCTTCCCTCTCGAGCTCCTCTCAAATGCAGGCTTTCGGGCCTAACCCTGTGCGTTATGCTTGTGGGCCTACTGGGCCTCCTGCGGGCCTGAATCCTGGCCCATGGTACGGTTTCTAGTCGTATTCAGGCCGTGGGGGCCAAGTAGGTGGCACCTTTTTTTTCTTTGTTGCTTTATTTATTTTATTTTGTTTCTACTTACAACAAAATACTTATTGTTGCTATTTTTTTCCAGTTTTTTTGTTTTGCTTTGTGCATTATTTATTTTCTTTTGTTTTTTGCTTTATTTTTTAATTCTTTATGCTTTTAGTTTTAGAAAAATTATAAACTTTTTGTTAATGCCATTACTTTTCAAATTTGAAAACACTTTTTTTGTTATCTTTGTTGCTTTATTTATTTTATTTTGTTTCTACTTATAACAAAATACTTATTGTTAATATAAGTATTTTTTTCCAAATTTTTTGTTTTGTTTTCTGCATCATTTGTTTTCTCTTGTTTTTTGCTTTATTTTTTAATTCTTTATGCTTTTAGTTTTAGAAAAATTATAAACTTTTTGTTAATGCCATTAGTTTTCAAATTTGAGAACACTTTGTGTATTATATTTACTATCTACAATCTTTCTGCACAGAGATACCAAAAATTATAAACTTTCTGTTAGTGGCAATCTTTTATCTTGTCCGCACAATTGTTGCAGATTGCTGATATTGCGTCCTCGTCATGGCAATCTTTTATCTTGTCCTTGATAAGGAGGAATCTGGCGCAAAGCAGCGATGCGATCTAGGAGTTAGTTCAAAGACGAAAACTCTGCCGGATCCATCTGCTTGGAGTGCTCGGAGTTGATGCGAAGGGGGTTTTCGATGGCCCGAGAGGTCATCGTCGGCTCAAAGGCCGAACGAGCGATCATAGTAAAGCCGCCTAGCCGGAGAGTTTGGCCTGGGGCCAGAGCTCCCCCGGAGGTGATGTTGTCTTTAAGGACAAGGCGAGCCATTGAGCCTTTCGTCGACGGCACAGTGGATCTCTCAATGAAAGCACCACAGTCAGTGTCAAAACCGACGGATCTTGACTAGGGGGCCCCGAGCTGTGCGTCTAGGATCGATGGTAACAGGACACGAGGAACACGATGTTTACCCAGGGGGGGCATCTAGGGTTACATGGAGTCAGTTAAATTATTGTTGAGCCTATATCCATGATCATTGCCTTGGATATCGTTATAGCAATGCACTTTTCTACCAATTGCTCAACAATAATTTATTCACCCACCGTATGTTTCTTTCAAGAGAGAAGCCTCTAGTAAAACCTATGGCCCCGGGGTCTATTTTCTATCATATTATTTTAGGATCTATAAAATCAAAAACTCAAAAATAACTTGCTGCAATTTATTTATCTTTACCTTATTTTACACGTTTACTTATCTTTTATACCTATCTCTAACAGATCTCAAATTATAAACTTTTTGTTAATGCCATTAGTTTTCAAATTTGAAAACACTTTGTGTATTATATTTACTATGTACAATCTTTCTCCACAGAGATACCAAAAATTATAAACTTTCTGTTAGTGCCATTAGTTTCTAAATTAGAATAGTTAAAATTTGAATTCTTTGAAATTTGTGTGAATCTCAAGTTTGTGATTAACTTTACTAAAAAAATGAACATAGATGCGCCTATAGAGAAAATTCAACCTAAATTCATAATCAATTTCTATGAATTTCGGAGAAATTCATTATGAATTTAGGTCAAATTTCCTGTATAGGGGCATCTATTTTCATTTTGAGAGGAGCTCAACAAGGCAGAGAGGGACGGGCTTATAACCCAGTGTGGGCGCCCTTCGGTTGGCGAGGTGGGACTAAACTGTGAATCGCAACGAGGACCAACCATTTAGTCCCGGTTGGTGGCATGAACCGGTTCATGCCTCCAACCGGGACCTATGGTGGTGGGCCAGGAGCGAGGCCCATTGGTCCCGGCTCGTACCACCAACCGGGACCAATAGGTCCAGACGAACCGGGACCAATGGCCCACGTGGCCCGGGCGCCCCCCTTAGCTCACGAACCGGGTCCAATGCGCCCATTGGTCCCGGTTCTGGACTGAACCGGGACTAATGGGCTTACCCGGCCTGAACCAAAGCCCCCTTTTCTACTAGTGTAGGGTTGTAGAAATATTAGTATGCGGTAACCCGAAAGTTGTTCGGAGTCCCGGATGAGATCCCGGACGTCATGAGGAGTTTCGGAATGGTCCGGAGGTAAAGATTTATATATATGAAGTCCAGTTTCGGCCATTGGTAAAGTAACGGGGGTAATCGGTATAGTACCGGGACCACCAGAAGGGTCCCGGGGGTCCACCGGGTGGGGCCACCTATTCCGGAGGGCCCCATGGGCTGAAGTGGGAGGAGAACCAGCCCCTGGTGGGCTGGTGTGCCATCCTTGGGCCTCCCCCTGCGCCTAGGGTTGGAAACCCTAGGGGTGGGGGCGCCCCACTTTGCTTGGGGGGCAAGCCACCCCCTTGGCCGCCGCCCCCCTTGAGATGGATCTCTAGGGGGGACGACGCCCCCCTGGACCCCTTGTATGCGGATCCCCTTGTATAGGGGTGTATGGCTACAAAAACCTTCATCAATTATAAGTTTGCTCCGGACTCGCCTAGCCGTGTGGTCTTAATGACCTGTTAGATGCTTTTGTTGGTGAAGCTGTTTTAATGTGTGGCTGTCAAGGCAGCCGCATAGTCTTCTGCGCGTGAGGAACACTCAATATTTCCCTTTATTGAGATGATGCCTCATGGACCGGTCATGTTAAGCGTGAGAGATGCATAATGCGGTATTGCGTTAAAGCGGGCGAAAGCTTCGCGTCCCAGTAGTGCCCGTGGAAGGTTAGCTTTTCGGGGCGGAAGTTATCGGGGGAACCGAACATAACTTCTAGCAGGAGAGAACCCGTGCAATGGGCATCTGGGCCTGGTGTTACTCCTTTAAAGGAAGTGTTGCTATGGCGAATTTTTGTTGGGTCCATCCACATTTTGCGGACTGTGTCCTGATATAGCAGGTTTAGATCACTGCCACCGTCCATCAGGACTTGTGTAAAGTGGAATCCGTCGATTATCGGATCTAATACCAAGGCAGTCCAACCTGCGTTCCAGATACTTCAGGAGTAATCCTGATGGTCGAAGGTGATCGGTTTTAACAACCAGTGGCGAGACTCCTTTGTGATAGGCCGCATGGCGTGTATCTCTATAGGCGACACTCTGTTTTTCCCTTTTGTCACATGAAGTAAGTTTACTGTTGTGACTTCTTGTGGGAAATTCTTTTGTTTCCCGGTGCTCTGCTTGTGGGGTTCGTCATCGTCCTCACTTGGTGTATTGAGCCCCTTGTGTTCGGCGTTGAGTTTGCCGGATTGCTTGAAGACCCAACATTCTCTGTGGGTATGGTTTGCAGGCTTCCCGGGAGTGCTCTGGATTTGACATATTTTGTCCAAGATTTTGTTTAGGTTAGATAGCTCGTCCCAGTTATCCTTGAGGGGCAGCTTTTTTTGACCCTGCTGAGAGCTTTTGAATCTGGCGTTGACTGTCGTGCTCTTCGGGCTGTTTCCCTTATTCCGGCGCTGGTCCTTGCTGCGTCGCGGTTTCCCGTTTCCGTCCCTGACTTCGGATGTACTTGGGTCGCTGGTGTTGCATCTTGCCAACCAGCTGTCCTCTCCCGCGCAAAAGCGGGTCATGAAGCTTGATAATGCGGCCATTGTTCTTGGCTTTTCTTGGCCGAGGTGTCTGGCGAGCCATTCGTCTCAAACGCTGTGTTTGAAAGCTGCTAAGGCTTCGGCGTACGGACAGTCGACTATCTGGTTATTTTTAGTAAGAAATTTGTTCCAGAGTTTCCGGGCTGACTCTCCGGGCTGTTGAGTTATATGACTTAAATCGTCTGCATCCGGAGGTCGGACATAGGTCCCTTGAAAATTTGCCCAGAAAGGATCCTCGAGCTCTTCCCAACTTCCAATGGTGTTTTCGGGAAGTCCTTTAAGCCAATGCCGGGTTGGCCCTTTGAGCTTGAGGGGTAAGTATTTTACGGTGTGGAAGTCGTCTCCTCTGGCCATATGGATATGGAGGATATAGTCCTCAATCCAGACTCCAGGGTCTGTTGTTCCGTCGTATGCCTCTATGTTTACGGGCTTGAATCCCACTGGAAATTCATGGTCCCGCACCTCCTTGGGAAAACATAGGGGGTTTGTGGTGTTGGAAATATGCCCTAGAGGCAATAATAAAGTGGTTATTATTATATTTCCTTGTTCATGATAATTGTCTATTGTTCATGCTATAATTGTGTTATCCGGAAATCGTAATACATGTGTGAATACATAGACCACAACATGTCCCTAGTGAGCCTCTAGTTGACTAGCTCGTTGATCAACAGATAGTCATGGTTTCCTGACTATGGACATTATATGTCATTGATAACGGGATCACATCATTAGGAGAATGATGTGATGGACAAGACCCAATCCTAAGCATAGTACAAGATCGTGTAGTTCATTTGCTAGAGTTTCTCCAATGTCAAGTATCATTTCCTTAGACCATGAGATTGTGCAACTCCTGGATACCGTAGGAGTGCTTTGGGTGTGCCAAACGTCACAACGTAACTGGGTGGCTATAAAGGTGCACTACAGGTATCTCCGAAAGTGTCTGTTGGGTTGGCATGAATCGAGACTGGGATTTGTCACTCCGTATGACGGAGAGGTATCTCTGGGCCCACTCACTACGGGAAATAGCTTATTTGCCATCAGGAGGCGTCTTTGTCGTCTGCTTTTCGTCGGGAAGACGGCAAAGAAAGGGTTTGCCGTCAACAGAAGACGGCAAAGAAAAACCAACGGGAAAATATACTTTGCCGTCTGCGACAAAAAACACAGACGGCAAAGAGCTTACTTTGCCATCCACAAAAATAAATACAGACGGCAAAGATCTTTGTCGTCTGTATTTTGTATTACAGACGGCACAATGCATACATTGTCGTGTGTATTAAAAAATGTAGACGGCAAATATCTTTGCCATCTGTAGCAGTAGAGGCAGACGGCAAAGCAAATAAACACATCTCTTGGATTGATCTCCTGGATCGATGAGGTGGCGCGATCCTCTCCACATGCTCCCGGATCAGTCTCCCACGCGGGCACGTCCTCTCTCTCCACCCACCTGCAAGGGCCCCACCCACCACGCACGTCCCACCCACCCACACCCACCATCGAGATGCCCGGCGCCCCCGCCCGTGCTTCCCCTGCCACCGCCCACTCCACGAGCCACCGCTGCCTCGTCGGACCCCGTCGCCGCTGGCCTCCTCCCGTCTTTGCGCGACCACGCAGTACGCACGCCGCCGTCCTCCGCTGGCCTCCGCGCGCCTCCTCCGCCGTCCGCCCGGCCGCCCGCCTCCTCCGCCCGGGCGCCCGCCTCCGCGCACCTCCGACGGCCTCTGCCTGGCTGGCCGACTCCGCGCGCCTCCGACGGCCTCCGCCCGGCCGGCCGCCTCCGCTTGCCTCCTCCCTGCTCTGCACGCCGCCAATGTCCGCCCCCTGCAGCCATCAAAGCTGGAGGCCTCGCAGAATCATCCCTGCCCCGACCGCTCGTCTCCGGACCCATCGCCGGACTTTGCCTCTCCGTCCCTCGCCGGACTCCGCTGCGCCCGCTCCTCTCCTTTCCCTGCCGCGGCCGAGCCTTCCCGACCTCCTCCTCTCCGCCCCTCGCCGGACTCCGCCGTGGCCGCTCCTCTCCATTCCCTGCCACGGCCTCCCCTCGCACAACCCCGACGCGGCCGGGCCTCCCCAACCTCCTCCTCTCCGCCCTCACTGGACTACGCCGCTACCGTCACTCACCGGACCTGCCGCAACCATCCCTCGCTGGATCCCACCGCGCCTGAGCCGCCCCTCGCCGTACCCTGCCGCGCCTGAGCCGCCCCACGCCGGTCCCCGCCGCGCCTGAGAGTCCACAACCTCCTCCTCTCTGCCCCGAGCACTAGAGCACCCCCCGCAGTGACATCTTTTGCTCAATTTGGCTACTCCGGCGACCACCGAACGCTTCAAGTGACGTAATTTTTAACCTAAAAAAAACTGACGTAATTTTTTTGAATAAAAAAAATCTTCGCCATCTGTAGTTTAGTCTTAATGACGTCAAAGGAAACGTATTGACTGACGGCAAACACTGCATTCTTTGCCGTCTGTTATTTATAAGGCTAACGGCGAAGCAGATTTGGCTGACGGCAAAGTCTTTGCCGTCTTCACGATAAAAAGCTGACGGCAAAGTATTCTTTGCCGATTATACTTTGTCGTCTGAGTTTGCCGTCTGCCTCCTGACGGCAAAATCTTTGCCGTCAGGATTTAGGTCTTTGCCGTCTGTGATCCACAGACAGCAAATTAACTGTTTCCTGTAGTGACTCAGTAATGCATCATCATAATGAGCTCAATGTGACCAAGTGGTTGATCACGGGATCATGCTTTGCAGTACGAATAAAGTGACTTGCCGGTAACGAGATTGAACGAGGTATTGGGATACCGACGATCGAATCTCGGGCAAGTAACGTATCGATTGACAAAGGGAATTATATACGGGATTACTTGAATCCTTGACATCATGGTTCATCCGATGAGATCATCGAGGAGCATGAGGGAACCAACATGGGTATCCAGATCCCGCTGTTGGTTATTGACCGGAAAGTCGTCTCGGTCATGTCTGCGTGTCTCCCGAACCCGTGGGGTCTACACACTTAAGGTTCGGTGACGCTAGCACTAGTAGAAAACGGGCCTATTGTCCCGGTTCATAAGGGCTTTTTGTCCCGGTTCCTGAACCGGGACTAAAGGGTCGTTACTAATGCCCTGACCCTTTAGTCTTGGTTCTAACCAGAACCGGGACAGATGGGCCTCCACTTGGCCGGTGCGCCGAGCCCAGGCAGGAGGGCCTTTGGTCCCAGTTGGTGGAACCAACCGGGACCAATAGGCATCCACGCGTCAGCATTTCTGTGGCTGGTTTTTTTTGCAAGGGGCTTGTTTAGGGGTTTTGGGGGTTAATTTAGTTTGTTATTAGCTAGCTAATAGAGAGAAGTGTCCTCTCTTATATCTCCGTGCTTGGTTTATAACAACGCTATGCTATGCCTAAACATGGCTTAGATTGAAGTGAAGGCAACATATGTGGTGCATGTCGAAAGTAATACTAATTAATCCTAACTTGATCAAGTTTGGATTAGTACTACTTTCGACATGCACCACATGCATGTTGCCTTCACTTCAATCTAATCCATGTTCATTTCACCCACTGATATATATATATAATAACTCTTCATGCTCAGATCATGCATCATCATAATAATAAGTCCTACTAATAATCATGATAGAACTTCTACTCGTTATTAATAACAAGTCATACGATCATCATCCTCATAGTCATCGAACCCAACCCTACTTAATTGTTCTTAGCACATAATCATCAGTATTAGGTAGGACCTAAATACCCTCTTTAAGGTAAAACAGCATAAAACAATATACACCCTGACTCTCCATTATGGAGAATGGAGATCATCCTGTCTCCAATCCTTGCGCCGCGCTTCCTTTTGCGTCAAAGAATCTCTTTACGAGTGTCCATACATTTTTTCCATTCTCTGATTTGCATGTCTCCACTTCTTTTAGAAATCCGGTATGGACAGTTGAGATTCGTAGGATGACCTGGATATATGTTCAAAACATCCAGGCGACCATGCTCATACATCAGATGAGGCACACAATCCACTGGGAATATCTGTTGAAAAACATAGTAATAACTTCCTAGTTAGCAATGAAGTACTAGTTTTATATAGAAGTATGCAAAAGATGCACATATGTCGTAATAGTAAAAAATCTTACCAGGGTATCTCCATAGTAGTTACCGTAGTTCAACACGTGCACTAGTGGCACGTATTGACCATAATGTTGAGGAGTTCGATTGTAGATATTGTAACTCTCAAGATCATTACAAAATCCAGCCAGATGATTTTTCTCCTTGTAAGTTAACTCAGAGCCATCGGTGTAGTAAGTTCTATCTACCATCGTTTGCACATTCTTTGATACTTCAAAATAAGCTGTCAATGGAAATAAGCTGTCAACTATTTTGAAATGAACAATATAAATTAGTTAATAATTAACTATGTTTGAGAAACTCACATAGCGGTAGAACTGGAGGCGTACCAACAAGGACCCAAATGTCCATATTGTCTTGCTCGATTTCAGGATCACCAAGATCCATGGTGACAAGCATACCCTCATCAAAACCATACAATTTGCAAAATGCTTCCCAATTTTTGCAACCAAAATGGGTTACACTCTCAGCATTATACAACATTACTTAAAAATCCACATCATGATGGGTCCTTAGGTGAATTTTCTTCGTTTCAAAATTTTCATGGTCTTCAAAATCCATCCTCTCCAAGACATAGCGTCTTGCATGGCATGGGATAAACTATACTCGAATTGCAAAAGATGAAAATTACACGTTGAAATAGTTGAAGTCATGCTTAATTATGAAAAAAACACTTGTCGTCGTTGCGTACCGTTTCAACTTCGAAGGTCTCCTCGAGCTTAATGCTGAAGCGCCGATCATCGTCCAGGTGAGGCCTGTCGCACAGACCTCGATCGTCGTGGCACCAGTCGCACTCCCCCGGGAGACTTCCGTCGTCC
Source organism: Aegilops umbellulata (assembly GCA_032464435.1). Lineage (NCBI taxonomy): Eukaryota > Viridiplantae > Streptophyta > Magnoliopsida > Poales > Poaceae > Aegilops > Aegilops umbellulata. The sequence continues at coordinate 663,218,444 of CP136060.1, forward strand.
GTTGATGACATTTCCTACGTTCATAATTGAAAGATTAAACATATACAATTAAATATATATATATATATATGTACTACAAAAACTAAATTAGATCATTATTATTCAACTAATCATATGCATATGGCTTGCATAGTGCTCTCCTATTTGAGCATTCAATAAGAAAAATCAAATCGCAAAATAAAGTAGTATTCAAATTAGGATGCATTCAATTATAAGAAAAACTACATCATCTCCATGTGTCCGTACATCGTCGAATATTATCACTAATACACGTCGAATACTATCATACATATCGCCAGTACAGCTAGAACCGTAGCGCCCGACGGGTATCGGCGCGGGCGGTGGACACCCAAAGGGAAGGAACCATCATAGGATCATAGCTCGAGTGAGATCCCTGAAGAACCTGCCAGGTATTCTCGAACCTACCCTCCAACGCAACGATGTAGCGACGGACGTGCTGGTCCTCCTCGCTGACACGGTGACGTACCACCTCTGCGGTGTCCGGAAGCCTCGGCACCGTCACTGGCCCACGCGACCGCCACCAAACAAGGATTGGGTCAACGACGGGCTGGCTCCTCACCAAGCTACGCCCCTCGGAAGGTAGCGCCTCCCAGTACCACCCCGGCGGAGCCCAGTCCCGGACATGGCCCATCTGGTCAAGCAGGTGTCGTCCTCTACCGACTCGACGACGAGGATGCGGGATAGGCATCGTCCACGTCGATGCGGGAATAATTGCTTTAACTAAAAAATAAACTAGTTCTATTAATTTTCTTGCTAAAAATAAAATACTTCTATAGTAAAATAAACGAGTTTTATTAAATCAACTAGTTCAACTACTAAGCACTTACTATAAATAGAATAAAGTAGTACTTACTAAAAATAAACAAGTTTACCTAGTTCTAACTAACTCCATTAAACACTTTCTAAGTAGTACTTACTAAAAGTTATCGGGGTGGGGAGTATATCAACAACGACATACCCGATAACAAAAATAAGAAGAGGAAGAACAAGAAAAAAAAGAGGAGAAGAAGAAAGGAATAAAGGATGAGATCGAAGAAAAAAAAGAAAAAAAGAGGAGAAGAAGAAGGAATAGAGGAGAATAATTCTTCTTCTCCTCTATTCCTTCTTCTTCTACTCTTTTTTTATTCTTTTTCATCTTCTTATTTATTTCTCCTCTTCTTCCACTCCTCTTCTTCTTATTCTTCTTCTTCTTCTCCTTCTACCTCTTCTTATTTTCCTTTTTTCTCTCCTTGTTTTTCTTCTAAATATGAACATATACATAAATGACTTTGATCATACATAATTTTCAGATTCCTACACAATAAGAACATATATGTAAATTGACAAAGAAAATTCTATGAACAAAAAAAATCATAAAAATTCTATGAACAAAATTACAACAGAAAAAAATCATAAAAACTCTATGAACAAAATTACAACAGAAAAAAATCATAAAAAATCTATGAACAAAATAAAAATTCTATGAACAAAATTACAACAAAAAAATCATAAAAATTCTATGAAAAAATTGACATATTCTTTGCATATATATATGAACACACAAACATTTGCAAATGCAACAATAATATCACCAAAAAAATGTATGAACACAAAAGAATTCTAACTTTTGCATCTAAACTATACATCTATATTAGCTACAACAACTCAATTTACTATACATCTAAACTACGCATCTAAATTAACTAAAACAACTCAATTAACTATACATCTAAACTACGCATCTAAAATAACTACACATCTAAATTAGGAAATTCATATATGGAGCTCACTGCGCAACGGGGCGGCGATCGACAAGGAGGCAGGACACGGGGGTGACGGTGAGGGGCGCGGCGACGGCGACGGTGAGAGGCGCGGAGACGGCGACGGTGAGGGGCGCGGCGACGGGAGCGATGAGGAGGCAGGGGGCAGCGACGGCGACGGTGAGGGGCACGGCGACGGGCGGCGAGGAGGCAGGGGGGCACGGGGCGGCGACGGCGTCTGGGTCGCGCGGGACGGCGTTGGAGGCAGGAGCGACGGCGAGGCGCAGATCGAGGGGCAGCCTGGCGGCATCGTCGGGCGGGGAAGACGAACTGAATGAAAATTTTCACAAGTGCTACTTATATAGACGAAGCATTGGTTCCGGTTCGTGACAGAAACCGGGACGAATGCGACCTTTTGTCCCGGTTGGTGCCACCAACCGAGACCAAAAGCCACTTTTCGGTAGCCCAAATGGCGGGAAGCGACGGCATTTGGTCCCGGTTGGTGCCACCAGCCGGGACTAAAGGGGGGCATTGGTCCTGGTTGGTGCTACGAACCGGGACCAAAGCACCCTTCAGTCCCGGTTGGTGGTACCAACCGGGACCAAATGCCTTGTGCTGCCCCGCGCCAAATCTTTAGTCCCACCTCGCTAGCTAAGGGAGCTCTGTTAGCTAATCTAGTCGTTGTGCTTAGGCTTGTTTTGTTTTTCTGTCAAATAAACAGGACGCATGAGACGCGACGTGTGCGTGCCATGCAAGTAGCTATCATGGGCGTGTTGGACGTGGTCACCACGTTCGACCCGGTAGCCTCGCAGGTAGCTTAGGAGGCACGATCGGCTCTCGTGGGATGGCACGAGTACGGCGGATCGTGGCGCATAGTTAGGATCGCTACCTGCCCCTTCCTCTTTGTAACAGAATAAATAGCTGAAAGAAAAACGGGAAAAGTTGAAAGCTTGTACGCAACGCAAAACCTTGATGTTCTCTGTGATTGTGAGTTTCGAGTGCCTAGTTTCCTAACAAGTGGTATTCAGAGCCTCGTTTAGCGATCCAGGCGAGCATGTAAGATCACGGAGAACAGCCGGACGCGGTTGCCGCGGCGGCCGCCGCGGCCCTCAACGAAGGCGGGGGCGGGCTGGCGCGCTCGGCGACTCCACCACGGGAGCGCAGCCGCGGGCGAAGCCGCGTGAGGCGGGAACGGCAGGTGGTGATCCACCACGCGGCGGCCACGGAGCGCGCGCTGTTCGTGCCGGGCGCCGGCACCACGTTCCCGACCCTCACCTCGACCAACTACATCGAGTGGTCGCTGGTGATGAAGGTCCACCTGGAGTCCTGGGGGCTCTGGGACGCGATCGAGGGCAACGCGCAACACGTGCGCGACGACAAGGCGGCGCTCGGCATTCTCCTCCGAACCGTTCCGCCGGAGATGCTCGGCGTCCTCGTCGTCAAGGAGACGGCCAAGGCGGCCTGGGACACCATCAAGGTCATGCGGATGGGGGTGCACCGTTTGCGGGAGGCCACCGTGCAGCGACTCCGCGCGGAATTCGAGCAGATCGCCTTCCATGACGGCGAGACCCTTGACGCCTTCGGGATGCAGATCACCAGCCTTGTCAACCAGCTGCGCACCCTTGGCGACAACGTCGAGGAGGTACGCATCATCCAGAAGCTTTTGCGTGTGGTTCCCCCCTGTTACTCGCAGATCGCAGTGGCGATCGAAACCCTTCTCGACCTGAGAACGATCTCGGTTGAGGAGCTGATCGGCCGGCTGAGGACCGCCAAGGAGCGCTGCGCCGCGCCCGCGCCGAGCCAAGGCGGCGGGCAGCTGTATCTCACTGAGCAGTAGTGGGAGGCACGCAAGCAGGCGCGCGAGAGCGGCCAAGGCTCTGGCGGCGGCAACGGCGGCGGGCAGAACAACCGCCGCGGGAAGAACCAGGGGCGGAGGAACGACGCCCGCCCACCCCAGAACGCCGGCGGCTCTGGAGGCTCTGGCGGTGCTGGCGGCTCCGGCCGTCGCGGCGGCGGCCGCGACATGAGCAAAGTTAAGTGCTACAACTGCAACAAGCCGGGGCACTTCTCGCGGGACTGCACCGAGCCCCGGCGTGAGCGCAAGGAGCAGGCACATCTGAAGGAGGGCGGGACCGAGGAGTCCACGCTCCTCCTGGCGAGCCTGCACGCGCTAACCGCGACCACGAGGACGGGCACGGAGCTCGTCATGCTCAACGAAGAGCGCTCCCAGGCTCGTCCCGCGCCAGACGGTGGAGGATGCGACACCTCCTGGTTCCTGGACACCGGGGCCAGCAACCATATGTCCGGGCGGCGAGAGATCTTCTCCGAGCTAGACTGCGGCGTGCTCGGCTCCGTCAAACTTGGCGATGGTTCAGCGCTGCAGATCGAGGGGAGAGGAACCATCCTTTTCCAGTGCCTCAACGGTGAGCATCTGGTTCTGTCAGAAGTATATTACATCCCCAGCTTGTGCAGCAATATTGTGAGCGTAGGCCAGCTGGATGAGAACGGCAACGAGGCGCACATCTCTCATGGCGTGCTGCAGCTGCGCGATCCGGGCGGGCGTCTAGTCGCGCGAGTGCAGCGCAACCACGGGCACCTGTATGTGCTGCGCCTGAACCTGGCGCGTCCGGTGTGCCTCGTAGTGCACGCCGGCGAGGACACGTGGCTTTGGCAGGCCCGCTACGGCCACATAGGGTTCCAGGCGCTCCGATCACTCGCACGGGAGGGCATGGTGCACGGTCTACCCCTCCTCGACAAGGTGCACCGCGTCTGCGAGGCGTGCCTGGCGGGGAAGCACCGTCGAGCTCCTTTTCATCGCCAAGCACTGAACCACGCCAGGGAGGTGCTCGAGCTCGTGCACTCGGATCAGTGCGGGCCAATCTCCCCTGCTACGCCGGGAGGGAAGCGGTACTTCCTCCTGCTCGTCGACGACAAGAGCCGTTTCATGTGGCTGCGGCTGCTCACGACAAAGGACGAGGCGGAAACGGCGCTCCGTCAGTTCCAGGCAGCGGCAGAGCGCGAGTCCGGCCATCGTCTCAAGACCCTGCGCACCGATCATGGGGGTGAATTCAACTCCACCAGCCTTGGGGAGTTTTTCATGGAGTTGGGAGTGCACCGGCAGCTCATCGCTCCATACACGCCGCAGCAGAACGGCGTGGTCGAGCGCCATAACCAAACGATCGTCGGCATGGCAAGGAGCTTGCTCAAGGCCAAGGGTGTTCGGGCTCGCTTCTGGGGCGAGGCTGTGACGACTGCGGTGCACCTGCTGAACAGGGCGACAACCAAGAGCGTGACCGTCATGACCCCGTACCAGGCGTGGTGTGGGAGCCGGCCTAGCGTCCAGCACTTTCGTACCTTTGGGTGCGTCGCTCACGTGAAGGTGACACGCCCGAACGTGAAGAAGCTGGACGATCGCAGCGTGCCCATGGTGTTTCTCGGGTACGAGCCTGGATCAGCGGCTTACCGTGTCTACCACCCGCCCTCCGGGGGTGCTCATGTCTCGCGCGACGTCGTGTTCGACGAGAGCGCATCGTGGGACTGGAGTTCCATGGCAGAAGGACAGGGCGCCGGCATGGACACCTTTACCATCGAGCTGGTGCCTGCATCTACGACCAGCGCCCGGGCGAAGCCGGTGGACACTCCGGGCGCACACGACGCGGTGCCCACGACCAATGCCGAGCCATCCACGCCACAGAGCGCGACCCGCACGCCCTCACCTGCCTCCCCGGCATACGGAACGCCGATCTCGACACCAACGGGCGTTGAATTTGTCTCACCGCCCACCGACGCGTCGGAAGCAGCTGCCGGCGCGGAGGCGCCGCGCCGGTACCGCACCCTCGAGAACGTGTGGGACACGACAGAGGAGGTGGAGGCCGCCTACAGCGACAGCGACCTGTGCCTGCTCGCGGGCGAGGAGCTGGCCTCGTTCACTGAGGCGGAGAGGGAACAGGGATGGCGTGCAGCGATGGACGAAGAAATGCAGAGCATAATCGCCAACAATTCCTGGGAGCTTAACGGGGACCTGCTCGAGGAAGTCTACGTATAGCAGCCGCCGGGGTACGCTGTGGCCGGCCAGGAGGGCAAAGTGATGCGCCTCCGCAAGGCGCTGTATGGGCTCCGCCAGGCGCCGAGGGCCTGGAACGCAAAGCTGGACGAGAGTCTCTGCGCGCTGGGCTTCGAGCGCTGCCCGTCTGAGCACGCGGTGTACCGACGCGGCATAGGCGGCTCTCTCCTCATCGTCGGAGTCTATGTAGATGACCTCATCATCACCGGCGCGGCCACATCGGAGATCGACGCCTTCAAGCAGCAAATGACCAGGCTGTTCCGCATGAGCGATTTGGGCAAGCTCAGCTACTGCCTCGGGATCGAGGTGCGCCAGGAGCGCGATCGAATCGTGCTCGGACAGGCAGCCTACGCCAAGCGGCTGCTGGAGCGTGCGGTCATGGAGGACTGCAACCCCAGCAACACTCCGATGGAGGCCCGGGTCAAACTGAGCAAGGAGAGCGCCGCGACCCCGGTGGACAAGACGAAGTATCGTAGCATCATCGGCGGGCTGCGGTATCTGGTACACACGAGACCCGACATTACGTTTGCAGTCGGGTACTTGAGCAGGTTCATGGAGAAGCCCGCCTCCGACCACTACGCCGCCGTGAAGCACCTCCTTCGGTACGTGGTGGGGACGCTGGACCACGGCTGCGCATATGAGCGCAGCGAAGGGGAGCTGCAGCTAACCGGCTACAGCGACTCGGATCACGCCGGGGACACGGACGACAGGAAGAGCACGACGGGGGTGATCTTCTTCCTCGGCAAGAGCCCGGTGAGCTGGCAGTCCCAGAAACAAAGGGTGGTGGCGATCTCCTCGTGCGAGGCCGAGTACATGGCCGCCGCCACCGCTGCGTGTCAGGGCATTTGGCTGGCGCGGCTACTTGGCGAGATGCTGAACAAGGAGGTCGTACTGCCGAAGCTCTTCGTCGACAACAAGTCGGCGATCTCCCTGGCGAAGAACCCTATAATCCATGATCGCAGTAAACACATAGAGATCAGGTACCACTTTATTCGCGAGTGTGTGGAGCAGGGGCGGATCTACATCGACTACGTCAGGACAAGTGACCAACTGGCTGATGCTCTGACGAAGGCACTTGGACGTCTCATCTTCCAGGAGGTGAAGAAGAGGATCGGTATGGTTGAAATAATTCGCCAACGTCAAGATTAGGGGGGTGATTTGTTAGCTAATCTAGTCGTTGTGCTTAGGCTTGTTTTGTTTTTCTGTCAAATAAACAGGACGCATGATATGCGACGTCTGCGTGCCATGCAAGTAGCTAGCATGGGCGTGTTGGACGTGGTCACCACGTTCGACCCGGTAGCCTCGCAGGTAGCTTAGGAGGCACGATCGGCTCTCGTGGGATGGCGCGAGTACGGCGGATCATGGCGCATAGTTAGGTCGCTACCTGCCCCTTCCTCGTTGTAACAGAATAAATAGCTGAAAGAAAAAGGGAAAAGTTGAAAGCTTGTACGCAACGCAAAACCTTGGTCTTCTCTGTGATTGTGAGATTCGAGTGCCTAGTTTCCTAACAAGCTCGAGAGTGGTTTATAAGCGCTGCTGCGCCTTCCCTCTCGAGCTCCTCTCAAATGCAGGCTTTCGGGCCTAACCCTGTGCGTTATGCTTGTGGGCCTAGTGGGCCTCCTGCGGGCCTGAATCCTGGCCCATGGTACGGTTTCTAGTCGTATTCAGGCTGTGGGGGCCAAGTAGGTGGCACCTTTTTTTTTCTTTGTTGCTTTATTTATTTTATTTTGTTTCTACTTACAACAAAATACTTATTGTTGCTATTTTTTTCCAGTTTTTTTGTTTTGCTTTCTGTATTATTTATTTTCTTTTGTTTTTTGCTTTATTTTTTAATTCTTTATGCTTTTAGTTTTAGAAAAATTATAAACTTTTTGTTAATGCCATTACTTTTCAAATTTGAAAACACTTTTTTTTGTTATCCTTGTTGCTTTATTTATTTTATTTTGATTCTACTTATAACAAAATACTTATTGTTAATATAAGTATTTTTTTCCAGATTTTTTGTTTTGTTTTCTGCATCATTTATTTTCTCTTGTTTTTTGCTTTATTTTTTAATTCTTTATGCTTTTAGTTTTAGAAAAATTATAAACTTTTTGTTAATGCCATTAGTTTTGAAATTTGAAAACACTTTGTGTATTATATTTACTATCTACAATCTTTCTCCACAGAGATACCAAAAATTATAAACTTTCTGTTAGTGGCAATCTTTTATCTTGTCCGCACAATTGTTGCAGAATGCTGATATTGCGTCCTCGTCATGGCAATCTTTTATCTTGTCCTTGATAAGGAGGAATCGGGCCCAAAGCGGCGATGCGATCTAGGAGTTAGTTCAAAGACGAAAACTCTGCCGGATCCATCTGCTTGGAGTGCTCGGAGTTGATGCGAAGGGGGTTTTCGATGGCCCGAGAGGTCATCGTCGGCTCAAAGGCCGAACGAGCGATCATAGTAAAGCCGCCTAGCCGGAGAGTTTGGCCTGGGGCCAGAGCTCCCCCGGAGGTGATGTTGTCTTTAAGGACAAGGCGAGCCATCGAGCCTTTCGTCGACGGCACAGTGGATCTCTCAACAAAAGCACCACAGTCGGTGTCAAAACCGGCGGATCTTGACTAGGGGGCCCCGAACTGTGCGTCTAGGATCGATGGTAACAGGAGACGAGGAACACGATGTTTACCCATGGGGGGCATCTAGGGTTACATGGAGTCAGTTAAATTATTGTTGAGCCTATACCCATGATCATTGCCTTGGATATCGTTATAGCAAAGCACTTTTCTACCAATTGCTCAACAATAATTTATTCACCCACCGTATGTTTCTTTCAAGAGAGAAGCCTCTACTAAAACCTATGGCCCCGGGGTCTATTTCCTATCATATTATTTTAGGATCTATAAAATCAAAAACTCAAAAATAACTTGCTGCAATTTATTTATCTTTACCTTATTTTACACGTTTACTTATCTTTTATACCTATCTCTAACATATCTCAAATTATAAACTTTTTGTTAATGCCATTAGTTTTCAAATTTGAAAACACTTTGTGTATTATATTTACTATGTACAATCTTTCTCCACAGAGATACCAAAAACTATAAACTTTCTGTTAGTGCCATTAGTTTCCAAATTAGAATAGTTAAAATTTGAATTCTTTGAAATTTGTGTGAATCTCAAGTTTGTGATTAACTTTACTAAAAAAATGAACATAGCTGCGCCTATAGAGAAAATTCAACCTAAATTCATAATCAATTTCTATGAATTTCGTAGAAATTCATTATGAATTTAGGTCAAATTTCCTGTATAGGGGCATCTATTTTCATTTTGAGAGGAGCTCAACAAGGCAGAGAGGGACGGGCTTATAAACCAGTGTGGGCGCCCTTTGGTTGGCGAGGTTGGACTAAACTGTGAATCGCAACGAGGACAAACCATTTAGTCCCGGTTGGTGGCATGAACCAGTTCATGCCTCCAACCGGGACCTATGGTGGTGGGCCAGGAGCGAGGCCCATTGGTCCCGGCTCGTACCACCAACCGGGACCAATAGGTCCAGACGAACCGGGACCAATGGCCCACGTGGCCCGGGCGTCCCCCTTAGCTCACGAACCGGGTCCAATGCACCCATTGGTCCCGGTTCTGGACTGAACCGGGACTAATGGGCTTACCCGGCCTGAACCAAAGCCCCCTTTTCTACTAGTGTAGGGTTGTAGAAATATTAGTATGCGGTAACCCGAAAGTTGTTCGGAGTCCCGGATGAGATCCCGGACGTCATGAGGAGTTTCGGAATGGTCCGGAGGTAAAGATTTATATATATGAAGTCCAGTTTCGGCCATTGGTAATGTTTCGGGGGTAATCGGTATAGTACCAGGACCACCAGAAGGGTCCCGGGGGTCCACCGGGTGGGGCCACCTATTCCGGAGGGCCCCATGGGCTGAAGTGGGAGGAGAACCAGCCCCTGGTGGGCTGGTGTGCCACCCTTGGGCCTCCCCCTGCGCCTAGGGTTGGAAACCCTAGGGGTGGGGGCGCCCCACTTTGCTTGGGGGGCAAGCCACCCCCTTGGCCGCCACCCCCCTTGAGATGGATCTCTAGGGGGGCCGACGCCCCCCTGGACCCCTTGTATGCGGATCCCCTTGTATAGGGGTGTATGGCTACAAAAACCTTTATCAATTACCTTGTATAGGGGGGCCGACGTCACGTGTACCCTCGACGCCGGGGGTGATGCACCGCAGCTCACGTCGAAGGAGACCCGACCATCAGCGCGATACGCAAGACAGTCGACGGGCACTTTTGTAGACCCGAAAACCCCACACCCCCGGGAGGGACCCCGTCAGGGAGTGAGGCGGCTATGGGCTGCCCTAGGTCGATTCGCTCGCCCCTAGAGCCTCGGGATTCGCAGCTCTCAAACACGAAGAACAGCGAAGAACGAGAGAGAAAAACGGTGGAGAGATAAAACGTAGATGAAAAAAGTAGTATATTGATTTGTTCGATTGTGTGTTGTTCAATCGGCCGTCACCCCCAACATATATAAGAGGCGGCTGGACTTCCCGTACAAGTAAAGGATTCATCTAGGCTTTCCTTACAAGAAAAATTACATCAATTCACGTCCTAGAGTCCTAATTCTACTCCAACTCGATTAAGTCTGAATCTGGCCCAAACTCTGTCTTCCTTCTTGTGCGGGCCGCCGGGCTTGCATGCGATCTCCGATCAAGATGGCCCAAATATCAAACTCGTGAGCCTCGACGATACGATCATGTTGATTGCTTTTTCAAATAAGGCCATCTTGAATACTTTTCGAGGTCATATTTATCTTCCAGTCGGACTCGGTCTTGCGGTAGACTGGATTATCTGAGTCTTGTAGTGAATTTGTAGGCTATAAACTATCCCTGATGATGATGACTCCAAAATCAAAGTTTACCGTCTTGATGACACGCACAACTTCTATATTGAATACTTCTTCATCCGAGGTCATTTTGATAAACTTTCGAGCACATGTTCAATTTCACTCGGATTTGAGCTCATCCACTCGGATATTAGATACTTTCACTCGGATCGTCCGACTGAACTTTTCACTCGGATGACTATATTTCCACTCGGATGACTATATTTCCACTCGGAAGGCACTATCTTACTCGATCGGCTAGTTTTCGTCCCGGTGGTAATCTTTTCACTCGGAATATTTTCACCTGGAGGACAATTTCACTCGGATGATCATATTTCCATTCGGATGAATATATTTCCACTTGGATAATAATAAGTTCATCCAGTCAGCAAACTTTCACTCGACCGGTAAATTTTCACTCGACCGTAAATTTTCACTCAGATGGTTAACTTTTTCACTCGGATTTCCGACTGAAAACACAGCCTGACCTTGTCTTGTCTCTCCAGGTCTCATACTACCTTGGATTGAGACAAATTATATATGAAAATCGATCGGCTCGACGAGACGAAACTTTTCTGTGCCGAAGGATTTCCGATTCAAGGCCGTCTTGAGGGCCGAATTGCTCACGCGTTGCATCAGACACTCATCAACATGTGTCTGGTGTCAAGCGTAATATTTTTGTCTCTGGCCTGTCCAGACCGTATTGACTATAACTTTTGCATATGAACTCGGATTGAGATGACCGATCGTCTCGACGAGATGAAGAAAACTCCTTTAGAGCACTCCTTCATCGGAGGTCATATTGAGGGCGTAATCGGCCGAAAAGCACTCAGAACATTAAATTTTGTCACTCGGAGTACAGCTTCGGCCACTGAGATGAGGTCGAATGGCGATAGCCTAAACATCAAAGTTGTTCCACTCGACGATATGGAACTTTCTCATGCTAAAAACCCTTTCACTCTGTATCTTGCCAAAATCAGGTGTCAACATCCCCCTTGCTGGATCAAGAAGGAGGAGACGTCTTCCCCAACCATACGTGTGTTGAACGCGGAGGTGCCGTCCGTTTGGCACTAGGATCTTCGGTGATTTGGATCATGACGCGTACGACTCCATCAACCTCGTTCTGTTGAACGCTTCCGCTTGCGATCTACAAGGGTATGTAGATGCACTCCTCTCTCTCGTTGCTAGATGACTCCATAGATTGATCTTGGTGAAGCGTAGAATTTTTTTATTTTCTGCAACGTTCCCCAACATGCGGCACCCTTGTATTTGGGTGTGCCGTGGTGTTCGGATGTTTGTTGTGTTGCATTGCTTACTAAAGCTTGCTTTCTTGGCCCGTAGATAGATCTGGCTGGCCCATCTTTTTGATGCGAATCCTTGAGTGGATCGCGTGCTGGCTTGTGTGCGGCGCCTCTTGCCGCTCTATATTGGCCATGGGGTCGTTTATCCGACCGGGTGGCTTCCTTATTTTTTAATTGCGGACGTTCTAAGGCCTCCTCATGAAATTCGGGCAGGAGCTTTCGCTTTGGGTAGCTTTTTGTGTGGCGACTGTCGCCGTATTTGTCTGCGGTGTTGAGTACTTTGCTCCACCTGATTCTGAGTGCATCTTCCGCATTTGCGAGCTTCCGCTTCTGCTTTTTCAGGCTACGCGCAGTGGCGACGAGCCTTTTGTGGAGGTTCTTCTGCTCCAGGAACTTGTCCGGCGTGAGGTCGTCCGGACTGGTATCTTCACCGGGGACGGGTTGTGCGGTTTGTTTATCCAAGTTGCCTTGTTCGGACGGTTGCTCAATGCCATGTTAATCATTCGCCGGCTCGCCCTGCTCTGTGGCTGGGTCTGTATGACCGCTTTGACTGCTTTTCGGAGGAACGACCCTTCGTTGCATCCTCTCGTTCGTCCTCGTCGTTTCATTTGGGTGTGTCCACCATGTATACATCGTAGGATGGGTGGTTGTCCAGTGACCTGTGGGCACTGGTTTCTGTTCGTCTCCTACATCGTCGTCCATACCGTCGATAACTTCGGAGCCGAAGTCTAGCATGTTGGTTAAATCATTGAAAGTGGCTACGAAGTGGGTGGTGGGTGGGTGTCGAATTTCTTTGTCGTCCGCATCCCAATCCTGCCGGTCATAATCCGGCCAGGACTCTTCTGATAAAGAGAAAGACCTTAGTGAGTTTAGAAAGTCGCCGAAGGGCGAGTGCTGAAAGATTTCCGCTGCGGTGAATTCCATGATCGGCGCCCAATCAGTCTCGATTTGCAGGGGCGCGGAGGGTTCGGAGTCCGGAGAAGAGTCCGGCACCCTGGAATCATGGGCTTCGCAGAGGGTAAGGTTGGTGTTCGGCTCAATCGCCATTGAGACTGCAGCCCCCGAGGCAGGGTCTAGCCACCCGTCCTTGATCGGCGCAGTTGGCTCCGAGCCAAGAGTCGGAGCCGATGTGGGTGCAGCCTCCGGGGCACTGTTCGGTGGCAGAGCTAAATCATGCCCATCGTGACAATGCGGCACGCTCGATTGTGGCCCGAATTCGCCAAAGATCAAGTCTCCGCGGACGTCAGCCATGTAGTTCAAACTTCCAAATCTGACCTGATGGCCAGGGGCGTAGCTTTCAATCTGCTCCAGATGGCCAAGCGACTTAGTCCGCAGTGCAAAGCCGCCGGATACGAAGATCTGTCCGGGGAGAAAGGTCTCACCCTGGACCGCATCGTTGTTGATGATCGGAGGAGCCATCGGGCCTAAAGATGACGACACAGAGGAACTCTCAATGAAAGCACCAATGTCGATGTCAAAACCGGCGGATCTCGGGTAGGGGGTCCCGAACTGTGCGTCTAGGCGGATGATAACAGGAGACAAGGGACACAATGTTTTTACCCAGGTTCGGGCCCTCTCGATGGAGGTAAAACCCTACTCCTTCTTGATTAATATTGATGATATGGGTAGTACAAGAGTAGATCTACCACGAGATCAGAGAGGCTAAACCCTAGAAGCTAGCCTATGGTATGATTGTTGTTCGTCCTATGGACTAAAACCCCCCGATTTATATAGACACCAAAGAGGGCTAGGGTTACACAGAGTTGGTTACAATGGGAGGAGATCTACATATCCGTATTGCCAAGCTTGCCTTCCACGCCAAGGAAAGTCCCACCCGGACACGGGACGAAGTCTTGAATCTTGTATCTTCATAGTCCAAGAGTCCGGCCAAAGTTTATAGTCCGGCTATCCGTACACCCCCTAATCTAGGACTCCCTCGGCGAGGGATTGCATTAAGTCTAGATCCTCATTTAAAAGCGAGGTTTGGACGTGGAAGCGAGAGTCTATGGGGCCTGCCGGAGTGAAGGGGATCCCAACTTGTCTTCGGGTTCGCCGATCACGCGGTCCCCTCCGGATCTCCAGTAGCAAGTTCGTAGCGGCAAGAGTCCGGCGGGCTCTAAACTCACGTCGTCGGACCTGGTAGTCTGCTCTGGATCTAGGGCTAGAGCGGCGGTCGGGGCCGCGAACCCTTCGAAGATCAAGTCTCCTTGGATATCAGCGTCATAATTTAGGTTCCCGAATATGATCTGATGACCAGGGGCGTAGCTCTCGATCTACTCCAAGTGGCCAGTCGAATTGGCAAGCAGTGCGGCACCGCCGAACTAAAAAATTTGACCGGGAAGGAAAGTATCCCCGAAACGGCATCATTGTGGATGATTGAAATAGACATCGAACCTTCTGTCGATAGCACAGAGGAACTCTCAATGAAAGCACCAATGTCGGTGTCAATACCGGCCGATCTCGGGTAGAGGGTCCCGAACTGTGTGTCTGAGGATCGAAGATAACAGGAGGCAGGGGACACGATGTTTACCCAGGTTCGGGCCCTCTTGATGGAGGTAAAACCCTACGTCCTGCTTGATTGACTTTGATGAGTATAGGGGTTACAAGAGTTGTTCTACCTCGAGATCGTAATGACTAACCCTAGATGTCTAGCACCCTCCGGTTTATATAGACACTGGAGGGGCCTAGGGTTATACAAAGTCGGTTTACAGATAAAGGAATCTTCATATCCGAACGCCAAGCTTGCCATCCACGCAAAGGAGAGTCTCGTCCGGATACGGGGGAAGGCCTTCTATCTTGCATCTTCATGGCCCACCTGTCCAGCCCATGCTACATAGCCCGGATGCCCAGGGACCCCCTAATCTAGGACTCACTCAATGGTCAATGAAGAGGGTTGGCATACTCGATCCATGGTGAAGGGGGGAAGACCGGTAGACTGACCAGGAGTCGGAACATCCTAGCAGTAGAACCAGGTCGCTGCCATCCCCTAACTGACTCAGGAAGGGTCATAGAAGGAAAAGTACTCCCACCCCTCGTTTGAATTCCCAAACCCCCACACATTTGGATCACACGCGTCTTTTGATCAGTCGGGCTGGCCTTCTTCAAAGTTTGGGAGCGGCAAGTAGAGATGTGTTTGAAAAGACCCAATGCGGACGACAACCCAAGAAGTTTTCGTATAGAGAGATGAACGCAGCGAGATATATGATTGTGTTGGGGGAGAAATGGTGAAGCTGGGTGATAACCCACAAGTATAGGGGATCAATTGTAGCCTCTTTCGATAAGTAAGAGTGTTGAACCCAATGAGGAGCTAAAGGTAGAACAAATATTCCCTAAAGTTCTATCGACCACTCATACAACTCTACGCACGCTTGACGTTCGCTTTACCTAGAACAAATATGAAACAAGAAGTACTTTGTAGGTGTTGTTGGATAGGTTTGCAAGAAAATAAAGAGAGCGTAAATAAAATCTAGGAGCTGTTTAGATAAATACACAACTAAATTAGTTTTTGTAAAGAGCTTGCTGTCACGAGAAAGTTGTTTGTCCCTAGGCAGTCGATAACTAGACCGGTAATCATTATTGCAATTTTATATGAGGGAGAGGCATAAGCTAACATACTTTCTCTACATGGATCATATGCACTTATGATTGGAACTCTAGCAAGCATCCGCAACTACTAAAGCTTCATTAAGGTAAAACCCAACCATAGCATTAAAGTATCAAGTCCCCTTTATCCCATACGCAAACAACCTACTTACTCGGGTCTGGGCTTCTGTCACTCACGCCACCCACCATAAGCAAATCATGAACATATTGCAAACTCTACAGAGGGAATCCCTCACGCTTGCGCGACACGGAGAGCACCTAGGACATCGCCAATAATAAAACATGCAACTCAAACCAATCTTGATCATCAAATAGCCCATAGGACAAAACAGATCTACTCAAACATCATAGGATAGCCATACATCATTGGGAAATAATATATAGCGTTGAGCACCATGTTTAAGTTGAGATTACAGGGCTTAAGAGAGAGGTTACACCACTGCATAGAGGGGGGAAGAGTTGGTAATGATGGTGGTGAAGTTGTTGGTGAAGATGACAGTGATGATGGGAGAAGGGGAGAGGGGACCCCTTTGTCTTCTTCTTCCTTGACCTCCTCCCAAGATGGGAGAAGGGTTTACCCTCTAGTCCTTGGCCTCCATGGCGTGGGAGGGGAGAGAGCCCCTCCGAGATTGGATCTGTCTCTCTGGTTCTCTCTGTCTCTGCGTTCTGTTTTCTGGCCCTTCACCGTTTCTTAAATTCCCGGAGATCCGTAACTCCGATTGGGCTGAATTTTGGACATGATATCTATGCGTAAATTAGCATTCTTGCGGAGAAAGAAGGGTGCCAACCGCCTTATGGGGTGGCCACGAGGGTCCAGGGCGCGCCTGACCCCCTGGGGCGCGCCCCCTGCCTCGTGGCCCCCTCGGGCACCGTCTCACGTTGATTTTACTTCCCAAAAATCATAAATATTCCAAAATAATTCTCCGTCCGTTTTTATCCCGTTTGGACTCCGTTTGATATTGGGTTTCTGCGAAACATAAAACATGCAACAAACAGGAACTGGCACTAGGCACTGGATCAATATGTTAGTCCCAAAAATAGTATAAAAAGTTGCCAAAAAGTATATGAAAGTTGAATAATATTGGCGTGGAACAATCAAAAATTATAGATACGACGGAGACGTATCACTAGGCACCAAAGAAGTTCCGGAAACCATGGAAGAAGGGATGTAGAGGCAGAGTGAAACCACGGTGGACGTGACTCGCAAGGACAACGCACTCACCCTCTTGCGGCCGCGGCTCGGTCTTGGTCCCCAGCAATCTCCAGGACTTGTGCGCAATCAAGCCCGCGCCAGCCAGATACTCGAGGTCTTCCTTCTGGACCGTTGACCGAATCCAATCCCCCTGGATCCAGCCAGGCAGCAATCCGGACCTCGACGACGACCCCTGACTCATCTTCTTGCCCTTCGTCGTCGCCGTCGCCTTCTTCGCGTGCTCAAGGGCCGCCGTCTTGTCCTTTACCATTAGGGCGGATTGCGCACGGGCAGAGCGGCGGCGTACAGAGTGGAGGAGGATGCGATAGAGATGCAGAGGAGGAAGAAGGGGATTAAGGCGCACTGTGCAAACACACCGGCGTCGACGCCTTTTATGGACCTTCTTCCAAGTGGTTGACTCGTGGGCCCAAGTGATCCTGTCAAATCCCGCAACAGTCGCGCCTGATACATGGCGAAAAAGGTGGCGCAAGAATCAAGGCGCCCCTGTCTATCCACTCCGTTTACTGCGGCACACTCCTTCTTGCACGCTTCCCCAAAATTTCGAATCCTGTAGGATCCGGGGACTGTAGAGCAACCAATCATGCCAAAGATTTCGTTCCACATCAACACCTGAAGATAGTTCAGTCGACGACGATCTCTGAATGGACCAAGGCGACTGAAACCAGATTGAAGCTTCATATGAAATACCTCAGAAGTATGGAATCGAGTCGGAGTCAACTTCAGCTCTTTCTTCACTCGGACCTTAATCCATTCCGGGGCTAATGACGATGACATGTACCTAGGGTAGGGTCATAGGCCGAACCTAAACACATTACCCAAGGACGCTACCCTAGAGTCAAAGACATTCTAAGTACAATGATACGTCTCCAACGTATCTATAATTTTTTAGTGTTCCATGCTATTATATTATCCATCTAGGATGTCTTATATGCATTTATATGCTATTTTATATGATTTTCAGGACTAACCTATTAACCTAGAGCCCAGTGCCAGTTTCTGTTTTTTTCATTGTTTTTGAGTATCGCAGAAAAGGAATATCAAACGGAGTGCAATTGACCTGAAAATTTACGGAGATCAGTTTTGGACCAGAAGAAGCCCACGGAGCATCAGAGATGGGCCAGAAGAGTCTCGAGGCCACCAAGAGGGTGGGGGCGCACCCCTACCTCGTGGGCGACTCGTGGACCCCCCTGACTTGTTCCCGATGCCAAAACCTCTTATATATTCCCAAACTTCCAGAACATAACCTAGATCAGGAGTTCCGCCGCCGCAAGCCTCTGTAGCCACCAAAAACCAATCGGGACCCTGTTTCGGCACCCTGTCGGAGGGGGGATCCATCACCGGTGGCCATCTTCATCATCCCGGCGCCCTCCATGAAGAGGAGGCAAAAGTTCACCCTCGGGGCTGAGGGTATATACCAGAAGCTATGTGTTTGACTTCTCTCTCGTGTTCTTGATTTGGCACGATGTTGATGTATCGCGAGCTTTGCTATTATAGTTGGAACTTATGATGTTTATCCCCCTCTATCTCTTGTAATGGATTGAGTTTTCCCTTTGGAGTTGTCTTATCAAATTTCTTCTTTAAGGATTTGAGAACACTTGATGTATGTCTTGCATCTGCTTATCTGTGGAGAAAATGGGATATTCACGCGATCTACTTGATATATGTTTTGGTGATCAACTTGTGGGTTCAGTGAACTTGTGAACTTACGCATAGGGGTTGGCACACGTTTTCGTCTTGACTCTCAGGTAGAAACTTTGGGGCAGTCTTTGAAGTTCTTTGTGTTTTGAGATGAATCTAAGATTGTGTGATGCATATCGTATGATCATACCCGCGGATACTTGAGGTGACCTTGGAGTATCTAGGTGACATTAGGGTTTTGGTTGATTTGTGTCTTAAGGTGTTATTCTAGTACGAACTCTAGGATATATCGAATGGAAAGAACAACTTATTGTTATTTTACTATGGACTCTTGAATAGATCGATCAGAAAGAATAACTTTGAGGTGGTTTCGTACCCAATAATCTCTTTGTTTGTTCTCCGCTATTAGTGACTTTGGAGTGACTCTTTGTTGCATGTTGACGGATAGTTATATGATCCAATTATGTTATTATTGTTGAGAAAACTTGCACTAGTGAAAGTAAGAACCCTAGGCCTTGTTTCGAAGCATTGCAATACCGTTTATACTCGCTTTTATCATTAGTTACCTTGCCGTTTTTATTTATTCAGATTACAAAAACCTATATCTACCATCCATATTGCACTTGTATCACCATCTCTTCGCCGAACTAGTACACCTATACAATTTACCATTGTATTGGGTGTGTTGGGGACACAAGAGACTCTTTGTTATTTGGTTGCAGGGTTGTTTGAGAGAGACCATCTTCATCCTACGCCTCCCACGAATTGATAAACTTTAGGTCATCCACTTGAGGGAAATTTCCTACTGTCCTACAAACCTCTGCACTTGGAGGCCCAACAATGTCTACAAGAAGAAGGTTGCGTAGTAGACATCAAGCTCTTTTCTGGCGCCGTTGCCGGGGAGGCGAGGTAAGCGGCACTAACACCCCATCAACCAAGCTCTTTTTTGGTGCCGTTGTCGGGGAGGTGAGTGCTTGAAGGTATATCTTTAGATCTTGCAATCGAATCTTTTAGTTTCTTGTTTTATCACTAGTTTAAATTATAAAAGAAATCTAAAAAAATGGAATTGAGGGTGCGTCATATGCTTATTTTAAAATCTTTCATGAAAATAAGGATTCCGATAATTGTGCCAAAATAGTAGAAGAAGAATGCATTAAAATGTTTGGCACTAAATCTTTGAATGATGAGCATGACTGCAATGTTGTTAGTATGAACTCTTTGAATATCCATAGTACTAATGATGATTGCACAAGTCATGATGAAAATGTCTCTTATAGGCATGTCAACTTTTGTGGAGTGCACAGAGTTTGCAAGTACACACTGTCGGTGTCAAAACCGGCGAATCTCGGGTAGGGGGTCCCGAACTGTGCGTCTAGGCGGATGGTAACAGGAGACAAGGGACACGATGTTTTTACCCAGGTTCGGGCCCTCTTGATGGAGGTAAAACCCTACTCCTGCTTGATTAATATTGATGATATGGGCAGTACAAGAGTAGATCTACCACGAGATCAGAGAGGCTAAACCCTAGAAGCTAGCCTATGGTATGATTGTTGTTCTCCTATGGACTAAACCCTCCGGTTTATATAGACACCGGAGGGGGCTAGGGTTACACAGAGTCGGTTACAATGGGAGGAGATCTACATATCCGTATTGCCAAGCTTGCCTTCCACGCCAAGGAAAGTCCCATCCGGACACGGGACGAAGTCTTCAATCTTGTATCTTCGTAGTCCAAGAGTTCGGCCAAAGGTTATAGTCCGGCTATCCTGACACCCCCTAATCCAGGACCCCCCTAGTAGCCCCTGAACTAGGCTTCAATGACGACGAGTCTGGCGCGCAGATTGTCTTTGGCATTGCAAGGCGGGTTCCTCCTTGGAATACTTCTTAGAAGATTTTGAACACGAGGATCGTGTCCGGCTCTGCAAAATAAGTTACACATACTACCGTAGAGAGAATAATATTTACACAAATCTAATCTGCTGACGTATTCTGTGGCATGACATCACACCACAGCCAAGCCTTTATTCGAATCGTTTTTACTGTCCCACCTCAGCGCGTTTTGCGAGGCGGTTTCCTTGGCACGTCTTGTCGAAGCTAAGATCGTGTCCCCTTTTTTTACGGGATTCTCATCAACACGGACGTGGGTAACCCAGTCGTGCCCATTGGTATGTCTCCTCGATCAAAGGTAAGTCCCAAACGGTCATGGGTAGGGCTCTTGGTATTCAAACTCTTATAAAGGGACCAAGGCTTTACTCCTTTATTTCGATCTCAATCGAATCCGCCTCTCGCCTCGAGTTCCAACACCCAAGGCTCCAGATTTAGGCGCTTCGGACCTTCGATGATGTCCGGCTCCGACCTTCGAGGCCGATGGATGCCTTCCTCTGTCACGGAGGGAGATGTACTAAAGGTGAGAGAGGCCAGGTATTTGACCGGCGAAATCTTGCATAGGCTTCCTGCTCAAGGGCAGGTTATTCCCACTCCCAAGCCCGGTGAGAGCATGGTGTTCGTGTCTCACTTCCTCCGGGGGCTGGGCTTCGCGCCGGATCCCTTCATGATGGGGATCATGTTCTATTACGGGCTGGAATTTCACGACTTAGCTCTGGAGTCTATCCTCCACATCTCATCGTTCATCGTCGTGTGCGAAGCTTTCCTCCATATTACTCCTCACTTCGAACTGTCGCTCAAGACGTTTAAATTGGAACCGAAGATGATCGAGGGACAGCACGCATAGTGCAGAGGCGCTATTATAAGCAAGAATGCGGACGCTCCATGGCCCGAGGGCTCCTTTCAAGAGGAGTTCAGCTTATGGCAACAAGAGTGGTTTTATATCACAGCTCCCAGGGGCACCAAGTGGGTGGCGCCGCCTGCTTTCCGCTTGGGTTCCCCACCCCGACTAGTGTCATGGGCCAATAAGGGGCTGGACTGGGGGCCGATAAAGGACGTGCACCTCTTGCAGGGCCGCATCCGACATCTCCTGGAAAGAGACATCAGTCTGGTCGTGATGACGCAGGTCATGTTGATTCGCCGAGCCCTGCCCTGCAAACGTCGCCCCCTCCGCCTATGGGAGTTCAATCCGGAGGGACCGCGAGCTCTCCAACATTTTATGGGCGTGACACCCACGGAGATGTACAAATTGTTCTTCCGACCACAAGTAGTGTGTCCGGACTCTACTAAGGACGCATCTCAGAGCTGCAATCGTCCAGATACTCAAGTGAGTAGCCCTGTGCCCGGACATGCCATCCGTTCATTTATCACAACATCGCCCTTAAAAGAGTTGTCCTTCAAACAGGAGTGGATAGCGAATGCGAAGTTAATCAGGTGACCGGCCCCCCTTCCTGAGACCTCGCCAGATCCCGTGTTGACCAGGATGCTGGAGATCGTGCCTTCAGAAGAAAATGAAGGAGGGAACAAGGAAGCTACTGCCTCCGCGAAGGAGGTTGTCCGGGAAAGACGAATCGAAAATTCCTCTCCTTAGGGGAAGAAGAGGACCGCCTTTGAAGACCCGGAGACCGTGATCTCAAAGCGGGGGAAGAAGTCTTCGCCAGAGGGTCCTGTGCCGGGGGATACCTCGGCCGTACTGTGCCCTCAAGGGGATCAGCCCTCCACCAAGCCATAAGTAAAAAGGGGGTCTAAAATGAGAGAAACCCTTGCTTTTTATTTGAGGAAAATAACCGAAAATTTACCTTGTAGTTCGGATCTTAGCCCTTCTCAGCAGAGCTCGTCTTTGGGGGATCTTCTTCCGGAAATGATGGAGAGCGGAACGTCTCCCCCTGCCGTACCGCCTTACGAGGCAGGCGACCCCGAGGTATCCTCGTAGAGGGTTTCTCCTAATCCGGCAGGGCCGGAGGGCAGTCATATGGCCCCCCGAAGCCCTCCGTGTCTGGCCTTCGAAAAAAGAAATCAAACGAGTCTGGCATCACCTGGTGCACGGTCGAAGGTACTGAAGGATCTGCTAGGGCGAGCGTCTATCTCAGAGGAGCACCGGACGTTGATGGGTACGGTAATTGAAAGGATTTCGTCCGTGGAGAGCGGATTGCATGAAGCTATCAGGAGTTTGCTGACCGGTTTTGAGGTAATCAAATGATGTACCTTTTGACAGTTCCGCATATTTTAAGATGCACCCTATGTAGATAGTAGACCCTGAGACTCTATGTGTTGCCGAAAGCGACGGCACGCAGAGGATCATAATCTCAGGTATAATTTGCCGCCTTCCTATGTAGGTGGCGAAGTGTCCGGTGGCTGGCCGGACTGATGGATTTGCCGAGCTAAAGCAGCAACTTGACGTGGCAGATGCCGACATCGCGCTTGTCAACAAGCGGCTTGACGAGGCACAAGGTATATAATTTCTCCGGTGACACCTGGTAAGAGGGGCTTGGCGCCAGTATCTTACAACGTGTGCGCTTGATGCAGATGGGGCTGCCGCCGTGGAGGACCTTCGGGTGGAACTTGCCCGAGCCAAGGAGCAAGCCAGGAAAAAGCGATGCGGCTGCCCCAAAGGCGGTTGAGGAGCTGAAAGCCGAACAGGCTGCTCACTGCCGAAGCAAGAAGGAAATGGCCGAGATGGCTGTGAAGTTAAAGAACGCTGCTGACCGCTGCAAGCTCTTTGAAAAAGAAGATCGGGCGGAGCGGACTGACCTGGAGAAGGCCACTATAGCGGCCAAGGATGCTCACTCTGCAATGAGAGCGATGGAGGAGCTACGCCAAGCCGGAGATATCGCGGCAGGAAAACCCTTTATGCCGCGGATGAATTTCGGAGATCCTAAATATGCTCCGTTGGACCGGATGTGGAGTTTGGCAGACGCATATCTGGATTTAGCGGCGAGTGCCGCTGATGCGGCCGAACACTTCCGAGACCAGAAAGATCGCGAAGTGGAAAAGCTCTTCTGGTCGCAGTTCAACAATCCAGAGCGTCTGCTTCCATTGACCGATCGTTTGGCCGAATGGGCCGAGCTGAATAGGTTATCCGGACTCGCCATGAAGTATGTCGTGGATCATCTGTGGTCGGAAAGGCCAAAGCTGAACAGTTATTTTAGCTTGGTGCAGCAGTTCCTTGGTGTAGTGTCGTATATCAATGCGATGAAGAGGTCAGCATGCATAGAGGGTACGCGGATGGCCCTTGCCCGTGTCAAGACATACTGGGCGGAGATGGAGGCCACCGCGCTATTGCATGCCAAGATTCGGATGGAAGCCGAGTACCTGCCGAGCACTACTTTCAGGAAGTTCTGCAAGGTGCTCGTTCAATAGAGACGCAATGCTCGAAGGATATCATGCTCGAATGACATGTATTATTGTCTAAAACAATATTTTGATGAAATGTAGAAGCTTTTTATACTTGTGCCTGCAAGAATTATAATACCTCATGTGCGGCCGTTAATGTATATGTGTATATAATCTGAAAGATGGCAGTCGTCGGCTTCAGCCCCCATGCATATAATGCGGGGGTGTTCGCAGAAGGCGCACTTTCACACTTTATCCAACGTCTTGGTCCATGAAGGAGGTGATAGCGCAGCGAACTAGGAAATTGGACTATAATGCTTTATCACTTTCACTTAGCCATAGGAGTTTGACAGCGGGACTACAATATAGCCCCTGGTGGCGCTGCGCTCGCCCGACCTCGGGGCGCGTGTGTGCCTGGCTGGGAAACGTCCCTTCATTAATGCGGAGGAATCCCGAAGATTCCGATAGGTCATCGAGTGGTTGAGCAGTCTCACACTATATCATGACAGTCA
Source organism: Aegilops umbellulata (assembly GCA_032464435.1). Lineage (NCBI taxonomy): Eukaryota > Viridiplantae > Streptophyta > Magnoliopsida > Poales > Poaceae > Aegilops > Aegilops umbellulata. Next base: position 663,242,609 of record CP136060.1, read on the forward strand.
GTTTTCGGCTTTCTCTACTGAGGTGCTCGGCTGGCTGAACCGGGGCACAGTCGCAGTAGTTCTCCTGGTGCCTCCTTAGCCGATAGAGCGGAATGTAAGGCAGCAAAACACAGGAGCCGGGCAAACCCAACATTTGACCAAAGACATGATTCAAAGCTGATGCATATAAGGCCAAAATCGCGACGCCGAACACTCCCTAAGGTATTCAGTCTTTATGAAAACGAGCTGAACAGTGCCCTTTGTAATAAGCCCCTGGTGTCCAGGTACGTGCAAAATTCTGACATGGCCACATGCTAAGACGCCAGCCTCCTTCTCGGTTACACTGAGAATCTGGGGGATATGTATCAACAAGAGACAGTAAAAAAGGTTTACGCAGGGTCTTAATCTAAAAAGAATCCTTGGAACGGGTCCCTGCTGCACATCTGCGCCTGTGTCTCTGTTGTGCCATGTCCTGGACGGGTGTAGCACGGTGTTCATCTGTAAAAGAGAGGAACTTAGTTGAAAAAATAGTCATGCGAAATGTATGTTATACGAGATAAACAAAATAAAATTCAGGATGGAAAAAATGAGCCTTATTGTAGCTTATTTTACATACGCGGAGCCCCTTGTATAGGGGTGTACGGCTATTAAACCTTTATCAATTATATGTTTGCTTCGGTCTCGTCTAGCCGTGTCCATGGTATTAACGACTTGTTAGACGCTTTGTTTGGTGAAGCCGTTTTTATGTGTGGCTGCCAAGGCGGCCGCACAGTCTTCCCCGTGTGAGGAGGACTCAATATCTCCCTTTAATGACATGATGCCTCATGGACCGGGCATCTTAAGTGTGAGAGACGCATAATGCGGTATTGCATTAAAGAGGGCGAAAGCTTCGCGTCGCAGTAGTGCTTGATAGCCACTTTGAAATGGGGTGATGTGGAAGGTTAGCTTTTCGCTAGGAAAGTGATCGGGGGAGCCGACCATAACTTCCAGTAGGAGGGAGCCCGTGCAATGGGCTTCTGGGCCTAGCGTTACTCCTTTAAAGGAAGTATTGCTATGGCTAATTTTTGTTGGGTCCATCCCCATTTTGCGGACTGTGTCTGTATATAGCAGGTTTAAACCACTTTCGACGTCCATCAGGACTCGTGTAAGGTGGAATCCGTCAATTATCGGATCTAACACCAACGCAGCCTAGCCTGCATGCCTGATACTTCCGGAGTAATCCTGATGGTCGAAGGTGATCGGTTTTCAAAACCAGTGGCGAGACTCCTTTGTGATAGGCCGCATGGCGCGTATCTCTATGGGCGCCACTTCGTTTCTCCCTTTTGTCACGTGTAGTAAGTTTACTGTTTTGACTTCTTGTGGGAATTTCTTTTGTTTCCCAGTGCTTTGTTTGTGGGGTTCATCATCGTCCTCACTTGGTGTATCCAGCCCCTTGTGTTCGGCATTGAGTTTGCCGGATTGCTTGAAGACCCAACATTCTCTGTGGGAATGATTTGCGGGCTTCCCGGGGGGTGCTGTGGATTTGACATATCTTGTCCAGGATTTTGTTTAGATTAGACAGTTCGTTCTTGTTATCTTTTAGGGGTAGGTTTTGCTGATCCTGCCGAGAGCTTTTGAATCCGGCGTTGACCGCCGTGCTCTTATGGTTGTTTCCCTTATTCCGGTGTTGGCCTTTGCTGCGTCGTGGCTTCCCGTTTCCATCCCTGACTTCGGATGTACTTGGGTCGCTGGTGCTGCATCTTGCTAACCAGCTGTCCTGTCCCGCGCAAAAGCGGGTCATGAGGCTTGTTAATGCCGCCATTGTTCTTGGCTTTTCTTGGCCGAGGTGTCTGGCGAGCCATTCGTCTCGAATGCTGTGTTTGAAAGCTGCTAGGGCTTCAGCGTTCGGACAGTCGACTATCTGGTTCGTTTTGGTAAGAAATCTGTTCCAGAGCTTCCGGGCTGACTCTCCGGGCTATTGAGTTATATGACTTAAATCGTCTGCATCCGGGGGTCCGACATAGGTCCCTTGAAAATTCGACCGAAAGGCGTCCTCGAGCTCTTCCCAACTTCCAATGGTGTTTTTGGGAAGGACTTTAAGCCAATGCCGGGCTGGCCCTTTGAGCTTGAGGGGTAGTTATTTTATGGCGTGGAGGTCGTCTCCTCTGGCCATGTGGATATGGAGGATATAGTCCTCAATCCAGACTCCGGGGTCTGTCGTTCCGTCGTATGCCTCTATGTTTACGGGTTTGAATCCCGCTGGAAATTCATGGTCCAGCACCTCATCGGTGAAACATAGGGGGTGTGCGGCACCCCTGTATTTGGGTGTGCCGTGGTGTTCGGATTTTTGTCGCGTTGCATTGCTTACTAGAGTTTGCTTTCTTGGCCCATAGATAGATCTGGCTGGGCCATCTTTTTTATGCGAATCCTCGTGTGGATCGCGTGCTGGCTTGTGTGCAGCGCCGTTTGCCGTTCTATGTTGGCCATGAGGTCATCTATCCGACCGGGTGGCTACTTTGTTTTTTGGTTGCGGGGGCTCTAAGGCCTCCTCATCGAATTCAGGTAGTAGCTTTCGCTTCGGGTAGCTCTTTGTGTGGCGACTGCCGCCGTATTTGTCTGCGTTGTTGAGTACTTTGCTCCATCTGATTCTGAGTGCATCTTCCGCAGTTTTGAGCTTCCACTTCCGCTTTTTCAGGCTACGCGCAGTGGCGACGAGACTTTTGTGGAGAGGTTCTTCTGCCCTAGGAACTTGTCTGGCGTGAGGTTGTCCGGACTGTTATCTTCGCCGGGGGCGGGTTGTTCGGTTTGATTATCCAAGTTGCCTTGTTCGGACGGTTGCTCGATGCCATGTTCATCGTCCGCCGGCTTGCCCTGCTCTGTGGCTGGGTCCATATGACCGTTGTCTCTGTCGAGGCGGGGCTTGGAGCGGCGCTTACGCCGCCGCTTTGACTGCTTTTCGAAGGAACGATCCTTCGTTGCGTCCTCCCGTTCCTCGTCGTCGTTTCCTTTGGGCGTGTCCACCATGTATACATCGTGGGATGAGGTGGCTATCCAGTGCCCTATGGGCGCCGGTTCCTGTTCGTCTCCTATATCGTCGTCCATACCATCGATGTCTTCAGAGTCGAAGTCAAGCATGTCGGTCAAATCATCGATAGTGGCTATGAAGTGGGTGGTGGGTGGGCGTAGGATTTCTTCGTCGTCCACATCCCAATCCTGCCAGTCATAATCCGGCCAAGACTCTCCTGAAAAAGAGAGAGACCTTAGTGAATCTAGAATGTCGCCAAAGGGCGAGTGCTGAAAGATATCTTTGGCGGTGAACTCCATGATCGGCGCCCAATCGGATTCAATTGGTAGGTGCGTGAAGGGTTCAGAATCCGGAGAAGAGTCCGGCACTGTTGAGTTACAGGCCTCTCGAAGGATAAGGCTGGTGTTCGGCTCGATCGCCGTTGAGACTGCAGCCCCTGCGGCGGGGTCTAGCCACCCGCCCTCGGTCGGCGTAGTTGGCTCCGAGCTTAAGGTCGGAGCGGATGTGGGTGCGGCCTCCAAGGCACTGTTCGGCGGCAGAGCTAAATCATGCCCATCGTGACAGTGCGGCACGCTCGGCTGTGGCTCGAATCCGTCGAAGATCAAGTCCCCGCGAATGTCGGTCTTGTAGTTCAAACTTCCAAATATGACCTGATGGCTAGGGGTGTAGCTTTGAATCTGCTCCAGATGGCCAAGCGAATTGGCCCGCAGTGCAATGCCGCCGAATACAAAGATCTGTCCAGGGAGAAAAGTGTCACCCTGGACTGCATCGCTAGCGATGATCGAAGGAGCCATCAAGCCTGATGACGATGACACAGAGGAACTCTCAATGAAAGCACCAATATCAGTGTCAAAACCGGCGGATCTTGGGTAGGGGGTCCCAAACTGTGCGTCTAGGCGGATGGTAATAGGAGACAAGGGACACGATGTTTTCACCCAGGTTCGGGCCCTCTCGATGGAGGCAAAACCCTACTCCTGCTTGACTAATATTGATGATATGGGTAGTACAAGAGTAGATCTACCACGAGATCAGAGAGGCTAAACCCTAGAAGCTAGCCTATGGTATGACTTTTGTTCTCCTATGGACTAAACCCTCCGGTTTATATAGACACCGGAGGGGGCTAGGGTTACACAGAGTCGGTTACAATTGGAGGAGATCTACATATCCGTATTGCCAAGCTTGCCTTCCACGCCAAGGAAAGTCCCATCCGGACACGGGACGAAGTCTTCAATCTTGTATCTTCATAGTCCAAGAGTCTGGCCAAAGGTTATAGTCCGGCTATCCGGACACCCCCTAATCCAGGACTCCCTCACACACCAAATAGGGAAGATATAATTTGCAACAGGCATAAGTATTTAGAAACTAAATGGTTGCAAGAGAGGCTAGATGTTTGTGCTTGTGAACTTAGTTTGCAATAAGGAAAATTTAATCTTTCTTAGCCATGCTTGTGAACTTTGCAATAACGTGGTCATTTAAATATCCAATGCAAATTGTTTCATGATCGAATCGGGTCCAAAAATTCTGATGACTTGATTTCACTTGCGCATCATAATGAACTTAGTTTGCTTGTGGGTCATGAATAAATGAAACGTATAACTAAGGATATGCCAGAATTTGTCCTTGATAAAGTTCTTGATTTTGATCTAGAGGAAATTTATATGTATTGTGCAGTGAATTGCATTGAAAATCCTTATATTGCCAATTACATAAAGACAAGAAAACAAATAGAAGATGAAGAGAATACTAATGAAAGGGAAGAGACTTACCAATATCCTCCTATTCTTTATTATGATGAATCAGGTAACGAGGAGGAGCCTTCTATTCAACCAATCTCATTAATAAGGAGCTCCAAAAAGAGGATTAAACCCATATTTAATGTGAAGAAGAAAAATAAAAGACGGAGAAGCAAAGTTAAAAAGGTATCCCTCCCAAATGATGTTGCTCCTATTACTCATTGTGATGATGATAATTGCTATACCATTGGCGTTATCCATATTATTAATGATGAGAGTGATTATGCTTATGATATGAAAAGGCCAAGCTTGGGTATGCTATGTTTAATGAAGATGATATTGTTTGTCCCCCAAGTTATGATATGCAAATTTATTATGATGATAGCATGCCTCCTACTTATGATGATTATATTGATGAAAGTGGGTTTGGAAGAGTGTCAACTTTAGTAAGTAATGATCCCACTATTTTGGAGGGTCTTGAATCTTATTGTGACAATTACGAAAGTGCATTTGGAGAGGTCTTGACTTTATTTAGTAATGATTCCACTATCTTGTAAGAGGTTTCAATTGACTATGATGAGAACAAAGTTGATACTTATGATGATTATTGTGATGACACTTATGCTATAAAAAGTAGTGATGATTATATTTATAAAACTTGTCATGATTATGATTACCATTTTTTTGAACATTACTCTTTTAATGTGGAAACAATTTATAGTATTCGAGTTTCTTATGATAATCCCACTATTCCGAATGAGAAGAATTTTGCTTATGTGGAGAGTAGTGAATTTTCTATGCTTGTAGATCATAAAAATAATGCTTTATGTGATGCTTATATTTTTGAATTCATTTCATTCATGATGCTACTGAAAATTATTATGAGGGAGGAATATATGCTTGTAGGAATTGCAATAGTATCAAGTTTCCTCTCTGTGTGCTTGAAATCTTGAAGTTATCCTTGTTTTGCTTTCCTATGGTAGTTGATTCTTGTTTCCTTGAATTTTTTGCTCACAAAATCCCTATGCATAGTAATTGGGTTAGACTTAAATGTGCTAGTCATATTCTTCATGATGCTCTCTTTATGTTTCAGTTCTTATCTTTTATGCGAGCATCATTGAAATCATCATGCCTAGCTAAAAAGGCATTAAAGAAAAGCGCTTGTTGGGAGACAAGCCAATATTTACACCTACTATTTTTGAGTGTCCACATGATTACGCTACTGTAGTAATCATGTTTTATAGCTTTTGTTTCAATAAAGTACCAAGTAGAGCCTTTGGGAAGACTTGGGTGAAAGTTAATGTGATCTTGCTATAAAAAACACAAACTTTGCGCTCACGAGATTAGCTGTCATTTTTTACAGAATAGTGCTCTTAAGTTGATTCGTTTTGGAGATGATTAATAGACAAATTCCTCACGTCCACCAATTTATTTAAGAATTTTTGGAGTTATAGCAGTATTCGAATGATATAGATTACTACAGAATGTTCTGTTTTTTTACAGATTCTGTTTTTCTATGTGTTGTTTGCTTATTTTGATGAATCTATGAGTAGTATCGGAGGGTATGAACCATAGATAAGTTGGAATACAGTAGATATTACACCAATATGAATTTAGAATGAGTTCACAATAGTACATAAGTGGTTATTAATTTTCTTATACTAACTGAGATTACGAGTTTTCTGTTAAGTTTTGTGTTGTGAAGTTTTCAAGTTTTGGGTAAAGATTCGATGGACTATGGAATAAGGAGTGGCAAGAACCTAAGCTTGGGGATGCCCCAGATGGCATCCCCTCTTTCTTCTTCGTTCATCCTTAACTTTACTTGGACCTACATTTTTATTCACCACATGATATGTGTTTTGCTTGGCACGTCATTTTCTTTTGTTAGGATTTTCTTGCTGTTTGAATAAAGTACTTAAGATCTGAAATACTTAAATGAGAGAGAGTCCTCACATAGCTAAATAATTATTTGACTACTCATTGATCTTCAGTTATATCACTTTAGAATAGTTTGTCATTTACTCGTGTGCTTCACTTATATCCTATGAGTAAATGGTTGAATGAGTTGAATATCATAAATCGGAAATTATATATGTTTCATATGGTTATCCCATGGGGAGTAATGACTTCACATATAAGAAGTAGAGGTGGTAAACTTATTGAAGGTTAGCAAACATTGTATTGGTCACACTGGTAGAAAAAAGCCCTTTAGTCCCGGTTCGCCACAGCCTTTAGTCCCGGCTGTGCAACCGGGACTAAATATGCGCGACTAAAGACCCCCCCCCCCTTTATTCGCGCCTCTTACGGACCGCGACTAAAGGCTTTAGTCCCGGTTCTTGTGGCTGACCGGGACTAAAGGCCCGTCCACGTAGGCGCCCGTGGTCCGTCGGGGCGGAGGACCTTTAGTCCCGGTTCTCGTGGCCAACCGGGACTAAAGGCCTCCTCCGCAGGTTTAGGGTTTCAGCCCCCCTAAAGCTGGTTTCTTTTTAATTTGTAGTGTTTTATTTGTTTTATATTTTATTTTGTGTTTTATTTTATTTTTGATGAAGTTTCAGTACACATATTCTACGCTACTATATACATGCATATGAAATTTCAAACAAGAAGAATTCAAGAGGAATATATAATATATATTCAATCTCGGGTGACCATATACAACTTCGAACAAGTTTCCATACATAATTAGGATGGATGACCATATACAACTTCGAACAAGTTTCAATCTCGGGTATGCATATAAATTTCTTCGTCCTCGGTATAGTGTTCTCCTTTAGGATTGATGACTTCCCTCATGAAAAATCCTGCTAATTCTTCTTGAATTGGTCGGAAGCGAGCTTCTGGACTAAGCCTCCTCCGCAAGTTATCCGTCGCGTTCCGCACGCTATCTGATGCCTTCCGCTCAGTGGTGTGTCTCCGGATGTTCTCACAAACATAGTATCCACATAGATTGGTCCCCGGTGGCTGCTTATCCACATTAACTAACTTTCTGAAATCTAGCTCATGTTTGAATTCACCGACAATTTCTTCTGAGAACCGTCTCCAAACCCTACAGGGCAAAGAAAATTAAATGAATAAGGGAGTTATTAGTTACTTGATATTAGGAAATGAACGAAAGAGACCGATCGATATAGAGCTCAAATGATTGAAAATAATTACTTTTGCAGCATTTTTCTCATGTCGGCCCAACGCTTTGGATACGAATCCATAGTGTCCATGATTAGAACTCTGCAGGTGTGAAGTTCAATATTTAGCAGAATCCTGTGGAACCTGCGGACACGTTACATGCACAGTCATGCATAACTCATCGATTAGACATACCATGCATGGAGTAAACAAAAGAGAATGGGCACAAGAGAGAAACACTCACCCAAAATGGTAAGGAAATAGACTATTACTTTTGAGTTGATGCTTTCTAAGAAACTTGTACAGGTCTTTCTCCACGTCTTCGGGGTGATGTTGTAACACATATCCATTAACGATATGTGGGTCAATGAACCCAACATCATGGATGTTTCTTATTTTGCATTCCCAAATCTTCAATCTGCATAATAGCGTACGCAACAATATAGTTAGGACAATATATATATATATAGTGCAGGCAATGAAGAACGAGATGAGGTAGAAATAAATCACTTACAGAACGTAGCAACTCAGCATAGATTTGTCGAGGTCGCGCAGATTGAACAGCTGGAACAATTCACTCATATGAACTTCTACAGAGTACCGTTTGGTGTGATGCTCATCTGTAACATCCGCATAAACATATTCTTTGTCAGCCCATGTTATGAATTGCTTGTACCAACGTAGCAGATTTCGCATTTGTGGTGGTAGACTCTTTTCCTGCGCAGGCTTGACGAGAGGCCCATTCCGCACATATTGTAATGCTATCTCACATACTGGCGCATCCTCAAGGCCTAAGAAGGCACGAAGAGTCAAACCCATCTCGGACGCTTGTTTCATGGCACCCGCTACAGTCAATCCAAGTGTTGCCGCAGCTGCTATGATCTCGGGGTCCTCTTTTGGACCGGCTTTCACTATGAGCGGGGGGATCGATTGTTTCTTCTGCATCCCGAGCTGGTCAACTTGTTTCCCGCTTTTTTTACTTTCTTCTTTCTCCTCCTTCAATATTTTTGCTTGCCTACGAAGTTCATGTCCATAGTCGTCAGGCATATTCAGCTCGGCTTGGGACGGTGTCGTCAAAAAATCCTTAGCCCACTTCTTTTGCTTCTCAGTGAATACTAGCTTGGGCTCAGGCTCTTTTTTCGCCTTCATATCCGCCTTCCATTTCTCATAATCAGCAGACGCGGCCAATTTGGTTTCAGCTTCACTAAGTTCCCCAGGCCTTGGGAGGAGAGGCTTCAGTGATGGCTCCGGTACCCTTGTGGTCTTAGGTACATAAGGGTCCGGGTTAATAGTCCAGGAGCGGGTTTCCTTGCTGTCCGCCTGCTTCTGCTTCTTCGCCGGAGGTGGATTGGGGGGCGTCGTACTCGCCGGAGGAGGATTGGGAGGCGTCGTACCCGCCGGAGGTTGTGGATCGGGGGACGGCGTCGAATGGCGTGAAGGAGGTGTAGGTGAACCACCACGACCACCACCACCGCCACCACCGCCACCACCACCACCACCATCGGAGGGGGGTGGACTTGCTAGCCTTGGCGCCTCGCCTGGAAACACTATGTACTTCTTTTTCCATAGAACGAACTGGCGCTTGACATATCCAAGTCTTCTCTCCCCTTCGGGTGTAGGTTTGTCCATCTCCAGGTCCTCAAACCCTTGGACTATGTCTTCCACCGTGACACGAGCATAGCCATATGTAATGGGGTTGTTGTGGTGGAGTGCTCCAGGTGTACAGGGTAAAGCACTGCCGCTAGCTACCTTCGTGGAAACGTTCCCCACGGGATAATGCAGATCACATTCTTTCATCTCCTTTACATCATCCACGGGGTAGTGAGGCTCCGGTGCACGAATCTCGATCATCGGTGCACTAGCACCAGGCGGGGCATCCGTGGAAGCCACGCTGCTTCTCCGCTGCTGGATTCCGCGATCCGCTTCATGATCTTCATGCGGCCCTGCAGCCGATTTTTCTTTCACTAGTTCATGCACGGTCTGCTTCAACTCATGGAGTTCCGATGCAAACTTCGTCATAAGATCTGCATCCCGGTCCGTCTTTCTCTTACGGCTTCTGTAACAGTACGGGTCATTGTCCTGGGAAAACCCTACTTCCCATGAAACTTTGCCTTTGCCTCGTACACGTCCTCCGTGTTCATCATTCCCGAGGGCAATTGTCAGTGCGTCTTTCTCTCTGTTGAACTTGATCAAGCCCTCTTGAGCTTGGGTCATTGCGTCAATAAGGGCTTGGGTGGGAGCAAACTTTTTCTTCCGGTGAACACACACCCCTGTCTCCGGGTCTAGCGATCCCCCATGCCCGTACCACCAGCTTTTGGCCCTTGGGTCCCATCCCTCTGTACCTAGAGGGATTCCTCGCACCCTCAGGTCCTCCTCCATCTTCTGCCACCTAGGCTCCGAAAGGAGGTATCCTCCTGGCCCCATAATATGATGGTACTTTTTCTTACTCGCATTATCCTTATTTTTTTTCGACATTTCCTTGAAATGCTCCGATTGCTTTTGCCTCACAAATTCTGGCCAATCATCTTTCAGTTTCTCATGTTGTCCATTGAAATCCGGAGTCTTACCCTTGTTGACATAGTCACGGGTTAAATTTTTCTTGAAGTTCCGGAATGCTTCGCCCATCTTCTGAAGAGCGAACTCTTTAACTAGCCTCCTCCTCTGACGTCCACCCGGAACCTCGTTACCGAATTCATCGACTTTGTTGTATTCCGGAGGTAGAATGAAATGTTCCATAAGCTTTCTCCAACAATCCTTTTTCGTTCTCTTGTCGACAAAACTGAAACCAAGACGTTCCTTCTTTGGCTCCTTCCATTCCTGGACAGTGATCGGGACGTTGTCTCTAACAATGACTCCGCATTGGTTGACAAACTTTGAGGTGTGTTGTAGGGGCTTATCGGTTTCACTGACAAACTCAATGGCATATGTTTCTCCTGTTTTCATCGCCTTGGATTTGCCACGCTTTGTCATACTCGATCCGGAGGGCTAAAAAAAGAAAGAGAGTCGCGCGCGTTAATACATATGTATTCACATTTCAGTAAGTTTGTATCACGAGAGGCTCTCAATGTATATATACCTCGCCGGAGGTGGTTGCTACTTGCAATTCGAGATCGTCGGTTGTTGACGGTTGACCTCCGTCGACAATCTCTGTTCCACCGTCAAGGTTCAGATAAGAAGAGACTACATCCTCTTGTTGCTCATATTCTGAGCCCGACACATAAGGAATCTCGTTGTTGATGATGCCCATTAAATAACGTTCAGCCTCCGGATCACTAAGCGGCTCGGTTCTATCGTCCGCCATATGTCACTCCTGCATGTAGTAAAAATTCTTTAAGTATAAAGGAATTAAAAAATAAGATTAAGGGGACATAGAGGAGGAGGAATTAAAAAATAAGATTCTTTAAGTAAAAATTCTTTTTTTCTTCTTCTTCCTTTCTTCTTCCTCTTTCTTCTTCTTCCTTTCTTCTTCTTCCTTTTTCCTTTCTTCTTCTTTCTTTCTTCTTCCTCCTTTCTTCTTCTTTCTTTCTTCTTCTTCCTTTCTTCTTCTTCCTTTCTTCTTTCTTTCTTCTTCTTCCTTTTTCTTTTTTCTTTCTTTCTTCTTCTTCCTTTCTTCTTCCTTTCTTCTTCTTTTTTTCTTCTTCCTTTTTCTTTCTTCTTTCTTTTGGTTTTCATTTTTTTCTTCTTCCTTTTTCTTTCTTGTTTTTTCTTCTTCCTTTTTCTTTCTTCTTTCTTTCTTCTTTCTTTTTTTCTTCTTCCTTTTTCTTCTTTCTTTTTTTCTTCTTCCTTTGTTTTTCTTCTTCCTTTCTTTTTCTTCTTCCTTTTTCTTTCTTGTTTTTTCTTCTTCCTTTTTCTTTCTTCTTTCTTTCTTCTTTCTTTTTTTCTTCTTCCTTTTTTTCTTCTTTCTTTTTTTCTTCTTCCTTTGTTTTTCTTCTTCCTTTTTTTTCTTCCTCCTTTGTTTTTCTTCTTTCTTTTTTTCTTCTTCCTTTGTTTTTCTTCCTCCTTTTTTTTGTTTTTTTCTTCTGTTTGTTTTTTTGTTTTCTTTTGTTTTTTTTCTTCCTTTGTTTTTCTTCTGTTTTTTTGTTTTCTTTTGTTTTTTTCTTCTGTTTGTTTTTCTTGTGTTTTCCTTTTTTTTTCTTCTTTCTTTTTTTCTTCTTCCTTTTTTTTCTTCTTTCTTTTTTTCTTCTACCTTTGTTTTCTTCTTCCTTCTTTCTTCTTCTTCCTTTTTCCTTTTTCTTTCTTCTTCTTCTTCCTTTTTCTTCTTCTTTCTTCTTCTTCTGCCGGCGCGCGGAGGACGGCAGGCAGGGCCAGCGGGCGGCGGGCGGCGGGCGGCAGGGCGTCGGGCGGCGGGCGGCGGGCGGCGGGCAAGGGCGCAGGGCACGGGCGGCGGGCACGGGCGGCGGGCAAGGGCAGGCACGGGCGGAGGCGGCGCTCACTGGGGACGGGGGCGGCGGCGCGCAGGGCTTCGGCGTTGGGGCAGGGCTTCGGCGTCGGCGTCGGCGTCGATCGGCGTCGGGGCAGCGATTCGGCGTCGAGAGAGAGGAGAATGGGAAGTGGCAAAACTGCTAAGTGCAGTATTTATAGACGCACCTTTAGTCGCGGTTGGGGAGGCGGACGGCGACTAAAGGTACCCTTTAGTCGCGGTTGGGGAGGCGGACCGCGACTAAAGGTACCCTTTAGTCGCGGTCCGCCTCCCCAACCGGGACTAAAGGGTTTTGGCGCCGCTTTCGTTCCCGCGCAGAAAGACCCTTTAGTCGCGGTTGGGGACAACAACCGCGACTAAAGGGTACCCTTTAGTCGCAGTCAGCCTCCCCAACCGGGACTAAAGGTTCTGTGCTTTATTTATTTTGTTTTGTTTTTCTTCTTTTTTTCTTCTTTTTTTCTTCCTTTTTTCCTTTTTCCTTTTTTCTTCTGTTTTTTTCTTCTGTTTGTTTTTTTCTTCTGTTTTTTTCTTATGTTTTTCTTTTGTTTGTTTTTTTCTTCTGTTTTTCGTTTTTTCTTCTGTTTTTTTCTTCCTTTTTCCTTCTTTCTTCTTCTTCCTTTTTCCTTTTAAAATCAGAAAAATAAAACTAATTCATTTTAAAATCTTAAAAATACAATTATATATCAAAAAAATCAGAAAAATAAAACTAATTCATTTTAAAATCCCTTGAAGGTTTGACAAAAGGTTTGATACATCATTCAGTTCATCGACCAAATACAAAGTTTGGTACAATAAATTATTACACATCAATTCTTCCCTTGTGTCCGTGCTTGCTTACGATTGTGCCGTATCCATGGAGCATCCTCATCATTTAACTTAATGCTTGGGTCTGTGTTCACTTTGAAGGGCCGAATTTCACCAAACATATTATAATCTTCTGACATGTCTGTCTTGTCCTCCACTCCCACGATGTTTCTTTTCCCTAAAAGAACAATGTGGCGCTTTGGATCATCGCATGATGTACTGATCGTTTTCTTATCTTTCCGTTTCCTCGGTTTGCTACTCATGTCCTTCAAATAAAAAACCTGAGCGACAGCTTTGGCAAGGACGAATGGTTCGTCAAGGTAACCAAGATTGTTGAAATCCACCATTGTCATTCCGTATTGCTCGTCCACCTTTACCCCACCTCATGTTAGCTTGAACCATTTGCACCGGAACAAAGGGAACTTAAAGGAGGGTCCATAGTCAAGTTCCCATATCTCCTCTATGTAACCATAATATGTGACCTTTTGCCCATTCTCGGTTGCTGCATCAAAGCGGACACCACTGTTTTGGTTGGTGCTCTTTTTATCTTGGGCGATGGTGTAAAATGTATTCCCATTTATCTCGTACCCTTGGAAAGTCGTTATAGTCGAAGATGGTTTCTTGGCCAACATGTACAACTGATCTCCAACATCATTGTCATTCATTAAATGTTTTCACAACCAACTGCCGAAAGTCTCCATGTGGGCCTTTCTAATCCAGGATTCAGGCTTCCCCGGGTTGTCCGAGCGTCAAATATTCTTGTGTTGCTCGAAGTACGGAGCCACCAAGCTGGAATTTTGCAGAACTGTGTGGTGTGCTTCAGTCATAGAATGACCGTCCATACATATCGTGGATTCCATTCCGATCTTGCCTTTTCCACTTAGTCTCCCCTTGTGCCGCGATTGTGGAATACCAATCGGCTTAAGGTCAGGAACATAATCAATACAGAACTCAATTACCTCCTCATTTCCATAGCCCTTGACGATGCTTCCTTCTGGCCTAGCACGGTTACGAACATATTTCTTTAATACTCCCATGAACCTCTCAAAGGGGAACATATTGAGTAGAAATACAGGACCGAGAATGAAAATCTCTTCGACTAGGTGGACCAGGAGGTGCGCCATAATATCGAAGAAGGATGGTGGGAACACCAACTCGAAACTGACAAGGCATTGGACCACATCGTTCTGTAACCGTGGTAGATCTTCTGGATTGATTACCTTCTGAGAGATTGCATTGAGGAATGCACATAGCTTCACAATGGCTACTCGAACATTTTCCGGTAGGAGCCCCCTCAAAGAAATCGGAAGCAATTGCGTCATAATCACGTGGCAGTCGTGAGACTTCAGGTTTTGGAACTTTTTCTCCGACATGTTTATTATTCCCTTTATATTCGACGAGAAGCCAGACGGGACCTTCATACTGCTCAGGCATTCAAAAAAAATGACCTTCTCTTCTTTGGTAAGAGCGTAGCTGGCACGACCTTGAAACCATTCCGGATGCCGGTCATCTGGGTCTTTCAAAAGTTGCTGGTCCTGCCGTGCTTCCTTTGTATCATTTGTCTTCCCATACACGCCCAAGAAGCTTAGCAGGTTCACGCAAATATTCTTCGTAACATGCATCACGTCGATTGCAGAGCGGACATCTAGGACTTTCCAATATTCTAGCTCCCAAAATATAGATTTCTTCTTCCACATGGGTGCGTGCCCGTAAACTCCTCGCGGAACTGATTGTCCGCTAGGACCCTTTCCAAAGATGAATTTCAAATCCTTGACCATATCAAATATCTCAGCACCAGTACGTTCCGCAGGCTTCGGCCGGTGATCTGCCTTCCCGTTGAAATGCTTGCCTTTCTTTCTTACGTTAGGATTTCGGGGAAGAAATCGACGATGACCCAGGTACACGTTCTTCTTACAATTAACCAAACGTACACTTTCAGTCTCATGTAAGCAGTGCGTGCATGCATTGTATCCCTTATTTGTCTGTCCCGAAAGGTTACTGAGAGCAGGCCAATCGTTGATGGTTACAAAAAGCAACGCTCGTAGGTCAAATTCCTCTCCTTTGTGCTCATCCCAGACACGTACACCAGGTCTGGCCCACAACTGTAAAAGTTCTTCAACTAATGGCCTTAGGTACACATCGATGTCGTTGCCGGGTTGCTTAGGGCCTTGGATGAGAATTGGCATCATAATGAACTTCCGCTTCATGCACAACCAAGGAGGAAGGTTGTAGATGCATAGAGTCACGGGCCAGGTGCTATGGCTGGAGCTCTGCTCGCCAAAAGGATTAATGCCATCAGTATTTAGACCAAATCTTATGTTCCTTGCGTCAGCTGCAAAATCTTTGAAAACTCTGTCGATCTTTCTCCATTGCGTTCCATCAGCGGTGTGTCTCAACTCCCCGTCAGACTTACGGTCCTCTTTGTGCCATCGCAACGACTTGGCATGCTTTTTGTTCATGAACAGACGTTTCAACCGTGGTATTATAGGAGCATACCACATAACCTTGGCGGGAACCCTCTTCCTGGGTTTCTCGCCCTCAACATCGTCACCAGGGTCATCGCCTCTGATCTTATAACGCAATGCAGTGCATACAGGGCATTCATTCAAATTCTCGTATTCACCGCGGTAGAGGATGCAGTCATTAATGCATGCATGTATCTTCAGAACCTCTAAACCTAGAGGGCAGACAACCTTCTTTGCTTCGTACGTACTGGCGGGCAACTCGTTATTCTTCGGGAACATATTCTTCAACAGTTTTAGCAAATTTTCAAATGATGAGTCACCTACACCTTCCTGTGCCTTCCATTTTAGCAAATCCAGTGTGCAGCCCAGCTTTTTCAGACTATTATCGCATCCTGGATACAACGACTTTTTGTGATCCTCTAACATGCGATCCAAATTCTCCCTCTCCTTGTCAGTTTCGCAGCGTCTCCGTGCATCAGCAATGGTCCGACCAAGATCATCAGCGGGCTCATCATGTGCCTCTTCTTCACCTTCACCTAACCCTTCCCCACCTTCAGCATCATCCTCCATGAAAGTATCACCGAAATGATCATGATAGTTGTCATCGATATCATCCCCTTCTTCATCTTCTTCCATTCTAACCCCTCTTTCTCCATGCTTGGTCCAACAATTATAGCTTGGCATGAAACCATGCCGAAGCAGGTGCATGTGAACGTCTCTTGAGGAGGAGTAACCCTTCCGATTCTTACAGACAGCACATGGACAGATAATAAAACCTTGCTGCTTGTTCGCATTTGCCACTACGAGGAAATCTTTCAAACCCGTAGTGAACTCGCCGGAGAGTCGGGGACCGTACATCCATTGCCGATTCATCTGCATTATTATTATATAAAGTATATAATTAACCATCATGCATTTGTTAAACTAACTAGCTAGAAATAATACAAATTAAACAATGAACTACACACATGCGTATTTTATCAATGACACATGAAAGGTTCAAGTTCCTAACCGCGATCGCGGAGGAAAAATAAATGAGAAAGCTCAAGTGTGGCTCGGACACTTCATATCATGCTTGTTTCAGGCTCTCGGGCATTTCATCAAACACCTTGTGTGCATAGGAGAAACCAAAAGCAAACCCACCACCACCTTCTGAAAATTGTGAAGTGAGCTGAGTGAAGTGAAGTGAGCTGAGTCCTATATATAGGGATGGGCCTTTAGTCACGGTTGGCCAGGCCAACCGGGACTAAAGCCCCTCCCGTCCGCCAGCTGGATGGGCCTTTAGTCCCGGTTGGCCTGGCCAACCGTGACTAAAGGCCTTCGGGGACCTTTAGTCCCGGTTGGCCAGGCCAACCGGGACTAAAGCCCCTCCCGTCCGCCAGCTGTCGACCGAGCGCGCTGGGCCCAGATAGTTGGTCGCGGGTCTTCTCCCGAACCGCGACTAAAGACCCCTTTTGTCGCGGTTCGGTTGTTTTGGGGACTAATGGGGGCGTATGGAAGCCTCTTTTTCTACTAGTGTCACTTGAACAATTCATGAAAGAATATTGAAGGAAGAGAGATTTCACATATAAATATACTATCTTGGATATCTTCTCTGATTGTGAGCCCCATTAATTATGTTTAAATCAGAGCAAATTAGTTGAAGTTAGGCAAGGAAGACAACATAATGAGTTATGCTTGGGTATATTTATATAGAAGTTATATTGTTATGGATCCTCTAACATGTGGTCCTTGCTATTTAGAATCCTTTGCTAGCCAAAATATATGTACTAAGCGGGAATACTGCTTGTGCATCCAATTCCTCGAACCAAGTTTCTTTCATGAGTGTCCACCATATCTACCTATATGCAATATTTACCTGCCGTTCCAAGTAAAATTGCATGTGCCAAACTCTAAACCTTCAAATAATAATCTTTTTTGTATGCCCGAATCGCTCATGTAGCGACTAGGGACTGTAAGTATCTTCCATGCTAGGTGGGTTATTCTCACGATGAGTGGACTCTGCTCATCATTCACGAGAAAATGGCTGGTAACTCGGATGCCCAGTCCTATGATCAAAAGATCAAAAACAAATTCGCAAATAATTTTAACAAAACTCCCCCAGGATTGTTGATAGTTGGACGACACCCGTTGTTTCGGACAAGCCATGGAGTGTGATTGTTGGTGGAGGGGGAGTAAAATATTTACCTTTCTGTTTGGGAACCGCCTATAATGTATCTACTATGGAAGTTATTGGAAACTCTTGGTCGTTATGTTGACAATGAAAGCATACCTCTCAAAATTATTTTCATCTCTGTTTTAAAGCTTCGAGCTCTGGCACCTCTGCAAATCCCTGCTTCCCTCCGCGATGGACCAATCGTTTACTTTTTTGCAAGAGCCAGTAGTATTCATTCTCATTCTAACCTACTTTTTAGTTGGCAAGCATCATGTGGTGGAGAAATATCTAACCATATATGGCCATTCAAATATATTTGATCATGAATTATTAATGTTGACAATTATCTATATGATAAATAAGTTGGGAGGCAAAACATTAAGCCCCTATCTTTCTCTGTGTTCGATGGATGATATTTGTTCTAAAAATATGCTTTGAATGGTAGCAATCATGGAAGACTATATGATAGTTGAGTATGAGGGATTTGCTAAATCAAAGCTCTTACATAGACCCTTCCTGAAAATAAGATGAATTTCAATTGTTTCATGACTGAGAGCACGGTTTGTTAGTTTTCAAGAAAGTTTTTGATCTAGACATTAACATGTGAATAGCTTGTTACTTGATCATGAGAAGTTTCATGAATTGAGCTACTGTTATGATATATAATGATGCTAGAAAAAGTGACTGGAACTATCATTGATCAAACTTATGCACTTGGTAGCATTCCACATCAAAAATTAAGCTTGGGGATGCTTGATACGTCTCCATGGTATCTATAATTTTTTATTGTTCCATGCTATTACATTATCCATCTAGGATGACTTATATGCATTTATATGCTATTTTATAAGATTTTTGGGACTAACCTATTAACCTAGAGCCTAGTGCCAGTTTCTGTTTTTTTCCTTGTTTCTGAGTATCGCAGAAAAGGAATATCGAACGGAGTCCAATCGACCTGAAAATTTACGGAGATCAGTTTTGGACCAGAAGAAGCCCACTGAGCATCGGAGAAGGACCAGAAGAGTCCCGAGGCCACCACGAGGGTGGGGGCACGCCCTACCCCCCTGGTCGCGCCCTCTACCTCATGGAAGCCTCATGGACCCCCCCTGACTTGTTCTCGACGCAAACACCTCTTATATATTACCAAACTTCCAGAACATAACCTAGATCAGGAGTTCTTCCGCCGCAAGCCTCTATAGCCACCAAAAACCAATCAAGACCCTATTGCGGCACCCTACCGAAGGGGGGGTCCATCACCGGTGGTCATCTTCATCATCCCGGTGCTCTCCATGACGAGGAGGGAGTAGTTCACCCACGGGGCTAAGGGTATGTCCTAGTATCTATGCGTTTGATCTCTCTCTCTCTCTCTCTCTCTCTCTCTCTCTCTCTCTCTCTCGTTTTCTTGATTTGGCACGATCTTGATGTATCGCGAGCTTTGCTATTATATTTGGATCTTATGATGTTTCTCCCCCTCTATCTCTTGTAATGGATTGAGTTTTCCCTTTGAAGTTATCTTATCGGATTGAGTCCTTAAAGACTTGAGAACACTTGATGTATGTATTGCATGTGCTTATCTGTGGTGACAATGGTATATTCATGTGATCTACTTGATGTATGTTTTGGTGATCAACTTGTGGGATCTGTGACCTTGTGAACTTATCCATAGGGGTTGGCACACGTTTTCGTCTTGACTCTCGGGTAGAAACTTTGGGGCACTCTTTGAAGTTCTTTGTGTTGGTTGAATAGATGAATTTGAGATTGTGTGATGCATATCGTATAATCATACCCGCGGATACTTGAGGTGACATTGGAGTATCTAGGTGACATTAGGGTTTTGGTTGATTTGTGTCTTAAGGTGTTATTCTAGTACGAACTCTACGATAGATCGAACGGAAAGAATAGCTTCTTGTTATTTTACTACAGACTCTTGAATAGATCGATCAGAAAGAATAACTTTGAGGTGGTTTCGTACCCTACAATAATCTCTTTGTTTGTTCTCCCCTATTAGTGACTTTGGAGTGACTCTTTGTTGCATGTTGACGGATAGTTATATGATCCAATTATGTTATTATTGTTGAGAGAACTTGCTCTAGTGAAAGTAAGAACCCTAGGCCTTGTTCCGAAACATTGCAATAATGTTTACGCTTGCTTTTATCATTAGTTACCTTGCCATTTTTATTTATTCAGATTACAAAAACCTATATCTACCATCCATATTGCACTTGTATCACCATCTCTTTGTCGAACTAGTGCCCTATACAATTTACCATTGTATTGGGTGTGTTGGGGACACAAGAGACTCTTTGTTCTTTGGTTGCAAAGTTGTTTGAGAGAGACCATATTCATCCTGCGCCTCCCACGGATTAATAAACCTTAGGTCATCCACTTGAGGGAAATTTTCTACTGTCCTACATACCTCTACACTTGGAGGCCCAACAACGTCTACAAGAAGAAGGTTGCATAGTAGACATCATACAACAAGAGATACCGACTGAAGTCACCTTGGAGTGCAATCCACTCGACCAGCTATTCCACTCGTATAGCCGCCCAATTCCACCCGACCAACATAACGCCACTCGACCATACAGAAAGATGACTCGGAGCACAGAAGACCTACAGTCACCCCAGTATGGTAACGGTCAAGCGTTCACTCCGTAGTGTTAAAGATCATTAATGCACATTTATAGCAGACGTTTCCAGTAACGACCCTATCTTAACTTACATAAAACCCTGTGTAACTGAGGGCTGGAGGGTCCTAGTGCACTCTATATAAGCCACCCCCTCCTCAGGCACAAGGGTTGGCACCCCCTATAACACACACATACATCCATATTCCAGCCGACAGGCTCAGGGCACGGAGACATAGGGCGTTTACCTCCTCCGAGAAAGGCCTGAAGTCGTAAACTCGTGTGTACGTCCTCGCCGTAGCTAGGACCTTGCCTCCTCATACGCACCCCTCACTCTTACTGTCAGACTTAGTACCACGACACCGATAACATTTTTTTCTAAGTTACTCAGGTAAAATGTTCACCCCCCTCTCGATATACCGGGAGACCAACTCTTGAGGCCACCCTAACCCTAGAAAAAAAGCGTTGTCGATCTCCTACCCCCTCCCGCCCCTACCCGACAAAGTCTCAGGGCCACCCAAACCACTCGAAGAAAACTCCAGTGACTTCAACATGAGGGGGGACGTCGATCAATCCCCTCTCGCCCGAACAAGTTTATGTATCATTTTATATCGCGGTGGACATATATCAAAGTTTCATCATATGTCAAAGTTTGAATTTTTACATATGCAACATTTGATCATATATCAAAGTTTGATCATATGTCAAAGTTTGAATTTTTACATATGCAACATTTGATCATATATCAAAGTTTGATCATATGTCAAAGTTTGAATTTTTGACATATGCAACATTTGATCATATGTCAAAGTTTGAATTTTGACATATGCAACATAGATTTATCAACAATGCCCCCATCATGGATGTGCACAAGTATTCTTCTATATGTCACGTTGTCTGTCAAAGTATTGAAGAAATCCATGGCTTCATCATTAGCCGGAAGTAACAGGCGTATGATGCTATGAAGCTCTTCAAAGTTGTTTTGGAACAGAGTTCTGGATAGAATTATTCGCTTTTTGGTACGAATTTCTGCAAAGGCCTCCAAATAGCAATAGTCGGAAGGCTCTTGCTGAACTTCGTACCAAAAAACTAATTATCCTATCCGGGACTCCGTTCCAAAATAATTTTGGAGAGCTTCAGACCATTATGCACCTGTTACTTCCGGCTAATGATGAAGCCATGGTTTTCTTGAATCCTTTGACACTAGATAACGTGACATATAGAAGGGTGGATGAGATCAGGAAAAATATGGACCATTTTCTGCACATCCAGAATGGCGCCATTTTGTTAAATCACTTAAAGGTTAAGAGAATCCCCCCTCTCGCCCGACAAAACCTTAGAAGCATTACCGAGGCCACCCCAAACCCTAGAAGCGTTGTGATTAGCTAGCTAGGTCTATGTTTGCCACTAATATATCCATCTCTCATGTTTGTATATTAATTGCCATGTTATAATATTTGCATAAACTATGGAGCAAAGAGACATGGAACAAGAACAGTTGTTGGGGGACATAATCCTCGGCGGAGGTGATGTCCTGTCATATCTCAACGACACCAATGGTCAGGAAGAAGGAGAGGATGACAGCTCCGTTTATCAAACAATGGAAGAAGGACATGATCATGATGGCTCCGATGACCGAATGCCGAAGGAACAAGCAGACCATGATGACGGCTCCGGTGATCGAACGGAGGAGGGAGCTGTTGCAAAGTCCGACAAGGTATATATATTAATTAAGACTGTGCTAACTTGCTAATTGATGCATTAATTGTTTTGGTATGTACATATATTAACTCTTCTTTCTTCTTTTATAGCCCTCCTGATCGAGCCAAACTTCGGTAACGAGACGAGGCCCGAAGAAAAGGTTGCGCCAGGATGAAAGGTTCATGATCACATCACTCGCGGACGAAGGCCAACAGGTTGATCCCAAGCGGACCAAGGATGCATTTTCTGCTCAGTGCGGAGCTATTGTTAGGGACAGCATCCCGATCAGCATCCAGCTATAGAATAAGCCTAAGAACGAAGACCCTCAAGTTTCTTATGTCACGGATCGACAGAAAGATGATCTTTGGACCTCGCTGAAGGCAAATTTTACCGTACTATCAGAGGAGGATGAAAATAAGCCAGTTATAGAGCCATTGGTCAAGGCGGGTGCTCTTAAGAAGATGGCAAATCCATTCAAGAGGTGCAATAACGAGTTGAAATCAATGTTTGTCGACAAAAGGAAGGCTCCAGAATTCACCGGCCGATTTCAGAAGGTAAGAGATCACTGGACCGCATTTGTGGCCTACAAGACATCAGATAGGAGTAAGAAAATGCCAGGGAAAAACAAGATAAATGTTGCAAAGAAGCTGTATCACCATCGCACGGGGTCAGGGGGCTACTTCAAAGCCTGGCCGTTGTGGGACAAAGCTGAGAACGACCTGATTCCTAAAGGGGTCGAACCAGAGACATTGAACTGGCCAGACCGTTCAAGGACTTGGTTCTTCGGGGTTGGGGGAACTTTGGACCCTGAAACTGGGAAGTGCATTTGGACGAGCGAGCAATTTGCAATACCTGTCATGAAGCTTCAGAAGTTTATCACCGCAGCGCAACACGGGACATTCATTCCCGATAGAGACAATGATGAGCTGACTGAGGCCCTCGGGAATCCTGAGCACCCTGGACGAACACGAGGCATGCCAGGCTTTGTTGCGTGGAAGGTTGGGTTTCCCGGTGCAGGCAGTTACAAAACCCGGGAGAGGAAGAGGAAAGAGGAGCTGAGATCAATGCAGAAGCTCAATGCAAGAGTACTAAAGCTAGAGGAACAAGTTGAGAGCCAGCAAGCTGTCGTCCAACCATCTTAGCGGCACGAAGCTACCCGGCCTTCTCAGCGGAGAAGCAGCGTGGCTTCCACGGAGCTCGGTCAGCAGCCTGATTTCACGGCTCCTAGCTTCCCCGTGGATGCTACAACGGAGCTCCAACATTGCCTGCTTATGACGAAATGTCAAAACCTCACCTTGAAGGCGGTTGTCGGCTCTGTTGCACCTCCTCAACCCGACGGAACTTTTCACTGCCGTCCAATTCAACATGGAGGGATTTGAGGAGCTCGAGCTTGACCACCCTACAGGTGAAGGGGAGACTCGGCTGAGTTATGCCGTGAGGACTACATGTCTGTGGTGGAAGGAGTACATCAAGCTTCCAAACTGGACGCCTCGGCCTCCTCCTCCTCCTCCGTCGAGTTAGGGCACTCCGCCTCCTCGTCCTCGTCCTCCTCCTCCTCCCGCGAGTGATCAGGGCACTACGCCTCCTTCCCCGGCTCATTCGGTGCGTGAGGGCACTCCTTCGCCTCCTCCGACGCGTCGGCGCAGTCCGCCTCCTCCTTTGCCTCGTAAGCAACGACGGAAGAGAGATGTCGTCGCTCCGGCGGCTAGCAGTACAGCCAAAGGCGGGAGGCAAATCAAATACGGTCCATCTCTCAAGCCTCTGGAAAAGTTACCATACGAGATGACCGAGAAGGAAAACGAGGACATCTGTCGTGCCCAAGTGAGGGACTTTTTTGCAAGGAAACCTCCACCTCTGAAGGAGATGATAGATCCGGTGAAAGCGAAGTGCACTATAGATGCCCTGAAGCGACCACCACCGCCTCCACCACAATCCAACTACGAGCGCATTATTGAAAGGACATATCTGGAAGTGGAGCGGTCGAGAAGTACCTCAAGTGATGTAAGGTTCGCAGAACGAAGAAGTGGGAAAAATTCCCCATATCAGCGAATAGGCAAACCAATCGTGCCCCCGCTCAAGGTTTCTAGCGATCTCGTCGCTCATCATCTTGGGATGGCGCCCGGTACCAATCCTGCAGATTACCTGGGCGATGATATAGTGTTTGATATGTTAGAGGTGGAAGAATTCAGATACCAGTACGGGTAGCCTCTCGTCAAACCTGATCATCCTCCTCTAACAACGATGATGCAAAGATTCCATCAATGGTACATGAAAACATTGCAGCGAGTCTCGGAGGGATACTTTGACGCTGAGAATTAAAGATTAGCACGACCTCATTGGAATCGATCAGTTGTTTGTTGAATTTGATGAGTTATTCCAGTTATACAATAAAAAGGCCCTCGACAAAACATTCATGACTTGCTATTGTCTGTAAGTACTACTTTTGTAATTAAGTCTATATATATTTCAGCTCTTTCATTGCATGTATATATAATTACCCTCACTATATTATGCAGATTGAAAATCGTTGAATGCAGAAATGTACAAATCTATGGCATTGGGTTCATTAACCCAAATTTCATACATGAATGGACGGTTAAAAAGAATGTCGAAGAAACCGAGGACAACTTGCTACAATAGTTGCATAAAATCAAAACAAAGATACAATACTCTTTCCTTACAACTTCAAGTGAGTGTTACTGTCTTGTGCATATTCGGTTTCCCTACTCGAGGTTATAGTAATGTAATTGATGAGTTATGCATGCGTGCGTAGGTTCCACTTTATTCTGCTGGAGATTAAGCTTGAGCGGGGAGTAGTAACCATCTTAGACTCGAGATGAAAAGATCCCCAGGAGTATGCGTACATGACTGAAATGCTCCAGAAGTAAGTTCAATCGATCATTATCGCACCATATCGGCAACTTCGTTCATTTCCTGATATCAAATAATTATTTTGTTTGTCTGGCAGGGTTTGGAAAGAGTTCACCCGAATGGTTCCGGCACTGCCGAGGGAGCTGTGATTTAGACACCCCAAAGTAAGTACTACTAGCTAGTTCCGCGCATCTACCATTGATTCTAGTTTCATCAATACCATTTGTAATGCTTGATTATCAGGTTGATTGAACTCTATTTCTCGTAAAGTGCTTGTGGTAGGAAGCTAGGAATGATTTTTGTGGATACTATGTTTGCGAGTTAATCCACCACTCGACCTCTCAGCAGGTCTACTCTGACAAACAATATGAAGTGCGTAGGCAATTACATTCACAATTTTATTTTATTACCATCATTTGTGTTGAGTTTCATTCATATATATGTATTGATCCCCTTCTTCAAATTAGATGTGGCAGATGCGGGATGAACTCCTACCACATGATCGCATACGAACAATTCAAGAGGAATTAGTGGGATTCTTTCTTGACCACGTCATAAATGAAGCCGGAGAATACCATGTGGAATTTGACATGTTTTAGAGATCTTATATTGTATATTTGTAGCTAGTATCGTCAGATCGATATACGAAAACTTGTAGTTCGACCAATCTCTCGGAGAAAGAGAGGTTGATCACTTCTCTCTGTATATGTTCATGACGATCTTGTGTACTTAATGGTTCCTTCATCTGCTTACTAGCTAGCATGTCGAGTTCTCTCTATACGTATAGTAACTAGCGTCGACCAAGCACGGAGGAAGAGAGGACACTTCTCTCTATTAGCTAGCTAACACAATATGAAACCCCTAAATTAACCCTCCAAAACCCGCTAACCCCCCACCCCTTCAAAAAAACAAAAACCCCAGCTACTGCCAAATGCTGACGTGTGGATGCCTTTTGGTCCCGGTTGGCGTTACAAACCGGGACTAAAGGCCCTCCTGCCTGGGCTCCCTGCAGCGGCCACGTGGAGGCCCTTCTGTCCCGGTTCGTAAGCGAACCGGGACTAAAGGTTTTGGGCTTTAGTCCCGACCCTTTAGTCCTATTTCCAGAACCAGGGGTAATGGGCCTCTGGAACCGGGACAAATGGCCCTTTTTCTACTAGTGAGACGTCACATGAGGCTTGGGAGGCAATAAAGACGAATCTTCTTGGAGATGATCGCATCAAGCAGGCGAGATTGCAAACCTCAAATACGAGTTTGATAGGCTCAAGATGAAAGACACTAAATCAATCAATGACTTCACTCTCAGGATGACAACCATCGCCAATGGGATAAGAGGACTTGGACAAAAGTTTGATGAGACTACTGCTGTCAAGAAAATTCTTTGAGCGGTTCCATCAAATTTTCTTCAGATTGCATCTGCTATAGAGCAGTTTGGTGTTTTCAAGGCGATGACCATGGACGAAGTCCTATGATTCATGAGGAGCGACTGCAGGGTTATGTCCATGATGATCAAGATGGTGAACAACTTTTGTTGACAAGATCCCAGTGGATAGCAAGGGAGCATGGATGAGGTCCTCCTAAATCCAAGGTTCAGTGCTGGAAATGTCAAGAATTCAGACATATCAAGAGAGACTGCCCTAATGGAAGAAGAAGAAGGAAGTGGCGTACCAGGCCGTGGTGGGATATGTTGATGATGACCCGAGATTGTTCTGAGGATGGGAACGGCGACATGGTTAAGAGTCGTATCTTAATGATTTAAATATGTTAGTGAAGTCTACATATTGTTTTCTTAGTCTAGTCTAAGTCATCAATGTTTCTCGATAGAAGGGTCAAGTTCAAGTATGTGGGGGCGGTAAACCAATGAAGGTGAGTCTCATAAATGAGGTCATGTCTCTACATGAGGCTAGAGTGCATGGTGTAGTACACAAGGTCGTGTGATCCACAAGGATCCAACATGTATCTCGCTAGGCTACATGGTAGTCTACCGGGTAGTGTATTCCACAGGTTACTAGAGAGACCGGGTAGTCCAAGGCATATTTGAGTTGGTTTGTAAATTCGCCAAGTTAAAATTTGGGAGAGCCAATTATACTTGACTTGGTCGAGTTTGTTAGTAGACAAGCTTGGATTAGGGACATATTGTTAGGTATTCCAATCCAGGTGCCCGGAATAAATCTCGGTAGACTCACGGGTGATCGGTCACGGTTGGTGGGCTAGAAACGCTCTTGTTGACGGGCCCATAGGTGACTAATGTGTGAGGGGGACATTGTTGGGTTTAGTCCCACATCGGTTCTGGGGGGAGACATAACACGACTTGTAAGGGCAGGGTGTCCCCTCCTAACAGGCTAGTCTTTTGGGGGGAGAGGGCCCAAGGCCTCTCATAAGTCGGTGTTGCTCTCCGTTTGGGCCTGGTTGACACATGTGGGTTGGAAACGCTGGTGATAGAAGACCCTAGGGATATGATGATGATGAATTTCCATATGTCTCTACGGACTAAATCCTGCGGCTTATATAATGTACCGGAGGCCTGGATAATAAAAGTCTTAGTCGAGAGAAGTCCTTGTCTTGATCACCCAGTCTTGTCGAACCTTCCACGTATACGTCATGGGCTGCCCGAAGTGGCCTATTAGTGAACCGCCATGGGGGTCCTCGTCCTGACCCACCTCATCGGGAGACGACGTGGTGACTACCCACTAGTCCAGGACACTGTCACTCACCTTGTATGGAACTAACAAATTTGGGTAGAATACTACCTTCGATGACTGTCTCTATCCCCTATACTTGTGGGTCATTACAGCACTCAAGGCGGCGTGTCCTTCCTAAAGGTGTCGCCGTGAGAGCTTTGTGATGGTGGGAACCGTTTTGGTCCGTTTTCAAGTGTAGATATCTGCCCCCCATGTCGGATGATGATAGAGACTATGGTTGATAACCGACAAGCATATGGGATCGCAACAATTTTCGAGGGTAGAGTATTCAACCCAAATTTATTGATTAGACACAAGGGGAGCCAAAGAATATTCCCAAGTATTAGCAGTTGAGTTGTCAATTCAACCACACCTGGATAACTTAATATATGCAGCAAAGTATTTAGTAGCAAAGTAGTATGGAAGTAACGGTAACGGTGGCAAAAGTAACAATAGCAGTTTTGTAGTAATTGTAATAGTGGCAACGGAAAAGTAACTAAGCAAAGAGCAATATGTGAAAAGCTCGTAGGCATTGGATCAGTGATGGATAATTATGTCGGATGCGAGTCCTCATGCAACAGTTATAACATAGGGTGACACAGAACTAGCTCCAATTCATATCAATGTAATGTAGGCATGCATTTCGAATATAGTCATACGTGCTTATGGAAAAAAACTTGCATGACATCTTTTGTCCTGCCCTCCCGTGGCAGCGGGATCCTATTGGAAACTAAGGGTTATTAAGGCCTCCTTTTAATAGAGTACCGGACCAAAGCATTAACACTTAGTGAATACATGAACTCCTCAAACTATGGTCATCACCGGTAAGTATCCCGATTATTGTCACTTCGGGGTTAACGGATCATAACACATAATAGGTGACTATAGACTTGCAAGATAGGATCAAGAACTCACATGTATTCATGAAAACATAATAGTTTCAGATCTGAAATCATGGCACTCGGGCCCTAGTGACAAGCATTAAGCATAGCAAAGTCATAGCAACATCAGTCTTAGAACATAATGGATACTAGGGATCAAACCCTAACTAAACTAACTCGATTACATGGTAAATCTCATCCAACCCATCACCGTCCAGCAAGCCTACGATGGAATTACTCACGCACAGCGGTGAGCATCAAGAAACTGGTGATGGAAGAAGGTTGATGTCGTGGTTTTGTCACGGCAGATGTCCTCATGGAAGGGGTTTAAGCGGACCCAGGGACGCAAGAGAGTTTATACTAGTTCGGCCCCTTCGATGAAGGTAAAAGCCTACGTCTAGTTGTGATGGAATTGATGGGGTTTCGATGACTAGGGAGCAAACAAGCTTCGTCTAGGTCTCGAGTTCTTATCTGTTGTCCTTGAAACGCCGCCGGGTCGTCCCCTTATATACATGGGTGAAACCGTCGGTTTACAGAGTCCCAACACCGGCTCATAGACGTGTCCGCTTTGGTCTCTACTTACTCCTAACTTACAATGCAAGTTTACATACCCACGTCGGTTTGCGGCTACAGGCTTTAAACCGACTGTGGGCCTTGAGCCCTGTTCTTCTTTTATGGGCTTGAACATACTTAACTACTGATGAAGTTAACCCGGCCTGTCCTGGCCGGTTTACGCCCAGTAGTAATATCCCCAACAGTTGATGATGACGATGGCGACGGATTCCCCTCTCCGGAGCCCCGAACGGACTCCTGATCAGCCCTCCCGAGAGAGATTAGGGCTTGGCGGCGGCTCCTTAATGTAAAACGTGATGAATCCTTCTCTCTGATTTTTTCTCCCCGAACGTGAATATATAGAGTCGGAGTTGAGGTCGGTGGAGCTCCAGGGGGCCCATGAGGCAGGGTGGGTAGGCGCGCCCCCCACCCTCGTGGACAGGGTGTGGGCCCCCTGGTCTTGATTCTTTTGCTAGTATTTTTATATATAACAAAAATATTCTCCGTGAAGTTTCAGGTCATTCCGAGAAATTTTATTTCTGCACAAAAATAATAGCATAGCAATTCTGTTGAAAACATCGTCAGTCCGGGTTAGTTCCATTCAAATCATGCAAGTTAGAGTCCAAAACAAGGGTAAATGTGTTTGGAAAAGTAGATACGATGGAGACGTATCAACTCCCCCAAGCTTAAACCTTTGCTTGTCCTCAAGCAATTCAGTTGATAAACTGAAAGTGATAAAGAAAAACTTTTACAAACTTTGCATGCTCTTGTTGTTGTAAATATGTAAAGCCAGCATTCAAGTTTTCAACAAAGATTATGAACTAACCGTATTCACAATAGCACTTAGGTCTCATGTTTACTCATATCAATGGCATAATCAACTAGCGAGCAATAATAATAAATCTCGGATGACAACACTTACTCAAAACAATCATAATATGATTGATGACCCACAAATATAGGGGATTTACCGTAGTCCTTTCGATAAGTAAGAGTGTCGAACCTAACGAGGAGCAGAATGAAATGATAAGCGGTTTTCAGCAAGGTATTCTCTGCAAGCACTGAAATTATAGGTAACAGATAGTTTTGTGATAAGATAATTGGTAACGAGCAACAAGTAACAAAAGTAAATAAAGTGCAGCAAGGTGGCCCCATCCCTTTGGTAGAAAAGGACAAGCCTGGACAAATTCTTATATAGAGAAAAGCGCTCCCGAGGACACATGGGAATTATCGTCAAGCTAGTTTTGATCACGTTCATATGATTCGCGTTCGGTACTTTGATAATTTGATTTGTGGGTGGATCGGTGCTCGGGTGCTATTCTTACTTGAACAAGCATCCCACTTATGATTAACCTCTATTGCAAGCATCCGCAACTACAACAAAAGTATTAAGGTAAACCTAACCATAGCATGAAACATATGGATCCAAATCAGCCCCTTACGAAGCAAAGCATAAACTAGGGTTTAAGCTTCTGTCACTCTAGCAACCCATCATCTACTTATTACTTCCCAATGACTTTCTCTAGGACCAAATAATGGTGAAGTGTCATGTAGTCGACGTTCACATAACACCACTAGAGGATAGACAACATACATCTCATCAAAATATCGAACAGATACCAAATTCACATGACTACTAATAGCAAGACTTCTCCCATGTCCTCAGGAACAAATGTAACTACTCACAAAGCATATTCATGTTCATAATCAGAGGGGTATGCATATAGGATCTGAACATATGATCTTCCACCAAATAAACTAACTAGCATCAACTACAAGGAGTAATCAACACTACTAGCAACCTACATGTACCAATCCCAGACTTGGAGACAAGAATTGGATACAAGAGATGAACTAGGGTTTGAGATGAGATGGTGCTGGTGAAGATGTTGATGGAGATTGCCCTCTCCCAAAGAGACGAGCGTTGGTGATGATGATGGCGATGATTTCCCCCTCCCGAAGGGAAGTGTCCCTGGCAGAACAGCTCTGCCGGAGCCATAGATTGGTTCCGCCAAGGTTCCGCCTCATGGCGGCTAAGTCTCGTCCCGAAAGCTTGCTTATGATTTTTCTTCGGACAAAAGACTTATCGGAGGGACAATAGGGGGGCCACGAGGCAGGGGGGTGCGCCCAGGGGGGTAGGGCGCGCCCCCCACCCTCGTGGCCAGGGTGTGGCCCCCCTCTGGTATTTCTTCCACCCAATGTTTTTTTATTATTTCCAAAAATGACTTTCGTGGAGTTTTAGGACTTTTGGATTTGTGCACAATAGGTCTCTAATATTTGCTTCTTTTCCAGCCCAGAATTTCAGCTGCCGACATTCTCCCTCCTTATGTAAACCTTGCAAAATAAGAGAGAATAGGCATAAGTATTGTGACATAATGTGTAATAACAACACACAATGCAATAAATATCGATATAAAAGCATGATGCAAAATGGACGTATCAACTCCCCCAAGCTTAGACCTCGCTTGTCCTCAAGCGGAAGCCGATACCGATAAATATGTCCACATGTTTAGAGGTAGAGGTGTCGATAAAATAAAATACGGATATTGTCATATGATTTCTTGTGCTCAAGTGATAATCTATTCACAAAGCGAAGTACGAATCAGAAACTTTATTGAGAACTAACAAACTATAATCTTAGTCATTGAAGCAACTGCAATTTATCATAACATCATAAAGAGTCTATGTCATAGCTTTCCAGCAAGTCCACATACTCAACTATCATTTAGTCTTTCATAATTGCTAACACTCACGCAATACTTGTGGTTACGGAGTTTTAACCGGACACAGAGAAAGAGAGGGGCTTATAGTTTCGCCTCCCAACCTTTTACCTCAGGGGTAATGTCAACAATAATAGTTCGTGCCAACTCACATCCAATTAGATATATGTATCTGGATCTTTCCAACGCCCTGTGCTTGCGAAAGGATAAAATGTAAAAAGGAAAGGTGAAGATCACCATGACTCTTGCATAAGGTAGAAGATAATAAAATATAGGCCCTTCGCAGAGGGAAGCAGAGGTTGCCACTTTTATGGTTGAATGCACAAAATCTTAATGCGAAAGAACGTCACTTTATATTGCCACTTGTGATATGAACCTTTATTATGCAGTCCGTCGCTTTTATTTCTTCCACATCACAAGATCGTATGAAGCTTATTTCCTCCACACCAATCAATCATACATATTTAAAGAGCAATTTTTATTTCTTGCACCGATGACAACTTGCTTGAAGGATCTTACACAATCCATAGGTAGGTATGGTGGAATCTCATGGCAAAACGTGTTTAAGGGTATTCGGAAGAACAAGTAGTATCTCTACTTGGTGCAAAGAATTTGGCTAGCATGAGGGGGAAAGACAAGCTCAGCATGTTGGATGATCCATGACAATATACTTTGTTTCAGATATAAGAAAACATAAGCCATTACTTTGTCTTCCTTGTCCAACATCAACTCTTTAGCATGTCATATTTTAATGAGTGCTCCCAATCATAAAAGATGTCCCAGATAGTATATTTATATGTGAGACCTCTCTTTCTTTATTACTTCCTATTAATTTCAACGAGGACCAAAGCTATGTTTGTCAACTCTCAACAACTTTTAAGCATCATACTCTTTCTATGTGAAGTCATTACTCTCAATAAGATTAATATGATCTCTTTGTTTCTCTTTATTCTTTTTCTCTTTTGTTTTACTCCGTCAATATCATGGCAAAACAACCCTTGACTCAACACTAATCTTTATTATATAGATCACGGACTCGATTACATAGAGGGATCATAAAGCAAAACTCAAAACTAAATCATACCATAAATTTTATTCTACTAGATCAAGATACTACTAATAGGATCGAACTAAAAAAACGGTAAAGATAGGAGATGTGGTTGTGATACGATACCGGGGCATCTCCCCCAAGCTTGGAAGCTGCCAAAGGGAGTGTCCATACCCATGTGATTATGTCTCCTTCTTCGGGGAAGGTGATGATGGAGTTGTCGCTGATGACAGTTGTGCCATTAGCTTCTTCATAATGTAATTTAGAAGAGCAATTTCCTCCTTTAAATCATCGACCTCCGATTCCAGCTTCAAGATCTTGTCGCATAAGTCTCCTTTTCTTTTCTGCCAAAAACGAGAAGGAATAGATCGGTTGTTAGATAGTTTAGCCCTCTTAGGGAGACTAGATTTCTTGAACTTCACGTGCATATCCCCAGGTTGAGGTAGAGGGACATCCTCCTCCTCCGAACTTGAATCATTGATCTTCATCAAATGAGCATCCTCTTCCTCATCCGTAGTTCGTCCACAAGGATATAGATCCCCATAGGTCTTTGCGTCAGCAATGAGGTATGAGACATAGCTCTCTCCGTTGGAATCCTGAGATGACATCTTACTCTAAATCTGCTACAGAAACAGCTCGAAACGAAAACAGAGGATATTTGCGTGGTACAAGAGTCAAAACCCTCAGGAGATTATATAATGAATTTTTACCGACAAAATACGCATCGTGCAAGAAAATGGAGTCCGGAGAGCACACGAGGTGCCCACGAGGCAAGGGGGCGTGCCCTCCACCCTCGTGGAGCCCTCGTGTCCTTCCCGGACTGCTTCTTATTTTTCTATTTTTCTAAATATTCCAAAACGGAGAAAATTTGCCTTTAAAATTGTGTTGGGGTCGGTTTACTTACCGTACCACATACCTATTCCTTTTTGGATTCTAAAACGTTCCAGAAAGTGTCCCTTATGTATTCCTCCGAGGTTACGGTTTCGATAACATTAGTTTCAACATTTATAGGTTTGTGCCTTCGAAGTTGTTGATTTTTATGGCACCAGAACGATAGACCTCATCGATAATGTAAGGACCTTCCCATTTAGAGAGAAGTTTTCCTGTAAAAAATCTTAAATGGGAGTTGTATAGAAATACATAATCACCTACATTAAACTCACCCTTTTGTATCCTTTTGTTATGCCATCTTTTAACTTTTTCTTTAAACAATTTGGCATTCTCATAAGCTTGGGTTCTCCATGCATCAAGTGAGCTATAATGTCAAATAACCTCTTCTCACTTGCAAGTTTAAAATCATAGTTGAGCTCTTTTATAGCCCAATAAGCCTTATGTTCTAGTTCTAGAGGTAAGTGACATGCTTTTCCATAAACCATTTTATATGGAGACATACCCATAGGATTTTTATATGCAGTTTTATAGGCCCATATTGCATCATCAAGTTTCTTGGACCAATTCTTTCTAGATCTATTAACAGTCTTTTGCAAAATTAATTTGCGTTCTCTATTACTCAATACTACTTGACCACTAGACTGAGGGTGATAAGGAGATGCAATTCTATGATTAACATCATACTTAGCAAGAATTTTACGGAAAGCATCATGAATAAAATGTGAACCACCATCAGTCTTTAAATATCTAGGGACTCCAAACCTCGGAAAAATAACTTATTTAAGCATTTTAATAGAAGTGTTATGATCAGCACTACTAGTTGGAATAGCTTCTACACAATTAGTAACGTAATCAACAGCGACTAAAAAATGTGTGTAACCATTAGAGGAAGGAAAAGGTCCCATATACTCGAAGCCCCAAACATTAAATGGTTCAATAACAAGTGAATAATTCATAGGCATTTCTTGATGTCTACTAATATTACCAATTCTTTGACATTCATCACAAGATAAGACAAACTTACGGGCATCCTTGAAGAGAGTAGGCCAATAAAAACCGGATTGCAATACCTTATGTGCAGTTCTATCTCCACCGTGGTGTCCTCCGTAAGCCTCGGAGTGACACTTGCATAGGATCTGTTCCTGTTCATGCTCAGGTACACAACGTCTAATAACACCATCTACTCCTTCTTTATAAAGAGGTGGGTCATCCCAGAAGTAATGCCTCAAATCATAGAAAAACTTTTTCTTTTGCTGGTATGTGAAACTAGGTGGTATAAAAATTTAGCAACAATATAATTAGCATAACCAGCATACCATGGGGTAGTACGTGAAGCATTTATGACATTTAATTGTTCATCAGGAAAGCTATCATTAATAGGTAGTGAGTCATCAAGAACATTCTCTAGTCTAGACAAGTTGTCTGCAAAGGGGTTCTCAGCCCCCTTTCTATCAACAATATGTAAATCAAATTCTTGTTGCAAGAGAACCCATCTAATAAGTATAGGTTTAGCATCTTTCTTTTCCATAAGGTATTTAATAGCAGCATGATCAGTGTGAATAGTTACTTTAGAATCAACAATATAAGGTCTAAACTTATCACAAGCAAATACAACTGCTAGGAATTCTTTTTCAGTAGTAGCATAATTTCTCTGAGCATTTTCTAGAGTTTTACTAGAATATTGAATAACATTTAATTTCTTATCAACTCTTTTCGCTAGAACAGCACCTACAACATAATCACTAGCATCACACATAATTTCAAAGGGCAAATTCCAATCAGGTGGCCGAACAATAGGTGCAGATATCAATGCTTTCTTAAGTATTTCAAATGCTTCTACACAATCATCATCAAATACAAATGGTATATCTTTTTGTAATAAACTAGCGGAGTGGCCCGCTCGATGCGCGGGCTAGGCTTTTATAAAGTTTATTAATGAGTCTCCAAATTGATATAGATATTCCTAAATGGTTAAAGAAATTAACAAATGCACACACAATTAATCAACAAATATAGTCTTTCTTAATACAAAAAAGTTTGCTTATAGGAATATGATTTGCGTACATTATTAACTTTATTACAATTTACTACCCCTCGGTTTATGAAAATATATTGTTCGGGACTTTCACAGGCAACATTAACACCATGGAGGCCATCAAAGGAGAATAGTATTCAACATGACGATTCTCCCCCAGCCTTTGTCCAAATGTTAAAAAGTTTGAAAATAACCTAATGAAAATCATATACTTGTGTCTCTTAGATTAATATTGTGGAAAATATTTTTGGTCGTCTTTAAAGAACTAAGTTTAGCGCAAGGCGCAAAATGTAGAAGTATTGTTTATTTTCTTGCACATGGTGCAAAATGTTCCTTTATTTCTTGAAAAATCAGTACCATAGTGTTTATTCAATGTAGTATGTTCACTATTCTCTCTACAGTACATAACATTGTGAGCAGCTATGAGCAAGTTATTCCCATAGAGTTGATCATCATAACCTACATAATGAAGCAAACATCCCCATAAATAAAATTTGGGAAAGATTAAATAGAATTGATAGGAATAGACTTACAGACATCATTCAATATTGGCTAGAAAAAACATGCGTAATCATTGCCAGGAATCTTGAATATACAATTAAGTGAATCATCGAAAACAGCCCAAATAATTTTAGGTATAACATCATATAAAATTAAATGAATAATCATCTAACTATCCTTAAACAAAAAAATGGTTATGAACACACTTTGTATCCTATAACCGACATTCTCAAGTCACTTTAATGTCTCCTAAAATCTTCAGATGAACATGAATCCATGAAGCCAAAAATTAGATTCTGCATAGATGACAAAGAAACAAAAACTGGTTAGACCAATAAAAAAATATGACCACAAAGTTATTTCCGAAATTCTGAATAAAACATACCTTGTAGCTGATCATTTAGTTTGATTCAATAGGGCCATGATGTGGGGAAGGTGCCGGGACATCGAACACTCGAGACTAATTAGAGTTCCCATGTGCCACAATTTTCTCTCTGTTCTTTCCTTAACATATCTTATATCTGAGCATTCAAATCCGCTCTATGAAGTAGAAGGTTATGAGATATCTTTCTTTTTCGGATTAGAGTGAAAATTTCATTGAAGTTGGTAATTAGCATGTTTGTACGTAGATAGATTCATTAAAAGAATGTTGCTGATGCAGCTTCACGGTAAACTTTCAAAGAAACCAACAAAATAGTTAACATATACTGTCAAAATAGAAAATCCATTCTTAATAAAAGCTATCTAATGGAAGTAAGGAACTTCATTTTGTAAGTGTAAATCACTCCATAGGCTAACTGCAATGTTTTGGCATCCTCAAAACATTGCCTGAATAAATAATATAAATCTTTAAATATTTAGACATGAAAACAACTGATGTCGTAAAAATCAAAGATTTTATATAATTCATGTTGGACAGAGTGTTGGGGAACGTAGCAGAAATTCAAAATTTTCCTACGTGTCACCAAGATCTATCTATGGAGAGACCAGCAACGAGGGGAAGTAGAGTGCATCTACATACCCTTGTAGATCGCTAAGCGGAAGCGTTCAAGTGAACGGGGTTTATGGAGTCGTACTCGTCGTGATCCAAATCACCGATGACCAAGTGCCGAACGGACGGCACCTCCGCGTTCAACACACGTACAGCCCGGTGACGTCTCCCATGCCTTGATCCAGCAAGGAGAGAGGGAGAGGTTGAGGAAGACTCCATCCAGCAGCAGCACAACGGCGTGGTGGTGGTGGAGGAGCGTGGCGATCCTGCAGGGCTTCGCCAAGCACCGCAAGAGAGGAGGAAGAAGAGACGCAGGGCTGCACCAACGAGAGATCGAATCGCGTGTCTTATGGGCAGCCCCAGGCCTCACTATGTATAGGGGAGAGGGAGGAGGGTGCGCCCCCTCTAGGGTTCCCACCCCTAGGGGGGCGGCAGCCCTAGATGGGAAAGGGTGGCGGCCAAGAGGGGACGGGAGAGGGAGGCGCACCAATATGGGCCCTAAGGCCCATATCCCCTTAGGGTTTGCCCCCTTTCCACCTCTTAGGCACCTTGGGCCATTGTGGGAGGCGCACCAGCCCACTTAGGGGCTGGTCCCTCCCCACCCTTGGCCCATGCAAGCCTCCGGGGCAGGTGGCCCCACTTGGTGGACCCCCGAGACCCTCCGGTGGTCCCGGTACACTACCGATAAAACCCGAAACTCTTTCGGTGACCAAAACAAGACTTCCTATATATAAATCTTTACCTCCGGACCATTCCGGAACTCCTCGTGACGTCCAGGATCTCATCCGGGACTCCGAACAACATTCGGTAACCACATACAAACTTCCTTTATAACCCTAGCGTCATCGAACCTTAAGTGTGTAGACCCTACGGGTTCAGGAGACATGCAGACATGACCGAGACGTTCTCCGGTCAATAACCAATAGCGGGATCTGGATACCCATGTTGGCTCCCACATGTTCCATGATGATCTCATCGGATGAACCACGATGTCGAGGATTCGATCAATCCCGTATACAATTCCCTTTGTCTAGCGGTATAGTACTTGCCCGAGATTCGATCGTCGGTATCTCGATACCTTGTTCAATCTCGTTACCGACAAGTCTCCTTTTACTCGTTCCATAGCACAACATCCCGTGATCAACTCCTTGATCACATTGTGCACATTATGATGATGTCCTACCGAGTGGGCCCAGAGATACCTCTCTGTCACACGGAGTGACAAATCCTAGTCTCGATTCGTGCCAACCCAACAGACACTTTCAGAGATACCTGTAGTGTACCTTTATAGCCACCCAGTTACGTTGTGACGTTTGGCACACCCAAAGCACTCCTACGGTATCCGGGAGTTGCACAATCTCATGGTCTAAGGAAACGATACTTGACATTAGAAAAGCTTTAGCATACGAACTACATGATCTTGTGCTAGGCTTAGGATTGGGTCTTGTCCATCACATCATTCTTCTAATGATGTGATCCCGTTATCAATGACATCCAATGTCCATGGTCAGGAAACCGTAACCATCTATTGATCAACGAGCTAGTCAACTAGAGGCTTACTAGGGACATGGTGTTGTCTATGTATCCACACATGTATCTGAGTTTCCTATCAATACAATTCTAGCATGGATAATAAACGATTATCATGAACAAGGAAATATAATAATAACTAATTTATTATTGCCTCTAGGGCATATTTCCAACAGTCTCCCACTTGCACTAGAGTCAATAATCCAGTTCACATCGATATGTGATTAACACTCAAGGTCACATCCTTATGTGACTAACACCCAAGAGTTCTGGGTTTGATCATGTTATGCTTGTGAGAGAGGTTATAGTCAACGGGTCTGAACCTTTCAGATCCGTGTGTGCTTTACAAATATCTATGTCATCTCCTAGATGCAGCTACCACGCTCTATTTGGAGCTATTCCAAATAATTGTTCTACTATACGAATCCAGTCTACTACTCAGAATAATCTGGATTAGTGTCAAAGCTTGCATCAGCGTAACCCTTTATGACGAACTCTTTTACCACCTCCATAATCGAGAAAATTCCTCAGTCCACTAGTTACCAAGGATAACCTTGACTGCTGTCCTGTGATCCATTCCTGGATCACTCGTGTACCCCTTGACTGACTCATGGCAAGGCACACTTCAGATGCGGTACACAGCATAGCATACTGTAGAGCCTATGTCTTAAGCATAGGGGAAGACCTTCATCCTTTCTCTCTCTTCTGCCGTGGTCAGTTCTTGAGTCTTACTCAATACTCACACGTGTAATACAGCCAAGAACTCCTTCTTTGCTGATCTATTTTGAATTCCTTCAAAATCTTGTCACGGTATGTATTCATTTGAAAGTACTATTAAGCGATTTTGATCTATCCTTATAGATCTTGATGCTCAATGTTTAAGTAGCTTAATCCAGGTTTTCCATTGAAAACACTTTTCAAATAACCCTATATGCTTTCCAAAAATTCTACATCATTTCTGATCAACAATATGTCAACAACATATACTCATCAGAAATTCTATAGTGCTCCCACTCACTTCTTTGTAAATACAAGTTTCTCATAAACTTTGTATAAACCCAAAATCTTTGATCATCTCATCAAAGTGTACATTCCAACTCCGAGATGCTTACTCCAGTCCTTAGAAGGATTGCTGGAGCTTTGCATACTTGTTAGCATCTTTCAGGATCGACAAAATCTTCTAGTTGTATCACATACAACCTTTCCTCAAGAACAAGGAAACAATATTTTGACATCCCATCTGCAAGATTTCATAAATAATGCAGTACCTGCTAATTCCAACAGACTCTTAGCATCGCTACGAGTGAGAAAGTCTCATCGCAGTCAACTCCTTGAACTTGTCGGAAAACATCTTAATGACAAGTCGAGCTTTCTTAATGGTGATACTTACCATCATTGTCCGTCTTCCTTTTAAAATCCATCTGTACTCAACAGCCTCACGACCATCGAGCCGTTCTGCCAAAGTCTACACTTTGTTTTCATACATGGATCCTCTCTCGGATTTTATGGCCTCGAGCCATTTATCGGAATTCGGGCCCACCATCGCTTCTCCATAGCTCGTAGGTTCATTGTTGTCTAGCAACATGACTTCCAAGACAGGATTACGTACCACTCTGAAGTAGTACGCATCCTTGTCATCCTACGAGGTTTGGGAGTGACTTGATCCGAAGTCTCATGATCACTATCAAAAGCTTCCACTTCAATTGGTGTAGGTGCCATAGGAACAACTCCTGTGCCCTGCTACACACTAGTTGAAGTGACGGTTCAATAACCTCATCAAGTCTCCACCATCCTCCCACTCAAGTCTTTTGAGAGAAACTTTTCCTCGAGAAAGGACCCGATTTGAGAAACAATCCCTATTGATTTCGGATCTGAGACAGGAGGTATACCCAACTATGAAGATGCATTTATCCGCATTGGGTTCGAGCTTATCAGCCTGAAACCTTTTTTCATATAAGCGTTGCAGCCCCAAACTTATAAGAAATGACAGCTTAGGTTTCTCTAAACCATAGTTCATACGGTGTCATCTTATCGGAATTACGTGGTGCCCTATTTAAAGTGACTGCGGTTGTCTCTAATGCCTAACCCATGAACGATAGTGGTAATTCGATAAGAGGCATCATGGTATGCATCATATCCAATAGGGTGCAGTTATGATGTTTGGACACACAATCACACTATGGTGTTCCAGGCGGTACTAGTCGTGAAACAATTTCCACAATGTCTCAATTGTGTACCAAACTCGCAACTCAGATATTCATCTCTATGATCATATCATAGATATTTTATCCTCTTGTCACGACGATATTCAACTTCATTCTGAAATTACTTGAACCATTCAATAATTCAGACTTGTGTTTCATCAAGTAAATATGCTCAGTATCTACTCAAATCATCTGTGAAGTAAGAGCATAACAATATCCACTGCGTGCCTCAGCACTCATTGGACTGCACACATCAAAATGTGTTACTTCCAACAAGTTGCTTTCTTGTTCCATTTTACTGAAACCGAAGCTTTCAGTCATCTTGCCCATGTGGTATGATCTGCATGTCTCAAGCGATTCAAAATCAAGTGAGTCCAAACGGTCCATCTGCATGGAGTTTCTTCATGCGTATATACCAATAGACATGGTTCACATGTCCCAATCCTTTTCAAAAATGAGTGAGTCCAAAGATCCATCAACATGGAGCTTCTTCATGCGTTTTATACCAATATGACTTACATGGCAGTGCCAC
The DNA here is from genome assembly GCA_032464435.1 of Aegilops umbellulata. Classification (NCBI taxonomy): domain Eukaryota; kingdom Viridiplantae; phylum Streptophyta; class Magnoliopsida; order Poales; family Poaceae; genus Aegilops; species Aegilops umbellulata. Next base: position 663,284,054 of record CP136060.1, read on the forward strand.
AAGTAGGTGGTACTATCATTACTATCTTATATCTTTTGGCATGAACATGTGTATCACTATAATCGAGATTCAATAAACCATTCATTTTAGGTGCAAGACCATTGAAGGTATTATTCAAATAAATAGAGTAACCATTATTATCCTTAAATGAATAACCGTATTGCGATAGACATAATCCAATCATGTCTATGCTCAACGCAAACACCAAATAACAATTATTTAGGTTTAACACCAATCTCGATGGTAGAGGGAGCGTGCGATGCTTGATCACATCAACCTTGGAAACACTTCCAACACATCTCGTCAGCTCACCTTTAGCTAGTCTCCGTTTATTCCGTAGCTTTTATTTCGAGTTACTAACACTTAGCAACCGAACCGGTATCTAATACCCTGATGCTACTAGGAGTACTAGTAAAGTACACATTCACATAATGTATATCCAATATACTTCTATCGACAGCCTTCTCATCTACCAAGTATCTAGGGTAATTCTGCTCCAGTGGCTGTTCCCCTTATTACAGAAGCACTCAGTTTCGGGTTTGGGTTCAACCTTGGGTTTCTCCACTAGAGCAGCAGCTGATTTGCCGTTTTCATGAAGTATCCCTTCTTGCCCTTGCCCTTCTTGAAACTAGTGGTTTCACTAACCATCAACAATTGATGCTCCTTCTTGATTTCTACTTTCGTGGTGTCAAACATCGCGAATATTTCAAGGATCATCATATCTATCCCTGATATGTTATAGTTCATTACGAAGCTCTAGCAGCTTGGTGGCAATGACTTTGGAGAAACATCACTATCTTATCTGGAAGATCAACTCCCACTCGATTCAGGTAATTGTTGTACTCAGACAATCTGAGCACAAGCTCAATGATTGAGCTTTTCTCCCTTAGTTTGCAGGCCAAGAAAATCGTCGGAGGTCTTATACCTCTTGACGTGGGCATGAGCCTGAAATCCCAATTTCAGCCCTCGAAACATCTTATATGTTCCGCGACATTTCAAAAATGTCTTCGGTGCCTCAATTCTAAACCATTTATCATTACCGAACTATCATGTAGTCATCAAAACGTGTATGTCAGATGTTCGCAACATTCACAGACCACGTTCGAGGTCCAGCACACCGAGCGGTGCATTAAGGACACAAGCCTTCTACTGTCCGCATAATTGCTACTATCAACTTTCAACTATATTTTCTCTAGGAACATATCTAAAATAGTAGAACTAAAGCGCGAGCTTACGACATAATTTGCAAAGATCTTTTGACTATGTTCAGGATAATTAAGTTCATCTTATGAACTCCCACTCAAATAGACATCCCTCTAGTCATCCAAGTGATTACATGATCCGAGTCAACTAGGCCGTGTCCGATCATCACGTGAGACGGACTAGTCAACGTCGGTGAACATCTTCATGTTGATCGTATCTACCATACGACTCATGCTCGACCTTTCGGTCTTCTGTGTTCCGAGGCCATGTCTGTACATGCTAGGCTCGTCAAGTCAACCTAAGTGTTTGCATGTGTTCCGAGGCCATGTCTGTACATGCTAGGCTCGTCAACACCCGTTGTATGTGAACGTTAGGATCTATCACACCCGATCATCACGTGGTGCTTCGAAACGACGAACTTTCGCAACGGTGCACAGTTAGGCGGAACACTTTCTTGAAATTTTTAATGAGGGATCATCTTATTTACTACCGTCGTTCTAAGCAAATAAGATGTATAAACATGATAAACATCACATGCAATCAAATAGTGACATGATATGGCCATCATCACTTTGCTCCTTTTGATCTCCATCTTCGGGGCTCCATGATCATCGTCGTCACCGGCATGACACCATGATCTACATCATCATGATCTCCATCATCATGTCTTCATGAAGTTGTCACGTCAACTATTACTTCTACTACTATGGCTAACGCTTTAGCAATAAGGTAAAGTAATTACATGACGTTTATGTTGACACGCAGGTCATAAATAAATTAAAGACAACTCCTATGGCTCCTGCCGGTTGTCATACTCATCGACATGCAAGTCGTGATTCCTATTACAAGAACATGATCAATCTCATACATCACATATATCATTCATCACATCCTTTTGGCCATATCACATCACATGGCATACCCTCCAAAAACAAGTTAGACGTCCTCTAATTGTTGTTTGCATGTTTTACGTGGCTACTATGGGTTTCTAGCAAGAACGTTTCTTACCTACGCAAAACCACAACGTGATATGTCAATTGCTATTTACCCTTCATAAGGACCCTTTTCATCGAATCTGATCCGACTAAAGTGGGAGAGACTGGCACCCGCTAGCCACCTTATGCAACTAGTGCATGTCAGTCGGTGGAACCTGTCTCACGTAAGTGTACGTGTAAGGTCGGTCCGTGCCGCTTCATCCCACAATGCCGCCGAATAGAGATTGGACTAGTAACGGTAAGCATATTGAACAAAATCAACGCCCACAACAAATTTGTGTTCTACTCGTGCAAAGAATCTACGCAATAGACCTAGCTCATGATGCCACTGTTGGTGAACGTAGCAGAAATTCAAAATTTTCCTACGTGTCACCAAGATCTATCCATGGAGAGACCAGCAACGAGGGGAAGGAGAGTGCATCTACATACCATTGTAGATCGCTAAGCGGAAGCATTCAAGTGAATGGGGTTGATGGAGTCGTACTCATCGTGATCCAAATCACCGATGACCAAGTGCCGAACGGACGGCACCTCCGCGTTCAACACACGTACAGCCCGGTGACGTCTCCCATGCCTTGATCCAGCAAGGAGAGAGGGAGAGGTTGAGGAAGACTCCATCCAGCGGCAGCACAACGGCGTGGTGGTGGTGGAGGAGCGTGGCGATCCTGCAGGGCTTGGCCAAGCACCGCAAGAGAGGAGGAAGAAGAGACGCAGGGCTGCACCAACGAGAGATCGAATCGCGTGTCTTATGGGCAGCCCGAGGCCTCACTATATATAGGGGAGAGGGAGGAGGGTGCGCCCCCTCTAGGGTTCCCACCCCTAGGGGGGCGGCAGCCCTAGATGGGAAAGGGTGGCGGCCAAGAGGGAAGGGGAGAGGGAGGCGCACCAATATAGGCCCTAAGGCCCATATCCCCTTTGGGTTTGCCCCCTTTCCACCTCTTAGGCACCTTGGGCCCTTGTGGGAGGCGCACCAGCCCACTTAGGGGCTGGTCCCTCCCCACCCTTGGCCCATGCAAGCCTCCGGGGCAGGTGGCCCCACTTGGTGGACCCCCGAGACCCTCCGGTGGTCCCGGTACACTACCGATAAAACCCGAAACTCTTTCGGTGACCAAAACAGGACTTCCCATATATAAATCTTTACCTACGGACCATTCCGGAACTCCTCGTGACGTCCAGGATCTCATCCGGGACTCCGAACAACATTCGGTAACCACATACAAACTTCCTTTATAACCCTAGCGTCATCGAACCTTAAGTGTGTAGACCCTACGGGTTCGGGAGACATGCAGACATGACCGAGACGTTCTCCGGACAATAACCAACAGCGGGATCTGGATACCCATGTTGGCTCCCACATGTTCCACGATGATCTCATCGTATGAACCACGATGTCGAGGATTCGATCAATCCCGTATACAATTCCCTTTGTCTAGCGGTATAGTACTTGCCCGAGATTCGATCGTCGGTATCTCGATACCTTGTTCAATCTCATTACCGACAAGTCTCCTTTTACTCGTTCCATAGCACATCATCCCGTGATCAACTCCTTGATCACATTGTGCACATTATGATGATGTCCTACCGAGTGGGCCCAGAGATACCTCTCCGTCACACGGAGTGACAAATCCCAGTCTCGATTCGTGCCAACCCAACAGACACTTTCGGAGATACCTGTAGTGTACCTTTATAGCCACCCAGTTACGTTGTGACGTTTGGCACACCCAAAGCACTCCTACGGTATCCGGGAGTTGCACAATCTCATGGTCTAAGGAAACGATACTTGACATTAGAAAAGCTTTAGCATACGAACTACATGATCTTGTGCTAGGCTTAGGATTGGGTCTTGTCCATCACATCATTCTTCTAATGATGTGATCCCGTTATCAATGACATCCAATGTCCATGGTCAGGAAACCGTAACCATCTATTGATCAACGAGCTAGTCAACTAGAGGCTTACTAGGGACATGGTGTTGTCTATGTATCCACACATGTATCTGAGTTTCCTATCAATACAAATCTAGCATGGATAATAAACGATTATCATGAACAAGGAAATATAATAATAACTAATTTATTATTGCCTCTAGGGCATATTTCCAACACAGAGTACATAGTATATGCTTAATAATAAGCTAATAAAGTTAGCACTAGAAGATTGAATATATCCCACACATACTCTTACCCTATGTAATCGGCCTTTTATTTTACAGAATAATAGGCTAAAAGCTAACCCTAATTATGTAGAATCTATTGGTCTAATAAAGAAAAGGAAGTCACCACTTCTTTCTCATGTGCCCATGTTGGACATAATAAGTAGAAGATATTCCTATTAAGGGGTTCTAGAAAACATAGCATGCGATTTAGCACGAAAAGTAGAAGCACTTCCATCACCACATTCCATTAGGAGTGAATTTCCACAAATTACAGACCGCTCGATATTTGCATCATTGCTGCAAATCCAAGGAATAAACATCACCTTGTCATCTTATTTTTTGCAAGCTTTAAATTTTCATGTCTGCAACTATAGTAAGGACATGTTATCCAAGCAGACCAAGCTTCTCTTTGTAATCACTGCACCACTTCATATTAAAAAGGTAATCATTCTGCCTGATTCAAATCAGTGAATCATGTTTAAATACTTGGTCCTATGAAAAGAAACTGGATGGACATGAATTATCGATATTTTGGAAACATAGGCTTCACAAAAGCTACTACAGTCATAAAAATAAATGATGTTCAGACTTGTAGCTATCTAGAATGTACGAACTATTTTTGGAACTCAAATTGAAACAAGATTTTCATCACTGCTTGATACCCTTTTGTGAGAGGATCTTTGGATCAAGTATGATATGAAATGAATTTACATAATTCAATGTTGTCGGTCAGTTTCAGAAAGGATTTCCTTTGTCTAACCATTGTATGAACTGAATTGATGTATGCACAAAGCTTATAAACCTTATAGACAAATTTATGTGCTAGGTATAGAATATTGTGCACAAATTTATATGCTCTAAGAAGCCATTGGTTGCTATTATTCGGAAGATAAACACTAAATCGACTCAGACTGCAGGTAAACTAACATTGCTTGCTCGGTGCAGAATATTAAGCTAGCAAGCATAGGAAACAAATTTCTGTGCTTAGTCTAAACTGGTTGAAACGGAAAAAGGAATATTCACCATAAAGTGGCAGTTTTCCCAATTCAAGACAAGATTAGTTTCTTCACATCTCTGCAAAACTCAATCAAGGTTGCTCAAGCAATCATCAAAAGAGGATTGATAAACGGAGAAATCGTCCATGAAAACCTCACAAATCTTTTCAGAAAAGTCGGAAAATATAGCCATCATGCATCTTTGAAAGGTAGCAGGTGCATTACATAAACCAAAAGGCATACGTCTATAAGCAAAAGTACCAAAAGGGAAAGTAAAAGTGGTCTTTGATTGATCATCAGCTGACATAAGTATTTGAGAGAAACCAGAATAACCATCTAGAAAGCAAAAATGTGTATGTTTGGATAATCTTTCTAGCATTTGATCGTTTGATCGATAAAAGGTAAGGGGTAATGATCTTTTTTAGCACCCTTATTTAATTTGCGGAAATCAATTACCATCCTATAACCTGTAATAATTCTTTGCGGAATCAATTCATCTTTATCATTAGGAACGACAGTAATACCTCCCTTCTTAGGGACACAATGGACATGACTTACCCACTGACTATCAGCAACGGGATAAGTAATACCTACCTCAAGAAGCTTTAGTATTTCCTTTCTTACCACTTCTTTCATCTTAGGATTCAGCCATCATTGGTGATCACGAACTGGTTTGGCATCTTTCTCCAAATTTATTTTATGTTGACATAGAGTGGGACTAATGCCCTTAAGATCATCAAGAGTATATCCAATAGCAGCGCGATTCTTCCTCAGCGTTTTCAATAATCTCTCTTCTTCATGCTCTGAAAGGTTAGCACTAATAATAATAGGATATATCTTTTTCTCATCAAGATAAGCATATTTAAGAGTATCAGGTAACCGTTTAAGCTCAAACACGGGATCACCTTTGGGTGGAGGAGGATCCCCTATGATTTCAACAGGCAAATTGTGTTTCAGGATTGGTTCCTGTTTAAAGAATACTTCATCTATTTCCCTTCTTTCATTCATAAACATATCATTTTCATGGTCTAGCAAATATTGTTCTAAAGGATCACTAGGAGGTACGGCAATAGAAGCAAGACCAATAATTTCATCTTTACTAGGCAATTCCTCTTCACGATGAATTTAGAGAAATTAAACTCATGAGACATATCACCCAAACCAATAGTAACAACATCCTTTTCGCAGTCTATCTTAGCATTAACTATGTTCAAGAAGGGTCTACTAAATATAATGGGACAAAAGCTATCTTGTAGGGAACCAAGAACAAGAAAATCGGCATGATATTTAGTTTTCCCACACAAGACTTCAACATCTCTAACAATTACCATTGGTGAAATAGTATCTCTATTGGCAAGTTTAATTGTGACATCAATATCTTCTAACTCAGTAGGTGCAATATCATGCTTAATTTCTTTGTATAAGTCAATAGGTATTGCACTAGCACTAGCACCCATATCACACAAGTCATAATAGCAATGATGTCCTATTTTAATAGAAATAACAAGCATGCCTACCACAGGTCTATGTTTTTATTTAGCACAAGGTTTGGCAATTCTAGCAGTTTCATCACGGAATTGGATAACATGCCCATCAATATTATCAGACAAGAGATCTTTAACAATAGCAATATTAGGTTCAACTTTAATTTGCTCAGGAGGTGTATAAGTTCTCATATTGCTTTTACGGACCACAGTTGAAGCTTTAGCATGATCCTTTATCCGAACAGGGAAAGGTGGTTTCTCAACATAAGAAGTATGAACAATAGGATCATTATAAGTGATAGTCTTTTCTTCAACTTTAATAGGTGCGTCTACTTTTACTTCTATGGGAGGATGATATTGAAACCACTTCTCCTTAGGGAGATCAATATGAGCAGCAAAAGATTCACAGAAAGAAGCTACTATCTCAGAGTCAAGTCCATATTTAGTGCTAAATTTACAAAAATCATCGGTATCCATAAAAGATTTAACACAATCAAACTTAGGTGTCATACCTGACTCCTTACCTTCATTGAGGTCCCAAGCTTCAGAGTTGCTTTTAATTCTTTCCAATAAATCCCATTTGAATCCAGTAGTCTTCATCACAAAAGAGCCAACACAAGAAGTATTGAGCATGGTGCGATTGTAATCAGAAAGCCGAGCATAAAAGTTTTGAATAATTATTTCTCTTGGGAGATCATGATTGGGGCATGAATATAACATTGATTTAAGCCTCCCCCAAGCTTGAGCGCTGCTTTCTCCTTCGCGAGGCAAGAAATTATATATATAATTGCAATCACAATGAACAAGATGCATAGGATAAAACTTTTGATGAAATTCCAATTTCAATCGTTCGTATTTCCATGACCTCGTATCATCACATAGCCTACACCATGTCAATGCGTCTCCCTTCAAAGATAAAGGGAATACCTTCTTCTTAATAACATCATCGGGCACACCTGCAAGCTTTAATAATCCACAAACTTCATCCACATATATTAGCTGCTCATCAGGATGCTTTGTTCCATCTCCTGCAAAAGGATTAGCTAGAAGTTTTTCTAACATACCCGAAGGAATCTCAAAGTAGACGTTTTCATCTTCAGTAGGTTCAGTAGGTTGAGGAGCAACTCTTTGCTCTACTGGTCAGGGTGAAGATACCCTGAACAAGCCCCTCAGAGGATTACTTTCCATAGTAACAAGTGACAATAAATTTCAACACACTATATAAATTTTTTCTACCAAATTCCACCTACCAAAGGCGCTTCACTCCCCGGCAACGGCGCCAGAAAAGAGTCTTGATGACACACAAGTATAGGGGATCTATCGTAGTACTTTCGAGAAGTAAGAGTGTCGAACCCAACGAGGAGCAGAAGGAAATGATGAGCGGTTTTCAGCAAGATATTCTCTACAAGCACTGAAATTATAGGTGACAGATAGTTTTGTGATAAGATAATTGGTAACGAGCAACAAGTAACAAAAGTAAATAAAGTTCAGAAAGGTGGCCCAATCCTTTTGGTAGCAAAGGACAAGCCTGGACAAATTCTTATATAGAGAAAAGCGCTCCCGACGACACATGGGAATTATCGTCAAGCTAGTTTTCATCACGTTCATATGATTCCGTTTGGTACTTTGATAATTTGATATGTGGGTGGACCAGTGCTTGGGTGATGTTCATACTTGAACAAGCATCCCACTTATGATTAACCTCTATTGCAAGCATCCGCAACTACAACAAAAGTATTAAGGTAAACCTAACCATAGCATGAAACATATGGATCCAAACCAACCCGTTACGAAGCAACGCATAAACTAGGGTTTAAGTTTCTGTCACTCTAGCTACCCATCATCTACTTATTACTTACCAATGCCTTTCTCTAGGCCCAAATAATGGTGAAGTGTCATGTAGTCGATGTTCACATAACACCACTACAGGATAGACAACATACATCTCATCAAAATATCGAACGAATACCAAATTCACATGACTGCTAATAGCAAGACTTCTCCCATGTCCTCAGGCACAAACGTAACTACTGACAAAGCATATTCATGTTCATAATCAAAGGGGTATTAATATGCATATAGGATCTGAACATATGATCTTCCACCAAATAAACCAACTAGCATCAACTACAAGGAGTAATCAACACTACTAGCAACCTACAGGTACCAATCCCAGACTTGGAGACAAGAATTGGATACAAGAGATGAACTAGGGTTTGAGATGAGATGGTGCTGGTGAAGATGTTGATGGAGATTGCCCTCTCCCGATGAGAGGAGCGTTGGTGATGACGATGGCGATGATTTCCCCCTCCCGGAGGGAAGTGTCCCCGGCAGAACAGCTCTGCCGGAGCCCTAGATTGGTTCCGCCAAGGTTCCGCCTCGTGGCGGCGGAGTCTCATCCCGAAAGCTTGCTTATGATTTTTCTTCAGACGAAAGACTTCATATAGCAGAAGATGGGCACCGGAGGGCCAACAGGGGGCCCACGAGGCAAGGGGCACGCCCAGGGGGTAGGGCGCGCACCCCACCCTCGTGGCCAGGGTGTGGCCCCCCTCTGGTATTACTTCCATCCATTGTTTTTTTATTATTTCCAAAAATGACTTTCGTGGAGTTTAAGGACTTTTGGAGTTGTGCAGAATAGGTCTCTAATATTTGCTCCTTTTCCAGCCCAGAATTCCAGCTGCCGGCATTCTCCCTCCTTATGTAAACCTTGTAAATAAGAGAGAATAGGCATAAGTATTGTGACATAATGTGTAATAACAGCCCATAATGCAATAAATATCGATATAAAAGCATGATGCAAAATGGACGTATCAATGATATAACAAGATGGTATCTCGCTAGCCCTTTCTGAGACCGCAAAACATAAATGCAGAGCACCCATGAAGATCAAGGACTGACTAGACATTGTAATTCATGGTAAAAGAGATCTAGTCACAATCATATTCAATATAAACTAATAATAATGGATGCAAATGACAGCGGTGCTCTCCAGCTGGTGCTTTTTAATAAGGGGAGGATGACTCAACATAAAAGTAAATAGATAGGCCCTTCAAAGAGGGAAGTAGGGATTTGTAGAGGTTCTAGAGCTCGGTTTTGAAATAGAGATAAATAATATTTTCCATGCTACACACGTAATAGGCGGTTCCCAAGCAGAATGGTAAAGTTTATACACCCCCACCACCAACAAACATCAATTCATGGCTTGCCTGAAACAACGGGTGCCTCCAACTAACAACAATCCTGGGAGAGGTTTTGTTTGCAATTATTTTGATTTGATTTGATCATGGGACTGGGCATCCCGGTGACCAGCCATTTTATCATGAGTGAGGAGCGAAGTCCACTCCTCTTGAGAATAACCCGCCTAGCATGGAAGATATAGACAACCCTAGTTGATACATGAGCTATTCGAGCATACAAAACAAAATTTCATTTGAAGGTTTAGAGTTTGGCACATACAAATTTACTTGGAACGGCAGGTAGATACCGCATATAGGAAGGTATAGTGGACTCATATGGAATAACTTTGGGGTTTATGGAAGTGGATGCACAAGCAGTATTCCCGCTTAGTACAAGTGAAGGCTAGAAAAAGACTGGGAAGCGACCAACTAGAGAGCGACAACAGTCATGAACATGCATTAAAATTAATCAACACTGAGTGCAAGCATGAGTAGAATATAATCCACCATGAACATAAATATTGTGGAGGCTACGTTGATTTTGTTTCAACTACATGCCTGAACATGTGCCAAGTCGAGCCACTCGAATCATTCAAAGGAGGATACCACCCTATCATACCACATCACAACCATTTTAATAGCATGTTGGCACGCAAGGTAAACCATTATAAACTCCTAGCTAATTAAGCATGGCATGGGCAACTATAATCTCTAATTGTCATTGCAAACATGTTTCATTCATAATAGGCTGAGTCAGGAATGATGAACTAATCATATTTACAAAAACAAGAGAGGTACGATGTCGGATCGAAAGTATGTCTAGAGGGGGGTGATTAGACTACTTGACCAAATAAAAATCTAGACTTTTCCCAATTTTAGTTCTTGGAACGCGCCAACCTCTGTTTTTTATATACAAAGAGATATCCTATGGTGTATGCTCTTTGCGGATGATGTGGTGCTAGTTGATGATAGTTGGACGGGGGTAAATAGGAAGTTAGAGTTATGGAGACAAACCTTGGAATCGAAAGGGTTTAGGCTTAGTAGAACTAAAACCGAGTACATGATGTGCGGTTTCAGTACTACTAGGTGTGAGGAGGAGGAGGTTAGCCTTGATGGCCAGGTGGTACCTCGGAAGGACATCTTTGGTATTTGGGGTCAATGTTGCAGGAAGATGGGGGTATTGATGAAGATGTGAACCATCGAATCAAAGACGGATGGATGAAGTGGCGCCAAGCTTCTGGCATTCTCTTTGACAAGAGAGTGCCACAAAAGCTAAAAGGCAAGTTCTACAGGACGGCGGCTCGACCCGCAATCTTGTATGGCGCGAAGTGTTGGCCGACTAAAAGGCGACATGTTCAACAGTTAGGTGTGGCGGAGATGCGTATGTTGAGATGGATGTGTGGCCACACGAGGAAGGATCGAGTCCGGAATGATGATATATGAGATAGAGCTGGGGTAGCCCCAATTGAGGAGAAGCTTGTCCAACATCGTCTGAGATGGTTTGGGCATATTCAGCGCAGGCCTCCAGAAGCTCCAGTGCATAGCGGACGGCTAAAGCGTGTGGAGAATGTCAAGAGACGGTGGGGTAGACCGAATTTGACATGGGAGGAGTCCGTTAAGAGAGACCTAAAGGATTGGAGTATCACCAAAGATCTAGCTATGGACAGGGGTGCGTGGAAGCTTGCTATCCATGTGCCAGAGCCATGAGTTGGTTGCGAGATCTTATGGGTTTCACCTCTAGCCTACCCCAACTTGTTTGGGACAAAAGGCTTTGTTGTTGTTGTCGTTGTAGCACAAGTCAAGCAATCAACCTACACATGTAGTTCTAAGAGTATAGCAGCGGAATGTAAAACAATTGCATGTGAAGGTAAAGGGAGGAGTTTGAGGGAGCAAACGCAATGTTGACACGGAGATTTTTTATCCGTGGTCCCGATAGGTGGTGCTATCGTACATCCATGTTGATTGAGAGTTCAACCCAAGAAGGGTAACGGTTGCGCGAGTCCACAAAGGGCTCCACCCACGAAGGGTCCACGAAGAAGCAACCTTGTCTATCCCACCATGGTCGTCGCCCACGAAGGACTTGCCTCGCTATGGGTAGATCTTCACGAAGTAGGCGATCTCCTTGCCCTTACAAACTCCTTGCTTCAACTCCACAATCTTGATGGAGGCTCCCAAGTGACACCTAGCCAATCTAGGAGACACCACTCTCCAAGAAGTAACAAATGGTGTGTTGATAATGAACTCCTTCCTCTTGTGCTTCAAATGATAGTCTCCCCAACACTCAATTCTCTCTCACAGGATTTGGATTTGGTGGAAAGAAGATTTGAGTGGAAAGCAACTTGGGGAAGGCTAGAGATCAATATTTATGTGGTTGGAATGGAATATCTTGACCTCAACACAAGTGTAGGTGGTTCGCTCTCAGAAAAATATGCGTTGGAAGTGTAGGCATGTTCTGATGGCTCTCTCCACGAATGAAGAGTGGGTGGAGGGGTATATATAGCCACAAAATCTAACCGTTACACACAAATCACCAAACTCGATGGGACCGATTCAAAGAACTCGGTCAGGCCGATTTGGTTCAAAATGTGAGCGTTAGGTGTTTCGGTAGGACCGATATCATTAGGGTTAGGGCATAACGTAATCTCGATGAGACCGATTACACAAACTCGGTGAGACCGATTTCGGTAATAGACTAACATGGAGTTGGTCAGGCAAACTCGGTTGGACCGATTCGCTCATCTCGGTTGGACCGAAACGTTACGAAAAGGAAACAGAGTGTTTACATTGCAATCTCGGTGGGACCGATCGCTCATCTAGTTTTGACCTAAACGTTACGAAGGGAAACAGAGAGATTAGAATCCCATCTTGGTGAGACCAAGATCCCTATCGGTGAGACCGAAAAGACTAGGGTTTCTGGCGGTGGCTATGTCAACTGAACTCAGTGGCTCCTGATATGAAATTTCAGTGGGGCCGTGTTGGACATTTTGGTTTGGGACATATGTGGATATGAGAAAGTAGTGGAGGGTTTTGGAGCATATCACTAAGCATTTTGAGCAAGAACCTCATTAAGCAACACCTCATCCCTTCTTAATAGTATTGGCTTTTCCTATAGACTCAATGTGATCTTGGATCACTAAAATAGAAAATCTAGAGTACTTCCAAAAAATATGTTTGTTTCAAGGTTATTCAAACACACACGAAGAAATAAACTATCATGGATAGTACAATGAAAAAGTATGAGCACCGACAACTAGAATAAGTGTGTGAACATGAATATAATGTCGGTGAGAAATACGTACTCCCCCAAGCTTAGGCTTTTGGCCTAAGTTGGTATATGCCCATGGATCAAAGTGTTCCTCTCTAGTGTACTAAGGAGGATCCTCGGGGTGCCACTAGTTAGCAAGCTCCTCCGGATCCCACTAATAAATAGATTGTCGATAAGGGTCCAAAGGTGGCTCCGGCTCAGGCTCTGGAACTGGTGTCAGGCTCCAGTATGCATAAATGGCCTCCGGCAGGATGAGATACGTGCCTGAAAATATGTTAAACAAAGAGGGCGCAAGCAAGGTAATAATCTCACAATAATTTTTAACAAATAACAATTTATACTTCAGCATCTTCTTCTTATGTTAACAATAAAGTCATGTGCTACCATACTCTTATAATCTAGAAAGACAGGGGCAACAACTTTTCTTCTTTCTCATAATGCCTAATAGGTATATTAAAGTGTGCAGCAAGGCGCGAGGCAAAGATGCCACTGAGGATGGGGCCCTTTGTACGGTTCAGACTTAATCGTTTAGCAATAATAGCACCTAGACTGAAAGTTGTATCACGAAACAAAGCATGGCGCAAAATAACAATATCAGGAGCACTAAGATTTCCACTGTTCCCACGACCAATCAAGCATCTACTAGCAAATATTGCAAAGTAACGTAGAACAGGAAAATGTATGCTAGTAATTCTTGCACCGGAAACTTTTCTCGTTTCCCCTACAGCAATTTCATTAATAAATCCCTCCACATCATTACCGTGTGATTCCTCTATGCTGCCCTCAAAGGGTATCTTGCATACCCGACAAAAATCATATAAGTTCATCTCCTTAAATTCATGATATAAATGGAACTCCACTGAAGGTGGTGATCTCCTAGCATGGAAATGAAAATTTTGCACAAAAATATTAGTGAGTAGAAGATATTGTTCGTGCTGGTCGTGGAGGAAGTCGGTGAGGCCTGCATTCTCAGCCAAATAATAAAAATCATCATGAATCACGATTGTTCTCAAGAACTCATCACAAGGCCATTCACACGGACGAACTTCCGCGGTACGAGGAAGATTATATTTGTGATTCTTACTCTCTTCACTTTGCTTATCCCTCGAGCTTCGACTCGAAGATCCCCTCAATAATCTCTTCATCATTTTCTGAAATTTCTGAAATTTTTAGTAACTCAAAATAAAAGTGAAGCAAACTCAACAAGATTGATATAAACTACTCCCACAAGTGCCTAGAGACTATATCATGCATTAGAACTACTTGGGACCAAATAAATTTGACATGCAAGCTCAAGAACAGGGTCACCTTAGCAGCAAAAATTTGCAATAAATAAAGCACTAGGACAAAAACTAATTGGACCATTGGAGGAGTCATATACAGAAGAACAATCTCCCCAAACAGTTTTGTGAATGGAGCATTGAGCAAGGAGATCTAAAATCGCAGCAAAACGAGCTAGAGCACGAGTTTGAGCTATGTGGTGATTTTTTTCTGGAGGAAGACAAAGTGTGTAAGTGCAAGAATAAGTGCAGGGGGGCACATGGGGCCACGAGGTAGGGGGCGCCCTCGACCCTCATGGCCAGGTGATGGCTCCCCTTGATGTGCTCTCAGTGCCAGATATTCTTAGTTGTTCTAGACAAAATCATATTACAATTTCAGGTCATTTCGAGAACTTTTATTTTCGAGGTATTTTTTATTGCTTGGATAATTCAGAAAACAAACATAAAATACTATTTTTTTTCTTTATTTAATCTAAATAATAGAAGGTAAAAAGGAGGGTACAGAGAGTTGTGCTTTCTAACTTCATCCATCTCATGCTCATCAAAAGGAATCCACTAACAAGGTTGATCAAGTCTTCTTAACAAACTCATTCCGAATTGCATGAAACCAGAGAATTTTTGAATAACACTAAGTTACCTCAACGGGGATATGCAAATCCCCAACAATAAGAATATCATATTTCTTCTTGATAGTAGGAAGAGGAAATTCAAAACCTCCAATAGTAATCGTTGAATTTTTTCCAATAGAAATTATACTATGGACTTGAGGTTGTTCCCTCGGGAAATGTACCGTATGCACATTACCATTAACATGAAAAGTGACATTGCCTTTGTTGCAATCAATAACAGCCCCTGCAGTATTCAAAAAGGGTATACCAAGGATAATCGACATACTATCGTCCTCGGGAATATCAAGAATAACAAAGTTCGTTAAAATAGTAATGTTTGCAACCACAACAGGCACATCCTCACAAATACCGATAGGTATAGCAGTCGATTTATCGGCCATTTGCAAAGATATTTCAGTAGGTGTCAACTTATTCAAATCAAGTCTACAATATAAAGAGAGAGGCATAACACTAACACCGGCACCAAGATCACATAAAGCAGTTTTAACATAGTTTCTTTTAATGGAGCATGGTATAGTTGGTACTCCTGGATCTCCTAGCTTCTTAGGTATTCCACCCTAAAAAGTGTAATTAGCAAGCATGGTGGAAATTTTAGCTTCTGGTATCTTTCTTTTATAAGTAACAATATCTTTCCTATACTTAGCATAAGGATTCATTCTAAGCATATCAGTCAAATGCACACGTAAAAAGATAGGTCTAATCATTTCAGCGAAGCGCTCAAAATCCTCATCATCCTTTTTCTTGGATGGTTTAGGAGGAAAGGGCATGGGTTTCTGAACACATGGTTCTCTTTATTTACCGTGCTTCCGAGCAACGAAGTCTCTCTTATCATAACGATGATTCTTCGATTGTGGGTTATCAAGATCAACAGCAGGTTCAATCTCTACATCATTTTTATTACTAGGTTGAGCATCCACATGAACATCATCATTAATATTATCACTAGGTTCATGTTCATTACCAGATTGTGTTTCAGCAACAGAAATAGAAATATCATTGGGACTCTCAGGTGTTTCTACAACAGGTTCACTCGAAGCATGCAAAGTCCTATCATTTTTCTTTTTCTTCTTCTTAGAAGGACTAGGTGCATCAACATTAGTTCTGTGAGAATCTTGGTCAATTCTCTTCGGGTGGCCCTCAGGATACAATGGTTCCTGAGTCATTTTACCCCCCTCTAGTCATAACTCTAACAACATTATCATTTTTCTTGTTATTTAATTCATTGAACAAATCGTTTTGAGCTTTAAGCACTTGCTCTAATTCAGTGGTAACCATAGAAGCATGTTTACAAATAAGTTTAAGTTTACCTTTAACTCTAGACATATAATCACTCAACTGTTCAATAATATAAGCATTTATTTTCAATTGTCTACCAACATAAGCATTGAAGTTTTCTTGTTTAACCATAAAATTATCAAACTCATCTAGGCATTGGATAGGAGACTTATAACGAGGAATATCACCTTCATCAAATCTATAGAGAGAATTTACCTTTACTACCTGTGTCGGGTGATCAAGACCATGTATTTCTTCAATAGGTGGTAAATTCTTAACATCTTCAGCTTTAATACCTTTTTCTTTCAGAGATTTCTTTGCCTCTTGCATATCTTCAGGACTAAGAAATAGACTACCCCTTTTCTTCGGAGTTGGCTTAGGAGTTGGTTCAGGAAGTGTCCAATTATTTTCATTAGTCAACATATTATTCAATAGCAATTCAGCTTGATCAACTGTTCTTTCCCTGAAAACACAACCAGCACAACTATCCAGGTGGTCTCTGGAAGCATCGGTTAGTCCATTATAAAAGATATCAAGTACTTCATTTTTTTTGAGAGGATGATCAGCCAAAGCATTAAGTAATTGGAGAAGCCTCCGCAAAGCTTGTGGGAGACTCTCTTCTTCAATTTGCACAAAATTATATATTTCCCTTAAAGCATCTTGTTTCTTATGAGCGGGGAAATATTTAGCTGAGAAGTAATAAATCATATCCTGGGGACTACGCACACAACCAGGATCAAGAGAATTAAACCATGTTTTAGCATCACCCTTTAATGAGAACGGAAATAATTTAAGGATATAGTATAGCGAGTTTTCTCATCATTAGTTAATCGGGTGGCTATATCATTCAATTTAGTAAGATGTGTCACAAGAGTTTCAGATTCATAGCCATGAAAAGGATCAGATTCAACCAAAGTAATTATCTTAGGATCTACAGAGAAATCATAATCCTTGTCAGAAATACAGATAGGTGAAGTAGCAAAAGTAGGGTCATATTTCATTGTAGCATTCAAAGATTTTTCTTTCAGTTTAGCTAATAATTTCTTAAGATCATATTTATCATTGTAAGCAAGAAAATCTCTAGCAGTTTCTTCATCCATAACATAACCCTTAGGCACAACAGGCAACTCATATCTAGGGGGGAATCTTCATCATCACTTTCATCAATATTATTAGTTTCAATAATTTCATTCTCTCGAGCCCTAACAAGTTGTTCATCAAGAAATTCACCTAGTGACACAGTATTATCAAGCATAGAAGTAGTTTCATCATAAGTATCGTGCATAGAAGAAGTGGCATCATCAATAACAAGCGACATATCAGAATTAATAGCAGAAGCAGGTTTAGGTGTCGCAGGTTTACTCATAACAGAAGGAGAATCAAGTGCGGAGCTAGATGGCAGTTCCTTACCTCCCCTCGTAGTTGAGGGAAAAATCTTAGTTCTTTCGTATTTCAAGTTCCTCATAGTGACCAACAGATATAAATCCCAAGTGACACAAAGAATAGAGCTATGCTCCCCAGCAATGGCGCCAGAAAATAGTCTTGATAACCCACAAGTATAGAGGATCGCAACAGTTTTCGAGGGTAGAGTATTCAACCCAAAATTATTGATTCGACACAAGGGGTGCCAAAGAATATTCTCATGTATTAGCAGTTCATTTGTCAATTCAACCACACATGGATAACTTAATATCTGCAGCAAAGTACTATGGAAGTAACGATAACGGTGGCAAAAGTAACAGTAGCAGTTTTGTAGTAATTGTAACACTGGCAACGGAAAAGTAACTAAGCAAAGAGCAATATGTGAAAAGCTCGTAGGCATTGGATCAGTGATGGATAATTATGTCGGGTGCGATTCCTCATGCAACTGTCATAACATAGGGTGACACAGAACTAGCTCCAGTTCATCAATGTAATGTAGGCATGTATTCTGAATATAGCCATGCGTGCTTATGGAAAAGAACTTTCATGACATCTTTTGTCCTACCCTCCCGTGGCAGCGAGGTCCTATTAGAAACTAAGGGATATTAATGCCTCCTTTTAATAGAGTACCGGACCAAAGCATTAACACTTAGTGAATACATGAACTCCTCAAACTATGGTCATCACCGGTAAGTATCCCGATTATTGTCACTTCAGGGTTAACGGATCATAACACAATAGGTGACTATAGACTTGCAAGATAGGATCAAGAACTCACATGTATTCATGAAAACATAATAGGTCTGGATCTGAAATCACGGCACTCGGGCCCTAGAGACAAGCATTAAGCATAGCAAAGTCATAGCAACATCAATCTTAGAACATAATGGATACTAGGGATCAAACCCTAACAAAACTAACTCGATTACATGGTAAATCTCATCCAACCCATCACCGTCCAGCAAGCCTATGATGGAATTACTCACGCACGGCGGTGAGCATCATGAAATTGGTGATGGACGAAGGTTGATGAGGACGATGGCGACAAATTCCCCTCTCTGGAGCCCCGAACAGACTCCAGAGCAGCCCTCCCAAGAGAGATTAGGGCTTGGCGGCGGCTCCGTATCGTAAAACGCGATGAATCCTTCTCTATGATTTTTTTCTCCCCGAATGTGAATATATAGAGTCGGAGTTGAGGACGGTGGAGCTCCAGGGGGCCCATGAGGCATGGGGCACGCCCAGGGGGGTTGGCGCGCCCCCCACCCTCGTGGACAGGGTGTGCCCCCCGGTCTTGATTCTTTCGCCAGTAGTTTTTATATATTCCAAAAATATTCTCCATGAACTTTCAGGTCATTCCGAGAACTTTTATTTCTGCACAAAAATAACACCATGGCAATTCTACTGAAAATAGCGTCAGTCCGGGTTAGTTCCATTCAAATCATGCAAGTTAGAGTCCCAAACAAGGGCAAAAGTGTTTGGAAAAGTAGATACGATGGAGACGTATCAGTGGTGTTGTTTTCCCTGCCGAGGGCATAGTTTTGGAGGAGAGGCTGACTAGAGGGGTCAACAGATGGAGAAGTGTTGCATCTAACACACCGGAGACGGCTGGTCTCTACAGCGTGGACCAGTCGAGTCTTAGTGTTGGACGCAGTTTAATGGACACGCGCAGCCTGGTGGCATTATCTGGCGTCATGGTGAAGACGATGGCTGATGGGCATGTCAAGACCTATGGAATGATCCCTCTTGAAGATGGAACGGCGGAAGATGGATGCGGCGGATTCTAGAGCGTGTGCAAGCGGTGCCCGTTGTGGGACACCTAGACCGGTTGTTGCTCTCAGCTTGACAAGCAGGCGGCTTCTTGAGACTACTTCATTAGATGGTGTTCGTTGATGTTGTCAAGGCTCATCTTTATACTTGTTTCTGTAGTGTAACACCCCCAGTGTCATGCTACAGTAACCCTCTGTGATTAAGCTAATCATTTATCCAAACAGTGCTTAAACACCCTTGTCCAATATCCCGTTTGAAATTCCAGTCAATTCAAATTCAAGTGAAGTTTGAAGTTGATTAAAAGTTGCCGGAAAAATGTTCATCATCTGTCAAAAATTCCATAACAATTATTTGTTAAGGAACACAACATCACTTTGGTGCAAAGATGAGCTTTAGCAATTATATCAGCACCAATTCAGCATTTTTAAATGCTATCCTATTTATGAAAAATACCAAATGAATTCCTCGGGTCTCCAAAATAATTGTGGCACTGCCACTGATCACCAGGGATTTAATGGGACACCTCCGAAAATTTTTGCTAAGTGAAATAGTTGGCCAAATAATCCCCTTTCTCTCTCTGTAATTAAAAAAGAGGGGAAATAGAAAAGGGCCTAGCTACTACTGTGCACTTGTAGCCCATTGCTACAGTGCACAGCCCAGCCCAGCCACCCCCCCATCCACGGTCGTCTTCTACTGCTCAACCGACCGCTCGGTCGCGGTCGCCATCGGACCGGCTCACCGGCGTCGTCGGCGAGGGGATAAGATGCCTCGGGCTTCCCTGTCTCCCCTCCCCACTTGCCTCATCTCCCAGATCCACCTCTTCCCTCTCCCTCACTCCCGCTCTGCCGATCTGGAGCAAGGGGCCGACGCTTTCGTCGTCGTCGCCGCGCCACCATCACGGCCACTGCCGCCCCCGGGTGCCTCCGGCATGTCCACCTGCCCCGCCGACCTCTGCTATGCCCTCCCCGACCACGGGCTCGGGTCGGAAGCCACCAGGGAACCCACTGCCTCCCCGTCTTCAACCTCCGTCCGCCATGGTCGCCGCCATCTTCCTCCTCTCCGGCGACCCCCCTGCTGCTACTAAGCCTATCACCGGCCTCCATGTGCCACTCGGTGAGCCCCTCATCCTTCTCCCTCTCTTTGTTCCCTATCGTGCGCCCTCTAGCCTCGTCTCCAACCGCGGCCGATTGCCGGTGTCCGCCCCGCCTTGCGCCGTCGTTGTTCCAGCCCGTTACGGGTTGCCCCGCCACCGTAGATGGATGCGGCGTCGAAGGCCCGTTCGAACGCGACCAGCCGCGACCGATTTGGCGCCCCGTAGGCTTTTCCCGACGCGCTCCCGAACGCCACTGCCGCCTCTGCTCGCCGCCGGCGATGCTCCGGCCGTCCCCGACGTCGGTCGTCGTCACTATCGTGTGCGCGGCGTCGGGCCGCGCCCTTAGGTCCAAGCCGCAGGTCCTGAGGCCCCCTGTAGTGCGGCCCCGGCCAACTCTGGCGAGGCGCCGCCGTTGCTTTGGTCGCCGGAGCTAGCTCCGGCACCACCGCTGACCTGGCCGGCCGGGGCCACCCCCTGGGTCACTAACCCGTGGGCCCGACTGACCTGTTGACTTCGGTCAACTGCTGACTGGGCACTCTGGCCCACTGACATGCGGGCCCCGCCGCGTAATTAATTTAACTAAACCAGTTTTATATTTAAAAGTAATTAGTTTAGCTAATTAGTCACTGACATGTGGGGCCCAACTGCTAATTAACCCCTATTCTTATAAAATAACCCACTATTAGCCCTCTGTCTATGACATGTGGGACCCGCTGGTCAGTTTGACCTGGTCAATGAGTCTGTTGACTACTGACGTCATCAGCACATCATGCTGACGTCATTTTATCTTTTCTGATTAATTGAATTAAATCCAGAAAATGGTTTAATCTTTGAAAATTCATAGTATTTAAACCGTAACTCGGATGAAAATGTTTTCTACATGAAAGTTGCTCAGAAAAACGAGACGAATCCGAATACGCGATCCGTTCGTCTGCCACATGCCCCTAACTACCTGAACATGCAACCTTTCCCCTCCGTTTCATCTGTCCGAAAATGCTAAACCTGGGGAAACATTCCCGGATGTTATCCCCCTTCACCGGTAACGTGTAGCACCGCGTTAGAACACGTCTAGTTCTTCCTGGTGTCCTGTTATGCTCTTGCTTGCTATGTATTTACTGTTTCTCCCCCCTCTTCTCTCCGGTAGACCCCGAGACCGCTGCTGATGCCCCTGTGATCGACTACGTCACCGACGACCCCTTCTTCTTGTCTGAGCAACCAGGCAAGCCCCCCCCCCCCCTTGATCACCAGATATCGCCTACTCTCCTCTATACTGCTTGCATTAGAGTAGTGTAGTATGTTACTTCTTTCATTATTCCTATCCTGATGCATAGCCTGTCTTTGATACTGCTGTTGATACCTTTACCTGCAATCCTACTTGCTTAGTATAGGATGCTAGTGTTCCATCAGTGGCCCTACACTCTTGTCGGTCTGCCATGCTATACTACTGGGCTGTGATCACCTCGGGAGGTGATCATGGATATATATTATACTATATACATGATACATGTGGTGACCAAAGTCGGGTTGGCTCGAGGAGTACCCGCGAGTGGATCTTTGAGGCGGAGCGGTAGGGCAGTTCGGGGCTACCTGGGTGTGAGGTGAGCCTGGCCCTGTTGGCGTTCACGGATACTTAACACGCTTAACGAGATCTGGGTATTTGATCTGAGTCTGGCCATTTGGTCTATACGCACTAACCAACTACGTGGGAAAGATATGGGCACTCGGCGTCGTGGTATCAGCCGAAGCACTTTTTGACGTCAGCGACTGAGTGGCGCGCGCCGCATTGGATCGTAAGCTCGCACTTGTATTAAGGGGCTAGATCTGCTTCCGGCCGCGTACGCAACGTGCAGGTGTGCTCAGGGCGATGAGCCCAGACCCCTGCGCGCATAGGTCTAGATCGGCGTGCTGACCGCTCTGTTGTGCCTAGGTGGGGCTGCGACGTGTTGATCTTCCGAGGCCGGGCATGACCCAGGAAAGTGTGTCAGGCCAAATGGGATCAAGCGTGTTGGGCTATGTGGTGCACCCCTGCAGGGAAGTTTATCTATTCGAATAGCCGTGTCCCTCGGTAAAAGGACGACCCGGAGTTGTACCTTGACCTTATGACAACTAGAACCGGATACTTAATAAAACACACCCTTCCAAGTGCCAGATACAACCCGGTGATCGCTCTCTAATAGGGCATCGAGGAGGGGATCGCCGGGTAGGATTATGCTATGCGATGCTAATTGGAGGACTTCAGTCTACTCTCTTCTATATGCTGCAAGACGGAGGCGACCAGAAGCGTAGACTTCGATAAGACTAGCTATCCCCCTCTTATTCTGGCATTCTGCAGTTCAGTCCACTGATATGGCCCCTTTACACATATATCCACGCATATGTAGTGTAGCTCCTTGCTTGCGAGTACTTTGGATGAGTACTCACGATTGCTTTTCTCCCCCTTTTCCCACTTTCCCTTCTACCCGGTTGCCGCAACCAGACGATGGAGCCCAGGATCCAGACGCCACCGTCGACGACGACTCCTACTACTCTGGAGATGCCTACTACTACGTGCAGCCCGCTGACGACGACCAGGAGTAGTTAGGAGGATCCCAGGCAGGAGGCCTGCGCCTCTTTCGATTGTATCCCAGTTTGTGCTAGTCATCTTATGGC
This sequence comes from Aegilops umbellulata, assembly GCA_032464435.1. Taxonomy (NCBI): domain Eukaryota; kingdom Viridiplantae; phylum Streptophyta; class Magnoliopsida; order Poales; family Poaceae; genus Aegilops; species Aegilops umbellulata. Next base: position 663,307,442 of record CP136060.1, read on the forward strand.
AACTTGTTTAACTTATGTTTGTACTCAGATATTGTTGCTTCCGCTGACTCGTCTATGATCGAGCACTTGTATTCGAGCCCTCGAGGCCCCTGGCTTGTATTATGATGCTTGTATGACTTATTCTATTTGTAGAGTTGTGTTGTGATATCTTCCCGTGAGTCCCTGATCTTGATCGTACACATTTGCGTGCATGATTAGTGTACGATTGAGTTCGGGGGCGTCACAAGTTGGTATCAGAGCCGACTTCCTGTAGGTAGCCCCCTTTCCAACTCCTTGGCCGAAGTTGAGTCTAGTCATCCAAAACTGTTTTACTAACTTGGTTGTGTGCCTTACCGGCCCACGTCACCATTGGGTGGTATTAGGATCTTTTTATTCCTCGTCTATACTCTGGAACTCTTATCTCTCCTCTATTCCGGTTAAATGATTTTATTAACTCTAACATTAGGTTCTCGTAACTATTTCCTGCCGGAGAGCCCTTCATTCCAGATGATCGCTTGGTGCACCAGAAGATTCCGAAGATACTCTCCGATGTTTTTCCCGAGACCCTTGTGCCCTTCGCCGTTCCAATTCCCTACCACCGATAAATCTCCATGGATAGCTACATACACTTGCCGTCCATACCTTCATTTCCAATTGCTCTTTGTTACTACAAGATACCCTGAAATACTTTGTGAGTTTCCGAGAATCCTTTGCGCCTGCTGCCTTGCAGCTCCTTTTCCGCCTAAATACCCCTACGAATGATTCCTCACACTTATTGGGGATTCGTACATCCCCAGTTGAACATATGTCTCACCAAATTCTTCGAATGCAATTCAATCTCCCTAAGATCCTCTGCAGCCTAGTGCTCCCGAAAGTCTTGTCTACCTGCATTATGGTTAACTCCATATGTCCGGCAATATTCATTAGTATCCTTTGTCATTGTCATCCTGAGCCTATTAATTCAGTATGTTGCGTTGCTTGCAATCATCAGTTGAACCCTGAAGTTTGACCTTCCTGCTCATACGTCATTCTGGACATGAGTTGGATCTCGGCCAATCATGTTGTAATTGATTGTCCACCTAGTTCCCTTCAACTTGAACGCCGAATTGTTCAGTTGTTTCTATAATCGGATGCCTCCTTGCATTCTTTCCTTCTTCTGATTGAGTACTGATACTCACATCAGATCCATTAAGGACCGCTAAATCCTTGTTGGATTGTTATCCGGCAATGTCCTTCATATTCAAAATCTTGTGCACTCTTCCCCTGACACATAATGCCTTTGGTAGATTCTATCATCTGCTTTTGTCAACCATGCTCTGCTTTCGAGCTGGTATAATTTAATCCTAAAGTTAGTGGTATATGTTCCTAAGATACCCCTACGGGTTGAACCTATGCCTTCCCTAATCCGTGTGAACTCGAAAGAGATGTGAGTCATACTCTTCTGGTGCTTCACCAGATAAATCTTTCGTACTACAAATTCTTCGAAAACGAGGAGTGAATGAAAGCTTATGCATTGATGAAGTGGGAGTCGACCATGAACCTTTGTGTTCATGCCCATGGACCCGATGTCGGACTTATCATGGAAGCTGCTCGTAAAAATATTTATTTCTTTGGTACAAGCTCATCTGGTATCTATGAATTAATCCTTTGCAACCGCGGCTCTGACCATGATTGTTCCCCTTTGATTCCATTTCTCGGACAAGTTAAAGCACTTGTCTTCTACAGATCAATGCATCTCCTCAACCTCTATTTTGATATTCCTTCGAGTATTACCCCTGGTATCTCGAGGATATCATGCCATTGCACTACATCTTTTGAACTTTTGATGAAGCACTACCTTTCCCTGTCATTGTCACTTCATGGGTTCTGGGTTGTTTATCAATCGAGAACACCGATAAGTGAATCGATTCCACACTCCGATTCAATAACTCTAAGTAATTTTTGTTACTTATGAGTTTAATAATCATTCAAGCTATTCCTAGCATTATCGAATATATCATTATCGTGTTAATTTTAACTGTGCTATCTGGTCCTTATTCTTGGAGCACAACTTTTCGACGATGAGCGAAGCTTACGTCGATCTTCCTCATCTTATCATTCCACCTTCAACAACAAGCTTAAATCCGAGCTTGTGTCATATACGTGGTTTCAATAGCCTTTGCTTCATCATTCCTTTTGCTTGATGTCGTTGCTGCTTGATGGCATCTTCATAGAGCCTCCCGACAAAATTGGTCGTGATCACCATCACTACACTGCCTTGTTCTAAGATATCAATCAAATTCTTGAGGAGAAATACCATACTTGATGATTCGTGATTTTTATCGACACCATCCTTGACTTCCTGCCAATACAGACTTTGTCATGTTTTGATTATATCTTACGTTCCTTGACATTCTTGGAATTGTTCCTTTATACTTCTTGTGACCTGCAGATTCAATTTTCTTGAAACACCATGTTAATGTTACCTCGAAGCATGACTGTGGTATGCCGAACAACAACAAAAACATTGGAAGTGCATTGCCAAATATTTCTTGCTCTTTTGTCCAAACACCGTTGTATGGATAACATCATCAATGTCCTTGCCCCTTTATCTAAATGGTGATGTAATTCTTGTTCTGACATGTATATCCTGCTCTACTTTTCCTTGGGAAAAGATACACTCCTAAATCTTGTGTTTAAACACATTTTCCTTTCCATTGGTTTGCTTAACCTTTCTTGTGATCTATATTTGTTATAAGCAGAAACAATTCCCTGCTTATGGAAATACCTCGGTTTACAACTCTGTCAGTGTGACCTTGTTACTATTGCTGACGACATCCTGGTAACCCCCGATGGACGTGAACTTTGCCTATTGGTCCGCCTCGTTCAACGAGCAGGAAAATGGTTCTCTTCGTCCCTCGCACTTGGTACCAACTTTGTTGCCAATATAACAGACAGGCAATCCTCTGACCTGCCTTGCTATCATGACTGTGCAAGATGTCACTACTCTTCCTACCTTTAACCCACATGGTGGTCCCATAACCCACAGGTCCCAGGATCGAAACCTGGCTCTCCTGTACACCATGTTGCCAAAGATATTCCTCGCTCTTGGCTCCGTAAGTAATTCATGAGCCACCTTCCTAGTGATCTATTCTAGTATCAGACGCAATAATTTTTGTTGTTGTTGTTGCTCTGAACCCCTTTTCAACTTTTGGTTAGGCATCGAATGATTGCCTGCCCGTTAAAACTTCTCATGGAACCCTCATACTTTGCTCTCGACATTTTATTTAAGTTCAACTCGAGAGATACTTCCGCCTCATTCCCTGATTTCTTCACCAGATAATTAACCCTATAAGGGTCAGTCCTCCCGAAGTTACTCTTTACTTCCCCACTTAAATCTCGGGACGAGATTTCTTGTAGTGGAGGAGTTTGTAACACCCCCAGTGTCATGCTACAGTAACCCTTTGTGATTAAGCTAATCATTTATCCAAACAGTGCTTAAACACCCTTGTCCAATATCCCATTTGAAATTCCAGTCAATTCAAATTCAAGTGAAGTTTGAAGTTGATTAAAAGTTGCCGGAAAAATGTTCATCATCTGTCAAAAATTCCATAACAATTATTTGTTAAGGAACACAACATCACTTTGGTGCAAAGATGAGCTTTAGCAATTATATCAGCACCAATTCAGGATTTTTAAATGCTATCCTATTTATGAAAAATACCAAATGAATTCCTCGGGTCTCCAAAATAATTGTGGCACTGCCTATGATCACCAGGGATTTAATGGGACACCTCCTAAAATTTTTGCTAAGTGAAATAGTTGGCCAAATAATCCCCTTTCTCTCTCTGTAATTAAAAAAAGGCGAAATAGAAAAGGGCCTAGCTACTACTGTGCACTTGTAGCCCGTTGCTACAGTGCACAGCCCAGCCCAGCCAACCCCCCCCCACCCACGGTCGTCTTCTACTGCTCAACCGACCGCTCGGTCGCGGTCGCCACCGGACCGGCTCACCGGCGTCGTCGGCGAGGGGATAAGATCCCCCGATGCCTCGGGCTTCCCTGTCTCCCCTCCCCACTTGCCTCATCTCCCAGATCCACCTCTTCCCTCTCCCTCACTCCCGCTCTGCCGATCTGGAGCAAGGGGCCGACGCTTTCGTCGTCGTCGCCGCGCCACCATCGCGGCCACTACCGCCCCCGGGCGCCTCCGGCATGTCCACCTACCCCGCCGACCTCTGCTACGCCCTCCCCGACCACGGGCTCGAGTCGGAAGCCACCAGGGAACCCACTGCCTCCCCGTCTTCAACCTCCGTCCACCACGGTCGCCGCCATCTTCCTCCTCTCCGGCGACTCCCCCTGCTGCTACTAAGCCTATCACCGGCCTCCATGTGCCACTCGGTGAGCCCCTCATCATTCTCCCTCTCTCTGTTCCCTCTCGTGCGCCCTCTAGCCTCGTCTCCAACCGCGGCCGATTGCCGGCGTCCGCCCCGCCTTGCGCCGTCGTCGTTCCAGCCCGTTACGGGTTGCCCCGCCACCGTAGATGGATGCGGCGTCGAAGGCCCGTTCGAACGCGACCAGCCGCGACCAATTTGGCGCCCCGTAGGCTTTTCCCGACGCACTCCCGAACGCCGCTGCCGCCTCTGCTCGCCGCCGGCGATGCTCCGGCCGTCCCCGACGTCGGTCGTCGGCACTATCGTGTGCGCGGCGTCGGGCCGCGCCCTTAGGTCCAAGCCGCAGGTCTTGAGGCCCCCAGTAGTGCAGCCCCGGCCAACTCTGGCAAGGCGCCGCCGTTGCTTTGGTCGCCGGAGCTAGCTCCGGCACCACCGCTGACCTGGCCGGCCGGGGCCACCCCCTGGGTCGTTGACCCGTGGGCCCGACTAACCTGTTGACTTCGGTCAACTGCTGACTGGGCACTCTGGCGCACTGACATGCGGGCCCCGCCGTGTAATTAATTTAACTAAACCAGTTTTATATTTAAAAGTAATTAGTTTAGCTAATTAGTCACTGACATGTGGGGCCCAACTGCTAATTAACCCCTATTCTTATAAAATAACCCACTGTTAACCCTCTATCTATGACATGTGGGACCCGCTGGTCAGTTTCACCTGGTCAATGAGTCTGTTGACTACTGACGTCATCAGCACATCATGCTGACGTCATTTTATCTTTTCTGACTAATTGAATTAAATCCAGAAAATGGTTTAATCTTTGAAAATTCATAGTATTTAAACCGTAACTCGGATGAAAATGTTTTCTACACGAAAGTTGCTCAGAAAAACGAGACGAATCCGAATACGCGATCCGTTCGTCTGCCACATGCCCCTAACTACCTGAACATGCAACCTTTCCCCTCCGTTTCATTTGTCCGAAAATGCTAAACCTGGGGAAACATTCCCGGATGTTATCCCCCTTCACCGGTAACGTGTAGCACCGTGTTAGAACACGTCTAGTTCTTCCTATTGTCCTGTTATGCTCTTGCTTGCTATGTATTTACTGTTTCTCCCCCCTCTTCTCTCCGGTAGACCCCGAGACCGCTGCTGATGCCCCTGTGATCGACTACGTCACCGACGACCCCTTCTTCTTGTCTGAGCAACCAGGCAAGCCCCCCCTCCCCTTGATCACCAGATATCGCCTACTCTCCTCTATACTGCTTGCATTAGAGTAGTGTAGTATGTTACAGCTTTCATTATTCCTAACCTGATGCATAGCCTGTCTTTGATACTGCTGTTGATACCTTTACCTGCAATCTTACTTGCTTAGTATAGGATGCTAGTGTTCCATCAGTGGCCCTACACTCTTGTCGGTCTGCCATGCTATACTACTAGGCTGTGATCACCTCGGGAGGTGATCATGGATATATATTATACTATATACATGATACATGTGGTGACCAAAGTCGGGTTGGCTCGAGGAGTACCCGCGAGTGGATCTTTGAGGCGGAGCGGTAGGGCAGTTCGGGGCTCCCTGGGTGTGAGGTGAGCCTGGCCCTGTTGTCGTTCGCGGATACTTAACACGCTTAACGAGATCTGGGTATTTGATCTGAGTCTGGCCATTTGGTCTATACGCACTAACCAACTACGCGGGAAAGATATGGGCACTCGGCGTCGTGGTATCAGCCGAAGCACTTTTTGACGTCAGCGGCCGAGTGGCGCGCGCCGCATTGGATCGTAAGCTGGCACTTGTATTAAGGGGGCTAGATCTGCTTCCGGCCGCGTACGCAACGTGCAGGTGTGCTCAGGGCGATGGGCCCAGACCCCTGCGCGCATAGGTTTAGACCGGCGTGCTGACCGCTCTGTTGTGCCTAGGTGGGGCTGCGACGTGTTGATCTTCCGAGGCCGGGCATGACCCAGGAAAGTGTGTCCGGCCAAATGGGATCAAGCGTGTTGGGCTATGTGGTGCACCCCTGCAGGGAAGTTTATCTATTCGAATAGCCGTGTCCCTCGGTAAAAGGACGACCCGGAGTTGTACCTTGACCTTATGACAACTAGAACCGGATACTTAATAAAACACACCCATCCAAGTGCCAGATACAACCCGGTGATCGCTCTCTAACAGGGCATCGAGGAGGGGATCGCCGGGTAGGATTATGCTATGCGATGCTAATTGGAGGACTTTAGTCTACTCTCTTCTATATGCTGCAAGACGGAGGCGACCAGAAGCGTAGACTTCGATAAGACTAGCTATCCCCCTCTTATTCTGGCATTCTGCAGCTCAGTCCACTGATATGGCCCCTTTACACATATATCCATGCATATGTAGTGTAGCTCCTTGCTTGCGAGTACTTTGGATGAGTACTCACGGTTGCTTTTCTCCCCCCTTTCCCCCTTTCCCTTCTACCCGGTTGCCGCAACCAGACGATGGAGTCCAGGATCCAGACGCCACCGTCGACGATGACTCCTACTACTCTGGAGGTGCCTACTACTACGTGCAGCCCGCTGACGACGACCAGGAGTAGTTAGGAGGATCCCAGGCAGGAGGCCTGCGCCTCTTTCGATTGTATCCCAGTTTGTGCTAGTCATCTTATGGCAACTTGTTTAACTTATGTCTGTACTCAGATATTGTTGCTTCCGCTGACTCGTCTATGATCGAGCACTTGTATTCGAGCCCTCGAGGCCCCTGGCTTGTATTATGATGCTTGTATGACTTATTCTATTTGTAGAGTTGTGTTGTGATATCTTTCCGTGAGTCCCTGATCTTGATCGTACACATTTGCGTGCATGATTAGTGTACGATTGAGTTCGGGGGCGTCATAATTTTCAAAGCCATTAGGGAATTTGACTCATGAATAGCTTTTTTGTGGGCAGTCCAGAGATAATCTAGTGTCATGATGTTGCAGCCCGGGAGCTCGAAAAGGTAGCTTTTTTTTAGACATGAACAGGTAGCTGGCGCCCGCTGCATTGCCTTGCTGGGCCGGCCCGCAATGAGAATGCATAGCGAACAAAAATCGCCAGTAAAAAGCAAAAGTATGGCTGCTTCAGGAATCCATCTCATGTCGCTTGAGTAGGAAAGGCTTGGTCAAGGTTAGCTGACCGCCAAAACCATTGAACACTTGTGATTTAGTAGCGCTAACGGACCGACAACTAGTATGGCCGCGCTATTTATTTTTATTTTTTCTTATTTATAAAATCGTGAATTTTAAAATGTTCATCGATTTTATGACTAAAGTTCACAAACTGAAAAAAAGTTCATCGATTTTGAGAAATAGCTCATCATTTTTGAAGCAAAGTTCACAAACATAAAGAACTTCACCGATGTTGGAAAAAAACTTTATGGAAAAGTCTAAGAGTTCATCGTTTTCGAAAAAATGTTCATCATTTTCGAAAAAAGTTCATCGATTTTATGACTAAAGTTCACAAACTTAAAAAAACTTCATCGATTTTGAGAAATAGTTCATCATTTATTAATAAAAGTTCACAAACATAAAAAAGATCACCGATGTTGGAAATTTTTTATGAAAAGGTCTAAAGAGTTCATCATTTTTGAAGAAAAGTTCACAAACATAAACGGGAGGCGAGCGGAGTGGGACGAGCCCAGATCAAGCGGCTGCAGGCGCCGGTTTATAGAAAACAGTAATAACCGCTGTGAAATCCTATTTGGCGCCTTTACTGTGCGCTAGCGGGGTTTGAACAAAGGAACTCTTGCTGGAAACAGCAGCACACTCGCCACTAGGACACAACCTTATTGTCTTTTATTCTTTACCCTGGTCGCGGTTCTTATTCCTTTTTTCTTGTTCCGTTTTCCTTTTTCTATTTTTTGTTTTCTTAAATGTGCGAACTTGGTTCAAACTCATGACTTTTTTAAGTTCAATGAATTTTTTTCAAAATCGATATACTTTTTTTTACAAAAATCAATGAACTTTTTTTAAAATCAATAAACTTTGTTACATGTTCGATAAATTTTTTCCAGAATCAATGAACTATTTCAAGGTTAATGAACTTTTTTTCAAATTCGATGAACTTCTTTCAAAATCGATGAACTATTTTCAAAATTGATGAATTTTTTTAAATTCTTTAAACTTTTTCTGTATTCGATGAACTATTTTCAAAATTGATGAATTTTTTTAGATTCTTTAAACTTTTTCTGTATTCGATGAACTTTTTTCAAAATCGATGAACATTTTCTCAAATTTGACCACCTTTTTTCCTAATTTGATGAACCTTTCTCATGTTGGATGAACTTTTTTCAAAATTGAAGAACATTTTCTCAGGTTTGACGAACTTTTTTCCTAATTTGATGATCTTTTTTCAAATTTAATGAACTTTTCTTTGCATTTGATGTACTATTATCAAAATAGATGAACATTTTTTCAAATTCAACTAACATTTTTCCTAATTTTATGAATGTTTTTTAGGTTGGATGAACTATTTTGAAGTTCAATGAAATTCTTTTCAAAGTCCACGAACTTTTATTAATTTTTATGAACTTTTCTTAATACATTGATGAACTTTTTTTTTTCAATCGATGAGCTTTTATTCAAAATTGATGAGCTTCTTTTCAAAATTGATAAACTTCTTCCAAAATCGATGAACTATTTTTCAAAACTGATGAACTTCTTTTCATGCTTGTGAACTTTTTGAAATAGGTGTTTCTTTTCTAATGCATGATTTGTTCTCAAATCTGTGAAATTTCAAATTATCTTCACATTTATGTTAAAAAAAATCTTGTTTTTGCAAAAGTTATATACAGTAAATATTATGGCTGCACAAATTCTTAAGGAGATGGCGCTGTAATTATTCAAAAGCGGTTGGTTTGTCTGCTGGTTAGGCAACAGTCTCCAAAGCTTGACGGCGTGACTTTGAATCCTGACCGGCGCAGCATTTTTATGGGAATCTTTTTGCGCTATATATGAATTCTATTCCGCTATGCAGCTTCTCGTGTGCCGGCCCACCAGGTGGGGCGTGCGAGCGCCAGCTGCCTGATCCGGCGCTTAAGGCGCCGGTTTAGAGGTCTCATAACTGGCGCCTGTAGCGCCGAATAGGGTTTGCCTTGCAGCCCTGCCAATTCTTGCTTTAACATCCTATCCGCAATTTTGTTGTTGTTATAGGTCTATGGTTGGGCCAACTAAGAGATTGTCTAAGGTATTACGAGGTGGATGCCGGCCATTTAGGCCTACCAAAAAAGAGCTCTGAAGTAGTACAAGCATTTTTTTCTTCACCGGAAAAAACAAAAAGATTAACTTTTGTTTGCTTCTCTAAAAGATGTACGGAGAAGCATTTTAAGTATACCAGTTTTTTTGGTCTATTCTCTCATAATCTTACGAATCAGAACTGCCCTTAGATTCTCCCAGAATTTAGAATCCATATATCTTTCGACAATCCTAGTTACTTAGGGTCCACAAAGCTAGGATACTCTTATGACAAATAAAAATAGATTCCTTGTTTCTCTTCGAAAAATTGAGTCCATATGTGGAGTTCAAGGTTATTCAGCATTTTCGCTAGTCCACTACTTTATTCTTTTTTAAATGGAGTATATATATATATCAATCTATTAATCAAGCTAAAGAAAATTGCCCCATTATTATTGAAAACATGAGTGAAACCCATTATAACAATTTAAAACCGTTGGCACAAGACATGACTAGTACCATCGGCTGACCTAGCAACAAGTTAAAACCGTTGGCACAAGACATGACTAGCACCATCGACTGACCTAGCAACAAGTTAAAACCGTTGGCACAAGACATGACTTGCACCATTGACTTACCTAGCAACAAGTTAAAACTGTTGGCATAAGACATGACTTGCACCATCGACTGACCTAGCAACAAGTTAAAGCCGTAGGCACAAGACATGACTTGCACCATCGACTGACCTAGCAACAAGTTAAAACTGTTGGCACAAGACATGACTTGCACCATCGACTGACGTAGAAACAAGATAAAACCGTCACATGACAAGTATATTTGTACAACAATCTGCTGGCGCTGGCGGCGGCCACGCTGAGCTGCAATGGTGGTTTGGTGCAAGGGGGACACGACGTGATGGCAACCGAGGCGAGATAGCAAGCTACAACAGTGACTTGAATTTGTTGGAACCGTGATCGAGAACAGTTACGGCGGTCACCGCAGGCGAGTCAGAAACTTTATTTTTGCGGGGAGATGGAATCATGGTCACATGATTGTCAACGCTACACCTGTCTATCCATCAATCATGGCCGAATTGAAATTACTCGAGGTACAAATTGGGGATAGGGGAAGGGGATCGAGCGTTCCTGAGCTACACGCAATTGTCGTGCCTCGGCTTCTAGCCGTTTTGCCAGCTACTACTCAATTAATTTGCGTTCTCTATTACTCAATACTACTTGACCACTAGACTGAGGGTGATAAGGAGATGCAATTCTATGATTAACATCATACTTAGCAAGAATTTTACGGAAAGCATCATGAATAAAATGTGAACCACCATCAGTCTTTAAATATCTAGGGACTCCAAACCTCGGAAAAATAACTTATTTAAGCATTTTAATAGAAGTGTTATGATCAGCACTACTAGTTGGAATAGCTTCTACCCAATTAGTAACATAATCAACAGCGACTAAAAAATGTGTGTAACCATTAGAGGAAGGAAAAGGTCCCATATAATCGAAGCCTCAAACATTAAATGGTTCAATAACAAGTGAATAATTCATAGGCATTTCTTGATGTCTACTAATATTACCAATTCTTTGACATTCATCACAAGATAAGACAAACTTACGGGCATCCTTGAAGAGAGTAGGCCAATAAAAACCGGATTGCAATACCTTATGTGCAGTTCTATCTCCACCGTGGTGTCCTCTGTAAGCCTCGGAGTGACACTTGCATAGGATCTGTTCCTGTTCATGCTCAGGTACACAACGTCTAATAACACCATCTACTCCTTCTTTATAAAGAGGTGGGTCATCCCAGAAGTAATGCCTCAAATCATAGAAAAACTTTTTCTTTTGCTGGTATGTGAAACTAGGTGGTATAAAAATTTAGCAACAATATAATTAGCATAATCAGCATACCATGGGGTAGTACGTGAAGCATTTATGACATTTAATTGTTCATCAGGAAAGCTATCAATAATAGGTAGTGAGTCATCAAGAACATTCTCTAGTCTAGACAAGTTGTCTGCAACGGGGTTCTCAACCCCCTTTCTATCAACAATATGTAAATCAAATTCTTGTTGCAAGAGAACCCATCTAATAAGTATAGGTTTAGCATCTTTCTTTTCCATCAGGTATTTAATAGCAGCATGATCAGTGTGAATAGTTACTTTAGAATCAACAATATAAGGTCTAAACTTATCACAAGCAAATACAACTGCTAGGAATTCTTTTTCAGTAGTAGCATAATTTCTCTGAGCATTTTCTAGAGTTTTACTAGAATATTGAATAACATTTAATTTCTTATCAACTCTTTTCGCTAGAACAGCACCTACAGCATAATCACTAGCATCACACATAATTTCAAAGGGCAAATTCCAATCAGGTGGCCGAACAATAGGTGCAGATATCAATGCTTTCTTAAGTATTTCAAATGCTTCTACACAATCATCATCAAATACAAATGGTATATCTTTTTGTAATAAACTAGCAGAGTGGCCCGCTCGATGCGCGGGCTAGGCTTTTATAAAGTTTATTAAAGAGTCTCCAAATTGATATAGATATTCCTAAATGGTTAAAGAAATTAACAAATGCACACACAATTAATCAACAAATATAGTCTTTCTTAATACAAAAAAGTTTGCTTATAGGAATATGATTTGCGTACATTATTAACTTTATTACAATTTACTACCCCTCGGTTTATGAAAATATATTGTTCGGGACTTTCACAGGCAACATTAACACCATGGAGGCCATCAAAGGAGAATAGTATTCAACATGATGATTCTCCCCCAGCCTTTGTCCAAATGTTAAAAAGTTTGAAAATAACCTAATGAAAATCATATACTTGTGTCTCTTAGATTAATATTGTGGAAAATATTTTTGGTCGTCTTTAAAGAACTAAGTTTAGCGCAAGGCGCAAAATGTAGAAGTATTGTTTATTTTCTTGCACATGGTGCAAAATGTTCCTTTATTTCTTGAAAAATCAGTACCATAGTGTTTATTCAATGTAGTATGTTCACTATTCTCTCTACAGTACATAACATTGTGAGCAGCTATGAGCAAGTTATTCCCATAGAGTTGATCATCATAACCTACATAATTAAGCAAACATCCCCATAAAGAAAATTTGGGAAAGATTAAATAGAATTGATAGGAATAGACTTACAGACATCATTCAATATTGGCTAGAAAAAACATGCATAATCATTGCCAGGAATCTTGAATATACAATTAAGTGAATCATCGAAAACAGCCCAAATAATTTTAGGTATAACACCATATAAAATTAAATGAATAATCATCTAACTATCCTTAAACAAAAAAATGGTTATGAACACACTTTGTATCCTATAACCGACATTCTCAAGTCACTTTAATGTCTCCTAAAATCTTCAGATGAACATGAATCCATGAAGCCAAAAATTAGATTCTGCATAGATGACAAAGAAACAAAAACTGGTTAGACCAATAGAAAAAATATGACCACAAAGTTATTTCCGAAATTCTGAATAAAACATACCTTGTAGCTGATCATTTAGTTTGATTCAATAGGGCCATGATGTGGGGAAGGTGCCGGGACATCGAACACTCGAGACTAATTAGAGTTCCCATGTGCCACAATTTGCTCTCTGTTCTTTCCTTAACATATCTTATATCTGAGCATTCAAATCCGCTCTATGAAGTAGAAGGTTATGAGATATCTTTCTTCTTCGGATTAGAGAGAAAATTTCATTGAAGTTGGTAATTAGCATGTTTGTACGTAGATAGATTCATTAAAAGAATGTTGCTGATGCAACTTCACGGTAAACTTTCAAAGAAACCAACAAAATAGTTAACATATACTGTCAAAATAGAAAATCTATTCTTAATAAAAGCTATCTAATGGAAGTAAGGAACTTCATTTTGTAAGTGTAAATCACTGCATAGGCTAACTGCAATGTTTTGGCAACCTCAAAACATTGCCTGAATAAATAATATAAATCTTTAAATATTTAGACATGAAAACAACTGATGTCGTAAAAATCAAAGATTTTATATAATTCATGTTCGACAGAGTGTTGGGGAACGTAGCAGAAATTCAAAATTTTCCTACGTGTCACCAAGATCTATCTATGGAGAGACCAGCAACGAGGGGAAGTAGAGTGCATCTACATACCCTTGTAGATCGCTAAGAGGAAGCGTTCAAGTGAACGGGGTTGATGGAGTCGTACTCGTCGTGATCCAAATCACCGATGACCAAGTGCCGAACGGACGGCACCTCCGCGTTCAACACACGTACAGCCCGGTGACGTCTCCCATGCCTAGATCCAGCAAGGAGAGAGGGAGAGGTTGAGGAAGACTCCATCCAGCAGCAGCACAACGGCGTGGTGGTGGTGGAGGAGCGTGGCGATCCTGCAGGGCTTCGCCAAGCACCGCAAGAGAGGAGGAAGAAGAGACGCAGGACCGCACCAACGAGAGATCGAATCGCGTGTCTTATGGGCAGCCCCAGGCCTCACTATGTATAGGGGAGAGGGAGGAGGGTGCGCCCCCTCTAGGGTTCCCACCCCTAGGGGGGCGACAGCCCTAGATGGGAAAGGGTGGCGGCCAAGAGGGGAGGGGAGAGGGAGGCGCACCAATATGGGCCCTAAGGCCCATATCCCCTTAGGGTTTGCCCCCTTTTCACCTCTTAGGCACCTTGGGCCCTTGTGGGAGGCGCACCAGCCCACTTAGGGGCTGGTCCCTCCCCACCCTTGGCCCATGCAAGCCTCTGGGGCAGGTGGCCCCACTTGGTGGACCCCCGAGACCCTCCGGTGGTCCCGGTACACTACCGATAAAACCCGAAACTCTTTCGGTGACCAAAACAGGACTTCCCATATATAAATCTTTACCTCCGGACCATTCCGGAACTACTCGTGACGTCCAGGATCTCATCCGGGACTCCGAACAACATTCGGTAACCACATACAAACTTCCTTTATAACCCTAGCATCATCGAACCTTAAGTGTGTAGACCCTACGGGTTCGGGAGATATGCAGACATGACCGAGACGTTCTCCGGTCAATAACCAATAGCGGGATCTGGATACCCATGTTGGCTCCCACATGTTACATGATGATCTCATCAGATGAACCACGATGTCGAGGATTCGATCAATCCCGTATACAATTCCCTTTGTCTAGCGGTATAGTACTTGCCCGAGATTCGATCGTTGGTATCTCGATACCTTGTTCAATCTCGTTACCGACAAGTCTCCTTTTACTCGTTCCGTAGCACATCATCCCGTGATCAACTCCTTGATCACATTGTGCACATTATGATGATGTCCTACCGAGTGGGCCCAGAGATACCTCTCCGTCACACGGAGTGACAAATCCCAGTCTCGATTCATGCCAACCCAACAGACACTTTCGGAGATACCTGTGGTGTACCTTTATAGCCACCCAGTTACGTTGTGACGTTTGGCACACCCAAAGCACTCCTACGGTATCCGGGAGTTGCACAATCTCATGGTCTAAGGAAACGATACTTGACATTAGAAAAGCTTTAGCATACGAACTACATGATCTTGTGCTAGGCTTAAGATTGGGTCTTGTCCATCACATCATTCTTCTAATGATGTGATCCCGTTATCAATGACATCCAATGTCCATGGTCAGGAAACCGTAACCATCTATTGATCAACGAGCTAGTCAACTAGAGGCTTACTAGGGACATGGTGTTGTCTATGTATCCACACATGTATCTGAGTTTCCTATCAATACAATTCTAGCATGGATAATAAACGATTATCATGAACAAGGAAATATAATAATAACTAATTTATTATTGCCTCTAGGGCATATTTCCAACAGTCTCCCACTTGCACTAGAGTCAATAATCCAGTTCACATCGATATGTGATTAACACTCAAGGTCACATCCTTATGTGACTAACACCCAAGAGTTCTGGGTTTGATCATGTTATGCTTGTGAGAGAGGTTATAGTCAACGGGTCTGAACCTTTCAGATCTGTGTGTGCTTTACAAATATCTATGTCATCTCCTAGATGCAGCTACCACGCTCTATTTGGAGCTATTCCAAATAACTGTTCTACTATACGAATCCAGTTTACTACTCAGAATAATCTGGATTAGTGTCAAAGCTTGCATCGGCGTAACCCTTTACGACGAACTCTTTTACCACCTCCATAATCGAGAAAATTCCTCAGTCCAGTAGTTACCAAGGATAACCTTGACCGCTGTCCTGTGATCCATTCCTGGATCACTCTTGTACCCCTTGACTGACTCATCGCAAGGCGCACTTCAGATGCGTTACACAGCATAGCATACTGTAGAGCCTATGTCTTAAGCATAGGGGACGACCTTCATCCTTTCTCTCTCTTCTGCCGTGGTCAGGTCTTGAGTCTTACTCAATACTCACACGTGTAATACAGCCAAGAACTCCTTCTTTGCTGATCTATTTTGAATTCCTTCAAAATCTTGTCACGGTATGTATTCATTTGAAAATACTATTAAGCGATTTTGATCTATCCTTATAGTCTTGATGCTCAATGTTTAAGTAGCTTAATCCAGGTTTTCCATTGAAAACACTTTTCAAATAACCCTATATGCTTTCCAAAAATTCTACATCATTTCTGATCAACAATATGTCAACAACATATACTCATCAGAAATTCTATAGTGCTCCCACTCACTTCTTTGTAAATACAAGTTTCTCATAAACTTTGTATAAACCCAAAATCTTTGATCATCTCATCAAAGTGTACATTCCAACTCCGAGATGCTTACTCCAGTCCTTAGAAGGATTGCTGGAGCTTTGCATACTTGTTAGCATCTTTCAGGATCGACAAAATCTTCTAGTTGTATCACATACAACCTTTCCTCAAGAACAAGGAAACAATATTTTGACATCCCATCTGCAAGATTTCATAAATAATGCAGTACCTGCTAATTCCAACAGACTCTTAGCATCGCTACGAGTGAGAAAGTCTCATCGCAGTCAACTCCTTGAACTTGTCGGAAAACATCTTAATGACAAGTCGAGCTTTCTTAATGGTGATACTTACCATCATTGTCCGTCTTCCTTTTAAAATCCATCTGTACTCAACAGCCTCACGACCATCGAGCCGTTCTGCCAAAGTCTACACTTTGTTTTCATACATGGATCCTCTCTCGGATTTTATGGCCTCGAGCCATTTATCGGAATTCGGGCCCACCATCGCTTCTCCATAGCTCGTAGGTTCATTGTTGTCTAGCAACATGACTTCCAAGACAGGATTACGTACCACTCTGAAGTAGTACGCAACCTTGTCATCCTACGAGGTTTGGGAGTGACTTGATCCGAAGTCTCATGATCACTATCATAAGCTTCCACTTCAATTGGTGTAGGTGCCATAGGAACAACTCCTGTGCCTGCTACACACTAGTTGAAGTGACGGTTCAATAACCTCATCAAGTCTCCACCATCCTCCCACTCAAGTCTTTTGAGAGAAACTTTTCCTCGAGAAAGGACCCGATTTGAGAAACAATCCCTATTGCTTTCGGATCTGAGACAGGAGGTATACCCAACTATGAAGATGCATTTATCCGCTTTGGGTTCGAGCTTATCAGCCTGAAACCTTTTTTCATATAAGCGTCGCAGCCCCAAACTTATAAGAAATGACAGCTTAGGTTTCTCTAAACCATAGTTCATACGGTGTCATCTTATCGGAATTACGTGGTGCCCTATTTAAAGTGAGTGCGGTTGTCTCTAATGCCTAACCCATGAACGATAGTGGTAATTCGATAAGAGACATCATGGTATGCATCATATCCAATAGGGTGCAGTTATGATGTTTGGACACACAATCACACTATGGTGTTCCAGGCGGTACTAGTCGTGAAACAATTTCCACAATGTCTCAATTGTGTACCAAACTCGCAACTCAGATATTCATCTCTATGATCATATCATAGATATTTTATCCCCTTGTCACGACGATATTCAACTTCATTCTAAAATTACTTGAACCATTCAATAATTCAGAATTGTGTTTCATCAGGTAAATATGCTCAGTATCTACTCAAATCATCTATGAAGTAAGAGCATAACAATATCCACTGCGTGCCTCAGCACTCATTGGACTGCACACATCAAAATGTGTTACTTCCAACAAGTTGCTTTCTTGCTCCATTTTACTGAAACCGAAGCTTTCAGTCATCTTGCCCATGTGGTATGATCTGCATGTCTCAAGCGATTCAAAATCAAGTGAGTCCAAACGGTCCATCTGCATGGAGTTTCTTCATGCGTATATACCAATAGACATGGTTCACATGTCTCAATCCTTTTCAAAAATGAGTGAGTCCAAAGATCCATCAACATGGAGCTTCTTCATGCGTTTTATACCAATATGACTTACATGGCAGTGCCACAAGTAGGTGGTACTATCATTACTATATTATATCTTTTGGCATGAACATGTGTATCACTATGATCGAGATTCAATAAACCATTCATTTTAGGTGCAAGACCATTGAAGGTATTATTCAAATAAATAGAGTAACCATTATTCTCCTTAAATGAATAACCGTATTGCGATAGACATAATCCAATCATGTCTATGCTGAACGCAAACACCAAATAACAATTATTTAGGTTTAACACCAATCTCGATGGTAGAGGGAGCGTGCGATGCTTGATCACATCAACCTTGGAAACACTTCCAACACATCTCGTCAGCTCACCTTTAGCTAGTCTCCGTTTATTCCGTAGCTTTTATTTCGAGTTACTAACACTTAGCAACCGAACCGGTATCTAATACCCTGATGCTACTAGGAGTACTAGTAAAGTACACATTCACATAATGTATATCCAATATACTTCTATCGACAGCCTTCTCATCTACCAAGTATCTAGGGTAATTCTGCTCCAGTGGCTGTTCCCCTTATTACAGAAGCACTCAGTTTCGGGTTTGGGTTCAACCTTGGGTTTCTCCACTAGAGCAGCAGCTGATTTGCCGTTTTCATGAAGTATCCCTTCTTGCCCTTGCCCTTCTTGAAACTAGTGGTTTCACTAACCATCAACAATTGATGCTCCTTCTTGATTTCTACTTTCGCGGTGTCAAACATCGCGAATATTTCAAGGATCATCATATCTATCCCTGATATGTTATAGTTCATTACGAAGCTCTAGCAGCTTGGTGGCAATGTCTTTGGAGAAACATCACTATCTTATCTGGAAGATCAACTCCCACTCGATTCAAGTGATTGTTGTACTCAGACAATCTGAGCACAAGCTCAATGATTGAGCTTTTCTCCCTTAGTTTGCAGGCCAAGAAAATCATCGGAGGTCTTATACCTCTTGACGTGGGCACGAGCCTGAAATCCCAATTTCAGCCCTCGAAACATCTTATATGTTCCGCGACATTTCAAAAATGTCTTCGGTGCCTCAATTCTAAACCATTTATCATTACCGAACTATCATGTAGTCATCAAAACGTGTATGTCAGATGTTCGCAACATTCACAGACCACGTTCGAGGTCCAGCACACCGAGCGGTGCATTAAGGACACAAGCCTTCTACTGTCCGCATAATTGCTACTATCAACTTTCAACTATATTTTCTCTAGGAACATATCTAAAACAGTACAACTAAAGCGCGAGCTTACGACATAATTTGCAAAGATCTTTTGACTATGTTCAGGATAATTAAGTTCATCTTATGAACTCCCACTCAAATAGACATCCCTCTAGTCATCCAAGTGATTACATGATCCGAGTCAACTAGGCCGTGTCCGATCATCACGTGAGACGGACTAGTCAACGTCGATGAACATCTTCATGTTGATCGTATCTACCATACGACTCATGCTCGACCTTTCGGTCTTCTGTGTTCCGAGGCCATGTCTGTACATGCTAGGCTCGTCAAGTCAACCTAAGTGTTTGCATGTGTTCCGAGGCCATGTCTGTACATGCTAGGCTCGTCAACACCCGTTGTATGTGAACGTTAGGATCTATCACACCCGATCATCACGTGGTGCTTCGAAACAACGAACTTTCGCAACGGTGCACAGTTAGGCGGAACACTTTCTTGAAATTTTTAATGAGGGATCATCTTATTTACTACCGTCGTTCTAAGCAAATAAGATGTATAAACATGATAAACATCACATGCAATCAAATAGTGACATGATATGGCCATCATCACTTTGCTCCTTTTGATCTCCATCTTCGGGGCTCCATGATCATCGTCATCACCGGCATGACACCATGATCTACATCATCATGATCTCCATCATCGTGCCTTCATGAAGTTGTCACGTCAACTATTACTTCTACTACTATGGCTAACGCTTTAGCAATAAGGTAAAGTAATTACATGACATTTATGTTGACACGCAGGTCATAAATAAATTAAAGACAACTCCTATGGCTCCTGCCGGTTGTCATACTCATCGACATGCAAGTCGCGATTCCTATTACAAGAACATGATCAATCTCATACATCACATATATCATTCATCACATCCTTTTGGCCATATCACATCACATGGCATACCCTGCAAAAACAAGTTAGACGTCCTCTAATTGTTGTTTGCATGTTTTACGTGGCTGCTATGGGTTTCTAGCAAGAACGTTTCTTACCTACGCAAAACCACAACGTGATATGTCAATTGCTATTTACCCTTCATAAGGACCCTTTTCATCGAATCCGATCCAACTAAAGTGGGAGAGACTGGCACCTGCTAGCCACCTTATGCAACTAGTGCATGTCAGTCGGTGGAACCTGTCTCACGTAAGTGTACGTGTAAGGTCAGTCTGGGCCGCTTCATCCCACAATGCCGCCGAATAGAGATTGGACTAGTAACGGTAAGCATATTGAACAAAATCAACGCCCACAACTAATTTGTGTTCTACTCGTGCAAAGAATCTACGCAATAGACCTAGCTCATGATGCCACTGTTGGGGAACGTAGCAGAAATTCAAAATTTTCCTACGTGTCACCAAGATCTATCTATGGAGAGACCAGCAACGAGGGGAAGGAGAGTGCATCTACATACCCTTGTAGATCGCTAAGCGGAAGCGTTCAAGTGAACGAGGTTGATGGAGTCGTACTCGTCGTGATCCAAATCACCGATGACCATGTGCCGAACGGACGGCACCTCCGCGTTCAACACACGTACAGCCCGGTGACGTCTCCCATGCCTTGATCCAGCAAAGAGAGAGCGAGAGGTTGAGGAAGACTCCATCCAGCAGCAGCACAACGGCGTGGTGGTGGTGGAGGAGCGTGGCGATCCTGCAGGGCTTCGCCAAGCACCGCAAGAGAGGAGGAAGAAGAGACGCAGGGTTGCACCAACGAGAGATCGAATCGCGTGTCTTATGGGCAGCCCGAGGCCTCACTATATATAGGGGAGAGGGAGGAGGGTGCGCCCCCTCTAGGGTTCCCACCCCTAGGTGGGGCGGCAGCCCTAGATGGGAAAGGGTGGCGGCCAAGAGGGGAGGGGAGAGGGAGGCGCACCAATATGGGCCCTAAGGCCCATATCCCCTTAGGGTTTGCCCCCTTTCAACCTCTTAGGCACCTTGGGCCCATGTGGGAGGCGCACCAGCCCACTTAGGGGCTGGTCCCTCCCCACCCTTGGCCCATGCAAGCCTCCGGGGCAGGTGGCCCCACTTGGTGGACCCCCGAGACCCTCCGGTGGTCCCGGTACACTACCGCTAAAACCCGAAACTCTTACGGCGACCAAAACAGGACTTCCCATATATAAATCTTTACCTCCGAACCATTCCGGAACTCCTCGTGACGTCCAGGATCTCATCCGGGACTCCGAACAAAATTCGGTAACCACATACAAACTTCCTTTATAACCCTAGCGTCATCGAACCTTAAGTGTGTAGACCCTACGGGTTCGGGAGACATGCAGACATGACCGAGACGATCTCCGGTCAATAACCAACAGCGGGATCTGTATACCCATGTTGGCTCCCACATGTTCCACGATGATCTCATCATATGAACCACGATGTCGAGGATTCGATCAATCCCGTATACAATTCCCTTTATCTAGCGGTATAGTACTTGCCCGAGATTCGATCGTCGGTATCTCGATACCTTGTTCAATCCCATTACCGACAAGTCTCCTTTTACTCGTTCCATAGCACATCATCCCGTGATCAACTCCTTGATCACATTGTGCACATTATGATGATGTCCTACCGAGTGGGCCCAGAGATACCTCTCCGTCACACGAAGTGACAAATCCCAGTCTCGATTCGTGCCAACCCAACAGACACTTTCGGAGATACCTGTAGTGTACCTTTATAGCCACCCAGTTACGTTGTGACGTTTGGCACACCCAAAGCACTCCTACGGTATCCGGGAGTTGCACAATCTCATGGTCTAAGGAAACGATACTTGACATTAGAAAAGCTTTAGCATACGAACTACATGATCTTGTGCTAGGCTTAGGATTGGGTCTTGTCCATCACATCATTCTTCTAATGATGTGATCCCGTTATCAATGACATCCAATGTCCATGGTCAGGAAACCGTAACCATCTATTGATCAACGAGCTAGTCAACTAGAGGCTTACTAGGGACATGGTGTTGTCTATGTATCCACACATGTATCTGAGTTTCCTATCAATACAATTCTAGCATGGATAATAAACGATTATCATGAACAAGGAAATATAATAATAACTAATTTATTATTGCCTCTAGGGCATATTTCCAACACAGAGTACATAGTATATGCTTAATAATAAGCTAATAAAGTTAGCACTAGAAGATTGAATATATCCCACACATACTCTTACCCTATGTAATCGGCCTTTTATTTTACAGAATAATAGGCTAAAAGCTAACCCTAATTATGTAGAATCTATTGGTCTAATAAAGAAAAGGAAGTCACCACTTCTTTCTCATGTGCCCATGTTGGACATAATAAGTAGAAGATATTCTTATTAAGGGGTTCTAGAAAACATAGCATGCGATTTAGCACGAAAAGTAGAAGCACTTCCATCACCACATTCCATTAGGAGTGAATTTCCACAAATTACCGACCGCTCGATATTTGCATCATTGCTGCAAATCCAAGGAATAAACATCACCTTGTCATCTTATTTTTTGCAAGCTTTAAATTTCATGTCTGCAACTATAGTAAGGACATGTTATCCAAGCAGACCAAGCTTCTCTTTGTAATCACTGCACCACTTCATATTAAAAAGGTAATCATTCTGCCTGATTCAAATCAGTGAATCATGTTTAAATACTTGGTCCTATGAAAAGAAACTGGATGGACATGAATTATCGATATTTTGGAAACATAGGC
This sequence comes from Aegilops umbellulata, assembly GCA_032464435.1. Classification (NCBI taxonomy): domain Eukaryota; kingdom Viridiplantae; phylum Streptophyta; class Magnoliopsida; order Poales; family Poaceae; genus Aegilops; species Aegilops umbellulata. The sequence continues at coordinate 663,330,258 of CP136060.1, forward strand.
TTCACAAAAGCTACTACAGTCATAAAAATAAATGATGTTCAGACTTGTAGCTATCTAGAATGTACGAACTATTTTTGGAACTCAAATTGAAACAAGATTTTCATCACTGCTTGATACCCTTTTGTGAGAGGATCTTTGGATCAAGTATGATATGATATGAATTTACATAATTCAATGTTGTCGGTCAGTTTCAGAAAGGATTTCCTTTGTCTAACCATTGTATGAACTGAATTGATGTATGCACAAAGCTTATAAACCTTACAGACAAATTTATGTGCTAGGTACAGAATATTGTGCACAAATTTATATGCTCTAAGAAGCCATTGGTTGCTATTATTTGGAAGATAAACACTAAATCGACTTAGACTACAGGTAAACTAACATTGCTTGCTCGGTGCAGAATATTAAGCTAGCAAGCATAGGAAACAAATTTGTGTGCTTAGTCTAAACTGGTTAAAACGGAAAAAGGAATATTGATCAGAACTACAAACAAACATGCCACATGCATTCAGTCAGTTGGCTAGAATTTTAGCACTCATGAAAATGCAAAATTGCGGATTGGAGAACAAATTAAACTTATCTACATATAATCTGCAAAACACATAACCTGGAAAAAAACATCTTAAGGATGTCAATTGAAGAATATATATAGGTGTCCATACCTATAACCTCTAAGCTAATATGGACGGTAGATAGCTTCCTTGTAGGACAATGCTGGATGTAGGACTCTAATGATAAGTGGTATCAAGGGACGAAGCTAAATAATTTCATCGGGTATAACTTATGTTTTCTTCACAATAGTTGGTAATATGACTTGGTTTCATGTTGGAACTTCGCCATATTCATTTTATTGTCATAGTTCGAACAGTATCGCAAAGCCGTTTGCAGATATGTGTAAGTATTTTTCTCACGAAGAAAGGGAAGGCCCTTTAGAACTCCAGATAGTGTGTGTCAGGTATATCCTTGCTGGCATGGGTATAAAGCTAAGTTGTTCTGTAGTTAAACATATAGACAAGATGATGTGATCTACTTCTAGCAAGGATATGAAAATATTGCTGAATACGAACACACACTTGTGGTTTGTGGTGTAGCAACTAGAAGATAAATCTACCTGTTTAGAATTTGATACACAGTCTCAATTAATCAGGTTGACAAATAAATAAATATTTCCCTTTGTAATTGCAATTACTAATTTTTGATTGATTTTAACATATCGTAAAATTAGTTAATATTCATATATATACATGGAAAACATTTTGGTAGTACTATAGTTAGAGATGTTTACCCTTAGCATGGCTATAACTGCAGTTAGAGATGTTCTGTTATATAAGGCGAGGCAAAAGGGTTGTACGACCTTAAGAAATAAGCACTTAACTAAACAACCGACATTGTACTGGTAGTAGTGGTTGGGCCGCTGACACACTGATGTACTGGTTGCTGATGGCGCCACCAAATCTTAAAGAAGAGTTGCAGTTCATATGAGCATTATTGATATGATTACCATTCTTGGAACACGCACAACACAATCACAGAAATGAACGGTGTCTAAATTCTGAAGTCAATCCACATTATAAAATCTTACTTCCACTAAATAGTTGTGAAACAAAAATGTAACTTACTTCCACTAAATAGATATCAATATGTTTTGAGCCTAAAACCGTATGCACCTCATGTAAATGACAATTAGCTCTGTCACCTCCTTTCTTAATCTGAAAATAATGTATAATCTACAAAAATATGTGTGTTTCCTTCATATAACAGAATTGTTTCCCTGATGCCCATGGATCCCATAGTATCCTGAACAATAGTAGAGGCATACCTTGTACAGATTATTCTGTATCTTGCTAGGTACAGCGCTCATAAGAAAAAGTAATTCTGCAGGTAACGGGTCACTGTTACGAATTCTGGAGTATGTTTTCAGCTTATTCTCACATTCATGTTAAGATATGAAATAGACTCCGAAGCGTATTCCAGTTATATTTTTAAAATATAAGGACTAAGGGATAGTTAGAGTCTTTAATTCTCAGCTCTATTAGAATTGGTATGGAACCTACTAGCAGATTTACCTAGAGATCCCGACTATAAACATCCTCATCATGTGCAGATTGATGGATGGTCGCAAGTGTACGGGGGAGCGGAGAGGCAGATGGCCACCAAACAAATCTGCATCCTTTAAGAAATCCGCATCTTCGGATGTGATTAGGCCGCCGGCGTTGTGCCTAGAGGAGAGAAGAGACGGTGCAAAGGAAGCATTTGGGCATGGAGGGAGGAATCATTAAGGCGTAGAAAAGGAGTGCTCGGAACAACGTTGGGACGTCCGACAGGTACCTGAGATAAGATCTGGCTGCCGCGATGGCGGCGCACATCCTCCTTGCATCTATGGGTTCTTGTACTTCTCCTTCCTCTGCTCATCACCATCGTTACGAAGGCTGTCCAGCCCGATTGCCAAGTTGCAGCGGGTATCATCCTGCACATCGTCGCTACCAGTGGCTTGGAGGTTACCATATGGCAGGCATAGGGCATAGGAGCTTGATGGGATCTGAAGAGAGTTGTTTTTTTGGAGAGAGAGATTTTAATCAGCTTGCATGAGAATTGGCTAGAGGAGCCCGATTGGATCTGATCAGAGCCAAAAAATTGAGAGTTAGATTGTTTTTTTCCTTTGTGCGAGGAAAATACACTAAGGGCATTGGTGGGTAATTTTTTCAACTTATAACAATATGTAAAGATCCAATGGTTGTGATTAGCTAGTTTGTTAACTGAATAGTCAGATGTTTCTAATTACTGTGTGATTTCCTAGACTAAATCTCTTTTCTTTGGTTAGTCTTTATATTACTTTTTATATTAAAATAGATTAGTCAGAGGCCGAGAAATTTTTGAGAAGTCCTTAATGAACCTCCTATAAAATCCGGCGTGACCAAGGAAACTTCTTATACCTTTGATGTCCTTGGGACATGGCATCTTTTCAATAGCATCAACCTTGGCTTTATCAACCTCAATACCTCTTTCGGAAACTTTATGTCCCAAGAGAATACCTTCATTCACCATAAAGTGGCACTTTTCCCAATTCAAGACAAGATTAGTTTCTTCACATCTCTGCAAAACTCGATCAAGGTTGCTCAAGCAATCATCAAAAGAGGATCGATAAACGGACAAATCGTCCATGAAAACCTCACAAATCTTTTCAGAAAAGTCAGAAAATATAGCCATCATGCATCTTTGAAAGGTAGTAGGTGCATTACATAAACCAAAAGGCATACGTCTATAAGCAAAAGTACCAAAAGGGAAAGTAAAAGTGGTCTTTGATTGATCATCAGCTGACATAAGTATTTGAGAGAAACCAGAATAACCATCTAGAAAGCAAAAATGTGTATGTTTGGATAATCTTTCTAGCATATGATCGTTTGATCGATAAAAGGTAAGGGGTAATGATCTTTTTAGCACCCTTATTTAATTTGCGGAAATCAATTACCATCCTATAACCTGTAATAATTCTTTGCGGAATCAATTCATCTTTATCATTAGGAACGACAGTAATACCTCCCTTCTTAGGGACACAATGGACATGACTTACCCACTGACTATCAGCAACGGGATAAGTAATACCTACCTCAAGAAGCTTTAGTATTTCCTTTCTTACCACTTCTTTCATCTTAGGATTCAGCCATCATTGGTGATCACGAACTGGTTTGGCATCTTTCTCCAAATTTATTTTATGTTGACATAGAGTGGGACTAATGCCCTTAAGATCATCAAGAGTATATCCAATAGCAGCGCCATTCTTCCTCAGCGTTTTAAATAATCTCTCTTCTTCATGCTCTGAAAGGTTAGCACTAATAATAATAGGATATATCTTTTTCTCATCAAGATAAGCATATTTAAGAGTATCAGGTAACCGTTTAAGCTCAAACACGGGATCACCTTTGGGTGGAGGAGGATCCCCTATGATTTCAACAGGCAAATTGTGTTTCAGGATGGGTTCCTGTTTAAAGAATACTTCATCTATTTCCCTTCTTTCATTCATAAACATATCATTTTCATGGTCTAGCAAATATTGTTCTAAAGGATCACTAGGAGGTACGGCAATAGAAGCAAGACCAATAATTTCATCTTTACTAGGCAATTCCTCTTCACGATGAATTTAGAGAAATTAAACTCATGAGACATATCACCCAAACCAATAGTAACAACATCCTTTTCGCAGTCTATCTTAGCATTAACTATGTTCAAGAAGGGTCTACTAAATATAATGGGACAAAAGCTATCTTGTAGGGAACCAAGAACAAGAAAATCGGCAGGATATTTAGTTTTCCCACACAAGACTTCAACATCTCTAACAATTACCATTGGTGAAATAGTATCTCTATTGGCAAGTATAATTGTGACATCAATATCTTCTAACTCAGTAGGTGCAATATCATGCTTAATTTCTTTGTATAAGTCAATAGGTATTGCACTAGCACTAGCACCCATATCACACAAGCCATAATAGCAATGATGTCCTATTTTAATAGAAATAACAGGCATGCCTACCACAGGTCTATGTTTTTATTTAGCACAAGGTTTGGCAATTCTAGCAGTTTCATCACGGAATTGGATAACATGCCCATCAATATTATCAGACAAGAGATCTTTAACAATAGCAATATTAGGTTCAACTTTAATTTGCTCAGGAGGTGTATAAGTTCTCATATTGCTTTTACGGACCACAGTTGAAGCTTTAGCATGATCCTTTATCCGAACAGGGAAAGGTGGTTTCTCAACATAAGAAGTATGAACAATAGGATCTGTTGGGGATATTGCTATTTGGGGTAAACCGGTCTGCAGGGCCCGAGTTAGCTCCATCAATGGACCCGAGATGTTAAAGCCCAAGGAGAAATAGAAGGGCCCAAGGCCTGTAATCGGTTTAGAGGTTTACGGCGTAAACCGGCCGGAGGTAAACTTGCATTGTAAGTTAGGAATAGAGAGACCGACCCGGGCACGTTTATAAGCCGGAGGTCGGGACTTTGCAGACCGACGGGCGTCACCCGTGTATATAAGGGGACGACCCGACGGCGGTTTGGGGACAGAGAACAAGAACTCGAGGTTTAGGCGAAGCTTATCGCTCCCTAGCCCTCGAAACCCATCAATCCCATCACAACTAGACGTAGGCTTTTACCTTCATCGAAGGGGCCGAACTAGTATAAACATCGTGTCCTTGTGTCCACTTTTAACCCCTTCAAGCTAACCCGTTGCGATGGCTCCACGACTAAGTCCTTCCACTAGGACATCTGCCGTGACAAATCCACGACAGTTGGCGCCCACCGTGGGGCGAGGGGTGGTTTCAAGTTTTTGGAGGGCCGCTTTGAAGAACTCGAGGGTTACGCTGTGGGTCGGATGACCAAGAGCCGCCGCGGAAAACTCTACATCGACAGCACAGGCTGGGGCCCCGACGCCGGCTCGATCGAGTACGGGTACCGGGTCCCCTTTGGCGGCATCCATGTTTTCATCGGCAAGATCGGAGAACCAGGCCCCGAGTTAGGCGTCTGCGCCGACCTCGTCGAGACAGCTCAGTGCACGAGATCGACCCTGGCTAAGCCGACCAGGAAGCACGCCTTCGTGGGAGTCATCCACGGAGGAAGCTACGAGGAAGGATCCGAATCCGGTGACGAAACCGCCATCTACTCCGGCGATGAAACGTCGACCGGGGAAACCGAATCTCTTTACCAGTTGCAAGATGATCGGATTGGGGGCGGCTCCGATGGCAACAGTATTCCGGACCCCTCTGATCTGCCATATCGGGTTGGGATCTTCATGGCTGGAACACAGGCGGTGCCACGATCATCAACTGCAGCGGCAACGATCTCCGGATCGGCAGCGGCAACGGCTGCGCGGGCAGGAGGCCCTACGGGTTCACCAGCCCAAGTTTTGTCAGACCTGTTTGACGCACTGGCAGCGCTCATGGCGGAAGCCAACCCGGTGGATCAGGAGGTTCACAATGCTGAGATTGCCAAAGTAAGAGAGCAGATCACTCAAGCTAAAGCGGAACTGGCAGCAGAAGAGATCAGGATGACGGCGGAGCGCGCCGCTTTGGATGCACAGGCTTACAGGCTCATGATGGACCAGAATGCGTCTCAGGAAGTCCTGAAGAGGAAATCCCGATCTCGATTGCCCGCAGCCCTCGACGCCCGAAATCTCTTCAACACCCCGGGGGTAAACCGTGCGGAGGCGACAGTTGGCGCCCGGGTTCAGCACCGGATAATAAACCTGCCTCGTCACAACACTGGTACACCACAGGCCGTGCCAACACCGTCAGGTCATTATTCCAACCCGATGGATAACCTCGTCGCGGCGGCAGCTCGGCTGGAAGCCATTCCGATCGAAGGCGATTCACCGCAGGACGTAGAGACACGCCGGGTCAAGGAGCTCCTTAGGACCGCGTTGGCCCAACAAGAAGCATATTCACAAAGCCGTGATCGGATTCACTCCACCCCTCGCCCCAGCGGGAGCCATAGTAGGCGCATGGAGGAGCCGGCTGTGTCAAGCAATGCCAGGCGTGAAGCGCTCCGCGGCAACAACCCGGCGGGCGTCGGCAATGCTCAGGAGAATGTGGATCGTGCCCGTGCGCGGGAGGCCGGATTAGCAGCGCAGCATCAGGCTCGTCAGCTTACACCTACTTTCCCAGCGGCTACGGTGGAACCAGGGGTGGTCTCCAGTTCTTTGGGAGTACCGTGCCTTGTTCCCGCTTTGCGCAACGTACGCCTGCCCAAAGACTTCAAAGGCCCCCGCAAGGTACCAAACTACACGGCAGACCAGCCTCCGGAGACATGGGTGGAGAGCTATGAAATGGCTATGGAGATGCTGGATGTGGATGACACGGCGTGTGCCAAGTATTTTACTATGATGTTAGAAGGAACGGCCCGGACTTGGCTAAAGAGCTTACCGCCTAATTCGATTAGTTCGTGGGCCCAATTGCGCGCCCGGTTTATCAAGAATTTCAAGGACACGTGCAAACAGCCAATGTCGATAGTTGACCTAGCAGCCTGCGTTCAGCAAGAAGGGGAATCAACTACCCATTGGGTGCGGCGGGTATCAGAAGTTTTGCACTCGTCAGATCGCATCAACGCAGACACCGCCGTGGTGTTGTTGGAAAGCAACTGTCGGTTTGGCCCTTTGAAGCTAAAGCTGGGCCGGATGAAGCGTGATTGTACAGATATAGGAACGCTCATGACCGCTTTAGTGAAGTATGCGGATTCTGACAGTACCAAGGATCCTGACTCTGGTGATGACAAAGCAGGGAAGGGAAAGACGAATAGCAACACCAAAGGCCAGCAACATCGACCGACAGGTAATGGAGGCGGACGTAAGCGTAAACCGGACGGGAGCATGGATTTTGTGGCCAACGCAAGTGCACAGAATAAGGGCCAGCGGCGTAAGGGGAAACAGCCAAGTTTCCGCGCAAATCCCGGTCCTAATCCGGAGCGTTTGAACTTTTTCTTAAACCAGCCCTGTCCGAAGCACGGAACAAAAGAGGAACCGGCAACCCATCTTTGGAAGGATTGTTATATCATGAAGGAATTCAAAAGTTCAAACACTTTCCAATATGATCACAGCTCCGGCGGCGGTTCAGGTTCCGGATCAGGATACGGTGGCGGAAATTCCGGTCCAGGGCTCCAGAGTAATCCGGGCGGACAGGACAGCCAAAATAATCAAAGTAATCAAAGTGGTTACGGACAGCAGCAATCAGGTTATCAGAGCAACCCGAAACAGTTGAGTGGTGGACAGTATCATGTCTTTACTACAAGCTTGGATAAACGGGATAGAAAGCTTCAGAGGCAGGCAGTCAGTGCTATCGAACCGGCCACGCCTCACTATCTGCGCTGGTCGGAACAGCCTATCATATGGAGCCGAGAAGATCACCCTCCCAGGGTTTATAATCCGGGTCAGTTAGCATTGGTGGTGGCGCCTCAGGTGGGAGGTTATAAGCTCACCAAGGTGCTCATGGACGGAGGGAGCAGCATTAACATCTTGTATTATGAGACCTTCCGTCGCATGGGACTGGTAGATAAGGATCTCAAACCGACCAATACCGTGTTCCACGGGGTGGTGCCTGGCAAGTCTGCATATCCGGTTGGTAAGATAGCCCTTGAAGTAGTCTTTGGCGATAGTCACTATTCCAGATCAGAGACGCTGACGTTCGAAGTGGTTAAAATCCAAAGTCCGTACCACGCTTTGTTTGGACGGCCAGCCTATGCAAAATTTATGGCACGGCCCTGCTATGTATATCTGCAACTTAAGATGCCGGGTTACAAGGGCACCATAACGGTTCATGGGAGCCGTCGAATCGCTTTGGAATGCGAGGAAGGAGATGCGACTTATGCAGAATCGGTTTGTGCTACGGAGGAGCTAAAGCAGTACAAAGACAGTGTTGACCCGGAGGACATGACTTCGTTGAAGAAGCCAACCACGGACCACGATCCGGCCTTGAAGTTCAAATCGGCTGCCGAAACTAAGCTTGTTGACTTCGTACCTGGCGATTCGTCCAAGCAGTTCAGCATCAGTGCAAAACTGGATCCAAAATAGGAAAGCGCGCTCATCGAGTTCATCCGTGAGAATCGGGACATCTTTGCATGGAAGCCGTCTGACATGCCTGGTGTACCGAGGCGACTCGCTGAGCACACCCTTAATGTGGATCCTAAGTATAAACCGGTAAAACAATTCTTACGCCGGTTTAACGAAGAAAGACGTAAAGCGATTGGTGAGGAAGTGGCCAGGCTCCTGGCAGCTGGGTTTATTGTTGAGGTTTTTCATCCCGAATGGCTTGCTAATCCGGTGCTGGTTCTTAAGAAAAACGGCACCTGGCGCATGTGTGTGGATTACACAGACTTGAATAAAGCTTGTCCAGCGGATCCTTTTGCTCTCCCCCGGATTGATCAGATCATTGATGCTACGGCAGGTTGCGAGCGTTTGAGTTTTTTGGATGCCTATTCGGGTTATCACCAGATCAAGATGGCAGTTAAGGACCAGGAGAAGACGGCGTTCATTACTCCCTTTGGAGCCTTCTGCTATGTGTCTATGCCCTTCGGGCTTAAGAGTGCGCAGGCTACTTATCAACGGTGTGTGCAAAATTGCCTCCACGAGCAGATTGGCCATAATGTGCATGCTTATGTGGATGATATTGTGGTCAAGTCACGAAAGAAGGAGACCCTGGTTGACGATTTGAAGGAGACTTTCGATAATTTGAGAGTGTACCAAATGATGCTCAACCCGGCTAAATGTGTTTTTGGTGTGCCTGCAGGCAAGTTGTTGGGATTTTTAGTATCCCATAGAGGAATTGAGGCTAATCCGGAAAAGATCACAGCCATCACCTCCCTGGCCAAACCGAAATGCGTCAATGATGTTCAGCGCATGGCCGGACGGATTGCAGCGTTAAGCCGGTTTATCAGTCGCCTCGGTGAAAAGGCGATCCCCTTGTATCAAATGCTCAAGAAGACGGATCAATTTGTCTGGAGTGCGGAGGCAGATAAAGCGTTTGAGGACTTGAAGCGGCAGCTAGTCAATCCGCCAGTTTTGGCAGCCCCGGTAGATAAAGAACCACTCCTGTTATATGTTGCTGCGAATGCCAGAGCAGTTAGTGTGGCAATGGTGGTAGAACGAAAGGAGGCTGGAAAGGAACATCCGGTTCAGCGACCGGTTTACTATATCAGTGAAGTACTTATCGAGTCCAAACAAAGGTATCCGCATTGGCAGAAGCTGGTATATGGTGTTTTTATGGCAAGCCGGAAGCTGAGGCAATATTTTCAAGGACACCCCATCACGGTGGTCAGTTCTGCTCCTTTGGGTGACATCATACAGAACCGGGAGGCGACTGGTCGGATTGCTAAGTGGGCTATCGAGCTTGGGCCGCACGGTTTAAGATACGTGCCCCGGACGGCTATAAAGTCACAAGCACTTGTCGACTTCATAAACGATTGGACAGAGCTACAAGCGCCTGAAGAGAAGCCAGATAACACCTATTGGACTATTCATTTTGACGGGTCCAGACAATTGGAAGGCTCGGGGGCTGGAGTCGTTTTAACTTCCCCACGAGGAGATAAGTTTTGTTATGTCCTCCGTTTAATGTTCCCCTGTACAAATAATGCGGCTGAGTATGAAGCTTTGCTTCATGGTCTTCGGATGGCTAAAGAGATGAATCTGAGCAGGGTTAGGTGCTTTGGTGATTCGGATCTGGTGGCTCAGCAGGTATCTGGCACCTGGGATTCTAAGGACCCGCTCATGGCTGCATACCGACGTGAAGTAGATATGGTAGCCGGGCATTTCAAAGGCTATCAAGTGGACCATGTGGACCGCAGAAAGAATGAGGCAGCGGACGCTTTAAGCCGCTTGGGCTCTCAGCGTAAACCGGTCCCACCCAATGTTTTCTTGGATGTATTGTATCACCCATCGGTACAGCTACCCGGTGAGCTGGAGTTGGCTGTTCCTGATCCGGAGGCTCAATTAGTGGCGGCTCTTCACGTCACCCCGGATTGGACGCTCCCTTATCTGGCACATATGAACCGGGGTGAGTTGCCAGAAGACGAAAGCCTGGCTCGACAGATAGTACGGCAGTCCAAATCTATGACCATTCTCAAGGGAGAGCTGCATCATCGCAGCGTGTCAGGAGCGCTGCAACGGTGCGTATCCCCTGAGGAGGGGTGCGAGATATTACGTGAAATACATGAAGGGGATTGCGGTCACCACGCCGGTTCAAAATCATTGGTGGCTAAAGCGTTCCGCCACGGTTTCTATTGGTTAACTGCTCATGCTGATGCAGAAGACCTGGTCAGGTTATGTGATGGTTGCCAGAAATTTTCCAGACGAGCGCACGTACCGGCTCAAGAATTGAGGATGATTCCAATCACTTGGCCGTTTGCAACTTGGGGGCTCGATATGGTTGGGCCTTTTAAGCGTTCCAAAGATAAGAAGACCCACCTACTGGTGGCGGTTGACAAATTTACAAAGTGGGTGGAGGCAGAACCTGTCAGTAAATGTGATGTTGCCACGGCGGTTCGGTTTATAAAGAAGGTGATCTTTCGGTTTGGTTTTCCACACAGCATCATCACAGATAATGGTACCAATCTATCCAAGGGGGCCATGAGAGAGTTCTGTGCACGGGAGCATATACGGCTTGATGTTTCTTCGGTAGCGCACCCACAGTCTAATGGTCAGGCAGAACGAGCGAATCAAGAGATCTTGAGAGGTATCAAACCCCGGCTTCTGGTCCCTTTGCAAAGGACGCCGGGTTGTTGGGTGGAGGAGCTACCATCTGTATTATGGAGCATCAACACCACGCCTAACAGATCCACGGGGTTTACACCGTTTTTTATGGTCTACGGAGCAGAGGCGGTTCTCCCAAGTGATATACGACATGATTCACCGCGTGTGGCAGCGTATGTTGAAGCGGACAACGAGCAGGCACGGCAGAACGCTCTTGACTTGTTGGATGAGGAACGTGACTTAGCAGCTGCCCGTTCAGCGATTTACCAGCAAGATCTTCGCCGTTACCACAGCCGTCGGGTTAGGACCAGAACCTTTCAGGAGGGGGATTTGGTGCTTCGGCTCATCCAGGACCAGTCTGATCAGCATAAATTATCCCCGCCTTGGGAGGGACCTTTTGTGGTCAGCAAGAATCTGAATAATGGGTCATACTACCTGATTGATATTCGAGAGCACAAAGATTCGCGCACATCAGAGGAGGAGACCAGCAGGCCGTGGAACATAGCTCATCTTCGACCTTATTATGCATGAGCCTTGGGCTCTGTTTATGTACATATCATGACCATGTATATATTATGATTAATACAATAAACCGGAGCCTCGAGTAAAGCGGGGTCTCTGCTGTTCTTCACATCATGCGTGTTCTTCCCCTTGAGGTCGCTTCACAGAAGATCAAATTAAAGATTCCGGTTTAAAAGCCGGTTCAAGGGAAGATGTCTCCCGCAAAGCTGTGAAGCTCTTAATATCCGGTTCAATATCCCGGTTCAAGAAAACTTTACCTTCTTGCAGAAAGGTTAAAGGTTACGGAAGAGGACCTGCTGACATGATGTGCGGCTCAAACATGAGGCTTCCTGTTCAAACATAGGTCGTATTCGAACCAAAGAGAACATAGCTATCCTACTAGAGTCAGTTGGGGACCTAGTCGGCCTGGTCCGTAGCTACACCTCCGGGGAGCTTGGTCATGCCTTGACGACGGTAATGCCTTCTGGCTGGCACATTTGCCACTGAATCAGTTGGGGACCTAATCGACTTGAACCGAAGTTACGCCTTATGGGAGCTCGGTCATGTCTTGATGATGGTAATGCCTTCTGGTCGGCTTTTTAGCCAATGAATCATTTGGGGGCTTGGTCGTGTCCGAACCAACGCAATGCCACTTGATCGGCCCTTGGCCACTGAGTCACTTGGGGGCTTGGTCGAATCCGAACCAATGCAATGCCTTTTGACCGGCATATTTGCCACGATTCAGTTGGGAACCTAGTCGGCTTGAACCGTAGCTACACCTCTTGGGGGCTTGGTTTCTTTTGTCTTGACGACGGTCACGCCTTCTGAACGGTTCATAGCAACCACTATTTGCATGCGTTTTACCATCGCGTTGCCCTCTCGTATTTGGTTTTTGTTTTCTGCCTTTATTGTGGTGTTTTTTGTTCTTCGGAACGTCAAGTATTTTTAAACCGATTCAGCTGACACAGCCTGGTCCGTTTTTTAACCCGGAGGCAAGTTACCCGGTTTGGCAAAGGCGCAGCACGGTTCATAGGGTCAAAAGATCTTGTGTACTCAGTAAAGACAGGAAACATAAGCTGGAAAACGTCATTGGAAAGGGCATCAGTACCCGTGCGCGAAGGCACATTCAAATGCAGAGGTATTAAACTATCTTATTACAAGGCAGCGTAGTGCCTGAATATATTGTTTCTTGACAGATTAAACGTCACCAATTAAGGTGAACCGGAGCGTTGATTACGCCTGTTCGCCGCCTCGGTTCGAAGGCTGTGGATCATCTTGCGCCGCTTCAGCTCTATCTTGGCTACCCATTGGCTGGAAATCAGCAGTGGTCCAGTCGATTCCCATTAGCGCTTGAAAGACAGCTTCTTCGTGAATCAGCAAAGATGGTTCAATGTCAGGGGCGTAGGTATGCTTACGGATTGGAGGAATAAGGTTTCCCGCTTCAGGGACCGGGGCAGCTACTCATTTGTTCTGGTTATCGTATTGGGCTTGGTAATGTGACAGATCTGCTTCCTCAGCCAGTTGACAAGCTAGGGGGCGCACCGCCCGGTTTATCGCCCTCAAATCATCTTCACCAAAGTCTGAACCGTCTTCTTTCAAGCTGGGGTATCCTTGGGCCGCTTCGACAGGATCGAAATCTGGTACCCACGCTTTAGCCCGGATCAAGGCAGTAATGGCTCCAGTTCGAGCAGCTGATCTTTTCAACTCTTCAATCCGGGCTGGAAGCATAGATAGACGTTTCAACGTGTCTTGAATCAGGGACGGTGCAGGGTTGTTATGCGATGCAGTGGTGATAGCTCTTTGTGCTCCGGTGTACAACTGTTCAATCAGAGTATAGGCAGCTTTGAGTTTCATCCGCACATCAGAACCCAAGTGTCCAATACGTGTGCCTGCAGTGTTTCAGAAGGGATTACAAACCGGACATAGGACATAGCGGACAAGGTACAAATTGGAAAAAGGGCATCGAAGGAAATTTACCAAAGACGGCAGAGGTCATGGAGTGTATTTGTCGCTTCACGCTGGATAATTCATCGACCACCGGTTTGAGAGCAGCTTCGGCATTTTCAGCCCTCTTCGTCAAAAGAGCTTTTTCAGTAGCCCAATCAGCTTGTTCCTTTTTGCGGCTTTCTTTCAGCTGTTCCATAACAGTTAAGGCATTGGTCAATTCCTCCTTCGCTTTTGCAGTTTCAGCCTGCTGGGTTTTTAAGGCTTCCCGAAGGTCCGAGATTTGTTTCTCTTTGGTCTTCAGATCCCCCTGCAACAGGTCATCAGTAGTGTTCAGAAAATATTGCACGGTTTGGAAGTATCAACCACACAAGCAAGTTATGTGCTCGATACTTGGGGGCTAATGCATACTTGATCTTAATGCATGTTTTACATTGCAAAAGTCCCAGGGTTTATACAAGTATTTAGACTTGGCACTTGGGGGCTAATAGTTATCTGATGATGTTTTCTGGTTACGACCTATGTTGAAGCCTTGGGTATTCTAAACCGGACCTTAATTGTCAAGGCAGCCTGATCCGGTTTACCATCTCGGTTTGGAAATATTGATAAGCTAAGTTGCAATGGAATGAAGCACAAGAGAGTTACCTCAAATTTCTCCTTCATCATCCTGATCATGCCAGCTTCATAATCCCGACTGGTGTACAGTCGGTTCAGGTACCCAGAATAAAGATCCGGGGCGCTTAAAGCGGCGTACGTAGAGGAGTCAAGGTCCCATTTGCCCTTTATGGCCGAGATTTCGTCCTTGGCAGTATGCTTGGCTAAAGTAGCAGTGTTCCCCGGTTCAGAGTGACCAATGCCGGTAATCACCACATCATCATCCTTGGAGTCGCTGCTCTGCAGTGGCCCTGTCGGTTTATCAACAGTTCCAGAAGGGGGGATGGATTCCTCAACCCGAACAGGACTGGCAGGCGGTTCAGTACGGCTGGCAGGTTTGGTAGTCCTTTCTTCAGCACAGGTGTCATCTTGCGGAGATAGATAAGTCTGAATATCTTCACGACCCAGAGCGTCAGCACCAGGAGTTTTCGCCGGTTCAGGAGCGGCAGTTCCTTCAGCCGGGTTATCCAGACGAGCCTTCTTGCTCGGTCTAGGTTTAGCCCTGGAAAAAACCCAAAGATTGAAAAAACGGTGTAAGATGGATTAAGAGACCCATACAGAGATATGTTGTGATCGGTCCAACTTACCCAATAACTGTCTTCAGCGGTGGCAGTTGAGTGGCTGAAGATTCACCAGAAGATGAATGGGAGGTGACCTGATAATCGGAGTCAGATGGATTAAGAGGCTGACGAGTTAAACCTGCTTTAGGAGGAAAGCTAGCGCATAAATCGGAGACCTCTGAGCGGCGTTTCCGAACCGGGCTGTTCGGTAAACCGGCGGAGGTAACTACCTGGCCGCTATGCCGGGTGGTGCGTCGAGCTTCATGTTGCTGGGTCTTCACAAGAAATTTGGGATCCAAGTAAGCAAGAGGATGAGAAAATTTAATTTTCCGGTTTGCTTGGCGAGGTTTTTTCAAAGGCAAAGGAACGGCGTCAGAAGAAAGAATAGTTACCTCTGGGCCTTCAGCATTGCTCGCTTCAGCGTCGTCCTGACAAATATCATCATCAATAAGACGCATAAAAAGTAAGCCAACTGAATCGAGGTCTACCCCAAGGTCCGGATTACCCACATCATCCTCCTCTAAATCCGGGGTAGAGGAAGCGGTGTTCCGTTTTTTCTGAGCGGGCTTCTTCACCCTCGTTTTGGGTCGGGTTACCTTTTCGGTCGGCTCTTGAAACTTCTTGCTCCAAAACGGATCATCTCCCTGTGTCAGAAAGGACTGGAGTTAGCAATATGTGTATAAGGAGATCATAAATTCTATAACAGACAGAGGGGAAGTACTTACAGCAGGTGGCTTGTTTGTGGCACAAAATGGAAGCAGGCCGGTTCGGGTGCAAACATATTCCGGTTCATTCAGCATCTTTTTCACAGCTTCGGTGACTTCGTCTTCCGTTAGCTGAATGTTGCAGTGCCTCAAAGGATCATCAACCCGGCCCGTGTATTGGCACATTAAACCGGAGCGGATGCTAAGGGGCGGGATGCTCCAGGAAATCCAGCAGCGGGCAAGGTCTACCCCCGTCAAACCGTTAGCCATGAAGGCTCTGAGCTTGGACAGCTGAGGGGCATACTTACTCCTCTCTTTGGCGGTTAGCCTTTGGGGGAAGGGGTGTGTATTGCTAAGTCTCTCCGGACGGAAGCCGGGCAGTGGATTTTCTTCAGCAGGGGAAGTATCCTTGCAATAGAACCAAGTGTGATTCCATTCTTGCGGATGACTATGCAGCTTGGCATGAGGATAAGTCACTTCTTTCCTCTTTTGAATCGTCACACCACCCAGTTCCATATTAGGGCCGTCAGTAAATTCAGTACGTCGGTTCAAATGAAAACAGTCCCGGAACAGCTCTACAGTAGGTTCCTCCTGGAAGTACACCTCGCAAAGCACTTGAAAATGGCAGATATTCGTGACTGAGTTTGGACCAACGTCTTGTGGGCGCAACCTAAAGTTAGCCAGGACGTCCCGATAAAATTTTGAACCGGGTGGGTTAAAACCCCGGGCCAGGTGATCCGCAAACACCACCACTTCTCCCTCCTGTGGGGTAGGAGGACATTCATTCCCTGGAACCCTCCAATGGATGGCATTTTTGCTACTCAAAGCGCCAGTCAGAACTAAGTTGTTTAGTTGGGTCTCAGTGATGCGAGAGGGAACCCAGTTGCATTCGTACACCTGTTTTGCCATGAGGAAATCTACAAGACAAAGGTGTTCCGGTTTGAGAACAAGTGTGAATGTAAACCGAAGATGCTCTTATATAGAGTAAGGTTATCTACAATGATATCATCCAGCGGTTCATCAAGGGGACTAATGGATGTGTGGATTGGTTTGTTCGCTTTGCTAGAAGTTAAACCGACCAGATCTAACAGTTGTGAATATGAAAGCAGAAACAGATCCCGTACGGATTCTTTCAAAGCAATGGATCTACAGCTAGGGCGAAAAAGAAGTAAAAATATGAGGTTTGGCTCACAGCAGAACAACATAAGTTCGACAAGCAGGGAAATGAGTGAGATCTAAGGAGATGAGTACAGACTTATGGCGAATACTGAGAGGGACTACAAATCACGGTACAGGTATCATCATCTGTTCGCAAAAGCTGCTATGGGGATGAACAAGAAACAGTAGCAGGATGACGAACCCTAGAACAGATCTAAAGCAAGAAGAAAAGGGGCCTTACCGGGATCCGAACGGATGTGGAAAGTCGCCGCGGTGCTCTGGTCCGATCAGGTTGATGCAGCGGCCGGAGTTGATGCAGTAGCCGACGGCGGCGGCGGAGCTCCGAGGTCTGGGTCGCGAGGAAGACGAAGAAGGGGACGAAAGGGAGGAAAGGAAGATGGCCTTCCAAGTCCTATTTATAAGGCGCGGCGCGCGTGCCAGGCGCGCGAATCCAGGGGCCGGAGATTTCGGGAGCCCAGCCGTCGCCCTGATTATTGCGGATTAGCAAAAGGAGACGGTAACTTTGCACTGACGTCATGTCGGTTTACCGCAGCAAAAGGAGACGAAGAAAACGGCGGTTCAACAGTTACTGGAAGACATTTGAAGACAGAAATTTTTATTAAGGATTGACACGAACCTGTTCAAATCAATCTGGGGCCTAATGTTGGGGATATTGCTATTTGGGGTAAACCGGTCTGCAGGGCCCGGGTTAGCTCCATCAATGGACCCGAGATGTTAAAGCCCAAGGAGAAATAGAAGGGCCCAAGGCCTGTAATCGGTTTAGAGGTTTACGGCGTAAACCGGCCGGAGGTAAACTTGCATTGTAAGTTAGGAATAGAGAGACCGACCCGGGCACGTTTATAAGCCGGAGGTCGGGACTTTGCAGACCGACGGGCGTCACCCGTGTATATAAGGGGACGACCCGACGGCGGTTTGGGGACAGAGAACAAGAACTCGAGGTTTAGGCGAAGCTTATCGCTCCCTGGCCCTCGAAACCCATCAATCCCATCACAACTAGACGTAGGCTTTTACCTTCATCGAAGGGGCCGAACTAGTATAAACATCGTGTCCTTGTGTCCACTTTTAACCCCTTCAAGCTAACCCGTTGCGATGGCTCCACGACTAAGTCCTTCCACTAGGACATCTGCCGTGACAAATCCACGACAGGATCATTATAAGTGATAGTCTTTTCTTCAACTTTAATAGGTGCATCTACTTTTACTTCTATGGGAGGATGATATTGAAACCACTTCTCCTTAGGGAGATCAATATGAGCAGCAAAAGATTCACAGAAAGAAGCTACTATCTCAGAGTCAAGTCCATATTTAGTGCTAAATTTACAAAAATCATCGGTATCCATAAAAGATTTAACACAATCAAACTTAGGTGTCATACCTGACTCCTTACCTTCGTTGAGGTCCCAAGCTTCAGAGTTGCTTTTAATTCTTTCCAATAAATCCCATTTGAATCCAGTAGTCTTCATCACAAAAGAGCCAACACAAGGAGTATTGAGCATGGTGCGATTGTAATCAGAAAGCCGAGCATAAAAGTTTTGAATAATTATTTCTCTTGGGAGATCATGATTGGGGCATGAATATAACATTGATTTAAGCCTCCCCCAAGCTTGAGCGCTGCTTTCTCCTTCGCGAGGCAAGAAATTATATATATAATTGCAATCACAATGAACAAGATGCATAGGATAAAACTTTTGATG
The DNA here is from genome assembly GCA_032464435.1 of Aegilops umbellulata. Taxonomy (NCBI): domain Eukaryota; kingdom Viridiplantae; phylum Streptophyta; class Magnoliopsida; order Poales; family Poaceae; genus Aegilops; species Aegilops umbellulata. The sequence continues at coordinate 663,348,725 of CP136060.1, forward strand.
AAATTCCAATTTCAATCGTTCGTATTTCCATGACCCCGTATCATCACATAGCCTATACCATGTCAATGCGTCTCCCTTCAAAGATAAAGGGAAGACCTTCTTCTTAATAACATCATCGGGCACACCTGCAAGCTTTAATAATCCACAAAATTCATCCACATATATTAGCTGCTCATCAGGATGCTTTGTTCCATCTCCTGCAAAAGGATTAGCTAGCAGTTTTTCTAACATACCCGAAGGAATCTCAAAGTAGACGTTTTCATCTTCAGTAGGTTCAGTAGGTTGAGGAGCAACTCTTTGCTCTACTGGTCGGGGTGAAGATACCCTGAACAAGCCCCTCAGAGGATTACTTTCCATAGTAACAAGTGACAATAAATTTCAACACACTATATAAATTTTTTCTACCAAATTCCACCTACCAAAGGCGCTTCACTCCCCGGCAACGGCGCCAGAAAAGAGTCTTGATGACACACAAGTATAGGGGATCTATCGTAGTACTTTCGATAAGTAAGAGTGTCGAACCCAACGAGGAGCAGAAGGAAATGATGAGCGGTTTTCAGCAAGGTATTCTCTACAAGCACTGAAATTATAGGTAACAGATAGTTTTGTGATAAGATAATTGGTAACGAGCAACAAGTAACAAAAGTAAATAAAGTTCAGAAAGGTGGCCCAATCCTTTTGGTAGCAAAGGACAAGCCTGGACAAATTCTTATATAGAGAAAAGCGCTCCTGACGACACATGGGAATTATCGTCAAGCTAGTTTTCATCACGTTCATATGATTCCGTTTGGTACTTTGATAATTTGATATGTGGGTGGACCAGTGCTTGGGTGATGTTCATACTTGAACAAGCATCCCACTTATGATTAACCTCTATTGCAAGCATCCGCAACTACAACAAAAGTATTAAGGTAAACCTAACCATAGCATGAAACATATGGATCCAAATCAGCCCGTTACGAAGCAACGCATAAACTAGGGTTTAAGTTTCTGTCACTCTAGCTACCCATCATCTACTTATTACTTACCAATGCCTTTCTCTAGGCCCAAATAATGGTGAAGTGTCATGTAGTCGATGTTCACCTAACACCACTACAGGATAGACAACATACATCTCATCAAAATATCGAACGAATACCAAATTCACATGACTGCTAATAGCAAGACTTCTCCCATGTCCTCAGGCACAAACGTAACTACTCACAAAGCATATTCATGTTCATAATCAAAGGGGTATTAATATGCATATAGGATCTGAACATATGATCTTCCACCAAATAAACCAACTAGCATCAACTACAAGGAGTAATCAACACTACTAGCAACCTACAGGTACCAATCCCAGACTTGGAGACAAGAATTGGATACAAGAGATGAACTAGGGTTTGAGATGAGATGGTGCTGGTGAAGATGTTGATGGAGATTGCCCTCTCCCGATGAGAGGAGCGTTGGTGATGACGATGGCGATGATTTCCCCCTCCCGGAGGGAAGTGTCCCCGGCAGAACAGCTCTGCCGAAGCCCTAGATTGGTTCCGCCAAGGTTCCGCCTCGTGGCGGCAGAGTCTCATCCCGAAAGCTTGCTTATGATTTTTCTTCAGACGAAAGACTTCATATAGCAGAAGATGGGCACCGGAGGGCCAACAGGGGGCCCACGAGGCAAGGGGCACGCCCAGGGGGGTAGGGCGCGCACCCCACCCTCGTGGCCAGGGTGTGGCCCCCCTCTGGTATTACTTCCATCCATTGTTTTTTTATTATTTCCAAAAATGACTTTCGTGGAGTTTAAGGACTTTTGGAGTTGTGCAGAATAGGTCTCTAATATTTGCTCCTTTTCCAGCCCAGAATTCCAGCTGCCGGCATTCTCCCTCCTTATGTAAACCTTGTAAAATAAGAGAGAATAGGCATAAGTATTGTGACATAATGTGTAATAACAGCCCATAATGCAATAAATATCGATATAAAAGCATGATGCAAAATGGACGTATCAATGATATAACAAGATGGTATCTCGCTAGCCCTTTCTGAGACCGCAAAACATAAATGCAGAGCACCCATGAAGATCAAGGACTGACTAGACATTGTAATTCATGGTAAAAGAGATCCAGTCACAATCATATTCAATATAAACTAATAATAATGGATGCAAATGACAGCGGTGCTCTCCAGCTGGTGCTTTTTAATAAGGGGAGGATGACTCAACATAAAAGTAAATAGATAGGCCCTTCGCAGAGGGAAGTAGGGATTTGTAGAGGTTCTAGAGCTCGGTTTTGAAATAGAGATAAATAATATTTTCCATGCTACACACATAATAGGCGGTTCCCAAGCAGAATGGTAAAGTTTATACACCCCCACCACCAACAAACATCAATCCATGGCTTGCCTGAAACAACGGGTGCCTCCAACTAACAACAATCCTGGGGGAGGTTTTGTTTGCAATTATTTTGATTTGATTTGAGCATGGGACTGGGCATCCCGGTGACCAGCCATTTTATCGTGAGTGAGGAGCGGAGTCCACTCCTCTTGAGAATAACCCGCCTAGCATGGAAGATACAGACAACCCTAGTTGATACATGAGCTATTCGAGCATACAAAACAAAATTTCATTTGAAGGTTTAGAGTTTGGCACATACAAATTTACTTGGAACGGCAGGTAGATACCGCATATAGGAAGGTATAGTGGACTCATATGGAATAACTTTGGGGTTTATGGAAGTGGATGCACAAGAAGTATTCCCGCTTAGTACAAGTGAAGGCTAGAAAAAGACTGGGAAGCGACCAACTAGAGAGCGACAACAGTCATGAACATGCATTAAAATTAATCAACACTGAGTGCAAGCATGAGTAGAATATAATCCACCATGAACATAAATATTGTGGAGGCTACATTGATTTTGTTTCAACTACATGCCTGAACATGTGCCAAGTCGAGCCACTCGAATCATTCAAAGGAGGATACCACCCTATCATACCACATCACAACCATTTTAATAGCATGTTGGCACGCAAGGTAAACCATTATAAACTCCTAGCTAATTAAGCATGGCATGGGCAACTATAATCTCTAATTGTCATTGCAAACATGTTTCATTCATAATAGGCTGAGTCAGGAATGATGAACTAATCATATTTACAAAAACAAGAGAGGTACGATGTCGGATCGAAAGTATGTCTAGAGGGGGGTGATTAGACTACTTGACCAAATAAAAATCTTGACTTTTCCCAATTTTAGTTCTTGGAACGCGCCAACCTCTGTTTTTTATATACAAAGAGATATCCTATGGTGTATGCTCTTTGCGGATGATGTGGTGCTAGTTGATGATAGTTGGACGGGGTAAATAGGAAGTTAGAGTTATGGAGACAAACCTTGGAATCGAAAGGGTTTAGGCTTAGTAGAACTAAAACCGAGTACATGATGTGCGGTTTCAGTACTACTAGGTGTGAGGAGGAGGAGGTTAGCCTTGATGGCCAGGTGGTACCTCGGAAGGACATCTTTCGGTATTTGGGGTCAATGTTGCAGGAATATGGGGGTATTGATGAAGATGTGAACCATCGAATCAAAGACAGATGGATGAAGTGGCGCCAAGCTTCTGGCATTCTCTGTGACAAGAGAGTGCCACAAAAGCTAAAAGGCAAGTTCTACAGGACGGCGGCTCGACCCGCAATCTTGTATGGCGCGAAGTGTTGGCCGACTAAAAGGCGACATGTTCAACAGTTAGGTGTGGCGGAGATGCGTATGTTGAGATGGATGTGTGGCCACACGAGGAAGGATCGAGTCCGGAATGATGATATACGAGATAGAGCTGGGGTAGCCCCAATTGAGGAGAAGCTTGTCCAACATCGTCTGAGATGGTTTGGGCATATTCAGCGCAGGCCTCCAGAAGCTCCAGTGCATAGCGGACGGCTAAAGCGTGTGGAGAATGTCAAGAGACGGTGGGGTAGACCGAATTTGACATGGGAGGAGTCCGTTAAGAGAGACCTAAAGGATTGGAGTATCACCAAAGATCTAGCTATGGACAGGGGTGCGTGGAAGCTTGCTATCCATGTGCCAGAGCCATGAGTTGGTTGCGAGATCTTATGGGTTTCACCTCTAGCCTACCCCAACTTGTTTGGGACTAAAGGCTTTGTTGTTGTTGTTGTTGTTGTTGTTGTTGTAGCACAAGTCAAGCAATCAACCTACACATGCAGTTCTAAGAGTATAGCAGCGGAATGTAAAACAATTGCATGTGAAGGTAAAGGGAGGAGTTTGAGGGAGCAAACGCAATGTTGACACGGAGATTTTTTATCCGTGGTCCCGATAGGTGGTGCTATCGTACATCCATGTTGATTGAGACTTCAACCCAAGAAGGGTAACAGTTGCGCGAGTCCACAAAGGGCTCCACCCACGAAGGGTCCACGAAGAAGCAACCTTGTCTATCCCACCATGGTCGTCGCCCACGAAGGACTTGCCTCGCTATGGGTAGATCTTCACGAAGTAGGCGATCTCCTTGCCCTTACAAACTCCTTGCTTCAACTCCACAATCTTGATGGAGGCTCCCAAGTGACACCTAGCCAATCTAGGAGACACCACTCTCCAAGAAGTAACCAAAGGGTGTGTTGATAATGAACTCCTTCCTCTTGTGCTTCAAATGATAGTCTCCCCAACACTCAATTCTCTCTCACAGGATTTGGATTTGTTGGAAAGAAGATTTGAGTGGAAAGCAACTTGGGGAAGGCTAGAGATCAATATTTATGTGGTTGGAATGGAATATCTTGACCTCAACACAAGTGTAGGTGGTTCGCTCTCAGAAAAATATGCGTTGGAAGTGTAGGCATGTTCTGATGGCTCTCTCAACGAATGAAGAGTGGGTGGAGGGGTATATATAGCCACAAAATCTAACCGTTACACACAAATCACCAAACTCGATGGGACCGATTCAAAGAACTCGGTCAGACCGATTTGGTTCATAATGTGAGCGTTAGGTGTTTCGGTGGGGCCGATATCATTAGGGTTAGGGCATAACGTAATCTAGGTGAGACCGATTACACAAACTCGGCGAGACCGATTTTGGTAATAGACTAACAGGGAGTTGGTCAGGCAAACTCGGTTGGACCAATTCGCTCATCTCGGTTGGACCGAAACGTTACAAAAAGGAAACAGAGTGTTTGCATTGCAATCTCGGTGGGACCGATCGCTCATCTAGGTTTGACCTAAACATTACGAAGGGAAACAAAGAGATTAGAATCCCATCTTGGTGAGACCAAGATCCCTATCGGTGAGACCGAAAAGACTAGGGTTTCTGGCAGTGGCTATGTCAACTGAACTCAGTGGCTCCTGATATGAAATTTCAGTGGGGCCGTGTTGGACGTTTTGGTTTGGGACATATGTGGATATGAGAAAGTAGTGGAGGGTTTTGGAGCATATCACTAAGCATTTTGAGCAAGAACCTCATTAAGCAACACCTCATCCCTTCTTAATAGTATTGGCTTTTCCTATAGACTCAATGTGATCTTGGATCACTAAAATAGAAAATCTAGAGTACTTCCAAAAAATATGTTTGTTTCAAGGTTATTCAAACACACACGAAGAAATAAACTATCATGGATAGTACAATGAAAAAGTATGAGCACCGACAACTAGAATAAGTGTGTGAACATGAATATAATGTCGGTGAGAAATACGTACTCCCCCAAGCTTAGGCTTTTGGCCTAAGTTGGTATATGCCCACGGATCAAAGTGTTCCTCTCTAGTGTACTAAGGAGGATCCTCGGGGTGCCACTAGTTAGCAAGCTCCTCCGGATCCCACTAATAAATAGACTGTCGATAAGGGTCCAAAGGTGGCTCCGGCTCAGGCTCTGGAACTGGTGTCAGGCTCCAGTATGCATAAATGGCCTCCGGCAGGATGAGATACGTGCCTGAAAATATGTTAAACAAAGAGGGCAGAAGCAAGGTAATAATCTCACAATAATTTTTATCAAATATCAATTTATACTTAAGCATCTTCTTCTTATGTTAACAATAAAGTCATGTGCTACCATACTCTTATAATCTAGAAAGACAGGGGCAACAACTTTTCTTCTTTCTCATAATGCCTAATAGGTATATTAAAGTGTGCAGCAAGGCGCGAGGCAAAGATGCCACTGAGGATGGGGCCCTTTGTACGGTTCAGACTTAATCGTTTAGCAATAATAGCACCTAGACTGAAAGTTGTATCACGAAACAAAGCATGGCGCAAAATAACAATATCAGGAGCACTAAGATTTCCACTGTTCCCACGACCAATCAAGCATCTACTAGCAAATATTGCAAAGTAACGTAGAACAGGAAAATGTATGCTAGTAATTCTTGCACCGGAAACTTTTCTCGTTTCCCCTACAGCAATTTCATTAATAAATCCCTCCACATCATTACCGTGTGGTTCCTCTATGCTGCCCTCAAAGGGTATCTTGCATACCCGACAAAAATCATATAAGTTCATCTCCTTAAATTCATCATATAAATGGAACTCCACTGAAGGTGGTGATCTCCTAGCATGGAAATGAAAATTTTGCACAAAAATATTAGTGAGTAGAAGATATTGTTCGTGTTGGTCGTGGAGGAAGTCGGTGAGGCCTGCATTCTCAGCCAAATAATAAAAATCATCATGAATCCCGATTGTTCTCAAGAACTCATCACAAGGCCATTCACACGGACGAACTTCCGCGGTACGAGGAATATTATATTTGTGCTTCTTACTCTCTTCACTTTGCTTATCCCTCGAGCTTCGACTCGAAGATCCCCTCAATAATCTCTTCATCATTTTCTGAAATTTCTGAAATTTTTAGTAACTCAAAATAAAAGTGAAGCAAACTCAACAAGATTGATATAAACTACTCCCACAAGTGCCTAGAGACTATATCATGCATTAGAACTACTTGGGACCAAATAAATTTGACATGCAAGCTCAAGAACAGGGTCACCTTAGCAGCAAAAATTTGCAATAAATAAAGCACTAGGACAAAAACTAATTGGACCATTGGAGGAGTCACATACATAAGAACAATCTCCCCAAACAGTTTTGTGAATGGAGCTTTGAGCAAGGAGATCTAAAATCGCAGCAAAACGAGCTAGAGCACAAGTTTGAGCTATGTGGTGATTTTTTCTGGAGGAAGATAAAGTGTGTAAGTGCAAGAATAAGTGCAGGGGGGCACATGGGGCCCACGAGGTAGGGGGCGCCCTCGACCCTCATGGCCAGGTGATGGCTCCCCTTGATGTGCTCTCAGTGCCAGATATTCTTAGTTGTTCTAGACAAAATCATATTTCAATTTCAGGTCATTTCGAGAACTTTTATTTTCGAGGTATTTTTTATTGCTTGGATAATTCAGAAAACAAACATAAAATACTATTTTTTCTTTATTTAATCTAAATAATAGAAGGTAAAAAGGAGGGTACAGAGAGTTGTGCTTTCTAACTTCATCCATCTCATGCTCATCAAAAGGAATCCACTAACAAGGTTGATCAAGTCTTCTTAACAAACTCATTCCGAATTGCATGAAACCAGAGAATTTTCGAATAACACTAAGTTACCTCAACGGGGATATGCAAATCCCCAACAATAAGAATATCATATTTCTTCTTGATAGTAGGAAGAGGAAATGCAAAACCTCCAATAGTAATCGTTGAATTTTTTCCAATAGAAATTATACTGTGGACTTGAGGTTGTTTCCTCGGGAAATGTACCGTATGCACATTACCATTAACATGAAAAGTGACATTGCCTTTGTTGCAATCAATAACAGCCCCTGCAGTATTCAAAAAGGGTATACCAAGGATAATCGACATACTATCGTCCTCGGGAATATCAAGAATAACAAAGTTCATTAAAATAGTAACGTTTGCAACCACAACAGGCACATCCTCACAAATACCGATAGGTATAGCAGTCGATTTATCGGCCATTTGCAAAGATATTTCAGTAGGTGTCAACTTATTCAAATCAAGTCTACAATATAAAGAGAGAGGCATAACACTAACACCGGCACCAAGATCACATAAAGCAGTTTTAACATAGTTTCTTTTAATGGAGCATGGTATAGTTGGTACTCCTGGATCTCCTAGCTTCTTAGGTATTCCACCCTAAAAAGTGTAATTAGCAAGCATGGTGGAAATTTTAGCTTCTGGTATCTTTCTTTTATAAGTAACAATATATTTCCTATACTTAGCATAAGGATTCATTCTAAGCATATCAGTCAAATGCACACGTAAAAAGATAGGTCTAATCATTTCAGCGAAGCGCTCAAAATCCTCATCATCCTTTTTCTTGGATGGTTTAGGAGGAAAGGGCATGGGTTTCTGAACACATGGTTCTCTTTCTTTACCGTGCTTCCTAGCAACGAAGTCTCTCTTATCATAACGATGATTCTTTGATTGTGGGTTATCAAGATCAACAGCAGGTTCAATCTCTACATCATTTTTATTACTAGGTTGAGCATCCACATGAACATCATCATTAATATTATCACTAGGTTCATGTTCATTACCAGATTGTGTTTTAGCAACAGAAATAGAAATATCATTGGGACTCTCAGGTGTTTCTACAACAGGTTCACTAGAAGCATGCAAAGTCCTATCATTTTTCTTTTTCTTCTTCTTAGAAGGACTAGGTGCATCAACATTAGTTCTGTGAGAATCTTGCTCAATTCTCTTCGGGTGGCCCTCAGGATACAAAGGTTCCTGAGTCATTTTACCCCCCTCTAGTCATAACTCTAACAACATTATCATTTTTCTTGTTATTTAATTCATTGAGCAAATCGTTTTGAGCTTTAAGCACTTGCTCTAATTGAGTGGTAACCATAGAAGCATGTTTACTAATAAGTTTAAGTTTACCTTTAACTCTAGACATATAATCACTCAACTGTTCAATAATATAAGCATTTATTTTCAATTGTCTACCAACATAAGCATTGAAGTTTTCTTGTTTAACCATAAAATTATCAAACTCATCTAGGCATTGGATAGGAGACTTATAACGAGGAATATCACCTTCAACAAATCTATAGAGAGAATTTACCTTTACTACCTGTGTCGGGTGATCAAGACCATGTATTTCTTCAATAGGTGGTAAATTCTTAACATCTTCAGCTTTAATACCTTTTTCTTTCAGAGATTTCTTTGCCTCTTGCATATCTTCAGGACTAAGAAATAGACTACCCCTTTTCTTCGGAGTTGGCTTAGGAGTTGGTTCAGGAAGTGTCCAATTATTTTCATTAGTCAACATATTATTCAATAGCAATTCAGCTTGATCAACTGTTCTTTCCCTGAAAACACAACCAGCACAACTATCCAGGTGGTCTCTGGAAGCATCGGTTAGTCCATTATAAAAGATATCAAGTACTTCATTTTTTTTGAGAGGATGATCAGCCAAAGCATTAAGTAATTGGAGAAGCCTCCACAAAGCTTGTGGGAGACTCTCTTCTTCAATTTGCACAAAATTATATATTTCCCTTAAAGCAGCTTGTTTCTTATGAGCGGGGAAATATTTAGCTGAGAAGTAATAAATCATATCCTGGGGACTACGCACACAACCAGGATCAAGAGAATTAAACCATGTTTTAGCATCACCCTTTAATGAGAACGGAAATAATTTAAGGATATAGTATAGCGAGTTTTCTCATCATTAGTTAATAGGGTGGCTATATCATTCAATTTAGTAAGATGTGTCACAAGAGTTTCAGATTCATAGCCATGAAAAGGATCAGATTCAACCAAAGTAATTATCTCAGGATCTACAGAGAAATCATAATCCTTGTCAGAAATACAGATAGGTGAAGTAGCAAAAGTAGGGTCATATTTCATTGTAGCATTCAAAGATTTTTCTTTCAGTTTAGCTAATAATTTCTTAAGATCATATTTATCATTGTAAGCAAGAAAATCTCTAGCAGTTTCTTCATCCATAACATAACCCTTAGGCACAACAGGCAACTCATATCTAGGGGGGAATCTTCATCGTCACTTTCATCAATATTATCAGCTTCAATAATTTCATTCTCTCGAGCCCTAACAAGTTGTTCATCAAGAAATTCACCTAGTGACATGGTATTATCAAGCATAGAAGTAGTTTCATCATAAGTATCATGCATAGAAGAAGTGGCATCATCAATAACAAGCGACATATCAGAATTAATAGCAGAAGCAGGTTTAGGTGTCGCAGGTTTACTCAAAACAGAAGGAGAATCAAGTGCGGAGCTAGATGGCAGTTCCTTACCTCCCCTCGTAGTTTAGGGAAAAATCTTAGTTCTTTCGTATTTCAAGTTCCTCATAGTGATCAACAGATATAAATCCCAAGTGACTCAAAGAATAGAGCTATGCTCCCCAGCAATGGCGCCAGAAAATAGTCTTGATAACCCACAAGTATAGAGGATCGCAACAGTTTTAGAGGGTAGAGTATTCAACCCAAAATTATTGATTCGACACAAGGGGTGCCAAAGAATATTCTCATGTATTAGCAGTTCAGTTGTCAATTCAACCACACCTGGATAACTTAATATCTGCAGCAAAGTATTTAGTAGCAAAGTAGTATGGAAGTAACGATAACGGTGGCAAAAGTAACAGTAGCAGTTTTGTAGTAATTGTAACACTGGCAACGGAAAAGTAACTAAGCAAAGAGCAATATGTGAAAAGCTCGTAGGCATTGGATCAGTGATGGATAATTATGTCGGGTGCGATTCCTCATGCAACTGTCATAACATAGGGTGACACAGAACTAGCTCCAGTTCATCAATGTAATGTAGGCATGTATTCTGAATATAGCCATGCGTGCTTACGGAAAAGAACTTTCATGACATCTTTTGTCCTACCCTCCCGTGGCAGCGGGGTCCTATTAGAAACTAAGGGATATTAATGCCTCCTTTTAATAGAGTACCGGACCAAAGCATTAACACTTAGTGAATACAAGAACTCCTCAAACTATGGTCATCACCGGTAAGTATCCCGATTATTGTCACTTCAGGGTTAACGGATCATAACACAATAGGTGACTATAGACTTGCAAGATAGGATCAAGAACTCACATGTATTCATGAAAACATAATAGGTCTGGATCTGAAATCACGGCACTCGGGCCCTAGAGACAAGCATTAAGCATAGCAAAGTCATAGCAACATCAATCTTAGAACATAATGGATACTAGGGATCAAACCCTAACAAAACTAACTCGATTACATGGTAAATCTCATCCAACCCATCACCGTCCAGCAAGCCTATGATGGAATTACTCACGCACGGCGGTGAGCATCATGAAATTGGTGATGGACGAAGGTTGATGAGGACGATGGCGACAAATTCCCCTCTCTGGAGCCCCGAACAGACTCCAGAGCAGCCCTCCCGAGAGAGATTAGGGCTTGGCGGCGGCTCCGTATCGTAAAACGCGATGAATCCTTCTCTATGATTTTTTTCTCCCCGAATGTGAATATATAGAGTCGGAGTTGAGGACGGTGGAGCTCCAGGGGGCCCATGAGGCAGGGGGCACGCCCAGGGGGGTTGGCACGCCCCCCACCCTCGTAGACAGGGTGTGCCCCCCGGTCTTGATTCTTTCGCCAGTAGTTTTTATATATTCCAAAAATATTCTCCATGAACTTTGAGGTCATTCCGAGAACTTTTATTTCTGCACAAAAATAACACCATGGCAATTCTACTGAAAATAGCGTCAGTCCGGGTTAGTTCCATTCAAATCATGCAAGTTAGAGTCCCAAACAAGGGCAAAAGTGTTTGGAAAAGTAGATACGATGGAGACGTATCAGTGGTGTTGTTTTCCCTGCCGAGGGCATAGTTTTGGAGGAGAGGCTGACTAGAGGGGTCAACAGATGGAGAAGCGTTGCATCTAACACACCAGAGACGGCTGGTCTCTACAGCGTGGACCAGTCGAGTCTTAGTGTTGGACGCAGTTTAATGGACACGCGCAACCTGGTGGCATTATCTGGCGTCATGGTGAAGACGATGGCTGATGGGCATGTCAAGACCTATGCAATGATCCCTCTTGAAGATGGAACGGCGGAAGATGGATGCGGCGGATTCTAGAGCGTGTGCAAGCGGTGCCCGTTGTGGGACACCTAGACCGGTTGTTACTCTCAGCTTGACAAGCAGGCGGCTTCTTGAGACTACTTCATTAGATGGTGTTTGTTGATGTTGTCAAGGCTCATCTTTATACTTGTTTCTGTAGTGTAACACCCCAAGTGTCATGCTACAGTAACCCTCTGTGATTAAGCTAATCATTTATCCAAACAGTGCTTAAACACCCTTGTCGAATATCCCATTTGAAATTCCAGTCAATTCAAATTCAAGTGAAGTTTGAAGTTGATTAAAAGTTGCCGGAAAAATGTTCATCCTCTGTCAAAAATTCCATAACAATTATTTGTTAAGGAACACAACATCACTTTGGTGCAAATATGAGCTTTAGCAATTATATCAGCACCAATTCAGCATTTTTAAATGCTATCCTATTTATGAAAAATACCAAATGAATTCCTCGGGTCTCCAAAATAATTGTGGCACTGCCTATGATCACCAGGGATTTAATGGAACACCTCCTAAAATTTTTGCTAAGTGAAATAGTTGGCCAAATAATCCCCTTTCTCTCTCTGTAATTAAAAAAAAGGGGAAATAGAAAAGGGCCTAGCTACTACTGTGCACTTGTAGCCCATTGCTACAGTGCACAGCCCAGCCCAGCCAACCCCCCCCCCCACCCACGGTCGTCTTCTACTGCTCAACCGACCGCTCGGTCGCGGTCGCCACCGGACCGGCTCAACGGCGTCGTCGGCGAGGGGATAAGATCCCCCGATGCCTCGGGCTTCCCCGTCTCCCCTCCCCACTTGCCTCATCTCCCAGATCCACCTCTTCCCTCTCCCTCACTCCCGCTCTGCCGATCTGGAGCAAGGGGCCGACGCATTCGTCGCCGTCGCCGCGCCACCATCGCGGCCACTGCGGCCCCCGGGCGCCTTTGGCATGTCCACCTGCCCCGCCGACCTCTGCTACGCCCTCCCCGACCACGGGCTCGGGTCAGAAGCCACCAGGGAACCCACTGCCTCCCCGTCTTCAACCTCCGTCCGCCACGGTCGCCGCCATCTTCCTCCTCTCCGGCGACCCCCCTGCTGCTACTAAGCCTATCACCGGCCTCCATGTGCCACTCGGTGAGCCCCTCATCCTTCTCCCTCTCTCTGTTCCCTCTCGTGCGCCCTCTAGCCTCGTCTCCAACCGCGGCCGATTGCCGGCGTCCGCCCTGCCTGGCGCCGTCGTCGTTCCAGCCCGTTACGGGTTGCCCCGCCACCGTAGATGGATGCGGCGTCGAAGGCCCGTTCGAACGCGACCAGCCGCGACCGATTTGGCGCCCCGTAGGCTTTTCCCGACGCGCTCCCGAACGCCGCTGCCGCCTCTGCTCGCCGCCGGCGATGCTCCGGCCGTCCCCGACGTTGGTCGTCGTCACTATCGTGTGCGCGGCGTCGGGACGCGCCCTTAGGTCCAAGCCGCAGGTCCTGAGGCCCCCTGTAGTGCGGCCCCGGCCAACTCCGGCGAGGCGCCGTCGTTGCTTTGGTCGCCGAAGCTAGCTCCGGCACCACCGCTGACCTGGCCGGCCGGGGCCACCCCCTGGGTCGCTGACCCGTGGGGCCGACTGACCTGTTGACTTCGGTCAACTGCTGACTGGGCACTCTGGCCCACTGACATGCGGGCCCCGCCGCGTAATTAATTTAACTAAACCAATTTTATATTTAAAAGTAATTAGTTTAGCTAATTAGTCACTGACATGTGGGGCCCAACTGCTAATTAACCCCTATTCTTATAAAATAACCCACTGTTAGCCCTCTGTCTATGACATGTGGGACCCGCTGGTCAGTTTGACCTGGTCAATGAGTCTGTTGACTACTGATGTCATCAGCACATCATGCTGACGTCATTTTATCTTTTCTGATTAATTGAATTAAATCTAGAAAATGGTTTAATCTTTGAAAATTCATAGTATTTAAACCGTAACTCGGATGAAAATGTTTTCTACATGAAAGTTGCTCAGAAAAACGAGACGAATCCGAATACGCGATCCGTTCGTCTGCCACATGCCCCTAACTACCTGAACATGCAACCTTTCCCCTCCGTTTCATCTGTCCGAAAATGCTAAACCTGGGGAAACATTCCCGGATGTTATCCCCCTTCACCGGTAACGTGTAGCACCGCGTTAGAACACGTCTAGTTCTTCCTGTTGTCCTGTTATGCTCTTGCTTGCTATGTATTTACTGTTTCTCCCCCCTCTTCTCTCCGGTAGACCCCGAGACCGCTGCTGATGCCCCTGTGATCGACTACGTCACCGACGACCCCTTCTTCTTGTCTGAGCAACCAGGCAAGCCCCCCCTTGATCACCAGATATCGCCTACTCTCCTCTATACTGCTTGCATTAGAGTAGTGTAGTATGTTACTGCTTTCATTATTCCTATCCTGATGCATAGCCTGTCTTTGATACTGCTGTTGATACCTTTACCTGCAATCCTACTTGCTTAGTATAGGATGCTAGTGTTCCATCAGTCGCCCACACTCTTGTCGGTCTGCCATGCTATACTACTGGGCTGTGATAACCTCGGGAGGTGATCATGGATATATATTATACTATATACATGATACATGTGGTGACCAAAGTCGGGTTGGCTCGAGGAGTACCCGCGAGTGGATCTTTGAGGCGGAGCGGCAGGGCAGTTCGGGGCTACCTGGGTGTGAGGTGAGCCTGGACCTGTTGGCGTTCGCGGATACTTAACACGCTTAACGAGATCTGGGTATTTGATCTGAGTCTAGCCATTTGGTCTATACGCACTAACCAACTACGCGGGAAAGATATGGGCACTCGGCGTCGTGGTATCAGCCGAAGCACTTTTTGACGTCAGCGAGTGAGTGGCGTGCGCCGCATTGGATCGTAAGCTCGCACTTGTATTAAGGGGCTAGATCTACTTCCGGCCGCGTACGCAACGTGCAGGTGTGCTCAGGGCGATGGGCCCAGACCCCTGCGCGCATAGGTTTAGACCGGCGTGCTGACCGCTCTGTTGTGCCTAGGTGGGGCTGCGACGTGTTGATCTTCCGAGGCCGGGCATGACCCAGGAAAGTGTGTCCGGCTAAATGGGATCAAGCGTGTTGGGCTATGTGGTGCACCCCTGCAGGGAAGTTTATCTATTCGAATAGCCGTGTCCCTCGGTAAAAGGACGACCCGGAGTTGTACCTTGACCTTATGACAACTAGAACCGGATACTTAATAAAACACACCCTTCCAAGTGCCAGATACAACCCGGTGATCGCTCTCTAATAGGGCATCGAGGAGGGGATCGCCGGGTAGGATTATGCTATGCGATGCTAATTGGAGGACTTCAGTCTACTCTCTTCTATATGCTGCAAGACGGAGGCGACCAGAAGTGTAGACTTCGATAAGACTAGCTATCCCCCTCTTATTCTGGCATTCTGCAGTTCAGTCCACTGATATGGCCCCTTTACACATATATCCATGCATATGTAGTGTAGCTCCTTGCTTGCGAGTACTTTGGATGAGTACTCACGGTTGCTTTTCTCCCCCTTTTCCCCCTTTCCCTTCTACCCGGTTGCCGCAACCAGACGATGGAGCCCAGGATCCAGACGCCACCGTCGACGACGACTCCTACTACTCTGGAGATGCCTACTACTACGTGCAGCCCGCTGACGACGACTAGGAGTAGTTAGGAGGATCCCAGGCAGGAGGCCTGCGCCTCTTTCGATTGTATCCCAGTTTGTGCTAGTCATCTTATGGCAACTTGTTTAACTTATGTATGTACTCAGATATTGTTGCTTCCGCTGACTCGTCTATGATCGAGCACTTGTATTCGAGCCCTCGAGGCCCCTGGCTTGTATTATGATGCTTGTATGACTTATTCTCTTTGTAGAGTTGTGTTGTGATATCTTCCCGTGAGTCCCTGATCTTGATCGTACACATTTGCGTGCATGATTAGTGTACGATTGAGTTCGGGGGCGTCACAAGTTGGTATCAGAGCCGACTGCCTGTAGGTAGCCCCCTTTCCAACTCCTTGGCCGAAGTTGAGTCTAGTCATCCAAAACTGTTTTACTAACTTGGCTGTGTGGCTTACCGGCCCACGTCGCCATTGGGTGGTATTAGGATCTTTTTATTCCTCATCTATACTCTGGGACTCTTATCTCTCGTCTATTCGGGTTAAATGATTTTATTAACTCTAACATTAGGTTCTCGTATCTATTTCCTGCCGGAGAGCCCTTCATTCCAGATGATCGCTTGGTGCACCAGAAGATTCCGAAGATACTCTTCGATGTTTTTCCCGAGACCCTTGTGCCCTTCGCCGTTCCAATTCCCTACCACCGATAAATCTCCATGGATAGCTACATACACTTGCCGTCCATACCTTCATTTCCAATTGCTCTTTGTTACTACAAGATACCCTGAAATACTTTGTGAGTTTCCGAGAATCCTTTGCGCCTGCTGCCTTGCAGCTCCTTTTCCGCCTGAATACCCCTACGAATGATTCCTCACACTTATCGAGGATTCGTACATCCCCAGTTGAACATATGTCTCACCAAATTCTTCGAATGCAATTCAATCTCCCTAAGATCCTCTGCAGCCTAGTGCTCCCGAAAGTCTTGTCTACCTGCATTATGGTTAACTCCATATGTCCGGCAATATTCATTAGCATCCTTTGTCATTGTCATCCTGAGCCTATTAATTCAGTATGTTGCGTTGCTTGCAATCATCAGTTGAACCCTGAAGTTTGACCTTCCTGCTCATACGTCATTCTGGACATGAGTTGGATCTCGGCCAATCATGTTGTAATTGATTGTCCACCTAGTTCCCTTCAACTTGAACGCCGAATTGTTCAGCTGTTTCTATAATCTGATGCCTCCTTGCATTCTTTCCTTCTTCTGATTGAGTACTGATACTCACATCAGATCCATTAAGGACCGCTAAATCCTTGTTGGATTGTTATCCGGCAATGTCCTTCATATTCAAAATCTTGTGCACTCTTCCCCTGACACATAATGCCTTTGGTAGATTCTATCATTTGCTTTTGTCAACCATGCTCTGCTTTCGAGCTGGTATAATTTAATCCTAAAGTTAGTGGTATATGTTCCTAAGATACCCCTAAGGGTTGAACCTATGCCTTCCCTAATCCGTGTGAACTCGAAAGAGATGTGAGTCATACTCTTCTGGTGCTTCACCAGATAAATCTTTCGTACTACAAATTCTTCAAAAACGAGGAGTGAATGAAAGCTTATGCATTGATGAAGTGGGAGTCGACCTTGAACCTTTGTGTTCATGCCCATGGACCCGATGTCGGACTTATCATGGAAGCTGCTCGTAAAAATATTTATTTCTTTGGTACAAGCTCATCTGGTATCTATGAATTGGTCCTTTGCAACCGCGGCTCTGACCATGATTGTTCCCCTTTGATTCCATTTCTCGGACAAGTTAAAGCACTTGTCTTCTACAGATCAATGCATCTCCTCAACCTCTATTTTGATATTCCTTCGAGTATTACCCCTGGTATCTCGAGGATATCATGCCATTGCACTACATCTTTTGAACTTTTGATGAAGCACTACCTTTCCCTGTCATTGTCACTTCACGGGTTCTGGGTTGTTTATCAATCGAGAACACCGATAAGTGAATCGATTCCACACTCCGATTCAATAACTCTAAGTAATTTTCATTACTTATGAGTTTAATAATCATTCAAGCTATTCCTAGCATTATCGAATATATCATTATCGTGTTAATTTTAACTGTGCTATCTGGTCCTTATTCTTGGAGCACAACTTTTCGACGATGAGCGAAGCTTACGTCGATCTTCCTCATCTTATCATTCCACCTTCAACAACAAGCTTAAATCGGAGCTTGTGTCATATACGTGGTTTCAATAGCCTTTGCTTCATCATTCCTTTTGCTTGATGTCGTTGCTGCTTGATGGCATCTTCATAGAGCCTCCCGACAAAATCGGTCGTGATCACCATCAATACACTGCCTTTTTCTAAGATATCAATCAAATTCTTGAGGAGAAATACCATCCTTGATGATTCGTGATTTTTATCGACACCATCCTTGACTTCCTGCCAATACAGACTTGGTCATGTTTTGATTATATCTTACGTTCCTTGACATTCTTGGAATTGTTCCTTTGTACTTCTTGTGACCTGCAGATTCAATTTGCTTGAAACACCATGTTAATGTTACCTCGAAGCATGACTGTGGTATGCCGAACAACAACAAAAACATTGGAAGTGCATTGCCAAATATTTCTTGCTCTTTTGTCCAAACACCGTTGTATGGATAACATCATCAATGTCCTTGCCCCTTTATCTAAATGGTGATGTACTTGTTGTTCTTACATGTATATCCTGCTCTACTTTTCCTTGGAAAAAGATACATTTGCCTTTCCATTGGTTTGCTTAACCTTTCTTGTGATCTATATTTGTTATAAGCAGAAACAATTCCCTGCTTATGGAAATACCTCGGTTTACAACTCTGTCAGTGTGACCTTGTTACTATTGCTGACGACATCCTGGTAACCCCCGATGGACGTGAACTTTGCCTATTGGTCCGCCTCGTTCAACGAGCAGGAAAATGGTTCTCTTCGTCCCTCGCACTTGGTACCAACTTTGTTGCCAATATAATAGACAGGCTATCCTCTGACCTGCCTTGCTATCATGACCGTGCAAGATGTCACTACTCTTCCTACCTTTAACCCACATGGTGGGCCCATAACCCACAGGTCCCAGGATCGAAACCTGGCTCTCCTGTACACCATGTTGCCAAAGATATTCCTCGCTCTTGGCTCCGTAAGTAATTCATGAGCCACCTTCCTAGTGATCTATTCTAGTATCAGACGCAATAATTTTTGTTGTTGTTGTTGCTCTGAACCCCTTTTCACCTTTTGGTTTGGCATCGAATGATTGCCTGCCCGTTAAAACTTCTCATGGAACCCTCATACTTTGCTCTCGACATTTTATTTAAGTTCAACTCGAGAGATACTTCTGCCTCATTCCCTGATTTCTTCACCAGATAATTAACCCTATAAGGGTCAGTCCTCCCGAAGTTACTCTTTACTTCCCCACTTAAATCTCGGGACGAGATTTCTTGTAGTGGAGGAGATTTGTAACACCCCCAGTGTCATGCTACAGTAAACCCTCTGTGATTAAGGTAATCATTTATCCAAACTGTGCTTAAACACCCTTGTCCAATATCCCATTTGAAATTCCAGTCAATTCAAATTCAAGTGAAGTTTGAAGTTGATTAAAAGTTGCCAGAAAAATGTTCATCATCTGTCAAAAATTCCATAACAATTATTTGTTAAGGAACACAACATCACTTTGGTGCAAAGATGAGCTTTAGCAATTATATCAGCACCAATTCAGCATTTTTAAATGCTATCCTATTTATGAAAAATACCAAATGAATTCCTCGGGTCTCCAAAATAATTGTGGCACTGCCTATGATCACCAGGGATTTAATGGGACACCTCCTAAAATTTTTGCTAAGTGAAATAGTTGGCCAAATAATCCCCTTTCTCTCTCTGTAATTAAAAAAAGGGGAAATAGAAAAGGGCCTAGCTACTACTGTGCACTTGTAGCCCATTGCTACAGTGCACAGCCCAGCCCAGCCAACCCCCCCCACACACACACACACACCCACGGTCGTCTTCTACTGCTCAACCGACCGCTCGGTCGCGGTCGCCACCGGACCGGCTCACCGGCGTCGTCGGTGAGGGGATAAGATCCCCCGACGCCTCGGGCTTCCCCGTCTCCCCTCCCCACTTGCCTCATCTCCCAGATCCACCTCTTCCCTCTCCCTTACTCCCGCTCTGCTGATCTGGAGCAAGGGGCCGACGCTTTCGTCGCCGTCGCCACGCCACCATCGCGGCCACTGCCGCCCCCGGGAGCCTCCGGCATGTCCACCTGCCCCGCTGACCTCTGCTACGCCCTCCCCGACCACGGGCTCGGGTCGGAAGCCACCAGGGAACCCACTGCCTCCCCGTCTTCAACCTCCGTCCGCCACGGTCGCCGCCATCTTCCTCCTCTCCGGCGACCCCCCATGCTGCTACTAAGCCTATCACCGGCCTCCATGTGCCACTCGGTGAGCCCCTCATCCTTCTCCTTCTCTCTGTTCCCTCTCGTGCGCCCTCTAGCCACGTCTCCAACCGCGGCCGAACGCCGGTGTCCGCCCCGCCTTGCGCCGTCGTCGTTCCAGCCCGTTACGGGTTGCCCCGCCACCGTAGATGGATGCAGCGTCGAAGGCCCGTTCGAATGCGACCAGCCGCGACCGATTTGGCGCCCCGTAGGCTTTTCCCGACGCACTCCCGAACGCCGCTGCCGCCTCTGCTCGCCGCCGGTGATGCTCCGGCCGTCCCCGACGTGTGTCGTCGTCACTATCGTGTGCGCGGCGTCGGGCCGCGCCCTTAGGTCCAAGCCGCAGGTCCTGAGGCCCCCTGTAGTGCGGCCCCGGCCAACTCCGGCGAGGCGCCGCCGTTGCTTTGGTCGCCGGAGCTAGCTCCGGCACCACCGCTGACCTGGCCGGCCGGGGCCACCCCCAGGGTCGCTGACCCGTGGGCCCGACTGACCTGTTGACTTCGGTCAACTGCTGACTGGGCACTTTGGCCCACTGACATGCGGGCCCCGCCGCGTAATTAATTTAACTAAACCAGTTTTATATTTAAAAGTAATTAGTTTAGCTAATTAGTCACTGACATGTGGGGCCCAACTGCTAATTAACCCCTATTCTTATAAAATAACCCACTGTTAGCCCTCTGTCTATGACATGTGGGACCCGCTGGTCAGTTTGACCTGGTCAGCGAGTCTGTTGACTACTGACGTCATCAGCACATCATGCTGACGTCATTTTATCTTTTCCGATTAATTGAATTAAATCCAGAAAATGGTTTAATCTTTGAAAATTCATAGTATTTAAACCGTAACTCGGATGAAAATGTTTTCTACATGAAAGTTGCTCAGAAAAACGAGACGAATCCGAATACGCGATCCGTTCGTCTGCCACATGCCCCTAACTACCTGAACATGCAACCTTTCCCTTCTGTTTCATCTGTCCGAAAATGCTAAACCTGGGGAAACATTCCCGGATGTTATCCCCCTTCACCGGTAACGTGTAGCACCGCGTTAGAACACGTCTAGCTCTGCCTGTTGTCCTATTATGCTCTTCCTTGCTATGTATTTACTGTTTCTCCCCCCTCTTCTCTCCGGTAGACCCCGAGACCGCTGCTGATGCCCCTGTGATCGACTACGTCACCGACGACCCCTTCTTCTTGTCTGAGCAACCAGGCAAGCCCCCCCTTGATCACCAGATATCGCCTACTCTCCTCTATACTGCTTGCATTAGAGTAGTGTAGTATGTTACTGCTTTCATTATTCCTATCCTGATGCATAGCCTGTCTTTGATACTGCTGTTGATACCTTTACTTGCAATCCTACTTGCTTAGTATAGGATGCTAGTGTTCCATCAGTGGCCCTACACTCTTGTCTGTATGCCATGCTATACTACTGGGCTGTGATCACCTCGGGAGGTGATCATGGATATATATTATACTATATACATGATACATGTGGTGACCAAAGTCGGGTTGGCTCGAGGAGTACCCGCGAGTGGATCTTTGAGGCGGAGCGGCAGGGCAGTTCGGGGCTACCTGGGTGTGAGGTGAGCCTGGCCCTGTTGGCGTTCGCGGATACTTAACACGCTTAATGAGATCTGGGTATTTGATCTGAGTCTGGCCATTTGGTCTATACGCACTAACCAACTACGCGGGAAAGATATGGGCACTCGGCGTCGTGGTATCAACCGAAGCACTTTTTGACGTCAGCGACTGAGTGGCGCGCGCCGCATTGGATCGTAAGCTCCCACTTGTATTAAGGGGCTAGATCTGCTTCCGGCCGCGTACGCAACGTGCAGGTGTGCTCAGGGCGATGGGCCCAGACCCCTGCGCGCATAGGTTTAGACCGGCGTGCTGACCGCTCTGTCGTGCCTAGGTGGGGCTGCGACGTGTTGATCTTCCGAGGCCGGGCATGACCCAGGAAAGTGTGTCCGGCCAAATGGGATCAAGCGTGTTGGGCTATGTGGTGCACCCCGGCAGGGAAGTTTATCTATTCGAATAGCCGTGTCCCTCGGTAAAAGGACGACCCGGAGTTGTAGCTTGACCTTATGACAACTAGAACCGGATACTTAATAAAACACACCCATCCAAGTGCCAGATACAACCCGGTGATCGCTCTCTAACAGGGCATCGAGGAGGGGATCGCCGGGTAGGATTATGCTATGCGATGCTAATTGAAGGACTTCAGTCTACTCTCTTCTATATGCTGCAAGACAGAGGCGACCAGAAGCGTAGACTTCGATAAGACTAGCTATCCCCCTCTTATTCTGGCATTCTGCAGTTCAGTCCATTGATATGGCCCCTTTACACATATATCCATGCATATGTAGTGTAGCTCCTTGCTTGCGAGTACTTTGGATGAGTACTCACGGTTGTTTTTCTCCCCCTTTCCCCCCTTTCCCTTCTACCCGGTTGCCGCAACCAGACGATGGAGCCCAGGATCCAGACGCCACCATCGACGACGACTCCTACTACTCTGGAGGTGCCTACTACTACGTGCAGCCCGCTGACGACGACCAGGAGTAGTTAGGAGGATCCCAGGCAGGAGACCTGCGCCTCTTTCGATTGTATCCCAGTTTGTGCTAGTCATCTTATGGCAACTTGTTTAACTTATGTCTGTACTCAGATATTGTTGCTTCCGCTGACTCGTCTATGATCGAGCACTTGTATTCGAGCCCTCGAGGCCCCTGGCTTGTATTATGATGCTTGTATGACTTATTCTATTTGTAGAGTTGTGTTGTGATATCTTCGCGTGAGTCCCTGATCTTGATCGTACACATTTGCGTGCATGATTAGTGTACGATTGAGTTCGGAGGCGTCATAATTTTCAAAGCCATTAGGGAATTTGACTCATGAATAGCTTTTTTGTGGGCAGTCCAGAGATAATCTAGTGTCATGATGTTGCAGCCCGGGAGCTCGAACAGGTAGCTTTTTTTTAGACATGAACAGGTAGCTGGCGCCCGCTGCATTGCCTTGCTGGGCCGGCCCGCAATGAGAATGCGTAGCGAACAAAAATCGCCAGTAAAAAGCAAAAGTATGGCTGCTTCAGGAATCCAGCTCATGTCGCTTGAGTAGGAAAGGCTTGTTCAAGGTTAGCTGACCGCCAAAACCATTGAACACTTGTGATTTAGTAGCGCTAACGGACCGACAACTAGTATGGCCGCGCTATTTATTTATATTTTTTCTTATTTATAAAATCGTGAATTTTAAAATGTTCATCGATTTTATTACTAAAGTTCACAAACTGAAAAAAAGTTCATCGATTTTGAGAAATAGCTCATCATTTTTGAAGCAAAGTTCACAAACATAAAGAACTTCACCGATGTTGGAAAAAAACTTTATGGAAAAGTCTAAGAGTTCATCGTTTTCGAAAAAATGTTCATCATTTTCGAAAAAAGTTCATCGATTTTATGACTAAAGTTCACAAACTTAAAAAAACTTCATCAATTTTGAGAAATAGTTCATCATTTATTAAGAAAAGTTCACAAACATAAAAAAGATCACCGATGTTGGAAATTTTTTATGAAAAGGTCTAAAGAGTTCATCATTTTTGAAGAAAAGTTCACAAACATAAACGGGAGGCGAGCGGAGTGGGACGAGCCCAGATCAAGCGGCTGCAGGCGCCGGTTTATAGAAAACAGTAATAACCGCTGCGAAATCCTATTTGGCGCCTTCACTGTGCGCTAGCGGGGTTTGAACACAAGAGCTCTTGCTGGAAACAGCAGCACACTCGCCACTAGGACACAACCTTATTGTCTTTTATTCTTTACCCTGGTCGCGGTTCTTATTCCTTTTTTATTGTTCCGTTTTCCTTTTTCTATTTTTTGTTTTCTTAAATGTGCGAACTTGGTTCAAACTCATGACTTTTTTAAGTTCAACGAATTTTTTTCAAAATCAATATACTTTTTTTTACAAAAATCAGTGAACTTTTTTTAAAATCAATAAACTTTGTTACATGTTTGATAAATTTTTTCCAGAATCAATGAACTATTTCAAGGTTAATGAACTTTTTTTCAAATTCGATGAACTTTTTTCAAAATCGATGAACTATTTTCAAAATTGATGATTTTTTTAGATTCTTTAAACTTTTTCTGTATTCGATGAACTATTTTCAAAATTGATGAATTTTTTTAGATTCTTTAAACTTTTTCTGTATTCGATGAACTTTTTTCAAAATCGATGAACATTTTCTCAAATTTGACCACCTTTTTTCCTAATTTGATGAACATTTCTCATGTTGGATGAACTTTTCTCAAATTCAAAGAACTTTTCCTATATTCGATGAACTTTTTTCAAAATTGAAGAACATTTTCTCAGGTTTGACGAACTTTTTTCCTAATTTGATGATCTTTTTTCAAATTTAATGAACTTTTTTTTGCATTTGATGTACTATTATCAAAATAGATGAACATTTTTTCAAATTCAACTAACATTTTTCCTAATTTGATGAATGTTTTTTAGGTTGGATGAACTTTTTTGAAATTCAATGAAAATTTTTTCAAAGTCCACGAACTTTTATTAATTTTTTTATGAACTTTTCTTAATACATTGATGAACTATTTTTTCAATCGATGAGCTTTTATTCAAAATTGATGAGCTTCTTTTCAAAATTGATAAACTTCTTCCAAAATCGATGAACTATTTTTCAAAACTGATGAACTTATTTTCATGCTTGTGAACTTTTTGAAATAGGTGTTTCTTTTCTAATGCATGATTTGTTCTCAAATCTGTGAAATTTCAAATTATCTTCACATTTATGTTAAAAAAAATCTTGTTTTTGCAAAAGTTATATACAGTAAATATTATGGCTGCACAAATTCTTAAGGAGATGGCGCTGTAATTATTCAAAAGCGGTTGGTTTGTCTGCTGGTTAGGCAACAGTCTCCAAAGCTTGACGGCGTGACTTTGAATCCTGACCGCCGCAGCATTTTTATGGGAATCTTTTTGCGCTATATATGAATTCTATTCCGCTATGCAGCTTCTCGTGTGCCGGCCCACCAGGTGGGGCGTGCGAGCGCCAGCTGCCTGATCCGGCGCTTAAGGCGCCGGTTTAGAGGTCTCATAACCGGCGCCTGTAGCGCCGAATAGGGTTTGCCTTGCAGCCCTGCCAATTCTTGCTTTAACATCCTATCCGCAATTTTGTTGTTGTTATAGGTCTATGGTTGGGCCAACTAAGAGATTGTCTAAGGTATTACGAGGTGGATGCCGGCCATTTAGGCCTACCAAAAAAGAGCTCTGAAGTAGTACAAGCATTTTTTTCTTCACCGGAAAAAACAAAAAGATTGACTTTTGTTTGCTTCTCTAAAAGATGTACGGAGAAGCATTTTAAGTATACCAGTTTTTTTGGTCTATTCTCTCATAATCTTACGAATCAGAACTGCCCTTAGATTCTCCCAGAATTTAGAATCCATATTTCTTTCGACAATCCTAGTTACTTAGGGTCCACAAAGCTAGGATACTCTTATGACAAATAAAAATAGATTCCTTGTTTCTCTTCGAAAAATTGAGTCCATATGTGGAGTTCAAGGTTATTCAGCATTTTCGCTAGTCCACTACTTTATTCTTTTTTAAATGGAGTATATATATATATCAATATATTAATCAAGCTAAAGAAAATTGCCCCATTATTATTGAAAACATGAGTGAAACCCATTATAACAATTTAAAACCGTTGGCACAAGACATGACTAGTACCATCGGCTGACCTAGCAACAAGTTAAAACCGTTGGCACAAGACATGACTAGCACCATCGACTGACCTAGCAACAAGTTAAAACCGTTGGCACAAGACATGACTTGCACCATTGACTTACCAAGCAACAAGTTAAAACCGTTGGCACAAGACATGACTTGCACCATCGACTGACCTAGCAACAAGTTAAAGCCGTAGGCACAAGACATGACTTGCACCATCGACTGACCTAGCAACAAGTTAAAACTGTTGGCACAAGACATGACTTGCACCATCGACTGACCTAGAAACAAGATAAAACCGTCACATGACAAGTATATTTGTACAACGTTCTGCTGGCGCTGGCGGCGGCCACGCTGAGCTGCAATGGTGGTTTGCTGCAAGGGGGACACGATGTGATGGCAACCGAGGCGAGATAGCAAGCTACAACAATGACTTGAATTTGCTGGAACCGTGCTCGAGAACAGTTACGGCGGTCACCGCAGGCGAGTCAGAAACTTTATTTTTGCGGGGAGATGGAATCATGGTCACATGATTGTCAACGCTACACCTGTCTATCCATCAATCATGGCCGAATTGAAATTACTCGAGGTACAAATTGGGGATAGGGGAAGGGGATCGAGCGTTCCTGAGCTACACGCAATTGTCGTGCCTCGGCTTCTAGCCGTTTTGCCAGCTGCCCCACTCACACCACACACGCCGGTTTAAGTATTCGGTACAAAGGCTTAAGCCCGGTAAGGCCCAGCAAGCCTAGCGGGCCTCTGAGGCTTGCGAGGAGGCCTGGCGGTAGCTTGAACTGCAGCTTCCCTCATCGCCTGACCACTTGGAGGTTCTAGATTGCTGACAACTCCACCTCCCTTAGAAACGGCTTGTCCCCAAGCCAGTGTGCGAGGAAACAACTGCTTGATTGTTTCTTTGTCCTCCCAGGTAGCCAAATCTTCGGTAGAATCACTCCACCGGATCAAGACTTGGATGATCAAGTCGTTGCCACAACGGACCACTCGTTGCTGCAGCACCTGTTCAGGGACTTGCAAATGCGCGTCAGTGGGCAGTAACTGAGAACGAACCTTGTAGTCCAGCGCCAAAACCCGCTTCAGCAAGGAGATGTGAAACACTGGGTGTACACGGCTGGTAGCAGGCAAATCCAGTTGATAGGCAACCTCTCCCACGCGAGCAGCGAGCTTAAAGGGACCATAGTACTTAAAAGCCAGCTTGTGATTGACCCGACGAGCAACGGACGACTGGAGGTAAGGTTGCAGCTTCAAGAAGACAGACTCGCCAACAGAAATGGTGCGTTCAGTATGGTGTTTGTCAGCTTGAGCTTTCATGCATTGCTGAGCACGCAACAGGTGCTAACGGACTGAATCGATGACCACTTTGCCCTGTGACAACCACTGCTCAAGATCTTCAGACTGAGCTGCATCATCAGTCGTCAGTCCAAAGTGGCGCGAAGGATGCCGTAAATGATTTCAAACAGGGTAGAGCCAGTAGAAGAATGCCAATTGGTGTTATACCAACACTCACACAATGGTATCCTCTGAGCCCAACGAGTAGGATGAGCACTGACAAAAGAGCGAAGAAAACACTCCACCTATTGATTTACATGCTCTGTTTAGCCGTCAGATTGAGGGTGCCGAGCAGAGCTCATTCGCAGCAAGATTCCAGACCTGCTAAAGAGCTCCTTCCAGAAAAGGCTAGTGAAAATGCGGTCGCGATCTGATACAATGGAGAGCGGCATCCCATGAAGCGTATAAACTGAATTCATGAAAGCTTCAGCAACTGTTTGAGCAGTGAATGGATGATGCAACGGAACGAAATGGCCATACTTCGATAGCTTGTCAATGATCACTAGTAAACAGTTATATCTGCCAAAAGTAGGTAACCCCTCCACGAAGTCCATGGTGACCATTTCCCATGACATGTTTGGAACGGGCAACGGCTGCAGTAGCCCTGGGTAAGGTGTGCGCTCAGGCTTAGCTTGCTGACAGGTCACACAATGGCGCACAAACTATTTGACAAATCCGTGCATTCCTGCCCAACGGAAAAGCTGGCGAACTCTTTTGTACGTGACAGGGAAACTAGAATGGCCACCGACCGGGCTATCATGGAAAGCATTGACAACTTTCTGATGTAAGGCAGGTGTGTTTCCAATCCAGATGCAATTATCAACACGAAGAAATCCAACTTTTAATGAAAACTTCTTGTCAGCTTCAGGGTCAGTTGCTAAGCTTTACAGTAATCCAGCACAGAAAGGATCGTCCAAGTAACTGTCCAATATTTCTGTGAGCCAAAGCGGGTGAACTGACGACACGGCCAAAACTTCAGGTAAAGCTTCAGAAGAATTATGTGGTCTGCTCGATAGCGAATCGGCTGCACCATTTTCACTGCCCTTCTTGTAACAAATAGTGTAGTTGAGCCCCAAGAGTTTGGTAGGAGCCTTCCATTGCCACACTGTATGCAGTCTTTATTCAAACAGGCTAGACAGACTGCATTGATCTGTTCTAATAACAAATTCAGACAACTGCAAGTACTGACGCCAATGGTCGACAGCTAGCAGTATAGCCAGGTATTCCTTTTCATAGACAGATAAGGTTTGATTCCTAGGGCCCAAGGCCTTACTCACATAAGCCAGTGGATGCCCATCTTGCATGAGGACTGCTCCAATCCCCACATCACAGGCATCTGTCTCAATTACAAATTTTTTGGAGAAGTCAGGGAGGGCTAGAACAGGAGCTGAAACTAGAGCTTGTTTGAGGGCCTCAAAGGATTGTTGCTCAATGTCTGTCCAGTGGCAGAACACCCCTTTCTTGAGAAGATTTGTGAGGGGCCTGCTGATCACTCCAAAAAGTTTGATGAACTTTCTGTAATACCCAGCTAGACCAAGAAATCCTCTGACCTCCTTGACAGTAACAGGAACAGGCCAGTTGTGAATAGTTTCAATTTTAGTTGGGTCGGTAGCAACTCCCTGTCCACTGATGACATGCCCTAAATATTCAACCTGCTGCTGAGCAAAGGTGCATTTAGACACCTTAACTTGCCACTGTTGTTTTTGAAGGAGCTGCAACACCTCCTCCAAATGCTGCAGGTGCTGAGAATATGTGATACTGAAGACCAATATATCATCAAATAAAACAAGAAAAAAATTATTTCCCTTATGGCGTCTAAGGACTAGTTTCAGATCACTATTCATAGCAAACTGAAAAGTGTTGGGGCCACCAGTGAGACCAAAGGACATGACCAGGAATTCATAGTGGCCCATATGTGTCTGGAATGCAGTTTTGTATTCTTCCCCAGGTGCCATTCTGATTTGGTGAAATCCATCCCTAAGGTCCAACTTAGAATACTAATGAGATCCAGCCAGCACATCCAATGGCTCATCTATAACTGGTATAGGGTACTTGCTCTTAACAGTGATATTATTCAAGTGTATGTAGTCAACCACTGGTCTCCAGGTTGTGTCCTTCTTTTCTACCATGATCATAGGGGAGGAGAAGGGACTGTTACTATGTCTGATAATGCCACTGTCCAACATCTCCTGCACATGTCTCTCCATCTCATTTTTCAGAGCAGGGGCAATTCTGTATGGTCTAAGGGACACAGGAGTAGAACCTGTAACCAGGGGAATAGTGTGGTCATACTGCCTTCTGGGAGGCAGGCCAGAGGGAGCTTCAAACACAGAAGCATATTTTTCCAACAGTAGTTGCACTTCAGGTGGTACTTCAGACAGAGCAGTATCTGTTGCAGAAGTGATAGCATACACACTGAACAGTGCGCAGACAGGCTGAGTGACATTTTCTCCTAGCAGTGTGATTAGAGCACCATCATGCTAGAAAGCAATAAAACGAGTAGACCAATCCACCTGCATAGGGCTGTGTGCAACTAGCCAATCAATGCCCAAAATCCCATCATAGTAGCCCAAGGGAAAATACTGAAATTACTGACAAACTTATGACCACCACAAGTCCACTTGCCTTGCAATAGTTGTTTGGAACAGGGAATTAACTTGCCATTTGCCACTCTGACCATGGAAACAGGCATGTTTGACACTCCTGACAACAACTCAGCTACTGCACAATTCAAAAATGTGCGAGAGCTACCAGAATCAACCCAAAACGTTAAGGTATGGCCCTGCAATTGAATTTTCATCTCCATTGTCATAGCAGGAGCTTCAGAAGTGTCACCCATAGCTGCAGCAGAGAGAGACATAGCTTTGGCTTCAGAAACTATGTCTGTTTCAGTGTAATCTGCAAACTCCTGTGGAAGATGCTGCACATAATCCAGCATTTCCTGCACAATATGCAGTTGGACTTCCTGTTTACAAACGTGATCCTTACCCCATCGCTCTCCACACACAAAGAATAACCCCTTGGCTCTCCTATAGGCACGTAGAGCACTCCACTTGTCATCAGAAGCAGCTTTTCTGAAACCTTCTGTTGCTTTCTTATCGTCAATCATCCGAGCAGCAAGCATAGGTGTTGATGACAACGGAGGTGGAGGTGGCAGTGGCAATGCAGAAGCTCTACGGCTGGTACTGGCCACTGAAGGACTGCCAGAACTCGTGCCCAACTCTTCATGCAGGATAGCCAGCTGATAAGCTGTATCCAAATCTACTGGTTGCTGAATGCCAACGATCAACTGAGGGAGTCCTGGATTAGGGGTGTTCGGGTAGCCGGACTATACCTTCAGTCGGACTCCTGGACTATGAAGATACAAGATTGAAGACTCCATCCCATGTCCGGAGGGGACTTTCCTTGGCGTGGAAGGCAAGCTTGGCGATGCGGATATTCATGATCTCCTACCATTGTAACCGACTTTGTGTAATCCTAACCCTATCCGGTGTCTATATAAACCGGAGGGTTCTAGTCCGTAGGACAACTTCATCATACAACAATCATACCATAGGCTAGCTTCTAGGGTTTAGCCTCCTTGATCTCATGGTAGATCTACTCTTGTACTACCCATATCATCAATATTAATCAAGCAGGAGTAGGGTTTTACCTCCATCGAGAGGGCCCGAACCTGGGTAAACTTCGTGTCCCTTGTCTCCTGTTACCATCCGGCCTAGACGCACAGTTCGGGACCCCCTACCCGAGATCCGCCGGTTTTTACACCGACATTGGTGCTTTCATTGAGAGTTCCTCTGTGTCGTCACTTTTAGGCCCAATGGCTCCTCTGATCATCAACGACGATGCGGTCCAGGGTGAGACTTTTCTCCCCGGACAGATCTTCGTCTTCGGCGGCTTTGCACTGCGGGCCAATTCGTTTGGCCGCCTGGAGCAGATCGAAAGCTACGCCCCTGGCCATCAGGTCAGGTTTGGAAGTTTGAACTACACGGCTGACATCCGCGGGGACTTGATCTTCGGCGGATTCGAGCCACAGCTAAGCGCGCCGCACTGTCTCTATGGGCATGATCTAGCTCTGCCGCCGAATAGTGCCCTGGAGCCCGCATGCGCGTTGGTTCCGACCCTTAATTCGGAACCTGCGGCGTCGATCGAGGGTGAGTGGTTGGACGCCACCTCAGGGGCTGCGATCTGACAAGCGATCGAGCCAGATACCAGCCCCGCACTCTGCATGACCCGTGACTCCAAGGATCCGGATTCCCCTCCGAACTCCGAAGCCCCCACGCCCCTGCCGATCGAATCCGATTGGGCGCCGATCATGGGGTTCACCGCTGCGGACATCTTTCAGCACTCGCCCTTTGGCGACATCCTGAACTCAGTAAAGTCTCTCTCTTTATCGGGAGAGCCCTGGCCGGACTATGGTCAGCAAGGATGGGATACGAACGACGAAGAAATTCAAAGCCCACCCACCACCCACTTCGTAGCCACTGTCGACGAATTAACCGACATGCTCGACTTCGACTCCGAAGACATCGACGGTATGGACGACGATGCAGGAGACGAATAGGAACCAGCACCTGTAGGGCGTTGGAAGGCCACCTCGTCGTATGAAATATATATGGTGGACGCTCCAAAAGATGGAGATGGCGATGGAAAAGCGGGAGATGATACTTCTAAGAAACATACCAAACGCCGACGTCAGCGGCGTCGCTCTAAATCCCGCCAAAGCAAAAACGGTGATTCCGGCACCGGAGATAATACTACTCCGGATAGCGCTAAAGAACACCCCCTCCAGCAAGATTCGGCACAGGAAGATGGAGAAGCCATCCCTCGTGAGAGGGCGGCAGATCGAGAGGTTGAGGACAATAACTACATGCCTCCCTCTGAAGACGAGGCAAGCCTCGATGACGATGGATTCGTCGTACCATCAGACCTCGCCGAACAAGAGCGTTTCAAACGCAGGCTTTTAGCCACGGCAAGCAGCCTCAAGAAAAAGCAACAACAGCTTAGAGCTGATCAAGATTTGCTAGCTGACAGATGGACTGAAGTCCTTGCGGCCGAAGAGTATGAACTCGAATGCCCCTCCAAGCGTTACCCAAAGCGCAGGCTGCTACCCTGATTAGAGGAGGAAGCACCTACATCACCAGCGCATGACATGGACGACCGGCCACCTTGTGGCCGCGACAGAGAGGCCTCTAAGCCCTCCACTCAAGCCATGCCCCGACGCCGCTCAAAACATGCTAAGGCACGGGAAAACGCGCCAGACCTGCGAGATATACTGGAGGACAAGGCAAGGCAAACAAGATCGATCTATGGATCGCGCTGGCGCCCCACGTCACGTGACGGTGATCGTCACTCCGGATACGATAAATCCGGCCGGGCCGAACACAATGGACAAAGCTCCTCTGAGCTGCGCCGTGATATAGCCTAGTATAGAGGCGCCGCACACCCACTATGCTTCACAGATGAAGTAATGGATCATAAAATCCCTGAGGGCTTCAAACCCGTAAACATCGAATCATACGATGGCACAACAGATCCCGCGGTTTGGATCGAGGATTATCTCCTTCATATCCACATGGCCCGTGGTGATGATCTACATGCCATCAAATACCTCCCACTCAAACTCAAGGGACCGGCCCGGCATTGGCTCAACAGCTTGCCAGCAGACTCAATCGGTTCTTGGGAGGACCTGGAAGCCGCATTCCTTGACAACTTCCAGGGCACTTACGTGCGACCACCGGATGCCGATGACCTAAGCCACATAATCCAGCAGCCAGAGGAATCGGCCAGGCAATTCTGGACAAGGTTTCTAACAATGAAAAACCAGATAGTCGACTGTCCGGACGCTGAGGCCCTAGCAGCCTTCAAGCATAATATCCGCGACGAGTGGCTTGCCCGGCACCTGGGACAGGAAAAGCCGAAATCCATGGCAGCCCTCACGACACTCATGACCCGCTTTCGCGCGGGAGAAGACAGCTGGCTAGCTCGCAGTAACAACTTAGCAAAGAACCCTGGTAATTCGGATACCAAGGACAAAAGTGGCAGGACACGTCGGAACAAGCAAAAGCGTCGTGTTAACAGCGACAGCAACGAGGATACGGCAGTAAATGCCGAATTTATAGGCTATAAATCCGGTCAGCGAAAAAAGCCATTCAAAAAGAATACTCAAGGCCCGTCCAGTTTGGACCGAATACTCGACCGCTTGTGCCAGATACATGACACCCCCGAAAGGCCAGCAAATCACACCACTAGGGATTGTTGGGTGTTCAAGCAGGCAGGCAAGTTAAGAGACGAAAACAGAGACAAGGGGCTGCACAGCGATGACGAGGAGGAGCCCAGGCCGCCGAACAACAGTGGACAGAAGGGTTTTCCCCCACAAGTGCGAACGGTGAACATGATATACGCAACCCACATTCCCAAGAGGGAGCGGAAGCGTGCGCTACGAGACGTATACGCGCTGGAGCCAGTCGCTCCAAAGTTCAACCCATGGTCCTCCTGCCCGATCACCTTTGATCGAAGGGACCATCCCACTAGCATCCATCATGGCGGGTTTGCCGCATTGGTTCTTGACCCAATTATCGACGGATTTCATCTCACAAGAGTCCTCATGGACGGTGGCAGCAGCTTGAACCTACTTTACCAGGATACAGTGCGGAAAATGGGCATCGGTCCCTCGAGGATCAAGCCCACAAAAACGACCTTTAAAGGCGTTATACCAGATGTAGAGGCCAGCTGCACAGGCTCAGTAACACTTGAAGGCAGACAGCTGATCAAACAACTCAGAGAACCGCTCGACATAATCTTCCACAGTTCGTCTGAGAAATGTGAAACTTTTTCCTCAATACAGTCTGGTACAAGTTGCGGCCGAACCTGTTTTGGAGCAGTCTGCAGAACTCATCCCAGGTTGCGTGTGGTGCTCGGCGGCGAACAGACTCCGGCCACCTAGCGACAAACACCTCGAACAGGTTAGTGGCCAGAGAAATCCACTGATTCTGTGGCGTGCCCCAGAACCTGAAGTAGTCCTTGCAGCGAGTCTGCCAGAGTTTCGGGTTGGATATGTCGAAACGGGGCATCTCAATCCGAGGACCAACACCATACACATCAGTAGAATTCTGCCACGAATCCAGAGGAGCGAATGGAACGCGCTGCAACGCCTGCTCCAGATGCGTACCTCTGATCGGAGGCGGAACTTACGCCCGGTGAGAGGGACCCCGATTCTCGACATCGGAGCGTAACGCCTCGGAGCTCGACGAGTTGTTGTCCTGCGCTAGTGAAGCAGTAGCAGGCGCGCCACGCGGATCCGCGGCGGGTGGCGTATGCGGTGCAGGCTTGTCGAATTCCTGCCGCAGCTCGTCGATGTCGACTCCGGTCAAGACCTTGACCTCGTGGAGGCGCCCGGAGAGGACATCGAGCTTGGTGTCAAGCTACGCGATGGCCTTCGCGGTGGTGTCGTCGCGCTCGCGGCTGACCTTGTTGAAGTCGGCGCGCAAGAGGTCGTAGATGGCCCTTGTCTCCGGCGGGATGCGCTCCATCGCCGCCGAACGCAGCCGGTCGGCGAGCCGCGTATGCCGGTGGTGAGTCGGAAGGGCCAACAGATCAAAGGGCTCTTATGCCATATTGTCAACACTACACCTCTCTATTCATCAATCATGGCCGAATTCAAATTACTCGAGGTAAAAATTGGGGATCGGGGAAGGGGATCGAGAGTTCCTGAGCTACACGCACTTGTCGTGCCTCGGCTTCTAGCCGTTCTGCCAGCCTGCCCCACTCACACCACACACGCCGGTTTAAGTATTCGGTACAGAGGCTTAAGCCCACTCAGGCCCAGCAAGCCTAGCGGGCGCTGAGGCTTGCGACGAGGCCTGGCCGTAGCTTGAACTGCAGCTTCCCATGTCGCCTACCCACTTGGAGGTTCTGGATCGCTGACAATGATGCTGCAACCATAACTCGACTTTGTTGAAAACGTAGTCATGGCGCCCCGTGATGGCAGCCGGAATATATATTGTTGTGGCGCGATCCATCTATTAGGCATTGATGGAGGGCTCTAATCACGAGTTGCCTAGGTCCCAAAGAATAGGTTACTATCCTCTTTGTTTACGGTAATACGTGTCTCATTAATAATAAAATAAAAGATTCAGTGACAAGCCATGTAAACACCGACATTACATACCTATTTAGGACTGAAAAGATTGAACAATCTTTACCTAATAATAAAGAGAATTGGGTTTCGGCCGTACGTCGTCGCGCGTGATTTTGCATAAAAGCCCCTCGGTTTATAAGAAATTAACCCGCAGTCCATGTTTTAGTGGGTCTCTACATAACGCTTCAATTTTGGAAAAAAAGACCTGCAATTGTTAGAATTATATCCGCGATCCTTATTTAACTGGTTCACCAGTCACCACGGGCCACAGCCGCCGCTTATCCATTGCTGGCCTCCACCGCCGGGCACACGCCGCCGCTTGCCGGCACGAGGGCGAGCTCACGGGCGCGCTTGCGGTTGGCGAGCCTAGCCTGCAAGTCTTCACGCTGCTTGGCGAGGCCCTTGGCCTTCTGGCACACCTTGTCGGCCTCGGCGCTGGTCTTGGCGGGCCGAGGCGTCGTGGCGGAGGACGATAAGGCGGCCGGTGTGCTCTCTTGGGTCGAGGCGTCGCGGCGCGCCGGCGGCACGCGAGGGCGGTGTTGCCCGCGCTGGACCAGCTGCTGCAGCTCCCCTGCGTCGTCGCCGTGGGACGCCTGCGTTCTGCTGCTACTAGCTCATTGTCATTTGAGATAATAAATCCTAATAAAGAGGGGAGCGAGCCAATTTGAAGATACAGAAGAAAGTGATGCACGCGGGGACGGCCAGTGCTGGACATTTGAGGTAATAAATTCTAAAAAGGGAAAAGAGCCAATCTGAAGAGCCTGTCGGTGCTGGCGTGCGGCCGAAAGCAGCGGAGAGCCCGCGGTGCTGGGGTGCGGCCGAAGCCAGTGGAGAGCCCATCGGTGCTGGGGTGCGGCCGAAGCCACTGGAGAGCCCGTCGGTGCTGGGGTGCGGCCGAAGCCACTGGAGAGCCCGTTGGTGCTGGAGTTCGAGCCCGGTGGTGTAGCCCGCGCCATGGCCGGTGGTGCGTGGATTCCGCCGGGGGGGAGCGGAGGATGGTGCGGGAGATCTGGCGGCGTGGGGGGTCGCGGAGGACGGTGTTGGGCGCAGCCGGCAGCGACGGTGTTGCCGATCGCCACCGATCTCAATCAACCGCCGCCGCTGTTGGTCGTTGCCTCTGCCTACCTCGACGGGTGCGGGACTCGACTGAAAGCAAGGGCCCCGTTTGCAAAAACTGAATCGGCCCGCGTCGGCCTGGGCTGATGTGGCAGGACATGTAGTGGTGTACGTACATGGGCCTGCCGCAGGACCGTCGATGGACCAGTTTCGCAAGTTCCGGGACCGTTCTGGACCAAACCAGCGAGTACAGGGACTGTACGTGCAATTCACTCTGTCCCAGGGGATGTCGTGGTCGGATGTGGTGGATAACTGGCGAGAGAGAGCCTCGCGGAAGAGAAAAGGATAACCGGCGAGAGAGATAAGCGACACGACTGGTTTCTTCTAGACGAGACGAGACGACGTGTTAGCGTGCGCGCATTTCTTTTTTTCTTCTTTTTGTGCGGGAGCATGCACGCGTGTTTTTTTTTGAGCATCAGTACAGACACAAGCGCTCATATACACGCGCATACACTCACCCTTATGAACGCACACATGCACACCCTACCCCTATGAGCACCTCTGAGAGACCGAGCCGGCATATCATCTTAAGATTTACGAAGTCACCGTAGGCGCCTCGTCGTCGACGGGAACGTCTCCTCCCACTGAAAGCGCATCGCCAGAAATCCTGAAATAAATCCAGGTTTAGAGTATCTAGAGCCGGGCACACCAAACCACCTCATACGCCCGAACGAACGACTCAATCATTGACCGGTCATAAAAAAAATCCAGACATGCGTCTTAAATGGGTCTCAAAAGTATGGGCTGGCCGACACCTCTCATATCTAGCCCAAATGTAGGACGGATATGGGGCGTCCGGGATGTCCGTCACGTCGGACCAGGCCCCGCTGGCCCACCCGATCCACATATATTCCTTCCCATCCGCTGCCCGGGCCAAACCCTAGCCACTTCACTCCACTCCACTCCGCCACGCAAGCTCTCGCCCGGTGATCTCGGCCTTCTTCGACATGGCAAGCAACGGATCCGACGATGACCAATAGAGATCTGTTGACTAGGGCGTCGTCCCATGCGGTTTGGAGGAGGCAATGGTCGTCCGTATTGCACTTCGTCGCTCCTATCTGTCCGGCGTGAGTCCATTATGTCAGTGCATCGGGCGCTCCGATCCTTCGACGTTGGATCACCGCGGTCCTCTCTAGAGCCTTCAAATCTCCCTTTCCCCATCACCGGCCCGCCAGAACATGAGTCCTACCGGGACCGGTTTGTCCGCCATGGGAAATAGAGGATGAGGGCTTTTGAGGTCCGCCTCGCTGCCGACATGGTGGTGGCGTGGGTGTCGCATAGGAGAAAGCCATCCGCACCCGCATTGTAAAGAAGTGGTGGCTGAGGAACATTTGCACCCTCGCCTGAGAGCAGAACCGGACGGTCCGTGCCATGGCCGGACTACCCCCCAAGGAAGAGAAGGAGAACAACGATGGGTCAGACAGCTCCGGCGATGAGCAGATCCTACTCGATCCGTACTGCATCTTCGACCGCTACTTCCTAGATTAGAGCAAATTACATCTAACCATGAATTGAGGCGCAACATACTAAGTAAGATTCAATTGCAATGGAGAAAATATTCAACCCAGTTGCAAAAAAAACACAAAAAAGAAAGAAATATGCAAATATGGGGCAGCACAAAAGTCAGATGAAAGCGCACAATGAAGACAGAAATATGCAGTGAGAACATAAAAAAGCTAGAAATAGAGTAAATTACATCTAACCGTGAATTGAGGCGCAACATAGTAAGTAAGATTCAACTGCAATGAAGAATCTTGCGTATATCGTAACCAGGCCTGGGCATTCGGTTAAACATTTATACGGCAAGGACTTCACGATTAGCACACACGACAGAAAATTGCATGCCTCGTCGTCGGACGAAGTATATCACATTTTTATTATCAAATGTCGGTAACTAAAAATAATCAATATGGTAATCTAAAGATAAGGTTGTTAATCCGATTATTTGGCTAGAATTCATGTTGCAAGTTTTGTATTACTCCCAAAGGATAGTATTGTTAATTGATCCGTCAACCATATACACTTAATTATCCATTTGGTTCACTTCGCCGCGTTGTCATCCGCCACTTGATTTATCGCAATTGTTATTTAATCAATAGTGTAACACGGGTCATGGGTGTGTGGTTTTTTTTCCCGTTGCAACGCATGGGCAATTTTCCTAGAAACAATCGCTGGTTTATTATTTAGTAGTCTTTACCTCTTTATCTACTAATTAATAATAAAGCAGCAGCAGCGATCGCTTCTGGTCGTCCGTCGTCGCGACAGTTTTGCAAAAACATCCCTATGATTTTAGATAATAGAACCTGCAGTCCCTATGTAAGTGGATCTAGCAAAACGATTCGTTTTTGCAAATTAATCCCTGTATTTTGTAACAATTTCACCCGCGTTCCTTTGTTCATCTTATCCAGCGGCAGAAAAGGTGGAAGGGGGTCGATGAGCTCGGCGGCGCGGAAGGTGCCCGCCCCTCTCCTCCGCCTCCGGCATCGCCAGCCCCCTGTAGGTGCGTCTCCATTCCCAAGAACCTAAGCTCCCCCGTGCTCGTCGGTGCGAGGTGGGTGGAGCAGCTCGGCGCCATGACCTCCACCATGGCTCCATCGACGCGCTCCACTGCCTGCTCGTTGGCGCCGACCTCTGCTTGCCCCTGCACATGGACGCCGCGAAGCGCTGCTGGAAGTTGCAGCCCTTGTGCAAGCGCACAGATGTGGTCGAGGCAGGGGATCGAGCAGGCAGCGGACAGAGGCGGCTTCAGCAGACGGACTTGGCGAGGCGGCGGAGGTGCAGGGAGTCCCGGCGGAACCGGATCCGACGAGGATGGACGCCGGTGACGTGGGCGAGGAGGAGGAGGGCTCCGGCGGCGGAGAACCTCCAGGCGGCGGCTGCTTGCAGTTCGGCGTCGGCCTCCTGTAGGTAACAGAGAAAGAGTGAGTTGGTGAGAGAGAGAGAGACAAGAAGAAGAGCCAGGGGAGGAAGGAGAAAGGGAGAAGGAA
The DNA here is from genome assembly GCA_032464435.1 of Aegilops umbellulata. Lineage (NCBI taxonomy): Eukaryota > Viridiplantae > Streptophyta > Magnoliopsida > Poales > Poaceae > Aegilops > Aegilops umbellulata. Next base: position 663,388,130 of record CP136060.1, read on the forward strand.
GAGAGGCAGGGCGGCCTGGAGGAGCTGTTGTTGCTGCGCAGGGACGAGGAGGAGGCACACGGGTCGGAGACGACGCGCGGGCAGGGGAGCTCCTACCATGGACGCCGTTGAGCTCGCGGCAAGGAGCAATGACAAGCAGCAGCAGCGGTGGCAAGCAGAGGCAGCGGGCAGCAGCAGCAGAGGGCAGAAGCGGGAGGCAGCAGAAGTAGAGGGCTGCTGCCACAACAGAGGTATGTATCCCCTTGAAAGTAGCAAGCATCAGCCTTCTGTTCTTTGTGTTCTCTGGATAGATGTGTAGTACTGCCTGATCAACAGAGGGAGCAGTAACCAAGAAGCAGCATGAGCAAAATCGAAGCAGCAGGCTGCTGCTCTCCTCCCTGATCCCCTGTACATGAAATAGCAGTAGCGCATGAGTGAATGAAGCAATCAATTTCTGAATTACAGACAGCATACAGATTTTCTGAATCCAAACAAAATGAAGCATATACCGTAGGTTGTTCTATTGTTGATCCAACCACACGCTCTGTTTCTGCATGCCATGGAAGCTTTATTTTCAAATCCCCTTTTTCTGCACGACAATTGAAAAGAATGCACGAGTCCGAGAATGAACAAAGTTGCTTTGAACTTCACAGCAGCAGCAGACTAAATTCCTAAAGGCAAAAAAATTTTAGTACTACAGGATATACCTTCAGTTTATGACAGTTCTAATAAACATATGATGTTGATTGGTTAGCTGAGTTAGAAGTAGAGCTATTCAAATATATTTACTCTGACAAGTGCAAAAAATCCTTATACTCCTAGCTATATGTTTATCCTATATCTACTTCTCACATTATACATATGCTCCACTACAAAGGGGTCTAAATAATAACATGATTTTTTTCAGTTAAAGTTCCAAGCAACTTTCCTGTGTGAATCTGAGAATCTCACTAAAACCTGTGTTTCATTGTGTATATTCAGCCTATCGAGTCGAGTTTCAGATTGATCATAAACATACCTCAGTTTAAGATGTGATGCTGATTTTATTTGTGTGCTGCACCATTGTCCATATCTTCGATTTCAAGCAGTTCCATGGCAAATCAAATACATTTTTTCTTTGTTTATGACAATACATATTTGACAGGTTAAAGCATGTACTATTGTGTATATGAAGTGTAACAAGCCTTTCCCAGTAGTAAAACTGAAAGTATATATAGCTTATGTGTACTGTACTTTCGGTAATATAGATGTCAATATCATTACTTTTTTTAGTTAGGGGGTGGTGGTTATTCACTCACAGTCAGGTTCAATGCTCATCATGTTATTTCCTTTCCAAAGATACCTCGGTGTTCTATGGTTAGAAATAGAAGATAGCATACACGAGGCCAAATCTTGACATGATTCAGTCATCCACATATTCTAGAAACAACAGATCAGGTTTAACAACTATCTTAGGAGTAGCAGACACATCTACATCTATATCTATTACCTACTAATAAAGCAAGATGCATTTCTCTAAATTTCTAATCCTTTCACCTTCTAAAATTATTAAAACCGATCGAGCTAGCCCACCTCGGCTGCAAGCAAAGATTGTTCTACAATAGTCCCGCCTCGGTTTCTTACGCACAATTTCCCCAATTCATATATGTCTGATTTTCTCGGTATTAAGGAGCTAACTCGAAAATCAATGAGCCCAGGTTAAGGACCGACGTGACAGAGAAATAAAGGAAGAAAATTGCTTTGAGGACAACTGCATCTCAAACGACATGAGACGTGACAAAGAAGTAAAAGGGAAGGAAAGAACTAGGAGAAAGACCCTCGATTATTTATAGGGACTCGAATTGGAACACACATGATACATGACAGAGAAATAAAAAGGAAGGGAAGAAGTTAAAGAAAAACATGGTGCAAGCTGTGCGAGCCGCCACCAGAAATTGTAGCATCTAAATGAAAGACTATTAACAGGTTCTGTACTTATACCATTTACAGCAACTGGTTTTTGTGCCTAAAAATACATTGATGCATAGTTGATACAAATACAATTTGACGCTGCGACTGGTTCATACAATCAATTTCTCTAAAAAAGGAAAGAAAACAAATCAAGCAATCTTTCGAATTTATGCATTGCCACATTGAACCAAAGTGTTCAAAGACACGAACTCACCTGGTGGATCGGGAGCGGTGCTTCATATTGTGATGTGCCACCTCAGTGCCGCCGGGCATGGGCCATTGCTCCCAGCGAAGCTGGAGGCTCTGCCCCGCTCCCTCCGCCCGACAAAGTGTGGATCTTTTTTTTTTTTTGCGGGGTGACAAAGTGTGGATCTGCAGGGAGGTGGAAGCTGCACGGGAGAGAAAGGTCAGATACGAGACAAGAGAGATGGGAGAATAAGGAGAGGAGGCGGAGGTCGGCAGGCGACTTGGGACTCATCAGTGTCTCTGATGGCAGCGGGGTCGTGTGGTGTGGTGTCAAGGTGGCAGAAGAAGCTCGGGCGGGGATGAGATCCTCCTCTGGAACCCTCTCTCCTCATTAGGGAAAGGATGTGTGGCCTCAAACCTAATCTAACAAGAGCCCGTACGTCCGCCGTGTCCATATCCGACGGTCGACTGCACCCCTCAAAGTGTTGCTCCGGTCACCGGCGAGATAGAATAGGACATGAGACATGCACCGGCTCGCAAGACTCAAGTTGCGGCCATCACCCATGTCCCACTCTTCCTCGTCAGAGTCCAGAACCTTCGCGATGCCAGTGGACGTGAGATCGATGATGGATCCGTCTTGGGAGGAGCCAGTGACGTCCACCATGACGCGGCAGCGGTGCCCGGACTGGTACACCATACCGGGCACCGGATAATCAGTGGCGGAGACAGGGGGACCAGCAGGGGCCCTGGCCCCCCCTAACATCCCTGATTTGCTATTAGTTTCAGGATGAACAGTGCAAAAATTAGAAAAAAAATACATGGATTAGTGTGGTTTGGCCCCTGCAATCAAAAATTTGGGTCATTTGCCCCCCTAATCTTAATTTCCTGGCTCGGCCACTGCGGATAATGCAACACTGCCTCACGAACGTCCACTGTCACGAGGTCTTCCGTCGTCACAGGGACACACCTCGCGACGGATCCATGCGCCATTTGGGTGGAAGCAATGGATCTCGACAGAAGAAGTCTGAGCGCTACCGTCGAGCGGCCTCCTCCAGGGAGTGGCGACGTCATCTCCTCCTCGAGGCCCTGTGCAACGAGCACTGGATCAATGGATCTGAAAGTGTAGGGCTCGGATCCTCTACCTGCCATGTCGGAGAAGGCCAAAAATCGCCGGACGGGAGTTTGGGTGACGAAGTGGAGTGGAGCGGCAAGGGTTTGGTCCGAGGAGCGAATAAGGACAAATTTATGTGTGTCGGGTAGGTCAGCGTGGGGCGTGAAGGGTGAGGTCTTTAGCCATACTTATTTGGTAAGGGCATGTGGAGTTTGTTTTCTCCCGTTGCAACGCACGGGCATATTTACTAGTAGGGAGATAAAGAGAATTGGGTTTCTGTTGGTCCGTCATAAGAATTACCCCCGTAGCTGCGAATAATTACACGCTTGCCACCGGTAAGTGAAGAAAAAACGTTTCGTTTTTTCCTTCTCAAGTCGCCGCTAACTTTAGTTTATTAGAGGTGAAGGTCCCTTGGATGCCAAAAGCGTCTGTGTAACACAATGGCTTGTGCCTCGTGGCTACAAGGAGGAGGTTCTGGTTTGATCCTTGGTTCTTACATATATATTTTTTTGTTATTATTTCTTTTATCCTTTGCTTTGTTTGGGAGTCAACCTGCAGCTCAGAAAAAGAGGGCCGGGAAAATTAGTTGCAACACGCTAGATGTTTGCAAATGCATAAATTGACATCATTTTGTTAGCCATTTTTGATCGATCTCACATTTAACTGATAGCTTTACTTTAGTTTATACACAAGTGGAAAAAATCACAGTGCATGATGAACACAAAAGGTGGTATCATGTATAAGAAGATTCACTTACTTTCTCAAGTGAAATCAAAATACTGGCCCTGTAGTTAATCAAACAAGAAAGCAGTAGCAGTATTATGCTACAAGAATAATGCAAGTTAGCTAGCACCGTTATGGAATTGTGTTTTTAGTACTTATCTTCAATGTATATATTGTAATTTACATTCTTTCGCATATTTTGGTTCCAACATTAGCATACTTCTGATCTAGATTATCATATTAGCACATGTACTCTTAAAAAAGGGTGTTAAGGCAATCAAGTAGTGCTGCATATAACATGGAATTCAAGTTCTGACCAAATCACTAGAAACATACAACAGTCTTTCTTCCAGATGATCGACAGAAAAGTAAAATTCGGAGGAAATACTCAAATCACATAGCAATCGCATTTCAACCCCAATAACAGTTCGTCAATTATCATTAATTTGCAGAATTTTTGTTTTGCCACGTTGAGTAAAAATCGAGGACAAATCCATATATATATATATATATATATATATATATATATATATATATGTGTGTGTGTGTGTGTGTGTGTGTGTGTGTGTGTGTGTGTGTGTGTTAATTGATGGTGGTCTGATCTATTTTTATTAACGTTCGTACCAGATCTCGGTAAAATATCCTTCGTTTTTATTTCAGTTGTTTTACTGAGATTATTTTCCTAGAAAACTACCATTGCATGTGTAGAAAACATAACAGCATAAAATACAACATCTCGTCTTTATCTTGGCGAGCCGATTATGCATATATTATTTTGAGATTATATGACGAGCAATGGTAGCGCGAACAACTTTATTCAAACCATGATCTTACTTCTTACAGAAGATATATAGATGAAAAATATAATGTACAATACTCCTAATGCGGATATGATATTAGGCAATGGTATGTACACTTTCATATCATTGTACACAATAGTAAAAAAAAAAGGTATCAATAAAGATACGACGAGGAGGTAAAAACACATACTCCATCCGTCCCAAAATAACCGTCTCAACCTTTGTACAACTTTGTGTTAAATTTAGTATAAAGTTGAGACACATATTTTGGAACGGAGGGAGTATAATCCTTTCATTTTTTTCATGCATGTTTTCACACCATGACAATGTTTTAATAGCGTGTTCCCCGTTGCAAGGCACGGGCAATTTTCCTAGTCTTACGCAAAAACCAGGGGATGCCCCTCCTCATCAAAGAAAAGAAGTCAAATCACCTCTTTACCGGTTCTCGACGTGGCTCCGTTGCAGATCTGCAGCTTTACGAACCTCCGTAGTAGCAGTAGTAGTATATATTTGTACCGCAATGTTGGTTAGCGGGTGGATAAAACGGGACCAGCAAGCCACCGGCCGGCCTGCTCCATGAGCATCACCATGCCCTCGAAGTCCTGCAGCACGAGCTCGTGCAGGCCATCCATCCACATAGCCGGGATGAAGAGCCAGAACCCCGTCCCGCCAACGAACGCCAGCGTTAGTGGCACTGCGGCAACCCGCGGCGGGCGCCACCACCCGGCTTGCTGCGCCCACCACGCCTCCGCCGCGGCGCACACTCCATGGAGCAGGAAAAACGCGGTGATGCCGCCGCTGGGAGGCCGCCTCATCATATAGTAATATATCAGGTCGTGCATGATCCCAGAGACGAGGAACGACGCCAGGACGCCGGCCGCCTTGCCGAAGCGCGCGCGCACCGGGCCGTAGACGGAAGGCCGGAGGACGGCGGGCACCATGAGGTTCCACCGTCGGCCCCAGAAGTCCCGCAGCGACGATGCAAGATACGGCCGGTCCACCTGCGGCTCGATCTCCATCCCCAGCACGCCGTAGATCATGGCGTGGACCGAGGCCAGGAGGAGCTCCATGGCGAGGTAGAAATGCGCGCTAGTCATGAGGAGGAGCTGCCAACGGCTCATCCCGTCCTTGAACTTGTAGGCATATATGAGGAATGGGATAACGGCGCCGGAGATGAGGATCTTTGCGGCGGGCGCCCAAGCGGGATCTTGATTCTTTGCTTTTCCGGGCGTGGACTGCCGGAGCTGTTCTTTTTTTGCGGTGGGCGTGGACTGCCGGAGCTGTTTTTTGTTTGCGGTGGGCGTGGACTGCCGGAGCTTGACGGGTAGTGAGGCGCAGCAGACGAAATGGAGGAGGGGAAGGGACGGGTCAAGAGGACCCTGGCCAGCGGCGAGGAGGAAGAGCTTGAAGCTGCCGAGCCAGCTGAGGAAGAAGGCGGAGCAGCCGCGGAACGCGGTGGTGGTGAAGGCCAAGGGGATCCCGTAGAAAAGCACGACGGCCGGCAGAAGCGCGGCGAGGCGACCCACGCCTGGGCTAATACGCGCGGCGGCCATGCGGGCGTACGACATGGCCATCCAAATCGCAGCCGAGACCTTCAAGACGCTCCCGAGCTCGCCGTCCATGACCGCCGCCGCCATTATTGTGTTGTGGTGAGCAACAAGGAATAATCAGTGACCTCTGGTTTTGGTAATCATGTTGGGTTGGTGGGATGGTTTCGTATGTAAAGCTTGGCATGCAACATGTGGTTTTGCCCTCCCTGCAGGGATGTGGATGTGGATGTGGATGTGGTAGGGTAGGGCTCGTTCGTTTGCTGCAGGGATTGGCTCAACCCTCCCTCCACGAAATCCTTACCACACTAGCTAGCTACTGCTCAATCCACTGAAAATGAGTATTGCCAACTCTATTCCAGTCAATTATATATGCACAATGCCAGCAAGGCCACGCATCGTCTGCACAAGTCCACAGCTGGACCATGGGCTGCTCCAGTCCGGTACGGCCGTATAGTATCGGCCAAGCCTTTGCAAATGACCAATGAATGGACTAAATAAAAGATGATCAATGAATTAATAGCACTCTCACACATTTGTATGCAATGGTTAGTGGTTATATGTGCAATCTCACACATGTATATTTATTTTTATACATGTGCAATCTCACCGATGAATAGCACTCTCACACATATTTATTTTATACATACACATACATGGAAAATGTATTATTACTATGCAAAACTGAGCTTAGTATAGTGAGATTTCTGCAAAGAAGTGTTTTCTAAAAAGTAATGGATTAGTGACATCGACATTATCCTTACAAAAGAAATGAAATAAAAACTTAGAAAATGAAGTTTTCTATAGAAAAACAAATTTGTGGCATTGGTATAATATTTCAAAAAATAAAAAATATCCAAATAATGAAAATTTCTAGGAAAGTAACAAACACTTTAAGAAGAAAAGAAAATGAAAAAAAAAACTTGCACACAATTTGCACTAATATTGCACTTTTTGAAATATGCAAAGAATAAGCATATAATAATGCATTTTTCGCATTCTACTATAATTTACACAAAGTATAACTGAAATAACCTACTTCTTTAAGAAGAAAGAAAATAATAAAAAAATTGTGCACAACTTCGCACTCAAATTGCACTTTATCGTAATATGTAAAAATAATCATGAAATTTGGGCACATATTATACATTATTTGTATGCATCTAATTAGACTCAGCGAAAACCCACAAAAACAAAAACTTACCAATAAAGGAAAGAGAAAAGAAAAAAAAAACTTTCTAAACTTGCACTGATATTGCACTTTTAATCATGCATTTTTCACATTCTATTATAATTTACACATAGTGTAAATGAAATAATGCATTTCCTTTAAGAAGAAAGAAAATAAAAAATTTGCACACAACTATGCATCAAAATTGCAGTTTATCGTAATATGCAAAAATAATCATATAATCATGAATTGTTTGGCACATATTATATAGTATTTATATGTATATAATTACACTCAGCTAGAACCCACAAAAAATAAAAGATAATCAATAAAGGAAAGAAAAGAAGAAAAAGAAAAATGCATAGAGACAAAAAAAATTAACAAAAAAATGAGAAATTTGCACAAAAAATTAATAAAAATTACGTTCAACTATTTGTGTGTTATAAATATTAGAGGTACAAACGATGGTTACGAAATATAAAAAATTAAATATATACATCCATGTATTGTATAAAAAATAATTAGTGAATATGGAAAAATGGTTAATCAATAATCATTATCACAGACTCATGGATTATATTTAAATTATTAAATATTAATATCAACAGTTTAAGGTTTAAATTATGAATATATTTAATTATACAAACATTTAACTATACAAACGTGCGAATGATTGAAATGTTTGTATAACTATATTTTTAGTTGTAATTCAAAAAAATATTAATTTTTATTTTCAATGATACAGTATTTTTGTAAGTAACATCTTTTATTTTAAATGTATGATTATTTTCTAAATAATACGTGAACAAATTGTAAAAATAATTTATTTCATTTGTACGTACAATATTTATGCCCACAAATATTCAAACTTTATTTTGGTACGGAGATTCAAATTTACATACTTTCTACAATAAACGAAAAGTAGAACTGGTGTAAAATGGATACGTTTTGTTTAAGACCTCTTGGCACGATTTTTGAGCAAGCGAATGTGACTGCTGGAGTGGTATAGCCGGCTTGGTAACGACTTCTAGTTTTGCATACAGGTGAAAAAATTGGCACCCCTCTCACGCCGCCAACAGTTTTTTTTTGTGAAAGAAAATATTTCAAGGGTGTTTCTGAAAAAGTGTCTTACACCGCCCCCTCTGGGTCCAGTGGCTTATAACAGGCCCCACGCACGTTGTCAGCGCTAGTTCTGTATGCAAAATGAGATAAGCATTGTATTTACACGTTAAAGCCAAAAAATTTCACCACTTTAATGTATGCCACAACTTCTAGCATCAAAGTGACCGTTTGCGCCAAGTTCTAGCACCATCACTGTAATTGACTCAATAAAAATCTGATGCATAGGTATGATAGATCTGAAGTTTTTGTGGCTATTTATTTATACTGCCGCGATGATGAAAAATATAACCTTTTTATGGCAATTTGGGCATATTGTTGGGTTCAAATTGACCCAAGTCTCTCGGGAGGAATTCGTCATCGGCGCCGTTCTCGAACGTTGCGATGGCCTCGGAGTCGTTCTAGTAAGCGATCTCGCTTTTCTTTTTCAGGAATCGAGTCTCTTGAGTATTATGATTATTAGTAAAGATAGGCCTGCATTATCTTATATTTTAAGTTGGTCATTGTATTTCTATACATATGCCCAAAAACTCAAGCAATAAATATTAACGATTACATCAATACCTCTCTATTTCCTTCTAACATGGCATCAGGCTAGCCGATCTAAACCCTAGCCGTTGCTGCCACTTTCGCTCCATGCAGCCCCTGGGCGGTCGGTCTCCAAGACCGGCAATGGAGACCACGCCACTCGTACCTAGGGTTAGACCACCAATCCAGTTGATCGGTTGCCATAGAAAGTAATAATTTTCATGATCCTTTGATCCGGCTTTTTTTCTCTCTTTCTTGCCGGTCGTATTGATCAGCGTTTTCTTTTTGGTTTTCTGGTCTAAGATCGATTTGCGTCGCCCGCTGCCACCGTCGACTCCACACGCCTCTACTCGAAGACCGGCGCAATCACCCGGCCTCCTCTTCGAGACATAGGAGCTTGAGCTTCTTAAGTGTGACTTACCAGGCAAATTTGTCGTTGGTTCCATAGTTGCTAAGCTCCCTAATTTGTGGAGAAACCTTTCTACCACTCTGAAACATCAGAGGCGTGATTTCTCAGTAGAGTATGTGCTACTTCTTGAGTTTGCGTTGATTTTTCCCTTGAAGTGGAAAGGATGATGCAGCAAAGTAGAGATAAGTATTTCCCTCAGTTAAGAACCAATGTATCGATTCAGTAGGAGGAACACACAAGTCTCCAATAGATGCACCTGCACAAACTAACAAACACTTGCACACAACGCGAAAAAGGGGTGTCAATCACTTCACGGTCACTAGTAAGAGTGAGATCTGGTAGAGATAAGTATGAAAGATAAGTAAAAGTGTAAAATAAAGTAAATATAAATAAATTGTAGCAAGGTATTTTTGGGTTTTTGGTTCTGTCCAAGTTCCGCCTCGAGACGGCGGCACTTCATCCCGAAAGCTCCCTTATGATTTTTTCAGTCCAAAACATATCATATAGCAGAAGATGGGCACCGGAGGCCTGCCAGGTGGCCCACAAACCATAGGGGCGCACCAAGTGGGGTAGGGGCGCCCCAAGGCTTGTGGCCTCCTGATTGGTCCCCTCTGGTATTTTCTTCGCCCAATATTTTTTATATATTCTAAAATATTTCTCCGTAAATTTTCAGAACTTTTGGAGTTGTCCAGAAGAGGTCTCTCAGATTTTCTCCTTTTCCTGTCTAGAACTCCTGCTGCCGGGATTCTCCCTCTTTTTGTAAACCTTATAAAATAAAAGAGAAAAGGCATAAGTATTGTACCAAAATAGGTAAATAACAGCCCATAATGCAATAAATATCCAATATAAAAGCATGATGCAAAATGGACGTATCAACATTCTCATGAGCTTCTCAAGCGCGCGGGCATGCTTAACTCAAAGACTGCTGCCACGCATGTCAACACAAAGGCCAAGCTCGGCTCGCAAGCACTGAGTGCAGCGTTTTTTCGCTCCATCGTCGATGTGCTGCAATAGTTAACGCTCACATGTCCAGACCTACGGTATGCCATGCAGCAGGTGTGTCGTAACATGCATGTTCCACGTGACTCCCATTGGAACCTGGTGAAGACGTTCCTTCGTTATATTCGTGGCATCATGGCTCTAGTGCTCACGCTGACAGTGTCCTCTCCACTTACTCGGATGTCGACTGGGCTAGCTATCCAGACACTCGATGCTCTACATCGAGCTACCGCGTCTATCTCAGGCCTTCGCTGATCTTGTGGCCATCTAAACAACCACCCACGGTTTTTCCGCTCTAGTGCTGAGGCGGTATACCGGGAAGTGGCTAACGTTGTTGCTAAGTGCTCTGGGCTTCACCAATTCCTTTAGGAGTTGCTTTGGGATGTCAGGCCACGGTCATGTACTGCGACAACGTCTCCAACATCTACCTATCCACCAGCACTGTTCATCATCGTCGCAGAAAGCAAATCAACCTCGACATACACTTTGTTCATGAACAAGTTGCACTAGGTCAGATACGAGTTTTGCATGTTCCTACCACTCAGCTGTTCGCCGATGTTACGACGTGGACTAAGGGCCTTCCGATATCCAGCTTCGAGTTGCCGTCATCGGCGATGTTTTGACTGCCCGGCGGGGGGAGGTGCACATGTATGTGCGTATAGGCTTGGGTCATGTATTGTCACGTCTCATTTCTCCTCCGTACAGTGTATAGCTTGCGAGACAAGTCGAGGTCGTGCACCCTAATACCTACATATGGGCACTTGCAAGTGATAAATCAAAGTGTGTCTCATGCAATTCCACCTTTCCTAACAACACAAGGTAGACAGATTGAAGACTATTTTGCGCCCTTCGCCGAGTGTCACGGGCACTCTGCACTCGACCAGCACGAGAAAAAAACAGTTAGATACAGTAGTCACTAATGTGAGTGATTTTTTTACTACATTAGGTTACATACTACGAACATACATCTCTAAGCTAAGGCTCATTTGCACCCGGTCAAGATACAATTCACAGAAAATACAAAAAAACATACTACGAACATACATCTCTAAGCCATGCCTCATTTGCACCCGGTCAAGATACAATTCACAGAAAATATAAACAAACATACTACGAACATACATCTCTAAGCGAAGGCTCATTTGCACCCGGTCAAGATACAATTCACAAAAAATACAAACAACATGAAAAAAAATCAAATTTTCTTGTTGCATGGTAGATAATTTGGTGCGTGAGGTGCGCTTCAAATTTTGCATTATTTGGACATCCGAGTAGCTCTAAAAAGACAAATTAGGTGAGAACAATACATAAACCGTAAACCTCTTTACCGACGCCAAGTTTGTGTTTTTTATCTAAAGCTACTGAGACCTCCAAATTATCTGAGATTTGAATCGCATATCATGCGCCAAATTATTTACCATGCAAACAAAATTAGAATTTAATGGATATTTTAGTATTTGCTTTGAATTAGTTTCTTCATCATGGGTGCAGATGAGCGTGAGCTGCTCTCTACATACTCCCTCCGTTCCAAAATATAGTGCTTCCTCTATTCCCGTGTTTCAGCTTTGACCATAAATTTAACAAACAAGACCGCCTGCGGCGGAACCAAAAGTTATACCCGTGAATTCGTATTCAAAAGAAGTTTTCAATTATATAATTTTCTCTCCCGCCGCAATCGGTCCTGTTGGTTAAATTTATGATCAAAGTTGAACCTTGAAAAGCGCGGACGTACTACATATTTTGGATTGGAGGGAGTAGTATACATACATACATATTGTGTGGCTGCGCTACCGCACCTGCGCTGTGGGGTGATTGACACAAATTGAAGAGCGTGATAATGTGATTGTGGTACCGTATATACGTGGAGCACGTGCTGGCAGTCATCGTATCTGTTGGCCGATCCGCAGAGAAAAGCAGGCGCACATGGGTTGGCTGGCAATGGTAGGGTGAGCTCTAATAATGATTGGGCCGGGTGAGTAGGTATATGATTTGTGACAATGCATGCATGGTGAGACAAGCGTATCGTGGTGTGCTCTTTCCCAGCCCCACTGCCATCCCACCAACCCAACCTTCACCAACCCAAATTTAATCACGGTCCCTCGGCCAATCGGCCCCATTTCATCTCAGATCTAAGGCAACTCCGGAGTGGGGCACCAGTTCACGCCCACGCCGGCGGAGTGGGGCACCAGTTCACGCCCACGCCGGCGGCCATCTCCGGAGCAGTGCAGGACCAGCCCCACCCCTGGCCCAGCACCTTCTGGAACGCAGCCGGCGGGTCCTTCCTCCTTTCCTCCTCGACGGCCACCATCTGCAGCTCGGGGAAGGCAACGTCCCCGGCAGCAGAGAGGGCCATGGTCTCCTCCAGGTCGGCCCACTGCCGCTCGTCGTGCGTGTACATGGAGTCGTCCATGACACGCTGCAGGAGACGGGCCTCCTCCTCGTCTGTCATGCGAGGAGGTGGATGGGGCGACGGAGACGGCGACGGCGTGGGCGTGACGCCGCGGACCCGCCTACGCCCGCGCTCCTGGGCGCGCTCCCGTGGCCGCCGCGGCCCCGTCGAGGTGCCAACGAAGAAGGAGGCGCGCCTGGTGTCGTGCTCGTCACGAAACCAGGTGTCCCACAGCGGGGAGTCGGGGGCGTACCTGGCGTCAAAGAAAAGGTCGTCGGGGAGGAGGCGGCGGTGGCGCTCGATCTCCTCGGCGCGCGCACGGCCGCTCTTCGGGACCGGCGGGATGGGGACCCGGTCGACGGAGAGGTGCCAGTCATTGGGCAGATGGGCATCGCTCCAGGGGAGCGGCGTCCTCGTCTCCCAATAATGGCGGTAGACCGACGCCCGAACGTAATGCCGGTCGTGCTCGCCGGCGGACGTGGGCGTGATGGAGAAGGCGGGCGGCGCGGGGGCCTGGCGTGGTGGCGATGGCGAGGCGGGCTCCTCCTTCTTCACCGAGCCGCGGCGGCGTCCCGACGAGGAGCCGGCCTCGCGGTCGTGCCTGCCTTTGCGGCCATAGTTCCAGAGGCCCATGGCTGCGGGCGGCCGGCCGGCGAGGTCTAGGCTAGGGTTTGGGACGTGGTCGCGCTGTCGGGTTTCGAGGAGGCCGCGGGGTGGCGTGGGGCAGTGTGGACGACGACCCGTCCACGCTTCCCACTTAAAGAAGGACGGCGACCGCTTGACGTGCGGATGACAGGTGGGGCCGCCCGCTCGTGCGCATTGATGTGGGCGGGTGGGAGGTAGGTGGCCGCCTGCCACGCGACCCCGACGCGGACGAGCGCGTCCCTTTGGTGTCCGCCGCGACCCAAACCCGGCGCAAGTTTGCGCTCGAAATGGGTCGGCCCGGACACAAAACGGACAAGATGGGTCCGGGCCGTCGCGAGCTGGGCCGCATTCTTTGTCCGTTTTACCCCAAACGGACGGGGCCGGACAGGATAAGGTCGCGCGGTGGAGTTGGCCTAAGGACGTGGACCGCAGGTCGTGCTGGCGTCTTTCTTGTCTTGTTATAAAAGAGAAACACCATAGATCTGGATCGATTCCAACGCCTGCTCCTCCCCTTCCATCCATCTCTGACGCAATTTCCTCTACAACTTTCGGTACGGTTAGTCTCCATCTTAATTTCCTCTCATGTTACGTTTCGCGACTCACAAGTCACAACTCATGCCTGCCTCGTAGTATTGATGACCTTGCGAATCCTCTTAATAGATTTGTAATACTATGTATGTATGTATATATACATACACACACACTACGATTTAACTTTAGACGAATGAATGATCTTCAGGTTCTCAATCCTATCGTGGCGTCCTTCGATTGACAGTTATGGAATTGACAGTTATTGCCGTGTGCTTCTCCCTAGCGCTTCTTCTCATCACTGCACTAGTCGCCAAGGCTGCAACTCGGAGAACCAGCATCGATCATGTGTGTACCCTGCCAGCTCCACCTGAGGTCAAGGGTATTGCTCTTCTCAGCCTCTTCCCTACTCTGTTCACAGAGGGCCCTCAAGCTACGATGAAGTATCTACACAACAAGCTTGGCAGTGCGTTCACTGTCCGTTTTCTTTGGAAACGGATAACCTTCTTGGTCGGACAGGAGGCGTCCGGTATTTTCTTCCAAGGGTTAGAGTCAGAGGTTACCCAAGGAAATTTATTTGAGTTCACCGTCCCCATGTTTGGCACAGAGGTAGGCTTCGGTGTCGATTACACTACCCGCAGGGAGCATACTAACTTCATTGTTGAGGCTCTCAAGCCAGCACAACTCAGAAGCTACGTTCATCCCATGCTTCAAGAAGTGGAGGTAAATAACAAATTCTTTTTAAATTATGTCATTTCTCAACAACACCTTCGATTAAATAATTCACTTAGAAACTAATTCATTTAAACCACAACCTTCCATTATATAATTCAATTACAAACTAATTCATTTAAATTATGTCATCTCTCAGCACAGCCTTCCATCAAATGATTCACTTAGAAACTAATTCATTTCAATTATGTCATTTCTCAGCACAATGTTCCATTAAATAATTCACTTTGAAAATAATTCGTTTCAATTATTTCATCTCTCAGCACAACCTTCCATTTAATAATTCACTTAGAGCAACTCCAACCAGAGGTGACCCAAACGGACAACAATTTTTTTCCACCTTCTGTCCGTTTGGGTCGCCAGTCCGCTCCGCCATGTCCGCTTTTTTGTTTGGGTCAGCTGATGCGCCCAATGGGGGCGAATGTAGTTTGTGACATATCCGCCCCGACATTCCGTCCAACACCTGGTGGCCGAATTGCCCTGAGCTTCCACGTCACCGCCCCGAGGTCCCGCGCCTGATACATGCTGCGAGCTCGCACATCACCGCGCAGTCGCGAGCTCCCGCCGCAGCCGTGAGCTCCCACGCCATCCCCGTCTCGCCGCAGCAGCTTCGCCATAACTAGCAACCACACGCGGCGCACATGAGACGCAGAGCTCCCGCATGCCACAAGACGTGTTCCGCGACGGTGCGCAGATGCCGGCTGACCCACGCCACGGGGCTCGAGCGCAGATGCCTACTCTCAACCCTTTGGCACCGTCCTCTGCTACTGTTGTTTCCCCTCAAGGGCGAGGGCAGGCATGGCCGGGCGCGCCCACGCCGCGGGAAGGGAGGTCGGAAGCCACTCATGGCCACTGCTCGCGAGCTCGATGAGGCCGGGCGCGGCCAGGATCGCTGGTCGGTGCGGGGAGGGGAGGCCGGGCGTGCAGAGGTGAGACCATGGTTTGAAATAGCCCGCTATAGCTTCGCTATAGCGCGCTATAGCGTTTAGAAAAGGTCTCGTGCTAAGAGTCTTTTGTTCAAACACTTAAGCAAACATTTTAAATAGCTCGCTATAGCTTCGCTATTTTTTTTAGAAAAGGAGGAATACCCCCGGCCTCTGCATCTGGACGATGCATACGGCTAATTTATAAATTATTAACACAAGACCTTACAAAGTCGTTACAACAGTAAGACCAAAGCCACCATCTGAGCAACCTCTGTCGCTACTCCTATCTAGCTGATGAAGGGGCGCTGATGGTCTGGGCCTAATACCAAACAGACCTCGCAGCCAAACCTAACATCTAAGACCTGAGGTCCCAAACAGGACGCCTGCCGGGTATGGGCACCCACTAGTCCGGCGAGCTCCTCAACCAGGACGCCTGCCGGGTATGAGGCCGCCACAACCACCTGCCACATATCCATCTTCGGAGCTGTACTGCTGCATCGGCCTTGCCCGGTCTCGCTGCCGCCGACGCCACCACGACGCCAGACAACGTCGACCTCCTGCGCGTGTCCGTCATCACACATCTGACGCCAAGCCTCCGCTGCTCCATGCCGCCAAGAGCCGCCGCCAAGAATATGTAGAACGAAACACCGCTCCACCGGAAGGGAGGCAGCACACCCCCACCCCTCACTTGCAGACCCTCCCATCCGATCCCAATGTCCTTGGCGCCGCCTCCAGGAAGGTTACGGTGCACGGGGCGCCGCCGACGCCCGATCCGCATCGGATCTTGGGCTTTCGCCCGGACATGGGTCGGAGTGGAGAGATGGTGTCCTCAGCAACGCCCTCATGGAGGAAAGCGGCGCCAAAAGGCGGCGTCGCCGCTGCCGGCCAGCCAAGGCAGCCAAGGTTTCCCTCGGACACCGATCTGCTCCACCAGAACACACCGGAGGTGGATCCGGCAAGATCCAAAGCCAAACCGGGGACTGGGAAGGGATGCATGAAAGGGAGGGGGGGTAATACCTCCAGATCAGGCACGGGAAGATCCGCGCCGCGCTCGGCCACCACCTGCGGCTCGCCGTCCTCACGGCCGAACCTCCAGGCACGCCACACGCCATGCCAGCAGGGGCCGCCGCCCCTGGATCCGAGGGCCTCCGCAAGAGATGGAGCGCCGAAGACCCCGCCGCCACCTTCCCTGACGCCCGCGCGGGCTTTCCCGGCGATCGTCTCCGGCGGCGGCGAGGGGGGTGGTGAGGGTGGGGTGTGGCGGCGGGGGAAAACCCTAGCTTCCCCCGAGTCGCCCTAGGGGCGACGCGAGGGACGGGAGGGACGGGAGGGACATCAAATCTCTAAAGATGGACTCGTGGCTAAGAGGCTTAGCGCGCTATAGCACGCTATAGCATTTAGAAGAGGCCCGCTGCTAAGAGGCTTAGCTCGCTATTTAAAACTTTGGGTGAGACCCGACGCGGCGCGGGGGAGGCGAGACGAGGGCAGGACGTCCGCCAGGGCGGGCGGGAGGGAGGCGAGGCCAGGAGCGGCGCCGGCGAGGCGAGGCGAGGCTAGGCATGGCCGGCCGCGGAGAGGGCAGGAGCGCCGCCCGAGTGCGGGGGAGGCGAGGCCGGATGCCGCATGGCGAATCAATGCCAGGAGGGGCACCCGGTTAGCTCGGTAGCGAGCAAGGAAGGTAGACGTGGCCGTCTACTGCTGCTCCTGCCCCGGCGACGTGGCCGCGGTGTCGGATCCCACCGGAGCAGGAGCTACTGCACCGGCGGTGTGCCCAGCTGTGTCTGCTCTGCACCGCGCCGGCGTGGGTGAGCGAGAAAGAGAAGAAAGGAGCAGAGAGAAAGGGATGGGATGGGTGAGTGGGCCCTTTTGTTTGTATGACAGATGCCACGACATCAATGTGCAGCCGGACAAAGAGGACACATAAAATGTTCGCTCTATGTCCGCTTCGGACCCATTTTAATTAGTCTCAAATTTCGGACTGAAATTTTTCTGAGCGGACACGAAGCAAACAGAAAATGAAAATGGGGTTGCGTGTTGGATGTTTCTTTTTGCCCGAGCGGACGGAAATGCACACTGGCAGTTTGGTTCACCGTGTTGGAGTTGCTCTTAAACATGTTAATTAGTCTACAGAAACCTGTGCTCAAAATTATTTAGTCTTGTTTCCATAGTTTAGTGGAATAATATATCGATAATTTTTTTTGTATTGGGTGTATACACAAATTTCCATATGATTTAATAATATTTGATAAAACATGACCAACAAATTGGTGACTAAACTAGTCACGCAATATAGTAGGTAATACCAAAACATGCAACATGTCAAAACTGATTGCCAGTAATTAGTACCGATTCCAAACATGATCCTCAAAACAGAAAACATATGATTCAAGCGCTCGAGGTAGCTTCAGTAGCTATGTCGTCGACGAAATTATCAATTTCAGGAAAGTAGTCGTAGTTGGGGAATTTCTAGACTGCTGCATTGTCGTTCGAGGTAGCTTCAGTAGCTATGTTGTCGAAGAAATGAAGCAATCTAAGATACTAATTTCTCCCTCAGTTCCTTTATATAACGTCTATTTGTTTTTTGATAAAATTTCAAAATGTAAGATGCATTTTTTTTTCTAATTTCTCATAATTCCCTTGATAGCCCTCTAGAAAAAGGGAAAGTACCTCTCTCATGATTATGTGTATCCTTCCTTGTAGCAAAAGAAGGAAAGTATCTCTCTATGGATTGCATGTATCTCTTATTTTCCTGAACTAGCTGATTTACTTGCCACTAACCAACAAATTTGCCAAGGGTAATTTCATCCTAACATGTTTATAATTATGTGCCTTTTGTCACCATGCCTAAAATAATACACCTTACATAGAGGAACGGAGGGAGTAACTTACAATAATATGCATCACGGGAGTAGTATCATACACTCATATCATATACATGATACCAGTATATGGTACTTCCCATTGCGGGCAGCATAAGTAATCTACGAAGATTGACTATGCATTGCAGTTTAGCATTGGGTGGGTGCATCACCCGATGCAGAGTGGGGCGCCACCTTTTTCTAAGAACAATATGTGTGTTAGCACAAAGGAATATCTTAGGCCTGGAAGACAACAATCAAAACTGCAGAGATGGAGCAAGAGTACATTTGGAGTTTTTGAATAGGGACACCATACATAGACCTTTTCTGGCCGAGTCTTAGATTGTATACTAGGGTGCAAAAAAAGATATTAATTCTTTCATATTTGAAAAAAAAACATTTAACATGGAAAGACACGCATGCATCCTTTTTCAGTAACCCTGTTACAATGGCGCATTGACATGTAATTTTTCCTATTGCATGTGCTGAATAATGGTAAGAAGCACAGTTCATTCGTTCTGTGACATAATAGATCTTAGCATTTACTTTTATGTATTAGTTAGTTTTCAGCCAAGATCAGTCTGTGGTATGGAGTGGTATCAATGGCTCGTGGTGGCAACTGGTTTTTTTACGTAAGAATAAACGGGACAATGTGAACATCACGTAAGTTGAGTGTGTCGCAAATCCGTGAATCCATTGTGTTGTGTCTGTCTTCTTCATCCTGGTATTATTCTACCTCGTGTCTACCTCGTGTCTACCTCGCGTTTGTGATCCACATTCTAAGTTATACCAAATAACAGGGTCAACATTAAGTCTGGCATATAATATCATTGGATCCTACAAAGGCATGGTGTGTACTTGTGTGTGCTGATGCTAGGTTAAAAAGAAGTCCCTGTGCATGCTTGTTTGCTACGTTATTGAGGATTAGATTTAACTGGCAATGTAATAATGTATGTATATTCCACAGAACTACTTCGCAAAATGGGAAGAAGAAGGGGTTGTTGATCTGACTTACGAGTTTAAGGAGCTACTCATGTTGATCTCAGGTCGATGCCTTGTTGGAAAAGAGGTCCGAGAGAGGATGTTTGGCCAGTTCTGCACATTATTTCATCAAATAGAGGAAGGTTTGAACTTTGCCAGTTTCATGTTCCCGTACATCCCTATTCCAGTAAACCGCCGGCGTGACAGAGCACAGATGAAGCTTAGAGCGATTCTCTCTGAGGTTGTGAGGTCACGTAAGAGCTTGAACCACGTTGAGGAGGATGTGCTGCAGAGGTTTATAGATGCAACCTATAAAGACGGTCGTGGCACAACCGTAGAAGAGGTCAGTGCATTGATCCTTACCTTGATTTTTGCTGGAAAACACTCAAGTGCAATGACTAGCACCTGGACTGCGGCCTGCCTTTTGGGTCATGCAAAGTCTTTAGATGCGGCTCTAGAGGAGCAAAGGAAATTAATTAGTAAATACAAAGAGAAGATAGATTACAATGTTTTGTCCGAGATGGCCATGCTGCATAGTTGCATCAAGGAGGCGGCACGGATGCACCCTGCTCCGCCAATGTTGGTCCGCCAGGTAAACAAGGACATCACCGTGCGTACAAAAGAGGGCAATGAATATGGAATTTCCAGAGGCCACACCTTAGTACACCTTGTAATGCTTAACGGTATGTTGCCACACATTTACAAGGATCCTGAGGTGTATGACCCAGATCGGTTTTGTCCCGGAAGGGAGGAGGATAAAGCTGCTGGCAAACTGTCTTACACGGCGTTTGGTGCTGGAAGGCATGCGTGCGGTGGTGAGGCCTATGCTTACATGCAAATTAAAGTTATATTTAGTCATTTGCTCAGGAATTTTGAACTCAAGCTGGTTTCTTCTTTCCCCGAGCCGGACTGGACCAAGATTCTACCAGAGCCTAAAGAGAAACTAATGGTAAGCTACAAGAGACGTCGTCTGCCTAGCGGGTGATAAGCATATTTCATCTGCGCCCCTATATATTTATGATGGATGTATCTTTGTGTGCCTGTAGTATATATGACCATTGGCTTTGTCATATTTGGTTCAATGTTTACCTACACTTCAAGTAACTTCTATAGAGTCATTTGGCCGGTAGGCCCTGCTTTGTTATACTTCATCAATAATAAATGGCTTCAGTTTGTCTTTACCTACAATTTTAGTTTACAGACCAGTGTACTATTCTGCTAACATTAGCAGAACTAGCAGGACGACCCACCGATTCGCGTGGCTGGATTTCCCTCTCTCTCTCTCTCTCTCTATCTCTCTCTCTCTCTCAACGTTATAACAATGTGTAGCAAACTCCTGATGAGAATGTTTTATTTTTAGGGTATAAATCTCTGTAAGAGCTCTGCGAACATGTTCATAAGAATTTTGGTGCAGCACTTCTAATAATTTCCATCTTCCCCTCTATTTACATAATATTGTTCCTTATTTTTCATCTTACAACCAATTGACTTTATGATATTATCATTAAGAATGAATATAAACACGGATAACTTGTAAGTTATCTTGTGTCTTTTTTTTTCGCACCATCTTACTCCATTTTCATCCTTTACTTAGACATGTATGGTGTTTCCAATTAGTACTATGTTGTTCTTATAGAGGCTTTGACTGCAACTCATCCTACTTGAATTACCTAAGTCGTGTGACCACTCATGTAAGGCAATACAATTATTAGTATATATCATCCAAACTTTAAAAAATGTTATCTTTTATTGGACAGGTCATAAGGTTTTTTCTGGTCATCTCAATGTTGTTTGAGTTTGCTCTACAATTATTATGCACAATGAAGATATGTTAGTACATACTTAAAATGACTCTTCCACAATTCATTATGAATATATTATCTCACACTCACCCTTTAATTTTTAAATGGGTCTTATCTATCAGTGACTATCGTGTTTTAAATATTATTTATTTTTGGAATCATTGACTTAATTCCCACCTTAGTGTGGTTTTCAATTTTTCTTGTCATTCATATATTACATACTTGACATAACTCTTTTACATATTTTTATGTGAAGCATTATTCACACCGACTCTTCCATTTGCGTGGCTTATAGTTTCCCTAAATTATTTTTCAATCACCAACGTATTTTTAAAATTATTTTTCTGGAATCGTCTTAATGATTCTTGGCTATGTTTGTCAAAACGAAATCTTGCCGTTGAACTAAAATTTAGATTCATATTTATTATTATATATACTATGCATTATGTTTTTTTTGCGACTTACTATGCATTATGTTATTTCTGATTGTAACCATACTGGTTTGCTATGCCATATATATTTCATAGCGCAAGGGGTGAAAAATTAATACATAATCATATCAAGGGGTAAATATGTGATCTCCTCTTTTCCTAATAAGAATGCTAATTTTAATATATTAACATCGAAATTTAGTTATTATCTAATTTTGACGTACATATATGAGGACACTTGTTTACTTCTAGTCTTCAAACGTACATATATCTTACCTAAATACAAAATGATTTTACCAGTATATTATTTTTTGGACAAAGTGCCTTAGTATATACTTGCCTAATTGATAGTAAGGAAAAAAACAGCCAATAAAATATATGGACAGATAGACATCAGTATGTTCCTCGCAAAGAAAAAGATAGACATCCGTACTTTTTTTTTGCATGCATAGACATCCGTACTTGACGTCATTATTTTCACTATTGGATGCCAATTAGTGCGAATATGATTCCACAACGCCACCGCTCTTTTCCTTTGACAAAAATCCACCGCTCTTTCATTATTTTTCACTTTTGACTGCTGCAGTTTCTTTTGTACGTGATGGCTTGACCTATTTGTATGTAACAATACTATTTCTATGTAACGCATATATCTTTAAATCTTGGCCCTTAACATCTATAATTAATGGTTGAGATAATTTAATTTGTGTGAATGAATGTGATGGCTTATCTGTCTCTTGTTTCGATAATATATAATAGATTTATAATATTCTGCTAACACTTCTGAACCTTCTGCGAAAACGAAGCGAACTGCATTGCTAGCAAGAAAACTGCATTGATAGGAGAAAAAACTACGTATGTTTTTCAGTATTGTTTTCGATCTAATTTTTTAACCGTTTCTTGGAACGAGGCGTGTGATATACCGTTGGAAAGCTATAGATTAGGGAAACTTTCCATATTGAATACTTTCAAGATTCCTCATTGTTTAAGAGTAGTTTTGAAAATGGATTGACAACCAATGAGTGGCAATGAGCGTTTTCTCATGACTTTTTTAAATCGCTCATCGGAACGATGCAAATGAATGACATTGGAAAGATATTGTCAAGGCGTCACTTTGTCATGTAGTAGACTCTCTCTATTCTTTACAGTTTAAGAGGAGTTACTAATTGACCGAAACATGGACACTGTTTTTCACAGACCCTAAAATCGGTGAAGCGAACTACTTTAAATGGGCAACCGCACTTCAATGTCGATAGAGGGAACTGGACGCGCATTTCACTTTTTCTTATATAAAATTTGAACCGTTTGACAGAACGAAGCGTGTGATACGCAGTTGAAAAGCTATACATTAGGCACAACCTTTTCAAGTAGGACACTTCTTAAAATTATTTACGGTTTTAAATAAATTTCTAATACAGTGTGCAGCCTGTAGATTGGCGCGGAGCTTTTTTCGTGAAATTTTTCAAATCGCTTGCCGGAATGATGCTATGATGTACCATTGGAAAGATATCGACGGGAGGCAACCTTTTCATTTAGAATAGTTTTCCAAAGTTTGTACGGTTTAAGAGTAATTTAAAAAACAATGATCTTGAGTTGCATTTTGTATTTTTTCTGGACATCATGTGAACTGC
Organism: Aegilops umbellulata; assembly: GCA_032464435.1. NCBI lineage: Eukaryota > Viridiplantae > Streptophyta > Magnoliopsida > Poales > Poaceae > Aegilops > Aegilops umbellulata. The sequence continues at coordinate 663,411,575 of CP136060.1, forward strand.
ATCCAACGACAAAGCATACTGTATGTGCTGAAGGAGTTGACTGATTCCAAAATACATAATACTACATGGGTCGAATGCAGTTCAAAAATGAGGGACTTGTCTCCCCCGTCGGCGGGTGCTTTTTAGATCCGAAACCCCGCACACCCGGGAGGGACCCCGTCAGGGAGTGCGGCGGCAATGGGCTGCCCTAGGTCGATTCACTCGCCCCTAAAACCTCGGGATTCGCAGCTCTCAAACTCGAGGAGCAACGAAGAAGAGAGAGAAAAACGTTGGAGAGATAAAATGTAGATGAAAAAGTAGTATATTGATTTGTTCGATTGTGTGTTGTTTCAATTGGGCGTCACCCCCAACATATATAAGAGGCGGGTGGACTTACCTACAAGTAAAGGATTCATTTAGGCTTTCCTTACAAGTAAATTAGATCAATTCACGTCCTACAGCTCTAGTTCCAGTCCAACTCGGATTCAGCCCGAATCTGGCCCAAATTTCTGTCTTGCCTTTTGTACAGTCCGTGCAATTTGCATATGACCTCCGATTAAGAAGATCAAAATAACAAATTTGTGCGCCTCGACGAGACGAACAACTCTCATGTTGATCATTTTTCCAAATAAGTTCATCTTCAATACTTTACGAGATCGTCTTTAACTTCCAGTCCAATTTGATCATGCAGTTTTCTTGGCAGTTCGAGTCTTGCATCAACTCTGCAGGCTGTATACTATCTCAGATGATGATGACTCCAAAAGAAAAGTTGACTGATTCGACGACATGCATAACTTTTCTGTAGAACACTTTTCCCTTCAAGGTCATCTGAATAACCTTTCGAGCCCATCTCCAACTTCTGGTCGGATCGATTCTGGCAGCCTTCACCCCGGCAAGCTTCCCACCTGGCAAGCTTTCCACCCCGGCAAGGTTTCTACCCTGGCAAGCTTTCACACTGGCAAGGTTTCACCCGGCAAGGTTTCTACCCCGGCAAGGTTTCTACCCCGGCAAGCTTTCACACCGGCAAGGTTTCACCCCGGCAAGGTTTCCACCATGACAAGACTTCATTCAGCCACCAAAGGTCGAATAACTCACGCGACCCATCAGACACCACCTACATCGGTTCTGCTCCCTCGCATCACTTTTTTACCCAGGACCGGTCCACGAAGTGTTGCCTCTAACTTTTGCAAATGAACTCAGATTGGGACAAATTTTATATCAAAATCAATCGTTTCGATGAGATGAAGACAATTCATGTAGATGATTTTTTCATATGAGGCCGTCTTGGGGGCATAATCAGTCGAATAGTGTTCTGAATACAAAATCTCAGTACTTCAAACGCAACTTCGGCCTTAGAGATGAGATCAGATGGCTGGACCATGGGCTGCTCCAGTCCGGTACGGCCGTATAGTATCACCAAGCCTTTGTAAATGACCAATGAATGGACTAAATAAAAGATGATCGATGAACTAATAGCACTCTCACACATATTTGCATGCAATGGTTAGTGGTTATATGTGCAGTCTCACACATGTATATTTATTTTTATACATGTGCAATCTCACCGATGAATAGCACTCTCACACATATTTATTTTTATACATACACATACATGGAAAATGTATTATTACTATGCAAAACTGAGCATGATATAGTGAGATTTCTGCAAAAAAATGTTTTCTAAAAAGTAATGGATTAGTGACATCGACATTATCCTTACAAAAGAAATGAAATAAAAACTTAGAAAATGAAGTTTTCTATAGAAAAACAGATTCGTGGCATTGGTATAATATTTCAAAAAACTAAAAAAATATCAAAATAATGAAAATTTCTAGGAAAGTAACAAACACTTTAAGAAGAAAAGAAAATGAAAAATAAAAAAACTTGCACACAATTTGCACTAATATTGCACTTTTTGAAATATGCAAAGAATAAGCATATAATAAAAGTTTTTTCACATTCTACTATAATTTACACAAAGTATAACTGAAATAATCTACTTCTTTAAGAAGAAAGAAAATAAATAAAAACTTGTGCACAACTTTGCACTCAAATTGCACTTTATCGTAATATGTAAAAATAATCATATAATCATGAAATTTGGGCACATATTATGTATTATTTGTATGCATGTAATTACACTCAGTGAAAACCCACAAAAACAAAAAAGATACCAATAAAGGAAAGAGAAAAGGAAAAAAACTTTCTAAACTTGCACTGATATTGCACTTTTAATCATGCATTTTTCGCATTCTATTATAATTTACACATAGCGTAAATGAAATAATGCATTTCCTTTAAGAAGAAAGAAAATAAAAAAATTGCGCACAACTATGCATCGAAATTGCAGTTTATCATAATATGCAAAAATAATCATATAATCATGAATTTTTTGGCACATATTATATAGTATTTATATGTATATAATTACACTCAGCTAGAAACCCACAAAAAATAAAAGATAGCCAATAAAGGAAAGAAAAGAAGAAAAAGAAAAATGCATAGAGACAAAAAAATTAACAAAAAAAATGAGAAATTTGCACAAAAAATTAATAAAAATTACGTTCAACTATTTGTGTGTTATAAATATTAGACGTACAAACGATGGTTACGAAATATAAAAAATTAAATATATACATCCATGTATTGTATAAAAAATAATTAGTGAATATGGAAAAATGGTTAATCAATAATCATTATCACAGACTCGTGGATTATATTTAAATTATTAAATATTAATATCAACAGTTTAAGGTTTAAATTATGAATATATTTAATTATACAAACATTTAACTATACAAACGTGCAAATGATTGAAATGTTTGTATAACTATATTTTTAGTTGTAATTCAAAAAAAATATTAATTTTTATTTTAAATGATACAGTATTTTTGTAAGTCACATCTTTTATTTTAAATGTATGATTATTTTCTAAATAATACGTGAACAAATTTTAAAAATAATTTATTCATTTGTACGTACAATATTTATGCCCACAAATATTCAAACTTTATTTTGGTACGGAGATTCAAATTTACATACTTTCTACAAAAAACGAAAAGTAGAACTGGTGTAAAATGGATACGTTTTGTTTAAGACCTCTTGGCACGATTTTTGAGCAAGCGAATGTGACTGCTGGAGTGGTATAGCCGGCTTGGTAACGACTTCTAGTTTTGCATACAGGTGAAAAAATTGGCACCCCTCTCACGCCGCCAACAGTTTTTTTTTGTGAAAGAAAATATTTCGACGGTGTTTCTGAAAAAGTATCTTACACCGCCCCCTCTGGGTCCAGTGGCTTATAACAGGCCCCACGCACGTTGTCTGCGCCGGTTCTGTATGCAAAATGAGATAAGCATTGTATTTACACGTTAAAGCCAAAAAATTTCACCACTTTAATGTATGCCACAACTTCTAGCATCAAAGTGACCGTTTGCGCCAAGTTCTAGCACCATCACTGTAATTGACTCAATAAAAATCTGATGCATAGGTACGATAGATCTGAAGTTTTTGTGGCTATTTATTTATACTGCCGCGATGATGAAAAATATAACCTTTTTATGGCAATTTGGGCATATTGTTGGGTTCAAATTGACCCAAGTCTCTCGGGAGGAATTCGTCATCGGCGCCGTTCTCGAACGTTGCGATGGCCTCGGAGTCGTTCTAGTAAGCGATCTCGCTTTTCATTTTCAGGAATCGAGTCTGTTGAGTATTATGATTATTAGTAAAGATAGGCCTGCATTATCTTATACTTTAAGTTGGTCATTGTATTTCTATATATATGCCCAAAAACTCAAGCAATAAATATTAACGATTACATCAATACCTCTCTATTTCCTTCTAACATGGCTTCAGGCTAGCCGATCTAAACCCTAGCCGTTGCTGCCACTTTCGCTCCATGCAGCCCCTGGGCGGTCGGTCTCCAAGACCGGCAATGGAGACCACGCCACTCGTACCTAGGGTTAGACCACCAATCCAGTTGATCGGTTGCCATAGAAAGTAATAATTTTCATGATCCTTTGATCCCGCTTTTTTTCTCTCTTTCTTGCCGGTCGTATTGATCAGCGTTTTCTTTTTGGTTTTCTGGTCTAAGATCGATTTGCGTCGCCCGCTGCCACCGTCGACTCCACACGCCTCTACTCGAAGACCGGCGCAATCTCCCGGCCTCCTCTTCGAGACATAGGAGCTTGAGCTTCTTAAGTGTGACTTACCAGGTAAATTTGTCGTTGGTTCCATAGTCGCTAAGCTCCCTAATTTGTGGAGAAACCTTTCTACCACTCTGAAACATCAGAGGCGTGATTTCTCAGTAGAGTATGTGCTACTTCTTGAGTTTGCGTTGATTTTTCCCTTGAAGTGGAAAGGATGATGCAGCAAAGTAGAGATAAGTATTTCCCTCAGTTAAGAACCAATGTATCGATCCAGTAGGAGGAACACACAAGTCTCCAATAGATGCACCTGCACAAACTAACAAACACTTGCACACAACGCGAAAAAGGGTTGTCAATCACTTCACGGTCACTAGCAAGAGTGAGATCTGGTAGAGATAAGTATGAAAGATAAGTAAAAGTGTAAAATAAAGTAAATATAAATAAATTGTAGCAAGGTATTTTTGGGTTTTTGGTTCTGCCCAAGTTCCGCCTCGAGACGGCGGCACTTCATCCCGAAAGCTCCCTTATGATTTTTTTCAGTTCAAAACATATCATATAGCAGAAGATGGGCACCGGAGGCCTGCCAGGTGGCCCACAAACCATAGGGGCGCACCAAGTGGGGTAGGGGCGCCCCCAGGCTTGTGGCCTCCTGATGGGTCCCCTCTGGTATTTTCTTCGCCCAATATTTTTTATATATTCTAAAATAATTCTCCGTAAATTTTCAGAACTTTTGGAGTTGTCCAGAATAGGTCTCTTAGATTTTCTCCTTTTCCTGTCTAGAACTCCAGCTGCCGGGATTCTCCCTCTTTTTGTAAACCTTATAAAATAAAAGAGAAAAGGCATAAATATTGTACAAAAATAGGTAATAACAGCCCATAATGCAATAAATATCCAATATAAAAGCATGATGCAAAATGGACGTATCAACATTCTCATGAGCTTCTCAAGCGCGCGGGCATGCTTAACTCAAAGACTGCTGCCACGCATGCCAACACAAAGGCCAAGCTCTCTGCACTTGACGGCTCGCAAGCACTGAGTGCAGCGTTTTTCGCTCCATCGTCGATGTGCTGCAATAGTTAACGCTCACATGTCCAGACCTACGGTATGCCATGCAGCAGGTGTGTCGTAACATGCATGTTCCGCGTGACTCCCATTGGAACCTGGTGAAGACGTTTCTTCGTTATATTCGTGGCATCATGGCTCTAGTGCTCACGCTGACAGTGTCCTCTCCACTTACTCGGATGTCGACTGGGCTAGCTATCCAGACACTCGATGCTCTACAGCGGGCTACCGCGTCTATCTCAGGCCTTCGCTGATCTTGTGGCCATCTAAACAACCACCCACGGTTTTTCCGCTCTAGTGCTGAGGCGGTATACCGGGAAGTGGCTAACGTTGTTTCTAAGTGCTCTGGGCTTCACCAATTCCTTTAGGAGTTGCTTTGGGATGTCAGGCCACGGTCATGTACTGCGACAACGTCTCCAACATCTACCTATCCACCAACACTGTTCATCATCATCGCAGAAAGCAAATCAACCTCGACATACACTTTGTTCATGAACAAGTTGCACTAGGTCAGATACGAGTTTTGCATGTTCCTACCACTCAGCTGTTCGCCGATGTTACGACGTGGACTAAGGGGCTTCCGATATCCAGCTTCGAGGAGTTGCCGTCATCGGCGATGTTTTGACTGCCCGGCGGGGGGAGGTGCACATGTATGTGCGTATAGGCTTGGGTCATATATTGTCACGTCTCATTTCTCCTCCGTACAGTGTATAGCTTGCGAGACAAGTCGAGGTCGTGCACCCTAATACCTACATATGGGCACTTGCAAGTGATAAATCAAAGTGTGTCTCATGCAATTCCACCTTTCCTAACAACACAAGGTAGACAGATTGAAGACTATTTTGCGCCCTTCGCCGAGTGTCACGGGCACTCTGCACTCGACCAGCACGAGAAAAAAACAGTTAGATACAGTAGTCACTAATGTGAGTGATTTTTTTACTACATTAGGTTACATACTACGAACATACATCTCTAAGCTAAGGCTCATTTGCACCCGGTCAAGATACAATTCACAGAAAATACAAAAAAACATACTACGAACATACATCTCTAAGCCATGGCTCATTTGCACCCGGTCAAGATACAATTCACAGAAAATATAAACAAACATACTACGAACATACATCTCTAAGCGAAGGCTCATTTGCACCCGGTCAAGATACAATTCACAAAAAATACAAACAACATGAAAAAAAAATCAAATTTTCTTGTTGCATGGTAGATAATTTGGTGCGTGAGGTGCGCTTCAAATTTCGCATCATTTGGACATCCGAGTAGGTCTAAAAAGACAAATTAGGGGAGAACAATACATAAACCGTAAACCTCTTTACGGACGCCAAGTTTGTGTTTTTTTTATCTAAAGCTACTGAGACCTCCAAATTATCTGAGATTTGAATCGCATATCAAGCGCCAAATTATTTACCATGCAAACAAAATTAGAATTTAATGGATATTTTAGTATTTGCTTTGAATTAGTTTCTTCATCATGGGTGCAGATGAGCGTGAGCTGCTCTCTACATACTTCCTCCGTTCCAAAATATAGTGCTTCCTCTATTCTCGTGTTTCAGCTTTGACCATAAATTTAACAAACGAGACCGCCTGCGGCGGAACCAAAAGTTATACCCGTGAATTCGTATTCGAAATAAGTTTTCAATTATATAATTTTCTTTCCCGCCGCAATCGGTCCTGTTGGTTAAATTTATGGTCAAAGTTGGACTTTGGAAAGCGCGGGCGTACTATATATTTTGGATTGGAGGGAGTAGTATACATACATACACTGGTGGAAAAAGGGCCTTTGGTCGCGGTTCGCAACTGCCATTAGTCGCGGTTGCGCAACCGCGACCAAACAGGCGGGACTAAAGGCTCCACCCTTTAGTCGCGGTTGCTTAAGTACCGCGACTAAAGGCCAGTCCACGTGGGCGCCAGGTGGCCGCCAGGGCGGAGGTCTTTTAGTCGCGGTTCTTCTGGCCAACCGCGACTAAAGACCTCCGCAGGTTTAGGGTTTTAGCCCCCCCCCTAAACCTGCCCCCCCCTAACCTGTTTTCTGTTTAATTTGTATTGTTTTATTTCTTTTATGCTTTATTTTAATTTTGAAGGAGTTTCACATATTCTACGCTACTACATACATGCATATGAATGTACAATTTCAAACAAATTTGAAATTAGAACCAAAAAGAATTCAAGAGGAATATACAGTATATATTCAATATCATCGGATGACCATATACAATTTTGAACAAGTTTCCATACATAATTTAAGGCATATAAAGTTCTACGTCCTCGTAATGGTGTTCTCCTTTAGGATGGAGGACTTCCCTCCTGAACCATCCAGCTAGTTCCTCTTGAAGTGGTCGGAAGCGAGCTTCTGGACTAAGCATCATCCGGAGGTTATTCCTCTGAGCATTGGTATCACTCGGAACCCGCTCAGAGGTGTATCTCCGGATCATCTCACAGACATAGTATCCACATAGATTGGTCCCCGCCGGCTGAATATCCCCAGCATTCTTAGCCTTTGCCATTTTGAATTCTAGCTCTTTTTTGAATTCACCGACCTTTGTATCTACGAACCGTCTCCAAACCCTACGAGGCAAAGAAAATTAAATGAACAAGAGAGTTATTAGTTACTTGATATTAGGAAATGAACGAAATAGGCCGATCGATATAGAGCGCAAATGAATGAAAATAATTACTTCTGCATCATTTTTCTCAGGTCGCCCCAAAGCTTTGGATCCATATTCAGAGAGTCGTGGACGAGACATTCTGAGGTGTCAACTTTAATTACTAGCAGAATCCAGTGGAACCTGCGGACACGATACATGCACAGTACGTCATGCATAACTCATCGATTAGCCGGCCACATACCATGCATGGAGTAAACAAAAGAGAATGTGCTCAAGACAGAAACACTCACCCAAAATGGTAAGGAAATAGAATATCACTTTTGAGTTCCTGCTTTGTAAGAAACTGCCACAGGTCTGCCTCCATGTCGTCGGGGTGATGCCGCAACACATATCCATTAACGATCTGTGGGTCAATGAACCCAACATCATGGATGTTCCTTACTCTGCATTCCTTAGTCTTCATTCTGCATGTATAATAGCGGACACAACAATATAGTTAGGACATATATATAGTGTGCAGGCAATATGAACGAGATGGGGTAGAAATAAATCACTTACAGAACGTAGCAACTGATGATAGATTTGTCGAGCTCGCGCAGATTGAAAAGCTGGAACAATTCACTCAGATGAATTTGTACATAGTAATGTTTGAAGTGATGCTCATGTCTAACTTCCGCATAAATATATTCGTTGGCGTTTTTATTTTTTATGTAACCCTTGTACCATTTCAGCAGACCTTTCATTTGCGGAGGTAGATCCTGTTCCTGCGCAGGCTCGACGAGAGGCCCATTCTTCACATATGTAATTACTACCTCCTTCACTGGCAGATCATCAAGGCCTAACAGTTCACGAAGAGTAATACCTAAGTTGGCCGCTTGTTCTCTGGCACTCGTTGCAGTCAATCCAAGTGCTGCCGCAGCTGCTATGATATCGGGGTCATCCGGACCGGCGGCTTTCACTATAAGCGGGGCAATTGATTGTTTACTTTGTTCCCCGAGCTGGGCAACTCGTTTACTTTGATCGGGGTCATCCGCCCGCCCTTTCTTCTCCTTCAACATGAGTGCCTGCCTACGAAGTTCACGTGCATAGTCCTCAGGCAGATTCTTCGCGGCTTGGGACGGTGTGCTCAAAAATGACTTAGCCCACTTCTTTTGCTCATCAGAAAATACTGGCTTGGGCTCGGGCTCTCTTTTCTTCTTGCAGTCTGCCTTCCATTTCTCAAGATCAGCAGCCGCGGCCGCGGCAGTTTCCTCGGCACTACGTTCCCAAGGCCTTGTGGGGAGAGGCTTCAGTGATGGCTCCGGTACCTTTGTGGTCTTAGGTACATAAGGGTCCGGGTTAATAACCCAGGACTGCTTCTGCTTCTTTGCCGGAGGTGGATTGGGGGGCGGCGTCTGATCACCCGCCGGACGAGGACTGGGGGGCGGCGTCTGATCACCCGCCGGACGAGGACTGGGGGGCGGCGTCTGATCACCCGCCGGACGTTGTGGACTGGGAGGCGTCGGCTGACGTGACGGAGGTGTAGGTGAACCGCCACCACCACCACCGCCGCCGCCGCCGCCACCGCCACCACCACCACCGTAGGGGGGTGGACTTGTTGTCCTTGGCGCCTCTCCTGGAAACTTGATAAACTTCTTTTGCCATAGAATGAAATGGCGCTTGACATCTCCAAGTCTTTTCTCCCCTTCAGGTGTAGCAATGTCAATCTCCAGGTCCTCAAACCCTTGGACTATGTCCTCCACCGTGACACGAGCATAGCCATCTTGAATGGGGTTGTTGTGGTGGAGTGCTACAGGTAAACATGGTAAAGCACTGCCGATGGCTACCTTCATGGACATGTTCCCGATAGGATAATACAGATGACATTCTTTCCTCTCCTTTATATCGTCCACGGGGTAGCGAGGAGGCTCCGGTGCAGTAATTTCGACCACCAGAGGCTCCGGTGCAGTAATTTCGATCGTCGGTGCATCTGCACCAGCCGGTGGGGCCTCCGTGGAAGCCACGCTGCTTCTCCGCTGCTGGCTTCCGAGATCCGCTGGATGATCTTCATGCTGCGCCCCAGCTGCATCTCTTTCGGCTACTAGTACACTCACGGTTTTCTTCATCACATCCATTTCCGATGCCAACCGCGCCACAACATCTGCTTCCCGATCCATCTTTCTCTTACGGCTTCTGTAACCGTACGGGTCATCGTTCTGGGGGAACCCTATTTTCCACGGAATGTGCCCCATGCCTCGTACACGTCCTCCGTGTTCAGGATTCCCGAGGGCTTTTGTCAGTGCGTCGTTCTCTCTGTTGAACTTGATCTTCCCCTCTTGAGCATCCCTCATTGCGTCAATAAGGGCTTGGGTGGGTTTCATTATTTTGCCCTGGTAAACACACTCCCCTGTCTCCGGGTTCAGCGTTCCCCCATGCCCGTACCACCAGCTTTTGGCCCTTGGGTCCCATCCCTCCGTACCTGGACGGATTCCTCGCGCCCTCAGCTCGTTCTCCATCTTCGCCAACCTAGGCTGCCAAAGGCGATACCCTCCTGGCCCCATAATATGATTGTACTCCTTCTTAGCCGCATTTTCCTTATTTTTTTTCGATATTTGAATGAACTGCTCCGATTTCTTTTGCTTCACAAATTCTGGCCAATCATGTTTCAGTTTCTCATATTGTCCTTTGAAATCCGGAGTCTTGTTCTGCTTGACAAAGTCATGGTTTAGATTTTGCTTGAATTTCCGGAATGCATCGGCCATCTTATGAAGAGCGAACTGTTTGACTAGCCTCCTCCTCTCCTTGTTTTCCACAATCTTGTTACCCTCCTCATCGAATTTGTTGTATTCCGGAGGTAGAACGAAATGTTCCATAAGCTTCTTGAAGCAATCTTTTTTTGTTCTCTTATCGACAAAAGTGAAACCAGCAATTCGTGCCTTCTTTGGCTCATTCCACTCTTGGACGGTGATCGAGACGTTGTCTCTAACAACGGCTCCGCATTGGCTGACAAACTTGATGGCGTTCTTGCGGGGCTCCAGCGGCCTGCCGGTTGCACTGTCGACAACCTCGATGGTGCATGTTTCCCCTTGTTTCATCGTCTTGGTTGCGCCACGCTTTGACGACGTACTCGATTGTTTCGACGATCCGGCCGAGGGCTAAAATAAGAAAGAGAGTCGCGCCCGTTAGTACACACATATTTATTCAAATCAGTTAGTTTGTATCACCAGAGGCTCAATGTATATATATACCTCGGCGCCGGAGGTGGTTGCTACTTCCATTTGAAGATCGTCGTTTATCGACGTTTGTTCGGCATCATCTTGCTGACGGCGCCCTTCATCTTCACCGTCAAGGTTCAGATAAGAAGAGACATCATCTTCTTCTTGTCCGGTCGGCACATATTGAATATCGCCGTTTATGATGCCGAACATATGTGCTTCACCGTCCGGATCATAGTTGTCCATAATCGGGTCAGCTCTATCGTCCGCCATTATGTCAGTCCTGAAAACATGTAGTAAAAACAAATTAATTAAGTGAAGAAGGGGGGCGGTGGCGGTGGCGGTGGCGAAAGGGCGGTGGCAAAAGGAGGGGGCGAGGAAGGGGTGGGAGAGGGTGTCGCGGTATTCCTTTCTTCTTCTTTCTTTCTTCTTTCCTTTCTTCTTTCTTTCTTCTTCTTCCTTTTCTTCTTATTCCTTTCTATTCTTTCTTTCTTCTTCTTTCCTTTTTCTTTTTTCTTTCTTTCTTCTTCTTCCTTTCTTCTTCCTTTCTTCTTCTTTTTTTCTTCTTCCTTTTTCCTTTCTTCTTCTTTCTTTCTTCTTCTTCCTTTCTTCTTCTTTCTTTCTTCTTTCCTTTCTTCTTTTTTTCTTCTTCCTTTTTCCTTTCTTCTTCTTTCTTTCTTCTTCTTCCTTTCTTCTTCTTTCTTTCTTCTTTCCTTTCTTCTTTCTTTCTTCTTCTTCCTTTTCTTCTTATTCCTTTCTATTCTTTCTTTCTTCTTCTTTCCTTTTTCTTTTTTCTTTCTTTCTTCTTCTTCCTTTCTTCTTCCTTTCTTCTTCTTTTTTTCTTCTTCCTTTTTCCTTTCTTCTTTCTTTTGGTTTTCATTTGGTTTTTATTTGGTTTTCATTTTTTTTATTCCTTTTTCTTTCTTGTTTTTTCTTCTTCATTTTTCTTTCTTCTTTCTTTCTTCTTTCTTTTTTTCTTCTTCCTTTTTCTTCTTTCTTTTTTTCTTCTTCCTTTGTTTTTCTTCTTCCTTTCTTTTTTCTTCTTTCTTTTTCTTTCTTGTTTTTTTTCTTCTTCCTTTTTCTTTCTTCTTCCTTTGTTTTTCTTCTGTTTTTTTGTTTTCTTCTGTTTTTTCTTCTGTTTAATTTGTTTTTTTTGTGTTTTCCTTTTTCCTTTTTCCTTTTTCCTTTTTTCCTTTTTCTTCTTTCTTCCTTTTCCCTTTTTCTTCTTCTGATCTTCGATCTTCTGCCGGCGGAAGACGGCAGGGCCAGCGGGCGGCGGGCGGCGCGCGGAGGGCGGCAGGCAGGGCCAGCGGGCGGCGGGCGGCGGGCGCGCGGCGCGCGGACACGGCGCAGGCAGGGCCAGCGGGCGGCGGGCGCGGCGGGCGCGGCGGGCGGCAGGGCGCAGGGCACGGGCGGCGCTCACTGGTGACGGGGGGCGGCGGCGCGCAGGGCTCCGGCGTCGGGCAGGGCTTCGGCGTCGGCGTCGGAGACGATCGGCGTCGGGGCAGCGCTTCGGCGCTGAGAGAGAGGAGAATGGGAAGTGGCAAAACTGCCAAGTGCAGTATTTATAGACACAGCTTTAGTCGCGGTTGGTGTGGCGGACCGCGACTAAAGCCTAGCTTTAGTCGCGGTCCGCCACACCAACCGCGACTAAAGCTAGGCTTTAGTCGCGGTCCGCCACACCAAGCGCGACTAAAGTGTTTTGGCGCCGCTTCGTTCCCGCGCAGGAAAGAGGCTTTAGTCGCGGTTGGTGTGGCGGACCGCGACTAAAGCTAGGCTTTAGTCGCGGTCCGCCACACCAACCGCGACTAAAGCTCTGTGCTGGCACTGGCGCGGTGCGGTGGGATGTTTAGTCCCACCTCGCTAGCCGAGAGGCTTCGACAGTGGTTTATAAGCGCGGCTGCGCTGACCACTTCGAGCTCCTCTCAAATGCAGGCTTACGGGCCTATTCTGTTACTGCTAGCCTGTGGGCCTACTAGGCCTTCCTGCGGGCCTGAATCCTGGCCCAATAATGGGTTTCTAGTCGTATTCAGGCCGTGGTGGCCCAGTAGGTGGCTTATTTTTTTATTTTTTGCTTGTTTTTTGTTTTCATTTTTGCTTTATTTATTTTGTTTTGTTTCTACTTACAACAAAAAGCTTATTTCTTTTATTTTATTTTGTTTCTAATTACTTATTTATTTTACTTTATGATAATTATTTTTGCTATTAAAGTTTCTAATTACTTATTTATTTATGTTATTAAAATCTTAAAAATACAATTATATATCAAAAAAATCAGAAAATAAAACTAATTCATTTTAAATTCTTGTTTTTCTTCTGTTTTTTTCTTCCTTTTTTCTTCTATTTTTTTCTTCTGTTTTTTTCTTCCTTTTTCTTGTTTTTCTTCTTTTTTTTCTTCCTTTATTCCTTTTTCCTTTTTTCTTCTGTTTTTCTTCTGTTTGTTTTTTTCTTATGTTTTTCTTCTGTTTTTTTTTCTTCTGTTTGTTTTTTTCTTCTGTTTTTCCTTCTTTCTTCTTCTTCCTTTTTCCTTTTAAAATCAGAAAAATAAAACTAATTCATTTTAAAATCTTAAAAATACAATAATATATCAAAAAAATCAGAAAAATAAAACTAATCCCTTGAAGGTTTGACAAAAGGTTTGATACATCATTCAGTTCATCGACCAAATTGAAAGTTTGGTACAATAAATTATTACACATCAATTCTTCCCTTGTGTCCCTGCTTGCTTACGATTGTGCCGTATCCATGGAGCATCCTCATCATTTAACTTAATGCTTGGGTCGGTGTTCACTTTGAAGGGCGGAATTTCACCAAACATATTATAATCTTCTGACATGTCTGTCTTGTCCTCCACTCCCACGATGTTTCTTTTCCCTGAAAGAACAATGTGGCGCTTTGGATCATCGCATGATGTACTGATCGTTTTCTTATCTTTCCGTTTCCTCGGTTTGCTACTCATGTCCTTCACATAGAAAACCTGAGCGACATCTTTCGCTAGGACGAATGGTTCGTCAAGGTAACCAAGATTGTTGAAATCCACCATTGTCATTCCGTATTGCTGGTCCACCTTTACCCCACCTCCTGTTAGCTTGAACCATTTGCACCGGAACAAAGGGACCTTAAAGGAGGGTCCATAGTCAAGTTCCCATATCTCCTCTATGTAACCATAATATGTGACCTTTTGCCCATTCTCGGTTGCTGCATCAAAGCGGACACCACTGTTTTGGTTGGTGCTCTTTTTATCTTGGGCGATCGTGTAAAATGTATTCCCATTTATCTCGTACCCTTGGAAAGTCGTTATAGTCGAAGATGGTGTCTTGGCCAACATGTACAGCTGATCTACAACATCATTGTCATTCATTAAATGTTTTCTCAACCAACTGCCGAAAGTCTCCATGTGGGCCTTCCTAATCCAGGATTCAGGCTTCCCCGGGTTGTCCGAGCGTAAAATATTCTTGTGTTTCTCAAAGTACGGAGCCACCAAGCTGGAATTGGTCAGTACAGTGTGGTGTGCTTCAGTCAGAGAATGGCCGTCCATACATATCGTTGATTTCCTTCCGATCGTGCCTTTTCCACTTAGTCTCCCCTCGTGCCGCGATCGAGGAAGGCCAATCGGCTTAAGGTCAGGAACAAAGTCAACACAAAACTCAATTACCTCCTCATTTCCATAGCCCTTGGCGATGCTTCCTTCTGGCCTAGCACGGTTACGAACATATTTCTTTAATACTCCCATGAACCTCTCGAAGGGGAACATATTGTGTAGAAATACAGGACCGAGAATGAAAATCTCTTCGACTAGGTGAACCAGGAGGTGCGTCATAATATTGAAGAAGGATGGCGGGAACACCAACTCGAAACTGACAAGACATTGGACCACATCGTTCTGTAACCGTGGTAGATCTTCTGGATTGATTACCTTCTGAGAGATTGCATTGAGGAATGCACATAGCTTCACAATGGCTACTCGAACATTTTCCGGCAGGAGCCCCCTCAAAGCAATCGGAAGCAATTGCGTCATAATCACGTGGCAGTCGTGAGACTTCAGGTTTTGGAACTTTTTCTCCGCCATGTTTATTATTCCCTTTATATTGGACGAGAATCCATACGGGACCTTCATACTGCTCAGGCATTCAAAAAAGATGACCTTCTCTTCTTTGGTCAGAGCGTAGCTGGCACGACCTTGAAACCATTCCGGATGCCGGTCATCAGGGTCTTTCAAACGTTGCTGGTCCCGCCGTGCTTCCTTTGTATCATTTGTCTTCCCATACACCCCTAAGAAGCTTAGGAGGTTCACGCAAATATTCTTCGTAACGTGCATCACGTCGATTGCAGAGCGGACTTCTAGGACTTTCCAATATTCTAGCTCCCAGAATATAGATTTCTTCTTCCACATGGCTGCGTGCCCGTCAGCTCCCTTCGGAACTGATTGTCCGCCAGGACCCTTTCCAAAGATGACTTTCAAATCCTTGACCATATCAAATACCTCAGCACCAGTGCGTTCTGCAGGCTTCGGCCGGTGATCTGCCTTGCCGTTGTAATGCTTGCCTTTCTTTCTTACTGGATGAATTTTCGGAAGAAATCGACGATGCCCAAGGTACACGTTCTTCTTACAATTTGGCAAATGTACACTTTCAGTCTCATGTAAGCAGTGCGTGCATGCATTGTATCCTTTATTTGACAGTCCCGAAAGGTTACTAAGAGCAGGCCAATCGTTGATGGTTACGAAAAGCAACGCTCGTAGGTCAAATTCCTCTTGTTTGTGCTCATCCCACACACGGACACCAGGGCCCCACAGCTGTAAAATTTCATCAACTAATGGCCTTAGGTACACATCGATGTCGTTGCCGGGTTGCTTAGGACCTTGGATGAGCACTGGCATCATAATGAACTTCCGCTTCATGCACAACCAAGGAGGAAGGTTGTAGATGCATAGAGTCACGGGCCAGGTGCTATGGCTGGAGCTCTGCTCGCCAAAAGGATTCATGCCATCTGTACTTAGACCAAATCTTATGTTCCTTGCGTCAGCTGCAAAATCTTTGAACTCTCTGTCGATCTTTCTCCATTGCGTTCCATCTGCGGTGTGTCTCAACTCCCCGTCCGACTTACGGTCCTCTTTGTGCCATCGCAACAACTTGGCATGCTCTTTGTTCCTGAACAGACGTTTCAACCGTGGTATTATAGGAGCATACCACATCACCTTGGCGGGAACCCTCTTCCTGGGTTTCTCGCCCTCAACATCGTCACCAGGGTCATTGCCTCTGATCTTATAACGCAATGCAGTGCATACCGGGCATTCATTCAAATTCTCGTATTCACCGCGGTAGAGGATGCAGTCGTTGATGCATGCATGTATCTTCAGAACCTCTAAACCTAGAGGGCAGACAACCTTCTTTGCTTCGTACGTACTGGCGGGCAACTCGTTATTCTTTGGAAACATATTCTTCAACATTTTCAGCAAGTTTTCAAATGCCGAGTCAGCTACACCTGCCTGTGCCTTCCATTTCAGCAAATCCAGTGTGCAGCCCAGCTTTTTCAGACCATCATCGCATCCGGGGTACAACGACTTTCTGTGATCCTCTAACATGCGATCCAAATTCTCCCTCTCCTTTTCAGTTTCGCAGCGTCTCCGTGCATTAGCAATGGTCCGACCAAGATCATCAACGGTCTCATCACGTGCCTTTTCTTCACCCTCACCTTCCCCTTCACCTTCCCCTTCACCTTCACCTTCACCTTCAGCATCCTCCATGAAAGTATCACCGAAATCAGCAAGATAGCTTTCATCGATGAAATCATCCCCTTCTTCATCTTCTTCCATTATAACCCCTCTTTCTCCATGCTTGGTCCAACAATTATAGCTTGGCATGAAACCGTGCCGAAGCAGGTGCAGGTGAACTTCTCTTGAGGAAGAGTAACCCTTCTGATTCTTACAGTCAACACATGGACAGATAACAAAACCCTTCTGCTTGTTCGCATTAGCCACTACGAGGAAATCTTTCAAACCCGTAGTGAACTCGCGGGAGAGTCGGTTACCGTACATCCATTGCCGATTCATCTGCATTATTATAATATAAAATATATAATTAACCATCATGCATTTGTTAAACTAATTAACTAGCTATAAACAATAGAAATTAAACAATGAACAACACACATGCATATTTAATCAATGACACACATGCATGAAAGGTTCAAGTTGCTAACCGCGATCGAGGAGGAAAAAATGAATGAGGAACCTCAAGTGTGGCTCTTGGGGCATTTCATCAAACACCTTGTGTGCATAAGAGGAACCAAAAGCAAACCTACACCCCCTTGTGAAGTTTGTGAAGAGAAGTGGCACCAAATGGCTAAGTGAGTGTGCTGAACTGGTATATATAGGGGAGGAGCTTTAGTCGCGGTTGGCCTGGCCAACCGCGACTAAAGCCCCTCACGTGCACCAGCTGGCCACCGAGCGCCCTGGGCGCAGGCATTTGGTCGCGGTTCGTCTGCCGAACCGGGACTAAAGGCTTCATTAGTCGCGGTTCCTACAGTTCCGCGACTAATGGGGCTGGACGGAAGCCTCTTTTTCTACCAGTGATACATACATACATACATATTGTGTGGCTGCGCTACCGCACCTGCGCTGTGGGGTGATTGACACAAATTGAAGAGCGTGATAATGTGATTGTGGTACCGTATATACGTGGAGCACGTGCTGGCAGTCATCGTATCTGTTGGCCGATCCGCAGAGAAAAGCAGGCGCACATGGGTTGGCTGGCAATGGTAGGGTGAGCTCTAATAATGATTGGGCCGGGTGAGTAGGTATATGATTTGTGACAATGCATGCATGGTGAGACAAGCGTATCGTGGTGTGCTCTTTCCCAGCCCCACTGCCATCCTAAAAATGCTAGACATACAAAGAATTACACGCTTTTACACGCTCCTTTCATCTAACAACCAATCACAAACTTTTTCCCTCCTGATTTTCAGGGGGGTTGGGCCGCCCCGCTCATCTATTGACCAATCAAGGTTAACCATCCTATAAAAGCCTGTAAATCGTTTGTACGTGTAGCATTGCCGCTGCCATCCCGCCATCCCACCCTTCACCAACCCAAATTTAATCACGGTCCCTCAGCCAATCGGCCCCATTTCATCTCATCTCAGATCTAAGGACGTGGACCGCAGGTCGTGCTGGCGTCTTTCTTGTCTTGTTATAAAAGAGAAACACGATAGATCTGGATCGATTCCAAGTAAGACATTTGGGATGATTTGGAAGATCGTTGATTTGATTCTGAGAAAAATAGAAACTTCTGCGTCCAGTAATAAAATTTGCTGGAACCTGGAAAAACTCTGAACTTTGTGCAAAAGATTGATATAGAGATTGCCTACGTTGTCCTAATTTTTCAGAAGTTTTGATGGGCTAAGGAATAAGGAGTGGCAAGAGCCTAAGCTGGGGGATGCCCATGGCACCCCAAGGTAATATTCAAGGACAATCAAGCGTCTATGCTTGTGCATGCTTCGGATGGCACCCCTCTTTCATCTACAATCCATTGGTAAATTACTTGAGGCTATATTTTTATTCACCACATGATATGTGTTTGACTTGGAGCGTGTTGTATTATGTGAGTATTTTCTTTGTTTTATTTTTAGTTTGCCACAATCATCCTTATTGGACACACCCTTTGACAGGGACACACAATGATCGTGAATTTATTAGAATATTCTGTGTGCTTCACTTATATATTGTGAGCTACGTAGTTGCTCTAGTACTTCACTTATATCTTTTAGAGCACGACGGTGGTTATATTTTAAATAAATTGATGAACTCTCATGCTTCACTTATATTATATCTAGAGCCTTATAAATAGTATGGCAATTTGCTCAGGTTATGAATTTACTCCTAGTATGATGGGTATTCAAGAGGGAGATAATAAAAACTTTCATAAAGATCATTGAATATATGAGAAGTTTGATTCCTCATTTGTTTTGAGATATAAAGATGGTGATATTAGAGTCATCCTAGTGTGTAATTGTGGTTTAGTAATAATATTTGTGTTAAGGTTTGTGATTCCCGAAGCATGCACGTATGGTCTCTCGTTACGCTATGAAATTGGAGCGTGATTTATTATTGATTGTCTTCCTTATGAGTGGCGGTCGGGGACGAGCGATGGTCTTTTCCTACCAATCTATCCTCCTAGGAGCATGCATAGTACTACTTTGCTTCGAGGGCTAATAAGCTTTTGCAATAAGTATGTGAGTTCTTTATGACTAATGTTGAGTCCATGGATTATACACACTCTCACCTTTCCGCATTTTGCTAGCGTCTTCTGTACCGTTCATGCCCTTTCTCACCTTGAGTTGTGGTGCAAACTTTGACGGTGCATCCAAACCCCATGATATTATACGCTCTATCACAAATAAGCCTCCTTATATCTTCTTCAAAACTGCCAGCATACCTACCCATTATGGTATTTCTATAGCCATTCTGAGATATATTGCCATGCAACTTCCACCGTTCCGTTTTATTATGACACATACCATCATTGTCATATTGCTTTGCATGATCATATAGTTGGCATAGTATTTTTGGGCTTGGCTACCGTTCATATTTTTTATACATGTCACGCTAGATCATTGCACATCCCAGTACACCGCCGGAGGCATTCATATACAACCTTATTTTTGTTCTAGTATCAACTTGTAATTCTTGACTTGTAAGTAAATAAAAGTGTGATGATCATCATTATTAGAGCATTACCCATGTATGGAAAGGATGATGGAAACTATGGTTCCCCCACAAGTCGGGATGAGACTCGACACGAAAAAAGAGAGGCCGAAGAGAACAACAACAAAAAGAATGAAATGAGAAAAAGAGAGAAGGGACAATGTTACTATCCTTTTCCACACTTGTGCTTCAAAGTAGCACCATATTCTTATTGATAGAGAGTCTCCTATTTTGTCACTTTCTTATATTACTAGTGGGAATTTTTCATTATAGAACTTGCCTTGTATATTCCAATGATGGGCTTCCTCAAACGCCCTAGGTCTTCACGAGCATGCAAGTTCACTAGTAGAAAAGGGGGCAACGGTCCAGGCCGGGTCAGCCCATTAGTCCCGGTTCAATCTAGAACCAGGACCAATGGGGGCATTGGACCCGGTTCGTGAGCCCAGGGGGCTGGCTGGGCCACGTGGGCCATTGGTCCAGGTTCGTCTGGACCTTTTGGTCCCGGTTGGTGGGACGAACCGGCACCTATGGGCCTGGCTCCTGGCCCACCACTATTGGTCCCGGTTCGTGGCATGAACCGGGACCAAAGGCTCCCCTTTAGTCCCGGTTCATGCCAGGAACCGGGACTAAAGGGTTGGCCCTCGTTGCACCCAGAGTTTAGTCCCACCTCGCCAACCGAAGGGCGCCCACACCTGTTTATAAGCCCGTCCCTCTCTGCGTTGTTGAGCTCCTCTCAAAGTGAAAATAGATGCACCTATAGAGGAAATTGGACCTAAATTCATAAATAGAAATTGATTATGAATTTATGTTTAATTTTCCCTATAAGTGCATCTATGTTCACTAACAGAGAAGTTTTTATTTTTTGTGACCTAAAAGAAAAAAGAAATCACTAAAAAAACTATAAGTATTTAGTTCTAAGTAGAAATGAAAAAATAAATAGCAAAAAAAGAAAAATGCCTATAATATTTGTTATGACTAACTAAAATTGCCAAATTGAGTATAATGGCACTAGCAGAAAGTTTATAGTAAAGTTATTCATAAACTAGTGATTCACAAATTTTTTAAAAAATTCAAATTTAAACTATTCAAATTTTAAAACTAATGGCACTATCAGAAAGTTTATAATTTTTGTGACCTAAAATAAAAAAGAAATCGCTACAAAACAAAAAAACAAAAAAAGTGCCACCTACTATTAAATAGCAGGAAAAAGATTGACTCAAAAATCAATATTAACTATTCTACAAAGTGTGTTCACACAAATTTAGTAAACTACTGATTCATAAACTAGTGATTCACACAAATTTAGAAAAATTCAAATTTAAACTATTCAAATTTTAAAGCTAATGGCACTAACAGAAAGTTTATAATTTTTGTGACCTAAAAGAAAAAAGAAATCACTAAAAAACTATAAGTATTTAGTTCTAAGTAGAAATGGAAAAATAATGGCACTAGTAAAGTTAATCACAAACTTGAGATTCACACAAATTTCAAAGAATTCAAATTTTAACTATTCTAATTTGACAATAATGACACTAACAGAAAGTTTATAATTTTTGGTATCTCTGTGCAGAAAGATTGTACATAGTAAATATAATACACAAAGTGTTTTCACACAAATTTAGTAAACTAGTGATTCACACAAATTTTAAAAAATTCAAATTTAAACTATTCAAATTTTAAAGCTAATGGCACTAACAGAAAGTTTATAATTTTTGTGACCTAAAAGAAAAAAGAAATCACTAAAAAACTATAATTATGGGCCAGGATTGTGACCTAAGTAGAAATGAAAAAAATAAATAGAAAAAAAGAAAAAAATGCCACCTACTGGGCCAGCACGGCCTGAATATGACTAGAAACCCAACCATGGGCCAGGATTCAGGCCCGCAACAGGCCCAGTAGGCCCACAGGCATTGAAGTGTCCAATTAGGCCCATAAGCCTGCATTTCAGAGGAGTTCGAGAGGGAAGAGGCAGCGGAGCTTATAAACAGGTGCTGGCCACTCCCAACTAGCGAGGCGGGACTAAACTCCCACCACCGCGCCAGCACAAGGCCATTGGTCCCGGTTGGTGGCACCAACCGGGTCTAAAGGGGGAATTGGTACCGGTTCGTGGCACCAACCGGTACCAATGCCCCCCTTTAGTCCCGGTTGGTGGCACAAACCGGTACTAAAGGCCGCCGCTTCCCGCCATTTGGGCTGCTGAAAAGAGGCCTTTGGTCCCGCTTGGTGGCACCAACCGGGACTAAAGGGGGCATTGGTACCAGTTCTTCTCATGAACCGGGACCAATGCTCTGCCTATATAAGCAACACTCGTGAAATTTTGGTTCAGTTCGTTCTTCCCCGCCCGCCCGACGCCGCCAGGCTGCCCGCCGTATCCGCCTCGTCGTCGCCGTCGTCGCCCCGCGCCGCCCCGTCGTCGCCGTCGTCGCCCCGCGCCCCGTCGTCGCCGTAGTCACCCCGCGCCGCCCCAATCGACGCCATCGCCGCCCCGATCGACGCCATCGCCGCCCCCCGCCCCGCGACGCCGCCCCGACCCGCCCCGACCCGCCCCGCTCCTGCCCGTCGCCGAGCCGCCCCGCCCCGCCCCGCGCCGCACCCCGCCGTCGCCGTCCTCGACACCGTCGCCGTGAGCAACTGATTTAATTTGATGTTACTAGTAGTTAATTGAGTTAGATTTTGTTAGTTTTTTGTTAGATGTGTAGTAATTTAGATGTGTAGTTCATAGATTTTTCTGTTAGATTTTTTTTCATATTGAGTAATTAATTTGTTCATATTGTGTTATATTTATTTATGATTTTTTGTTGTAATTTAGATTTATTAATGATTTTTTTGTTCATAGTATTTTCTTTGTCAATTTATTGTGCATGTATAGGAAAATTGTGAATGATATATGTCATTTATGAATATGTTCATATTTAGAATAGAGGAAAAAGGAAAAAATAAGAAGAGAAAGTGTTTAATATAATTAGTTAGAAAAATAATAGAACTATAGTTAAACTAGTTTATTTTTAGTAAGTCGTACTATTTTGTTTTATTTATAGTAAGTGCTTCATATATAGTTGAACTAGCTAGTTCATTTAATAAACTACTTTATTTAACTATATATAGAAGTAGTTCCCGCATCGACGTCCACCACCCGCGACGATACTAGCTGTATTAGTGATGCTATATGTATGATAGTATTCGAGGAGATGATGTACTTTTGCTTATAATTGAATACATGCTAATTTGAATACTACTTTATTTTATGATTTGGTTTTGCTTACTGAATGCTCATATTGGAAAAGTACTCCTACTTTGAATGCTAAAATTGGAGAGCACTAGCTATGCAGAAATCTAGGAGCCCCCTCCATCATCCACGCCGTCGTGGGGGTAGCTTCTCCTTCATTCCCGTGGCCTAGACAATTTGGTGTAATAATGCACTCTGGAATGAAAGGAGGAGCTACGTACCATCACCGATAGTCAACTCGTGATTACTAATATTGATCTAATTATGAACATAGGCCGGAAATGTGGTACTCGGACGACGGAAGTTTCCCGGGGGAGTGCGACTGATGCCACGACGATCGAGGTCTGTGCGACAGGCCTCACCTGGACGATGATCGGCGCTTCAGCATTAAGCTCGAGGAGACCTTCGAAGTTGAAACGGTACGCAACGACGACAAGTGTTTTTTTCATAATTAAGCATGACGTCAACTATTTCATCGTGTAATTTTCATCTTTTACAATTCGAGTATAGTTTATCCCATGCCATGCAAGACGCTATGTCTTGGAGAGGATGGATTTTGAAGACCATGAAAATTTTGAAACGAAGAAAATTCACCTAAGGACCCATCATGATGTGGATTTTGAAGTAAAGTTGTATAATGCTGAGATCGTAACCCATTTTGGTTGCAAAAATTGGGAAGGATTTTGCAAATTGTATGGTTTTGATAAGGGTATGCTTGTCACCATGGATCTTTGTGATCCTGAAATCGAGCAAGACAATATGGACATTTGGGTCCTTGTTGATACGCCTCCAGTTCTACCGCTATGTGAGTTTCTCAAACATAGTTAATTATTAACTAATTTATATTGTTAATTTCAAAATAGTTGACAGCTTATTTCCACTGACAGCTTATTTTGAAGTATCAAAGAATGTGCAGAAGATGGTAGATAGAACTTACTACACCGATGGCTCTGAGTTAACTTACAAGGAGAAAACTCATCTTGTTGGATTTTGTAATGATCTTGAGAATTACAATATCTACAATCGAACTCCTCAACATTATGGTCAATACGTGCCACTAGTGCACGTGTTGAACTACGGTAACTACCATGGAGATACCCTGGTAAGACTTTTTACTATTACGACATTCGTGCATCTTTTTGCATACTTCTAAAACTAGTACATCATTGCTAACTACGAAGTTATTACTATGTTTTTCAACAGAGAATCCCAGAGGATTGTGTGCCTCATTTGATGTATCAGAATGGCGACAGCCTTCGTGTTTTGAACATATATCCAGGTCATCGTACGAATCTCAACTGTCCATACTAGATTTCTAAAAGAAGTGAAGACATGGCAATCAAAGAATGGAAAAAATGTATGGACAGTCATAAGGAGCTTCTTGGAAGCAAAAGGAAGCGAAGCGCAAGAATTGGAGACAGGATGATCTCCATTCTTCATAATGGAGAGTCAGGGTCTATATTGTTTTATGCTATTTTACCTTAAGTGTGTTTAGGTCCTACCTGATACTGATGATCATGTTCTAAGAACAATTATGTAGGGTTGGGTTCGATGACTATGAGGATGATGATCGTATGACTTATTATTAATAACGAGTAGAAGTTGTATGATGATGCTTGATTAGTAGGACTTGTTATTATATATGATGATGTATGATGCGAGCATGCATGAGTTATTATATATCTGCGGGTGAAATGAACATAGCAGTAGCGTTGGTAAACCAAGGATGAAGATATAAGAGAGGACACTTCTCTCTATTAGCTAATAACAACCTAAAAATAACGCCCTAAACCCCTAAAACAGCCACATTTTTTAAAAAAAAAAGAAAAACCTCAGCTCCAGCCAGCTGCTGACGCGTGGAAGCCTTTTGGTCCCGGTTTATGTCATCAACCAGGACCAAAGGCCCCCCTGCTTGGGCTGCCGGCAGCGGCCACGTGGAGGCCCATCTGTCCCGGTTCTGGTTTGAACCGGGAATAAAGGGGGGAGGTATTAGTAACGACCCTTTAGTCCCGGTTCATGAACCGGGACTAAAGGCCCTTACGAACCGGGACAAATGCCCTGTTTTCTACTAGTGGTTGGAAGCAGACCCACTTAGTTTTATTTTGAGCTTTCATACACTTTAGCTCTAGTGCATCCATTGCATGGCAATCCCTACTCCTTGTATTGACATCAATTGATGGGCATCTCCATAGCCCGTTGATTAGCCTCATCAATGTGATACTTTCTCCTTTTTTTTTCTTCTCCACACAACCTCCAACATCATATTCTATTCCACCCATAGTGCTATATTCGTGGCTCACACTCATGTATTGCGTGAGAGTTGAAAAATCTGAAGTGCGTTAAAAAATATGAACCAATTGCTTGGCTTGTCATCGGGGTTGTGCATGATAAATACTTTGTGTTAAGAAGACAGAGCATGGCAAGACTACATGATTTTGCAGGGATAAGTTTCTTTACCCATGATATTTTGAGAAGACATGATTGCTTTTTAGTATGTTTGAAGTATTATTTTTTAGTTAATATTAAAATTTTGTTTTCAATCTTATGGATCTGAATATTCATGCAACATTAAGAAAGATTACATCATAAACATATCAGGTAGCATTCCACATAAAAAACTCTGCTTTTATCATTTACCTACTAGAGGATTAGCATGAACTAAGCTTGGGGATGCTTGACACGTCTCCAATGCATCCACAATTTTTTATTGTTCCATGCTATTATATTATCATTCTTGGATGTTTTATATGAATTATTATGCTATTTTATATATTTTTTGGAACTAACCTATTAACCTAGTGCCTAGTGCCAGTTGCTGTTTTTTCCCTAGTTTTTTTCTTTACAGAAAACCAATACCAAGAGGAGTCCAAACGGAACAAAACTTTTTGATGATTTTTCTTGGACCACAAGACAACATGGAAGCTTCGGGAGGAGGCCAGAAGAGGCACAAGGAGATGACAAGCTCAGAGGGCGCGCCGCAGGCTTGTGGGGCCCCTGCTGCTCCTCCGGCCCAAATTCTTCTTCTTTAAATAGCTAAATATTCCCCGTAGACCAGAGGGCACACTTAAAAATACTTTTCCGCCGCCACAAGTTTCTATCTTCGTGAGATCCGATCTAGGGACCTTTTTCGGTACTCTGCCGGAGGTGGACTCGATCACGAAAGGCTTCTACATCAACCTAGTTGCCCTTCCGGTGATGTGTGATTAGTTTACCAGAGACCTACGTGTCCATAGCTAGTAGCTAGATGGCTTCTTCTCTCTTTTTGATATTTATTACAATGTTTTCCTCGATGTTCTTGGAGATCTATTCGATGTAATCTTCTTTTGCGGTGCGTTTATTGAGATCCGATGAATTGTGGATTTATGACCAGATTATCTATGAATATTATTTGAGTCTTCTCTAAACTCTTTTATGCATGATTAAGATATATTTGTATTTCTCTCCGATCTATTAATTTGGTTTGGCCAACTAGATTAAGTTTTCTTGCAATGGGAGAGGTGCTTTGTAGTGGGTTCAATATTGCGATGCTTATTCCCAGTGACAGAAGGGGACATGACACGTAATAGTATTGTTGCCACTAAGGATAAAAAGATGGGGTTTGTCCATATTGATTGGATCTATCCCTCTACATCATGTCATCTTGCTGTGTTGCTCCGTTCTTGTTAACTTAATACACGAGATACATGTTGCATAGCGGTTGATGTGTGGAGTAATAGTAGTAGGTGCAGGTAGGACTTGGTCTACTTGTCATGGACGTGATGCCTATATACATGATCATTGCCTTAGATATCGTCAAAACTATGCACTTCTCTATGATTTGCTCAATGGTAATTTGTTTACCCACCGTATGCTTTCCTTCAAGAGAGAAGCCTCTACTGAAAACTATGGCCCCCGAGTCTATCTTTTATCATATTATTTTCAGATCTGTAAAACCAAAAACACAAAAATCCCTTGCTTCAATTTATTTACTTCTATTTTATTTAGCGCTTTTACTAATCTTTTATATCTATCACTATCAGATCTCATCCTTGCAAGTAACCGTGAAGGGATTGCCAGCCCCTTTATCACGTTGGGTGCAAGTATTTGTTTGTTTGTGTAGGTACAATTATTGGAGACTTGTGTGTTCCTCCTACTGGATTGATACCTTGGTTCTCAACTGAGGGAAATACTTATCTCTACTTTGGTGCATCACCCGGCCCACTTCAATGGAAAACCAATGCAAGCTCAAGAAGTACCAGTATTCCTTAGTTGGAAAAGGTGGAGAGTGTGATGGTGATATTATTAAGCTAGTTATATCTGATAGTTGAAGTAGTAAGGAGTCAAGGAGTAACAGACTTCTTGACTCCGTTGTGCTTCAGTTATCTGATATAACTACATTGTCTAGTTAGGTAATACCTAAGTATTATGCACAATCACTTACCATGTGAAGATACGAATATCACACTCCAACTATCTCGGAAGAATAAGAATTGCAAGTTTTGGTATTCGCATACTAGGGATGGAAGAAGATAACAACTCATAACTTTATGACTCTCTTCTTTTATGATACCTTGGTAACACACCATGAGCTCGCCTATCTCGACCTTCATCGAAAGTCAAAATTGCATTGATAGTTGTAAGCGATGTTCCCGAATGAAAGAAATCAACTTTTGACGTTGACAGTCAATCTGGGCGAGCTAAGCCCGTGATACCTTGGTAACACATGATGAGCTCACCCAGCTTGACCATCACCGTAAATCGAATAGCAGTGAGAAAGTGTCCACCATATATACAACCACCTAAGAATATTAGAGTTGTGATCAACTTTTGATATTGACGGTTGATCTAAGCGAGTTCATCCTGTGATACCCTTGGTTACGCACGATGAGCTCGCCCAGCTCGATCATCACCAAAAGTTGAAATAGCAGTTAGAGAGCGTTCACCATATATACATCCACCTAAGAGATGAAAGTTGTGATCGACTTTGGACGTTCACGGTCGATCTGGGATAGTTCATCCCGTGATACGTTGGTAACGCATGATGAATAGCATAGAAGTACTCTTTGTTGTTTGATTCTTATATTATTTTTAGCATCTATTGAAAGGTGATAGCACCAATCGATCTCCCGGTTATGGCTTGCTACGATGACTCAGCTTCTGCAAGGGTCGACTCCATGGTCAAGGAGGAGCACGTTAGTGAGGACCCTTTGGACGAGGTCCTTAAGGTGCACCCCCATCTCATCCCACTAAAGCATTTTCCGGCTTTGTCCAAGAAGAATTCGCCTACGTAAGGAGAGCGAGGGCCCTCCATGTAAGGAGAGCTCTGACTAGGTGCCATTGACTCCACTCAGCATCATTCCAGACAATGATTGCTCCTCCACTATAGGGGATATCCCCACCTCCTTTGAGTCCACGATCACTTACATCACTGACTACACCTCGGAGTAGATCTCCATTCTTGTAGTGGTCTATTTGATAGCTTGTCAACAATGTAGGGAAGTACTTATGTGGATGACGATGTGGACACAGATGACAACTTCCTTGATGCATAGGGTAACTCTCCCAGCTCATCATGAATGCTCAGATAAGGACACAACAAAGATGAATGACCAAGCAAACCATTGGAGAAATAGTAAAAAGGCAAGCACTCATACATTACCGAGTAGGACTCAATAGTCTTCAACTTTGTTGTTGCATTGTCAGATAATGGGTCACGGGCTCCTTCACAGCAATTTCAACCCATACACGCATGTAGGCACCCCAGCAACGGACATCGGCATCTTATTCCACATGAATGATCCGACTAATTGGCTTAGCAAACTCCATCCCAAATTTCACTTTCATCAGCCTTGGAGGAAGTGCCAATATCCTAGCCCATACGCCCAGACGATCAAATGAGACCTGAAGCGGCTGAATCGCTGCATCAAAAAGCTTCAACAGAACAACATGCTTCCCCACCATCCATGGGGATCCATTCATCACACGGCTACGGTCCGTTTGCGAACCAAATTCAGCAGCAAAGATGTTATCCCCTGCAGGGTGGATCTGCAGTCCTTTCGGATTGCCCCAGGCCCGCCTCATGGCCGCAGAGTCTGGATGTGAAGCACATTAGGGGCCAAAACCTTCCCAACTAGGGCACTCTCCAGGTCCACCGGATCCGCCTCATCTTCATCATCCAGCATCACAGGTTGGGCTTCGATACCAGTTAGTCGAAGCCTTTCCGTCAGTTCCTCAACTCGAGAACCCTGGCCAGAGCCAGGTGCGCCCGACGAGACTGCAGATGCACCCCGTAGGGGGGCCCCGAGATCCGACAGCGGCGACACATGAACGCCACTACCATCCGGGGACGCACTCACAAGGGCCAGAGGATCGCTCACCATAGTCCTGCTTACTCCAGCCATGGTCGACAAGAACGGATCACAACCGACCGCAGCCAAGGGTGGGAAACGATGCAAGATCACCCTTGAATCACCCCGAACCATGAGCAGCGGGACACAGAATGATAACACTAGGCAAAGCGGATCACGGAACTGGGAAGAAAGGAAAATCATGAAGAAATCGCGATCTCAAACGGGGGCAAACCCTAGAAGACGTAGTCGCCGGGGCGAGAGAAAGCGCCTCGAGCGGTTGCCATAGCACACTATATTACTTAATCGTTGTGAAGCAGGTTTCCTTTTCAAAAGGAAATACAGAGAGAGAGAGAGAGAGAGAGAGAGAGAGAGAGAGAGAGAGAGATAAAAGGTGCATGGCTGTGTGAAACAGCACGACCACAAAAAACCTTATGTGTTCTTCAGTTCTTCCGTGAGTTGTGTGAGATAGCCTCAAGGAAGAAGGAGGAGCTGAGGATTAGCTCCAACAAAAGCTATATTGCCGACGTCTAGATTCATTGCTGCGATCCCTAAAGGGTCCCTCCTAGGCGAGTGGGGATTTTGGTTCAAAAACGCTGGTTGGACTTCCTTGCGTATTAGCCTTCGAGTTGGCCTCCTATGGAAGCTTGTGGGTGCATCACCGCTACCTCCGCGGGTACACAACGACGTGTTTGGTGTAGACATGAACAAGAAGTTATGAACAACATGTTGACGATGTGATCTTGCAGTATTTCATAGGTTGGTATATCCAACACTGTTGTTACACTAACAATGTACCCTCATAGTTTACCAGCATCCTCGTTACATTAAATATGCTCATGATCAATAAAACTAGATCATCAATAGTACATGACCTAGTCTGTAGGACTACCTAGGGATCTGTTTGTTGTTTTTTGCATCCATGCGTGAAGTTAGATTTTCATTTGAATCGCACATTTGCAAACAAATGCAATTCTAGCATTGAACAAAGACATAACCATCAACATGAAATAGAATAATGACAACTTCATTATTTCTTCTTGGGAATATTTTTGACAATGTATTTGAGGAACTTTATTTAGTAAAATAGAAGAATATATACAAGCTTTGCACGTACCAATATTTAAAGTTAAACACCATGTTCCTATATCAAAAATACAAAAGTACTCATGCACATTCATGTTGGTTTTTTCCTGCAATAATTCTGCGTCGGAACTCTCCAAGAGCCCAAATGGGGAAAATATTGCGGTAATTTGGGTAGTTAAAGTAAAAGGCGGAGTTAGCACATCCTGCGTGTTCCTGTAAAAAGGATGAGTAAAGATATAAATTTCATGAAACTATGAGTTTTTCTAAGATGATATGCATCTGAACTCTTGTAGCTAGATATCATTTCTTGGAAATATATAACATACTCAAGATAGGCAATGTAATGCTACTGGTTTGTGCCCCTAGAAAACTGCCAATGTATTCGTTTTAAGTATGATTTTAGGAGATAGTAATATTTTAAACACAACCACCCATTGCATTATATCTTGCATATGCATGCATTTAGTACAATAGGACCAACTTTCAATAATACTTCTTGAGTATAATTCCAAGATAGTACAAGATGTAATGAGTCAAGCATGTGATTGCATGAAATGACCATATGTAATATAAGAGGCAGTGTCCCCCTTTGCCCTCGATAATTATGTCCCACCTAGTGAAAAATATGATGCAGTGTGCCAAGAAACGACACTAAAATCTGATGTTACATCTTCAGCTTTTACTATCACTAATTTCAAAGGCAGGATTTATACCTTTAAATCATACTTTGTAATTTTATGTTGTGCCGAATTCAAGGTGGGAATTCGTTGCTGGTACAGTTGGGAAAATTTACCTGTTGGGGAAACTCCCCTGTGTCTAGCTGCATGTTCATCAATACTTGTGCACCCCGATATAAAGGTACTGGGTCTATTTCAGCCTGACGACAATATCCAAGAAGAAATTGCTTTGTTAGATAACACAAGTGTTCATAAATAATAAATCTACACAGATGAAGTAAAACATCAAAAGTACTTTCATAAAAATAGTATATGAAATTGTAAATTACGAAGTGTATTCAGAAATGAACATACCTGCCCAGCATATATTAGAGCTAACATTGCCCAGGCAGTGTTGACCGCCTGAGGACTCCTGCTATCAATGTAAGCCTGCAAAGAGCTCAAGATTGAGAGGAAAAACACAATAGAGATAGATTATATATCAGTAATGGGACTTCAAATATACATCATCCATATCTCAAAACTTCAACTTAAGAGTTTATTCCGCCATTATTGGAACATTAACATATAAGTTTGTATTTCTCAGCGAGATTTTTGAAGTATTGATAAAATAATGGAAACAAAAAAGGTCAAGTGAGAGAGGGAGAGCCTGTATGTTTTACCAATAAAAATGAGGGGGCGGCGTATGTGGGGAGATTTCAGGGGTTAGCACACACATAGAGAATCAGATGGTCTCCGGTCATGGGGCGTAATTTATTCCATGTGCTCTCGATTATTCTGGTTCATAGGTTCTAACAATATAGAGTCTTTGGTTGGTTCTATTTAATCATGCATTATGGGTGCTTGCTAACCCTCCCCCTTATATACTATGGAAGGGGCTAGAGTAACAAGGTGTGCGGGTTTCCTTACAGACCAGGTCCTAATCGGATATAAACTAAACAAGTGTTGCTTCCATATCCTCGCTTGCCTTGTACTCCAATTTGGCCATACCCCTCTTATTTTGGTAGGACCCCATATTGGTGGTTCGACCCACCCGGTACTCATTGGCTAGCCTTTGTCCTTTGTAAGGTAACCAATATTCAATATAATGTTTAGAGGGACAGAGACAGAGGGGGGAGAGGGGAGAGGGGAAGAGAGGGAGAGGGAGGAAGGAATGGAGTTTGAGCTACATGGATCCTAATTTGAAAGAATTATTTCGCAAAAAAATATTTTCAAGAATTCAAAACTTCTGATTTTACATATCAAATATTTCGTAAAAACAAATAGATGTCTAGTATGCATGTGCATGTTTTTATAAAATTGTCTTCTCATCTGCGATCTACGCAAAAAAGATAGATGTGAACATCAAAATCCAGTTTTATCAAATTATTATGAACCAATGCAAAACAATTTTGAGGTTTTGAAACATATAAATACAATATACATTTTTTAAATACCGATCTCACTGGAGCTCTCGCTCGGAAACACTGCAGACACTCTGCTGCAAAATGGGAAAAAATCTAGAGTTCTTCTCAACTACTTACAATGAGTGTTACTTTAGTAAAATTTCAAAATGTAATTAGAAAGGTGAGAATTAATTAAATTTTCTAACTGTGAAAGGACATATCAAAATGTGTAACCAAAATAATATTTACCGCTGTTTTATAAGAAAGGTAGCTTTCTCCCCATCCACCTGTACTTTGTTGCTTGGACAACAGGAAGTCACAGGCTTTCTTCATAGAAGAACTATTGTTATAACTTTGTCTAGCAGCAGATAATGCTTTTACCGCAAAGAAAGTTCCGTAAGTAAAACAAATGCCCCAATTGCCATACCTGTGTAATAATATGCAATTATGATAGTTACAAAATGACATGAGGGAAAAAATCTGGAGGAAATGGCATATGGTTTCTCACCAAGAACCATCACTACGTTGTTTACTTTGAATAAACATGGTAGCACTTTTTATACATTTCCCTATCTCTTGGCTGCGATACTGCGGATATATTTCTTTGAACAACATAAGAGCATCAAGGACAGATGCTGTAGATTCTACAGATCTACCAATGGATTAATATGAGTTAGTTCACAAAAGTAAACATGGAAAGAAAAATAATGTCATTTTGTATGTAAAAATGCATCTGGATTTCTTACGGATAGTCGATGATGATATTCTTAAAGCTTCCCGATGGGTTGAGGATCTAGGTTATTACCAAATAAAAGTGTCATTAGTCCATATGCAGATATAGTTTGTTAGGCTCGAGAGGGATGGCATAATACGAAAAACATAGAAGTTTCTTGCATGTGAAGGGCAAACCATAACAACTTACACCACGTTTTTGGGAAGAAATGAGAGTTTTAAAAAATATAGAAGATGACAAAGTCGAGTTGTGGTTATAACTACTATAAACACATCATTCTTGTTTAAAAAGTGTATTATTTCTGCCTACAACAAAACAGTTTACTTGAATAGTAAGAGGTAGGCAAAATTTTATAAATTATGTCCATGAAATTTACAACGTGATTCTTTTTTAATATTATATCTTTCTCTTAAAGTTATCTGATAACATGTAGTACTCCCTCCGTCCCAAAATAAGTATCTTAACCTTAGTACAACTTGTACTAACTTTAATACAAAGTTGAAACACTTATTTTGGTACGGAGGGAGTACTAATTATAAAAGGTAATTTGTTTTACTTGCGAAAGATATATATGTTTCACTCAACTACAGAGGCAAATCCCTATGAGGAGAAAATTAATTTAGAAATCAATATTTTTATTGACATATGGAATACATGTGCATCTTCAATACATTAGGGACTTTTGTATACTTAGTCCATAATAAGTGGAATCATAAAAATGTTCATATACAACATTACATGGGAGTTTAATGTTAGACTTTGGAATTCACAATTATCATGTAAATATTGTTCTTAGGTCGACTAATAGACTTGTTCTAAAATAAAAAAGCCTTTTTAATTTTCCTTTTTCAGATGATAAAAGTACAACATACTCACATACCTCCAACCATGAGTATGTTCTTTTGCATTCGTATGCGGCGAAGGAACCATCTTTATTCTTTAATACCAAACAAGCAGAAAAGAAAAAGCGCTTATCAGTCAATAGAATTTTGACTGTTGGATTCCATGTTTTTTCTATAGATGAATCAAATAACTACAACATATCAACATACAAGGAAAGCACGAACAATGATGTACCAAATTAGTTCGATTATTTCGTTACATGGTGTTATATGGTTTTTTTGTACCTCTAAAAAACTTGGCAAATTGCATCAAATATCTTAAAAACTTTGTGAAAAAGTGAAGTATTTTTCATTCTTAGTTCTGTAGAACTAGAATTCTGCTAAACTCTCATGAGCTCATAGCCTGTTTTTTAATTAATTCAAGGTTGGTAACAGAGACAGGAACATTTAAAGATTTAAGACATCAATGCCATCTAAGAAATGAATGAACTATAAGTTTAGATATGAATGAAGTGCAATTTTCCATATGAATTAAAAGGAAGTTTAATTATAACACGTGAATGCCTGAGCTTGATCTATGGCTCTGCAAACCCTATGTTTCATGCAAAAACATCAGCGGCGGATAGAGTGCTGGCGATCTAGGGAAACCACCCTGGAAATAGCTTTCGTTCTGAATTTTCTGGTGGCCAATAAGAGAGAAATAACAATTTCCTTCGTGCTTAGCTATCAAGCCTGGCGGAAATAAGAATCAAGTTTTCCCTGCGGTGCTTTAAGGTTTGGTGTATCACGATTGTCATCCACTAGGAGGTCCTAGGGGTGAAGACTATTACTACTAATGGGCGTGTTCTCGTTCCCATCAAATGCACTCGTAATATGCTCTTATGTTGGTAATGCAAAAAGATCACCATAAATGTAAATCATCTCGATTGATCACCTAAAGTGAGAAAGAGACGTCATGGCTATCAGAAGGCGACATTTAATTGTCTATGGTATGTTGTTTCTTAGTTCTTCAAATAACCTATTTTATTCATCCCAAAAATTAATAAGTAGAGAGGAATGGACCCTAGAATCAATACTTTAATGGATTCACACACAAAATAAATAGATTCTCCCCTCATATGTAATGAAACTCACATAGTTTGATTGTCTGTTTCCTAGCAAGGTAGATTAAAAATAGTTGTGGAGGTGTTGATTAGTTTAATATTCATATTATTAAAAACATAAAGAAATGAGACGGTGTTGTTCTTGATCCAAAGGAACAGTAGTTCCACTTCTAGCATGAAATATCTACTATTAAGTAGACAATCCTCTTACAAAATTACTCGGTTAAATAATCTTTACAAGTATGCAAGGATGTTGAGAAATTTATACGGGTGTTAATTGATTTGATTTAAAGGATCATACCATGAATGAAAGGAGGCAATCAATGGCATCATACAACTTATCATCTTCAATTGGATCTCCAACAAGGTCTGGTAATCTCTTTGATAACAATAGCAATGCCTAGAGCAAATCATCATGTAATTGTAAAGTCCATAAGTCCATGGTATGGCACTAGTTACATAAATTATAAGTTCTACTTGTATTATAATTATATATGGAATGTTCATAGAAAGCATCTAGCAACCTTGACTGCTTCTGCCGTACAATCAGAAACAGACCAGCCATTGTCTACAGTTGAAAGAGTCCAGGAACCTTTTGATCTATGGCGATAGAAACGTTGATAACTTGGAAAGTTTGCAAGAACCTTGAGGTATACCAAAGTCATGTTAGATATATTATCGAAATATGTTTATATTAAATAACGGATAATAACAAACCTGTGATTTTTTCACAAACTGATGGGCCTTTTTTATAGTTGGAGAAAACTCATCGATAAGGTCCGTAGAACAAAATGCTTGAACTATAAATGGCATCTCCCAGCCTTGGCAACCGTCATATATCTACTTTAATAAAATGGAATAAGTGTTTGCCTAGAATGACTTCAAAGACTTTAAATAAATAATAAATTTAAATAAAGAATAAATGAGGGTGTTGTATATATTTTTCAATTAAAAAACTTAAAAATTATATTAACCTGACATGTCTATAAAACAAATTATATTCAAGAGTGAAAATGCATTTCAATCATGTACTTGCGACATCAAATAACATATGTGTGCCCTCTAAAATAACATATGTACGTATCATTTAGATATGTACAAACTTTTGCTCGGACAATTCAATTATGTATATAGGTCCACACAATAAACGGGGAAGCTAATATTGGAAAGCGGTTGTGCCTAAAACAAACTTTCGGAATTTATATCAATTATGCTTCATATAAGTTATTTTCGAGTGCCATTTGATGTTTTTTTATGAGGACCAAAATATGTACACAAAAACAATTCATGTTCTAAAGTTAGTTGATGTTCCAACTACCTAGTAATCTAAGGACCAAGTTGTTGTATATTATATTCTACACAAGTAAGAATGGCTTCATCTATGAAACATGAAAATTAAATAAATACTTGATTCGTATAATTTTCATACAACAAAAACATTTTATGATTATCCACATCAAATACATCTAGAAGGTATTCTAAGGAATTACCTTTGCCTTCATGCCATCTTCAGCAAGCCACAAGTAATCATGAATTCGAGGAAGATGTTGGTGAAATGCATTTGAATTTGGATTTTCTATCCAGCAACAAATCATGTTTAATGCCTAATAATCAAAAAGATATAAAATAAATGTTCGCCAAAATATCAGTTATTTTGGAAAAAAACTGAACTTATGCATTTACCTTGTCAACGGGACAAATCGTAATGTATTCTGTTGTTTCATCGTTATAGTGTATGTGTTCCATGAGGTGATCCAAAGCTCTCTTCCTTAGCTTATTTGTTGGCCAGAAGTTTAACACTGGCTCGACAAAATTATTAAGAAAAGTGAAAATCATAGTCTGGACGTGTGATGGGGTATTTTGACGGTCTTCCTGCAACGAAGAAGGAAGTGAACCAATTGTTTGAAATAATAATAAAATCGTACACTAACATCTTCCCCAGACCGCTAGGCCCATCAATGGGATGAGAAATGCCACGTGGTTGGGTTGTGCCACAATTGTCAATTAGATATGAAAAAATATTTCGTCTCAGAAACTGAACAATCCAAGACTGACAAGTTTGTATAACTGCCTCCCTAATAGAGTATACTATCAAGAATGAGAGAGACGCATCAGGTATAGATTCCCTAGGCGCCCGTGTTAAGAAAGGCTTCAAGACCTTTTCAGGCCTAGATATGGTTTTTCATTATACAAAAATAGTTCTTAGTGATGTGTTGGAAAGTAAACCATAAATCTTCATCATGTAGAGAAACTCCCATATTGAAGGCTTTATCGACACTTGATCTTGTGACATTGACATACATTATGTTTGTGTGATACTTGGTCACGTGATATAAAACTGGTACAAACATAAAAACCACTTGCACATACAAAATTTATTAAGGACATATTTTGTAAGATACGGATCACTCAGTTAATATCTTGTTTATTATTTTCATATAAAATAAAACAAATATATAAATTTGGAAAATGGAAAGAATGTATATAAGAATGAATAATTCAAATTACAATTTTCTCATTCACACAATAAATAATAACCTGATACCATACAATTTTCATTAATCCATGTGTCTATTTCTGAATTTGTACTTAAGACAATAACAAACCTTGGCGCAAGAGTCACGTTCCTTTTTCCAGTCAATATTTTCGTATGGTGCGTTATAGAGCTCCTCACGTAGTTCTAGTATGGTTGGGGTAATAGGCCCAACAAATTTCTTTCCATAAAGATATGCCATTGCCATATAAACCAATCGGCAAAAACACCAAAATCGCCCTATGAAAAACATAAATGAAAATATCAGAATGGATTACTTATCTATTTGAATGATAGGTCTAAGTCATGTTGTACTATAAATAAGTTGACCTTTTTTTTGATTTGTTGAAATCAATGATACTAAAATATGAGGATGTTAGTGAATCAAACTCGATTAAAAATTGCTTAAATCCTTCTAATTTATCCATAAATGCTCGTTTTCAAAAGTTCTAATCTTACAATAATTCGTGATTTATTTATGACTCTAGGTTAAGACACCACATTAAGCATGCACATTGAATGTGAACCAGTAACATTATTACTTTCGATTCTCATATTTTTCACATTAGTTATATTGCTTCTAAGAAGATGCAAACAGACGACTTTGCCTAATTGATTCATTGTTTGATTGATAGATATATGGACACATGGGCTACAACGTATGAACTATAATAATTTTGGATGAAACTTTACCTGGATGAATTGGAAGAAAAGATGGAAGCAACCATAGTTCAGGAATAATTGGATTGTTTCCTGACCACTCGTATGCACCAATTATCTGTAGTTACATATTAAAGTAGAAGACATGGTACACACACATATATATTAAAATATTAGTATAAATATATATATATATATATGCACTTTATATTTATACTATATAGAATCAATCAAGTTTTCCTTTTTAAAATTATTTTTAAGATTTTTATACCTAAGTGGTTGTGATAAGTTCAAATTTGGCCTCGTCTTGTCAAAGTTTGCTTATAACTCTGCACTACTGTATATTAGATAAAATACTTTATCATCTCGTTGTTTATTATGACACATACCAAGAGAAATATCTTCCCCCATTGTGGTACCGTAGTTGCACTTCCATGAGATATTATCCAAGCTCGTCCTCTTTTCAATGCCTCATTATCATTATCCAACATCTCACCAAGAAGCCTTAGGGCTGCGTAATTCAAACATGAGCCAAGCATCGTGCTAGGGCTAATCACATTGATTCCCCAACCTCCATCCTCGTTCTGCAAAGATTATGCCTTGATATGAATTTTTGTATGTAATTAGGTTAAGTGAATGGAAGTTATATGTTAAAGTTAACATGCCTGGTGGTTGTAAATATGGCGACATATTTCACGTTGATGTTCTGGTGATAGGACAATGTTAAGTGATCGAGTAACATATAAAGAGAATATCTGCAAAATAAACAAAAGCATTAACAAACATAGGGTTAAAATAGTGAATTTGAAATGAAAGGAGAATCCGAAATTTTCAATTTGATTTCTTGTTCTCTACTCAACGGCATTGCTAGCTCACCGCTAATTACTTCCATGACATGTAACCCCATCTCTCACACCCCAGTGCACCTCCCACTACATGTAGCCCCACCTCTCTATCTAATACATACATACATACATATATAGGGGGGATGGTTGTATCTCTCACTCACACTCTAACACACAAAAATTCTCTCTCGGTAATATAGGACGAGCATTGTTGATGCAGACCAATTCCTCCTCAACAGGAGGAAGAGGATTACCTATGAGAGAAGGAGATTCCTCGTCGACTCACATGGAAACCACCATGCTTGTCATCTTACTTATTAATCCCCCTTGATACTTCTCCAACGTATTTATAATTTTTGATTGTTCCATGCTGTTATATTATCAATCTTGGATGTTTTACATTCATTTAATAGCAACTTTATATCATATTTTAGGACTAACCTATTGACATAGTGCCCAATGCCAGTTGTTGTTTTCTGCTTGTTTTTTACTTTGTAGAATATCAATATCAAACGGAGTCCAAATGACACTAAACTTTTTGGAGATTTTTTTCTAGACAGAAGACACGCAGGGAGCCAATGAAGTGCACGGAAAGATGCCCGTGGGGACCACTAGGCACCAGGGCGCCCTAGAGGCCACAGGCGCATCCATGATGGGTTGTGGAGCCCATGGGAAGCTTCTCCACCGACCTCTACCTCTATAAATATTCTAAAATCCTAAAACCCCTAGGGGAGTCGAGCGAATATAGGTTCTGCCGCCGCAAGTTCCAGAACCACGAGATCCAATCTAGAGAACTTTTCCGGCACTCTGCCAGAGGGGTAAACGATCATGGAGGTGTTCTTCATCATCCTTGTTACCCCTCCAATGATGCGTGAGTAGTTTACCATAGACCTACGGTTCCATAGCTAGTAGCTAGATGGCTTCTTCTATCATTTTGATCTTCAATACAATGTTCTGTTCGATGTACTTGGGGATCTATTTGATGTAATGACGTATTGTGGTGTGTTTGTTGGGATCCCATGAATTATGGGTTTATGATTAGTTCTATCCAAGAATATTATTTTAGTTATATTTATGCATGATTTTTATAGCCTCATATTTTTTCTCCGTAATTTTGGTTTGGTTTGCCAACTACATTGATTTTTCTTGCCATGGGAAGAGATGCTTTGTGACGGGTTCGATCCTGCGGTGCTCAATCTCAGTGACAGAAAGAGACATGACACGCCTGTATCGTTGCTACTAACGATAAAAATACGGGGTCTATTCCTACATGAATAGATCTTGTCTACATCATGTCATCGTTCTTATTGCATTACTCCGTTTTCCCATGTACTTAATACACTAGGTGCATGCTGGATAGAGGTCGATGCCTAGAGTAATAGTAGTAGATGCATAATAGTTTCAGTATACTAATCTTGGACGTGATGCCTATATACATGATCATTGCCTTGTATATCTTCATGATTATTCGCTTTTCTATGAATTGCCCAATAGTAATTTGTTTGCCCACCGTATGCTATTTACTTGAGAGAAGACTCTAGTGAAAACTACGACCACCGAGTCTATTTTCCTATCACATAAAACCAAAAATACCTTGCTGCGCTTTTCCTTTATTTATTTTATTTTGTGTTTTACTTAGATCTATTTATCAAATCTCATACAATTTAATCTATCTCAATACCGAGGAGGGATTGACAACCCCTCTGACGCGTTGGGTTGCAAGTATTTGTTATTTGTGTGCATGTGCTCTTTACATTGTGCTGCTTGGTTCTCCTACTGGATTGATAACCTTGGTTTCATAACTGAGGGAAATATTGACCTTTGTTGTGCTGCATCATCTTCTCCTCTTCGGTGATATACCAACGTAGATACAAGCAATCACCCCCTCCCTCCAAAAGGATAGAGTCGAGGAAATAGATACGTGCAGTTTTTGGATAAAAATATTTGAATCAGAATCTAAATCGAACTCCTATCTAAACTAGGAAGGCCTTCCTTAGTGTTCATGATGCAGTCTGACTTTGTAGGTCTTCTTGATAGGACTAAGCTTCCTCTCTGTCTTCTGTTCCGGATCACTTGGTCTTCTAGTTTCTTCTATGTGCAAATCATGCTTCTCACTTCCAAATGTTTCCTTCGTTGCGCGAGTCCCTCCTTCTCTTGTGTGTTTCTTGTATGGTTCGATGGTGCAAGGTCTTCCTTTACGATAGTCCCTCGTTTTATTCTTGTTTAAATTTTGCATACCCCTGTGATGCTCCTGGTACTAATTATAAATTTTATCCTCTTTTATCTTGTCATGGATGGCACTTTTTTGGCACGTGAAGCCATCTCCACAATTGTGGAGCTAATTACTTCCTTCCTCTAGGATAATCAAGACCTGCACTTATTTTGCAACTCGCGCTAGTATAAATTGTTGATGTTATATGTAAAAATTCAAGTTGTGACTATTTAACTGAATAACAAACCATGTTTTCTAGCACAAGCAAAACCTGGCTCAAATCTCCCTAGAACCTTCAGGACGGTGTTGAGTTCATGGATTTGATCTCGAACACTTGCAAACATTTTTTTGTTGCTCTCTGTCGATGGATAAAACCAGTGTGGTAACTGATTGATGAAAGTCATGCGGGGGATAACAATAAATGAAACGTGTATCTTCAACTATGGTCTGCGGGTTGATTTCCAGAAAAGATAGATGTTTATTGTTTGCAAAAGTGTGTTCCGTACCAAGAATATCACCTCCCTTTATTAGTAGGTATAGACTAAGGGTGTTTCCTCTCGATGCTATGTCAACTTTTATTAATTAGGTAGGTAATTGTTTTGCACCCCCCCCCCCCCCCCGCGCCCCTTCATGTACCCCCTCTCTCTAATTTGCATATCCTTCAATTATTGTTGTAATCGTAGTTAGTCCTTTATATGTAATTGGAAGCCCACATGGTTGAACTATTGTCTGCATTGTGGAACATAATACACAATCAATACCGCAATCAAATATTTTTAATGAAATACTTACAAGTATAGGCATTATGAATAAAACTCCGCTGTAATCACCAGGCCAGTGGCCATCATGTGCCTGTAGAGCGGAATATTTATTTAGAGCTTTCCTCAGTGACCTTGAAATGATTTGCTCCGTTACTTCCCTATAATTTCCAAGCTTCATCATTGGGATATTGGCTGGAAGAAGGTTTAATTTTGCATACTGCAAAGAGAGTTGACTGTAAGAACTCATAAGATATGTTATGAAAAATGCAATTGCGGTGATATGATTTCCAACAAAATTATTCGGAACAGAAGTGGATTCCTTGAATAGAGTTGACACACAAACATACACACAACCCACACGTCTTTTATACAATCTAGATATATCAGAAAGTATGTATGGGTAGTATGAATTATGTATGACTATTTTGGTACTAACATACTACTGTGTAGGTAGTATGTACAATCTTTCACATATGCCTTTTTTTGTACATACATGAAGGATTTCGAACATATAGTGCACACTATGGGTCCACTTGAATTTTTTCATGTTTTAAACTATCTTAGATATCAAAAATCCATTTTGGCTCATGGGTACACGTTCTCCTGAAATCTGGACTGCTACGTATTCGCGCGACGCGCGCCCTGGTCTATTATGCCACGTATTGCGCTGGGCTCCCATGCCCCCTGACTGCATTCATAGCGTATGCCCGTTATGCTTGGCCCGGTACGGACGGACACAGCTCAGTCATGTGCACACTTTATCACTTGAAACAGGCTTTTTGCCCTGTTTTGTAAATAAATCAACATCCTAAAATAGTACACGACCGAACGATACAAAATGGTAAGGTCACCCTCTCACAAAGTCGATCATGAGATATCCGACACACGTAGAACGCACGCGACTACGCTACCAGCAACAAGCAACAAACAAATTAAACAACCCACGCTATGTCCTAGCACATCTAGACTCCACGACACCGCCCCTAGAGGGGAATGGTGCAAAGCGTCACCTGTGCCAAGTCCACACCGGATAAAGGTCTTCACCCGGAGCCCTGACACAAAGGGAAGAACCACAAGGACGTCTTCAAGAAAAGCGCGGCACCCACCAGTGTCGTCGTCGTTGGCGGCAAGGCACTGAGCTTTCGCTCCGCAACTCACCCGTGCCACCACGAGGCTGCCAGGAAGAATGCAACAATGTCTGGTCCCCAGATCCAGATCAGGACGTCACCCCTCCGAAAGAGAGGGCACATCCGAGCTACCCGTTGTAACACCTCCCGTTGCCGACACAACCCGGGAGGAGAGCCACCACCACTGCAATGATGCCCATCGACGAGCAACCATGTGGGCCGCCATTCAGGGCCTCCTCCCCGGCATCCCTGTCGCGATGTACCATAGGCGGCGCACATGACACCAAACAAAGCCACGGTAGGAAGCGCGACGTAACACCATACACTCTCAGCCCGACATCAGTCCCCAAGTCTGGGTAGGCGCCTCCACCGTAGGCAGCGGCTACACCAGCTTCCATAGCAAATACCCGGTGGACTGGAGGGACACAACTTTAGGACTGCCGACGGCCACCGGAGAGCCAGCCCCGTGCCCATGGCTTGGCGCTTCACACGGTAGCATGTCCGTGGTCACCGGCCAGCGCCGATCAGTCCGCGGACACACCGGTAACCCAACCATCACCAACGAGCACCGTACCCACGAAGGGAGCACGAGCCACACCCACGAGTAGACCCCAAGCCATGCCCAGCCTCTTCGACCCGAAGCGCATGCTCCGATCTACCCTGGGCCCGAATCTTGCCCACCTGAGCACAAATACTAGATCTAAGCCATCGTCACCACGCGTGCAGTGGCTCCAAGCCCTGGCCCCACGCGCCGCCGACTTCAATTCAGGAGAGGGAGAGGCGCAACCACCACCCTACGCCGCCTACCATAGAACCACCGCCACAACGACACCACCAGAACCCCACAAACATGCTAAATCAACCACCATCATTTAGAACCACCACCGCGGGCTTGCAGTAGTGGTCCAACCCCTACCGATCGAAGCCCGCGCCCCTTGCCGATGTCAAGTTGAGACCAGGCCTGGTCGGACCAGACCGGAGGACGGCAGGGGTGCCACCACCAGGGGAACCGAGCATAGAAGGCCTGGACCATGCCTCCATGTGCGACAGGCCCAAGGCCAACCACAACCGGAATCAGAGCAGCCGAGT
The DNA here is from genome assembly GCA_032464435.1 of Aegilops umbellulata. Lineage (NCBI taxonomy): Eukaryota > Viridiplantae > Streptophyta > Magnoliopsida > Poales > Poaceae > Aegilops > Aegilops umbellulata. Next base: position 663,455,882 of record CP136060.1, read on the forward strand.
CTGCACACCCGATCCGATCCGACCTAGACCTTGACGAGGACCCGCGTGCCGCCTCCAACGTCCACAACCCCTTCACACCGCCGCCGGTAGTCCGCGCCTCCGCCGACAGCTGCTGCCACCGTGCTGCGCCGCCCTGTGTCTCCAGGCACTGAGCGGGGGAAGGAGGACGCCTAGCCGCAGCCTATGATGGACGGGCTTTGCCCGTCAGCTTGCCGTGGCGGCGGCGGGGGGGGGGGGTGGGTGGGTGGGTGGGAGGAAGAGGGGAAGGAGCGGCCCTCGGCCGGCAGCTAGGTCCCCTCCCCCACTCTCCCCAACCCCCTGCGTTTGCGGGAGGGGAGAGCAGGAAAAATTCTAATCTCTAGTCCTCTTACGCCTAGACACTTTGGGGTTGTTTGGTTCCTAGCCACACCTTACCACACTTTACCACACCTCACCTTAGACAAGTTTGACCAAATTAGGTGGGTGTTTTGTTCTAGCCACATCTAAGGCAAAAAAAAATTATGAGCATTGAACCCCACATGTCACAGTCATAAAAAATATGGCAAGATTCTCTTAGGCAGGGCCGTATATGGGCATGTGCAACAGGAGCATCCGAACAGGGCCCCGAGCACCTAAGGGGCCCCATTTTTTTGTTAATCAACGTGTTAACTAAAGCATTAGGCACTAGAGTAATTAACTGTTAGAAATAGTTTACACCATCCCACCCTACGCGTCTCCCTAATCACGATCCACCATTTCCTCTCAGCCATCTCTCAATCTCACAGCTCTTTCAAAACATCATGGTACAACTAAAAAGAGCAGATTAAGTACGTGTTGTCTACATGCCTTTAAACCTTCTGCTTCCAACTGGTGTAAACTTTTTGGGAAAAACTACACCGGTTGACAAAAATATAATTGTTTTGCTTTCACACATAGGGCCTAATTTTGATTTGCACAGGGCCTCTGATTTCCCCGGTACGGCCCTGCTCTTAGGCAAGCCAAAGTGTGCCTAGCAATTTGACCAACTCAATTAAAGCAAGTGTGGCAAAAATAATGTCGCACTATGTGACAAAGATAGTCACAATCCAAATAGCCCATTTATCTACTCCGCTGCAAACAAAACGTCTCCTTTTCATGAACGTTGGTGTACGCTGTAAGCCACCCATCCACAACACGCGGTTCATTTAAAATCCCAACGACCACCGATCCTTGGTCCCCACAGGAGAGACCACCCTCGCAAGTATCCATGGAGCTGCTAGTTTGGTGCAAGATTTGGCAAGGCTCAAACCTGATGGTCGACGTGAGCAACCTCATGGTCAATGTTGAGAGTCTTGATGGCCAAGTGTGCACCCTGTTTATGTCACGTTAGGCCTCGCCTTTATGTATGCACGGCCTGATTATGAATCCATATTGGCGTGGTTTCGTTAATGCAAGTGCTACAATTTGTGTTTATTTTTGCTCGTCAGATTTGCTTGCTTTTTAAGTAAATTTCATATTATCCTTTCGTCAGGTGGTCGTAGAAGTTCTATCTTGTGCCATGTCCAGACGTCGCTTTGATCAGTGATTCTTTTTCATTATCCGACCTAAGATCAGTGTGTGTCGCCCGTCTCACTCGTCGATCCCCGTGTGCCTCTACTCCAACACTGGCGCAACCGGACGGCTTCTTCACCGATCCGGCGGCCTCGCACGAGAGGTGGCCCCTCACGGCTGCCGTCTTTGTGTCTGCCAGCCCGTTGCCGCCCTTCTTCATGCCGGTCACGCAATGCTCCGACCTGAACTCCTGCATCACCCTGACCCGGCGGCCTCGCGCGATGCGGCGGCCCATGACAGCCGTCGTTCGCACACCGGCCCGCCCCGTCGATCTGTGCCGGCCCGGCCGCCGCCCTGCTCCGCACTAGTCATCGCCTCCGGCATCAGCTTGGACTCCGCAACCACCCACCTCCACTGAGCGGCGTCCCCGACCTCGCACGCGATCGGATTGATAACGCGTCCATCGCCGCGATACGCCTCATCTATGCCTTGTAACCGACCATGCACGTCGGTTGCGCGCGCCTCCTTAGGTCATGTGAAGATCGTCCAGAGTCCAGCGCGCCCTTACACCGATCGAGCATACCGACCCGTGCGCACCGCTACATTACCGAGTAGGACTCAATAGTCTTCAACTTTGCTGTTGCATTGTCAGATAATGGGTCACGGGCTCCTTCACAGCAATTTCAACCCAGACACGCATGTAGGCACCCCAGCAACGGACATCGGCATCTTATTCCACATGAATGATCCGACCAATTGGCTTAGCAAACTCCATCCCAAATTTCACTTTCATCAGCCTTGGAGGAAGTGCCAATATCCTAGCCCATACGCCCAGACGATCAAATGAGACCTGAAGCGGCTGAATCGCTGCATCAAAAAGCTTCAACAGAACAACATGCTTCCCCACCATCCATGGGGATCTATTCATCACACGGCTACGGTCCGTTTGCGAACCAAATTCAGCAGCAAAGATGTTATCCCCTGCAGGGTGGATCTGCAGTCCTTTCGGATTGCCCCAGGCCTGCCTCATGGCCGCAGAGTCTGGATGTGAAGCACATTAGGGGCCAAAACCTTCCCAACTAGGGCACTCTCCAGGTCCACCGGATCCGCCTCATCTTCATCATCCAGCATCACAGGTTGGGCTTCGATACCAGTTAGTTGAAGCCTTTCCGTCAGTTCCTCAACTCGAGAACCCTGGCCAGAGCCAGGTGCGCCCGACGAGACTGCAGATGCACACCGTAGAGGGGCCCCGAGATCCGACAGCGGCGACACATGAACGCCACTACCATCCGGGGACGCACTCACAAGGGCCAGAGGATCGCTCACCATAGTCCTGCTTACTCCAGCCATGGTCGACAAGAACGGATCACAACCGACCGCAGCCAAGGGTGGGAAACGATGCAAGATCACCCTTGAATCACCCCGAACCATGAGCAGCGGGACACAGAATGATAACACTAGGCAAAGCGGATCACGGAACTGGGAAGAAAGGAAAATCATGAAGAAATCGCGATCTCAAACGGGGGCAAACCCTAGAAGACGTAGTTGCCGGGGCGAGAGAAAGCGCCTCGAGCGGTTGCCATAGCACACTATATTACTTAATCGTTGTGAAGCAGGTTTCCTTTTCAAAAGGAAATACACACAGAGAGAGAGAGAGAGAGAGAGAGAGAGAGAGAGAGAGAGAGAGAGATAAAAGGTGCATGGCTGTGTGAAACAGCACGACCACAAAAAACCTTATGTGTTCTTCAGTTCTTCCGTGAGTTGTGTGAGATAGCCTCAAGGAAGAAGGAGGAGGTGAGGATTAGCTCCAACAAAAGCTATATTGCCGACGTCTAGATTCATTGCTGCGATCCCTAAAGGGTCCCTCCTAGGCGAGTGGGGATTTTGGTTCAAAAACGCCGGTTGGACTTCCTTGCGTATTAGCCTTCGAGTTGGCCTCCTATGGAAGCTTGTGGGTGCATCACCGCTACCTCCGCGGGTACACAACGACGTGTTTGGTGTAGACATGAACAAGAAGTTATGAACAACATGTTGACGATGTGATCTTGCAGTATTTCATAGGTTGGTATATCCAACACTGTTGTTACACTAACAATGTACCCTCATAGTTTACCAGCATCCTCGTTACATTAAATATGCCCATGATCAATAAAACTAGATCATCAATAGTACATGACCTAGTCTGTAGGACTACCTAGGGATCTGTTTGTTGTTTTTTGCATCCATGCGTGAAGTTAGATTTTCATTTGAATCGCACATTTGCAAACAAATGCAATTCTAGCATTGAACAAAGACATAACCATCAACATGAAATAGAATAATGACAACTTCATTATTTCTTCTTGGGAATATTTTTGACAATGTATTTGAGGAACTTTATTTAGTAAAATAGAAGAATATATACAAGCTTTGCACGTACCAATATTTAAAGTTAAACACCATGTTCCTATATTAAAAATACAAAAGTACTCATGCACATTCATGTTGGTTTTTTCCTGCAATAATTCGGCGTCGGAACTCTCCAAGAGCCCAAATGGGGAAAATATTGCGGTAATTTGGGTAGTTAAAGTAAAAGGCGGAGTTAGCACATCCTGCGTGTTCCTGTAAAAAGGATGAGTAAAGATATAAATTTCATGAAACTATGAGTTTTTCTAAGATGATATGCATCTGAACTCTTGTAGCTAGATATCATTTCTTGGAAATATATAACATACTCAAGATAGGCAATGTAATGCTACTGGTTTGTGCCCCTAGAAAACTGCCAATGTATTCGTTTTAAGTATGATTTTAGGAGATAGTAATATTTTAAACACAACCACCCATTGCATTATATCTTGCATATGCATGCATTTAGTACAATAGGACCAACTTTCAATAATACTTCTTGAGTATAATTCCAAGATAGTACAAGATGTAATGAGTCAAGCATGTGATTGCGTGAAATGACCATATGTAATATAAGAGGCAGTGTCCCCCTTTGCCCTCGATAATTATGTCCCACCTAGTGAAAAATATGATGCAGTGTGCCAAGAAACGACACTAAAATCTGATGTTACATCTTCAGCTTTTACTATCACTAATTTCAAAGGCAGGATTTATACCTTTAAATCATACTTTGTAATTTTATGTTGTGCCAAATTCAAGGTGGGAATTCGTTGCTGGTACAGTTGGGAAAATTTACCTGTTGGGGAAACTCCCCTGTGTCTAGCTGCATGTTCATCAATACTTGTGCACCCCGATATAAAGGTACTGGGTCTATTTCAGCCTGACGACAATATCCAAGAAGAAATTGCTTTGTTAGATAACACAAGTGTTCATAAATAATAAATCTACACAGATGAAGTAAAACATCAAAAGTACTTTCATAAAAATAGTATATGAAATTGTAAATTACGAAGTGTATTCAGAAATGAACATACCTGCCCAGCATATATTAGAGCTAACATTGCCCAGGCAGTGTTGACCGCCTGAGGACTCCTGCTATCAATGTAAGCCTGCAAAGAGCTCAAGATTGAGAGGAAAAACACAATAGAGATAGATTATATATCAGTAATGGGACTTCAAATATACATCATCCATATCTCAAAACTTCAACTTAAGAGTTTATTCCGCCATTATTGGAACATGAACATATAAGTTTGTATTTCTCAGCGAGATTTTTGAAGTATTGATAAAATAATGGAAACAAAAAAGGTCAAGTGAGAGAGGGAGAGCCTGTATTTTTTACCAATAAAAATGAGGGGGCGGCGTATGTGGGGAGATTTCAGGGGTTAGCACACACACAGAGAATCAGATGGTCTCCGGTCATGGGGCGTAATTTATTCCATGTGCTCTCGATTATTCTGGTTCATAGGTTCTAACAATATAGAGTCTTTGGTTGGTTCTATTTAATCATGCATTATGGGTGCTTGCTAACCCTCCCCCTTATATACTATGGAAGGGGCTAGAGTAACAAGGTGTGCGGGTTTCCTTACAGACCAGGTCCTAATCGGATATAAACTAAACAAGTGTTGCTTCCATATCCTCGCTTGCCTTGTACTCCAATTTGGCCATACCCCTCTTATTTTGGTAGGACCCCATATTGGTGGTTCGACCCACCCGGTACTCATTGGCTAGCCTTTGTCCTATGTAAGGTAACCAATATTCAATATAATGTTTAGAGGGACAGAGACAGAGGGGGGAGAGGGGAGAGGGGAAGAGAGGGAGAGGGAGGAAGGGATGGAGTTTGAGCTACATGGATCCTAATTTGAAAGAATTATTTCGCAAAAAAATATTTTCAAGAATTCAAAACTTCTGATTTTACATATCAAATATTTCGTAAAAACAAATAGATGTCTAGTATGCATGTGCATGTTTTTATAAAATTGTCTTCTCATCTGCGATCTACGCAAAAAAGATAGATGTGAACATCAAAATCCAGTTTTATCAAATTATTATGAACCAATGCAAAACAATTTTGAGGTTTTGAAACATATAAATACAATATACATTTTTTAAATACCGATCTCACTGGAGCTCTCGCTCGGAAACACTGCAGACACTCTGCTGCAAAATGGGAAAAAATCTAGAGTTCTTCTCAACTACTTACAATGAGTGTTACTTTAGTAAAATTTCAAAATGTAATTAGAAAGGTGAGAATTAATTAAATTTTCTAACTGTGAAAGGACATCTCAAAATGTGTAACCAAAATAATATTTACCGCTGTTTTATAAGAAAGGTAGCTTTCTCCCCATCCACCTGTACTTTGTTGCTTGGACAACAGGAAGTCACAGGCTTTCTTCATAGAAGAACTATTGTTATAACTTTGTCTAGCAGCAGATAATGCTTTTACCGCAAAGAAAGTTCCGTAAGTAAAACAAATGCCCCAATTGCCATACCTGTGTAATAATATGCAATTATGATAGTTACAAAATGACATGAGGGAAAAAATCTGGAGGAAATGGCATATGGTTTCTCACCAAGAACCATCACTACGTTGTTTACTTTGAATAAACATGGTAGCACTTTTTATACATTTCCCTATCTCTTGGCTGCGATACTGCGGATATATTTCTTTGAACAACATAAGAGCATCAAGGACAGATGCTGTAGATTCTACAGATCTACCAATGGATTAATATGAGTTAGTTCACAAAAGTAAACATGGAAAGAAAAATAATGTCATTTTGTATGTAAAAATGCATCTGGATTTCTTACGGATAGTCGATGATGATATTCTTAAAGCTTCCCGATGGGTTGAGGATCTAGGTTATTACCAAATAAAAGTGTCATTAGTCCATATGCAGATATAGTTTGTTAGGCTCGAGAGGGATGGCATAATACGAAAAACATAGAAGTTTCTTGCATGTGAAGGGCAAACCATAACAACTTACACCATGTTTTTGGGAAGAAATGAGAGTTTTAAAAAATATAGAAGATGACAAAGTCGAGTTGTGGTTATAACTACTATAAACACATCATTCTTGTTTAAAAAGTGTATTATTTCTGCCTACAACAAAACAGTTTACTTGAATAGTAAGAGGTAGGCAAAATTTTATAAATTATGTCCATGAAATTTACAATGTGATTATTTTTTAATATTATATCTTTCTCTTAAAGTTATCTGATAACATGTAGTACTCCCTCCGTCCCAAAATAAGTGTCTTAACCTTAGTACAACTTGTACTAACTTTAATACAAAGTTGAAACACTTATTTTGGTACGGAGGGAGTACTAATTATAAAAGGTAATTTGTTTTACTTGCGAAAGATATATATGTTTCACTCAACTACAGAGGCAAATCCCTATGAGGAGAAAATTAATTTAGAAATCAATATTTTTATTGACATATGGAATACATGTGCATCTTCAATACATTAGGGACTTTTGTATACTTAGTCCATAATAAGTGGAATCATAAAAATGTTCATATACAACATTACATGGGAGTTTAATGTTAGACTTTGGAATTCACAATTATCATGTAAATATTGTTCTTAGGTCGACTAATAGACTTGTTCTAAAATAAAAAAGCCTTTTTAATTTTCCTTTTTCAGATGATAAAAGTACAACATACTCACATACCTCCAACCATGAGTATGTTCTTTTGCATTCGTATGCGGCGAAGGAACCATCTTTATTCTTTAATACCAAACAAGCAGAAAAGAAAAAGCGCTTATCAGTCAATAGAATTTTGACTGTTGGATTCCATGTTTTTTCTATAGATGAATCAAATAACTACAACATATCAACATACAAGGAAAGCACGAACAATGATGTACCAAATTAGTTCGATTATTTCGTTACATGGTGTTATATGGTTTTTTTGTACCTCTAAAAAACTTGGCAAATTGCATCAAATATCTTAAAAACTTTGTGAAAAAGTGAAGTATTTTTCATTCTTAGTTCTGTAGAACTAGAATTCTGCTAAACTCTCATGAGCTCATAGCCTGTTTTTTAATTAATTCAAGGTTGGTAACAGAGACAGGAACATTTAAAGATTTAAGACATCAATGCCATCTAACAAATGAATGAACTATAAGTTTAGATATGAATGAAGTGCAATTTTCCATATGAATTAAAAGGAAGTTTAATTATAACACGTGAATGCCTGAGCTTGATCTATGGCTCTGCAAACCCTATGTTTCATGCAAAAACATCAGCGGCGGATAGAGTGCTGGCGATCTAGGGAAACCACCCTGGAAATAGCTTTCGTTCTGAATTTTCTGGTGGCCAATAAGAGAGAAATAACAATTTCCTTCGTGCTTAGCTATCAAGCCTGGCGGAAATAAGAATCAAGTTTTCCCTGCGGTGCTTTAAGGTTTGGTGTATCACGATTGTCATCCACTAGGAGGTCCTAGGGGTGAAGACTATTACTACTAATGGGCGTGTTCTCGTTCCCATCAAATGCACTCGTAATATGCTCTTATGTTGGTAATGCAAAAAGATCACCATAAATGTAAATCATCTCGATTGATCACCTAAAGTGAGAAAGAGACGTCATGGCTATCAGAAGGCGACATTTAATTGTCTATGGTATGTTGTTTCTTAGTTCTTCAAATAACCTATTTTATTCATCCCAAAAATTAATAAGTAGAGAGGAATGGACCCTAGAATCAATACTTTAATGGATTCACACACAAAATAAATAGATTCTCCCCTCATATGTAATGAAACTCACATAGTTTGATTGTCTGTTTCCTAGCAAGGTAGATTAAAAATAGTTGTGGAGGTGTTGATTAGTTTAATATTCATATTATTAAAAACATAAAGAAATGAGACGGTGTTGTTCTTGATCCAAAGGAACAGTAGTTCCACTTCTAGCATGAAATATCTACTATTAAGTAGACAATCCTCTTACAAAATTACTGGGTTAAATAATCTTTACAAGTATGCAAGGATGTTGAGAAATTTATACGGGTGTTAATTGATTTGATTTAAAGGATCATACCATGAATGAAAGGAGGCAATCAATGGCATCATACAACTTATCATCTTCAATTGGATCTCCAACAAGGTCTGGTAATCTCTTTGATAACAATAGCAATGCCTAGAGCAAATCATCATGTAATTGTAAAGTCCATAAGTCCATGGTATGGCACTAGTTACATAAATTATAAGTTCTACTTGTATTATAATTATATATGGAATGTTCATAGAAAGCATCTAGCAACCTTGACTGCTTCTGCCGTACAATCAGAAACAGACCAGCCATTGTCTACAGTTGAAAGAGTCCAGGAACCTTTTGATCTATGGCGATAGAAACGTTGATAACTTGGAAAGTTTGCAAGAACCTTGAGGTATACCAAAGTCATGTTAGATATATTATCGAAATATGTTTATATTAAATAACGGATAATAACAAACCTGTGATTTTTTCACAAACTGATGGGCCTTTTTTATAGTTGGAGAAAACTCATCGATAAGGTCCGTAGAACAAAATGCTTGAACTATAAATGGCATCTCCCAGCCTTGGCAACCGTCATATATCTACTTTAATAAAATGGAATAAGTGTTTGCCTAGAATGACTTCAAAGACTTTAAATAAATAATAAATTTAAATAAAGAATAAATGAGGGTGTTGTATATATTTTTCAATTAAAAAACTTAAAAATTATATTAACCTGACATGTCTATAAAACAAATTATATTCAAGAGTGAAAATGCATTTCAATCATGTACTTGCGACATCAAATAACATATGTGTGCCCTCTAAAATAACATATGTACGTATCATTTAGATATGTACAAACTTTTGCTCGGACAATTCAATTATGTATATAGGTCCACACAATAAACGGGGAAGCTAATATTGGAAAGCGGTTGTGCCTAAAACAAACTTTCGGAATTTATATCAATTATGCTTCATATAAGTTATTTTCGAGTGCCATTTGATGTTTTTTTATGAGGACCAAAATATGTACACAAAAACAATTCATGTTCTAAAGTTAGTTGATGTTCCAACTACCTAGTAATCTAAGGACCAAGTTGTTGTATATTATATTCTACACAAGTAAGAATGGCTTCATCTATGAAACATGAAAATTAAATAAATACTTGATTCGTATAATTTTCATACAACAAAAACATTTTATGATTATCCACATCAAATACATCTAGAAGGTATTCTAAGGAATTACCTTTGCCTTCATGCCATCTTCAGCAAGCCACAAGTAATCATGAATTCGAGGAAGATGTTGGTGAAATGCATTTGAATTTGGATTTTCTATCCAGCAACAAATCATGTTTAATGCCTAATAATCAAAAAGATATAAAATAAATGTTCGCCAAAATATCAGTTATTTTGGAAAAAAACTGAACTTATGCATTTACCTTGTCAACGGGACAAATCGTAATGTATTCTGTTGTTTCATCGTTATAGTGTATGTGTTCCATGAGGTGATCCAAAGCTCTCTTCCTTAGCTTATTTGTTGGCCAGAAGTTTAACACTGGCTCGACAAAATTATTAAGAAAAGTGAAAATCATAGTCTGGACGTGTGATGGGGTATTTTGACGGTCTTCCTGCAACGAAGAAGGAAGTGAACCAATTGTTTGAAATAATAATAAAATCGTACACTAACATCTTCCCCAGACCGCTAGGCCCATCAATGGGATGAGAAATGCCACGTGGTTGGGTTGTGCCACAATTGTCAATTAGATATGAAAAAATATTTTGTCTCAGAAACTGAACAATCCAAGACTGACAAGTTTGTATAACTGCCTCCCTAATAGAGTATACTATCAAGAATGAGAGAGACGCATCAGGTATAGATTCCCTAGGCGCCCGTGTTAAGAAAGGCTTCAAGACCTTTTCAGGCCTAGATATGGTTTTTCATTATACAAAAATAGTTCTTAGTGATGTGTTGGAAAGTAAACCATAAATCTTCATCATGTAGAGAAACTCCCATATTGAAGGCTTTATCGACACTTGATCTTGTGACATTGACATACATTATGTTTGTGTGATACTTGGTCACGTGATATAAAACTGGTACAAACATAAAAACCACTTGCACATACAAAATTTATTAAGGACATATTTTGTAAGATACGGATCACTCAAGTAATATCTTGTTTATTATTTTCATATAAAATAAAACAAATATATAAATTTGGAAAATGGAAAGAATGTATATAAGAATGAATAATTCAAATTACAATTTTCTCATTCACACAATAAATAATAACCTGATACCATACAATTTTCATTAATCCATGTGTCTATTTCTGAATTTGTACTTAAGACAATAACAAACCTTGGCGCAAGAGTCACGTTCCTTTTTCCAGTCAATATTTTCGTATGGTGCGTTATAGAGCTCCTCACGTAGTTCTAGTATGGTTGGGGTAATAGGCCCAACAAATTTCTTTCCATAAAGATATGCCATTGCCATATAAACCAATCGGCAAAAACACCAAAATCGCCCTATGAAAAACATAAATGAAAATATCAGAATGGATTACTTATCTATTTGAATGATAGGTCTAAGTCATGTTGTACTATAAATAAGTTGACCTTTTTTTTGATTTGTTGAAATCAATGATACTAAAATATGAGGATGTTAGTGAATCAAACTCGATTAAAAATTGCTTAAATCCTTCTAATTTATCCATAAATGCTCGTTTTCAAAAGTTCTAATCTTACAATAATTCATGATTTATTTATGACTCTAGGTTAAGACACCACATTAAGCATGCACATTTAATGTGAACCAGTAACATTATTACTTTCGATTCTCATATTTTTCACATTAGTTATATTGCTTCTAAGAAGATGCAAACAGACGACTTTGCCTAATTGATTCATTGTTTGATTGATAGATATATGGACACATGGGCTACAACGTATGAACTATAATAATTTTGGATGAAACTTTACCTGGATGAATTGGAAGAAAAGATGGAAGCAACCATAGTTCAGGAATAATTGGATTGTTTCCTGACCACTCGTATGCACCAATTATCTGTAGTTACATATTAAAGTAGAAGACATGGTACACACACATATATATTAAAATATTAGTATAGATATATATATATATGCACTTTATATTTATACTATATAGAATCAATCAAGTTTTCCTTTTTAAAATTATTTTTAAGATTTTTATACCTAAGTGGTTGTGATAAGTTCAATTTTGGCCTCGTCTTGTCAAAGTTTGCTTATAACTCTGCACTACTGTATATTAGATAAAATACTTTATCATCTCGTTGTTTATTATGACACATACCGAGAGAAATATCTTCCCCCATTGTGGTACCGTAGTTGCACTTCCATGAGATATTATCCAAGCTCGTCCTCTTTTCAATGCCTCACTATCATTATCCAACATCTCACCAAGAAGCCTTAGGGCTGCGTAATTCAAACATGAGCCAAGCATCGTGCTAGGGCTAATCACATTGATTCCCCAACCTCCATCCTCGTTCTGCAAAGATTATGCCTTGATATGAATTTTTGTATGTAATTAGGTTAAGTGAATGGAAGTTATATGTTAAAGTTAACATGCCTGGTGGTTGTAAATATGGCGACATATTTCACGTTGATGTTCTGGTGATAGGACAATGTTAAGTGATCGAGTAACATATAAAGAGAATATCTGCAAAATAAACAAAAGCATTAACAAACATAGGGTTAAAATAGTGAATTTGAAATGAAAGGAGAATCCGAAATTTTCAATTTGATTTCTTGTTCTCTACTCAACGGCATTGCTAGCTCACCGCTAATTACTTCCATGACATGTAACCCCACCTCTCACACCCCAGTGCACCTCCCACTACATGTAGCCCCACCTCTCTATCTAATACATACATACATACATATATAGGGGGGATGGTTGTATCTCTCACTCACACTCTAACACACAAAAATTCTCTCTCGGTAATATAGGACGAGCATTGTTGATGCAGACCAATTCCTCCTCAACAGGAGGAAGAGGATTACCTATGAGAGAAGGAGATTCCTCGTCGACTCACATGGAAACCACCATGCTTGTCATCTTACTTATTAATCCCCCTTGATACTTCTCCAACGTATTTATAATTTTTGATTGTTCCATGCTGTTATATTATCAATCTTGGATGTTTTACATTCATTTAATAGCAACTTTATATCATATTTTAGGACTAACCTATTGACATAGTGCCCAATGCCAGTTGTTGTTTTCTGCTTGTTTTTTACTTTGTAGAATATCAATATCAAACGGAGTCCAAATGACACTAAACTTTTTGGAGATTTTTTTCTAGACAGAAGACACGCAGGGAGCCAATGAAGTGCACGGAAAGATGCCCGTGGGGACCACTAGGCACCAGGGCGCCCTAGAGGCCACAGGAGCATCCATGATGGGTTGTGGAGCCAATGGGAAGCTTCTCCACCGACCTCTACCTCTATAAATATTCTAAAATCCTAAAACCCCTAGGGGAGTCGAGCGAATATAGGTTCTGCCGCCGCAAGTTCCAGAACCACGAGATCCAATCTAGAGAACTTTTCCGGCACTCTGCCAGAGGGGTAAACGATCATGGAGGTGTTCTTCATCATCCTTGTTACCCCTCCAATGATGCGTGAGTAGTTTACCATAGACCTACGGTTCCATAGCTAGTAGCTAGATGGCTTCTTCTATCATTTTGATCTTCAATACAATGTTCTGTTCGATGTACTTGGGGATCTATTTGATGTAATGACGTATTGTGGTGTGTTTGTTGGGATCCCATGAATTATGGGTTTATGATTAGTTCTATCCAAGAATATTATTTTAGTTATATTTATGCATGATTTTTATAGCCTCATATTTTTTCTCCGTAATTTTGGTTTGGTTTGCCAACTACATTGATTTTTCTTGCCATGGGAAGAGATGCTTTGTGACGGGTTCGATCCTGCGGTGCTCAATCTCAGTGACAGAAAGAGACATGACACGCCTGTATCGTTGCTACTAACGATAAAAATACGGGGTCTATTCCTACATGAATAGATCTTGTCTACATCATGTCATCGTTCTTATTGCATTACTCCGTTTTCCCATGTACTTAATACACTAGGTGCATGCTGGATAGAGGTCGATGCCTAGAGTAATAGTAGTAGATGCATAATAGTTTCAGTATACTAATCTTGGACGTGATGCCTATATACATGATCATTGCCTTGTATATCTTCATGATTATTCGCTTTTCTATGAATTGCCCAATAGTAATTTGTTTGCCCACCGTATGCTATTTACTTGAGAGAAGACTCTAGTGAAAACTACGGCCACCGAGTCTATTTTCCTATCACATAAAACCAAAAATACCTTGCTGCGCTTTTCCTTTATTTATTTTATTTTGTGTTTTACTTAGATCTATTTATCAAATCTCATACAATTTAATCTATCTCAATACCGAGGAGGGATTGACAACCCCTCTGACGCGTTGGGTTGCAAGTATTTGTTATTTGTGTGCATGTGCTCTTTACATTGTGCTGCTTGGTTCTCCTACTGGATTGATAACCTTGGTTTCATAACTGAGGGAAATATTGACCTTTGTTGTGCTGCATCATCTTCTCCTCTTCGGTGATATACCAACGTAGATACAAGCAATCACCCCCCTCCCTCCAAAAGGATAGAGTCGAGGAAATAGATACGTGCAGTTTTTGGATAAAAATATTTGAATCAGAATCTAAATCGAACTCCTATCTAAACTAGGAAGGCCTTCCTTAGTGTTCATGATGCAGTCTGACTTTGTAGGTCTTCTTGATAGGACTAAGCTTCCTCTCTGTCTTCTGTTCCGGATCACTTGGTCTTCTAGTTTCTTCTATGTGCAAATCATGCTTCTCACTTCCAAATGTTTCCTTCGTTGCGCGAGTCCCTCCTTCTCTTGTGTGTTTCTTGTATGGTTCGATGGTGCAAGGTCTTCCTTTACGATAGTCCCTCGTTTTATTCTTGTTTAAATTTTGCATACCCCTGTGATGCTCCTGGTACTAATTATAAATTTTATCCTCTTTTATCTTGTCATGGATGGCACTTTTTTGGCACGTGAAGCCATCTCCACAATTGTGGAGCTAATTACTTCCTTCCTCTAGGATAATCAAGACCTGCACTTATTTTGCAACTCGCGCTAGTATAAATTGTTGATGTTATATGTAAAAATTCAAGTTGTGACTATTTAACTAAATAACAAACCATGTTTTCTAGCACAAGCAAAACCTGGCTCAAATCTCCCTAGAACCTTCAGGACGGTGTTGAGTTCATGGATTTGATCTCGAACACTTGCAAACATTTTTTTGTTGCTCTCTGTCGATGGATAAAACCAGTGTGGTAACTGATTGATGAAAGTCATGCGGGGGATAACAATAAATGAAACGTGTATCTTCAACTATGGTCTGCGGGTTGATTTCTAGAAAAGATAGATGTTTATTTTTTGCAAAAGTGTGTTCCGTACCAAGAATATCACCTCCCTTTATTAGTAGGTATAGACTAAGGGTGTTTCCTCTCGATGCTATGTCAACTTTTATTAATTAGGTAGGTAATTGTTTTGCACCCCCCCCCCCCCCCCCCGCGCCCCTTCATGTACCCCCTCTCTCTAATTTGCATATCCTTCAATTATTGTTGTAATCGTAGTTAGTCCTTTATATGTAATTGGAAGCCCACATGGTTGAACTATTGTCTGCATTGTGGAACATAATACACAATCAATACCGCAATCAAATATTTTTAATGAAATACTTACAAGTATAGGCATTATGAATAAAACTCCGCTGTAATCACCAGGCCAGTGGCCATCATGTGCCTGTAGAGCGGAATATTTATTTAGAGCTTTCCTCAGTGACCTTGAAATGATTTGCTCCGTTACTTCCCTATAATTTCCAAGCTTCATCATTGGGATATTGGCTGGAAGAAGGTTTAATTTTGCATACTGCAAAGAGAGTTGACTGTAAGAACTCATAAGATATGTTATGAAAAATGCAATTGCGGTGATATGATTTCCAACAAAATTATTCGGAACAGAAGTGGATTCCTTGAATAGAGTTGACACACAAACATACACACAACCCACACGTCTTTTATACAATCTAGATATATCAGAAAGTATGTATGGGTAGTATGAATTATGTATGACTATTTTGGTACTAACATACTACTGTGTAGGTAGTATGTACAATCTTTCACATATGCCTTTTTTTGTACATACATGAAGGATTTCGAACATATAGTGCACACTATGGGTCCACTTGAATTTTTTCATGTTTTAAACTATCTTAGATATCAAAAATCCATTTTGGCTCATGGGTACACGTTCTCCTGAAATCTGGACTGCTACGTATTCGCGCGACGCGCGCCCTGGTCTATTATGCCACGTATTGCGCTGGGCTCCCATGCCCCCTGACTGCATTCATAGCGTATGCCCGTTATGCTTGGCCCGGTACGGACGGACACAGCTCAGTCATGTGCACACTTTATCACTTGAAACAGGCTTTTTGCCCTGTTTTGTAAATAAATCAACATCCTAAAATAGTACACGACCGAACGATACAAAATGGTAAGGTCACCCTCTCACAAAGTCGATCATGAGATATCCGACACACGTAGAACGCACGCGACTACGCTACCAGCAACAAGCAACAAACAAATTAAACAACCCACGCTATGTCCTAGCACATCTAGACTCCACGACACCGCCCCTAGAGGGGAATGGTGCAAAGCGTCACCTGTGCCAAGTCCACACCGGATAAAGGTCTTCACCCGGAGCCCTGACACAAAGGGAAGAACCACAAGGACGTCTTCAAGAAAAGCGCGGCACCCACCAGTGTCGTCGTCGTTGGCGGCAAGGCACTGAGCTTTCGCTCCGCAACTCACCCGTGCCACCACGAGGCTGCCAGGAAGAATGCAACAATGTCTGGTCCCCAGATCCAGATCAGGACGTCACCCCTCCGAAAGAGAGGGCACATCCGAGCTACCCGTTGTAACACCTCCCGTTGCCGACACAACCCGGGAGGAGAGCCACCACCACTGCAATGATGCCCATCGACGAGCAACCATGTGGGCCGCCATTCAGGGCCTCCTCCCCGGCATCCCTGTCGCGATGTACCATAGGCGGCGCACATGACACCAAACAAAGCCACGGTAGGAAGCGCGACGTAACACCATACACTCTCAGCCCGACATCAGTCCCCAAGTCTGGGTAGGCGCCTCCACCGTAGGCAGCGGCTACACCAGCTTCCATAGCAAATACCCGGTGGACTGGAGGGACACAACTTTAGGACTGCCGACGGCCACCGGAGAGCCAGCCCCGTGCCCATGGCTTGGCGCTTCACACGGTAGCATGTCCGTGGTCACCGGCCGGCGCCGATCAGTCCGCGGACACACCGGTAACCCAACCATCACCAACGAGCACCGTACCCACGAAGGGAGCACGAGCCACACCCACGAGTAGACCCCAAGCCATGCCCAGCCTCTTCGACCCGAAGCACATGCTCCGATCTACCCTGGGCCCGAATCTTGCCCACCTGAGCACAAATACTAGATCTAAGCCATCGTCACCACGCGTGCAGCGGCTCCAAGCCCTGGCCCCACGCGCCGCCGACTTCAATTCAGGAGAGGGAGAGGCACAACCACCACCCTACGCCGCCTACCATAGAACCACCGCCACAACGACACCACCAAAACCCCACAAACATGCTAAATCAACCACCATCATTTAGAACCACCACCGCGGGCTTGCAGTAGTGGTCCAACCCCTACCGATCGAAGCCCGCGCCCCTTGCCGATGTCAAGTTGAGACCAGGCCTGGTCGGACCAGACCGGAGGACGGCAGGGGTGCCACCACCAGGGGAACCGAGCATAGAAGGCCTGGACCATGCCTCCATGTGCGACAGGCCCAAGGCCAACCACAACCGGAATCAGAGCAGCCGAGTCTGCACACCCGATCCGATCCGACCTAGACCTTGACGAGGACCCGCGTGCCGCCTCCAACGTCCACAACCCCTTCACACCGCCGCCGGTAGTCCGCGCCTCCGCCGACAGCTGCTGCCACCGTGCTGCGCCGCCCTGTGTCTCCAGGCACTGAGCGGGGGAAGGAGGACGCCTAGCCGCAGCCTATGATGGACGGGCTTTGCCCGTCAGCTTGCCGTGGCGGCGGCGGGGGGGGGGGGGGGTGGGAGGAAGAGGGGAAGGAGCGGCCCTCGGCCGGCAGCTAGGTCCCCTCCCCCACTCTCCCCAACCCCCTGCGTTTGCGGGAGGGGAGAGCAGGAAAAATTCTAATCTCTAGTCCTCTTACGCCTAGACACTTTGGGGTTGTTTGGTTCCTAGCCACACCTTACCACACTTTACCACACCTCACCTTAGACAAGTTTGACCAAATTAGGTGGGTGTTTTGTTCTAGCCACATCTAAGGCAAAAAAAAATTATGAGCATTGAACCCCACATGTCACAGTCATAAAAAATATGGCAAGATTCTCTTAGGCAGGGCCGTATATGGGCATGTGCAACAGGAGCATCCGAACAGGGCCCCGAGCACCTAAGGGGCCCCATTTTTTTGTTAATCAACGTGTTAACTAAAGCATTAGGCACTAGAGTAATTAACTGTTAGAAATAGTTTACACCATCCCACCCTACGCGTCTCCCTAATCACGATCCACCATTTCCTCTCAGCCATCTCTCAATCTCACAGCTCTTTCAAAACATCATGGTACAACTAAAAAGAGCAGATTAAGTACGTGTTGTCTACATGCCTTTAAACCTTCTGCTTCCAACTGGTGTAAACTTTTTGGGAAAAACTACACCGGTTGACAAAAATATAATTGTTTTGCTTTCACACATAGGGCCTAATTTTGATTTGCACAGGGCCTCTGATTTCCCCGGTACGGCCCTGCTCTTAGGCAAGCCAAAGTGTGCCTAGCAATTTGACCAACTCAATTAAAGCAAGTGTGGCAAAAATAATGTCGCACTATGTGACAAAGATAGTCACAATCCAAATAGCCCATTTATCTACTCCGCTGCAAACAAAACGTCTCCTTTTCATGAACGTTGGTGTACGCTGTAAGCCACCCATCCACAACACGCGGTTCATTTAAAATCCCAACGACCACCGATCCTTGGTCCCCACAGGAGAGACCACCCTCGCAAGTATCCATGGAGCTGCTAGTTTGGTGCAAGATTTGGCAAGGCTCAAACCTGATGGTCGACGTGAGCAACCTCATGGTCAATGTTGAGAGTCTTGATGGCCAAGTGTGCACCCTGTTTATGTCACGTTAGGCCTCGCCTTTATGTATGCACGGCCTGATTATGAATCCATATTGGCGTGGTTTCGTTAATGCAAGTGCTACAATTTGTGTTTATTTTTGCTCGTCAGATTTGCTTGCTTTTTAAGTAAATTTCATATTATCCTTTCGTCAGGTGGTCGTAGAAGTTCTATCTTGTGCCATGTCCAGACGTCGCTTTGATCAGTGATTCTTTTTCATTATCCGACCTAAGATCAGTGTGTGTCGCCCGTCTCACTCGTCGATCCCCGTGTGCCTCTACTCCAACACTGGCGCAACCGGACGGCTTCTTCACCGATCCGGCGGCCTCGCACGAGAGGTGGCCCCTCACGGCTGCCGTCTTTGTGTCTGCCAGCCCGTTGCCGCCCTTCTTCATGCCGGTCACGCAATGCTCCGACCTGAACTCCTGCATCACCCTGACCCGGCGGCCTCGCGCGATGCGGCGGCCCATGACAGCCGTCGTTCGCACACCGGCCCGCCCCGTCGATCTGTGCCGGCCCGGCCGCCGCCCTGCTCCGCACTAGTCATCGCCTCCGGCATCAGCTTGGACTCCGCAACCACCCACCTCCACTGAGCGGCGTCCCCGACCTCGCACGCGATCGGATTGATAACGCGTCCATCGCCGCGATCCGCCTCATCTATGCCTTGTAACCGACCATGCACGTCGGTTGCGCGCGCCTCCTTAGGTCATGTGAAGATCGTCCAGAGTCCAGCGCGCCCTTACACCGATCGAGCATACCGACCCGTGCGCACCGCTGCGTCGCCCCTTTGGGCCGTAGTGTCGCCGCCTGCGGTCTACTGCCGCCCCGAGGCCGTCCTTTCCAGGTCATCTCCGTGGCTGCACTGACCCTCGCGCTGCCCCTGCATCACCCATCGGGCCATAGCAAGCGTGGCACACGGTCTCCGCCGCCACCCGAGGCCGTGCCCGCGGCTGCACCGACTCGCGCGCAGCCGTTCCGTCGCCCCTTCGGGTCGTAGCGTCATGGCCCGCGGTTCCCGTCGCCTCCCTGAGGTCGTCCCGCGGTCGCCTCGACCTGCCAGCTGCCGCTACGTCACCCTTTCAGGCCATAGCTCCGTGGCCCGTGGTCCACTCCGCCATCCCCGCGTGTGGACTTCCGTGGTATGCGCCGCGCCACCTCCCTTGGGACATGACCCCACCATCCGCGCCGGTCTTCGTCACACTGTTAGGTTCCTCGTCTACTTCGAGCGCCGCCGCCGAGCTCCTAACAAAGCCGCAACTACCACTCTTCTTCGGCCGCCGCCGCTACCCCCGTAGCCACCGCCCGTCCATCCCCCTTCGTCTTCATCCAGCACCAGACCGTCGCCAGCGTCACGGTCATCTTCCTCGACCACTTCATCTACTCCGACCATCGTTGGCGACATCGGCCCCACAACGATTGGTACGACAACCATCGTCGAGTTCTTCCCTGCTGGCCCCTCCGACTCCTCGACATGGTGTACAAGTGCAGATCCCTCGTCTATGTTTGCCCGGTGCTCGCAACACCGATGCGTGCCTTCGTCCATGACGTGTCCCTGGGCCGGCAAGCCTGGTGCGACGCTTCGTCAACTTCGTCTTCATCCGTCTACACATATCCGGTGCTGGCAACACCGACGCGTTCCTTCGTCTACGACGTGTCCCCGGGTTTGGCAAATCCGGCGCGACGCCTCGACAACACCATCTTCTATCGGGTGCACACTACTTTGACACCACTGCGTCCATGACTAACTCGGCGCCTCCTTGCGCCCACGGCTCCAAGGTGACTGCTCGACACCGGCTACACCGACTCGACATCGACCACCGCATTATTCACACGGTTAGCTTGATCACGGCTACACCATCCTACGTTCTCGGCTACTTCGACAAATGGCACAAAGGGTTGCCCCTTGCTTGAGTAATCTCGCCGGTTCCACTCCAGCCAAGACTTCCGCGATGCATCGATCGTTAAGACTATGGGGGAGAGGGGGGGGGGGTGTCCGTCGGATTGCCTTCAGATTCTTCTCCATTCCCACCGTCTGCATCATTCCCGTTGTAACCGCGGGGGATGTTGAGTATATGATTATTGAGAAGTATAGAATAGACTAGGATTTGGTCCTGCCTTGTCTTATACTCTAAGTTGGTCACTGTATTATATATATATATATATATATATATATATATATATATATATATATATATATATATATATATATATGCCCACGGGCTCAAGCAATACAAAAAACCGATTCCACCAATCCCTTTTTATCCCTTCTAACATATAAGACGTGGTTTCCACAGAAAAACCACACTATTTTTGCTCCTAGGAGGGGAGAAGACAGAATAGAAAATTACCTGCAGACGCATGAGAAGATCCTGAGACTCCTTCTTCTCGAATCTGTGCTCTGTGAAGTTGTCGCGCAGCCTCGTGACCTCGGCGCGTTCCTCGGCCGTGCCAGCATCGGGGTCGAACTCCCACACTTGTCGCCCGAGGAAGCCTTTGGTCGACCGGAGCCAGGGACCCGTGCCCTCGCTGGTCTTCAGCCTCCACATTATTGTGTTGACGTACTAAACGAGAAGATCTACTACCGTATCTATCTCCAGAGGATTGTTCACACACTCGAGAAGCGGCTGGTTGCTCGTCGTTATATATATATACTATTTAGGCTGGTCGTAACGGCGAGTATCATATACTAGTATCATGCATATGCTAGTGTGTGATACTACATCCGTAGTGCATAGTATCATATATTAATATCATGGATAATTCAATTTATTGTCATGCATGACACATAGTAGCACAACATTTAATATGATACGGCATCATGATATGATACTCAACCCTCTCTTTTCTCAATTAATTTTATGCCACCTCAACAAATTTGCTTAGTTGGCATGCATGATACCACATATATTACTCTTATTACGACCAGCCTTAGTACTAGCTGCAAGCACGACCTACAGTTGACATGGTCCTGTGCCAGCACGACCTACAGTTGATCTTGTTAGACTAGCCACAATGGAGAGTAACATACACTAGTAATATACACATATCCCTAGACTACGAGGGTGTTTGTTTCCAGGGACTTATTGATTTACGGACTTAAAAAAGTCCCTATAAGTCCCACCTAAACCAAACACAAGGGACTTATTGAGACTTATTGTGGTGATTTGAGACTTACCAAATAAGACTTTCAGGAAGGAGCTTATTGGGACTTATCCCGAGCCGGACCTACCCCGCGTCGCTCCAGGCTCGTTTCCCGCACGTCGCCTGCCTCTCGGTCCAATCGCCGCCGCGCCGCGGCCTCTGGCCCCGTCGTCGCCCCGTTGCCGCCCCGCCTCTCACCCCGTCGCTGCCCCGCCTCTCGCCCCGTCGCCCCCCGGCCTCTCACCCCGTCCCCGCCCCGCCTCTCGCCCCGTCGTCGCCGCCCCGCCTCGGTTCGCTCCGCCTCGGTTCTGTCTGCCTCAGTTCGTTGCAGCGGTGCCTCCAATCGCCCGACAGGTCCTCTTCTGAGCCTCGTTGCAGCGGTGCAACATGGACTTATAAGTCCCTGTAAACAAACAGGTAGGGACTCGGGACTTATAAGTCCCTGTAAACAAACAGGTAGGGACTTATGACTTATAAGTTGGGACTTAAAAAAGTCCTAGGACTTATGAAACAAACAGGGCCTATATTACTACCTTCATAGTGGATAGTAACATAAGTGTGGTAACATGCAGCGCTTCATTTATTAGGTTATAGTCTCATATTGCATTGGAACATGTGATGTTACAGTAACTAGCTAAGTTACTACAACTACCTCTCTCCTCATTAACTCATTGCCACATAAGCAAATTTGCTGAGTTGGACTCGATGTTACTGCTGAAGTTACTTCCACTGTGCCTAGTCTTAGATGTAAGATTTAATGCGCAAATTGGCTGAAGCACCATAAATTAGGATTGGCGTGGCGATTGATGTACTCTATGAGAAGATCAACTTCAGACGATTGTTCACTCACTCGAGACGCGACTGCCAACGCGCGCCTATGAGCCTCCGACATCGTCCATTGCTAGCACGAGATACGGTTCGTTGTTGGATCTATGATTTAAGATTTAATGCGGCCAATTGGCTGGGGCACCTTAAGTTTGGATTGGTGGTTGAACAACTCGGCAGTGGGGCTCGGAACTAAATCACTTCATTGAATATGTTTTTGGAAAGTCCGCCATCGCGACTGCCAGTCGGTGCTCCGGAAAACTTTTTACATACATAGGCATTTTTAGTTTTTAAGCTTTCATCCGATAAAATGCTAGTTCGCGCTCTGAAAAACCGTCATCCTCCACACAACTAAAAATGCCATCCCTAGCAAAAAACAAACTAAACTAAAAATGCCATCAAAATCGTTCAAACAGCCACCCTCTTTCAGCTAATGTTCGCTAGGGAACATTACCGACAAACAAAGGCCGTTCCCTTCTTTTCTTTCTTTCTTGGCCACCCTCTTTTCTTTATTTTCTTCCCTAAAACAGAAGACGAAAAACACAGCTACTAGCTTTCTAAACGTGCGATGCCATGCGAAATCCCTCTAATGTTGTATGGCATGAATTCTTTCCTTTCTTCAAAACGATTGGATTAAGCTCAATCAGAAAAGAAATTACGTAAGCTATTCGTCATACTCCAAAACAAAGAAAATAATGAAAAGTCGTTGGAAAGAAAATGGACAGTCAAAGCGCACCTAATACGTCCGGCCTACCTTTATCGTCCAACGCGGTATCCCATCAGTCCGGACAAGCTCCCGGTCGTCCGACATCCCGAAAACCAAGGGACATTTGCGGGCGTCTGGAGCGCCGCCACGCGTGTGTCTGACACCCCTCAATTCCTCGAAATAAAAAAGAAAGATGAAGGACTTCATTTGCATGTTGGAGCTAGCTACTTGAATATTCCACGTCCTCGCCAATGCCCCTCAATTCCTCCGATGCCCAAATGCCCAACGGCCACATCTCGTCCAGCTGGGCCGCGTCGGGATATGAGGACAGACGCGTTGGCCACCGTGTGCTTCTTCTCTTACGGGACGCAGCTCCGACCAAATCCCGCGGGGAGTCAGCCACGCTCATGTTCAAAAATATATGGGAAGCTCGTGATTTTTTTTGGAGAGAGACAACAAGACTATTCTGTGTATTTTTATTAATATTAAAATAAATAGTACAAAGAGGAAGCTTCGGATTTAGCAAAACCATCTGTTACCATAGATTTATTTCTATTGTTTCAAGGAAAACTTTCAATTTTTCATATTCAATCATGATAGTACAACGAACACTAGAAATAATAAAAATTGCATCCAGATCCGTAGATTCGGGGCGCCACTTGTGGCTGTTGAATCCCCTCGTTTCACACTTGCCACTTTCCGTTTTAGTTTAGTAGTTGAACAAAAGTTGGTAACACACATCAAAAAGAAAATCACCACACCACCAAACAAAACTACCCCACCATCATGCACACGTCCCTCAAAAGAAAGAAAAGAAAAACATGACGCACATGTCCCTCAGGATTGGCTCTTCAATGATACCACTTGGGCTTGTCTCACCATGCATACCACGAGGGGTTGCCATCACCCGGCCAGACCAGCAACAGATGAAATGACGCCTTTATGGCTGTACTGTTGGGGAACGTTGCAGAAAATTGAAATTTTTCCTACGGTTTCACCAAGATCCATCTATGAGTTCATCTAGCAACGAGTATTCAGATTAGATATCATCTACATACCACTTTATAGATCGCAATGGAAGCGTTCGAGTGAACGTGGATGAGGTAGTCGTACTTGCCGTGATCCAATTCACCGATGATCTAGTACCGAACGGACGGCACCTCCGCGTTCAACACACGTACGGGACGGGAGACGTCTCCTCCTTCTTGATCCAGCAAGGGGGAAGGAGAGGTTGAGGAAGATCCAACACGACGGTGTGGTGGTGGATGCAGCAGAACTCCGGCAGGGCTTCGCTAAGCAACTACGGGAGGAGGAGGAGGTGTTGCAGGGAGGAGGGAGTGCCAGGGCAATAGGGTGCGGCCACCCCTCCCTCCCCTCCCTTTATATAGGTGCATTAGAGGGGGGGAGGGCGCAGCCTTGCCCCTTCCTCCAAGGAAGGGGTGCGGCCAAGAGGGGGGGAGGAGTCCATCCTCCCCAAGGCACCTCGGAGGTGCCTTCCCCCGTTTGGACTCTCCCTCTCCAAGTTTCCTTGGCGCATGGGCCCTTGGGGCTGGTTCCCCTTGGCCCAAGCAGGCCAAGGCACACCCCCTAAGGCCCATGTGGCCAACCAAGGCAGGTGGCCCCACCTGGTGGACCCCCGGGACCCCTCCGGTGGTCCCGGTACAATACCGATAACACCGAAACTTGTCCCGATGGCCAAAATAGCACTTCCTATATATAATTCTTTACCTCCGGACCATTCCGGAACTCCTCGTGACGTCCGGGATCTCATCCGGGACTCCGAACAACATTCGGGTTACTGCACATACATATCTTCACAACCCTAGCGTCACCGAACCTTAAGTGTGTAGACCCTACGGGTTCGGGAGACATGCAGACATGACCGAGACGGCTCTCGGGCAATAACCAACAGCGGGATCTGGATACCCATGTTGGCTCCCACATGCTCCACGATGATCTCATCGGATGAACCACGATGTCGAGGATTCAATTAATCCCGTATACGATTCCCTTTGTCAATCGGTATTTTACTTGCCCGAGATTCGATCGTCGGTATCCCAGTACCTCGTTCAATCTCGTTACCGGCAAGTCACTTTTCTCGTTCCGTAATGCATGATCCCGTGATCAAACACTTTGATCACATTGAGCTCATTATGATGATGCATTACCGAGAGGGCCCGGTGATACCTCTCCGTCAAGCGGAGTGACAAATCCCAGTCTCGATCCATGTCAACCCAACAGACACTTTCAGAGATACCCGTAGTATAGCTTTATAGTCACCCAGTTACGTTGTGACGTGTGGCACACCCAAAGCACTCCTACGGTATCCTGGAGTTACACGATCTCATGGTCTAAGGAAAGGATACTTGACATTGGATAACTCTAGCAAACGAACTATGCGATCTTATGCTATGTTTAGGATTGAGTCTTGTCCATCACATCATTCTCCTAATGATGTGATCCCGTTATCGATGACATCCAATGTCCATAGTCAGGAAACCATGACTATCTATCGATCAACGAGCTAGTCAACTAGAGGCTCACTAGGGACATGTTTGTTGTCTGTTATTCACACATGTATTACGATTTCCGGATAACACAATTATAGCACGAATAAAGACAATTATCATGAATAAGGAAATATAATAATAATGCTTTTATTATTGCCTCTAGGGCATATTTCCAACAGTCTCCCACTTGCACTAGAGTCAATAATCTAGTTACATTGTGATGAATCGAACACCCATAGAGTTCTGGTGCTGATCATGTTTTGCCTTAGGGAGAGGTTTAGTCAACGGATCTGCGACATTCAGATCCGTGTGTACTTTACAAATTTCTATGTCTCCATCTTGAACATTTTCACGAATGGAGTTGAAGCGATGCTTGATGTGCCTGGTCTTCTTGTGAAACCTGGGCTCCTTTGCAAGTGCAATAGCTCCAGTGTTGTCACAGAAGAGCTTGACTGGCCTCGACGCATTGGGTATGACTCCGAGGTCGGTGATGAACTCCTTCACCCAAATTGCTTCATGTGCTGCCTCCGAGGCTGCCATGTACTCCGCTTCACATGTAGATCCCGCCACGACGCTTTGCTTGCAACTGCACCAGCTTACTGCCCCACCTTTCCAAATATACACGTATCCGGTTTGTGACTTAGAGTCATCCAGATCTGTGTCGAAGCTAGCGTCGACGTAACCTTTTACGACGAGATCTTCGTCACCTCCATAAACGAGAAACATTTCCTTAGTCCTTTTCAGGTACTTCAGGATATTCTTGACCGCTGTCCAGTGTTCCCTGCCGGGATTACTTTGGTACCTACCTACCAAACTTACGGCAAGGTTTACATCAGGTCTGGTACACAGCATGGCATACATAATAGAACCTATGGCTGAGGCATAGGGGATGACACTCATCTCTTCTATATCTTCTGCTGTGGACGGACATTGAGCTGAGCTCAATTTCACACCTTGTAATACAGGTAAGAACCCTTTGTTAGATTGATCCATATTGAACTTCTTCAATATTTTATCAAGGTATGTGCTTTGTGAAAGACCTATGAGGCGTCTCGATCTATCTCTATAGATATTGATGCCTAATATATAAGCAGCTTCTCCAAGGTCCTTCATTGAAAAACTTTTATTCAAATAGGCCTTGATGCTGTCCAAGAGTTCTATATCATTTCCCATCAAAAGTATGTCGTCTACATACAATATGAGAAATGCTACAGAGCTCCCACTCACTTTCTTGTAAACACAGGCTTCTCCATAAGTCTGTGTAAACCCAAACGCTTTGATCATCTCATCAAAGCGAATGTTCCAACTCCGAGATGCTTGCACCAGCCCATAAATCGAGCGTTGGAGCTTGCACACCTTGTCAGCATTCTTAGGATCGACAAAACCTTCCGGCTGCATCATATACAATTCTTCCTTAAGGAAACCATTAAGGAATGCCGTTTTGACGTCCATTTGCCATATCTCATAATCATAGTATGCGGCAATTGCTAACATGATTCGGACGGACTTCAGCTTCGCTACCGGTGAGAAAGTCTCATCGTAGTCAATTCCTTGAACTTGTCGATAACCCTTAGCGACAAGCCGAGCTTTATAGATGGTCAATTTACCATCCGCGTATGTCTTCTTCTTAAAGATCCATTTATTTTCTATGGCTCGCCGTTCAACGAGCAAGTCAGTCAAAGTCCATACTTCGTTTTCATACATGGATCCTATCTCGGATTTCATGGCTTCCAGCCATTTGTCGGAATCCGGGCCTGCCATTGCTTCCTCATAGTTTGAAGGTTCACCGTTGTCTAACAACATGATTTCCAAGACAGGGTTCTCGTACCACTCTGGTGCGGAACGTGTCCTTGTGGACCTTCGAATTTCAGTAGGAGCTTGATCTTGATCATCATCATTGATTTCCTCTCTAGTCGGTGCAGGCACCTCAGAAACGTTTTCTTGAGTTTCGCCATTTTCCGGTTCAAGAGGTAACACTTCATCAAGTTCTACTTTCCTCCCACTTTCTTCTTTCGAGAGAAACTCTTTCTCCAGAAAGGATCCATTCTTGGCAACAAAGATCTTGCCTTCGGATCTGTGGTAGAAGGTATACCCAACAGTTTATTTAGGGTATCCTATGAAGACGCATTTTTCCGATTTGGGTTCGAGCTTTTCAGGTTGAAGTTTCTTGACATAAGCATCGCATCCCCAAACTTTTAGAAACGACAGCTTAGGTTTCTTGCCAAACCATAATTCATACGGTGTCGTCTCAACGGATTTCGACGGAGCCCTATTTAAAGTGAATGCGGCAGTCTCTAAAGCATAGCCCCAAAAAGATAGCGGTAAGTCGGTAAGAGACATCATAGATCGCACCATATCTAATAGAGTGCGATTACTACGTTCGGACACACCATTACGCTGAGGTGTTCCAGGCGGCGTGAGTTGTGAAACTATTCCACATTGTCTTAAGTGTGTGCCAAATTCATGACTCAAGTATTCTCCTCCACGATCTGATCGTAGAAACTTGATCTTTCTTTCACGTTGATTTTCAGCCTCACTCTGAAATTCCTTGAACTTTTCAAAGGTCTCAGACTTGTGTTTCATCAAGTAGACATACCCATATCTACTCAAGTCATCAGTGAGGGTGAGAACATAACGATAGCCTCCGCGAGCCTCAACACTCATTGGACCGCACACATCGGTATGTATGATTTCCAATAAGTTGGTTGCTCGCTCCATTGTTCCTGAGAATGGAGTCTTGGTCATTTTACCCATGAGGCATGGTTCGCACGTGTCAAATGATTCATAATCAAGAGACTCTAAAAGTCCATCTGCATGGAGCTTCTTCATGCGTTTGACACCTATGTGACCAAGGCGGCAGTGCCACAAATATGTGGGACTATTGTTATCAACTTTAACTCTTTTGGTACTCACACTATAAATATGTGTATCATCACGTACGATATTCATCAAGAATAAACCATTAACCATCGGAGCATGACCATAAAACATATCTCTCACATAAATAGAACAACCATTATTCTCGGATTTAAATGAGTAGCCATCTCGAATTAAGCGAGATCCAGATACAATGTTCATGCTCAAACTTGGCACTAAATAACAATTATTGAGGTTTAAAACTAATCCCGTAGGTAAATGTAGAGGCAGCGTGCCGACGGCGATCACATCGACCTTGGAACCATTCCCGACGCGCATCGTCACCTCGTCCTTCGCCAGTCTCCGTTTATCCCGCAGCTCCTGCTTTGAGTTACAAATGTGAGCAACTGCACCGGTATCAAATACCCAAGAGCTACTACGAGTACTGGTAAGGTACACATCAATTACATGTATATCACATATACCTTTGGTTTTGCCGGCCTTCTTGTCCGCTAAGTATTTGGGGCAGTTCCGCTTCCAGTGACCACTTCCCTTGCAATAAAAGCACTCAGTTTCGGGCTTGGGTCCATTCTTTGGCTTCTTCCCGGCAACTTGCTTACCGGGCGCGGCAACTTCCTTGCCGTCCTTCTTGAAGTTCTTTTTACCCTTGCCCTTCTTGAACTTAGTGGTTTTATTCACCATCAACACTTGATGCTCTTTCTTGATTTCTACCTCTGCTGATTTGAGCATAGCATATACCTCAGGAATGGTCTTTACCATCCCCTGCATATTGTAGTTCATCACAAAGCTCTTGTAGCTAGGTGGAAGCGACTGAAGGATTCTGTCAATGACCGCTTCTTCCGGGAGATTAACTTCCAGTTGAGTCATGCGGTTGTGCAACCCAGACATTTTGAGTATGTGTTCACTGACAGAACTATTTTCCTCCATCTTACAGCTAAAGAATTTATCGGAGACTTCATATCTCTCGACCCGGGCATGAGCTTGGAAAACCATTTTCAGCTCTTTGAACATCTCATATGCTCCATGTCTCAACGTTTTTGGAGCCCCGGCTCTAAGCTGTAAAGCATGCCGCACTGAACGAGGGAGTAATCATCGCAGCGTGACTGCCAAGCGTTCATAACGTCTTGTTCTGCAGGGAGAATAGGTGCGTCACCCAGCGGTGCTCTTAGGACATAATCTTTCTTGGCAGCTATGAGGATAATCCTCAGGTTTCGGACCCAGTCCGTATAGTTGCTACCATCGTCTTTCAGCTTGGTTTTCTCTAGGAACGCGTTGAAATTGAGGACTACGTTGGCCATTTGATCTACAAGACATATTGTAAATATTTAGACTAAGTTCATGATAATAAAGTTCATTTAATCAAATTATTTAATGAACTCCCACTTAGATAGACATCCCTCTTCTAGTCATCTAAGTATTACATGATCCGAGTCAACTAGGCCGTGTCCGATCATCACGTGAGACGGACTAGCCAACATCGGTGAACATCTTCATGTTGATCGTATCTTCTATACGACTCATGCTCGACCTCTCGGTCTTCTGTGTTCCGAGGCCATGTCTGTACATGCTAGGCTCGTCAAGTCAACCTAAGTGTTTTGCGTGTGTAAATCTGTCTTACACCCGTTGTATGCGAACGTAAGGACCTATCACACCCGATCATCACGTGGTGCTTCGGAACGACGAACCTTAGCAACGGTGCACAGTTAGGGTGAACACTTTCTTGAAATTATTATGAGGGATCATCTTATTTACTACCGTCGTTCTGAGTAAACAAGATGCAAAACATGATAAACATCACATGCAATCAAATAATAAACGTGACATGATATGGCCAATATCACATAGCTCCTTCGATCTCCATCTTGGGGCTCCATGATCATCTTGTCACCGGCTTGACACCATGATCTTCATCATCATGATCTTCATCATCATGATCTTCATCATCGTGTCTCCATGAAGTTGCTTGCCAACTATTACTTCTACTACTATGGCTAACGCTTTTAGCAATAAAGTAAAGTAATTTACATGGCGATTCTCAATGACACGCAGGTCATACAAAAAATAAAGACAACTCCTATGGCTCCTGCCGGTTGTCATACTCATCGACATGCAAGTCGTGATTCCTATTACAATAGCATGAACATCTCATACATCACATATAGATCATTCATCATTCATCACAACTTTGGCCATATCATATCACAAAGCACTTGCTGCAAAAACAAGTTAGACGTCCTCTAATTGTTGTTGCAAGTTTTACGTGGCTGAATTAGGGTTCTAGCAAGAACGTTTTCTTACCTACGTTCAAACCACAACGTGATTTGTCAACTTCTACTTACCCTTCATAAGGACCCTTTTCATCGAATCCGCTCCAACTAAAGTAGGAGAGACAGACACCCGCCAGCCACCTTATGCAACTAGTGCATGTTAGTCGGTGGAACCGGTCTCACGTAAGCGTACGTGTAAGGTTGGTCCGGGCCGCTTCATCCCACAATACCGCTGAAGCAAGATAAGACTAGTAGCGGCAAGAAAAGTTGACAACATCTACGCCCACAACAAATTGTGCTCTACTCGCGCAAGAAGAACTACGCATAGACCTAGCTCATGATGCCACTGTTGGGGAACGTTGCAGAAAATTAAAAATTTTCCTACGGTTTCACCAAGATCCATCTATGAGTTCATCTAGCAACGAGTATTCAGATTAGATATCATCTACATACCACTTTGTAGATCGCAACGGAAGCGTTCGAGTGAACGTGGATGAGGTAGTCGTACTTGTCGTGATCCAATTCACCGATGATCTAGTACCGAACGGACGGCACCTCCGCGTTCAACACACGTACGGGACGGGAGACCTCTCCTCCTTCTTGATCCAGCAAGGGGGAAGCAGAGGTTGAGGAAGATCCAACACGACGGTGTGGTGGTGGATGCAGCGGAACTCCAGCAGGGCTTCGCTAAGCAACTACGGGAGGAGGAGGAGGTGTTGCAGGGAGGAGGGAGTGCCAGGGCAATAGGGCGCGGCCACCCCTCCCTCCCCTCCCTTTATATAGGTGCATTAGAGGGGGGGAGGGCGCAGCCTTGCCCCTTCCTCCAAGGAAGGGGTGCGGCCAAGAGGGGGGGAGGAGTCCATCCTCCCCAAGGCACCTCGGAGGTGCCTTCCCCCCTTTGGACTCTCCCTCTCCAAGTTTCCTTGGAGCATGGGCCCTTGGGGCTGGTTCCCCTTGGCCCAAGAAGGCCAAGGCGCACCCCCTAAGGCCCATGTGGCCCACCAAGGCAGGTGGCCCCACCTGGTGGACCCCCGGGACCCCTCCGGTGGTCCCGGTACAATACCGATAACACCGAAACTTGTCCCGATGGCCAAAATAGCACTTCCTATATATAATTCTTTACCTCCGGACCATTCCGGAACTCCTCGTGACGTCCGGGATCTCATCCGGGACTCCGAACAACATTCGGGTTACTGCACATACATATCTTCACAACCCTAGCGTCACCGAACCTTAAGTGTGTAGACCCTACGGGTTCGGGAGACATGCAGACATGACCGAGACGGCTCTCGGGCAATAACCAACAGCGGGATCTGGATACCCATGTTGGCTCCCACATGCTCCACGATGATCTCATCGGATGAACCACGATGTCGAGGATTCAATTAATCCCGTATACGATTCGCTTTGTCAATCGGTATTTTACTTGCCCGAGATTCGATCGTCGGTATCCCAGTACCTCGTTCAATCTCGTTACCGGCAAGTCACTCTTCTCATTCC
The DNA here is from genome assembly GCA_032464435.1 of Aegilops umbellulata. Taxonomy (NCBI): domain Eukaryota; kingdom Viridiplantae; phylum Streptophyta; class Magnoliopsida; order Poales; family Poaceae; genus Aegilops; species Aegilops umbellulata. The sequence goes on from CP136060.1 coordinate 663,488,896, forward strand.
GTAATGCATGATCCCGTGATCAAACACTTTGATCACATTGAGCTCATTATGATGATGCATTACCGAGCGGGCCCGGTGATACCTCTCCGTCAAGCGGAGTGACAAATCCCAGTCTCGATCCATGTCAACCCAACAGACACTTTCAGAGATACCCGTAGTATACCTTTATAGTCACCCAGTTACGTTGTGAAGTTTGGCACACCCAAAGCACTCCTACGGTATCCGGGAGTTACACGATCTCATGGTCTAAGGAAAGGATACTTGACATTGGATAACTCTAGCAAACGAACTATGCGATCGTATGCTATGTTTAGGATTGAGTCTTGTCCATCACATCATTCTCCTAATGATGTGATCCCGTTATCGATGACATCCAATGTCCATAGTCAGGAAACCATGACTATCTGTCGATCAACGAGCTAGTCAACTAGAGGCTCACTAGGGACATGTTTGTTGTCTGTTATTCACACATGTATTACGATTTCCGGATAACACAATTATAGCACGAATAAAGACAATTATCATGAATAAGGAAATATAATAATAATGCTTTTATTATTGCCTCTAGGGCATATTTCCAACATGTACGTACGTGGTCCACATCTCCCGACACCTCTTCAATCGGTTTCAATCACCCCATAAACGTAGGTGTGGTGTCACAATAACGCTATGCCCACCAGCCATGTACTACCTTGGTCCTGGTTTATTCGTCACTTTCGTAATTTTGTGTCAAACTTTGACGATGGAGTTAACTAAGAAAATAATAATGCATGCCATCAAATATTATATTGTTTGATTTGTATTTAAACATAGTTTCCAATTATGTTATTTTTGTTCTGTGTAAGTTATATTTTATTAGTTAAAATTAGTGTCAAAGTATGACACTAAATACGAGGAGGACTAATAAATCAGGACGGAGATAGTATGTACGTAGAGTCACATTAGGCCTTTGGTCCACCGTAATCAGGGCCCCTTGCCCTCGCTCACCTTCAGCCTCCAAATTATTTTGTTGATGTATTCTAGTTGAAGATCAACTCTAGAGGATTGTTCACGCACTCAACACAAGGCCGGTTGCTCGACGTTTCCTTTCAGTTTGTATATAAGATTTGGTCAAAATTAAATTTTATAAACTTTGACTAACTTTATAAAAAAAAAATGAACATCTACAACACTAGAAAATTAATTTCATGATGCCACCACCCTCTACACAACTAAAAATGCCATCCCTCAAAAAAAAGCTAAAAATGCCATCAAAATCGGTCAAACGGCCACCCTCTTTCAGCGAATGTTCGCTAGGGAACATTAGCGACAAACAAAGGCCGTTTGTCCGTTCCTTGTTTCCTTTATTTCTTGGCACCAAACAAAACCAGCTTTATTTTCTTCCCTAAAATAGAAGAGGAAAAACACAGCTACTAGCTTTCTAAAAGTGCGATGCCATGCGAAATCCCTCTAATGTTGTATGGCATGAATTCTTTCCTTTCTTCAAAACGATTGGATTAAGCTCAATCAGAAAAGAAATTACGTAAGCTATTCGTCATACTCCAAAACAAAGAAAATAATGGAAAGACATTGCAAAGAAAATGGACACTCAAAGCGCACGTAATACGTCCGGCCTACCTTTATCGTCCAACGTGGTATCCCATCAGTCCGGACACGCTCCCGGTCGTCCGACGTCCCGAAAACCAAGGGACATTTGCAGGCATCTGGAGCGCCGCCACGTGTGTGTCTGACACCCCTCAATTCCTCGAAATAAAAAAGAAAGATGAAGGACTTCATTTGCATGTTGGAGCTAGCTACTTGAATATTGCACGTCCTCGCCAATGCCCCTCAATTCCTCCGATGCCCAAATGCCCAACGGCCACATCTCGTCCAGCTGGGCCGCGTCGGGATATGAGGACAGACGCGTTGGCCACCGTGTGCTTCTTCTCTTACGGGACGCAGCTCCGACCAAATCCGGCGGGGACTCAGCCACGCTCATGTTCAAAAATATATGGGAAGCTCGTGATTTTTTTTGGAGAGAGACAACAAGACTATGCTGTGTATTTTTATTAATATTAAAATAAATAGTACAAAGAGGAAGCTTCGGATTTAGCAAAACCATCTGTTACCATAGATTTATTTCTATTGTTTCAAGGAAAACTTTCATTTTTTCATATTCAATCATGGTAGTACAGCGAACATTAGAAATAATAAAAATTGCATCCAGATCCGTAGATTCGGGGCGCCACTTGTGGCTGTTGAATCCCCTCGTTTCACACTTGCCACTTTCCGTTTTAGTTTAGTAGTTGAACAAAAGTTGGTAACACACATCAAAAAGAAAATCACCACACCACCAAACAAAACTACCCCACCATCATGCACACGTCCCTCAAAAGAAAGAAAAGAAAAACATAACGCACATGTCTCTCAGGATTGGCTCTTCAATGATACCACTTGGGCTTGTCTCACCATGCATACCACGAGGGGTTGCCATCACCCGGCCAGACCAGCAACAGATAAAATGACGCCTTTATTGCTGTACGTACGTGGTCCACATCTCCCGACACCTCTTCAATCGGTTTCAATCACCCCACAAACGTAGGTGTGGTGTCACAATAACGCTATGCCCACCAGCCATGTACTACCTTGGTCCTGGTTTATTCGTCACTTTCGTAATTTTGTGTCAAAGTTTGACGATGGAGTTAACTAAGAAAATAATAATGCATGCCATCAAATATTATATTGTTTGATTTGTATTTAAACATAGTTTCCAATTATGTTATTTTTGTTCTGTGTAAGTTATATTTTGTTAGTTAAAATTACTGTCAAAGTATGACACTAAATACGAGGAGGACTAATAAATCAGGACGGAGATAGTATGTACGTAGAGTCACATTAGGCCTTTGGTCCATGGTAATCAGGGCCCCTTGCCCTCGCTCACCTTCAGCCTCCACATTATTTTGTTGATGTATTCTAGGAGAAGATCAACTCTAGACGATTGTTCACGCACTCAACACAAGGCCGGTTGCTCGACGTTTCCTTTCAGTCTGTATATAAGATTTGGTCAAAATTAAATTTTATAAACTTTGACTAACTTTGTAAAACAAATATGAACATCTACAACACTAGAAAATTAATTTCATGATGCCACCACCCTCTACACAACTAAAAATGCCATCCCTAAAAAAAAAGCTAAAAATGCCATCAAAATCGGTCAAACGGTCACCCTCTTTCAGCGAATGTTCGCTAGGGAACATTACCGACAAACAAAGGCCGTTTGTCCGTTCCTTGTTTCCTTTATTTCTTGGCACCAAACAAAACCAGCTTTATTTTCTTCCCTAAAATAGAAGAGGAAAAACACAGCTACTAGCTTTCTAAAAGTGCGATGCCATGCGAAATCCCTCTAATGTTGTATGGCATGAATTCTTTCCTTTCTTCAAAACGATTGGATTAAGCTCAATCAGAAAAGAAATTACGTAAGCTATTCGTCATACTCCAAAACAAAGAAAATAATGGAAAGTCATTGCAAAGAAAATGGACACTCAAAGCGCACGTAATACGTCTGGCCTACCTTTATCGTCCAACGTGGTATCCCATCAGTCCGGACACGCTCCCGGTCGTCCGACGTCCCGAAAACCAAGGGACATTTGCGGGCGTCTGGAGCGCCGCCACGTGTGTGTCTGACACCCCTCAATTCCTCGAAATAAAAAAGAAAGATGAAGGACTTCATTTGCATGTTGGAGCTAGCTACTTGAATATTGCACGTCCTCGCCAATGCCCCTCAATTCCTCCGATGCCCAAATACCCAACGGCCACATCTCGTCCAGCTGGGCCGCGTCGGGATATGAGGACAGACGCGTTGTCCACCGTGTGCTTCTTCTCTTACGGGACGCAGCTCCGACCAAATCCGGCGGGGAGTCAGCCACGCTCATGTTCAAAAATATATGGGAAGCTCGTGATTTTTTTTGGAGAGAGACAACAAGACTATGCTGTTGGAAATATGCCCTAGAGGCAATAATAAAAGCTTTATTATTATATTTCCTTATTCATGATAATTGTCTTTATTCGTGCTATAATTGTGTTAACCGGAAATCGTAATACATGTGTGAATAACAGACAACAACATGTCCCTAGTGAGCCTCTAGTTCACTAGCTCGTTAATCGACAGATAGTCATGGTTTCCTGACTATGGACATTGGATGTCGTCGATAACGGGATCACATCATTAGGAGAATGATGTGATGGACAAGACCCAATCCTAAACATAGCATAAGATCGCATAGTTCGTTTGCTAGAGTTTTCCAATGTCAAGTATCCTTTCCTTAGACCATGAGATCGTGTAACTCCCGGATACCGTAGGAGTGCTTTGGGTATGCCAACCGTCACAACGTAACTGGGTGACTATAAAGGTATGCTACGGGTATCTCTGAAAGTGTCTGTTGGGTTGACATGGATCGAGACTGGGATTTGTCACTCCGCTTGACGGAGAGGTATCACCGGGCCCTCTCGGTAATGCATCATCACAATGAGCTCAATGTGATCAAAGTGTTTGATCACGGGATCATGCATTACGGTAACGAGAAAAGTGACTTGCCGGTAACGAGATTGAACGAGGTATTGGTATACCGACGATCGAATCTCGGGCAAGTAAAATACCGATTGACAAAGGGAATCGTATACGGGATTAATTGAATCCTTGACATCGTGGTTCATCCGATGAGATCATCGTGGAGCATGTGGGAGCCAACATGGGTATCCAGATCCCGCTGTTGGTTATTGCCCGAGAGCCGTCTCGGTCATGTCTGCATGTCTCCCGAACCCGTAGGGTCTACACACTTAAGGTTCGGTGACGCTAGGGTTGTAGGGATATGTATGTGCAGTAACCTGAATGTTGTTCGGAGTCCCGGATGAGATCCCGGACGTCACGAGGAGTTTCGGAATGGTCCGGAGGTAAAGATTTATATATGGAAAGTCATCATACGGACATCGGGACAAGTTTCGGGGTTATCGGTATTGTACCGGGACCACCGGAGGGTCCCGGGGGGTCCACCGGGTGGGGCCACCTATCCCGGAGGGCCCCATGGGCTGTATAAGGGAGGGAACCAGCCCATAGGGGGCTGGTGCGCCTCCCCCCCATGGGCCCATGCGCCTAGGGTTTGGGGGGAGGGAAACCCTAAAGGGGGCACCCCCCTTGCTTGGGGGGCAAGCCCCCCTGCCCTGGCCGCCGCCCCCCTTAGGAGATCTCATCTCCTAGGGCAGGCGCCCCCCCTTGGGGGTTATATAAAGGGGGGGGGAGAGGGGGCTGATCAACCATTGCCCTGGCGCCTCCCTCTCCCTCTCCAACACCTCCTCCTCCTCCATTGAGCACGGCGAAGCCCTGCCGGAGTACTGCAGTTCCACCATCACCACGCCGTCGTGCTGTTGCTGGAGCCTTCATCCCCAACCTCTCCTTTGCCTTGCTGGATCAAGAAGGAGGAGACGTCACGCTTTCCGTACGTGTGTTGAACGCGGAGGTGCCGTCCGTTCGGCACTAGGTCATCGGTGAATTGGATCACGGCAAGTACGACTACCTCATCCACGTTCACTCGAACGCTTCCGTTGCGATCTACAAAGTGGTATGTAGATGCTATCTAATCTGCATACTCGTTGCTTGATGAACTCCTAGATGGATCTTGGTGAAACCGTAGGAAAAATTTTAATTTTCTGCAACGTTCCCCAACAGTGGCATCATGAGCTAGGTCTATGCGTAGTTCTTCTTGCGCGAGTAGAACACAATTTGTTGTGGGCGTAGATGTTGTCAACTCTTCTTGCCGCTACTAGTCTTAGCTTGCTTCAACGGTATTGTGGGATGAAGCGGCCCGGACCAACCTTACACGTACGCTTACGTGAGACCGGTTCCACCGACGAACATGCACTAGTTGCATAAGGTGGCTGGCGGGTGTCTGTCTCTCCTACTTTAGTTGGAGCGGATTCGATGAAAAGGGTCCTTATGAAGGGTAAATAGAAGTTGACAAATCACGTTGTGGTGGTTTTAACGTAGGTAAGAAAACGTTCTTGCTAGAACCCTAATTCAGCCACGTAAAACTTGCAACAACAATTAGAGGACGTCTAACTTGTTTTTGCAGCAAGTGCTTTGTGATATGATATGGCCAAAGTTGTGATGTATGATGAATGATCTATATGTGATGTATGAGATGTTCATGCTATTGTAATAGGAATCACGACTTGCATGTCGATGAGTATGACAACCGGCAGGAGCCATAGGAGTTGTCTTTATTTTTTTTGTATGACCTGCGTGTCATTGAGAATCGCCATGTAAATTACTTTACTTTATTGCTAAACACGTTAGCCATAGTAGTAGAAGTAATAGTTGGCGAGCAACTTCATGGAGACACGATGATGAAGATCATGATGATGAAGATCATGGTGTCAAGCCGGTGACAAGATGATCATGGAGCCCCAAGATGGAGATCGAAGGAGCTATGTGATATTGGCCATATCATGTCACGTTTATTATCTGATTGCATGTGATGTTTATCATGTTTTGCATCTTGTTTACTTAGAACGACGGTAGTAAATAAGATGATCCCTCATAATAATTTCAAGAAAGTGTTCACCCTAACTGTGCACCGTTGCGACAGTTCGTTGTTTCGAAGCACCACGTGATGATCGGGTGTGATAGATTCTAACGTTCACATACAACGGGTGTAAGACAGATTTACACACGCAAACACTTAGGTTGACTTGACGAGCCTAGCATGTACAGACATGGCCTCGGAACACGGAAGACCGAAAGGTCGAGCATGAGTCGTATAGAAGATACGATCAACATGAAGATGTTCACCGATGTTGACTAGTCCGTCTCACGTGATGATCGGACACGGCCTAGTTGACTCGGATCATGTAATACTTAGATGACTAGAAGAGGGATGTCTATCTAAGTGGGAGTTCATTAAATAATTTGATTAAATGAACTTTATTATCATGAACTTAGTCTAAATATTTACAATATGTCTTGTAGATCAAATGGCCAACGTAGTCCTCAATTTCAACGCGTTCCTAGAGAAAACCAAGCTGAAAGACGATGGTAGCAACTATACGGACTGGGTCCGGAACCTGAGGATCATCCTCATAGCTGCCAAGAAAGATTATGTCCTACGAGCACCGCTGGGTGACTCACCTGTTCTCCCTGCACAACAAGACGTTATGAACGCTTGGCAGTCGCGATGCGATGATTACTCCCTCGTTCAGTGCGGCATGCTTTACAGCTTAGAGCCGGGGCTCCAAAAGCGTTTTGATAGACATGGAGCATATGAGATGTTCGAAGAGCTGAAAATGGTTTTCCAAGCTCATGCCCGGGTTGAGAGATATGAGATCTCCAACAAATTCTTTGGCTGTAAGATGGAGGAAAATAGCTCTGTCAGTGAGCACATACTCAGAATGTCTGGATTGCACAACCGCTTGACTCAACTGGAAGTTAATCTTCCGGAAGAAGTGGTCATTGACAGAATCCTTCAGTCGCTTCCACCTAGCTACAAGAGCTTTGTGATGAACTACAATATGCAGGGGATGGTAAAGACCATTCCTGAGGTGTATGCTATGCTGAAATCAGCAGAGGTAGAAATCAAGAAAGAGCATCAAGTGCTGATGGTGAATAAAACCACTAAGTTCAAAAGGAGCAAGGGTAAAAAGAACTTCAAGAAGGACGGCAAGGAAGTTGCCGCGCCCGGTAAGCAAGTTACCGGGAAGAAGCCAAAGAATGGACCCAAGCCCGAAACTGAGTGCTTTTATTGCAAGGGAAGTGGTCACTGGAAGCGGAACTGCCCCAAATACTTAGCGGACAAGAAGGCCGGCAAAACCAAAGGTATATGTGATATACATGTAATTGATGTGTACCTTACCAGTACTCGTAGTAGCTCTTGGGTATTTGATACCGGTGCAGTTGCTCACATTTGTAACTCAAAGCAGGAGCTGCGGGATAAACGGAGACTGGCGAAGGACGAGGTGACGATGCGCGTCGGGAATGGTTCCAAGGTCGATGTGATCGCCGTCGGCACGCTGCCTCTACATTTACCTACGGGATTAGTTTTAAACCTCAATAATTGTTATTTAGTACCAAGTTTGAGCATGAACATTGTATCCGGATCTCGCTTAATTCGAGATGGCTACTCATTTAAATCCGAGAATAATGGTTGTTCTATTTATATGAGAGATATGTTTTATGGTCATGCTCCGATGGTTAATGGTTTATTCTTGATGAATCTCGTACGTGATGATACACATATTCATAGTGTGAGTACCAAAAGAGTTAAAGTTGATAACAATAGTCCCACATATTTGTGGCACTGCCGCCTTGGTCACATAGGTGTCAAACGCATGAAGAAGCTCCATGCAGATGGACTTTTAGAGTCTCTTGATTATGAATCATTTGACACGTGCGAACCATGCCTCATGGGTAAAATGACCAAGACTCCGTTCTCAGGAACAATGGAGCGAGCTACCAACTTATTGGAAATCATACATACCGATGTGTGCGGTCCAATGAGTGTTGAGGCTCGCGGTGGCTATCGTTATGTTCTCACCCTCACTGATGACTTGAGTAGATATGGGTATATCTACTTAATGAAACACAAGTCTGAGACCTTTGAAAAGTTCAAGGAATTTCAGAATGAGGTTGAGAATCAACGTGATAGAAAGATCAAGTTTCTACGATCAAATCGTGGAGGAGAATACTTGAGTCACGAATTTGGCACACACTTAAGAAAATGTGGAATAGTTTCACAACTCACGCCGCCTGGAACACCTCAGCGTAATGGTGTGTCCGAACATCGTAATCGCACTCTATTGGATATGCTGCGATCTATGATGTCTCTTACCGATTTACCACTATCTTTTTGGGGCTATGCTTTAGAGACTGCCGCATTCACTTTAAATAGGGCTCCGTCGAAATCCGTTGAGACGACACCGCATGAATTATGGTTTGGGAAGAAACCTAAGCTGTCGTTTCTAAAAGTTTGGGGATGCGATGCTTATGTGAAGAAACTTCAACCTGAGAAGCTCGAACCCAAGTCGGAAAAATGCGTCTTCATAGGATACCCTAAAGAAACTGTTGGGTATACCTTCTACCTCAGATCCGAAGGCAAGATCTTTGTTGCCAAGAATGGATCCTTTCTAGAGAAAGAGTTTCTCTCGAAAGAAGTAAGTGGGAGGAAAGTAGAACTTGATGAAGTGTTACCTCTTGAACCGGAAAATGGCGAAACTCAAGAAATCGATCCTGAGGTGCCTGCACCGACTAGAGAGGAAATTAATGATTATGATCAAGATACTTCTGATCAAGCTCCTACTGAAATTCGAAGGTCCACAAGGACACGTTCCGCACCAGAATGGTACGGCAACCCTGTCTTGGAAATCATGTTGTTAGACAACGGTGAACCTTCGAACTATGAGGAAGCAATGGCGGGCCCCGATTCCGACAAATGGCAGGAAGCCATGAAATCCGAGATAGGATCCATGTATGAAAACGAAGTATGGACTTTGACTGACTTGCCCGTTGAACGGCGAGCCATAGAAAATAAATGGATCTTTAAGAAGAAGACAGACGCGGATGGTAATGTGACCATCTATAAAGCTCGGCTTGTCGCTAAGGGTTATCGACAAGTTCAAGGAATTGACTACGATGAGACTTTCTCACCGGTAGCAAAGCTGAAGTCCGTCCGAATCATGTTAGCAATTGCCGCATACTATGATTATGAGATATGGCAAATGGACGTCAAAACGGCATTCCTTAATGGTTTCCTTAAGGAAGAATTGTATATGATGCAGCCGGAAGGTTTTGTCGATCCTAAGAATGCTAACAAAGTATGCAAGCTCCAACGCTCGATTTATGGGCTGGTGCAAGCATCTCGGAGTTGGAACATTCGCTTTGATGAGATGATCAAAGCGTTTGGGTTTACACAGACTTATGGAGAAGCCTGTGTTTACAAGAAAGTGAGTGGGAGCTCTGTAGCATTTCTCATATTATATGTAGACGACATACTTTTGATGGGAAATGATATAGATCTCTTGGATAGCATTAAGGCCTATTTGAATAAAAGTTTTTCAATGAAGGACCTTGGAGAAGCTGCTTATATATTAGGCATCAAGATCTATAGAGATAGATCGAGACGCCTCATAGGTCTTTCACAAAGCACATACCTTGATAAGATATTGAAGAAATTCAATATGGATTAATCTAAGAAAGGGTTCTTACCAGTGTTACAAGGTGTGAAATTGAGCTCAGCTCAATGTCCGACCACGGCAGAAGATATAGAAGAGATGAGCGTCATCCCCTATGCCTCAGCCATAGGTTCTATTATGTATGCCATGCTGTGTACCAGACCTGATGTAAACCTTGCCGTAAGTTTGGTAGGTAGGTACCAAAGTAATCCCGGCAAGGAACACTGGACAGCGGTCAAGAATATCCTGAAGTACCTGAAAAGGACTAAGGAAATGATTCTCGTTTATGGAGGTGACGAAGAGCTCGTCGTAAAAGGTTACGTCGACGCTAGCTTCGACACAGATCTGGATGACTCTAAGTCACAAACCGGATACGTGTATATTTTGAATGGTGGGGCAGTAAGCTGGTGCAGTTGCAAGCAAAGCGTCGTGGCGGGATCTACATGTGAAGCGGAGTACATGGCAGCCTCGGAGGCAGCACATGAAGCAATTTGGGTGAAGGAGTTCATCACCGACCTCGGAGTCATACCCAATGCGTCGGGGCCAATCAAGCTCTTCTGTGACAACACTGGAGCTATTGCACTTGCAAAGGAGCCCAGGTTTCACAAGAAGACCAGGCACATCAAGCGTCGCTTCAACTCCATTCGTGAAAATGTTCAAGATGGAGACATAGAGATTTGTAAAGTACACACGGATCTGAATGTCGCAGATCCGTTGACTAAACCTCTCCCTAAGGCAAAACATGATCAGCACCAGAACTCTATGGGTGTTCGATTCATCACAATGTAACTAGATTATTGACTCTAGTGCAAGTGGGAGACTGTTGGAAATATGCCCTAGAGGCAATAATAAAAGCTTTATTATTATATTTCCTTATTCATGATAATTGTCTTTATTCGTGCTATAATTGTGTTAACCGGAAATCGTAATACATGTGTGAATAACAGACAACAACATGTCCCTAGTGAGCCTCTAGTTGACTAGCTCGTTAATCGACAGATAGTCATGGTTTCCTGACTATGGACATTGGATGTCATCGATAACGGGATCACATCATTAGGAGAATGATGTGATGGACAAGACCCAATCCTAAACATAGCATAAGATCGCATAGTTCGTTTGCTAGTGTTTTCCAATGTCAAGTATCCTTTCCTTAGACCATGAGATCGTGTAACTCCCGGATACCGTAGGAGTGCTTTGGGTATGCCAAACGTCACAACGTAACTGGGTGACTATAAAGGTATGCTACGGGTATCTCTGAAAGTGTCTGTTGGGTTGACATGGATCGAGACTGGGATTTGTCACTCCGCTTGACGGAGAGGTATCACCGGGCCCTCTCGGTAATGCATCATCACAATGAGCTCAATGTGATCAAAGTGTTTGATCACGGGATCATGCATTACGGTAACGAGAAAAGTGACTTGCCGGTAACGAGATTGAACGAGGTATTGGTATACCGACGATCGAATCTCGGGCAAGTAAAATACCGATTGACAAAGGGAATCGTATACGGGATTAATTGAATCCTTGACATCGTGGTTCATCCGATGAGATCATCGTGGAGCATGTGGGAGCCAACATGGGTATCCAGATCCCGCTGTTGGTTATTGCCCGAGAGCCGTCTCGGTCATGTCTGCATGTCTCCCGAACCCGTAGGGTCTACACACTTAAGGTTCGGTGACGCTAGGGTTGTAGGGATATGTATGTGCAGTAACCCGAATGTTGTTCGGAGTCCCGGATGAGATCCCGGACGTCACGAGGAGTTTCGGAATGGTCCGGAGGTAAAGATTTATATATGGAAAGTCATCATACGGACATCGGGACAAGTTTCGGGGTTATCGGTATTGTACCGGGACCACCGGAGGGTCCCGGGGGGTCCACCGGGTGGGGCCACCTATCCCGGAGGGCCCCATGGGCTGTATAAGGGAGGGAACCAGCCCATAGGGGGCTGGTGCGCCTCCCCCCCCATGGGCCCATGCGCCTTGGGTTTGGGGGGAGGGAAACCCTAAAGGGGGCGCCCCCCTTGCTTGGGGGGCAAGCCCCCCTGCCCTGGCCGCCGCCCCCCTTAGGAGATCTCATCTCCTAGGGCAGGCGCCCCCCCTTGGGGGTTATATAAAGGGAGGGGGGAGAGGGGGCTGATCAACCATTGCCCTGGCGCCTCCCTCTCCCTCTCCAACACCTCCTCCTCCTCCATTGAGCACGGCGAAGCCCTGCCGGAGTACTGCAGTTCCACCATCACCACGCCGTCGTGCTGTTGCTGGAGCCTTCATCCCCAACCTCTCCTTTGCCTTGCTGGATCAAGAAGGAGGAGACGTCACGCTTTCCGTACGTGTGTTGAACGCGGAGGTGCCGTCCGTTCGGCACTAGGTCATCGGTGAATTGGATCACGGCAAGTACGACTACCTCATCCACGTTCACTCGAACGCTTCCGTTGCGATCTACAAAGTGGTATGTAGATGCTATCTAATCTGAATACTCGTTGCTTGATGAACTCCTAGATGGATCTTGGTGAAACCGTAGGAAAAATTTTAATTTTCTGCAACGTTCCCCAACATATGCTGTGTATTTTTATTAATATTAAAATAAATAGTACAAAGAGGAAGCTTCGGATTTAGCAAAACCATCTGTTACCATAGATTTATTTCTATTGTTTCAAGGACAACGTTCATTTTTTCATATTCAATCATGGTAGTACAACGAACATTAGAAATAATAAAAATTGCATCCAGATCCGTAGATTCGGGGCGCCACTTGTGGCTGTTGAATCCCCTCGTTTCACACTTGCCACTTTCCGTTTTAGTTTAGTAGTTGAACAAAAGTTGGTAACACACATCAAAAAGAAAATCACCACACCACCAAACAAAACTACCCCACCATCATGCACACGTCCCTCAAAAGAAAGAAAAGAAAAACATAACGCACATGTCCCTCAGGATTGGCTCTTCAATGATACCACTTGGGCTTGTCTCACCATGCATACCACGAGGGGTTGCCATCACCCGGCCAGACTAGCAACAGATAAAATGACGCCTTTATGGCTGTACGTACGTGGTCCACATCTCCCGACACCTCTTCAATCGGTTTCAATCACCCCACAAACGTAGGTGTGGTGTCACAATAACGCTATGCCCACCAGCCATGTACTACCTTGGTCCTGGTTTATTCGTCACTTTCGTAATCTTGTGTCAAAGTTTGACGATGGAGTTAACTAAGAAAATAATAATGCATGCCATCAAATATTATATTGTTTGATTTGTATTTAAACATAGTTTCCAATTATGTTATTTTTGTTCTGTGTAAGTTATATTTTATTAGTTAAAATTAGTGTCAAAGTATGACACTAAATACGAGGAGGACTAATAAATCAGGACGGAGATAGTGTGTACGTAGAGTCACATTAGGCCTTTGGTCCACCGTAATCAGGGCCCCTTGCCCTCGCTCACCTTCAGCCTCCACATTATTTTGTTGATGTATTCTAGGAGAAGATCAACTCTAGACGATTGTGCAGGCACTCAACACAAGGCCGGTTGCTCGACGTTTCCTTTCAGTCTGTATATAAGATTTGGTCAAAATTAAATTTTATGAACTTTGACTAACTTTATAAAAAAATATGAACATCTACAACACTATAAAATTAATTTCATGATGGCACCACCCTCTACACAACTAAAAATGCCATCCTTCAAAAAAAAGCTAAAAATGCCATCAAAATCGGTCAAACGGCCACCCTCTTTCAGCGAATGTTCGCTAGGGAACATTACCGACAAACAAAGGCCGTTTGTCCGTTCCTTGTTTCCTTTATTTCTTGGCACCAAACAAAACCAGCTTTATTTTCTTCCCTAAAATAGAAGAGGAAAAACACAGCTACTAGCTTTCTAAAAGTGCGATGCCATGCGAAATCCCTCTAATGTTGTATGGCATGAATTCTTTCCTTTCTTCAAAACGATTGGATTAAGCTCAATCAGAAAAGAAATTACGTAAGCTATTCGTCATACTCCAAAACAAAGAAAATAATGGAAAGTCATTGCAAAGAAAATGGACACTCAAAGCGCACGTAATACGTCTGGCCTACCTTTATCGTCCAACGTGGTATCCCATCAGTCCGGACACGCTCCCGGTCGTCCGACGTCCCGAAAACCAAGGGACATTTGCGGGCGTCTGGAGCGCCGCCACGTGTGTGTCTGACACCCCTCAATTCCTCGAAATAAAAAAGAAAGATGAAGGACTTCATTTGCATGTTGGAGCTAGCTACTTGAATATTGCACGTCCTCGCCAATGCCCCTCAATTCCTCTGATGCCCAAATGCCCAACGGCCACATCTCGTCCAGCTGGGCCGCGTCGGGATATGAGGACAGACGCGTTGGCCACCGTGTGCTTCTTCTCTTACGGGACGCAGCTCCGACCAAATCCGGCGGGGAGTCAGCCACGCTCATGTTCAAAAATATATGGGAAGCTCGTGATTTTTTTTGGAGAGAGACAACAAGACTATGCTGTGTATTTTTATTAATATTAAAATAAATAGTACAAAGAGGAAGCTTCGGATTTAGCAAAACCATCTGTTACCATAGATTTATTTCTATTGTTTCAAGGAAAACTTTCAGTTTTTCATATTCAATCATGGTAGTACAACGAACATTAGAAATAATAAAAATTGCATCCAGATCCGTAGATTCGGGGCGCCATTTGTGGCTGTTGAATCCCCTCGTTTCACACTTGCCACTTTCCGTTTTAGTTTAGTAGTTGAACAAAAGTTGGTAACACGCATCAAAAAGAAAATCACCACACCACCAAACAAAACTGCCCCACCATCATGCACACGTCCCTCAAAAGAAAGAAAAGAAAAACATAACGCACATGTCCCTCATGATTGGCTCTTCAATGATACCACTTGGGCTTGTCTCACCATGCATACCACGAGGGGTTGCCATCACCCGGCCAGACTAGCAACAGATAAAATGACGCCTTTATGGCTGTACGTACGTGGTCCACATCTCACGACACCTCTTCAATCGGTTTCAATCACCCCACAAACGTAGGTGTGGTGTCACAATAACGCTATGCCCACCAGCCATGTACTACCTTGGTCCTGGTTTATTCGTCACTTTCGTAATCTTGTGTCAAAGTTTGACGATGGAGTTAACTAAGAAAATAATAATGCATGCCATCAAATATTATATTGTTTGATTTGTATTTAAACATAGTTTCCAATTATGTTATTTTTGTTCTGTGTAAGTTATATTTTATTAGTTAAAATTAGTGTCAAAGTATGACACTAAATACGAGGAGGACTAATAAATCAGGACGGAGATAGTATGTACGTAGAGTCACATTAGGCCTTTGGTCCACCGTAATCAGGGCCCCTTGCCCTCGCTCACCTTCAGCCTCCACATTATTTTGTTGATGTATTCTAGGAGAAGATCAACTCTAGACGATTGTGCAGGCACTCAACACAAGGCCGGTTGCTCGACGTTTCCTTTCAGTCTGTATATAAGATTTGGTCAAAATTAAATTTTATGAACTTTGACTAACTTTATAAAAAAAATATGAACATCTACAACACTAGAAAATTAATTTCATGATGGCACCACCCTCTACACAACTAAAAATGCCATCCTTAAAAAAAAAGCTAAAAATGCCATCAAAATCGGTCAAACGGCCACCCTCTTTCAGCGAATGTTCGCTAGGGAACATTACCGACAAACAAAGGCCGTTTGTCCGTTCCTTGTTTCCTTTATTTCTTGGCACCAAACAAAACCAGCTTTATTTTCTTCCCTAAAATAGAAGAGGAAAAACACAGCTACTAGCTTTCTAAAAGTGCGATGCCATGCGAAATCCCTCTAATGTTGTATGTCATGAATTCTTTCCTTTCTTCAAAACGATTGGATTAAGCTCAATCAGAAAAGAAATTACGTAAGCTATTTGTCATACTCCAAAACAAAGAAAATAATGGAAAGTCATTGCAAAGAAAATGGACACTCAAAGCGCACATAATACGTCCGGCCTACCTTTATGGTCCAACGTGGTATCCCATCAGTCCGGACACGCTCCCAGTCGTCCGACGTCCCGAAAACCAAGGGACATTTGCGGGCGCCTGGAGCGCCGCCACGTGTGTGTCTGACACCCCTCAATTCCTCGAAATAAAAAAGAAAGATGAAGGACTTCATTTGCATGTTGGAGCTAGCTACTTGAATATTGCACGTCCTCGCCAATGCCCCTCAATTCCTGCGATGCCCAAATGCCCAACGGCCACATCTCATCCAGCTGGGCCGCGTCGGGATATGAGGACAGACGCGTTGGCCACCGTGTGCTTCTTCTCTTACGGGACGCAGCTCCGACCAAATCCGGCAAGGAGTCAGCCACGCTCATGTTCAAAAATATATGGGAAGCTCGTGATTTTTTTTGGAGAGAGACAACAAGACTATGCTGTGTATTTTTATTAATATTAAAATAAATAGTACAAATAGGAAGCTTCGGATTTAGCAAAACCATCTGTTACCATAGAATTATTTCTATTGTTTCAAGGAAAACTTTCAATTTTTCATATTCAATCATGGTAGTACAACGAGCATTAGAAATAATAAAAATTGCATCCAGATCCGTACATTCGGGGCGCCACTTGTGGCTGTTGAATCCCCTCGTTTCACGCTTGCCACTTTCCGTTTTAGTTTAGTAGTTGAACAAAAGTTGGTAACACACATCAAAAAGAAAATCACCACATCACCAAACAAAACTACCCCACCATCATGCACACGTCCCTCAAAAGAAAGAAAAGAAAAACATAACGCACATGTCCCTCAGGATTGGCTCTTCAATGATATCACTTGTGCTTGTCTCGCCATGCATACCACGAGGGGTTGCCATCACCCGGCCAGACCAGCAACAGATAAAATGACGCCTTTATGGCTGTACGCACGTGGTCCACATCTCCCGACACCTCTTCAATCGGTTTCAATCACCCCACAAACGTAGGTGTGGTGTCACAATAACGCTATGCCCACCAGCCATGTACTACCTTGGTCCTGGTTTATTCGTCACTTTCGTAATTTTGTGTCAAAGTTTGACGATGGAGTTAACTAAGAAAATAATAATGCATGCCATCAAATATTATATTGTTTGATTTGTATTTAAACATAGTTTCCAATTATGTTATTTTTGTTCTGTGTAAGTTATATTTTGTTAGTTAAAATTACTGTCAAAGTATGACACTAAATACGAGGAGGACTAATAAATCAGGACGGAGATAGTATGTACGTAGAGTCACATTAGGCCTTTGGTCCAACGTAATCAGGGCCCCTTGCCCTCGCTCACCTTCAGCCTCCACATTATTTTGTTGATGTATTCTAGGAGAAGATCAACTCTAGACGATTGTTCACGCACTCAACACAAGGCCGGTTGCTCGACGTTTCCTTTCAGTCTGTATATAAGATTTGGTCAAACTTAAATTTTATAAACTTTGACTAACTTTATAAAAAAATATGAACATCTACAACACTAGAAAATTAATTTCATGATGCCACCACCCTCTACACAACTAAAAATGCCATCCCTAAAAAAAAGCTAAAAATGCCATCAAAATCGGTCAAACGGCCACCCTCTTTCAGCGAATGTTCGCTAGGGAACATTACCGACAAACAAAGGCCGTTTGTCCATTCCTGGTTTACTTTATTTCTTGGCACCAAACAAAAACAGCTTTATTTTCTTCCCTAAAATAGAAGAGGAAAAACACAGCTACTAGCTTTCTAAACGTGCGATGCCATGCGAAATCCCTCTAATGTTGTATGGCATGAATTCTTTCCTTTCTTCAAAACGATTGGATTAAGCTCAATCAGAAAAGAAATTACGTAAGCTATTCGTCATACTCCAAAACAAAGAAAATAATGGAAAGTCATTGCAAAGAAAATGGACACTCAAAGAGCACGTAATACGTCCGGCCTACCTTTATCGTCCAACGTGGTATCCCATCAGTCCGGACACGCTCCCGGTTGTCCGACATCCCGAAAACCAAGGGACATTTGCGGGCGTCTGGAGCGTCGCCACGTGTGTGTCTGACACCCCTCAATTCCTTGAAATAAAAAAGAAAGATGAAGGACTTCATTTGCATGTTGGAGCTAGCTACTTGAATATTCCACGTCCTCGCCAATGCCCCTCAATTCCTCCGAGGCCCAAATGCCCAACGGCCACATCTCATCCAGCTGGGCCGCGTCGGGATATGAGGACAGACGCGTTGGCCACCGTGTGCTTCTTCTCTTACGGGACGCAGCTCCGACCAAATCCGGCGGGGAGTCAGCCACGCTCATGCTCAAAAATATATGGGAAGCTCGTAACTTTTTTTGGAGAGAGACAACAAGACTATGCTGTGTATTTTTATTAATATTAAAATAAATAGTACAAAGAGGAAGCTTCGGATTTAGCAAAACCATCTGTTAACATAGATTTATTTCTATTGTTTCAAGGAAAACTTTCATTTTTTTCATATTCAATCATGGTAGTACAACGAACATTAGAAATAATAAAAATTGCATCCAGATCCGTAGATTCGGGACGCCCTTGTGGCTGTTGAATCCCCTCGTTTCACACTTGCCACTTTCTGTTTTAGTTTAGTAGTTGAACAAAAGTTGGTAACACACATCAAAAAGAAAATCACCACACCACCAAACAAAACTACCCCACCATCATGCACACGTCCCTCAAAAGAAAGAAAAGAAAAACATAACGCACATGTCCCTCAGGATTGGCTCTTCAATGATACCACTTGGGCTTGTCTCACCATGCATACCACGAGGGGTTGCCATCACCCGGCCAGACCAGCAACAGATAAAATGACGCCTTTATGGCTGTACGCACGTGGTCCACATCTCCCGACACCTCTTCAATCGGTTTCAATCACCCCACAAACGTAGGTGTGGTGTCACAATAACGCTATGCCCACCAGCCATGTACTACCTTGGTCCTGGTTTATTCGTCACTTTCGTAATTTTGTGTCAAAGTTTGACGATGGAGTTAACTAAGAAAATAATAATGCATGCCATCAAATATTATATTGTTTGATTTGTATTTAAACATAGTTTCCAATTATGTTATTTTTGTTCTGTGTAAGTTATATTTTGTTAGTTAAAATTACTGTCAAAGTATGACACTAAATACGAGGAGGACTAATAAATCAGGACGGAGATAGTATGTACGTAGAGTCACATTAGGCCTTTGGTCCAACGTAATCAGGGCCCCTTGCCCTCGCTCACCTTCAGCCTCCACATTATTTTGTTGATGTATTCTAGGAGAAGATCAACTCTAGACGATTGTTCACGCACTCAACACAAGGCCGGTTGCTCGACGTTTCCTTTCAGTCTGTATATAAGATTTGGTCAAACTTAAATTTTATAAACTTTGACTAACTTTATAAAAAAATATGAACATCTACAACACTAGAAAATTAATTTCATGATGCCACCACCCTCTACACAACTAAAAATGCCATCCCTAAAAAAAAGCTAAAAATGCCATCAAAATCGGTCAAACGGCCACCCTCTTTCAGCGAATGTTCGCTAGGGAACATTACCGACAAACAAAGGCCGTTTGTCCGTTCCTGGTTTACTTTATTTCTTGGCACCAAACAAAAACAGCTTTATTTTCTTCCCTAAAATAGAAGAGGAAAAACACAGCTACTAGCTTTCTAAACGTGCGATGCCATGCGAAATCCCTCTAATGTTGTATGGCATGAATTCTTTCCTTTCTTCAAAACGATTGGATTAAGCTCAATCAGAAAAGAAATTACGTAAGCTATTCGTCATACTCCAAAACAAAGAAAATAATGGAAAGTCATTGCAAAGAAAATGGACACTCAAAGAGCACGTAATACGTCCGGCCTACCTTTATCGTCCAACGTGGTATCCCATCAGTACGGACACGCTCCCGGTTGTCCGACATCCCGAAAACCAAGGGACATTTGCGGGCGTCTGGAGCGTCGCCACGTGTGTGTCTGACACCCCTCAATTCCTTGAAATAAAAAAGAAAGATGAAGGACTTCATTTGCATGTTGGAGCTAGCTACTTGAATATTCCACGTCCTCGCCAATGCCCCTCAATTCCTCCGAGGCCCAAATGCCCAACGGCCACATCTCATCCAGCTGGGCCGCGTCGGGATATGAGGACAGACGCGTTGGCCACCGTGTGCTTCTTCTCTTACGGGACGCAGCTCCGACCAAATCCGGCGGGGAGTCAGCCACGCTCATGCTCAAAAATATATGGGAAGCTCGTAACTTTTTTTGGAGAGAGACAACAAGACTATGCTGTGTATTTTTATTAATATTAAAATAAATAGTACAAAGAGGAAGCTTCGGATTTAGCAAAACCATCTGTTAACATAGATTTATTTCTATTGTTTCAAGGAAAACTTTCATTTTTTTCATATTCAATCATGGTAGTACAACGAACATTAGAAATAATAAAAATTGCATCCAGATCCGTAGATTCGGGACGCCCTTGTGGCTGTTGAATCCCCTCGTTTCACACTTGCCACTTTCTGTTTTAGTTTAGTAGTTGAACAAAAGTTGGTAACACACATCAAAAAGAAAATCACCACACCACCAAACAAAACTACCCCACCATCATGCACACGTCCCTCAAAAGAAAGAAAAGAAAAACATAACGCACATGTCCCTCAGGATTGGCTCTTCAATGATACCACTTGGGCTTGTCTCACCATGCATACCACGAGGGGTTGCCATCACCCGGCCAGACCAGCAACAGATAAAATGACGCCTTTATGGCTGTACGCACGTGGTCCACATCTCCCGACACCTCTTCAATCGGTTTCAATCACCCCACAAACGTAGGTGTGGTGTCACAATAACGCTATGCCCACCAGCCATGTACTACCTTGGTCCTGGTTTATTCGTCACTTTCGTAATTTTGTGTCAAAGTTTGACGATGGAGTTAACTAAGAAAATAATAATGCATGCCATCAAATATTATATTGTTTGATTTGTATTTAAACATAGTTTCCAATTATGTTATTTTTGTTCTGTGTAAGTTATATTTTGTTAGTTAAAATTACTGTCAAAGTATGACACTAAATACGAGGAGGACTAATAAATCAGGACGGAGATAGTATGTACGTAGAGTCACATTAGGCCTTTGGTCCAACGTAATCAGGGCCCCTTGCCCTCGCTCACCTTCAGCCTCCACATTATTTTGTTGATGTATTCTAGGAGAAGATCAACTCTAGACGATTGTTCACGCACTCAACACAAGGCCGGTTGCTCGACGTTTCCTTTCAGTCTGTATATAAGATTTGGTCAAACTTAAATTTTATAAACTTTGACTAACTTTATAAAAAAATATGAACATCTACAACACTATAAAATTAATTTAGTGACGCCACCACCCTCTACACAACTAAAAATGCCATCCCTCGAAAAAAAGCTAAAAATGCCATCAAAATCGGTCAAACGGCCACCCTCTTTCAGCGAATGTTCGCTAGGGAACATTACCGACAAACAAAGGCCGTTTGTCCGTTCCTTGTTTCCTTTATTTCTTGGCACCAAAGAAAACCAGCTTTATTTTCTTCCCTAAAATAGAAGAGGAAAAACACAGCTACTAGCTTTCTAAATGTGCGATGCCATGCGAAATCCCTCTAATGTTGTATGGCATGAATTCTTTCCTTTCTTCAAAACGATTGGATTAAGCTCAATCAGAAAAGAAATTACGTAAGCTATTCATCATACTCCAAAACAAAGAAAACAATGGAAAGTCATTGCAAAGAAAATGGACACTCAAAGCGCACGTAATACGTCCGGCCTACCTTTATCGTCCAACGTGGTATCCCATCAGTCTGTACACGCTCCCGGTCGTCCGACATCCCGAAAACCAAGGGACATTTGCGGGCGTCTGGAGCGCCGCCACGTGTGTGTCTGACACCCCTCAATTCCTCGAAATAAAAAAGAAAGATGAAGGACTTCATTTGCATGTTGGAGCTAGCTACTTGAATATCCCACGTCCTCGCCAATGCCCCTCAATTCCTCCGAGGCCCAAATGCCCAACGGCCACATCTCGTCCAGCTGGGCCGCATCGGGATATGAGGACAGACGTGTTGGCCACCGTGTGCTTCTTCTCTTACGGGACGCAGCTCCGACCAAATCCGGCGGGGAGTCAGCCACGCTCATGTTCAAAAGTATATGGGAAGCTCGTGATTTTTTTGGAGAGAGACAACAAGACTATGCTGTGTATTTTTATTAATATTAAAATAAATAGTACAAAGAGGAAGCTTCGGATTTAGCAAAACCATCTCTTACCATAGATTTATTTCTATTTTTTCAAGGAAAACTTTCAAATTTCATATTCAATCATGGTAGTACAACGAACATTAGAAATAATAAAAATTGCATCCAGATCCGTAGATTCGGGACGCCACTTGTGGCTGTTTAATACCCTCGTTTCACACTTGCCACTTCCCGTTTTAGTTTAGTAGTTGAACAAAAGTTGGTAACACACATCAAAAAGAAAATCACCACACCACCAAACAAAACTACCCCACCATCATGCACACGTCCCTCAAAAGAAAGAAAAGAAAAACATGACGCACATGTCCCTCAGGATTGGCTCTTCAATGATACCACTTGGGCTTGTCTCACCATGCATACCACGAGGGGTTGCCATCACCCGGCCAGACCAGCAACAGATAAAATGACGCCTTTATGGCTGTACGTACGTGGTCCACATCTCCCGACACCTCTTCAATCGGTTTCAATCACCCCACAAACGTAGGTGTGGTGTCACAATAACGCTATGCCCACCAGCCATGTACTACCTTGGTCCTGGTTTATTCGTCACTTTCGTAATTTTGTGTCAAAGTTTGACGATGGAGTTAACTAAGAAAATAATAATGCATGTCATCAAATATTATATTGTTTGATTTGTATTTAAACATAGTTTCCAATTATGTTATTTTTGTTCTGCGTAAGTTATATTTTATTAGTTAAAATTAGTGTCAAAGTATGATACTAAATATGAGGAGGACTAATAAATCAGGACGGAGATAGTATGTACGTAGAGTCACATTAGGCCTTTGGTCCACCGTAATCAGGGCCCCTTGCCCTCGCTCACCTTCAGCCTCCACATTATTTTGTTGATGTATTCTAGGAGAAGATCAACTCTAGACGATTGTTCACGCACTCAACACAAGGCCGGTTGCTCGACGTTTCCTTTCAGTCTGTATATAAGATTTGGTCAAACTTAAATTTTATAAACTTTGACTAACTTTATAAAAAAATATGAACATCTACAACACTGGAAAATTAATTTCATGACGCCACCACCCTCTACACAACTAAAAATGCCATCCCTAAAAAAAAGCTAAAAATGCCATCAAAATCGGTCAAACGGCCACCCTCTTTCAGCGAATGTTCGCTAGGGAACATTACCGACAAAAAAAGGCCGTTTGTCCATTCCTTGTTTCCTTTATTTCTTGGCACCAAACAAAACCAGCTTTATTTTCTACCCTAAAATAGAAGAGGAAAAACACAGCTACTAGCTTTCTAAACGTGCGATGCCATGTGAAATCCCTCTAATGTTGTATGGCATGAATTCTTTCCTTTCTTCAAAACGATTGGATTAAGCTCAATCAGAAAAGAAATTACGTAAGCTATTCGTCATACTCCAAAACAAAGAAAATAATGGAAAGTCATTGCAAAGAAAATGGACACTCAAAGAGCACGTAATACGTCCGGCCTACCTTTATCATCCAACGTGGTATCCCATCAGTCCGGACACGCTCCCGGTTGTCCGACATCCCGAAAACCAAGGGACATTTGCGGGCGTCTGGACCGCCGCCACGTGTGTGTCTGACACCCCTCAATTCCTCGAAATAAAAAAGACAGATGAAGGACTTCATTTGCATGTTGGAGCTAGCTACTTGAATATTCCACGTCCTCGCCAATGCCCCTCAACTCCTCCGAGGCCCAAATGCCCAACGGCCACATCTCGTCCAGCTGGGCCGCATCGGGATATGAGGACAGACGCGTTGGCCACCGTGTGCTTCTTCTCTTACGGGACGCAGCTCCGACCAAATCCGGCGGGGAGTCAGCCACGCTCATGCTCAAAAATATATGGGAAGCTCGTAACTTTTTTTGGAGAGAGACAACAAGACTATGCTGTGTATTTTTATTAATATTAAAATAAATAGTACAAAGAGGAAGCTTCGGATTTAGCAAAACCATCTGTTAACATAGATTTATTTCTATTGTTTCAAGGAAAACTTTCATTTTTTTCATATTCAATCATGGTAGTACAACGAACATTAGAAATAATAAAAATTGCATCCAGATCCGTAGATTCGGGACGCCACTTGTGGCTGTTGAATCCCCTCGTTTCACACTTGCCACTTTCTGTTTTAGTTTAGTAGTTGAACAAAA
Organism: Aegilops umbellulata; assembly: GCA_032464435.1. Lineage (NCBI taxonomy): Eukaryota > Viridiplantae > Streptophyta > Magnoliopsida > Poales > Poaceae > Aegilops > Aegilops umbellulata. Next base: position 663,513,497 of record CP136060.1, read on the forward strand.
GTTGGTAACACACATCAAAAAGAAAATCACCACACCACCAAACAAAACTACCCCACCATCATGCACACGTCCCTCAAAAGAAAGAAAAGAAAAACATAACGCACATGTCCCTCAGGATTGGCTCTTCAATGATACCACTTGGGCTTGTCTCACCATGCATACCACGAGGGGTTGCCATCACCCGGCCAGACCAGCAACAGATAAAATGACGCCTTTATGGCTATACGCACGTGGTCCACATCTCCCGACACCTCTTCAATCGGTTTCAATCACCCCACAAACGTAGGTGTGGTGTCACAATAACGCTATGCCCACCAGCCATGTACTACCTTGGTCCTGGTTTATTCGTCACTTTCGTAATTTTGTGTCAAAGTTTGACGATGGAGTTAACTAAGAAAATAATAATGCATGCCATCAAATATTATATTGTTTGATTTGTATTTAAACATAGTTTCCAATTATGTTATTTTTGTTCTGTGTAAGTTATATTTTGTTAGTTAAAATTACTGTCAAAGTATGACACTAAATACGAGGAGGACTAATAAATCAGGACGGAGATAGTATATACGTAGAGTCACATTAGGCCTTTGGTCCACCGTAATCAGGGCCCCTTGCCCTCGCTCGCCTTTAGCCTCCACATTATTTTGTTGATGTATTCTAGGAGAAGATCAACTCTAGACGATTGTTCACGCACTCAACACAAGGCCGGTTGCTCGACGTTTCCTTTCAGTCTGTATATAAGATTTGGTCAAACTTAAATTTTATAAACTTTGACTAACTTTATAAAAAAATATGAACATCTACAACACTATAAAATTAATTTAGTGACGCCACCACCCTCTACACAACTAAAAATGCCATCCCTCGAAAAAAAGCTAAAAATGCCATCAAAATCGGTCAAACGGCCACCCTCTTTCAGCGAATGTTCGCTAGGGAACATTACCGACAAACAAAGGCCGTTTGTCCGTTCCTTGTTTCCTTTATTTCTTGGCACCAAAGAAAACCAGCTTTATTTTCTTCCCTAAAATAGAAGAGGAAAAACACAGCTACTAGCTTTCTAAATGTGCGATGCCATGCGAAATCCCTCTAATGTTGTATGGCATGAATTCTTTCCTTTCTTCAAAACGATTGGATTAAGCTCAATCAGAAAAGAAATTACGTAAGCTATTCATCATACTCCAAAACAAAGAAAACAATGGAAAGTCATTGCAAAGAAAATGGACACTCAAAGCGCACGTAATACGTCCGGCCTACCTTTATCGTCCAACGTGGTATCCCATCAGTCTGTACACGCTCCCGGTCGTCCGACATCCCGAAAACCAAGGGACATTTGCGGGCGTCTGGAGCGCCGCCACGTGTGTGTCTGACACCCCTCAATTCCTCGAAATAAAAAAGAAAGATGAAGGACTTCATTTGCATGTTGGAGCTAGCTACTTGAATATCCCACGTCCTCGCCAATGCCCCTCAATTCCTCCGAGGCCCAAATGCCCAACGGCCACATCTCGTCCAGCTGGGCCGCATCGGGATATGAGGACAGACGTGTTGGCCACCGTGTGCTTCTTCTCTTACGGGACGCAGCTCCGACCAAATCCGGCGGGGAGTCAGCCACGCTCATGTTCAAAAGTATATGGGAAGCTCGTGATTTTTTTGGAGAGAGACAACAAGACTATGCTGTGTATTTTTATTAATATTAAAATAAATAGTACAAAGAGGAAGCTTCGGATTTAGCAAAACCATCTCTTACCATAGATTTATTTCTATTTTTTCAAGGAAAACTTTCAAATTTCATATTCAATCATGGTAGTACAACGAACATTAGAAATAATAAAAATTGCATCCAGATCCGTAGATTCGGGACGCCACTTGTGGCTGTTTAATACCCTCGTTTCACACTTGCCACTTCCCGTTTTAGTTTAGTAGTTGAACAAAAGTTGGTAACACACATCAAAAAGAAAATCACCACACCACCAAACAAAACTACCCCACCATCATGCACACGTCCCTCAAAAGAAAGAAAAGAAAAACATGACGCACATGTCCCTCAGGATTGGCTCTTCAATGATACCACTTGGGCTTGTCTCACCATGCATACCACGAGGGGTTGCCATCACCCGGCCAGACCAGCAACAGATAAAATGACGCCTTTATGGCTGTACGTACGTGGTCCACATCTCCCGACACCTCTTCAATCGGTTTCAATCACCCCACAAACGTAGGTGTGGTGTCACAATAACGCTATGCCCACCAGCCATGTACTACCTTGGTCCTGGTTTATTCGTCACTTTCGTAATTTTGTGTCAAAGTTTGACGATGGAGTTAACTAAGAAAATAATAATGCATGTCATCAAATATTATATTGTTTGATTTGTATTTAAACATAGTTTCCAATTATGTTATTTTTGTTCTGCGTAAGTTATATTTTATTAGTTAAAATTAGTGTCAAAGTATGATACTAAATATGAGGAGGACTAATAAATCAGGACGGAGATAGTATGTACGTAGAGTCACATTAGGCCTTTGGTCCACCGTAATCAGGGCCCCTTGCCCTCGCTCACCTTCAGCCTCCACATTATTTTGTTGATGTATTCTAGGAGAAGATCAACTCTAGACGATTGTTCACGCACTCAACACAAGGCCGGTTGCTCGACGTTTCCTTTCAGTCTGTATATAAGATTTGGTCAAACTTAAATTTTATAAACTTTGACTAACTTTATAAAAAAATATGAACATCTACAACACTGGAAAATTAATTTCATGACGCCACCACCCTCTACACAACTAAAAATGCCATCCCTAAAAAAAAGCTAAAAATGCCATCAAAATCGGTCAAACGGCCACCCTCTTTCAGCGAATGTTCGCTAGGGAACATTACCGACAAAAAAAGGCCGTTTGTCCATTCCTTGTTTCCTTTATTTCTTGGCACCAAACAAAACCAGCTTTATTTTCTACCCTAAAATAGAAGAGGAAAAACACAGCTACTAGCTTTCTAAACGTGCGATGCCATGTGAAATCCCTCTAATGTTGTATGGCATGAATTCTTTCCTTTCTTCAAAATGATTGGATTAAGCTCAATCAGAAAAGAAATTACGTAAGCTATTCGTCATACTCCAAAACAAAGAAAATAATGGAAAGTCATTGCAAAGAAAATGGACACTCAAAGAGCACGTAATACGTCCGGCCTACCTTTATCATCCAACGTGGTATCCCATCAGTCCGGACACGCTCCCGGTTGTCCGACATCCCGAAAACCAAGGGACATTTGCGGGCGTCTGGACCGCCGCCACGTGTGTGTCTGACACCCCTCAATTCCTCGAAATAAAAAAGACTGATGAAGGACTTCATTTGCATGTTGGAGCTAGCTACTTGAAAATTCCACGTCCTCGCCAATGCCCCTCAACTCCTCCGAGGCCCAAATGCCCAACGGCCACATCTCGTCCAGCTGGGCCGAGTCGGGATATGAGGACAGACGCGTTGGCCACCGTGTGCTTCTTCTCTTACGGGACGCAGCTCTGACCAAATCCGGCGGGGAGTCAGCCACGCTCATGTTCAAAAATATATGGGAAGCTCGTGATTTTTTTTGGAGAAAGACAACAAGACTATGCTGTGTATTTTTATTAATATTAAAATAAATAGTACAAAGAGGAAGCTTCGGATTTAGCAAAACCATCTGTTACCATAGATTTATTTCTATTGTTTCAAGGAAAACTTTCAATTTTTCATATTCAATCATGGTAGTACAACGAACATTAGAAATAATAAAAATTGCATCCATATCCGTAGATTCGGGGCGCCACTTGTGGCTGTTGAATCCCCTCGTTTCACACTTGCCACTTTCCGTTTTAGTTTAGTAGTGGAACAAAAGTTGGTAACACACATCAAAAAGAAAATCACCACACCACCAAACAAAACTACCCCACCATCATGCACACGTCCCTCAAAAGAAAGAAAAGAAAAACATAACGCACATGTCCCTCAGGATTGGCTCTTCAATGATACCACTTGGGCTTGTCTCACCATGCATACCACGAGGGGTTGCCATCACCCGGCCAGACCAGCAACAGATAAAATGACGCCTTTATGGCTGTACGTACGTGGTCCACATCTCCCGACACCTCTTCAATCGGTTTCAATCACCCCACAAACGTAGGTGTGGTGTCACAATAACGCTATGCCCACCAACCATGTACTACCTTGGTCCTGGTTTATTCGTCACATCGTAATTTTGTGTCAAAGTTTGACGATGGAGTTAACTAAGAAAATAATAATGCATGCCATCAAATATTATATTGTTTGATTTGTATTTAAACATAGTTTCCAATTATGTTATTTTTGATCTGTGTAAGTTATATTTTATTAGTTAAAATTAGTGTCAAAGTATGACACTAAATACGAGAAGGACTAATAAATCAGGACGGAGATAGTATGTACGTAGAGTCACATTAGGCCTTTGGTCCACCGTAATCAGGGCCCCTTGCCCTCGCTCACCTTCAGCCTCCACATTATTTTGTTGATGTATTCTAGGAGAAGATCAACTCTAGACGATTGTTGACGCACTCAACACAAGGCCGGTTGCTCGACGTTTCCTTTCAGTTTGTATATAAGATTTGGTCAAAATTAAATTTTATAAACTTTGACTAACTTTATAAAAAAAACATGAATATCTACAACACTAGAAAATTAATTTCATGATGCCACCACCCTCTACACAACTATAAATGCCATCCCTCAAAAAAAAGCTAAAAATGCCATCAAAATCGGTCAAACGGCCACCCTCTTTCAGCGAATGTTCGCTAGGGAACATTACCGACAAAAAAAGGCCGTTTGTCCGTTCCTTGTTTCCTTTATTTCTTGGCACCAAACAAAACCAGCTTTATTTTCTTCCCTAAAATAGAAGAGGAAAAACACAGCTACTAGCTTTCTAAACGTGCGACGCCATGCGAAATCCCTCTAATGATGTATGGCATGAATTCTTTCCTTTCTTCAAAACGATTGGATTAAGCTCAATCAGAAAAGAAATTACGTAAGCTATTCGTCATACTCCAAAACAAACAAAATAATGGAAAGTCATTGCAAAGAAAATGGACACTCAAAGAGCACGTAATACGTCCGGCCTACCTTTATCGTCCAACGTGGTATCCCATCAGTCCGGACACGCTCCCGGTTGTCCGACATCCCGAAAACCAAGGGACATTTGCGGGCGTCTGGACCGCCGCCACGTGTGTGTCTGACACCCCTCAATTCCTCGAAATAAAAAAGACAGATGAAGGACTTCATTTGCATGTTGGAGCTAGCTACTTGAATATTCCACGTCCTCGCCAATGCCCCTCAACTCCTCCGAGGCCCAAATGCCCAACGGCCACATCTCGTCCAGCTGGGCCGCATCGGGATATGAGGACAGACGCGTTGGCCACCGTGTGCTTCTTCTCTTACGGGACGCAGCTCCGACCAAATCCGGCAGGGAGTCAGCCACGCTCATGTTCAAAAATATATGGGAAGCTCGTGATTTTTTTTGGAGAAAGACAACAAGACTATGCTGTGTATTTTTATTAATATTAAAATAAATAGTACAAAGAGGAAGCTTCGGATTTAGCAAAACCATCTGTTACCATAGATTTATTTCTATTGTTTCAAGGAAAACTTTCAATTTTTCATATTCAATCATGGTAGTACAACGAACATTAGAAATAATAAAAATTGCATCCTGATCCGTAGATTCGGGGCGCCACTTGTGGCTGTTGAATCCCCTCGTTTCACACTTGCCACTTTCCGTTTTAGTTTAGTAGTTGAACAAAAGTTGGTAACACACATCAAAAAGAAAATCACCACACCACCAAACAAAACTACCCCACCATCATGCACACGTCGCTCAAAAGAAAGAAAAGAAAAACATAACGCACATGTCCCTCAGGATTGGCTCTTCAATGATACCACTTGGGCTTGTCTCACCATGCATACCACGAGGGGTTGCCATCACCCGGCCAGACCAGCAACAGATAAAATGACGCCTTTATGGCTGTACGTACGTGGTCCACATCTCCCGACACCTCTTCAATCGGTTTCAATCACCCCACAAACGTAGGTGTGGTGTCACAATAACACTATGCCCACGAGCCATGTACTACCTTGGTCCTGGTTTATTCGTCACTTTCGTAATTTTGTGTCAAAGTTTGCCGATGGAGTTAACTAAGAAAATAATAAGATTTTTCACGCACTCAACACGCGGCCGGTTGCGTCACGCACTCAACACGCGGCCGGTTGCTCGACGTTTTTTTTTTCAGTCTGTATATAAGATTTGGTCAAAATTAAATTTTATAAACTTTGACTAACTTTATAAAAAAAATATGAACATCTACAATACTAGAAAATTAATTTCATGATGCATCTAATCATATTTTTGAATGTTGATATCTTTTCCTACAAACCTAGTCAAACTTTACAAAGTTTGATTTTGATCAAATCTTATATGCAAACTAAAAAGAAACCGAGGGAGTAGTAGTACTGGCTGCCCGCGCATGCCTGTGAGTCCATCACTAGCACGACCTATAGATTTTTGTTGCAGCTAACATTTAAGATTTAATACGGCAAATTGGCTGGGGCACCATTAATTAGGACTGGTGGGGGAACAACTCGGCAGTGCGGCTCGGAATTCAATCGCTTCATTGAATATTTTCTTGGAAAGTCCGCCACCGCCTGTGGGTGCTCCTGCCTGGCTTCCCCGATTTTTTACATACATAGGCATTTTTTGTTTTTAAGCTTTCATCCTAGAAAATGACAATTGACGCCCTGAAAAACCGTCACCTCCACACAACTAAAAATGCCATCCCTCGAAAAAAAAGCTAAAAATGCCATCAAAATCGGTCAAACGGCCACCCTCTTTCAGCGAATGTTCGCTAGGGAACATTATCGACAAACAAAGGCCGTCTGTTCGTTCCTTGTTTCCTTTATTCACTAGTAGAAAAAGGGTCAAACATGATGCACATTAGTGCCGGTTTCAACGGCTAGCCGGGCCGCTTTCATTAGTACCGGTTCCTGGCGAACCTTTAGCACCGGTTCGTGCCACGAACCGGTACTAATGAGAGTGGTGGCAGGATGTTTTCAGACTGGGGCCCCTCCAGCCCCTTTAGTACCGGTTCTTGGCACGAACCGGTACTAAAGGTCGTCCTACATAAACCCTTCGTCCACCCGATCTCGCTCTGTTCTTCCCCTTTCCCCTCTCCTCTCTGTTCTTCCCCTCTTCCTCTCGACATCATCACACATTTTGCCCAAAATTTGTCAAGATTTGAAGGCCCCCATCCATTCAAATGATCACAAAGGTTAGCAACTTTGTCCTTTCATCTCTCATTACTAGATTAGCTCTTGCAATGCTTTATATAGTGATTAATTTGTGAGTTTAGTAATTTGGGAGGAAATATATCTATGTGCTAGTATTTGATTTATATGCAATTTGAGGTCAAAAATAACACTTAGTTTGCATATGTAGGTGTGGTTTACTTAGTTCCTTCTAAATCTCCGTCGTAACCACCGTCGATCGCCCGCACCGTCCCGTCCCCGGCACCACCTTGTGGTGAGCTTGTTCATGAAATTTTATATAAAAATTGATGTTTGTGTGATTTGGATATATAGTTACTCGTATAATTATCTTACCCGTATGTTGTTTGTTATACATATAGTGCCATGGTTTTGATATCCGTCCCCGTCGGCCCTCGTCTTTGTTATGATTCGGATGTGGTATATATATTCTCTTTTAAAACTAGTTGCATTTCGTGTTTATGACAAATTATGCCCATCAAGTTGACATAGATATTTTTTCTAGGAGGTATGTGAACCGGAAATTCCAACCGACCCTATTGTCGAGAGGTTAAATTTAGTTGAAAGAGAAAATGAGTACTTCAAAGAAAAATTGAAAAGAATTGAGGGGGAGAAGATGGAATTGGAGTTGCATGTTGCCGATGTCGTCGATGATCACAAGATCAAGATGGAGAAAATGCGCTTGAAGATTAGAAAGATTAGAAAATATGCCATCGATAGTGAGGCTTGGTATCATTATGCTCTTTGATCTATTGTTACCTTAGATGCGATCTTGATCGCATTTGTTGTTGCATTTAAATGCTTTAGCTAGAGAGTTATTTGTTTGTTGCATATTTAAGTGTTGTATGAACTTGTATTAATTTGGTCTATTCGGTGTTGTGTAATGAAGATGAGCCGGCAATGGATGTATGGTGACCGATGCTCTCCCCAGTTCGTTGAGGGCGTGCATACTTTTCTGCTTGCGCTGAGGCAAACAAGCGGGCGGATGGTTTTATGCCTTGTCCATGTGCTGGCTGTAAGAATGACAATAATGGATCTCAACAATCTTGCGTATGCAGACGAACCATTCGTCCTAGCCAATGATGTGGCACAGGTTTTCTATGTGAAGGACATGTCTACCAAGCCAAGAAAAAGAAAAGATAAGGAAGCGAATGCATCGTACGATGAGCCAAAGCGGCACATAGTTCTTTCTGGGAAGAGAAACATCGTGGGAGTGGATGAAAAGACAGACAAGTCAGAAGATTATGAAAAGTTTGATGAAATTGCTCCATTCACAGTGAATATTGACCCGAGCATCCCGTTAAATGATGAAGTTTTTCCATGGTTACGGCGCAAAGGGACACACGCGAAGAAAAAATTTCACACCCAAGGATCTGGGATGTGATCGGCTTCACTATCATCACTTTCTTCTGTGTTTCACACCCAGAAGGGAATCTCTGTAATAGTTAGGGTAGTTAATTATGTGTTTTGGCATTTGAAACGCGAAGAAAATTTATGTGCAAACAAATTCTTTCATGCCTTTACTGATTTTTAAAGTTAAGTTATTCACAAACTAGTGATTCACACTAATTTCAAATAATTCAAAATTTAAACTATTCAAATTTGAAAACTACGGGCACTAACAGAAAGTTTGTAATTTTTTGTACCTAAAGCAAAAATATTCAAAAAGAAACTCTAAATACACAAAAAAACAACTCAAAAATAAATAAACCAAAAAAATTAAAAAAAAGCCCGCCTACTAGGCCAGAGCGGCTTGCATACGACTAGAAACCCAACTTGTTGTTGGGCCAGGATGCAGGCCCGCAAAGGCCCAGTAGGCCCACAGGGCAGCATAGAACATGTAGGCCCAGTAGGCCTGCTTTGGAGAGGAGCTCGAGAGAGCTACCGCACGGGGGTTTATAAACAAGTGCGGTCGCCCCTCGGCTAGCGAGGTGGGACTAAACTTGCCGCACCGCACCTGTGCCAGCGCACCCCCTTTAGTACCGGTTCGTGGCACCAACCGGTACTAAAGGGGGGGCTTTCGTACCGGTTGGAGCCACCACCCGGTACTAAAGGGGGGGCGGTTCCCGCCGCTTGGCCTAGCCAAAACAGGCCTTTAGTACCGGTTGGTGGCTCCAACCGGTACTAAAGGTGCCTTCTATATATACAACACTTCGAAAAAATCCATTCTCCCTCTGTTTCTTCCTCTGTTTCCCCATTGAAACACCGCCCGCGCGCCCCGATCGATCGATGCCGTCGCCGTCGCCGCCCCCGTCCCCGTCGCGCCGTCCCCGCGTCGCCGCCCCCGCGTCACGCCCCGGCCCGTCGCCGCCCCGGCCGTCGCCTCGCCGTCGCCGTCGCCCCGCTATGAGCTCTCCCCCTCTAACCCCTCTCCCTCGCCCCCGGCGGCCACCATGGGCGCCGCCCCTCCCCTAGCCCATACACACACACACACAAGCATGATGAACACACAAACACACACACACGTACATATGTATGAATTAATGCATGTATATATTAGTATATACGTATTTTGTATGTTTAATTAGTTTAGATTTTTTAGATTATTATTTTTTCACTAGTATATATGTATGAATGCATGTTAGATGGATATAATTAGTGTTTAATTAGTATGGAAATTTTTTATATAATGTTGTTTTTCAGTTTTTTAATGGATGTATAGAAGTTGTGTTTTCTGTTTTTAGTGTTAGAATTTTGACATATGCAATGATAGCATAATTAGTGTTATATAGAAATGTTAGAAACTTTAGTTATCAAAATCCAATAATTAAAAAAATATTACTTTTTGCGGGCATATAGCTAGTATTTGTTCTCGACGATGCCCGGCCCGCATCCTCGCCGTCGACCCGTCAGCGACGACGTCCGGCTGATCCATGTCCGGGACTGGGCTCCGTCGGGCTGGCACTGGGAGGTGCTGCCTGGAGGGGTGCGCCGCTTGATGAGGATCCCGACCCCGGGTCCCGTCGTCGACCCTGATCTCGTTTGGTGGCGTTCGCGTGGGCCAGTTTCGGTGCGGAGGGAGCCGGCCCTGCCGGAGGTGGTACGTCGCCGTGTCAGGGAGGAGGACGAGCACGTCCATCGCTACATGGCTGCGTTAGAGGGCGGCAGGTTCTCCAATACCTGGCAGTTTCTTCAGGGATCTCACTTCAGCTATGATCCTGTGAGGGTTCCTTCGCTTTGGGTGTCTACCGCCCGCGCCGCAGGAACCACGAGTGTCCTAGATTCTTCTGTAGTATTCGATCTTTATTAATTAGCTACCTAGCTAGCCAGTGATGTATTAGATATATAATATTCGAGACGATATATTCGAGATTACATATTATTCGAGACGATGTATTCGAGATTATAGATATTATTCGAGACGATGTATGCGAGATTATATCTATTATTCGACACGATGTAATTTGAATACTAAATTGTTTTATATTTCTTTTGGATTAGTTAAATAAAAGTTATGGCGGACAATACCGGCAGAGAGGGAGAACAGGCCATGTTCGATATGATACGCCATCCTCGCGGGCCAGATGATGATCATAATGAAGAAGATTATGACGGCTCTGAATTTCTAAACAACACCGGGGAGGGTGATATGATATTCGATCGCGACGACCGAATTGATGAAGTCATGAACTATGATTATGATGATGACGAACAAAATGTTGATCTTGAAACAACAAAGACCAGCGAGGTATATATATTTATAGAAGCTGGCATCTGGTGATCATCACATGTTTTAAATGACTTGAACATATATTAACAAATTGATATTTCTTCTTTCAGTCATCCGGATCGAGCAAATCTTCAGACAACAGAACGAAACGATGCCCGAACAAAAAGTTGAAGGAGGGCGTAAAGTACAATATCGAGGCAATCAGACCTAATGGCGAACCATTAGCGCCTAAGAAGATTGCTGACAAGTTCGTTCCCCAGTGCGGAGTTCTTGTGAAGGACCAACTCCCGATCTCCCTTCAAGAATGGAGAGAGCCAGCAAAGCCACGTCCAAATGTTACTTTTGTCGACAACAGACAAAAAGGTCTGCTTTGGAATATTCTCATGGAACATTTCACCCTACCAGATCATTTCACAAAAGCAGATGTGCAGAAAGTCAAGGACGCTGCTCTTAGGAAGATGGCGGTTGCATTCAAGAACCACAAGAATCGTGTATGGGACAAGTACGTCAAGGGAGGAAGGAAGACTCCAGTATTCGAGGGAACACTAGAGAACCAAAGTGCTCATTGAGACGATTTCGTGAAATTCAAGGATTCAGAATTAGCTAAGGAACGGTCGAGAATAAACAAGAAGAATGCTGAAAAGAGGATAAGTTCCATAAGCTGGGGCCAGGTGGCTATGCGGAGGCAATGCCTAAGTGGGATAAGTCTGAGAAAGAGATGGAGGATGGAGGTGTCACTTCGGTTACTAAGAGCTGGCCCCCCAGGTGCAGGACTTGGTTCTATGCGCATGGGGGGAGTTGGACCCGAAGACAGGCAAAGTTTCGACGAAGGCATGTCTAAACGGAGCCGACGATGCGCTACTTGTTACAATAGAAGAGGCTCGATCGGGGGTGTTCCAGCCCAACAGAGAGAACGACGAGCTTACGCGTGCCCTGGGAAATCCTGAACACCCGGGAAGAACACGAGGCAAGGGCGCTATTCCGTGGTATGAGGGGTTTTCAGACTGGAACGCCGACTACAGAACCCGTGCGAGAAAGAAGATTGCGGAGGAGAAGAAGAGGAAGATGGAGGAGGAGCAGAGGAAGCGGGACTATGAACGCCTTCAAGGCCTAGAAGCAAGTCAAGCGGACTTGGCAGTCAAATTCCAGCGGCAGCAGGAGCAGATCGACTCACTTAGCCAGCAAAGGGGGTCTCAGCAGCTACAGCAGCTAGCGGATGATCCAGCATTGGATAGCACCGCCCCATCCATGCCGAGAAGCAGCGTGGGTTTTGCCCCGTTTGACGCAATGCTGGATAGATACCATGTGGATGACATCACGGAGAACACTAACTGCGAGCTACACTTCAAAATGAAGAACATATCCATGAAGGTGGCGGACGCCGTTGCTTTTTCAAATCTCCCCGAGGCAACCTTCCATTGCAACCCGATTCTAGCGGGCTATGCTCGTGTCGTGGTTGATGAGTTGGTGGACCCATATTCAGTGCTACAGCTTGACATTCCTGGAGGTGACGACGAGCACACACTCGGAGAGGCCATACATCATGTCAGCCTATGGAGAAAGGATTGCATCGTCTTTCGAAAGCCACCGACACCGCGTCACCCGACTCCTCGTCGAAGTCCGCCACCGAGTCAACAGACTCCCGCTCCTCCAAGTCCACCAACGCCTAAGTAATTAAGTAGTACTAGCTATCTAGCTAGCTGCCATCTCTTTAATTATCATGCTTGATTAATTATTATCTGATCAAATTCCATTCTCGTAAAGGCCCTGAAGCAGGCGCAGGGGATTGATCTGTGTGCATTCTGCGTTTGCGAGAACATTCGCATGATGACGTCCGAAACGAGCAGATCTCGAAGACAGGAATCGGTACGTTTGTGAGAACACTATTCACAATTTTTACACCATTATCGATATCTAGTCACACAACTAATACACATGCATATTGATCTCCTTCTTAACAGTTCATACAGGTGCGGGACAAGCTCCTAGATACGGAGCGCGTACAAGCACTTCAAGAGGAAATAGCGGGATTTTTGCTCGACCAGGTCATAAATCCGAAGGGAGAATACTATTACCCGCTACCGCCCCCATGAACCACTTCCAATTGTCATCATGCTCCGAGGGCACCAATTAGGCTAATGCCACTGGCGTCGAAGGCAACATGTAGGATAAAATGTATGTAGCAATGCATGTGTGTATGTGTGAATTAATATGGTGGTTTGTGAGACATTTGATGATATATATATATATATATATATATATATATATATATATATATATATATATATATATATATATATATATATATATATATATATATGCATAACGTGTACAATGTGTAGTATCGTAAAATACCAGCAAACGAAAAAAAATTAAAATGGAAAACACAAAATAAAATGAAAAAGAAATCATAAAACCAAAAAAAAACCAAACCTTGTAGTACCGGTTGGTGTTACCAACCGGTACTAAAGGGCTCCCGCCCCCCGGAGCTGGCTCGTGCCACTTGGTTGCCCTTTAGCACCGGTACGTGCCAAACCGGTACTAAAAGGGGGGGGGGGGGCTTTAGTGCCCACACTTTAGTGCCGGTTATAGAATCGGCACTAAAGGGCCTTACGAACCGGTGCTATTGTCCGATTCTGCACTAGTGATTTCTTGGCACCAAACAAAACCAGCTTTATTTTCTTTCCTAAAATAGAAGAGGAAAAACACAGCTACTAGCTTTCTAAACGTGCGATCCCATGCGAAATCCCTCTAATGTTGTATGGCATGAATTCTTTCCTTTCTTCAAAACGATTGGATTAAGCTCAATCAGAAAAGAAATTACGTGAAATTACGTAAGCTATTCGTCATACTCCAAAACAAAGAAAATAATGGAAAGTCATTGCAAAGAAAATGGACACTCAAAGAGCACGTAATACGTCCGGCCTACCTTTATCGTCCAACGTGGTATCCCATCAGTCCGGACACGCTCCCGGTTGTCCGACATCCCGAAAACCAAGGGACATTTGCGGGCGTCTGGAGCGCCGCCATGTGTGTGTCTGACACCCCTCAATTCCTCGAAATAAAAAAGAAAGATGAAGGACTTCATTTGCATGTTGGAGCTAGCTACTTGAATATTCCACGTCCTCGCCAATGCCCCTCAATCCATCCGAGGCCCAAATGCCCAACGGCCACATCTTCGTCCAGCTGGGCCGCGTCGGGATATGAGGACAGACGCGTTGGCCACCGTGTGCTTCTTCTCTTACGGGACGCAGCTCCGACCAAATCCGGCGGGGAGTCAGCCACGCTCATGTTCAAAAATATATGGGAAGCTCGTGATTTTTTTTTGGAGAGAGACAACAAGACTATGCTGTGTATTTTTATTAATATTAAAATAAATAGTACAAAGAGGAAGCTTCGGATTTAGCAAAACCATCTGTTACCATAGATTTATTTCTATTGTTTCAAGGAAAACTTTCAATTTTTCATATTCAATCATGGTAGTACAACGCACATTAGAAATAATAAAAATTGCATCCAGATCCGTAGATTCGGGGCACCACTTGTGGCTGTTGAATCCCCTCGTTTCACACTTGCCACTTTCCGTTTTAGTTTAGTAGTTGAACAAAAGTTGGTAACACACATCAAAAAGAAAATCACCACACCACCAAACAAAACTACCCCACCATCATGCACACGTCCCTCAAAAGAAAGAAAAGAAAAACATAACGCACATGTCCCTCAGGATTGGCTCTTCAATGATACCACTTGGGCTTGTCTCACCATGCATACCACGAGGGGTTGCCATCACCCGGCCAGACCAGCAACAGATAAAATGACGCCTTTATGGCTGTACGTACGTGGTCCACATCTCCCGACACCTCTTCAATCGGTTTCAATCACCCCACAAACGTAGGTGTGGTGTCACAATAACGCTATGCCCACGAGCCATGTACTACCTTGGTCCTGGTTTATTCGCCACTTTCGTAATTTTGTGTCAAAGTTTGACGATGGAGTTAACTAAGAAAATAATAATGCATGCCATCAAATATTATATTGTTTGATTTGTATTTAAACATAGTTTCCAATTATGTTATTTTTGTTCTGTGTAAGTTATATTTTATTAGTTAAAATTAGTGCCAAAGTATGACACTAAATACGAGGAGGACTAATAAATCAGGACGGAGATAGTATGTACGTAGAGTCACATTAGGCCTTTGGTTCACCGTAATCAGGGCCCCTTGCCCTCGCTCACCTTCAGCCTCCACATTATTTTGTTGATGTATTGTAGGAGAAGATCAACTCTAGACGATTGTTCACGCACTCAACACAAGGCCGGTTGCTCGACATTTTTTTTCAGTCTATATATAAGATTTGGTCAAAATTAAATTTTATAAACTTTGACTAACTGTATGAAAAAAATATGAACATCTACAGTACTAGAAAATTAATTTCATGATGCATCTAATAATATTTGTGAATGTTGATATCTTTTCCTACAAACCTAGTCAAACTTTACAAAGTTTGATTTCATGATGCATCTAATAATAATGCATGATGCATCTAATAATAATGCATGCCATAAAAAATTATATTGTTTGATTTGTATTTAAACATAGTTTACAATGATGTTATTTTTGTTATGTATAAGTTATATTTTATTAGTTAAAATCAGTGTCAAAGTATGACACTAAATATGAGGAGGACTAATAAACCATGACGGAGATAGTATGTACGTAGAGTCACATTAGGCCCACCCAAAGTGTCACCTGGGTCCCACCAAAAGGAAAACCTCCTGCGCAATTGCTCCCCGTGCCACATTAATGCCGGTCTAGAGCGGACACGACCTACAACTTGAGCTGGGATTGAAGTGGTGAGAGTGTCCAAACGCCGCGGCAAGTGCGATCTACACTGCCGTGCACCGCCTCCGCCAATTCGGCACTAAAATATGTCGAAAATGTCATGAATATGGCTTGGTTTGCATGAAAGTTGTCGGATTGGTTCAAATTTCATTTGAAATGTATGCATATGTCTGAGGTGCACGACTGGGTATCCGTCTCCCATATTCATGTTCATGGACACGTCCGTGGACAAATATTATGTCCATTTTAGGGGTCCTTGCTGGTGATGCCCTAACCCGACCATGCATGCATGGCCGGACAGATGCCAACCTCGGGCACGAGCCATATATGTAAATAGAGTCACATTCGGCTGGTCATATCCGGGAGTAACTTATACTACTACCTCCGTTCATGTTTATTAGGCCCCCTTCTTTTGGGCTAAAATTTGACCAGCAAATTTAACTAATAAAATGTAAATTATACGTCACAAACACTATACCTTCGGAAAGCTCTTTCAAATATGGATCCAAGAATATAATTTTTGTAGAATATATTTTCTATTTTATTCGTCATATGAATGATCAAAGTTGGCCTCAAAATATTAGGGGGCCTAATAAACCCACACGGAGGTAGTAGTGTCATGCATATGGCACTAGCTTAAATTACTACTACTTCTATCCTGGTTTATTGGTCATCATCGTATTTTATGCCAAAATTTGACCATAGATTTAACAGAAAAAATGTTAATGAATGTCGCCAAAATTTATATAATTGAATTCGTATTTGAACATAGTCTTTAATGATACTGTTTTTTGTGACATCCATTAAATAATTTTAATGAAATCCATGGTCAAAATTTGATACAAAATACTAAGGGGACGGGTAAACCAGGACGGAGGTAGTATGATAAGCACATTTCATATACACATCTTTTGTCCCTCAAATATACGGTTCATTGAGATATATTCATTCATTTCGTGCTATACTTATTGCATATTTGAATGAAAATCATATAAAGGGATCATTTACTTGTGGCTTGTTTCTTTTGCAAAAAAAGTGCGCTAAGGCACTATAATCGTCAAGATTTCTACTATGTGGCTAACGAGAAGAGAGAAGGGCATGAAAGAAATACGTCAAGGCCCTGAGCGTGAAGGAAAGAAGTAATCTACTTGGGAAGAAAGAAGAGAATTAGGAGGGCAAAATTGCAAAGTGGCAGATCTGATCGAGAGGGGTCAAATCCCTAGCCATCCCCTTCAATCCCCTTTGGGCCTGGCTACACACATCTCTCTCTCTCTCTCTCTCTCTCTCTCTCACCCTCCTTCTCCACCTCCGGCCGCCGCCACGGCCAGGCCGGCGTGGTGGTGCGCCTCCCGCCTCATTACCAATCCCCATCCACCACTCAGCGACCCATCCATCCACCGCGCCCTCTCTACCAGCCGCTGCATCACCACCAACACCACCGCGCCGCCGCCACAACACCACCACATCCAGCGCCTCCCTCCAGCCGGTGCGACCCTGCCTCGCCTTGCTTCTTCTTCCCCTCAACTTCCTGCTGCTACCTCTTCTTCTTCTTCTCTGAACCTCTCTCCTTCCCCTCGCTGCTGCTCCTCCTCTGAACCTGCTGCTGCTCCCAACCCCCTGCTGCTATCTCTCTCTACTTCCCCTGCTACCCTTCTTCTCTGAACCTACCTACTGCTGCTGCTGCTCTCTCTCTCTCTGATCTCAAATTTCTGTAATTTTGAGAAGTTTATTGTTCAGTACTTTGTAATATTCAGCATTGAGATGTTTTAGTAGATGTAATATTCAGATTTGGTAAAAGCTTGTAACCTGACAATTGTTCAGTTTCATACTTGTAAAATATAGTGCACTTTATTATGTGCTCTGACTAGTTAATGTCTAGTTGTTTGGATAATATTTAGTATGTGTGATATGCTCTGTGATATAGTAATCTTCTAGTATATGTGTGTGATCCCCTATGTGTATGTTTCTTGACATCTACTGTAATCTGTCATGTACTAGTAACTTTGCTATAGTCTAATTGATGTTCAGTTGTTAGTCTCTGTGCTAGCTATGTACCAGTGGCATTTATGCTTGTGATTTTCCAGTGAACTTGTTTAATTTCGGTTCATATGTTAGCACAAGTACCTTTGCTATATAAATATATATGTGTGTGCTTGTGATTTAAATAATCTGTTTTCTGTCCAGTAATTTTGTTTCTTCCCTTCTTCCCTTTTTTATACGCTTGTGTGTGTGTGTGTCTATATATATATATATATATATATATATATATATATATATATATCCATGTCTTTTGACTTCCCTTGTCACTGATGTCAGTATTTCAATTTCTCAAGCATTACGAAAATACCAAAAAGGAAGCAAGTAAAATCTGATCTAGCTTTAGACTTGCATGGTCGCCGTCGCCTAGTCCCTGTGGAGAACACGACATCCGCAGTTTGGGCGTAAAAACCCCACTGTACTCTCAATTGATCATAGTACATTCATAATGCAAAGTAATATAATAGAAGTATCATCATTGTTCAGGAAAACGACAACCGGTAGCTGCTCCGTTGGCTTGGGAGTAACTATTAATCGGTGAATTGGCTTATTAACTGGTTTAATCTGTAAATATAAATAGGAACATGCCAACATATATCTAGTTTTTCAACTCGCGAACTTGTGGGCCGGGCCAAAGACACCTACGTCGGTTCCTTCAGGAGTCACCTTGGATTATTGCCCATGATGCATAAAAGGAAGATTTCAGAAGCCTTGTCATTAAAGACATTGACTTCTCTCCACCAGCTTATTTCAAATAGGACTCCAGTAATCGTAGGCCTCCGACAAGTTATACAAATAGAGGCTAGCCTAGTCGATAGAATAATCTAAACACATCTTAGATATGAGACACACACAACAATCCTGTGAGAGATCACCTATAGTTTGTACTCGATCCCAAATAAATACAAAGACAAGCAGGATGTAGAGTATATCTCTTCGAGAGTGTTCGAAACTAGGTAAAACCCCGTGTCCTTGTTACCATCGTTTCTAGACTATCGTCTCGGGACCCCTACCCTAGATTCGTTGGAATCGACTCCGTCATTGATGGCCCATGCAGGTCCCACTACATAATCACTGCATCGCAATGGGAGATCAGAATGGTTTTCGGGTGATCTATGCGCTTGAACAGATCTACATCGCAGACTCGACTGGTTACCTCTGTCAGGTCGAGGACAACGCTCCATGTTGGATCTGTTAGAGATCGATGGGACTCTTCATCAACATCAACTTAGATCTCAACCAAGATCCATGAAGCTTTGGAGCTTAACATCAAGCTTGCCCTCGCACGACCATGTGGAATTTTCTAGACAAGGGATTTCTTTTCACCGTCCCTACATCCTCTAGCATCGTTTCCACAATTCCTTTTGTGGGATTTTGCGGAATTGAGTCTACAATGACCCCGTAAAATTTCATCTAGATCCGGTGGCGGAATCTCAGGCAATCGCCGATATACCGAGGCCATGTCAGATATGGTCGAAAATCCGCGCAAGTTCGGGCAGCTCAGACAACCTTTGGAAGATCCAATACTTTAAATAATGTGGAATTGTTATATTGACAACAATTTAAAATTTGAGGTTGATTCGACGGTTCAATCTCCAGGACGAGCCCGAGGAGTGCATCAATTTTCGAATCTGCTTTTTGCGCGAAAATAACTCTCTTTTCATGAACTGTTTACCGAATGTCCTTTTTGGAAGATTTTTTTTTTCAGGAATTGTGTTTTGTTATCAAACACGTGCCTACAAGTTTGGAGCCATTACTGAGGTGCTCGTCACTGTCGTGCCGCTGTCACACCGGCCCGACCTCTTGGCTCCATGGATGCCCACCTGTGCCAGCATTGCTACGTCGTCGCTTCATCGGGCAGTCAAACACATGGCATCGCCACCACAGTTAGCCGACCAAAAGTTTGGCAGTGCCAAGACTGCATCCCCGCCCCACAGTTGGGTGCGCCGGCACTTCTTCAAACCAATGTTGACCGCGTCACAAATTCCAACCTATGTCAGCATCGCCGCACCGTCACTTTACCAAGACGACATCCATCACCCCGATCTGCTCTGTCACATCGGCTGGCGTGGGGCCTCCTTGTCACTCCACCAACTGACACCACCACTTCGGCTGGCGCAGGGGTTTTAGCGGTGTCAGTTCACCGACCTCCAGTGGCTCGGGTCATATTTCTTTAATTATATGTTTTGCATAAAATAATTATGAGAAGATTATTATAGATATCTCTGGATTGCACTAGAGCACAAAATCTACTTCGACTGTGCCATGCCTTCACCTAGGCTAGCCGACGTCTTCACCATGACTGTGGCGTAGTGACCAAGTTGTGTCGCCACCTCAGTAAGCCGCCTTTGGGTGCATCCCCGCACCATCACCCAGTTGAGCCAACGTCAACTCCATGTTGTCGTCACCTCGACTGGCTGACCTACATTGATGTCGTTGTCCTGAGCATTTCGAGCAATGCCAATATTGTGGCACTCCGCCCAATATTGTCGCACTCCGCCGAGCAGATGTCGGGCGTCTGTGCCAAGACCCTACCAATCTGACTTCGGTGTCCAGACTATATCTCTTCCATTGTTTATTCCTCACAATTTTTTTGTGCAAAGTTTTTTTACTTCTGTTTTGCACTGCTTTATGTGTACGGGTAAATCAAATCCGACGGCAATACGGCGTCACCTCGGTGAGCACGTGTCGTCAATTAAGAAAACACATTGCGCGCACTCCCCGGTTGCTTAGGCTACGTCGAGACTTTGCTCAAGGCCGGACATTTAGGTTCGACCACCAGGAGTATACTGCATACTCTTGCGGTGAGCTCCGCCTTCTCCAACTAGGTGTCAGACCAGATCGAGGAGCAGCGAGACGCACATGATGTCGATGTCAGATCATGGCTCAGGACGATGGCAAGGACCCCTCTTCGCAAGCGACCATGATCCTTGATTCGACGATGCAGCTTGGGCGCCAAGTAATGGATCTGGTCCCATGCAAAGATCCCGGATCGGTGTTATATTTGATCATGGAAAAACTACCCCTGGTTCGGATGTTAGACTGATTCCAGGAAGCGTGCGAGAAATCTCTCCGGAATGAGATGTTAGATCAGATTCAGAAGCTTGTGATATCGGACGACCAGCCCCCTATCTATGATCGGATGACCCATGGTATACTCCTCCGTGAGAATAGGGACACTTTGGCCAGGCAAATCAAACAAGGACAACGCTTGTGTTATGCTTGCTGATGCGCGCAAGACATCATCTACCTGCATTGCCGCCCTATTAAACCTGATCGTAAGGTGTAGCAAGCCACCATGTGCGATTGAGACGTGCTTGGATTGCAACATCATTGACGTTTTTGAGACATTGCCATTGTTGCAGAGGCGAGTTTCCGAAACATCATTGTCAGAGGTGGAGTTATGTTGGTTCATGCAGGTGTCGTGACCCCCCCCCCCCCCCCCCTCAGCCTTGGTAAAATTACATGGGGAATTTTTATGGAAGATGAGATTAAGAAACATATTGCCTTCTGTCCCTTGCAAACATCTTTATTTTCTGTTTGGCCCCCCAACACATCTTACCTAGCTCCGCCGTTGATCGTTGTTGTTGCAAAGAAGCTTTTTTCAAACAGATTGTACGCACCTAGATTGCAATGTCACAGGTGTTTCTAAAACATCAATATTGTTGCAAAAGCATGTTCCTAAAATTGTGTTGCAAAGGCACGTTTCTGAAACATCATCCTTGTTGCAGAGAGACAAATCTGTGAGCTCACGGGATTGCAACATCACTCGTGTTGCTGAAACATGGTCAATGTTGCAATGCTTACAACGTCACTGATAATGCATGAGGCAAAAGGGACGTCGAGGGCCACTTAATTATGGTTTATCTCGTGGTGGGGGAGGCGGCGGATAACCAGGAATTATCCGCTGGCCGACGCATAGCAGGACCCATCAAATAATATGTCCTTATTAATTAATTTCATAAAATTCTAGCCCGCGGATCGAGAGGACCTCTTTGCTAGTTTCAGTAAAATTACAAGAAGAATTTAGGCCATTGCTCTCTTGATCAGAAACCGGAGGGAAAGGATCCCCAGGGCCACGGTTTGCCAAAACCACCCTCTGGCGTTCCTTGGGTCGACCTTTTTTGCCAAGAACCAGGCAATGATGCCTTCCAGGACGTGCAACACAAACACGACCACAAGAACGACACGAAGCACCACCATCGAGCGGAAGACCAATAAATGGATGGCAATCACCCATTTCAGTGGACCAACAGGCGGAAGGCAAGCAGCTGAAAATGCAGCGAGCGACGCAGTGAGCGACGCCAACCAGGTGAATATGGTCGGGCCATCTAGTTCTGTCCTCTTCCGTTCTTGAAAATAGGACATAGTTGCAGCCAAGCCTTCCTGAGGACTCGTGATAGGCACATAGCCAAGCTCCTCTTTAGCTTTCAAATATGAAAAGTAATGTGTAACACCCACCTGTCAAGGTGAACTACCAGCATATTAGTATATGATAATAACGACTATAATTTGTTTGTCCCCACTCATCATTCATCAATACTAATCCTATTACAGGGAGTATTAGACAAGCATAGGTGTGTCAGCAGACATATCCCTTGAATAATTTGTTTGTTACCTTGTTAAATGCATTGCTCGGATATGTTCGGACTGACTTTTAGGGTGAAAACCTAGATTTTAATCTTGGATGGTTCGATCCGGTGACCACGGCGCTTGTGCGTCGCTTTCTTCTTGAAGGCGTTGTTGTCGAAGAACATTGTCGTCTGTGTGGTGTCATAAGATCGTTGGTGCAGATATGGTCTTTGTTGTAGTTTGCCGACGGCGGATCTTATCGCTTTGAGGTTTTTTTCCTCGTCTACAAATGGCTTTTGTTTTATATGACTTTGCTATTTGTTGGCGGATTTTGTGTGTGTATGTGTTGGTGTTGGTTGTGTGCATCCTATCTACGCGAATGCCGGGTGTGTGTTAATTGTGTTTGTATCCTCTTGATGCTTTATTTTTAGCCAATAGATTCACTCTTTATCGAAACCTGAGGGATGGCGGGGATTATGGACATACAAATTAAGAACGTGACTTTGTGTGCCGGTTGGGTGGAACCTGAGGGATGCCATGGACAAACTATGGGGTATCATGCCCGTGCCCACCGATGAGAATTGAGAGAACTGCCAAATCATCAATGTGGCCTCAATGTCACGGTGGATCAATTGGAAAATAGTTGAAGATTTCACTCCTGAGGTTTACCGAGCTATCCATAGGGTTATTAGAGCAAAGAGAAAGGTATCCTAGATTGTAATTAGAGTAGCGACATCAAAAAATGCCATTCCCTTCAGTCTTTCATGCAAGTGCTTGCGGTTTTCGTCTCACTCTGGGCAAAAAAGAACTTCAGTCTTTGGCTTTCTACCCTTTCTGATATAGCACATGGAGTCCTCCTCCGCATGGTTCGGAAAAATATATATATGGGGGGCACATGGGCTATGGCAGATAAAAAATATAGGGAGATTATGTGTTACATTTCCCCAGCTTTTTTCCTTTCGGCCTTAGCCAAATGCATGTTTGCCCCTTGGACATTAGTATGAAAGACAAATATTTCCTCATTTCACAAGAAAAAACTTAACACTAGATAGTATTGAAAATTCTGATTCAGGATATATACACAGATTTTCTTCAAGGGGTTGCACAGCATAAACTCATTAAAATATGACAAGCAGGCCTACCTCGTATACTTCAGCAGGAAGAATAAGAGGCTGAGGAGTCCATTTACTATCCAACCATGGATGTAAAAGTGTTGGTATGAACAAAATAGTTTTCGCAATTGCAAGGGCAACTGAGGTATCTAGGGTAACTCGAGGAACCGTGTAGCCCAAACTTCGGCACAAGGGGCAGATGATAAATTCAAAACTGTTAACAGGTGCGCCTGATAGAAGAAAAAAATGTCAGTTTCCTCAATCAGGCAATGCAATACTTATTTTGAAGTACAATCAGCTAATTACCATGCTCAATAAGTGTGAAATTCAATTAAATACTGTACTTTTTAATGGTTGTTAGCATTTACTGAATATAAATGTAACTGATAAAACATCACCTATGTGTCATGATTAAATTTGTAGGCATTGAGATATTAATTATATGAGTTCAGCAACAGGAAATGTAGCAAAATAAATACTTACAAGATTATGTAATCTCATGTGAAACGAAACGAAGTGAAGTACTTTCAGGCTTTCAGCTTATAAGTTGTGTAGTGTAGTACAGAATAGACATTCTTAATAATGGCACTATTACGAAAATCAAGGGTTGAAATCACCAATGTTCTGCTAACAGTTCAATATAACATAGCTACCACAAATATAAATTACTGTCAAGGCCTCCCCTACAGATTTCTCCTCAAAAACAATTTACTAGTATAACTAGATAAACCCAAAAAGGAGGCACAAGTAAGCAGAAGACAGGATTGAAATTCAAAACATATATAATACCATGAGTATAACTGACTAACAAAATACAAATTTAGTAATAACTTGCAAAAGAGCCCGTACGTTGCAACGGAGAGAAAATATTACACACTCTTAACCCAATAACCTTGACTCAACACCCAAATAGGTCCACGTCCTTCATTTTCACATGACATCACATTTGTGTTGTTGACGGTGGCCTTAGTGCTCACACAACGATAACGCGTTTGAATGTGGTTGGTCCTATCGCGCGCGCGCACTCGCTCGGAATAAGATGAGAAATATGTTTTCCCCGCGAGGTTTTCCAGAGGTGTGCATGCGTGGTTATTAGTGTTTTCTTTCCACTCAATCTGGTTTTAATGGGTGTTTATTTGTAATACAGAGTGCCGCCGGTATGAAAGAAAAACATACCGTGCATTATAGATTAAGTTTGCACCAAAAATAATATTTCAAAAATATTTAACAACTAAAAATAACATCATATTTAGATTCTATACATTTTCTAATCAAATTTCATATATGACATGTTAAAATCGGAGTTACGGTGTAAAAGACATGGACAATTTTGTTTTAAATAAACTGCGGAGTGATTAACCAAAAATTCAGGGTTTTTTTTTGTTAAAACAGGAAAACGATTCGGCTGAGTGAATTACGGACGGTGAGTTGATTACCTAAAAAGTCAGTGGGTTTTCTAAGCAAATGTAAAAAATACAGTTCGATTGTGACTTAAACGTGTACCGCGGGTTAATTTATAGGGAACAGAGGGTTTCTTTTGTAAAATGTGTGTTGATGGATATCAATGCAGATATCACGCAGGCTAATAAGAAGAATTACCGTCGGATATGAAATATGCTTGACCAGCTGCTATAGGAGTTTCCTTCCTGCCAGGGATGTCATACAAAAGTCCCATGCTTGCCAATATGAGTGCAAGAACAAGATTATCTGCATAGACCCAATCTGTCCTTACATTTGGACCCCCAATCTTAAAGAATGCTAATCCCAACTTTGCCAGGGACAGGATCCTTGGGAGATGACGCTCTTCACCTGGACCATATATAGTAGCCGGGCGAATGGCACATGTATACAGACGAGTACTTTTACTCCTGTATAGGCAAATTGCAAATCAGTAAGACAGCCTTCTTGGTGTCAAGTAATGCCAGATGCAAAGGCTATTCTCAGTTGCAAACAAATCAAAATATTTTTTTTCTTTGGTACTGACATATACGACAGCCTAAGAAATTGTGCCCATACTGGAATTACCATATTGCATGGCATTGATGTAAATTAAGACAAAAAAAAAAGGATCAACTTACTTAGCTTGCCGACCGTTACTCTTGAGCACCAATTGTTCAGCGATTGATTTGCTACGCCCGTAAGCATCAACACGGTCTTGGACGGGGAAATAAGGCAACTTCTCATTACCATTGACAATTGGGTGTCCCCCAAACACCACGTTATTCGTGCTTACATACACAAGCCTCTTAACACCATGCTCATGGCATGCATCCAGTACATTGCATGTCCCATTTATGTTGACCTCATCTGCTCGTCCTGCATGTACCATTTCTTTCCCTGACATGCCATATGAAGCGAGGTGGAAGACGCAGTCCACACTGCGGAAAACTCTCCCCACATCCTCCCTGTTTCGAACATCCCCTACAAAACAAGGGCACCCCAAGATACAAAATTCAAGGCATGACGGATAATCTTAGTGTTAGTCTTGCTATGTGTATTAGTAAGAACGGATAGCAGCGCAGTGTATCATAATTCCAACAAACAACTCCAATTATACGGAACGGATAGCACGGTAAGTTAAGCGAGAGAGGGGACCTTGGAAGACGCGGACGCCGGCGTCGAGAAGCTGCTGAGACCAGGAGGAGGAGGTGCGCAGGTCGAGGCACCTGACCTCCTGCGCGCCGCGGCGGAGCAGCTCCAGCGAAAGGGCGGCACCGACAAAGCCCAGCCCGCCAGTCACCGCGAACCGCACGCCTTTGATCCCCTCGTTTCCGCTCAGATCCATGCTTGATGTGCGTGGAAGAGAGAAGATAAGAGATTAGATAATAGCTAGGACACCAACTTGATGGTCATTGGACAACAGCTAGGACACCAACAGCTACTGTGGCCTGTGGGTCCAGAAAAAAGAGGCAGAGGTGGCTAGCTGTACATACCAAATATCACACGCGTGTTTCCTATTTAAGTGGTTGTTTGGATACGGAGAATTAAACGCAGGATTTTAGCAAACCGGTTTTTGGAGGATTTTTTTGGAAAACACGTTTTGGTTAGTTTTTTCTGTTAAGGTAAGTCTACAAAATACCTTGTTTGGATGGGTAAACACGATTGGCTTCGTCAAGCTCCTTCAACACCGGTAGTGCATCCGTGCATGCAAAGGTTGCATCAAGCTCATCTGCTCATGTGTCTCCAAACACAAAAGCTTCTCAAGCTCCTTCACCGCCGGTGGTGCATGCAAAGGCTTCTTCAAGCCCTCATGTTGCTACCGGCAGGAGATGCCCATGGTGGCTTCAATTTGGTCACCGGCAGTGGTCCCCATGGTATGACGTGTGTTTCATCAAACCTAGTGGCGAAGCCACCGTACGTGAACTTCTCTCACAGCTTACTGTAGGATCTGTCAACCGGTGCCAGTCGGCCAGACTCCATCATTCGCCTCATTGACGCCGTCGAGCTCGACGTTGCTGTTCTCATGGCCAGGGGCGCCGAATTGCCGTGGGCACAACCATGAACGAGGGCGTAGAAGTAGCCGAAGAGCACGATGCCGCCGAGCTTGACAACGCTGTTGTCATCGCCGGTGCCGCCGAATTTCTGCGGCCACCGTAAGGACGTGCACACGTAGAGGTAGGTGACGAACGCGACACTGGAGGCGTCGACAGTCGTAGCCGAATCCTCTGCATGCGGCTTGCCTTGTCAAGGTAACGTACGATGTTGGGATACTGTATATAGATAACGAGTTTGTAGAAAAACGACTAATAGTCGTTTTTCTATAAACTCGGTTTTTGAGCTTTTGGAAAACTCAGTTTTTTATATCCGGGATTTTGTTAGCTAATCCAAACAGCGTATTAGGTTAGTTACACCAGAAATCAGGTTTAAGGGAAACCGATTCTCTATAAACGTGCTATCCAAACAACCCCTAATACTCTTTCGGTCCCCATAATATAAGAACATTTTTCAATTTCCATAAACATTTGTTCTCAAATTTATGAACTTATTACATAAATTATGAAGACTTTTAAAATTCATGATTTTTCCCATTTTCTCAAAAGTTTCCAAATCCGTGAAATTTACTTAAATTTGAAAAATTCGAAATTCATGAATATGTTTTCAATTTTTTGAATACTTTTCAAATTCATGAACAATTTTAAATTCTTGACTAATTTTGCAATTTATGGAGCATTTTCCGAATTATTGAAATTTTAAAAATTCATGAACTAATTTATAAAATAATGATCATTTTTCAAAAATCATGAAAGTTTATGAAACTCGTGAACAATTTTCAAATTCGTGAACATATTTTTCAATTTTTTGGACTTTGTAAAAGTAAGCATGAACTTAAATTGTCAACTTGTTTTGAAATACATGATGTTTTTTAAATCCATGGAAATTTTACTTAAATTCATCCGATTTTCTTTAAATCCCTTTTTTTAATAGTCGTCCGTTCAACCATCGACCTCTTTTTTATACGAGCAAGCAAAGAACTTCGCTTGATGGGCGTGCCCACGCTAGATGGGGCCCGTGTGCACCGGGTTCATCAGCGGGTGCATCAAGCCCAATCACACAACTCCTTGGGACTCCGGCCATTTGTTGCAATTATTTACCCCTAAAAAATTGCTGCAATTATTTCGTTTATTTGTTCACCCAGCGATGTATAATCCCCTCTTGCCAGGAATTTCGCTTTAGAATGCGGCAGTCAGTCAACGACAGGATGACTCCATGTGCTTTCAATTCCATATTTCTGTGCTAGGATGTGACCTGGAAAGTACATGCCCATGACTGAAAAATAGTAAAACCAGAAGGATTTTCTAGGCAAGATTGATTAAGAAGAAATTATCATAATGTTAGACGAAATTTCCCTATGTGATTTCCTTAATGACTTTTTAGTCTAGGTAAGATTGATTAAGGGGTTGTGTGTGAGTACTGGAAAGCAAAACAGAGATGGCTATATATATATTACTTGTAGAACACCTGTGCGTTGCAACAGGTTTCTAGAAAAAATAAGATGCTATTCGCGGAGTTAAAATAACCGAGAACAATGCCTTCTTAGCTAACACATATGACAATACGGCAGGTACCTGACCCAAAATTACATGAATTATTCGCAAAACCCTCCACACTCGAATGCGTTAATCCACTACCCCTCCTCCAGCAGCGACGACCCACCTCTCCGAATGTTCTTTTTCTTCCTCTCCTCCTGGTTCTGCCTTTTTATTCATCGATCATGTCACCATTCCTCTAAACCAGGCTACCACCTCCGGCAATTGCGACCTCCCACACCCCGCACTCGAGTTCGTTAACCCATTGCCTCTCCTCCGCCGGCCCACTATTGCTACTATTCTTCTTCTTCCTCCCGCCGCTAATTTTATCTTCATCCAGCCTATTGACCCACCCACCTATCCCTGCCTAACCACCTGCCACCTCCTTCAGTGTTTACCAAGTGTTGTCGTGTGCTGCATCATAGCACCACAGCCCGAGTGGCCGCCTCTGCCTTCGGATATCCCTCTAAACCATGCCACCATCGCAGGTGTCCGCAACCTCCCGCACTTGAGTTCGTTGACCCCCGCCTCTCCTTCACTCTCGGTGAAGTGGCAAGTCACATGATCTTCTCCTAGCGAGGACTTGATGAGTCGTCTGCAGCCTCTCCTTCACTGAGTCATGCATTCATTTAGCTTCACAAACGTAATATACATGTGTCCTTCCCACGAAGTATGAAACTACAGATTGTCAAATGGCTTGTTTTTGTTACTCATCTTCGACCACAGTATGATGAACGACTACTATATATCACAACACCTCCACTATAATAAACCATTCTCCATCACTGCTAAATAAATGAAACTGGAGGTAGATCAAACAAGAGAAAAGTGTAAATCTATTTGCAGTTAAAATATAACTTTACATGGTCAAACAGTAAAATGCTGATAGAAGATTTCAGACTTACTTTGTGAGAAGTGATACGGCCATCTGGGATATAATTCTTTACATTTTGATCTGGACATTATCTTCTGCACATGCTTTGTTGCTTTATGAGAATTGATTTGCCCATCTAGGTTATAATTCTTTTTACATGCAGAAACCATAAATAAAAGTCGATGGACAAATACATACTATTGATACTATGCATACACTTCGTTCACTAATAATTATTTACTTTATCATGCTATAGCGGAGAGTATAGTTTAAATAGCACGTTACGACGACACTATGTGTGTGTTTGGTTGCATTCCCATCTCAGCATAGTTGTTCCCTCGTCGTGCATGCTCAACTCAACACCCCTCTTCATGCATGCTCTCTTCATGCATGCTTCTAGTGTATTTGTGTTAAACTAGTGTGTACTCATGCACCCTTCATACACTCTACCAAACACCCAAAAGTGGGTCGAGAAGGGAACTTTTTTGCACTCATGCACCCTCCTTTTGTCGCTCGGGTCTTCTTCGATGTGAACTGCGGTGCATCACTAGTAGAAAAGGGCACATTTGTCCCGGTTCATAAGGTCCATTTGTCCCGGTTCATAAGACTCATTTTGCCCAGTACCTTTAGTCCCGGTTCTTATATGAACCGGGACAGATGGGGCTCCACGTGGCCGCAGGCGGGGGGGGGGGGGGGGTCCTTTTGTCACGGTTGGTAGCACCAACCGGGACCAATAAGCGTCCACGTGTCAGCAGTTCAGGGGCTGGAGTTTTTGTTTTTTTTGGAAGGGGGGGGTGTTTGGGGGTTTTGTAGGGTTAACTTAGGGATTTCATATATTGTGTTAGCTAGCTAATATAGAGGGGACTCGACACGCGAGCTAGTAAGCAAATGAAAGAAACCATTAAGTACAGAAGATCGTCATGAACATATACAGAGAGAAGTGATCGACCTCTCTCCTTCTCCGAGAGATTGGTCGAACAACAAGTTTTCGTATATCTATCCGACGCTACTGGCTACATATATACAATATAAGATCTCTTGCAGTCCCCTAACATCTAAACTCATATTCCACATGGTATTCTCCGTCTTTATTGATGACGTGGTCAAGAAAGAATCCCGCCTATTCCTCTTGAATTGCTATTATGCAATCTTGTGGTAGGAGTTCATCCCGCAGCTGCCAAAGCTAATTTGAAGAAGGGGGTCAATACATATATATGAATGAAACTCAACACAAATGATGGTAATAAAATAAAATTGTGAATATTATTGCTTACGCACTTCATAATGTTCTTTAGAGTAGCCCTGCTTAGAGGCCGTCGCGTTGTAGATGTACTCGCAGACGTAGTATCCACAAAAATTAGTCCCACCTTCCTGTCACAACCACTTTATACGAGAAATAGAGGTCAATCAAACTGATAATCAAGCATTATAAATGGTATTGATGAAACTACCTAGAATCAATGGGAGATGCGCGGAACTAGCTAGTAGTACTTACTTTCGGGTGTGTAAATCGCAGCTTCCCTGGTAGTCCCGGAGCTATTGCGGTGAACACTTTCCAAACCCTGCGAGACAAAGAAAATAATTATTACTTGATATCAGGAAATGAACAAAGTTGCCGATATGGTGCGATAATGGTCGATTGAACATACTTCTCGAGCATTGCAGTCATGTCTGTATATTCCTTGGGATCTTGTTGTCTTGAGTCTAAGACGGTTAGTAGTCCCTGCTCAAGCTCAATCTCTAGGAGAATAAAGTGGAAGCTGCGCACGCATGCATAACTTATCAATTACATTACTATAACCTAGAGTAATAAGGGAAACCGAATATTCACAAGACAGTAACACTGACTTGATGTTGTAAGGAAAGAGTATTTTATCTTTGTTTTGATTTTGAAGCAATGATTTTAGCAAGTTGGCCTCGGCATGTTTGGCATCATGTTTAACCGTCCATTCATCTATGATATTTGTGTTAATGAACCCAATATCCTAGATTTGTGTTTTCTTGCATTCGACGATCTTCAATCTGCATAATATAGTGAGGATAATTATATATACATGCAATGAAAGAGCTAAGCTATATATAGAGACTTAATTACAAAAGTAGTACTTACAGAGAGTAGCAAGTGATGATTATTTTATCGAGGGCATTTTGATTGAAAAAATGGAAGAACTCCTCAAATGGAACAGACAACAGATCAATTCCAACGAGGTCGTGCTCCTCTTTAACTCTCAGCATCAAAGTATCCTTCCCAAACTTGTTGGTGTCCATGTACCACTTATGGAATCTTCGCATCATCGTTGTTGACGGAGGAGCTCCAGGTTTGATGAGAGGCTTCCCGTACCGATATTTGTGTTCGTCCACCTCCATTGTATCAAAATGTGCATCGTCGGGCAAGTAATCACCAGGATTGGTACCGGGCAGCATCCCCGGCAGATTTGCGACGATATCACTAGACACCTTCAGCGGGGGCAAAGATTGGTTCCCCTGTTCGCCGAGCTGGGGAATTTTTTCCCCACTTCTTCGTTCTTCTAACCTTTTGTCACTTGAAGTAGTTCCCAATCGGCACGCTTCTTGCGCTGCCTTTTTAAGAGAGCGGACATGGTTGTCGTCCGGCGGTGGTGGTCGCTTCAGGGCATGCAAAGTGCGCTTTGCTTTCACCGGATCTAACTTCTCCTCCGGAGGTGGATGTTTCTTAGCTCTTTGCGTTTCAAAGAAGTCCCTCATGTGGGCTTGACAGATCTCCGTGTTTTCCTTCTCGGTCATCTCGTATGGTAACTTCTCTAGAGGCTTGAGAGATGGACTGAATCTGTATTGCCTCCCGCCTCTAGATGTACTGCTAGACGCCGGAGTGGCCGGAGCGGCGGCGGCTGTCTTCCTTTGTTGCTTATGAGGTGGAGAAGGAGGCGGAGTGCTACGACACGCCGGAGCAGCTAGAGTGGCGGCGGCTCTCTTCCGCCCTTGCTGACAAGGCGGCGGAGGAGGCGGGCTGCTCGGACGCGCCGACGCAGGCGGAGAAGGAGGCGGAGTGCCGCCACGCACCGGAGCAAGCAGAGAAGGAGGCGGAGTGCCCTGATCACTCGCCGGAGGAGGAGGCGGACGATGAGGCGGAGTGCCCTGACTCGCCGGAGGAGGAGGAGGAGGAGGAGGCGTCCAATTCGGAAGGCTGATGAGCTCCTTCCGCCAAAGACACGGAGTCTTCAGAGCAAGATACAGCCGTGTCTCAAGTCTCTCCATTAGTTCATCCACCATCACAGCAGCATATCCTTCTGGAATCGGACGGCAGTGAAAAGTTGCGCCGGGTTCAGGAGGTGCAACAGAGCCGACAGCCGCCTTGACTTTGAAGTTCTGCCATTGCGTCACAAGGTGGCAATGTTGAGCCTCTGTGATAGCATCCACGGGGTAGCTAGCAGGAGCCGTGAAGTCAGGCTGCTGAAGGAGCTTGGTGGAAGCCATGCTGCTTCTCCGCTTAGATGGCGGGGTATCTTCTGGGGTAGCTTCGACTTGTCGCTGCATGTCCTTTTCCTCTAGCGTTTGTACCCTTGCATGCAACTTCTGCAGTTCGGTCTGCTCCTTTTTCCTCCACCTCTCCCGGGTTTTGTAACCGCCTGCCTCGGGAAACCCAGCCTTCCACGAAACGGAGCCTCGCGTGCCTCGTGTCCGTCCAGGGTGCTCAGGATTCCCGAGGGCCGTTGTGAGCTCGTCGTTCCCTCTATCGGGAATGAACGTCCCTTGCTGCGCTGGGGAGATATACTCCTGAAGCTTCGTGATGGGTATTCTCAGTTGCTGGTTCGTCCAAATGCACTTCCCTGTTTCAGGGTCCAAGGTTCCCCCAACCCCAAAGAACCAAGTCCTTGAACGGTCTGGCCAGTTCAATGTCTCTGGTTCGACCCCTTTATCAAGCAGGTTCTTCTCAGCCTTGTGCCACAACGGCCAGGCTTTGAGGTTGCCACCTGACCCCGTGCGATGGTGATGCTCCTTCTTCGTAGCATTTATCTTGTTGGTTGCTGAAATCTTCTTACTCTTCTTTGATGTCTTGTGGGCCACAAATGCGTCCCAGTGATCTCTTATCTTCTCAAATCGGCCAATGAATTCTAGAGTCTTTTCTTTGTCGACAAACTTTGTTTTCAACTCTATCTTCCACCTCCTGAATAGATCTGCCATCTTCTTAAGAGCATGAGCCTTGACCAATGGCTCTATAGCTGGCTTCTCCGGATCCTCCTATGGCGGTAGGGAGAAATTTTCCTTCAACGCGGTCCAAAGATCATCTTTCTGCCTATCGTTGACATAAGAAACCTCAGAGTCTTCGTTCTTAGGCTTATACCATTGGTGGATGCTGGCCGGGGTCATGTCCCTAACAAGAACCCCGCACTAAGAAGAAAATGCTTCCTTGGTACAGATGGGTTCAATCGGTTGGCCATCGCACGCAATTGCTGTGATCGTGAACCTTTCATCCTGGCGAATTACCAAAGTTTTGCTCTTTCCGAAGGGCTAGAAAAGAAGAAAGAAGAGAGTTAATATGTGTACAAACCAAAACAATTAATGCATCAAGTAGTTATAGTAAGCAAAGGCTTAATTCGGTCACCAGAGCCGTCATCACGGTCTCCTTCTTCCACCGGCATTCGGTCACCGGAGCCATCATAATCATGTCCTTCCTCCTCCATTGTTCGATCACCGTAGCCTGCTTCACCCTCTCCTTCTAGACCATCGGTGTCATTGAGATACGACAAGGCATCACCTCCGGCTGCGATTATGTCGCCCAACATCTGTTCTGCTTCCAAGTCTTGGTGCTCCATAGTTTCTGCAAATATTACAACATGTCAATTATTATACAAACATGACAGATGGATATATTAGTGGCAAACGTAGATCTAGCTAGCTAATCACAACAAGGAATCATATTAGTGGCCTTGATGCTTCTAGGGTTTGGGGTGGCCTCGGCAACGGCTCTAGGGTTTGGGGTGGCCTTAATGACAACACTCTTTTAACATGGTAAATTTGGGTAGGCTCGGCAGCGCTTCTAGGGTTTGGGCCGGACCGCCTCTCTCATGATTGTCCGACGTCTGGACCGACAAGGGATTTAACAAAATGGCGCCATTCTGGATGTGCAGAAAATGGTCCATATTTATCCTGATCTCATCTACCCTACTATATGTCACGTTGCCTGGTGTCAAAGAATTCAAGAAAACCATGACTTCATCATTAGCCGGAAATGACAAGCGCATAAGGTTACGAAGCTCTTCAAAGTTGTTTTGGAACGATGTTCCTGATAGAATAATTTGCTTTTTGGTACAAAGAGCAAGAGCCTTCCGAATATCGCTATATGGAAGGCCTTTGCTGAAATTCGTACCAAAAGGCGAATTGTTCTATCAAGAACTCCGTTCCAAAACAACTTCCAAGAGCTTCATAGCATCATACGCCTGTTACTTCCAACTAATGATGAAGCCATGGATTTCTTCAATACTTTGACAGACAACATTACATATAGAAGACTATATATAGATGAGATCAGCAAAAAAATGGATCAACTTGTGCATATCCATAATAGGGGCATTCTTGATAAATCTGGAGCCTCCACTCCTGGACGACCCTCGACCCTCGTCCGCCCGGCACGACCCTCCACCCTATTTCTTGACCCTCGACCCTCTACCCTAGTTACTTCCGGCTAATGATGAAGCCATGGTTTTCTTCAATACTTTGACACTAGGCAACCTCTCGACCCCTTGGTGATCCTCAACCCTCGACCCCTCGACGACCCTCGACCCTCAAACCCTCGGCACCTCGACGACCCTCGACCCCTCGACCCCTCGACGACCCTCTACCCTCGAACCCTCGGCCCCTCGACGACTCTCGAACCCTCGACCATTCGACCCCTCAACCCTCGAAGCCTCGGCCGCTCGACGACCCTAGAACCCTCGACCCTCGACCCCTCGAACCCTTGACCCCCCGACCCTCGAACCCTCGAACCCTCGAACCCTCGACTCTCGACCCCTCGACGACCCTCGACACCTCGGTGACCCTCGACCCTCTACTCTAGTTCCTGAGGGTTGAGGAGAAGAAGAAAAAAAGGAGAAAAAAAAATGAGAATAAGAAGGAATAGAAAAATCTATTTTTTCTTCTTCTCCTCTATTCCTTCTCCTTCTCCGTTTTTTTTTCTTCTTCTTCCTCTTCTTATTTTTCTTCTTCTTCCTTCTTCCTTCTTCCTAGATATATAAAACTTTTCTAAAAATCAAACTAACCTAAAATGCACTAAATCAGAGAACATACATAGATAAAACTTTTCTAAAAATGCAACGTTTGCATATATGAACATATATACACAGAGAACATACATACATATATACATTTTTCTAAAAATGCAAAAAAAATCATCATATATATGAACAAAAAATATGAAGAAAAAAGCAGGACATATAATCATATATACACACATACATATAATCACACATATACATATAAATCTGATAAAAATGATCATATATATATATATATATATATATATATATGTATATATATATATATAACCTATGCAACAATCTTGTGGGGGTGGCAATCATAGCCACATGTTTTGCTTGGGATCCGGTCCAGATCTTTCCCCTCTTATCATTTCTAACATTTTAGGTGGATCAAATTTATTTCCTCTTTTAGACGAAGTTGGACCACGTCTGCATGTGCATAGCCATAAGGCCCAGCCCGTAGGCTGGCATGCCTGCACCGTGTCAGACCTCGGCCCTTGAGCGAAGGGTTCCCAGCTGATGGGAGGTTCACCAGACGCCTGATGGTGCCTAGCTCAGGAAAGATTCATGCATTTGGGGAGGCTGATTGCAACCCAGCAGAAAGATGACGATGTGTTTACTGCTAACGAATTGACTCTGTGCAAATGGGGAGGCTGAGTCTGCAAGATTCAGTAGTTGACGTATCTCTAGAACCTATATGCTTACCAGTGCTAAAAGAAGCAAAATGATACCCCATAGTGATTGTCTCATGCCAATAAAAGCCCATCGATTGGGAGACTCAAGCTTGATGAGGCACTAATTGGCTTGGTGCTGGGAGCTATATAGACGCTAGATTAAGTTGTAAATATTATTACTAACTACTGAATCCTAGTCAGTACCACTCCAGTCAATAAGCGTACTATGATCGTCCAGAGAGAGAGTAAATACATCAAACTGTCATCAATAGCAGCTAGCTTGTGCACACCAGGATAGCTACGTTCCAAGATACCCGTAGTGTGGTAACGCAGGTCAACACTCCACGGCAAATAGTGGCGAGGCAAAATCAGAACATGGGGTAGCGAGCTGTGAGAATAGCAGACCCAAAAATGGCA
Organism: Aegilops umbellulata; assembly: GCA_032464435.1. NCBI lineage: Eukaryota > Viridiplantae > Streptophyta > Magnoliopsida > Poales > Poaceae > Aegilops > Aegilops umbellulata. Next base: position 663,550,262 of record CP136060.1, read on the forward strand.
AGAAACAAGGACAAAAAACAATGGGGTAGCAGACACCCCACTTCGTCTAGTGTTAGGGCTACCACGGGTTCTCCTAGGGCAGCTGCCACTCCATGCCATTCTTCTGCTTCGCTTCTGCCTGTTGGTCTGGTGTTTTCCTACGATGACAACGCTTTGGTCCATACGGGTCAGTCGTCGTCAGAATCGCTCTGAGTTAATCCCTGAAAAATCGCTTTGATCCATACGAGCCAGTCGTCGTCAGAATCGCTCTGAGTTAATCCCTGAAAACTCTTCGTCCCGAGACATGGCCACGCCGTCCCGAACTCCACCTTCACTGCTCACGTGAGGACACCTCGAAGGCAACGCGAGCGGCGACCTTGGCAAACACGGATCCACCTTCTCTTCCTCTCACAAATTGGTTGGTTCCTCGGTTAATCTTGCTCACCATTTTTTTTTGCACTTCTGGATTACGTGATTTTTTGAACTTTCCTTGCATTCAGTTTGATCTCGCGGTTATCATGGACACTGAGAGGCCCTCTGTGATTTTCTGTTTGCGAGTTTGGGGAGCCGCTTGCCTCAACCTGCACCGTGGTTCGGTAATGGTTTTTGGTTGCATATTGATCTATTTGTCTGAACTTCTCGTATATCTCTGAACTTTTTTTATCTGTTCGTGACCTTAGAGCCAAAAACTTTTGTTCAATCGTTTCAATGCATTCCTCCTGGGCGCACATGTATAAATTGGTTGTGTTCGTGTGCCTAATTTTTTGGATGCTGATTAGTCTATAAACACACGCGTCTCTGGCCGAATTTGTTTTTTTTGGTTGCAGGTTGAGGGACATACCATGCGGCTGTCGCGCTTGGAGACTTCATTTATCTGTCCTCTGTCCATGAGCATTCTTAGTTTCTATTCCCTCCGTTCTTAAATATAAGTCTATGTGAGATTTCACTATAATTACATATAGAGAAAACAAGTGAATCAACACCTAAAGTATATCTATATACATTCGTATTTGGTTGATAATGAAATCTCTACAGAAACCTGTATTTAGGAAGGGGGAGTACATGATCTTGCAAGTCACATTTGATTACATACTTGATTTAAATAGCTTTCGGCTGGAGCTTCTGATGATGAGTTCTTTGGCTATATGCACACTACTACTTGTACCAAAGCGACTTCTTGGAGTTGAGTTTCACCCTTGGTTACACTTGGCTATTATGTACTCCCTCTATCCCATAATGTAACATGTTTTTTGACACTACACAAAAAAATATTACATTATGGGTCAGAGGGAGTAGTTACGTTGCTTGAAACTTTTTTTATACTATAAGAACATGCGGCCGGGTATAGCAAGTCTTGCTCCCTATACATCAACGTGCCCGGTCACCCCTCAAATGCACGCATCCACAGTTGGATACTTCAAATTCAGTACCCCAAATCTATGTTATCCATGCAACGTGATGAACGAAACTACATAGATAAACAAAACAGAGCAAAAAACGAAACATAGATCAAGGAAGTTATATAGGGGAATATATAGATCGCAGTTCATCGGACCAAAATACACACAGTTTATTGCGGACAATCTAGGATCTAAACTAAAATAAAAACAGGGACCAAGATGATTGGAGGAAATTACCATTTCCTCACCGGCACCTTCCCCTTGCAGTCATCGGTGCGTTTGTACCCCTTAGTGTTGGCGTCGGCGGTGAAAGGAACATCATCGTCGGAGTTGGGGCCGTCGGAGAGGTCGGACTCCTCATCAGAGGAGATGACACCGGTCATGCTCCGGGCCGCGCGCAACTACGCCTTGGCCATACGGGCTGCCTATGCTTTCGTCGCCTCCTCCGCCCTAGCCTTGCGCTTTTACTGCTCAATGGTGAGCCGGAGGGCTTTGGCGTTTTTGTGGCGGAGTCGCCACGCGTCGGTCTTCATCGACGTGAGGGAGCGGTAGAGCACTGTCGCGAGGAGCTGGTCCTCTATATCCATTGGCGCGCACGCACGGTCCTGGCATGCGGCCAATGCATCCCCACCGCTGCCACCTCCTTTTCCCGCTGCCGCTCGGTGGCATGCAAAAAATTCCTCCGATTCGGGTGTCCACGTACTGGCCAGCACCGGCACGGGCACGAGTACCTAGTGGTGGTCGGGAAGTCTGCCTGACGCAGGGCTAGGTGGCGGATATGTGTGCGTGGGACGGCGGATTGGCTGAGGCACGAAACGCATAGAGCTGCGTGGACGCAACGATGGTGTGCCTCCAGAGCTTTCGTTGCAGCCTCGGTCCAACCGTGACCGGCGTAATGCGGTGCGGAGGGGAAGCCCCTCCACACCATTGTCGGCGCCGGATCCACCACCGGACGCTACGATACTTCCGTCGCCATAATAGGTCGGAAGGGGAGGGGACGAGGCAAGGAGGAGACAAAGAGTGCAGTGGAGAGACAAAGAGTGTGGTTTGACCACAGTCTAGGATTCATCGGGAATAGTGATATAAGTGGGGCCAGAATGGGCTAGGGTAGGCAAGGCCTAAATATGCTATGATACACACGCAACCATCTATATGACTGTAGATCCTCTAAAAAAATATGACTGTAGATGGCAAAACAATACATTCAGCATTCGGCACTGGATTTTAAGCGCGGCAAAACAATGCATTCAACTCAGTTTACCATGTTGTTTGTCAAGAGCTAATCATGCATTACGTTTGGCAAGCAGATCAAACCATCAAACCAAGGTTTACAACCACGCCCAAATTCAACCGGTCAATGCCTCCTTTCTCTTTCCATGGCCGAGTCCACTCGACAAAATGCATGCATGTTTCCTCAAAAAACATACACGCATGCCTGGTACAATAGAAAGGGAGCTCTGAGATTTGCTTGAGTTCCTTTGAGCCCTCACAAGCCATCAATACATTTTAGTTGTTGTCACGGACCATCTGCCAGTCCAGCCCTACCAGTCTCCCCTCGGTTCACGCAACAATTGTATTCTCGTTTGTACACACGATATAAAATATTGGACTCTAGGATTTAATATTTTCCACCTTTTCGATTCTTTTAATATTTTCCAATATATACTGGACAAGGCCTTGTGATCAGAACTTGCGTGCTTGTGGCTGGGGGTATAAGTTGCAAGTTTCATTCATGATTGTTTGTTCACAATTTGTGTTTCCTCCTATGCCAACTCTATAAACTTATATTTTGAGTGAGTTTTACAACGTCAAGGGTTAGTGCCTGGATTGAATTATAGTCCGTCTTTCCCTACGACAAAACACACACACGCACACTATTGTGCAAAGTTTGTGAAGTGGAAAATAAGGTTTGTGTATCATTATGATAATACAAGACCACAATGATGGGTGTAACTTGCGTGTTTCAATCCATTCATTATTGTTGTTTCCTCTTAACAAGCTTAACTACGTCAAAGCACAGACAGAGGGGTTGGGAGTACGGATTGTCAAGAGCACTAGAGGACCGTCAAATGAACCTTCTATACCAGGGTGGTGCTTTGATCAGTACAACGCTCATGGTATAAAAGGTGCCCAATCCAATAAAAAGAGTGCACACATACGATCGTGTAAGGTTTGAGCAATGGAAAATGAAGGTTTCTGTGTCATTATGACAATACAGGGATACTGAAAGTGCGTTATATTGACTAGAGGGGGGGGGTGAATAGGCGATTTTTATAAAATTCTTCACTGAGGAATTTGCTCGTGAGGAAATTCCTTAGCGAAGAACTACTAGCAGCGGAATAAGTACTCAGATGAAAACATAATAGAATCCTAGCATAGTCATCATGATGAAATGAAGACAAACACTGAGTATAGAAAGCTTAAACACAGGATAACACAAGATGAAGACAAACAGACTGAAGAAATTGAACTGAGGAAATTGAGAAAGTCTTCAGTCAAAGTCTTCAAACACAGATATGATAAACAAACAACACACTACTGAGGAAATGAAAGAGTTGAGGAAATGGAACCAGTAAGCTTGGTGAAGACAATAATTTGGTAGACCAGTTCCAACTGCTGTCTCAGTTGTACATCTGGTTGGAGCGACTGAGTATTTAAACTCGAGGACACCTAGTCTCGGACACACAGTCCTCACCGTATTCTCCTTGAGCTAAGGAAGCACAGTCCTCGCCCAATCACTCGTGGTAAGTCTTCAGGTGACTTCCAAACCTTCACAGACTTGGTCACTCGGTGATCCACAATTCATTTTGGATACTCTAGACCTTGACGCCTAACCGTCTAGAAGAAGGACAGTCTTCAAAGGTAACAAGCGTCGGATCCACGCAGGATCAATCTCTTCAGTGATGCTCAATCACTTTGGGTTTGTAGGTGTTTGGGGTTTGGGTTTGGATTTTCCTCACTTGATGATTTTCGCTCAAAGTCCTCGGAGGATGGGTTGCTCTCAAATGACAAGTGTCAAGTTCACGCGGAGCAGCCAACCGGCTAGTGGTTGTAGGGGCGGCTATTTATAGCCTAGGGAGCAGCCCGACATGATAAGACATAAATGCCCTTCAATGATATGACTGTTAGGTGGACAAGATATTTTAGGACAGCTGGCGCGCAGCACAGCAACGGTCGGAAGTTTGAGGTACAAATTCCTCAGGGCTATCATGTTCCTCACTGTGTAGGCAATTCGCACTGGCGAATTCCTAACTCCTCAGTCAGAGCAAAGTCCTCAGTGACCAGAAGAACTGCGTCTCTGTCACTGAAGAAATTGACTGAACTGTATGAGATTTCCAATTGCTTCACTCGAAGGGATTGATAGGTGTAGGATTTGAGTTGAGCATCACATGGAAATTTTCTCCTTAGTATTTCCTCGACCCCCTTTAACAGTACGGTGTTTCCTATGACTCAAGAAAGAGAAAATGAAACTACGAAAACAAAAGTCTTCACGCTTCATGTTCCTCAAATGAATACCAAGTCTTCAAGATCACACCAATTTCTTCACTTTCAAAGTCTTCAGAAAGTCTTCAAAATATCAAAGTCTTCAGTCGAAGAACTTCATTTTTAGGGGTCGACTTTCTCTGTAAATATCAAACTCCTCATAGACTTATAGACCTGTGTACACTCATAATCACATTAGATACTTAACCTATAAGTCTTCAATACACCAAAATCACTAAGGGGCACTAGATGCACTTACAATCTCTCCCTTTTTGGTGATTGATGACAACATAGGTTAAGTTTTCAACGAGGATAAATATATGAAGTGTAACTACTGATATTGAGGAATTTGATTGCAAGATATAGAAGAACTCCCCCTGAAGATGTGCATAGTGAGGAATTTGCTTTTGAAGCAATGCACACTTGAAGAGTTGAATCATGGAGATCTCCCCCTATATCTTGTAATTCATACACGCATTTGATATATAATATGAAGAATTTGAAATGCATGATGAAATATGGTGCCTGATGTAATTCAACATGCGTGCGATAATATTAATGAGGAATAAGCATGCAGAATAGCGCATCAAAAGTATCAAGGCATAGTGCAACAAAAGTATCAGCGCACCATCGGACTTAAGATTACAACTCGATCCAATAAAGGTTTCGGAAGAACGAGAGTTGTAATTTAAAAAAACGAATATGCCCTTATTATAGACCCGCTTGAAGACTAACTCAGATTTCTCCCCCTTTATCATCAAATGACCAAAAGGATCGAAACTGAGGACTAACGCCCCTGAAGATTTTCAAGTTGATGAAGGAGCGCCAGCGTTGTTGGGGTCGGTCGTTGAAGTAGGGCCTGCTGCAGTGTCGTCCAAGTCTTCATTTTCATCAGTCGCACGCGATGAAGAATATGAACTGGCCACCAAAGAAGGAACCTTGACCTTCTTGTATTTCTTCAGAGGAGGTGCAAACCAGTCAAAGTCTTCTTTGAGACCCATTTTCTCCAAGTCTTCAGCACTGTACACTTGAGATAGCACAGCCCAGGTGCGGTTGAGGGTTTCATGAAGGTAGTAGTGGTTTTTCTTCACTACATTGTGTGTGGAAGTCATGTTGTGAAGAATTGAACCAAACTGACGCTTGACCCATTTGTGATTGCGATCAACCTTTTGATGAAGACTGAGGAGTAACTCACGGTCAGTAATCACCCCGGGTGCTGTGGCTTGAGGATTTGGCTTGGCAGTGTTTAGCAGCAGAGTCATGTGTGGCAGAGTCATCATTGGTGGAGTAAGATGCAACTTTGCGAAATTGACCATCCAATGGACGAATGCCTTCATCTATCACAGCAGCGGCCTTGCCCTTTTCATCAGCTGAGGAAAATGTCCGTTTGAGGACTTCAATGGGAGGCAAGTAGCTGCAGTGGTTGAGCGTTTCAGCTTTGTAGTTGAGTGAAGACCTTGTCCTGATGAATTTCATTATCCAAGGTGCATAAGGCTTTAGCTCAAATGGTGACATAGCAATGTTGGCCAGAGTCCTCATGAAGAAATCATGGAAGTTGACGGGAACGCCATGAATGATGTTGAAAAGCAGATTCTTCATGATGCCAACGACTTCTTCATCAGTCGAGTCGTGGCCTTTGATGGGACTCATTGTCTTTGTCAGAATGCGATAGACAGTCCTTGGCACATACAATAATTCCTTGACGAGGAATTGGGTTCTAGGAGCTTGCCCTGGCTTCAAAGGCTTCATCAGCACTTGCATATAATGATTTGAAAGCTCAGGTTTGTTGTACACACAGCAAGCATCTTCAGTGGGTGGACTCAGAGGAAGGACCCGAAGCAATTCAGATGCAGGGGCCTTATAATGGGTGTTCTCAGTCATCCAGTCCAAAACCCATGAATTGATATCTTCAGAGTTGCCGGTGATGTGCAACGTTGCATAGAATTGAAGAATAAGTTCTTCATTCCAATCGCATATATCTGTGCAGAAATTGAGCAGCCCAGCGTCGTGAAGAACACTGAGGACTGGCGTGAAGCACGGCAAAGACTCCATATCCACATGAGGAATATGAGCATGGTCGAAGACTTTTTCTTTGTTGTAAAGAACTGAGGAATAGAAATTTGCTTGGCTGGCAGTCCAGAAACGCCTCTTCCTTATGCGAGCAGAATCATATGGGTTGTATTCAATGAAGAATACGTGCTCGCCATAGAAGTCTTCAGCCTTGAATTTCTGTTTTCGTGAGAACGGATCCTTTGGCCTTGGCAGAGGAGTGTCTGTGAGTTGCATCACGACCTCATGAATCACGATCTCAGGCTCTTCCGGCTGAGGAATATCAGGATTTTCCTCAGGTGCAGTTACCTTGTCTGTTTCAGCAGCAGTTTCTTCAGCACTAGTGGCTGGTATTTCTTCATTCACAGATGCAGTGGGATGAGTTTCTTCAGAGCCCAATTTTACTGTTGGTGAAGGAGAGTGAGGAATTTGCTGCAGGGGAGTGAAGAGTGGGGGTCGTCATTCATCACAGGAGTGGTGCTTCCAATATCCACATCTTCATCTAGTTCTTCAACACCAGCCTCTTCAGCATCAAACTGAGGCATTGGTGATGAGACCATTGGGGTTGAAGGGATTGCATCCGCTTCAATTTCTTCATCAATCTGCTCTGACGAAGCAGCAGATTGAGTTTCTTCATCCGATCCACTAGGGATCTCATAATCTTCACCAAAAGGAACAAGGTCCTTTGATGGCACGGAGCAGATAGGAATGGCATCAATGGGATTTGCAAACGAGCTGGTCATTGGCTTCATCTTCTTGGGAGCTGAAGATTCTGAAGCAGTTGATGCTTTCCTTTTCTTCACTGCAGCTCGCTCTGCAGCCTTGGTTTTCTTCACATCTAATGCAGATGGAAGAATTGGAGTTGGCGTAGGCGCAGGTGGAGCTGAGGAATCTGGTTGATTTTCCTCAGGCGCAACTGATGCAGTTGCCCTGGTTTCTTCAATTTCTTCAGGCGCACCACTAGTGGATGCCCTGGCAATTTCATCAGCGGCTGGAGTAGAGTCATCAGCCCTGGAACTGGCATGTTCTTCAGCAGCCTGAACTTCATCAGCGGTGCTGGCATGTTCTTCAGTTTGCTGAGCAGATGCTTCAGCTTGAGGAATTTGTTGCATTGAGGCTGCACCCTTGGTGAAGGTATCAGTCAGCCTCACAAATCTGACCTTGGCTCCTTGCCAATCAGCATAGTATGAGTCAAAGTTGTCGCTGAGGGCTTTGATCTCAACCTGTATTTTGACGAGTTCCTCAGGCTTCATTGTGAGAACGTCTTTCCTCAGTAGCTTCTCTTTGCGGTACTGCGATTTCTTGATCTCTCTGGCCTTATCATATTTCCACTTCTCCTCTTGGATGAAGTGAGTCAACAGTGACTTTGACCAGGTGTCAGCTTGAGATCAGGCATAGGTGTGTTAGGATCCTTATGCCAGAGATCAATATAATCTAGGATCGCCCTTGGATCCAATAGCAGGGGCACAGGTGTGCCTTTGGCTTTAGCAGCCCGTTCTTGTCGGTCCCTGATGATTTCAGTAAGTTCTTCTTCATCAGCTTCATCATCATCAGATGGCACAGTGAAGACTACCTGCTTCTTGTTGGGACTTGGTCGATTTCCGCGTCTAGTAGTAGCCTTTTTCTTCAGCAGTGAGGGTCTTGCTGAGGAATTTGGTGCAGCTGAAGAACTAGCTGAGACACCAGAGGCAATAGAGATGCCAGTCGTCCTTTGGCATGAGGCCAGATGCACGGGTGCTGAGGACTTTGTCGGGATAGCTGAGGACTTTGGTGGAGCAGGAGCAACATGAGGAATTTGCTTTGAAGATTTTGAAGATTCTGGCCGTGAGGGCGCAGCTGAGGAACTTGGCCGTGAGGGCATTGATGTTGAAGCACTTGGCTTGCGAGCGGGATTCTTGAGCATCGCTTTCTTCGGCTTGACCGAGGCCTTAGTGGCAGTAGCAGCAGCAGCAGAGTCTTCATTGAATTTCCACACTGCTTCTCTGGCTTGCCCTGCCAGTTTAGCTTGGCGCTTGGCCCATTCTTTAGAAAATTCCTCACCACGCTTGACGCTGGTGGGATCAGCCAATTGGCCAGGTGCCAATGGAGGTCTTTGGCATGGAGGGTTTACAGCGAATTTCTTCATGTACTTTGGAGTAACATATCTGTACTCCCTCCATTCACGTGCCCATCTCCGTTCAATCCTCTGGATTCGCACCTTGCGCTTATTTTTATCTTCTTTGTCAAACTTGGCTTCATCAGGCGTGCAGTACTCATCATAGATGTCCTCAGGTATTTCAAAAGTTGTCATAACCTCAGACTTCTTTCCTCCTTTCTGTGGCCTTTTACCTTCAGCCATTTTCTTCAGATGAGGAATTTGAACAATTGAATTCTCTGAAGAAGTATGCAACTTTTCTTCGAGGAACGCTGCAAATGAGTTAAGTTGATGAGAACCTAATGATTCAGCAGCGGACATGTGTACCTGTGAACAGAGTATAGTTGCGAGGAATTTGAAGAGGTCATATGCGTTCTCAGAGGGTTTTTCATAAAGAACAAGTTTGAGGAATTTGACCAGACTCGTCTTGAGGAATTTCACTAAGCGCTTTATATCTTAGGTTCCAGAGTTGTATAGATCGAAGATCCACACAATTGAGGAATCTTTGAAGAAATTGATGCTTAGGGAAATGAATCAAGAACATATAACATGTGAGGTGTTTTGTGTGTGAGGATTTGAAAAAATAAAAACACCTTTGAAGATTTTGTAGAAGAATTTTGAATCAAAGAGGGCAGTAAAATTAGCTTTTAATTACCCTGAACGAACAACACGACGAACTGAGAGTTGAAACAGTGAAGTTCGTCGATGCAGATCTTCCACGCCCTAACTTGGCGGAGGAAGACGTCTACGGCGGCGGCGGAGGTGAAGATTTCCGCAGTCGGCGCGAGTACGACGCCGACGAGGTCGAGGCAGTGAAGCTCTTCCTCACCGGCGACGATGGAGTAGCGACGGCGCTAGGGTTTGGAAAGCTCGAGCGAGGGAGTGAGATCGAGCGGGGTAAAAGAAGTGAGGACGGCGACAGGGGTATTTATAGCCGCAGTGAAAAACTGCTCGTCTGAAGATTTAGGACGAACGTGCCCCTGGCTGTTCTCCTTCTCGCGACATGTGTCACCCACGTACTGTGTGGTGGAGATCGTGTACGATCGTGGGTGGATAAAATAATGCATCGTGGGATGCGGAACGGTTTGAGCGGCAAAACCGAAAGTTTGGATAAGGTTAGTTTTAATGTTTCGTTCGCAATTTCTTCAGCTGACAAGGACGCAATGAAGAATTTGAACGAGTTTCAAATAGAACGCACATGAAGAATTTGTGAACAGATTGGATTGAGTATAGCATAGAGGGGAAGGGTCCGATCACATTCACTTAGCAGAAAAAGATCCAACTTGAAGAAATAGCTATAAGTGAATGCTGTAGAGGACATAATCTCTTCTCATCCAAGGATGAGTGCCTTTTGAAAGTACATTCGAAGATTCTAAGATATTTAGCTCACACCGCAACTTGCTAAATCTCTTCTCATCCAAGGGCTTAGTGAAGATATCGGCTAGCTATTCTTCAGTCTTCACATGCTCAATAGAAATGTCGCCCTTCAACACACGATCACGAAGAAAATGATGACGAATCTGAATGTGCTTTGTCTTCGAGTGCTGAACTGGGTTGTGAGCAATCTTGATGGCACTCTCATTATCACAGAGGAGAGGCACATTCTTCACGTTGATGCCATAGTCCTTGAGCGTTTGCTTCATCCATAGCAGTTGAGCACAGCAAGAACCAGCAGCAATGTACTCAGCTTCAGCAGTAGATAGTGATACGCAGTTCTGTTTCTTCGAGGACCAACAGACCAAGGACCGTCCGAGGAAATGACAAGTACCAGATGTTGACTTGCGATCCACACGGTCACCAGCATAGTCAGAGTCTGAATATCCAATGAGATCAAAATCCGAGCCCTTGGGATACCATAATCCTAGTGTTGGTGTGTGAGCTAGATATCGAAGAATATGCTTCACAGCCTTACGGTGTGATTCCTTCGGTGCAGCTTGAAATCGTGCACACATGCAAACACTAAGCATTATATCTGGCCTAGATGCACATAAGTACAATAAAGAACCAATCATGGAGCGGTATACCTTATGATCGAAGTCAGTACCATTTTCATCAGTGCATAGTTGACCATTTGTGGGCATAGGAATTTTGATGCCTTTGCAATCTTGCATGCCGAATTTCTTTAGGACATCCTTGAGGTATTTCTCCTGAGATATGAATATGCCATCTCGCTGTTGACGAATTTGAAGACCTAAGAAGAATTTCAACTCTCCCATCATAGACATTTGATATTCTTCTCTCATCATATAGGCAAATTCTTCACTATAACGTTGGTCAGTACATCCAAAGATAATATCATCAACATATATTTGGCACACAAACAGTTCACCATCATAAGATTTAGTAAAGAGAGTGGGATCGAGTGAACCGGGTGTGAAGCCTTTCTTCATGAAGAATTTCTTCAATGTATCATACCACGCCCGTGGGGCCTGCTTGAGGCCATAGAGGGCCTTGTTAAGTCTGAAGACTTTGTCAGGATGCTTTGGATCTTCAAAACCTGGTGGTTGAGCAACATATACTTCTTCCTCAAGCTTACCATTGAGGAATGCACTTTTCACATCCATTTGGTGTAAGATGATATCATGATGGTTAGCATAAGCAAGCAATATGCGAATAGCCTCAAGTCTAGCAACAGGTGCAAAAGTTTCATCGAAATTAATTCCTTCAACCTGTGTGTAGACTTGAGCTACTAGTCGTGCCTTATTCCTCACCACAACACCATTTTCATCTTGCTTGTTGCGGTAGATCCACTTTGTGCCAATGATGTTATGCTTGCGAGGATCGGGACGATCGACTAATTCCCATACGTTGTTGAGCTTGAACTGATGTAATTCTTCTTGCATGGCCTGAATCCACTCAGGCTCCAGAAATGCTTCATCTACCTTAGTGGGTTCTGTGATAGAGACAAAAGCAAAGTGCCCACAAAAGTTAGATAGATGTGAAGCTTTTGGGCGTGTGAGAGGACCTGGTTCTCTAATGTCATCGATGATCTTATCCACTTGCACTTCTTTTGCAACGCGAGGGTGAGCTGGTTGTCGTTGAGGAATTTGATCAGCATTTTCTTCACCATCAATTTCCTCAACATTTTCTTCAGGTGCATCTGCTCGACGTTCTTCATGTTCTGGAATGAATTCTTCAGCAGATTCTTCAGTAGGAATGACATCTTCAGTAGCCTTGTGCTTGATAGAATCCTCAGGTGTTGGTTCATCTAACACAGAAGGTAGGTGCTCTATTGGGTTTCTTGTCAGTGAGGAGTTCGTAGGCAGTCTTCTCGAAGAATTTGTGAAGATATACTCTGTTGATGATGTGGCACGCAGTATCAATTGCATCAAGCCAGAAACGACGAGGGGTTTTGTACTCATCTAGCATAGTGAGAGCCATCTCAGCAAGAGTCCTATTCTTGCGCTCCACGACGCCATTCTGTTGAGGAGTATAAGGAGCAGATAACTCATGAGTAATACCAAGTTCATCAAGATAGTCATCGAGACCCGAATTCTTGAACTCAGTGCCATTGTCACTTCTGATGTGCTTAATCTTCACACCAAAGTTGGTTGAAGCCCTCGAGGAAAATCGTTTGAAGACTTCCTGCACTTCAGTTTTGTAAGAGACAAGGTGTATCCATGTGTAACGAGAGTAATCATCAACAATAACAAAGCCATATTGAGATGCTTCATTCGAAATAGAGGAATAATGATTAGGACCGAAGAGATCCATGTGAAGCAATTCAAATGGACGAGTAGTGGTCATGATAGTCTTTGATGGATGCTTGGCCTTTGTCATCTTTCCAGCTTCACAGGCACCGCACAAGTGATCCTTGAGGAATTTGACATTCTCAATGCCAATGACATGCTTCTTCTTTGCAAGCGTGTTCAAATTCCTCATGCCTGCATGACCAAGTCGTCGATGCCATAGCCATCCTTCTGAAGCTTTTGCAAGTAGGCACACGGTTGGTTGTGAATCTGCAGAGAAATCAACAATATACAAGTCTCCTCTCCTAAAGCCTTCGAAGACTTTGGAATTGTCAGCTTTCATAATCACAACACAACGATACTTGCCAAAGACAACAACCATATCAAGATCACAAAGCATTGAGACAGACATAAGATTATATCCTAAGGACTCAACAAGCATGACTTTGTCCATGTGTCGATCCTTTGTGATAGCAACCTTACCTAGACCCAATACCTAACTTTTTCTTTTATCAGCGAAGATGATATGCTTCATGTGTGACGCTGATAAGGGAGCATCCATCAACAGATTCTTGTCACCAGTCATGTGATTTGTACATCCACTACCAAGTACACATTCAGTGGCTTTGGGTTGATCATCCTGCAGATGAATTAGTGCAACTTACGACCTCATATACTTCAGCAGTGAAGAATATGATATCTCAATTAATCAGATCAATTTCATCAAGCAGTAAGACAGATAAAACAGAGGGAGGACGTGTGAAATGAAAGTTCATTTCATCATGGTTAGCCTGCGTCCTTTCAGGCAATTTTTGTCAGGTCCCCAGCAAATTCTTCAGACGTTATTGCACGTCTGGAGACCTGACCCTGCAGAAGGGATTAGTTCTTTTTCTTCACCACCCACATCTGAAGGGGTGGCAAAGAGTTCATCACTCTGCGAGCTCCATATGTGAATGGTGGCAAAGCAGCCAAACCATTTCGTTTCACATAGGAGGGGTTAGGGTAAGCATATGCATAAGCAGTGAAATTCTTCGAGGACTTATGAACATAGTAATTTGAAGAATAATGCTCATATTCATAGCCCTTGGCTCTTCCCTGCAAAACAGAGTTGTTAGCACGATGATGTTCATATGAGGACTTTGATCCATGTGAGGAATTTGATCCCCTTGAGGAATTTTGTCCGTATGAGGACTTGGATCCATACGAAGAATTTGGTCCGTATGAAGAATTTGATCTGGGGTTCCTTTTCTTCACAGGTGGTGTCATGAGGACATTCACCTGAAGACTTTCAAGGCGCCTTTTGGGAACCCAGATTTTCTTCACAAGGGAACCGTTCCTGTAGTTAGTGCCAACATATCTAGCAAATACTTCACCATTCTGATTTTTGAACAGTTTATAGTTGGAGTCAAAAGACTCATCAGAGGAATGAGAAGATTCACATGTATAGCCAGATAGGTTAGATGGATCAACTGGAGGTCCCTTTGCAGCAACCCATGAGGTTTTGGGGTACTGCTCAGGCTTCCAATATGTACCATCAGCTTTGAGTTTCCTCTCAAAGGCAATACCCTCTTTCCTAGGGTTCCTGTTGAGGATCTGCTTTTTAAGCACATCACAAAGAGTCAGATGCCCTTTGAGGCTTTTGTACATGCCTGTTATGTACAATTCCTTTAGTCCTGCATCGTCTGTAATACTATCAATGTCCTCAGATGAGGAATTAGTGATAGCAGAGGCAGGTGAAGAATTTGTAACATTTGAAGCATTTGAACATTCAGGTGAGGAATTAGCAGATTCTCGTTCAATGCATTTTAAACATGGAGGAATAAATTCTTCCTGAGCAGCGCTGATTTGTTGAGCAAGTAATGAATCGCGCTCCTTCTGAAGATCTTCATAACTCACTCTTATCTTCTCAAAATCAGACAAGAGAGAGTTATGCTGATCTTGAAGAGAGTCATACTTAGAATGAAGCCTCTGAAGACTTTCAGCCAAGGCTTGTGACTGATCCATTTCTTCACCCAACATATCATTGCTCTTACTAAGCATATTATTAGCCTTTTGCAAGGCTCTTTGTTGTTTAGCGGCAAGGGAAGCAAGTTTGACATTACTGGGTCCAAATTCATCACCAGATTCTTCATCACTAGACTTAGATAGGTAGCATTCAGTTACCTGTTCACCATCTGCCATGAGACATGGTGAGGAGGATGATGATTCTGGTTCAAATGTCATTGATTTGAGCGATTCCTTGAAATCCTCAAACCAAGGATCATCACAGGTTCGATGGCCTTCATAAACATCAAAGAGACGGTCCCAGACAAGCTTCGCCTGATCGAGATGCATGATGTTTCTGAACTGGTTTCGAGACAGACTAGTGCAGATGACGGCCTTCGCTGTGAGGTTGAGTTGAGTGTACTTGCGAATGTCATCAGCTTCCGCCATCTTGCACAGATCGGTCAGACCAATCTCAGTGACGGTCCACAGCTCACTGTTCATCACCATGAGACGCTTCTTCATCATGGCCTTCCATTTGGGATACTCATGACTGTCAAAGATGGGGCATGGCACTTTCTTCATATCTGCGGTCGACATAACTAAAACTCCAGGCGGTTAAACCAAAATCACACAGAACAAGGGAGTACCTTGCTCTGATACCAATTGAAAGTGCGTTATATCGACTAGAGGGGGGTGAATAGGCGATTTTTATGAAATTCTTCACTGAGGAATTTGCTCGTGAGGAAATTCCCTAGCGAAGAACTACTAGCAGTGGAATAAGTACTCAGATGAAAACATAACAGAATCCTAGCATAGTCATCATGATGAAATGAAGACAAACACTGAGTACAGAAAGCGTAAACACAGGATAACACAAGATGAAGACAAACAGACTGAAGAAATTGAACTGAGGAAATTGAGAAAGTCTTCAGTCAAAGTCTTCAAACACAGATATGATAAACAAACAGCACACTACTGAGGAAATGAAAGAGGTGAGGAAATGGAACCAGTAAGCTTTGTGAAGACAATAATTTGGTAGACCAGTTCCAACTGTTGTTTCAGTTGTACATCTGGTTGGAGCGGCTGAGTATTTAAACTCGAGGACACCTAGTCCCGGACACACAGTCCTCACCGTATTCTCCTTGAGCTAAGGACACACAATCCTCGCCCAATCACTCGTGGTAAGTCTTCAGGTGACTTCCAAACCTTCACAGACTTGGTCAGTCGGCGATCCACAATTCCTCTTGCATGCTCTAGACCTTGACGCCTAACCGTCTGGAAGAAGCATAGTCTTCAAAGGTAACAAGCGTCGGATCCACGCAGGATCAATCTCTTCAGTGATGCTCAATCACTTTGGGTTTGTAGGTGTTTTGGGTTTGGGTTTGGATTTTCCTCACTTGATGATTTTCGCTCAAAGTCCGCGGAGGATGGGTTGCTCTCAAATGACAAGTGTCAACTTCACGCGGAGCAGCCAACCGGCTAGTGGTTGTAGGGGGTGGCTATTTATATCCTAGGGAGCAGCCCGACATGATAAGACATAAATGCCCTTCAATGATATGACCGTTAGGTGGACAAGATATTGTAGGACAGCTGGCGCGCAGCACAGCAACGGTCGGAAATTTGATGTACAAATTCCTTAGGGCTATCATGTTCCTCACTGTGTAGGCAATTCGCACTGGCGAATTCCTAACTCCTCAGTCAGAACAAAGTCCTCAGTGACCAGAAGAACTGCGTCTCTGTCACTGAAGAAATTGACTGAACTGTATGAGATTTCCAATGGCTTCACTCGAAGGGATTGGTAGGTGTAGGATTTGAGTTGAGCATCACATGGAAATTTTCTCCTTAGTATTTCCTCAACCCCCTTTAACAGTACGGTGTTTCCTATGACTCAATAAAGAGAAAATGAAACTACGAAACCAAAAGTCTTCACGCTTCATGTTCCTCAAATGAATACCAAGACTTCAAGGTCACACCAATTTCTTCACTTTCAAAGTCTTCAGAAAGTCTTCAAAATATCAAAGTCTTCAGTCGAAGAACTTCATTTTTAGGGGTCGACTTTCTCTGTAAATATCAAACTCCTCATAGACTTATAGACCTGTGTACACTCATAAACACATTAGATACTTAACCTATAAGTCTTCAATACACCAAAATCACTAAGGGGCACTAGATGCACTTAAAGATACTAGAGTAACGTGAGGAGTATAAGTGGCATGTTTCACTTATAAGTGTGTGTTCATAATTTGTGTTTCCTACTATGCCAACTCTATAAACTTATGTTTTGAGTGAGTTTTACCATGTTAGCGATTGGTGACTAGATTGAATTACAGTCCGTCTATCCCTAGGACAACACACACACACACACGCACACACACACACACACACACAAGAAGAGAGAGATAGAGAGAGAGAGAGAGCACCCTCTTATGTGTAATGCTTAGATTGCACGGGAACCTACATTTTACATTGCATGAACCATGCATACTGGAGGGCAGCACCCTCTTATGTGTAATGAGAACCTTTCTACATGTTGGGCGTTACAAATTGACTAAAATATTTGAAAAACATACAAAATATATAGGATAACATGACATATTTGGTAGATAGATAGAATAGAGAGAGAGAGAGAGAGATAAAGAGAGAGAGAGAGAGAAAGAGAGAGAGAGAGAGAGAGAGAGAGAGAGAGAGAGAGAAGGTTGTTGGCGAGTGGGAGAGTGCTACAGAGTATCACCACATCATTAGATTACATGCGAACATGTGAACCTCCATTTTAGATTGTTAGAACCATGCATACTCACATATGGGAACCCTAGTTTTTGTCTATGAGAACCTTTCTATAGGGTGGACGTTGCACCCACCGGCACCCTTCTACACCATGCAAGATTTTACGCGTGTTGATATTTGTGTTCTAATGACATGACAACTTTTAATAGTTTCCATAAACCATTCACAACATTTGAGCTCACAGTTGTATGGCTTCACCAAGGATTATGGAGTGAGTGATAGATAGTTAGATAGAGATAGGATTGTTAGTGAGGGAGATAGCGGTATATAGTATCACCACAACGTTAGATTAAAGGGGGAACCTCCATTTTACATTGCCAGAACCATGTATACCCCACATGAGGGAACCCTATTTTTTGAGTACGAGAAACTTTCTATAGGGTAGACATTGCATGCACGGGCACCCTTTGACTCGCACTCTATCCCTTATACACTGCATGAGCGCTTGTCTGGATGATAAAGGATTAGAGAGAGATATCAATCGATAGATAGATATAGATATAGAGAGGATTTGTTTGTGAGCGAGAGAGCGGTATAGTTTCAATGCATTGCTTAGATTGCACCGGAACCTACATTTTACATTTGTTGGAACCATGCATACTCAAACCTTTCTACATGATGGACGTTACAAATGGACTAACATATTTGAAAAAAAAAACAAAAATTGATTGAGAGAGAGGAGACAGAGAGAGAGAGAGAGGGGTTGTTTGCAAGTGGGAGAGGAGTACAAAGTATCACCACATCGTTAGGTTACACGTGAACCTCCATTTTATATTGCTAGAACCATGCATACCCGCATATCGGCACCCTATTTTTTTCTACGAGAACCTTCCTATAGGGTGGATGTTGCACCAACCAACTGACAGAGTCGAATCCGTCGGATCTCAGGTAGGGGACCGAGCTGATAGCCTTGGCACAATGATAACATGACAATGTTTACAGGCTCATGCCCTCTCTCGAAAAGGTAAAACCCTACACTTTGCTTTGATTGTATTGATGAATGGGGTACAAGTACATGTTGATCTACCACGAGATCGTGTATGAATGAGTTGGCCTCTACGGTCTACACCCCTCGGCTTATATAGACACCGGGGGCACCTAGGGTTACACATAGGTCGGTTATGTCTAACGATAAGCACGCCTCTTCGAGTGATTCTTCATCTTCAGCCTTGTTTTGGGCCGTGTTTTTGTCCATGCAAATCCAAACGAATGCGGGTGGACGAGATGTGGTGTCGCGTTGGAGTGGCCCTTAACAACGTCGGTGATTGGCACCCGGACGACATGACTTTCTTTCAGTCCCTCCATCCTAAATATAAGTTTATGAGAGATTTTAATATAGACTATGTACATATGTATATAAACATATTTTAGAGTGTAGATTCTTTCATTTTGTTTAAAACAGAGACTTATTTATATTTAAGAATGGAGGGAGTATATGTGAAAAAATTGTCTTGCGGGTTGTGCTTCCGATACGTTGTCGTGGCTCATTTTAAAACGCATCACGGAGATGAGATGAGTCCATGACACCGTTCATGGGCAGTGCGCTACATGATCTTTTACCGCACGGTGCTGGTAGAAACCATGGATTTTACAGGACAAAAAGTCATTGCGCGTCATCTGAAACAAAACGTCCGTGTCGTGGCTCCTTGAATCGGGGATCAGAGATGACCTGCCTTGAACTTGTCGGCATACAGCAAGGGCGGTCCGTGATCCCACTCACGCAGCATGAAGTCGATGCTCATCAGAGAAACCTCTATGAACCATCTTCGTTTATGTAATATATGTACATATAGATCAATTATATATGTTTAAGGGCATTTCCAGCACCAACTCGCAAACCGTTCGCATAAGTCTGGACCGTGCGGCTCGAATCGCGGAAGTTATCCAACTCGAACATGTATCGATCCGCAGGGTGGTCTGGACGCACTTTCGCCTGCAAATCGAAGACAAACGTGAGGGCTTTATGGGCGTCCGGGCAGCTGCCACGCCCGTGTGTGACCGCCTTGGCCCAGCAAAAACCTCTCTCTCCCTCTCCTATGCTTTTCATCAAATACCCGCGCCATATTCATGCCGACTCAGAGCATGCAACAGCCAATATTGATGCCATGATTTCACCGGAAGGAAGAGCGGCGCAGACGGACACGACCGGTCACGAAAAATCGACCCACCCGGGTGCCTCAAACAGGCCTCAAACGCTCGGGTTGTCCGACGCCCCTCATATCCGGCCCAAATATATGCCGGATATGGGGCGGCCTGGGCGCACCAGCCACGTCAGTACGGCCCACAACCGACCCCACGACGTCCTCACAAAGAACCCCAATCCATCCCGGCTCCAAACCCTAGCTCACTCACTGTCCTCTCTCGCTCCGTTCCCTCATCCCCCATATCACTACTAGGGAAAAGTCTATACACAGAATCTTAGCAACAGCGAGGGTTAAAAACCCACGCCACTGCTACTTACTAGCAGCGCGGGTTTTTAAACCTCGCTACTACTAAGTTGATAGCAGTAGCGTGGGTTTTTAACCCTCGCTACTACTAAGCGGTCTCTACCGTGCCCCCCGGGACATGCCATAGTAGTAGCGCGGGTTTTTAACCCACGCTACTACTAAGTTGATAGCACCAGCGTTGGATTTTAACCCTCGCTACTACTAAGTGGTCTCTACCGTCCCCTGGACCATGCCATAGTAGTAGCGATGGTTATAAACCCGCGCTACTACTAAGTTGATAGTAGTAGCGCGGGTTTTTACCACTCGCTACTACTAATCATCTGCCATAGCAGTAGCGCGGGGTGTGGTCCCATTTTCAAACTCTACCCCCCTGGATTGCCTTTTCAGTTTAAAAAAAATAAAAGAAAATGATGAAAATGTCAAAAAAATAAAAGAAAATAAGTTTCCCATGTGATATGTGGTCTAGTTGTTGGGAAAATTTGCAAATATGAATTTCGACTTCATTTGCAAAATCTCTCGTGAATTTGTAAAAATGGGCATAACTTTTGCATACTAACTCGGATGAAAAAAAACATTATATGAAAAATCATCTACTCGAAAAGTTACATCCAAATATAAATACGGGAACCCCGTTAAACATTTTTAAAATCCTCAAAAACCTAACAGAAAAAAAGTTACAGGGCTTTTAAGATCTGGAGGCAAAAAAAATCATCAAATTCCAGTTTTTTCTTTATTTTTTGTTAAATCTGGTCAAACTGTGGTCAAACTAATTATTCAAGAATATTAGTGTTACTAAATAATTATTTCAGTTTTTTTGAATTTTGGTCAAATCTGGTCAAAATCTGGTCAAACTGTGGTCAAACTGTGGTCAAACTAGTTATTCAAGAAATATTACTGTTAATAAATATTTATTGTGTTTTAGAACAATAGTTTTAAACTCAAGCAGTGAAATGTGTGACTTCATGCTCAAGCTAAACTCCCGAGGGATAATAGGATTGACATCTTACTATTGTCAGGAAAACAACAAGTGCAGACTTGGAATCGAGGGAGAATAGAACCCGGAAGTTAAGCGTACTCAGGCAAGAGTAGTGAGAGAATGAGTGACCGTCCGAGAAGTTAGATGATTTGGATTGATGAGGGGTGATTAGAGATTAAATTGAGCAGCGATGAGGGTGATTAGAGATTAGAGGTTAAAATAATTCAGAAATTTTAAAATTCGGACAAAAAATTCGAAAAAGAATTCCGCGGGTTAGTAGTAGCGCGGGTTTTTACCCACGCTACTACTAACGGACGTAGTAGTAGCGCGGGTGGCACCCACGCTGCTGCTATACGTTAGCTGTAGCACCTTATTAGTAGCGCGGACACCCGCGCTGCTACCTAGTAGTGTATGTCGACCTCCGGTGGTCATTCGGGCTCCGACCTCGACGTCGAGGAGGAGCTGGCCTTCGCATTGCGTTGGAGCGGTCGAATGTGGACACCGGGGGCAGCTCCCGATCTGCACGGTTGCCGCTCCCGTAGGCCAGTGCCGATCTTCGTCGACTTCACCGGCGACGATAAAAATGATGACGACGCCTAGGGCAGCATGTTAGGTGGTTGGGAGGTGTGTTTAGTATTTTTTATGTTTTCTTAATGTTTAGATGGACTTTTGACCAGCGATTGATCGGCAGTTCATGTTTAATTATGTTTAAATTCGAACGCATGATCTCAAAGATGAATTTTTAAGTGGACGTGGAAAAATGTATCGGCCATCATTGGACGGTGGCCAACGCGACCGGCATAAAAAAAGAACAACCCCGTCCATTCGGCCCACCCAAATAGCCGAAACCCACGTCCGTTTGAATCGGCACATTGGAGTTGCATCCTCATCGAGCTCATGGAGCGGTCCAGAACTCGTTTCTAAAAAAATGCTTGCTCCTCGTGATAGTGTAACAGAAGGCTATATATATATATAATCTCTTCATTCCACAATGTAGTGCGTCCGCGCTTTCCAGATCCAAATTTGACCGTAAATTTAACAACAAGACTGATTGTGACGGTGACAAAAATAATATCACTGAGTTCATATTAAAAATACGAATTCAGTGGTATAATTTTTACCCCGGCCGCAGTCGGTCTCGGTAGTCGAATTTACGGTCAAACCTAAATCACGGAAAACATGGACGCACTACATTGTGAAATGGAGGGAGTACAAAATAGCAGTAGCCTTTCAACATCACTTACCACACAGAAAGGGGCGCGCAACACTTTGACTTTGACCAATAGTGAAAACATAAATAGGAGCACCCATGTGATACAGTCTTTTGTCCATACCTCATTGTATCTGCGCTCCTTTTTTTCAGCCGGCCAAGACATGCAGGCAAGCAACCATCCTTCATCAAGCAGGTTTGTTTGACCATTTGCCACGGCTTGCACTGCCTCTCCCCGTAGCCATTTCGCTAGCCACCGGAGCACTTTCACTTAGCTAAGGAGTGATCGTTATTATGCACAGGGACACACGCACACACAAGGAATAAGAAAAGCATAGAGTTTTTTTTTCGCACACAACTTGTGTCTCTTTCTCTATTTCTTCTCAACAAAAAGGGGGACATGAATGGATGATTCATTGAAATTCAAGCTGAGTTGCAGCATGGAACGTTTTCTCAGGATTGCAATTGAAAACATGGCAGTAACAGTCCCAGCAAGAATGGGTTCTAGCTTGTCAAAGCGTGACCGCCCCAGCAGCAAGGGCAGTTATTGACCAGTGGTTTGAAGGTGCCGAACCGTTTGCAGTCGCTGCAGCCAAATCATGTGCATACTTGCTACAAAAAGCTTAGGATGGATGGAACCTTTGAGTATTAACTACAAAACAAAACTTACATCACATGCTTATCCAGAATGGTTCATGCTCGAAGACCAATGCTAGAAAGGGGCTGCACGCATTCTATGAATACTCCTGCCATCGCAGGTCATAGGCTTCCATTTTGGTCCGTTGCTATGTAAAGGACCCCCACATGGCTTCCTCTTTGGTAATAGAGATCACCCAAAATTCAAGAAATAGGAACCTTATCTACAAGAAAGTTCGGATCTCGATGCAAGCAAAGGGTTCAGATAGCAACCACCCTAGCTAGTGTTGATAGAAAATCCATGTTCTATATATATATATAACCTATGCAACAATCTTGTGGGGGTGGCAATCATAGCCACATGTTTTGCTTGGGATCCGGTCCAGATCTTTTCCCTCTTATCATTTCTAACATTTTAGGTGGATCAAATTTATTTCCTCTTTTAGACGAAGTTGGACCACGTCTGCATGTGCATAGCCACAAGGCCCAGCCCGTAGGCTGGCATGCCTGCACCGTGTCAGACCTTGGCCCTTGAGCATATATATATTCATCACCCAGGATGCAGAATAAGTTATTTTTCACCCGAGGTAATCTTACGAACATTTCATAATTAAATTACGTTTGAAATTCAAATAGTTACATTCATATTGATTCACTACGTAAAATTTCGCATAAGAAAATCAAAATATAGGTCATAAGATAACAAAATTTACGGTTTATGTGTATTTTACACAATGTTTTTACGTTTGTAATTCTACATAACATAAAATATTTTTTACGACGATTGTATATTTTCTTATGGTCTCTTTTTACGTCGAAAATAAGACAAAACTTATGGAACATAAAATTACGGTGCATTATATATATATATATATATATATATATATATATATATATATATATATATATATATATATATATAAACAGAGAGGAGACGACCGGCCGGACCGAACTTGGCGGTGGCCTGGTCGGGGCAGGGCGTGGTCGGGGCAGGCTGGGGGTGCGGGGCGGCATCAGGGCAAGGGGCACGGGGCACGGGGCGCGCGGCCAGCGTCGAGGCAGGTGCACGGGGCGGCCGGCGTCGAGGCAGGGGCACGGCTGGGGCGGCTCATCGGGGCAGGGCAGGGGCGCGGGGCAACAACAGCGAGGAGCGGGCGGCGACGGCGACCACAGGAAGGCGACGGCGAGCACGGGCAGCCTGGCGGCGTCGATGTGCTCCGCGTCATCGGGGGGCAAATGGTCGATGAAACTGAAAAATTTACAAGTGTTGGCTTATATAGCCACACCTTTGGTCACGGTTCGTGGCACCAACTAGGACCAATGGCCCCCTTTCGTCCCAATTCGTGCCACCAACCGGGACCAAAGGTTTATTTTCAGCAACCCAAAGGGCGGGAAGCAGAGTCCTTTGGTCTTGGTTGGTGGCACCAACGGAGACCAAAGGCCTTGTGTTGCCCGCGTGGCGGCCAAAAGTTTAGTCCCACATCGCTAGTTGAGAGAGACTGAGAGTGGTTTATAAGCACTGCTGCGCCCACCCTCTCGAGCTCCTCTCAACTGCAGGCTTTCGGGCCTAATCTGTCACTATGTGTTTGTGGGCCTACTGGGCCTGCTGCGGGCCTGAATCCTGGCCCATGGTTGGATTTCTAGTCGTATTCAGGCCGTATTGGCCTAGTAGGTGGGACTTTTTTATTTTGTTTTTGTTTTCTTGGTTGCTTTATTTATTTTATTTTATTTCTACTTACAACGAAATACTTACTGTTGCTATTTTTATTTATTTTATTAAAGTTTATTTATATTACTTGATTAAAGTTTATTTTGTTTCTACTTATATATTTTATTAAAGTTTATTTTATTTTGTTTCTACTTCTTTATTTTATTAAACTTATTTTATTTCTAATTGTTTATTAGATTTTATATTGTTTCTACTTATTTATTTATTTTTATTTTTTGCTTTTTTATTTATTTTATGAAAATTATTTTTGCTTACAATGTTTTGAACATAAAATACTTTGATAATTTTAGTTTCAATAATACTAGAGGTTTATTAAAGCTTTTTAGTTGATTCCTTTTGCTATTAGAGTTTCATTAGAGTTTTCTAGTTCATTCTTTTTTCTATTAGAGTTCCATTAAAGTTTTCTAGTCCATTTTTTAGTTTATTATTTTTTCTATTAGAGTTTCAGAAAAGTTTTTTAGATCAATCTTTTTTATATTACTTCATTCTTTGACCTAAATGATCCTGAAATTGAAAAACACTTTAGATGAACTCTGAATAGGTTAAAAATTGGCATGGTATCATCATTTCACCCACATAGCATGTGCTAAAAAGTTGAGAGCGTTACGGAAAAAGCTGGACGCACTTCGTGTACAAAAAGGACAATATTTTTCGAAGTATCAGGGTTTCATACAGAAACTCGTCTGTTACAAAGGAATTTCATTTTTCTGAACTTATTTGAACTCCAGATTTTTTGTGTGTTCAAAATGGACCATTCAAAGCCACATCATCAATTTTCAACCCTGTCCGACTTCATTTGTTATTTTTCATGCATTTATTGATTTTTTTAGCTATATGACCATGAAAATGAAAAGCACTACAAATGAACTCTGAAAAGGTTGAAATTTGGCATGGTATCATCATTTCACCCACATAGCATGTGCTAAAAACTTGAGAGAGCTACGGGAAAAACTGGATGCACTTCATGTACAAAACGGATAATCTCTTTCGAAGTATCAGGGTTTCATACGGAACTCGTCTGTCACAAAGGGATTTCGTTTTTTGAGCTTATTTGAACTCCAGACTTTTCGTGTGTTCAAAATGCACCATTCAAAGCCACATCATCAATTTTCAACATATTCTGACTTCATTTGTTATTTTTCATGCATTTACTGATTTTTTTGAGCTATGTGACCCTCAAAATGAAAAGCACTACAAATGAACTCTGACAAGGTTGAAAGTTGGCATGGTATCATCATTTCACCCACATAGCGTGTGCTAAAAAGTTGAGAGGGGTACGACAAAAACTGGATGCCCTTCGTGTACAAAACGGACAATCTCTTTCGAAGTATCGGGGTTTCATACGGAAACTCGTCTGTTACAAAGGGATTTCATTTTTTTGAAATTATTTGAAATCCAGACTTTTTGGGTGTTCAAAATGCGCCATTCAAAGCCACATCATCAATTTCCAACCCTTTCTGACTTCATTTGTTATTTTTCATGCATTTATCGATTTTTTAGCTATATGACCCTGAAAATGAAAAGCACTACAAATGAACTCTGAAAAGGTTGAAAGTTTGCATGGTATCAGCATTTCACCTACATAGCATGCCCTAAAAAGTTGACAGGGTTACGGCAAAAACTGGATGCACTTCGTGTACACAACGGACAATCTCTTTCGAAGTATCCAGGTTTCATACAGAAACTCTTCTGTAACAAAGGGATTTCATTTTTTAAATTATTTGAACTCCAACGTTTTGAATGTTCACAAAGCACCATTCAAAACCCCATCATCAATTTTCAACCATCTCTGACTTCATTTGTTATTTTTCATGCATTTCTGATTTTTTGAGCTATATGACCCTGAAAATGGAAAGCACTACAAATGAACTCTGGAAGGGTTGAAAGTTGGCATGGTATGATCATTTCGCCCACATAGAGTGTGCTAAAAAGTTGAGAGGGTTGCGGAAAAAACTGGATGCACTTCAGG
This sequence comes from Aegilops umbellulata, assembly GCA_032464435.1. NCBI lineage: Eukaryota > Viridiplantae > Streptophyta > Magnoliopsida > Poales > Poaceae > Aegilops > Aegilops umbellulata. The sequence continues at coordinate 663,576,733 of CP136060.1, forward strand.
TACAAAACGAACAATCTCTTTCGAAGTATTAGGGTTTCATACGGAAACTTGTCTGTTACAAAGGGATTTCATTTTTTTGAAATTATTTGAACTCCGGACTTTTTGGGTGTTCAAAATGCACCATTCAAAGCCACATCATCAATTTCCAACCCTTTCTGACTTCATTTGTTATTTTCTATGCATTTACTGATTTTTTGAGCTATATGACCCTGAAAATGAAAAACACTACAAAAGAACTTTGAAAATGTTGAAAGTTGGCACGGTATCATCATTTCTCCCACATACAATGTGCTTAAAATTTGAGAGGATTACGGCAAAAACTGGATGCACTTTGTGTACAAAACAGACAATCTCTTTCGAAGTATTAGGGTTTCATGCAGAAATTCGTCTGTTACAAAGGGATTTTATTTTTTTGAACTTATTTGAACTCCAGACTTTTTGTGTGTTCAAAATGCACCATTCAAATCCACATTATCAATTTTCAACCCTTTCTAACTTCATTTGTTATTTTTCTTGCATTTTCTTGTTACCGGCAAGTCTCTTTACTCGTTCTGTAATACATCATCGCACAACTAACATATTAGTTGTAATGCTTGCAAGGCTTAGGTGATGTGCATTACCGAGAGGGCCCAGAGATACCTCTCCGACTATCGGAGTGACAAATCCTAATCTCGAAATACGCCAACCCAACAAGTACCTTTGGAGACACCTGTAGATCACCTTTATAATCACCCGGTTACGTTGTGACGTTTGGTAGCACACAAAGTGTTCCTCCGGTAAACGGGAGTTGCATAATCTCATAGTCATAGGAACATGTATACGTCATGAAGAAAGCAATAGCAACATATTAAACGATCGGGTGCTAAGCTAATGAAATGGGTCATGTCAATCAGATCATTCAACTAATGATGTGACCTCATTAATCAAATAACAACTCTTTGTTCATGGTTAGGAAACATAACCATCTTTGATTAACGAGCTAGTCAAGTAGAGGCATACTAGTGACACTCTGTTTCTTTATATATTCACACATGTATTATGTTTCCGGCTAATACAATTCTAGCATGAATAATAAACATTTATCATGATATATGAGGAAATAAATAATAAATTTATTATTACCTCTAGGGCATATTTCCTTCAGTCTCCCACTTGCACTAGAGTCATTAATATAGATTACATAGTAATGATTCTCACACCCATGGAACTTTGGTGCTGATCATGTTTTACTCGTGGAAGAGGCTTAGTCAACGGCTCTGCAACATTCAGATCCGTGTGTATCTTGCAAATCTCTATGTCTCCCACCTGGACTAGATCCCGGATGGAATTGAAGCGTCTCTTGATGTGCTTGGTCCTCTTGTGAAATCTGGATTCCTTTGCCAAGGCAATTGCACCAGTATTGTCACAAAAGATTTTCATTGGACCCGATGCACTAGGTATGACACCTAGATCGGATATGAACTCCTTCATCCAGACTCCTTCATTTGCTGCTTCCGAAGCAGCTATGTACTCCGCTTCACATGTAGATCCCGCCACAACGCTTTGTTTAGAACTGCACCAACTGACAGCTCCACCGTTTAATGTAAACACGTATCCGGTTTGCGATTTAAAATCGTCCGGATCAGTGTCAAAGCTTGCATCAACGTAACCGTTTACGATGAGCTCTTTGTCACATCCATATACGAGAAACATATCCTTGGTCCTTTTCAGGTACTTCAGGATGTTCTTGACCGCTGTCCAGTGATCCACTCCTGGATTACTTTGGTACCTCCCTGCTAGACTTACAACAAGACACACATCAGGTCTGGTACACAACATTGCATACATGATAGAGCCTATGGCTGAAGCATAGGGAACATCTTTCATTTTCTCTCTATCTTCTGTAGTGGTCGGGCATTGAGTCTTACTCAATTTCACACCTTGTAACACAGGCAAGAACCCTTTCTTTGCTTGATCCATGTTGAACTTCTTCAAAACTTTATCAAGGTATGTGCTTTGTGAAAGTCCAATTAAGCGTCTTGATCTATCTCTATAGATCTTAATACCCAATATGTAAGCAGTTTCACCGAGGTCTTTCATTGAAAAACTCTTATTCAAGTATCCCTTTATGCCATCCAGAAATTCTATATCATTTCCGATCAGTAATATGTCATCTACATATAATATCAGAAATGCTATAGAGCTCCCACTCACTTTCTTGTAAATACAGGCTTCTCCAAAAGTCTGTACAAACCCAAATGCTTTGATCACACTATCAAAGCGTTTATTCCAACTCCGAGAGGCTTGCACCAGTCCATAAATGGATCGCTGGAGCTTGCACACTTTGTTAGCTCCCTTTGGATCGATAAAACCTTCTGGTTGCATCATATACAACTCTTCTTCCAGAGATCCATTCAGGAATGCAGTTTTTACATCCATCTGCCAAATTTCATAATCATAAAATGCGGCAACTGCTAACATGATTCAGACAGACTTAAGCATTACTACGGGTGAGAAGGTCTCATCGTAGTCAATCCCTTGAACTTGTCGAAAACCTTTTGCGACAAGTCGAGCTTTGTAGACAGTAACATTACCGTCAGCGTCAGTCTTCTTCTTGAAGATCCATTTATTCTCAATTGCTTGCCGACCATCGGGCAAGTCAACCAAAGTCCACACTTTGTTCTCATACATGGATCCCATCTCAGATTTCATGGCTTTAAGCCATCTTGCGGAATCTGGGTTCACCATCGCTTCTTCATAGTTCGTAGGTTCACCATTATCTAGTAGCATGATTTCCAGAACAGGATTGCCGTACCACTCTAGTGCGGATCTTACTCTGGTTGATCTACGAGGTTCTGTAATAACTTGATCTGAAGTTGCATGATCATCATCATTAACTTCGTCACCAATTGGTTTAGACGTCACAGAAACTGGTTCCTGTGATGTGCTATTTCCCAATAAGGGAGCAGGTATAGTTACCTCATCAAGTTCTACTTTCCTCCCACTCACTTCTTTCGAGAGAAACTCCTTCTCTAGAAAGGATCCATTCTTAGCAACAAATATCTTGCCTTCGGATCTATGATAGAAGGTGTACCCAACAGTCTCCTTTGGGTATCCTATGAAGACACATTTCTCCGATTTGGGTTCGAGCTTATCAGGTTGAAGCTTTTTCACATAAGCATCGCAGCCCCAAACTTTAAGAAACGACAACTTTGGTTTCTTGCCAAACCATAGTTCATAAGGCGTCGTCTCAACGGATTTTGATGGTGCTCTGTTTAACGTGAATGCGGCCGTCTCTAAAGCATAACCCCAAAACGATAGCGGTAAATCTGTAAGAGACATCATAGATCGCACCATATCAAGTAAAGTACGATTACGACGTTCGGACACACCATTACGTTGTGGTGCTCCGGGTGGCGTGAGTTGCGAAACTATTCCGCATTGTTTCAAATGTAGACCAAACTCGTAACTCAAATATTCTCCTCCACGATCAGATCGTAGAAACTTTATTTTCTTGTTACGATGATTTTCAACTTCACTCTGAAATTCTTTGAACTTTTCAAATGTTTCAGACTTGTGTTTCATTAAGTAGATATACCCATATCTGCTTAAATCATCTGTGAAGGTGAGAATATAACGATATCCGCCACGAGCTTCAATATTCATCGGACCACATACATCTGTATGTATTATTTCCAACAAATCGGTTGCTCTCTCCATAGTACCGGAGAACGGTGTTTTAGTCATCTTGCCCATGAGGCACGGTTCGCAAGTACCAAGTGATTCATAATCAAGTGGTTCCAAAAGTCCATCAGTATGGAGTTTCTTCATGCGCTTTATACCAATATGACCTAAACGGCAGTGCCACAAATAAGTTGCACTTTCATTATCAACTCTGCATCTTTTGGCTTCAACATTATGAATATGTGTATCACTACTATTGAGATTCATCAAAAATAGACCACTCTTCAAGGGTGCATGACCATAAAAGATATTACTCATATAAATAGAACAACCATTATTTTCTGATTTAAATGAATAACCGTCTCGCATCGAACAAGATCCAGATATAATGTTCATGCTCAATGCTGGCACCAAATAACAATTATTTAGGTCTAATACTAATCCCGAAGGTAGATGTAGAGGTAGCGTGCCGACCGCGATCACATCGACTTTGGAACCATTTCCCACGCGCATCGTCACCTCGTCCTTTGCCAGTGTTCGCTTAATACGTAGTCCCTGTTTCGAGTTGCAAATATTAGCAACAGAACAAGTATCAAATACCCAGGTGCTACTGCGAGCTCTAGTAAGGTACACATCAATAACATGTATATCACATATACCTTTGTTCACCTTGCCATCCTTCTTAACCGCCAAATACTTGGGGTAGTTCCGCTTCCAGTGACCAGTCTGCTTGCAGTAGAAGCACTCAGTTTCAGGCTTAGGTCCAGACTTGGGTTTCTTCTCCTGAGCAGCAACTTGCTTGCTGTTCTTCTTGAAGTTCCCCTTCTTTTTCCCTTTGCCCTTTTTCTTGAAACTAGTGGTCTTATTGACCATCAACACTTGATGCTCCTTCTTGATTTCTACCTCCGCAGCCTTTAGCATTGCGAAGAGCTCGGGAATCGTCTTATCCATCCCTTGCATATTATAGTTCATCACGAAGCCTTTGTAGCTTGGTGGAAGTGATTGGAGAATTCTGTCAATGACGCAATCATCCGGAAGATTAACACCCAGTTGAATCAAGTGATTATAATACCCAGACATTTTGAGTATATGCTCACTGACAGAACCATTCTCCTCCATCTTGCCGCTATAGAACTTATTGGAGACTTCATATCTCTCAATCCGGGCATTCTATTGGAATATTAACTTCAACTCTTGGAACATCTCATATGCCCCATGACGTTCAAAACGTCGTTGAGGTCCCGGTTCTAAGCCGTAAAGCATGGCACATTGAACTATCGAGTAGTCATCAGCTTTGCTCTGCCAGACGTTCTTAACGTCGTCAGTTGCATCAGCAGCAGGCCTGGCACCCAGCGGTGCTTCCAGGACGTAACTCTTCTGTGCAGCAATGAGGATAATCCTCAAGTTACGGACCCAGTCCGTGTAATTGCTACCATCATCTTTCAACTTTGCTTTCTCAAGGAACGCATTAAAATTCAACGGAACAACAGCACGGGCCATCTATATACAATCAACATAAACATGCAAGATACTACCAGGGACTAAGTTCATGATAAATTTAAGTTCAATTAATCATATTACTTAAGAACTCCCACTTAGATAGACATCCCTCTAATCTTCTAAGTGGTCACGTGATCCAAATCAAACGAAACCATAACCGATCATCACGTGAAATGGATTAGTTCTCAATGGTGAACATCATTATGTTGATCATATCTACTATATGATTCACGCTCGACCTTTCGGTCTCCGTGTTCCGAGGCCATATCTGCATATGCTAGGCTCGTCAAGTATAACCCGAGTATTCTGCGTGTGCAAAACTGGCTTGCACCCGTTGTAGATGGACGTAGAGCTTATCACACCCGATCATCACGTGGTGTCTGGGCACGACGAACTTTGGCAACGGCGCATACTCAGGGAGAACACTTCTTGATAATTTAGTGAGAGATCATCTTATAATGCTACCGTCTATCAAAGCAAGATAAGATGCATAAAAAGATAAACATCACATGCAATCAATATAAGTCATATGATATGGCCATCATCATCTTCGTGCTTGTGATCTCCATCTACTAAGCACCGTCATGATCACCATCGTCACCGGCGCGACACCTTGATCTCCATCGTAGCATCATTGTCGTCTCGCCAATCTTATGCTTCTACGACTATCGCTACCGCTTAGTGATAAAGTAAAGCATTACAGGGCGATTGCATTGCATACAATAAAGCGACAACCATACGGCTCCTGCCGGTTGCCGATAACTCGGTTACAAAACATGATCATCTCATACAATAAAATTTAGCATCATGTCTTGACCATATCACATCACAACATGCCCTGCAAAAACAAGTTAGACGTCCTCTACTTTGTTTGTTGCAAATTTTACGTGGCTGCTACGGGCTTAAGCAAGAACCAATCTCACCTACGCATCAAAACCACAACGATAGTTTGTCAAATAGACTCCTTTTTAACCTTCGCAAGGACCGGGCGTAGCCATACTCGGTTCAACTAAAGTTGAAGAAACTGACACCCGCCAGCCACCTGTGTGTAAAGCACGGCGGTAGAACCAGTCTCGCGTAAGCGTACGCGTAATGTCGGTCTGGGCCGCTTCATCCAACAATACCGCCGAACCAAAGTATGACATGCTGGTAGGCAGTATGACTTATATCGCCCACAACTCACTTGTGTTCTACTCGTGCATAACATCAAACCATAAAAACCTAGGCTCTGATACCACTGTTGGGGAACCTAGTAATTTCAAAAAAAAATCCTACGCACACGCAAGATCATGGTGATGCATAGCAACGAGAGGGGAGAGTCTTGTCTACGTACCCTCGTAGACCGAAGCGGAAGCGTTGACACAACGTAGAGGAAGTAGTCGTACGTCTTCCCGATCCGACCGATCCAAGCACCGTTACTCCGGCACCTCCGAGTTCTTGGCACACGTTCAGCTCGATGACGCACCCCTAGCTCCGATCCAGCAAAGCTTCGGGGGCGGGGGGGAGTTCCGTCAGCACGACGGCGTGGTGACGATGATGATGTTCTACCGGCGCAGGGCTTCGCCTAAGCACTGCAACGATATGATCGAGGTGGAATATGGTGGAGGGGGGCACCGCACACGGCTAAGGAACGATCACGAAGATCAACTTGTGTGTTCGAGGGTGCCCCCTGCCCCCGTATATAAAGGATCCAAGGGGGGGTGCGGCCGGCCCTATGGTGGCGCGCAGGAGGAGTCCTACTCCTACCCGGAGTAGGACTCCCCTCCCGTTCCTTGTCCAACTAGGAGAGGTGGAGGGAGAATAGGAAAGGGGGGGGGGGTGCCGCCCCTCCCTCCTTGTCCAATTCGGACTAGGCGAGAGGGGGCGCGCGGCCTGCCCTGGCAGCCCCTTCCTCTTCTCCACATTAGGCCCATGAGGCCCATTAACCCCCCGGGGGGTTCCGGTAACCCCCCGGTGCTCCGTTTTTATCTGATACCTTTCTGAAACCCTTCCGGTGTCCGAATATAGTCATCCAATATATCAATCTTTATGTCTCGACCATTTCGAGACTCCTCGTCATGTCCGTGATCACATCCGGGACTCTGAACAACCTTCGGTACATCAAAATGCATAAACTCATAATAACTGTCATCGTAACGTTAAGCGTGCGGACCCTACGGTTCGAGAACAATGTAGACATGATCGAGACATGTCTCCGGTCAATAACCAATAGCGGGACCTGGATGCCCATATTGGCTCCTACATATTCTACGAAGATCTTTATCAGTCAGACCGCATAACAACATACGTTGTTCCCTTTGTCATCGGTATGTTACTTGCCCGAGATTCGATCGTCGGTATCCAATACCTAGTTCAATCTCGTTACCGGAAAGTCTCTTTACTCGTTCCGTAATACATCATCTCACAACTAACATATTAGTTGTAATGCTTGCAAGGCTTAGGTGATGTGCATTACCGAGAGGGCCCAGAGATACCTCTCCGACTATCGGAGTGACAAATCCTAATCTTGAAATACGCCAACCCAACAAGTACCTTTGGAGACACCTGTAGAGCACCTTTATAATCACCCAGTTACGTTGTGACGTTTGGTAGCACACAAAGTGTTCCTCCGGTAAATGGGAGTTGCATAATCTCATAGTCATAGGAACACGTATAAGTCATGAAGAAAGCAATTGCAACATACTAAACGATCGGGTGCTAAGCTAATGAAATGGGTCATGTCAATCAGATCATTCAACTAATGATGTGACCTCGTTAATCAAATAACAACTCTTTGTTCATGGTTAGGAAACATAACCATCTTTGATTAACGAGCTAGTCAAGTAGAGGCATACTAGTGACACTCTGTTTCTTTATATATTCACACATGTATTATGTTTCCGGCTAATACAATTCTAGAATGAATAATAAACATTTATCATGATATATGAGGAAATAAATAATAACTTTATTATTGCCTCTAGGGCATATTTCCTTCAGTATCATCATTTCACCCACATAGGATGCGCTAAAAAGTTGAGAGGGTTACGGTAAAAACTGGATTCACTTTGTGTACACAACGGACAATCTCTTTCGAAGTATCCGGGTTTCATACAGAAACTCGTGTGTTACAAAGGGATTTCAAGTTTTTAATATTATTTGAACTCCAAGTTTTTGTATGTTCAAAATGCACCATTGAAAACCCCATCATTAATTTTCAACCATCTCTGACTTCATTTGTTATTTTTCATGCATTTAAAGATTTTTTTGAGCTATATGACCCTGAAAATGGAAATCACTACAAATGAACTCTGGAAGGGTTGAAAGTTGGCATGGTATCATCATTTCACCCACATAGTGTGTGTTAAAAAGTTGAGAGGGTTACGGCAAAAACTGGATGCACTTCGTGTACAAAACGGACAATCTCTTTCGAAGTATTAGGGTTTCATACGGAAACTCATCTGTTACAAAGGGATTTTGTTTTTTTTTTAAATATTTGAACTCCGAACTTTTTGGGTGTTAAAAATGCACCACTCCAAGCCACATATCTATTTTCAACCGTTTCTGACTTAATTTGTTATTTTGTATGCATTTGCTGATTTTTTGAGCTATATGACCCTGAAAATGAAAAACACTACAAAAGAACTTTGAAAAGGTTGAAAGTTGGCACGGTATCATCATTTCACCCACATACAATGTGCTAAAAATATGAGAGGATTACGGCAAAAACTGGATGCACTTCGTGTACAAAACGGACAATCTCTTTCTAAGTATCAGGGTTTCATACGGAAACTCGTCCGTTACAAAGGGATTTCATTTTTTGAAATTATTTGAACTCTAGACTTGTTGGGTGTTCAAAATGCGCCATTCAAAGCCACATCATCAATTTTCAACCCTTTCTGACTTCATTTGTTATTTTTTATGCATTTACTGATTTTGAGCGATATGACCCTGAAAATGAAAAACACTACAAATGAACTTTGAAAAGGTTGAAAGTTGGCATGGTGTCATCATTTCACCCGCATAGCATGTGCTAAAAATTTGAAAGGATTACGGCAAAAACTGGATGCACTTCGTGTATAAAACGGACAATCTCTTTTGAAGTATCAGGGTTTCATACGGAAATTCATCTGTTACAAAGGGAAATTATTATTTTTTGAACTTATTTGAACTCCAGATTTTTTGTGTGTTCAAAAAGCACCATTCAAATCCACATCATCAATTTTCAACCCTTTCTTGTCCTATAATTCTTGGTAGACCTTTCCTTAGAACGATTGGTGCGATTATTGATATGAATGAAGGGAATATTAGATTCTAATTTCGCTTAAAGAAGGGCATGGAAAACTTCCCTAGGAAGAAAATAAAATTACCATATGAATCTATCATGAGAGCCACTTATGGATTGTCTACTAAAGATGGCAATACCTAGATCTATCCTTGCTTTTATGCGTAGCTAGGGGCGTTAAATGATAGCGCTTGTTGGGAGGCAACCCAATTTTATTTTTAGTTTTCTTTTGCTTTTGCTTCTGTTTAGGAAAAAATAATCCATCAACCTTCTGTTTAGATGTGGTTTTATCTTTTAATTAGTGTTTGTGCCAAGTTAAACCTATAGGATCTTCTTGGATGATAGTTATTTGTTCTTGCTGTAATTTCCAGAAACTTTCTGTTCATGAAAACAATTATTAAAAATCACCAGAACGTGATAAAATACTGATTCCAATTGCTGCTGATAAATAAACAAATTGCCAAGGTCTTCTATTTGTATGATTTTTTGGAGTTCCAGAAGTTTGCGTTAGTTACAGATTACTACAGACTGTTCTGTTTTTGACAGATTCTGTTTTTCATGTGTTGTTTGCTTATTTTGATGAATCTATGGTAGTAAAATAGTTTATAATCCATATAGAAGTTGGAATACAGTAGGTTTAACACCAATACAAATAAAGAATGAGTTCATTACAGTACCTCGAAGTGGTCTTTTGTTTTCTTTCGCCAGCGGAGCTCTTGAGATTTCTGTTGAGTTTTGTGTTGTGAAGTTTTCAAGTTTGGGTGAAATCTTGTGATGGATTATTGAACAAGGAGTGGCAAGAGCATAAGATTGGGGATTCCCATGGCACCCCCAAGATAATCCAAGGACACCAAAAAGTCAAAGCTTGGGGATGCCCCGGAAGGCATCCCCTCTTTCGTCTACTTCCATCGGTAATTTTAATTGGAGCTATATTTTTATTCATCACATGATATGTGTTTTGCTTGGAGTGTCTTGTATGATTTGAGTCTTTGATTTTTAGTTTAACACAATCATCCTTGCTGTACACACCTCTTTGAGAGAGCCATACATAAATTGGAATTTGATAGAATACTCTATGTCCTTCACTTATATCTTTTGAGCTTTACAGTTTTGCTCTAGTGCCTCACTTATATCTTTTAGAGCACGGTGGTGGATTTGTTTTAAAGAAACTATTGATCTCTCATGCTTCACTTAGATTATTTTGAGAGTCTTAAATAGCATGGTAATTTTCTTAATAATAAAAATATGCTTGGTATTAAAGATTTTTAAAACTTTCTTTTGAGTGCGTTGAATACTAAGAAAGGTTTGATGCTTGATAATTGATTTGAGATATGGAGGTGATAATATCAAAGTCGTGCTAGTAGAGTAATTGTGAATTTGAGAAGTGCTTGTGTTGAAGTTGGCAAGTCCCGTAGCATGCACGTATGGTAAACGTTATGTAACAAATTTGAAACATGAGGTGTTATTTGATTGTCGTCCTTATGAGTGGCGGTCGGGGACGAGCCATGGTCTTTTCCTACCAATCTATCCCCCTAGGAGCATGCGCGTAATGCTTTGGTTTTTGATGACTTGTAGATTTTTGCAATAAGTATATGAGTTCTTTATGACTAATGTTGAGTCCATGGATTATACGCACTCTCACCCTTCCATCATTGCTAGCCTATTCGGTACCGTGCATTGCCCTTTCTCACATTGAGAGTTGGTGCAAACTTCGCCGGTGCATCCAAACCGCGTGATATGATACGCTCTTTCACACATAAACCTCCTTATATCTTCCTCAAAACAACCACCATACCTACCTATTATGGCATTTCCATAGCCATTCCGAGATACATCCAAACCACGTGATATGATACGCTCTTTCACACATAAACCTCCTTATATCTTCCTCAAAACAACCACCATACCTACCTATTATTGCATTTCCATAGCCATTCCGAGATATATTTCCATGCAACTTTCCACCATACCGTTCTTCATGACACATTCATCATTGTCATATTGCTTAGCATGATCATGTAGTTGACATAGTAGAAAACGGAGCTTTAGCGCTGGTTCGTAAGGGCCTTTAGTGCCGGTTCCATAACCGGCAGTAAAGGGTGGGCACTAAAGCCCCCCCCCCCTTTAGTACCGGTTCGGCACGAACCGACGCTAAAGTGCCACCACGTGGCGTGAGCTCGTGCCCTGGTATGGGGGACTAAAGGTTTTTTTATATTTTTTTTAAAAATTTTGTAAAATTTTTATGATTTTTTTTCGATTTTTTATTTTTCTGAATTATTTGATGATTTAGTCTCTAATCACCTCTCTTAACTGCTCAAGTGTGGATCACTCATTCCAAATCGCCTAACTTCCCGGCCGGTCACCCATACTCTCACTCCCCCAGCCTGAGCACGCTTAACTTCGGAGTTCTATTCCCCCTACATTCCAAGTCTGCACTTGTTGTTTTCCTGACAAATGTAAGCTGTCAATCCTATTAACCCTCAGCAGTTTAGCTTGAGCATTGGGTCACACGATTCATCGTTTGAGTTTGAAACTATTATTATTAAAAACAGTAATTATTTAGTAACACTAATATTTCTTGAATAAGTTTGACCATAGTTTGACCATAGTATGAACATAGTTTGACCAAATTTGATCAAAATTAAAAAAATTGAAATAATTATTTAGTAACACTAATATTCTTGAATAATTATGTAGTAACATTAATACTTCTTGAATAAGTAGTTTGACTAGATTTAACCAATTTTTTAAAAAAAACTGAAATTTGACCATATCTTTTTTTCTTTTTGGATTTTCGTGCTGAATTTTTTGATATATTATATGTTTTTTTTCCGACATCGTATGCAAAAGTTATAACCGTTTTACATTTTCCCTATACTTTTTGCAAAACATGTCCAAATTGTAGTTTTCAAATTTTCTGTACTAGTAGATGTAGTAATATAACTACCTCTCGAAGGATTTTATTTTTTGAAGTTTTTATCATTTTCTTTTGATGTTTTCAGAACTGAAATGGCGACACACACGGGGGGGGGGGGGGTAGAGTTTGAAAATTGCCCTATAGTGCCGGTTTGTGTCCCAAACCGGTACTATAGGCCAGACCCCTTTAGTACCGGCTCATGGCACGAACCGGTACTAAAGGTGCTCGCGGGGCCACGGCCTGACGCCAGCCTGCCGCCACCCCTTTAGTACCAGTTCGTGCCACGAACCGGTACTAAAGGTTCAACACGAACCGGCATTAATGCAAATCCGTTCGAACCGGCATTAATGCAAATCCGTTCGAACCGGCACTAATGTTACCATTAGTACCGGGCCAAAATCAAACCGGCACTAATGTGCTTCACGTTTGACCCTTTTTCTACTAGTGTGGCAAAGCCACTGTCGGTGTCAAAACCGGCGGATCTCGGGTAGCGGGTCCCGAACTGTGCGTCTAGGCGGATGGTAACAGGAGACAAGGGACACGATGTTTTTACCCAGGTTCGGGCCCTCTCGAGGGAGGTAAAACCCTACCCCTGTTTGATTGATATTGATGATATGGGTAGTACAAGAGTTGATCTACCACGAGATCGGAGAGGCTAAACCCTAGAAGCTAGCCTATGGTATGATTGTTGTTCCTTGTCCTACGGACTAAACCCTCCGGTTTATATAGACACCGGAGGGGGCTAGGGTTACACATAGTCGGTTACAAGGAAGGAGATCTACATATCCGTATTGCCAATCTTGTCTTCCACGCCAAGGAGAGTCCCATCCGGGCACGCGGCAAAGTCTTCAGTCTTGTATCTTCTTAGTCCAACAGTCCAGCCAAAGGTTATAGTCCGGCTGTCCGGATACCCCCTAATCCAGGACTCCCTTAGTAGCCCCCGAACCAGGCTTCAATGACGATGAGTCCAGCGCGCAGATTGTCTTCGGCATTGCCAGGCGGGTTCTCCTTCAAACCCTGAGTACTTGTTAAATAGTGTCCAGCTTCTCGTAAATGTTGCGCTTCTGCGCCCAATAATGGCCATCTTCCATGTGTCCAGCGAATGTGAGGAGCCAGGGCGTTTTTACATTTACCACCCTAGCTGTGTGAATAAACTGTATATTTAAGGAGACGAGGATTCTAATATCCAAACCACACCATCTTCCCTCAGCGAGCATTCATCAGAGCGCGCCTAAAAAAATCCCCGGCATAGCCGGCCAGCGCAAATCCTCCTCTCGGTCCCACAGCCCCAAGCCCGGAGATTGGGAGAGGTGTTCCGTCCCGCACAACCAATTAGTGAAGCTTCAGACCCAGGAATTTCTCCCCCCAGCGTATATGGTCCCGATTCGAGCCGGGCTCGCCACCTATAATGGCGGGGAGCAAGCGGAGAGCGTTCCCAACCCCTCTAAGGGAGAGCGGGTATGCCTTGTCCCTTATCTGTTAAGGGGACTCGGATTTCCAATCCATCCGTTTCTCCGAGGGCTACTGGAGTTCTACGGCCTCCAGCTGCACCACCTTACCCCTACCTCCATACTGCACATCGCGGGTTACGTAGCCCTTTGCGAGCTGTTCTTGGGCTGCGAAGCTCATTTCGAACTGTGGAAGAAGTTGTTCTGCCTTGTGCCCCGTTCACAGAGGGGGTCAATATATCAAGTGGGCGGAGCCGAAATATGGCGCATTGCTGGAACTCCGAAGAAGGCGTTCGAAGACTGGCCTTTAGAGTGGTTTTATATGGAGGACGTCCCTCTTCCGGATCCTATTCGGATCGGCCTTCCTGAGTTTGATAATGCTCCTTTGAAGAAACGCTTGAGCTGGCGACCACGGAGCCCTCAGGAGGAAGATGATAGAGACGTCCTTTACCTAATGGACCGGATAAAGGTATTGGCTCAATCAGGACCGACCATAACCGAGGTTATGGCCATATGCATTATGCGGGGGGTGCAGCCGCTTCAATATCGAGGCCACCCTATGTGGGATTTCAACGGGGAAGATGACGCCACCCGCTGCGGTCGCAAAGGGCCGGACTCGACTGCCGCCCAAGCGAAAATCTTGTCCGGTTTGTACAAGGGGGAGGAAGAGGAATTCCTCCGCGTCAAGCCACAGGATGGATTTTCCATGTAGAATCCTCCAAGCTGGGTAGGTCACCACTTTTTATACCTATCTATTCCGTATTCCCATAGTTAAATAATTTACCTTGCAAATTCATCGCAGGAGCTATGTAAGGCTGTAAGGGATATCAGCAGCCCTGCTCCACAACCAAAGGATCCTGAGCGGTCCCTCGACCCGGTCTTCAAAGAGGACCCGAACATATCCGTGGAGCTGATTGACAGAGTGTTCTACCAATTAAGCAGCGATGGCGCCTTGGTGGCTATTACGGCCGACTACCCTGGGCTACTCTCAGCTTCATAGGTGAATGAGATTAAAGTCCCAACCTTTTGAAAAGGATTTGCTTTTGCACACTTCACTTACCGTATACAAATGGTGTTTTATAGGGAAGGCCCTCCGGACGCCGCGCCGAGCCCGTGGCGACTAGCCTACAAGCGGCTCCGAGGCCGGACAGGCTAAAAAGGAAAGCGGTCCAGACGGAGACGCCAACGCAGAGGTATGATGCAACACCTCACCCCCTGGTTGTCGTCTTTAAAGACATAATAACGCCCGCGTTCCCTAGAAAGAAGAACGCTCGCCGGACTATATCCGAAGAGGTCGCCAATCACGCCTCAACCAGTCGGGCTCCAGGGCCGGACACGGAAGCGGAAGCGAATACAAGGCGCACACCAGATGCTCCTCCGACAGAGGATGCAGATAAAATATCCGCCACAAATTCCGAGGTGGAGAGCGCCATGAACCACAGGCGTCGCCGAGCCGTTCCCTGTGATGCTTGTTTCTCCCAAGAGGCATTTGATGCCTTCAACTCAGGAGACGCGTACATCCGTGCTGCTCAAAATGGTCTAGCCAGAGCCACAAACCAGTATGTAAAGGATATACGGGTGAGAAAATTTGATGATTATATATAGCAGCAGCCCCTGAGACTTGAAACAGTTAGAATAACTGATTTAAGGATCATTTGTTATGCAGGTTCTTACGGAGAAGAATACCCAATTGTCCCATGAGCTTGAAGAGTGCAAGGCCCAACTTCAGGCCGCACTGGCCGCAGAAGAGGAGTCAAAGAAGGACCCCTCTGGTAACACGTATTTCAAATGATAGGTACCATATAGAGTGCGGCATACCTGCAGATCTGACAATAAATATTGCAGATGATGCCGGATTGAATTCGGATGAGCAACATCTCCTACACCGGCTAAAGGCTGGCGAGCGCGTGCTTACAAAAGTTAGGCAGGAGAAAATCAATCTCTAGGATGCCAATACCCAGCTGAGCGTGGAGCTAAAGGATGTTCGTGCCCAGCTGTCGGACTCCATGAAGCAGAATAAGCGGCTTTGACGCGGCATTTTTAGTAAGTGCTTGAGCAAACTTTGAAAAAGAGTTCGGCGAAGAAGCCAGCTAACAGAATTATGTCTGTAGGTATGCTGACGGGTCGTCCCGCGGATGAAATGCCCGGGTCGGCGGGTGATCTTCTACCAGAGCTCTCAGAACTACACGAACAAGTTCGGCAGGTGATGCAAGGCATTGCCCATGTCTTGTGGCCATCCGTCTCCCTGCCCGAAGGCCTTAGAGAGCTTGCGGAGAAGCTCAAGGGAGCGTGGCGGCGCTTCCGATTATGGAAGATATCGGCCTGCCGTCGAGGTGCCAGGGAAGCCTGGGCCATGGTGAAGACGCGGTATACCAAGGCTGACCCAAACCACATGGCCGAGGTGGGACCTGTGGGGCCCGATGGGAAGGATATCCCCGTGAGCTTAGTGTATGGGTAAGTAGAATTAGCCGCAAAGTATTCCCAACAGGATTGTAGACTACACAGCCTGTTGGATGGTATAGAGGAGGAATTTAGCCAGTCTAAGTTACTACGTATTTGAAATGACATGTAAAAATGCCTTCTAGCTGGATTGTAAATCATTTGTCATGGCGGACCTTTTCGCTTCAGCCTCTGGACCCTATAGTCCGGAGTGTTTCCGAATACCCTCTCAGTTATATAAGAACCGGGGCATGCGTAGAAACCAGGTGTAGGGGTTATTGGTGCTTGAACAGACAAGTGCCCAACTAGTTATGTTATATTACATGGGTAGTAAGAAACATCTTCCAGGGAGAATAGTTCCGTTAAGGGTTCCTTTCCCTGGGTACGCATGCCCTAAAGTGCATGTCCGGACTGCGAAAAGAGACGCAGGCAAAAAACATCTGGGGATGCATATGGAAAATAAATAAAAATCATCTTTTGTTCACCGACCGAATATTCCCTTAAGAATGCTAGCTTTCGGCTTCACCCAGTCTGAGGTACATATCCGGCTGACCCGGCAGTAGCAATCGCAGAGGTGCTCCCCTTATGCCCTAGACGAATTAACGGGAACGTAGGGCATAAATACAAGAGCCAGGCAACCCAGCTTGTCCAAAACTTAAGTCATATCGATGCATATAATGCCGAAGAAAAGGTACATGCGGAAGATTAACACATGTGCGGGGCATGAAGCCCGGATAGATAATTAAGCTTCTGTTTAAGAAGCCCCAGGTATAGTGAGTGCGGTTAGAACTTCAACAGTGTGCAAGCAGGGCATAGGTTGGCCTTTAAGGGCCTCGAGGAAGAAAAGGAAGAAAGGGAGAAAGAAAAGACAGATAATGTATATGCAAAAAATGGATAGAGGAAGGAGACGAACTTAGAGTCCGGCACTAGGCGTAGAATCTTCGGAGTCTGGCTGCGTTCCATGGGTTTGGCTCAAGTCGGTTATCCAATGCATCCCGCAGACGGTACGCTCCACCGGTCAGAACTTGGTCAATAATGAAGGGACCTTCCCATTTGGGCTCAAGCTTGGTCTTTTTCTTCTCTAGCAGGCGTAGAACTAGGTCGCCAACGTTATAAGTTTTGGCCCGTACTTCTCTGCTTTGGTATCTTCGAGCCTATTGCTGATAAAATGCGGAACGGGCTTTTGCCACGTCGCTCTCCTCCTCCAGGGTGTCCAGACTGTCCTGCCAATCGAGCTCGGCTTCTCTTTCTTTGTACATGCGCACTCGAGGTGAGTCATGAATTATGTCGCAGGGCAGAACCGCCTCTGCGCTGTACACCATAAAGAAGGGTGTGTATCCGGTAGTGCGATTCGGCGTGGTCCGCAGCCCCCAGAGTACGGAGTCGAGCTCCTCTACCAAGTGCGTGTTAGATTCCTTTAAGGACCGCACTAATCTGGGTTTGATGCCGCTCATGATAAGACCATTTCCTCGCTCAACTTGACCGTTAGTTTGTGGGTGATAGACAGAAGCATAATGGAGCTTGATGCCCATATTGCCGCACCAGAGTTTTACCTCATCGGCCGTGAAGTTCGTGTCGTTGTCAGTGATGATGCTGTGGGGGACGCCATAACGGTGCACAACCCCGGATATGAAGTCTATCACTGGTCCGGATTCGGCCGTTTTAACGTGTTTGGCTTCTATCCATTTGGTGAATTTATCCACCTTGACCGGTAAGTATTTTTTCTTATGGGTTCCCCCTTTAAGGGGTCCGACCATATCAAGCCCCCAGACCGCGAAGGGCCAAGTAATGGAGATTGTTTGGAGGGAAGTGGTGGCATATGGCTTTGATTTGCAAAAAGCTGGCAACCAGTGCAGCATTGGACCAAGTCTTGTGCATCTGCCCCGGCCGTCGGCCAATAAAAACCTGTGCGAAAGGCCTTGTTTACAAGGGCCTGGGCTGCGGCGTGGTGGCCGCCGAGTCCGACATGAATTTCCGCCAGAAGTTTCCACCCTTCCTCTTCGGAGATGCACCTTTGAAGGACTCCGGTAGTGCTTTTCTTATAAAGCTCTCCCACGTGGACCCTGTAGGCTTTAGACCGCCGCACTATGCAGCGTGCCTCATTTTGGTCCTCGGGGAGTTCCTGCCTACTTAGGTAGGCCAGGAACGGTTCTCTCCACGGGGTGATGATGGCCATTATTACGTGGGCTGAAGGTGTTATTTCGGTGGCAGAGCCTCCGATTATGTTGGAGTGTTCGGTATCGGGCGTTGTGGCCGGGTCCGGACTGTTGTTACCGATGTCGCCTTCCCATACTACGGATGGCTTAAACAGCCTCTCCAAGAAGATGTTGGGTGGGACCGCATCACGTTTTGCACCGATGCGGGCGAGTATATCCGCCGCTTGATTGTTTTCTCGAGCCACATGGTGGAATTCAATCCCTTCGAACCGAACTGACATCCTGAGGACGACGTTGCGATAGGCCGCCATTTTTGGATCCTTGGCATCGAAGTCTCCATTTATTTGGGATATTGCGAGGTTCGAATCCCCACACACCTCCACACGTCAAATGACCAAGGAAACTTCCATCCGGAGACCATGTAACAGGGCCTCGTATTCGGGTGCATTGTTGGAGTCCGTGTACAGTATTTGGAGTACATAATGGACTGTGTCTCCGGTGGGAGACGTCAGGATGACGCCAGCCCCCAGACCGGCCAACATTTTAGAGCCGTCGAAGTGCATAATCCAATTGGAGTATGCGCCGTACTCTTTAGGGAGTTCGGCTTCTGTCCATTAGGCGAAAAAATCGGCCAATACCTGTGACTTAATAGCTCACCAGGGTTTATATGTTATGTCGAACGGAAGGAGCTCAATGGACCATTTGGCAATCCTGGCTGTGGCGTCGCGGTTGTTTATTAGGTCGTTGAGTGGTACTTCTGAGGCCACTGTAATCGAACACTCCTGAAAGTAGTGTCGTAGTTTTCGGGATGCATGAATAGCGCATATGCTATCTTTTAATAATGCGGGTACCGTGATTTGCATGGAGTGAGGACAGTGGATACATAATATACCAGCTTTTGAAGGGGGAATTTATGTCCGTCCGCTTCTCGTTCGACGACGAGCACTGCGCTTACGACTTGATTAGTCGCCGCTATGTATAGCAACATCGATTCGCCGATGTTAGGTGCGGCCAGGATTGGGTTGGTTGCCAGTATGGCCTTTATTTCTTCCAATCCGGCTGTGGCAGCATCCGTCCACTCGAAGTGCGCCGAAGGAGGCGATAAAGGGGTAATGCCTTTTCTCCTAAGCGGGAGATAAAGCGGCTTAGAGCCGCCACACATCCAGTCACTGTTCAAGAATTCGTCCGATTAATCAGTTAACGAGCCATTTAATCGCTACTCGTAGGGTGACCGAATCGAATAGCACCTATTCATCGTGTTAATTTGTCAGGCCGATTAATTGGCCAGTTAGACCGATTAATCAGTTGTTAGGCCGATTAATCCGTACTAGCCCATTAACTTCTAGGAAAACAGGGCCCAAAAAAATTTCCCTGTAACCCCTCCCATCCCCTCTCTCTCCACAATAGCTAGGGCTTAACCAAACGGGAACATATTTTGGTATGTTACATAGTTGAGAGCATGAGAGTATGATATAATACAAACAAAAAACTAGATATATGTTGGCAATTGCTATTTAATCTACCGATTAATGGTCAATCGATTAATCCAGTTAATAGGCCGATTCACCGATTAATCACTAATCCCAAACCGACCGAGCAGCTACCAGTTACCGATTTCTTGAACAATGCATCCAGTTAATTTCTGGATTTGTTTGATGTCCGTTGGGATAGCCAACTGTGACGGAGCTTGGATCTTGGCTGGATTTGCTTCAATTCCTCTACTGGAAACAATCACTAGTAGAAAAGGGGGCAAAGGTCCAGGCCGGGTCAGCCCATTAGTCCCGGTTCAGTCTAGAACCGGGACCAATGGGGGCATTGGACCCGATTCGTGAGCCCAGGGGGCCGGCCGTGCCACGTGGGCCATTGGTCCTGGTTCGTCTGGACCTTTGGTCCCGGTTGGTGGGACGAACCGGGACCAATGGGCCTCGCTCCTGGCCCACCACCATTGGTCCCGGTTGGTGGCATGAACCGGGACCAAAGGCTCCCCTTTAGTCCCGGTTCATGCCACCAACCGGGACCAGTGGAGGTGCCTATATATACCCCCTCGCGCCAGAGCAGAGCACACTGCTCTGTTTTTTCTGGCCGAGGGGGAGAGGGCTTGGTGGTGCTCTAGCTCACCTCCTATGCACACAAGGTGTTCGATGGAATGCCCGAGCCACACTACTTAAGCTTTCTCCTCTCCAAGCTCGACCTCCAAGCTCCATTTTCCTCAATATTTGTCTAGGTTTAGCGGTCCGTCACGCCCTGTCCCCGTCTTCACCGCCGTTAATCACCCGTGTCGAGCTCATCGCCGGCACCACAGTGGTGTGCCTCTTGTTCTTATCTTCTTTCTGAAAGGAAAAAATATTCTTACTTGTATGTTTACATAGATACTTGTATTATTTTCTTACTTTTATTATTGCATCTTATATAGTGCGATGGTTTTGGTATCCGCCCCCGTCGGCCCTCGTCCTGTCTATGATTCGGATGTGGTATATATATTATCTTTATAACGATTGGTTCATTTATTGTTTATGAAAATTATGCCGACCAACGTGACATACATTTTATTTATCTAGGATGTATGTGAACAGGAAATTCCAACCGACCCGATTGTCGAGAGATTAAATTTAGTTGAAGAAGAAAACCATTTCTTGAAGGAAAAAATAAAAAAATTGAGGAGGAGAAGATGATATTGGAGTTGCATGTTGCGGATGTCGTCGATGATCACAAGATCAAGATGGATGCAATGCGCTTGAAGATTAGAAAGATTAGAAAATATGCCATTCATACCGAGGCTTGGTATCATTACGCCATTGGATCAATTGTTACCTTGGTTGCGATTATGATCGCCTTTGTTTTCGCATTTAAATGTTTTACATAGTTTCAATGTATGGTTTAATTAATTAGATGCTCTGAAGAGCTATATGTTGTTAGTTGAGAACTATGTATGTACTTTGGTTTTAACGTGATGATGAACTTCTATTAATTTGGACACTTAATTATATATAATGCACGCAGATGAACCGGCAATGGATGTACGGTGACAGACACACCTACGAGTACATTAAGGGCGTGCATGAGTTTCTCGATGCGGCTGAGGCAAACAAGCAGAATGGTTTTATGTGTTGTCCATGCACTAAATGTGGGAATACGATGTCTTACTCTAACCGGAAAATCCTTCACACCCACCTGCTTTACAAGGGTTTCATGCCACACTATAATGTTTGGACGAGGCACAGAGAAATAGGGGTTATGATGGAAGACGGCGAAGAAGAAGAGTACAATGACAACTATGTGCCCCCCGAATACTGTGATGCTGCAACGGGGGGAGCTGGTGAAGATCAAGAGGAACCAGACGATGTGCTCAATGATGCTGCAACGGGTGAAGCTGCTGAAGATCAAGAGAAACCAGACGATGTGCCCGATGATGATGATCTCGGGCGGGTCATTGTCGATGCAAGGACGCAATACGAAAGTCGAAAGGAGAAGCTGAAGTTCGATCGCATGTTAGAGGATCACAAAAAAGGGTTGTACCCCAATTGTAAGATGGCAACACAAAGCTCGGTACCGTACTGGAATTGCTGCAGTGGAAGGCAGAGAATGTTGTGCCTGACAAAGGATTTGAGAAGCTACTGAAAAATATTGAAGAAGAACCTTCCGAAGGATAACGAATTGCCGGACGGTACATACGCAACAAAGAAGGTCGTATGCCCTCTAGGATTGGAGGGGGAGAAGATACATGCATGCCCTAATGACTGCATCCTATACCGCAGTGCATACAAGGATCTGAACGCATGCCCGGTATGCGGTGCATTGCGGTATAAGATCAGACGAGATGAGCCTGGTGACGTTCATGGCGAGCCCCACATGAAGAGGGTTCCTGCGAAGGTGATGTGCTATGCTCCTATAATACCACGGTTGAAACGTCTGTTCAGAAATGAAAAGCATGCCAAGTCGATGCGATGGCACAGTGAGGACCGTAAGAAAGACGCGAAGTTGAGAGCACCCGCTGACGGGTCGCCACTTAACATTAATGTATTCATGCATGATATTAGTACATCAAATGGGAAGAAAAAAGAAACATTTACAAACTCATGCGAGCTTGGTACAAACGAAACATCAAACACATGGTGATCACACGACATTTGTTGTTCCCTCTTTCACCCCAAGTGCTCTAGTTCGTTCTCCAAACTATACTTCTGGAATTGTCCTTTGTCAAGGGTTAATTGACGATGAAGGGTTTCCTCCGCTGAATATTATAAAGCAACTGCATGATACAACAAGCATGCCGGGGCCACAGCACAAGTAAGCCCAAAAGAAAAATGAGAGAAATAAATGCCAACACCGGTGGATCAACAAAATGAAATGACCGTCAACCTATGGGAAGATCATCTTGAAGTTCTAACTAGCATCGGTGTTGCTTCTTCTAAGATGAATATAATGCCCATGAATCTATAAACAAGATAACGCATTCGAGAAAATAAACAAGATAAGTATATGGGCATGGTTATGGTGTTTACATGTAGTCAATTCAGTGCACAAAATGGGTACAAAGAGTCCTCGAAAAATCCATAGGGCCAGAAAAAACAAAGTTGCTAGATCCCAGTTTGATATGTAATATCACTTCGTTCCACTCTTCATGATTATAATCTTGGTGTTTCGCAAAAAGTTTCAGGGAGCCACTCATGGACCAGGAAGCACTTTGAGCTTGGCTCCGTACTTGCCTTTCGTGTGGTGGTAGGTGTGGTAATTATCCTTTGCTTAGGTCAGAAGACATTCGACCTACCGCTACATATATTTCATCATCTCCTTGAGCAAGGTAATATGTGTAATGGGACTGTGGCATATTCGTACCATCGATTCGCTGCCCTTGTGTCAATCTCCAGCTCATGCTAAGGCCATAGCACTGTCTTGGTGGCTATTGCATGCCAGGTGGCCAACGTGACAACCAGAATGTGACGACCACCATGGGTTACACGACTCAGAGACAAACAATATATGGCAGTCCCCTTCCCGGTGCCTCCTTTTCCTTATATATATGAACGGCAGATGGTGTACATACATATTTGCGATCTCATATGGTTTTTGATGGCTTGTTGCTATGCTTGACTAATACACAAGTGAAAGAAGATTTGGTTGTGGACAGAGTAGTTGTCTATGAGTATATATATATGTGGTGGAGCAAGCTGGTCTTTCTGATGATCTATGGATCTTTCTCATTGCTTTTATTTTTTCATGAAGTCATGTGGCCCTACAAATAATTAAGGAACGTGAGGACCAATGTTTTAAATAGTGGGATATGTCATTAAGTGGTAACTCTGTCAGAAGCCATGAAAAGCTATAGTGTGGAGCTATAGCGGAGCTAAGTCCCATTTAGTGTTTTCCTTAAACGATTAAAATTTGAAAAGATAAGTATATAGTCATGCATCATATATGATATACCACATATACAAGAAATACACACATGTCCGACCATCAAAACCCGAGCACCAATTAGGTGTCCTAATTCAATAACCGAGCTGTGTATCAGAAACCAGAACAAAGAACAAACCAGAAGGATGGTTTTGTATAGCGGCTAAGTGGGTTAAATGACTCCAATTTAACCCTATGTTGCATTTTGGAGACCGAGCTCCAGGGAGGCCTTAATTTTGAAAATTTCAAAATTCAAAATATTCAGTTGTAAAAAATTCTGAACAAAATCACACATGTACATAAGAATGTAATGTGTATGTGTGTAAAATTTCAGAATGAAATACCTGGAATTACAAGCTGAAAAAGTAAACAAAATCATGTAATTTGAGGATGAACAGTAGATATGCTAAAAACGTCCATATTTGCCTTTTTGGTGTAGCTCTCATTTGAAGTATTTTTACCTATAAATATCAAAAGGCGTACATTTTGTCTCAAGATATATGTCTATTTTTCAGAATTTGTTTAAACTAAATAGTTTGAATTTTGAAGTTTTCAAATTAAGGCCACCATGGAGCTCGGTCTCCATTTGATATTTACGGCTATTAGCGTCATTATTAACTTAGTGTAAAAAGTGCATAGCTTTAGCGAGAGAGTTATCCAACAACTATACCAGGGCAATAGCTCGCTATTTAGAACTTTGGTGTGGACAGACTAACCACCAACAGGCTCGTCGTATATCACATTTGCAATGGGGAAAATTGCAGACGGAGTGGAGGCGGTACCAACACGGCGGGGGGTTATAGTTGTCTAGGAGGCTGTGTAGGACATGAGTAGCAATGTTTTCCTCATATTTCTTCAGGATAAGGATTTCACTACCACTAGCAACCGGTGGAGCACCTGGGATAATACTCCGGACCCTGGCTTCCACATCTGCAGAATTGCTCGCAGTCACTTGTCTCTGCCAGTAGGAGCCTTAATATTTCTTTCAATGTCTATAGCAGATCCATCCGCCCCATTACCTTCCTCAAGCTCATCCCCTCTGATTGCAATGAGTACAAAAAATTGCGATTCTAATGATTATAGTTTTTATTTGGTTTATAACGTCTGCTGTAATTCAGTGTTGAAATTAACCATCAATTAGACCAGCAAAGTATGAGATACAGAGTATATACAAAAACATGTGCAATTGGGGACTTATTTCGAATGTGAACGCAATGACATAATTTTTGTGTCACGTGAATCATACACTGTTACTCAAGTGATGAGCAAAATTATTATAGACAACACCTTACAAACCCGTGCAGGGTGAAGACTTAGTTAGAGAAGGTAGAAATGTACAGATTTCAGTATTATTCATTCGTTGGTAACTCATTTTTATACAGCGGGGTGGAGTTGAAACTATCTTGCATCACCAACTGTTTCATGTTACCTTGAGTTTTATAGGCTAACTGTGTGCTAGCCTTTCATGCTTGCTCGAGCTTTCAAGGTGGCCTGGTAATTATGACATACCAATCGTAATTCATGTGTGCTGGCCACATACAAACAATACAAACTCCAAGTTTCACTTGCATTAATAGTACTTGCCCCTTTATGTATACTGCTTGAGTCGGGCTATACAGACGACGCTGCCCAGACGATTTGCAGACGACGCAACAGATCTAGCCATCCCATGCACCGCAGCTGTATTGCTCCACCGGTTTCGATACTGCTTCAATTCTATCGTAGCAGACATCGAGTTCAATTTATTTATCTTGTCTGGTAGCCGCTTCCCCTCAATTTCCGTAGGTTTTACCTAGCTTAGTACATCAGCTTGGGCAGACCCAAAAGAAAAAACATTTGCAAAAGAAGAATCAAAGAGTTTAAAAACATCTAGGAGTAGGAGGCTTCAGGAATATGGTCCACTGGTAGAGGTCAGGCGCAACCAAATGAAACTCCGTGCTAATCCTTCAGCCACCTGTGACAAGTACAACACAACTCCGTTTCTGACAGAGAGATAAGAAGGAGAACCATGTAAGGATGGCGCCACAGTAGATCACGGAACAAACCACCTGCCACCTATCATTGATTTCACCGGTACCTCACCTGCAACAAACAACCCAAAACGAACCCTCGCCAGCAAAGAGCCGACTAGCACAGCCATGGCACGGCTCCGCCATCACTTACCCCACAATGGTTGCCATATAACCCTCGAGGTCAAACCCCTGGCGCCACTAGGACACACCTCCCACCAACCTCACCACCTCAAAACACCTACTACTAGCTGAGAAGTGCATGGATGAACCCGGGTACATATGAACCCACTTTGGAATACACAATTTGTAATTGCAAAAAATTCCGAAAAAAGGTGCGCGCAGGCATCTCCATATTCTATGTGTGTGCAGAAAGTTTCAACGAAAAGCAACTTTTTTTGTAGCCTGTGCAAAAAAGACAAAATTTTATGCCGTGAAACGCTATTTAGAAGCAGTAAAATTTGTCTTTTTTACTGAGACAAAACAAAAATACTTTTTTACACAAAACTTTGTGCCATGTGTAGAAGGACAAGTTATGAACTGTGCAATCGCAATCTATTGATCGGTGCACCAGGCACGTATATATAAGTACAGAGGTGGGCCACAACCTCAACTATACAAGAACACAGGAGGTGGGCCCTACGCACACATATACACGTACACAATATATACTCAACACCATGGACATACCTTTGCCAACATGTATGCTTAATTTTTTTTAGAATTTTTGAACATTACAAAACGTGTGCAAAGTATATTTTTGAAAAGCGGGTGCGTGTGCAGATCGTCCACTCTCACTACTAGCCCCTCTAGTTAATGGCTACTCCGGAAACGATATGTGCAGGAAGGACATGACACTAGGCGCTGCCATTGTCGGATTTGAGAGTGCACATATCTGTGCTTACCATCGGAGTGAGAAGTAATGGGGGACCAAAGCACATCACCACAACCACTCCTTCAAGAAAGCCATTGCAAGAGACAGGTTGTTGGCTCCGGCCATTGCAACTCCCGTGAACGTTGTTGGCTCCGGCCATTGCAAGAGACAGGTTTTTGCCCGATGTCACCGCCCATGCCCCTCACAAAACCGGCCAGGAACCTACATCCACCCTACCCCAGCCAGCAACGCCATCCGTAGAGCCTGCAGCCTGCAGGGCAATTCGCTGCAATGACGACCTTCAGCCAGCCGTATCGAAGCCACAAGAGGAGAGTCGTCGCAGCAGGCCGCCGTGCAGGAGCGCGGGGAATCACGACTTCGCACCGTCCCGTCGTGGGGCGCCACATCCCGGAGAGACACAAGAGGAGCCCAGGGAGCATGTCCGTTTAATGACATATGTCTCAACGTGTCATGTACTACTCATCACAAATCATTACTGCCGAGTGTATCTTGTAAGTTCTCGGATTGCTTGGTGGCTTGATGAACATGTGTCTGCAGATGTTGATGGCCACATCCAGGAGCCATGTTATTTCACAATTAATGCGATTATATGAGATGAAATACAGCAACTTGTGATACAACAGCTAGTAACTAAAATTAAGAATAATCCTACTTTTCTGTATTCAAAATTATTTATCTATAATTCTATAATATACTAAAAGTAAAATATGGGTAAAAAGATAGAGCCATTATATTAGTGCACATCATCTTAATTATTTTCTACAATCATACTCCCTCCGTCCCGTAATTCTTGACTCGAGGTCATTTTTCCAATTTAGTGCTCGTCGTTTTCCCGACCGAACCCGCGGTCCTCATCCTTCCTCAGTCGCCTCCGACCCTGACTGATTTGGACGCCCCGCCCCCGCTGCCCCACGCCACCTCCGCCTTGCTTCCCTCCCGCCTCCCCACACCGCCACCTTGTTCCCCTCCCCTCCGCCCGCCGCCTCATTCCCCTTCGCCCGCGGCCCATGAAGGTTCAATTTTGGAGACCACCGTCTGCAGTTTTTTCACACTATGGCATTTTTAGTATTAAAATGGCAATTTTAATGTAGGTAACATGTCATTTTCAGTTTTTTTACACTATGGCATTTTTATTATTAAAAGATGGCATTTTTCTTATTTTAGACATGGCATCTTTCTCATTTAGACTATGAAACTTTTTTTATTTTGTTTATGCCATGATAGTTTAAGTGGAGGTAGCATCACAAGAATAATGGCAGAGAATAGAAGGCATCAGTATGAGTGACAGTGTTCCAAACAATGATACATGGGACACAACGGAGTACTGTGACTAAACAGGTCCTGTTCACGTCCTCGTGGGCCACACAACTCGTCGTGCACCATCTTAGTATGTTCACTAAACACAAACTGTTGTCCTCTTTGCTCGCTGATGCATGGGCAGTTGGCTCCTAGCTCCTAGCTCCTAGCTCCTAACTCGTCGTGCACCATCTTAGTATCTTCCCGGGAGCAATCATCAACCACAATCAGCATACTATTTTTCGCTCCTAGCTCTGCCACCATTCTCGTGTCTCCTATTCGCAGCTTTTCAACGTTCTATTTCTCTCACATTTTTTATGTACACAAGATTATTCGTTGCACGCATGGCGCAGAGACCAAATATACCCCCGAGGGAAGCTAAATCTATCATTTTCATAAAACTCTATGGAAGTTGGACATGATCATACAGAGATGAAAAATGAGTTACATTTGAAAGGCGAGTCATCCGGGATGAGGTTATCACCCGTTATGGTTGTTTTAATGGATGAACTCTGAGCCTGCGAGCATCTCCAACCAAACTTGGTTGTTTTGGCTCCCTAGCTATACCACCATCGATTCTTGGCAGCTCTCGCCCACCCACCATTTGGCCGGACGGGAAATCACACCCCCTTACATATAACACTCCATGCATCACTCCATGTACACAGGATGATAGATATTTCCCCCTTACATATAACATTCCATGTACACAGGATGATAGATACCAATTACAAGCATCTACTTCTTTCTGCGTATTAGTACTCTTGACGCCTCCTATTCCAACATGTTTGTCGCATGCTTGATGTGGTGAGCAAGCGCGACTAGCTAGTATGTCAAATGAAGAGGGACAAAAATCGTGCTATTCGTCTGGGCAGATGGAGTGGTTTATATATCAGGTAAAAAGATTGGTTGGTGCAGTGTTATTTTTTTTTCTATTAAGTGAATGCATTTTAGCTGGAAAACATTTCCTATAAGGTAAAATTATTTCACTCAAAAAGTTTGAGGTAGCAGTTCGTGTTAACTACAATCTTTTGCAGCTCGGAATTTCTAACTAACCTAGAAAAAAAAATGAGGCTGAAACCGCCGGCATATGCATCAATAGATGTACACAATAATATTTTATTATATTATTCAGCAAAGGTCTGACAAGAATATGGGTAACGACGAATGGCAAAGTGCGTAACCATATTTTATTATATTATTCGACAAAGCCACCATTCACAACTACAGACTCGACAATGAACAATGCCATCATGCATCACAATGTAGAACTAGGGTCACCACCGATCCGACGGCATGACATAGCATGAGCGCAAACCCAATGGAGCATAATGGCTATGACCACACGCACATGCTTCAGAAGTTGGCAGCACCGTCGAACCACTGACCCATCTCCAGGAAAGAGATCCGCATTATCCTTGCTAGGCCAGACAGTCGTCAACACCGCCTCAGCGCCAAACAATACCACCGACCTACGCTCGCCCATCGAGATGCATCCACCATTGAGAATCCACTGCACCATACCGCCGAGATCTGTCGTTGTGATGGGGCGGAACGGCGGTGGCGCCGACAGAAGGAGAAGAGCTTTTCTTGTGGAGGAGGAAAGAGACACGTGATAATGATGGATCAAGTTTATAGGTGCAACAATTGATGACTAGTTATAGTATAATGATTTAGAATGGCAAAGTCCTGGTAACGAGGGATGGCAAAGCGGATTGTCCACACATGGGTAAGAACTATGGCTGCAACGAACTCCCGTCTATCGAATCTTCTATTCCATGAAGGCGTATATCCATATGGGAGTTGCACTAGATATATTGAGGGAAAATATATGATAATAGCATGTATTTATAGTATTCTCTCAAATTACATCTGCATACATAATTTCCGGTCAAATATATTACTATCCTAATTAGAGGCTCCGTGTAAATTACTACATCAATAGGAGAAACTCAAATGCTAAGTGTCATGTGAGGCACGAAGCACTCCGGCCTTGAAAAGTTACCATCTGAAAACAAAAAACAAACCCAAAAAATAAACTAAAATTTTCCATCCAAAAAGAAAGTTGACATGCTTGACAACTAAAGTTGTCATCCTCTCTTCACTAAACTTACCATAAAAAACGTTTGGAGTTGTCATGTGTTCGTGCCACGAGCGTGGCACTTATCAGGGTCCTATGAGAAAACAGAAAAAAAAGCCATTGATTTGGCGGGGCAGAATTGTAATAGTTTTGATAAAAAAAGACTCCATCTCATGTACAATCCATTTATTTGGTGGAACCGAATTATAACAGTTTAGATTAGACAAAAGACTCCATGGGTCAAATAAAATCTTTATCTCTACCTAATATTAAAGGGAGGAGGCTTTCATAGTTCTCCATACGTCATCCCTTCATATCCGTTGATTTTGTATTAACAATAAAAGCTGATGGGTGAGATTTAAAAGTAAATCTACATAAATTTTGGTCAAGTAGCTACCTTTATATGGGCTATATGTGCGTGGCTACGTGGGCTAACATTGAAACGTAATTACGTGGGCTATATGTGCTTCAACTGCTGGGCTCATTCCCATGTGAGCCGCCGCCTCCCTCTTCATCTCTGTATGGTCATGTTCATGTTCCAATCAAAACCAACGTCCAAAAGATTGTAGCCTACTTATAAACACACCGACTCGATCAATTGAGCGTACGTACCGATCTGAAGAATAATCTCCATCACGATGTCGTCGCAAACATATAGCAGGACACAACACTGTGGGAGCAGCTTCGGGCCGCGGCGACAGGGCGAGTCGCTGACGCGAAGAGGAGCCATGGCCACAGAGCAAGCCATTGTAGCGAAGATCAACAACGTGGTCCGCGAGGCGCCAGCCGGGAGAGACACAAGAATCGTGTCCACTGTCGGACTTTGTTCCTCTGCAGGCTCGGGACATCGGGCCTGGTTCATGTTGGGCGACGATCGATGTGGGCGCCCTAGATCGAGCCAGTATTTGGCCACGTCGTCCTATGATCTCAACTTTGTTTCACCGCCGGTCGTCCCGGCACTCTCAATATCAAGGTTCACGCGCCCCCTGTTTCCGTTTCTTTCTCTGACTCCCCCTGCTGTCCTAGATCGCCACGGTGAGCAGACTGCAATGACATGCGGTCCATTGTTCCAGATTCTGTAGGTAGAACCTAGAGACTCGCTGCAAATGTTCATGCAGTGCTCCTCACCACAAGAATCTCCCTCCTAATCCATCTTTCATTGCGGCCCTCTTCTAAATCTGCCACGAAGGTGGGTTGCTCCGACACCAACCCCCTGTGGCTGGTGCTGGTACGAGAAGGAGGATGTGATGGGCCGTCGTCCCGTGGAAGACGTGTACAATGTGTGTGCTGTGCTACAATATGTACTCACATATTAACAGGCGATCACGTCAACAACTGGTGGCTATCATGGATGCACTTCTCTCCCGCCCGTCATCAGGTAGAAGCCTGGCCGCCTGCTAGACCCACTGACACCCATCATCGGCACGCAAGTCGTGGAGGAAGGATAATCAACGACATGGATGGGGTGTAATGTTGAAATAGAGGGAGGTATTCATGCTTAGAAATGTGTGATGTTTTGTTTCTCCCGTTGCAACGCACGGGCATGTTTGCTAGTATAATTCATGTGACGTCCGCTTTCATCATTTGTTCTTCATATGTATGTAAAAAAACACTGCATGTCAGGTATGGCTTGAGCATTTGTTCTGAAAAAACATGTACGCCATGAACGCATGCCTTTATAATTAGGAATCTGCACATTACTTGCGTAAGCTACCGATTCTGGAGAACCAAATTGCAATAGGATCCTTCCTTATTATAGATCTATACAACACACAAGTCAGATGCTGGCGGCACAAACTGCTAGACGCACAATCCGTCCCTGCACATGGTGCAGCTCTGAGCCATTACTATGAAGTTGAAGGCCAAAGTAGGCGAACATGCGGAGCGCACTAATCTATGTACATGTTTTGTTGTCGAGGAAGCTACATTAAATACTTAGTCGAGCGCACTAATCCATGTCTAGTCTTCTAGGGAGGAAGCATTTTAGTTCTGTCCATAAAATTCTTAGTCGAGCAGATCTAGGTTTTGGTCCCAAGAATACTAATATTGTTGCCTTATATTCCCTCTTTTTTACATGTCTTCGACTGGTTGTCTCATTGTCTCTCTGATTTTCCTAATATGTTTTTCCCTTATCTAATGTACTACACCAGTAATGAAATAAAGTGAGACTATCTCTGTCTACTGAGACGAAGACCGGGTGTATATATAAGTAAATGTTGGTGGATCGTTCATTGATTCTTTGAGATTAAATACCATGACCCCAGATAATTGTGGAGATAGTAAGAAGAATGAAGCCCCAATTGTAGTACTTGAATTATTGCTGACATTGTTTGATGAGGTGAGTGAGACACTGGTTTCGAGCGGAGGAGACGACAACTAGACTAGAGTTCGCAACAGTAAAGAGATTTCAGCTTATTTTGGTTCCATTTTTTTGGGAAGTGGCCATATCTTGAGTAATTAGGTCTTGTAACTGTGCGCATGACTCGGTCGTTCATGCTTCGCCTGGTGTTAGTGTTCGATCATCACCTTCCTGTATCCCTCTTTTGTCACGAAAAACTCTTTGCTCTCTGCAAAAACTCTCTCGAACCTCTGGATTCTATGTGCCTGCAAATTTTCGGCGCTGATGGAAATAGCTGCTGACGTGACTTCATGGTCACATGGAATGAATTTGAATAATAGCAGGAAAACCACAAAGCACTACTCACCGAGGCTGTTAAGAATTAATTAACATCCGCTAATTAGGGATAATCCATGGTTTCCAGCTAACCACGGGCTGTTGCTATCTGGGCAACGGACGTGACTATTCGCTCGCCGTTTCGGTCAAAGACACCTCTTGTAAAAGAAAGTGCGTGCAGCTCACATGGTAGAGAGCTTTGCTTTGCCGTGCATAACAAATGTGTACACATCATAGGATTGTCCCAGGACATCTCCTTGTATTTACCTGAATTGTCCATCATAGGATTGTCCCAAGACATCTCATAGTCTAGCTTTGTTTGAGTAAACATCATAGGATTGCACTACACTGCACTAAACATAATCAGACAGAAGGAGTGTCACTTTAGGGGAGCACCATGAACCGTACACGTCCTCTTCTTTCTCGTCATATTCTTATCCATGTCAGTTCGCGGCGAGAAGAAAAGAAATTAGTACAAGCTGCAGATAGGTGCTCGTACGCTTGATCTTCTTGCTGCCGATCGAGGCCGTTAGTCTATTTGCTCTAGTCGACAAACTACGATGGAAGACACCTCTAGACAGGCATATGTATTTTTGTTGGACTTGAAGCTACCACAGAATCCTCCACAAATTAAACTTCTGCTAAAAATAGTAATCCGCTATCACTCTCTTATCCTCTGCCAACTCGTGGAGCACCGCGAGCTTGTTCTTCAGCTTCTCTTTGTATGCTGCTTTCTTCTTTTCCGGTTGCTCCTGCAATGGTAAGTACTACCTCTGTTCCTAAATATAAGACCTTTTTAGAGATTCGAATATGGACTAGATACGGAGCAAAATGAGTGAATCTACACTGTAAAATATATCTATATATACATCAGTATGCAGTTTGTATGATTATATTTAGAAATGGAGGGAGTAGTAACGTTTAGTTTACTGTTAAACAAATTCACTAAAAATTATAGGGATAGATATAACTTGTGATACCTCAATCTTTTTCAGTCCGTCCTGCATCTCACATAGGACCGTTAGCCTTTTTGTCGTAATAGCTCAAGTAAGACATAGCGGCAGTTGCACACTATAGGATACATGACTATAGGATAAATCATATACATGAATATAATAATCATCAATAACCCAGGCTCCATGCCCGCTCCCAACCCACCACCGCTCCACCGGCCCATACGGGCGGCGCTCGCTCCGGCGTCGTCGGCCACACCTCACTCCCTTCCCGCTGCCCTCCTGGCCGGCCTCCACCGCCCGTCCCAGCAGCTCCTCTGGGAGTTCCCTGCTTCACAAGCCTCGTCCCCGGTGCTCCCAGGTGTGCCCGATCCAGATCTGAACTTCGACACGCCTCCGCCTCCTCCCCCGGGTCGACCGCGTCTCCCTGCTGATGAGGTGCAGGTGGTGCTGGAGACCCCTCCCGGCCTGCTCGCCAACGCTGCTTCCCCACCTACCGGGTTCAATGCGGCTGGGGCTGCCCGTACCGCCATCTCGTCGGGCGCCAGGGATTTTAATGGAGCCTCTGCCAGGGGATGGCTCGCTTGCTTTCGTCCTGCGCCAGTGCAGGATGCCGCTGAGCAATAAAGGCCGCGCGACGCGGCGGCCGCGGGGCTCGTGGTTGAGAAGGCCGCGCCATGGGTTGAAGTCAAATCACGGCGGCCACGCTCGCCGGCAGCTGGGGCATTCACTGCGCGCGCTCCTCCCCCTGCGTGGATAAAGGGGCTCTGCTTCCACTGCCTTGGCCACCGACACCGGGCCGTCGACTGCCGAAACCCCGTCACCTGCAGGCGCTGCTTTCGCTCGGGCCACTGGGCGCGCGACTGCTTCCACGCCCCGCGCCCTCATCTGCGTCCCGGCGTGCCTAGGCTGTGCACAACACCACCCCCTCCGCCGCCTCAGATCCTGCAGAAGGCCGACCAGTCCCCGTCCCCGCCGGCTGCGATGGCCTCCGCTGCAGCAACCTCGGCCTGGGCTGGCGACCACTCCGTCCGCCCGGAGGTGTCCGCCACCATCCACAACACCCCCGCCATGCAGCTGGAGATGGCCCTCCTGGAGTCCAACGCCATCGTCGCCTGGTTCGACCGGGACCGCCAAGTCTCCACCAACGAGATGGCCGTGTTCCTCGCTGACAGGCTCGGGGCGCTGCAACCTGACGTGGTCGTCGTCCTCCACCACCCTGAGAAGTATCTCGTGCGGTTCATCCACAAGCATCACGCCGAGCTGGCCGCCTCCCGCCGTGTGCTGCCGTTCGGGGACACCAAGCTGCAGCTGCGGGCGTGGCGGCTTGAGGCGCACGCGGAGCACGTCGACCTCGGCCAACACGTTCGCCTATGCCTCGAGGGCCTCCCCCTCTACGCCTGGGATGAGCTCGCCGTCGCCAACGCTGTCGGCTCCGGGTGCTCCCTCGACTACATCGAACCCGCGTCCAAGTTGAAGACGGACACCCAGGTCCTGGGCCTCTGGGCTTGGACGCCCTGCCTTAGCAAGGTCCCGCGTGTGAGCTGGGTCACCCTTCCCGCTCGCAACGGGGGTGCTCCGATCTACGGCAGGAAAGGACTCGAGCATCGGGTCCTCGTACACCTCGACATCCATGAGGATCCCTCCTCGGGCAGGCTGGTCTCCAAGCCATTCACGTGGCGCTACAACATCGTGGATGGCGAGGCCAAAGCTCGTGACAGGCGTGAGCGCGTCTCCCGTCCCGTGCGTCAGGATCGGCGCGACCGAGATGAAGATGGTGACCGTGGTCGTGGCCGCGACGGGCGCGACGCGTCCAGGGCTCCTCCGGCTTCGCCGCCCCTCTCCCCCACGTCCGTGCTCCGCTCACCACCCCCATCCAAGCGTGATGAGGCTAGGGCTGCTACAGAGGCCATTCAAGAGAGGAGTCCAGCACTCATTGAGCTTTGCTCGCCGGTCTCCATGTTGAGCCCCCTCCTCCACGTCTCGCCAGTACGCCCTCCCGGCTTTGAGGCATCTCCTACACCACCCCTCCTCAGCAGTGGCCCCCTGCAGCGAACCCCGTCCCCGACCTCTCCACGGGCTCGTAAACGTGCAGATGATGATGTGTTGCCGGCGGGGCTTGCTGAGCTGCTTGTGCCAAGCCTGGGGGTGGCTCTCCCGGCGCCGTTGTTCTGTGCTCGCCAGCCTGCGCTGTTGACGTGTGCTCCGGATCTCCCTCCTTCCCCTGCTTCAACACCACCCAGGAAGCCGGCAGCCCGCCGGAAAACTCTCGCTGGCGTGAAGATCTCCAAGGTGGGTGGCCTCTCCCTGCAGAGGATCAGACGCCCTGCTGTCCTCGCAGCAACGACGCCGGCGGCACAGGCGGCTGAGCAGTTTATTGGCCGCAGCCTGGGCATCATCAAGAACGGGCAGGACGTCACCACTGCCACCCTGGATGCCTTCGCTGTAAAGTTCAAAGAGCAGCTTCCTCCTGATGTAATTGTGGCCATGAGAGAGTTCTTTGAGTTAGACAATGGGGCTGTTACAGCAGTGGAAGATTCTCTGATCAAGCGTGGTGGAGCAGGGGTCCTCGACGCTGTGGGAGCAGATGTTGCCGCGGGCTCGCTGGATGTGAACGCCTGAGGTTTAGATCATGTAGTAGTTGCTGCTGGGTGCGTCGTTCCTCATGTTAGTGCAACATATGTTGTTTTGTAAGGGTCTGTTCCAGTTCAAGGGCAATAGCTCTGTTTGTGGAAGAACTACAACTATGTACGCGGTTTGTTCCAGTTCAAGGGCAATAGCTCATGTTAGTGCAACTCTGTACATGGTTTCGTCCATTTGGCCTTGTGCTAGTCCATGCTTCCATCTTGTACATGCATGTGTGCGCCCCCATCATGGGCTTCATCCAAACCTCAGGGCCACCTTCCTTTCCAATGACAGTACAACCGATAAACACAATTAGCTGGAATGTGCAGGGGCTTAATTGCCCAGACCGAAGAGCGACTGTTAAAGCAACACTTGCCGACTCCTCCTGCCAGCTTGTCTGTCTTCAGGAGACTAAGTTGAGTGTTGTCGACAAATTCATCGTTGCGTCACTTGGGGGAAACAGACTGGGTGGCTTTGCCCAGCGCCCGGCGAACGGAACTAGGGGCGGTATCCTATTGCTATGGGATGAGAATCTACTTGATGCTTCCGACTTTGTCACCTCTGCATACTGTATTTCTGCCACGTTCTGTATACGTGCTTTTGGCTCCTGCTTCAAACTCACTTCGGTCTATCGCCCCACTGATTCCTCGTGCAAAGACGATTTTTTTGCGGAGTTGCTCAACCACAAACCAACTACGGATGTGGCTTGGTTGGTTGCCGGGGACTTTAACCAAATTTACCGAGCCAGGGATAAGAACAAGAGGAACGTCAACACGAGCAGAATTAACCGCTTCCGCTCGACGCTTCATTCATGTGAACTCAAGGAAATCCACCTCCAGAATAGACGCTTCACTTGGAGCAACGAACGCGCCAATCCCACCTTGTGCAAGCTTGATTCCTTCTTCTACAATGCCGAGTGGGACACCACTCACAACAATCACTTGCTACATGCCCTGTCGTCTTCCCTCTCTGACCATTGCCCTCTGTTGCTCGCGGATGACAAGGGCCCTAGGCGCCCGCGTACGTTCAGATTTGAGAATTTCTGGGTATCTTTGCCTGGATTTCACGAGGTCGTTCTTGATGCTTGGGCGAAGAGGGTGAGTCATTCTGAACCGTACCAGGTCCTCCACCATAAGCTCAAAAAAACGGCGCTCCGCCTTGCTCAGTGGAGCAAGCAGATCTTCTCCAAGGCCAAGGTGCAGCTCCATGCAGCTAACATCATCATCCTTCGCCTGGACATTGCGCAAGAGGAGCGACTGCTATCTCCGGAGGAGCTTGACCTACGCTCTAGGCTTAAGAGGCGCGTGATCAGTCTTGCGGTTCTAGAGAGGGCAAGAAAAAGCCAATGCGCTAGGATTGAGAACCTGAAGGATGGGGATGCTAACACAAAATTTTTCCACCGCCGCATCAACGCTAGGAGAAGGAAAAACCACATCCATAGGATAAAAAACGCACAAGGCTGGGTCACCGACCATAAGCAAAAAGAGGACATCATCCATAACCACTTTGCCGAGGTCATCGGCAGAGCAAGCACGAGCTGCGTTGACCTTAATTGGGATGAGCTTAATATCCAGTCGCGTGACTTGGATGATCTCGGTGATCCCATCACCGAGGATGAGGTTTTGGCGGCCATAAAAGCAATGCCGGGGGACAAGGCTCCTGGGCCGGATGGCTTCACGGGCATCTTCTTCAAACGTTGTTGGGAAATTATTAAGCATGATCTCATGCGGGTCATCCAGAGCTTTGACTCGCTCCACACATCCCACTTGCAATGGCTCAACTCTGCCAATGTGGTGCTTTTGCCCAAGAAGGAGGGGGCGGAGGGCGTCTCTGACTATAGGCCTATTAGTCTTGTCCATGCCGTCGCCAAGATTATCGCCAAGATCCTTTCCCTGCGGCTCGCCCCTCACATGGACATTCTCGTCTCCAATGCCCAAAGTTCTTTCATAAAGAAGAGGAGTATCCATGACAACTTCATGTATGTGCGCAATTTTGCGAGACGGTTGCACAAGCGCAAGACTTCAGCCCTCCTCTTCAAGCTTGACATTAGAAAAGCTTTCGACTCGGTCAAATGGGAATACATCCTAGACTTATTACAACGCAAGGGGTTCCCTTGCAAATTCCGGAATTGGATCGCCGCTCTACTGTCATCTTCCTCTTCGCGCGTTCTCCTCAATGGGCTTCCGGGCCCCCCGATCAAGCACGGCCGCGGGTTTCGTCAAGGGGACCCAATTTCACCTCTACTGTTCGTCCTTGCAATTGACCCCCTTCAACATATCCTCGACATCGCAACTCACAAGGGCATCATCCATAGGATCCGTGGCCGCGGCGTCATGATGAGAACCTCCCTCTATGCAGACAACGCGGCCATCTTCATGGCCCCAATCAAGCAGGACATTGATAACCTCTCAGTCATCCTAAGGGGTTTCGGCGAGGTGACAGGACTCTGCACCAACTTCAGCAAGAGCTCGGTTGTGCCCATTCGATGCAACCACCTTCCTCTGGAGCATATTATGAGTAGCATTCCGGCGACCCACGCCGCTTTCCCAATCAAATATTCGGGCCTCCCGCTCTCAGTACGACAACTTCGGAA
The DNA here is from genome assembly GCA_032464435.1 of Aegilops umbellulata. Classification (NCBI taxonomy): domain Eukaryota; kingdom Viridiplantae; phylum Streptophyta; class Magnoliopsida; order Poales; family Poaceae; genus Aegilops; species Aegilops umbellulata. The sequence goes on from CP136060.1 coordinate 663,615,639, forward strand.
GGTCGACTTCCAGTATCTTGAAGACAAGGCGGCCGGAAAATTAGTAACTTGGGAGGGGCAAAGCATCACAACTATTGGGCGCACTACCCTTGTCAGATCGGTCATCACCTCTCAAGCAGTCTTCTCCATCACATCTCTCATTGTGCCACAGGGCACACTTCATAATATCAACAAGACTGAGAGGGCCTTCCTCTGGTCAGGGTCGGACAAGACGACCGGCGCAAGATGTAAGGTCAATTGGGACATGGTCTGCAGGCCTACGATCTATGGAGGCCTGGGCATCCTCAACACCGACAAGTTTGCTCGGGCCTTGCGACTAAGGTGGCCATGGTACGAATGGAAGGAGCCTACCAAGCTTTGGGTTGGCTTGGGCAACCCATGCACCAAGGAAGATATGGATTTCTTCTATGCCTCCACCACAATCATCGTTGGCAATGGTGCAAAAACACCGTTCTGGGACTCCCCGTGGTTGCTTGGTCGCAAGCCCAAGGATATTGCCCCTCTTATTTTTCAAGCCTCAAAAAGGAAGAGATCAACGCTTCGTCAGGCCCTTCGAGGGAACGCTTGGATGACCCACATCAAGCATAACACTATTGTCTCCGTCGCACACATCCGGGAACTTTTCTCACTTTGGGCTCTTGTGCATGACTTCCATCTTGACGATCACGTTGAGGACGACATTGTTTGGAAACATGCTGATGATGGGCAGTACTCGACGTCCACAGCATATAAGGCGCAATTCCTTGGCCTGACGCACTCGCCCATTCACCACATGGTTTGGAGAGCTTGGGCCCCCCCCTAAGGTTAAATTCTTCGCCTGGTTGACCTTGCAAGACCGGAACTGGACCGCCGACCGGTTGGAGCGGCGTGGTTGGGATAACTGTGGGCTTTGCCCGCTTTGCAAACGTGAGCAAGAATCGAGCATCCACCTCTTCGTCAAGTGCCGCTTCTCCATTAGGCTCTGGCGATCGGTCATCGACAAGTTTGGCCTTGTGCACATGGACACCTCCAATTGGCACCTTGAGGATTCCCTCATGAGATGGTGGGATAGAAGGACCGACATGCGAAACCCCAATAGACGAGCGATGGCCTCCCTCACCATGCTCGTCTCTTGGACTATTTGGAACGAGAGAAACGCGCGGGTGTTCCGTAACAAGAGCGTGCCGCCGCCTATCCTCCTACAAAATATTGTGCTTGAGGCAAAACTATGGGTTACGGCAGGTGCTAAGAAACTAGGGCGTATTGTTGTACGAGAGTAATTGCCATGCCGTGTTGCAAGGGCGCTTGTAAAAACTCTAAACTCTATTCTCCTCTTATTTAATGGATGAGGCAAATCTTTTGCCTCCGTTTCGAAAAAACTATAGGATAAATGTATTCAACGATAAACAACCATCGACCCCTCCCTTCGCTTTTGAATTCTGTGAAAGTCACATCTATATTTAAAATAAGAAATTATTATGTGTTAAAATCCGGGTGTTGTAATCGTCCTCCCTCTTTCGCAAAATGGAGAAACGAGCAGCCTTTGCAGTTGTATTCGCAGCCGCTCCATGCATTTAATGTAGATGGATGACTTTACGCAAGACGCTTTCACCAAGACGGGAGATACTTATACATGTAGTGAGATGCTAGCTGCCTTGGCGAATGAGGTGGCTGGAGTTAAGCGCTGTCTCATAGAAGCCAGGGTGAGAGGACATCGTTTCACCGGTCACGGAGAACATCGTTTTCACGAGGAAGTTCTTTACGTGGCGCAGGCCATGCAGGAGAAAACTCCCCATTTAATCACTTTGGGATGCGTGACAGTTTTGGGATGTGTGGAGACAGGAGTTAGATTTGCTACTGGGGATCAAGAAGGGCATTGCCACAGGCATCGCGGTAGCCGCAGCCGCTGTTCTTTTGCTTTATGTGGTCGTAAGCCTTGTGCGCTGGTTGGGAGCAGCGACCTGGAGCTTGGTTGACGCTGAGTAAGCCCTTGGGTTGCTCTCCTACTACCTAGGTATTGAAGTACGCCAGGACGCCGCCGGAGTGACCATTGCGAAGAGCGTGTATGCTGACAAGATCATCGAGAAGGTCGGCCTGACAGGATGCAATCCTTGCCTCTCAGACACCCATGGAGGCTCACCTGAAGCTGAGTAAGGCGAGCACACTGGCTCCAACTGACGCTACGGAGTACAGGAGCCTTGTGGTGACGCTGTGCTACCTCACCCACACCCGTCCGGATATCGCCTACACCGTGGGCTACGTGGGCCGGTTCATGTAGCCGCCCACAGCCGAACATCTGACTGCAGTCAAGCACATTGAGAGAGAGAGAGAGAGAGAGAGAGAGAGAGAGAGAGAGAGAGAGAGAGAGAGAGAGAGAGAGCCAGAGAGAAGTGAGATTTGAAAACACATTTTAGCTCCTCAAGATTGAGGAGTTAATGATAGCCGTTATTACCGACCTGTTGAACGCTTTGACACCTAAATTCTTATTTAGTCCACTACAAGTTTTTTACGAGTAAGAATTTAATCACATGCCAAAGTGAACTTGGTAAGGAAATTAGCACTCACCAAATCGGATTGATGTCCATGACTTTTTTTTGCTGGTGGAGCTAAAGTGCATGATTCTGGAGCTGATCCGAAAAATAGAAAATGATAGAGCTATTGAAACTTTTGCCCAATGGTTCCATAGAGTAGTGGAAGGAAGGTATGCAGGCAAGTTTCCGTCGTGTGAATTTTTTATCCCAACTACATGTCCCAAGAACAAGAATCATATATAACAGATGAATCCATTGGTTTCCCTTCGATGGAAAGTTGTTTTCTAATATTCAATACTGAACTATTGTGTTATTGTTTCTATACCTGATTAGTCTAGGCTTTCCCCTTGCATAGACATGGCATTCATATAATCCTTCTACCTAGCATGGCAGGATGGAAATTGGCTGGCGTCTTCTCTTTCTGGTCGCGACAAGGATAGTCACGTATACTATTACATTGACTGGAGGTGATGGTGTCATCGGTCCCATGTCTCAACAGACTCTCCTCCATATTGAGCTCGGGTTTGTCCTCTTCACCACAGCGCGGACCACTTGGTGTAGCTTCTAAGTACTTGTGGCCTCCAGTGTCGCGGCCACGACTGCATCGTCTTTGCTGTAATGTTCATGTGGAGGAAGTGCATGTGAAGGAGATCATAATGGTAGTGCTTTGTGTAGTTCAGATGAGGATGATGATTCGCCTTGTACATCAGGAAGGGTATACTAGCATCTACTGTATTTTCTGTTTGTGTACATATTGAAATCCGGAGATCCGATGTAAATGACCTTCCATCGTTACTCTTTGCAAGCTATCCATTGTTATTTAGTTGTGGATGTATCTTTACTTTTGGTTTGTTGTTGTTGTCGTCGTCATACAAAATATACTCTTTCTCTGAATTTCCAAGGTGTTTCGGTGCCAATAAAATGTTAAAGAATGAAGGTACTCTTAGCTGTGAAATCGGTATTTTGTACTTCTTTTGACTTGTGATGTCTTCCTTAATTTTCGGTCAGCAAAAGCACGAACCAAGGTCGAGCTTCTGATGGGCGTGTCTGACAAATTAAGCTGGTTACGAAGGCGGTGATTTTTTCTACTAATTAAGACAGAAAGGAAAATTGTTGGTGGACACATAAAAGAAATTGCAACCACACCCTCATCATTGTAATAACAATTAATTTGCATGAGAAGAGAGGTTTGCACTGTCGTTAAAATCACAATCACTTGTGATACCTCGCTCTTTTTCAAGTCGGCCTCCAGCTCACATAGGACTGTGTTTGCCTTTGTGTTTTGCCCAAGTAAGACATATCGGTAGTTGCACACTATAGGACACATGACTATAGGAAAAATGTACTTAGCCATAAACAACTATCGAATAAATACAACTGGTGAAGTGCGCGGGGGGGGGGGGGGGGGGGGCAATGACCTCCCTTCGATTTTGGAATTCTTCGGAGGTCACATCTACATTTTTGTGCCTTATTCCTGTATTCGTATCTCCACGCATTAATGTAGATGGGTGACTTTACCCAAGACGCTTACACAAAGATGGGAGAGTCTTATACGTTTAGTGACTTTACCCTTTGACCCCTTTGCGATGCACGATAGTTTCGGAATGCCTCTTTGGACACCTGGAGACAGGAGTGGGATTCCTTCGTGTGCCATCCAGATGAATTTGCTGCAGGGGAGCAAGAAGGGCATTGTCATAGGCATCACGGTAGCCGCAGGCGCGGTTCTTCTGATTTAATTTTGACAATGTGTTGTACACATCCAGGTATGCATGACGGGTGCGTTGCATGTCACGTAAATACTAGTGATGCATGGTAGTTAAGATAAGTATTAGTCAAGAGAATAGGCTAAGTTTGTTTTGCATGCATGAGTTTGTTAGCTTGCCAAGTCATGTAGCCGTTGAGTTTGTTAGCTTGCCAAGTCATGTAGCCATTGAGGAGAGCTGCACTGACGGACGTGCTGGACGTAGTTAGGAATTAGTTGGGTTAGTGGCCGATGTGGTGGCCGGGTTAGCGCGTGCATGTGAGTCCGTTGTACTACCATATAAGTTCAACTTTTTTTTAACACAGTACAGACACAAGTGCTCATATACACGTGCATACAATCACCCCTATGAACGCACACATGCACACCCTACCCCTATGAGCACCTCCGAAAGACTGAGATGGCATATCATCTTGAAATTTACGTAGTCACCGTAGGCACCTCGTCGTCGACGGGAACGTCTCCTTATAAGATGTATTTTGGTGGAAGCGTTCCTACTCCTCCGTAGAGGAGCCGCGGGGTTTTATTGATCGAGGGCAGGAATCGCCCCTGCCGTGGTTTACAAGACTTCTACCGATCGCTAGGATTCGGTAGGATAAGAGATAGGAGGTTACAAGGGAGAGGAAGAGATAATTAGTTAAGATTACAACAGAATATATCTCTAAGTCTAACACCCTCCCTTAAGCTGAACTACCTATCCTAGATTGAGATTGTTCTTGAATGCTTCAAATGGCTTGTACGGTAGAGCTTTGGTGAAACCATCAGCCACTTGATCTTTAGAAGAAATAAAACGTATCTCCAACTTCTTCTCTGCAACTCTTTCCCGTATAAAGTGAAAGTCTATTTCGATGTGCTTGGTTCTGGCATGAAAAACTGGATTGGCACTTAAGTAAGTAGCACCCAAATTATCACACCATAGACATGAGACACGATGTTGCTCAACACCCAATTCCTCAAGCAAAGACTCAACCCAAATAATCTCTGCAGTAGCATTTGCTAATGACTTGTACTCAGCTTTAGTACTCGACCTTGACACTGTTGCTTGTTTCCTGGCACTCCATGAAATAAGGTTAGACCCAAAGAAAACAGCAAAACCTCCTGTAGATTTTCTATCATCACTACAGCCTGCCCAATCTGCATCAGAGAAGGCACTAACCAGTGTAGAATTGGAACGTTTAAAATATAGCCCCAAACCTACTGTGTGCTTGACATACCGTATGATCCGTTTGACAGTTGTCCAATGAACAGAAGTAGGAGCATGCAGGTATTGACATACTTGGTTAACTGAAAATGAGATATATGGTCGTGTCAAGGTTAAGTATTGCAAGGCTCCAACAACACTTCTATATCTGGTGCTTTCCTTTTCATTAAGTGGTTCCCCTTCATAAGCTGACAGTTGTTCTGATGAGAATAATGGTGTGGGAGAAGGCTTGCAATCCTTCATTCCCATCCGAGCCAAGAGTTCAGCTGCATATTTTTCTTGTTTCAACACTATACCATCCTGAACCTTCTTAACTTCAATGCCTAGAAAGAAACTCAAATCACCAAGATCCTTTAAGGCAAATTCTGAGCTTAGATCATGTAAGAGAGCATCAGTAGCATTCTGAGAAGAGCTTGCAACTATAATATCATCAACATATATGAGCACAAAAATGACAGTATTTGTCTTATTGTATATGAGGAGAGATGTGTCAGCTTTTGATGCAACAAAACCAAGGTGTTTCAACTGCATACCCAACCTGGAGTACCATGATCTAGGTGCTTGTTTCAAGCCATAGAGAGCCTTGTCAAGCTTGCATACATAATGTGGTTTTTGCTTGTGTTCATAACCTGGTGGTTGCCTCATGTAGACCTCCTCTTCCAGAACACCATGCAAAAACGCGTTCTTTACGTCTAGCTGTCTCAAGCTCCATCCCCTAGACACAGCAATTGCTAGCACAAGCCTTATAGTTGCAGCTTCTATCACAGGACTAAATGTATCCTCATTATCAATACCATAGCGCTGCTTAAAACCTTTATCAACAAGACGTGCTTTATACTTGTCAATGGAGCCATCTGCCTTTTTCTTGATCCTATACACCCACTTACAATCAATGATGTTTTTACCTTTTCGATTTGGTACCAAATGCCATGTCTTGTTTTTCATCAGGGCTATATGCTCCTCATCCATGACCTTTTTCCACATTGGATCTCCAAGTGCATCATCTAGTTTCGTTGGCTCTCTTGAAATACCTAGCATACCATACGATATTGTGCCATCAGTTCTTATTTTTGGGTTCTTGATACCTTTTTGTAGCCGAGGTGTGACTCTGGATGTAGCTGGTTGCTGCTGTACACGCAGGCGCACGGATCGACTGGTCGCAGAAGATCTTGGAGAAGAGACGGTTGTTGCCACGTCAGATCCTGTGGTCGCAGGTGTGGCATGTTCTTCCACAGCCGCACCATCTATGGCCGCAGACGATCCCGTGCCAGCCGCACCAGGTGGGCCTGTCGGCTGCATGTGCCCGCCGTGCCTCGCTGCGATTGGCTGCATGCGCGGGCCGCTCGAGGGAGATCCTCCGCGTGAGGACGTGGCGGCTGCGGAGCGGCTCGCCCGCGCCTGGCTCTCCTGGCCGACCAGATCGTGATCCGAGGAGGATATCCGCGCGCGATCCGAGGGAGATTGGCGCGCAGGGGTGGCAGGCGCTACCAAATCATCCTCGAACGTTGCGTCATCTTCGTCTTCTTCTTCTACATGAAGTATAGGCTCATTTTGGACGGGATTTTGATCATTCTGACCGTTTTCTTCTCTGTTTTCTTCAGGTACCTGCACACACGGAAGACAAGAACTGGTTCCAGCAGGGATATTATCATCATGTTGGTTTGTGCAATTGTTTCCCCCGTATCTGATCACCGCCGTGGTACCTTTCCCGCACCGTCAGCTTGTCGAGCTCCCCTGTGATGTGCTCAGTGGCGCCGGAGTCAGCATACCAGTTGGTGTCGATGCCATAGTTGTTGGTGACGAGGTTGGCTGCCTTCTTTTCTTCATGATCATCATCGTACCGATGCCAGCAGGCTCTTGCCCCGCCATCATGGAACTTATAGAAGATTTGGCACTCAGGGTAGTCGCCCTCTTGCTGTTGCTGTTGTTGTGGTTGAGGGCGGAAACGTTGCTGATGACCACCGCCGCCACCCCCGCGACTAGGGAAAGGAGAGGAGCGGTTTCCTCGACCGCGTCCTCCTCTGTTGCTTCGGCCGCGGCCTCCCCTGCCGCGGGACTGCCCGCGCCCTCTATAGACGGAGTTGGCAAAGGAGCGGAATCCTGCTGGACCATCGCCCAGCATCTCCATCCGCTGATCAAACGCGGAGATCTGCACGAAGAGGTCGTCGACGGTGATGGAGTTTTTGATGGCGTCGACCGATGCCACGATGGGATCGTAGTCCCGATCAAGGCCAGCAAGGATGTAGTCCACCATCTCCGGGTCGGTTACCGGACGCCCAGCCGCAGCTAGCTCGTCCCCGAGGCTTTTCATCTTGGCGATGAACGCGTTGCTTGACATGTTTCCTTTCTTGGTGTTGGAGATGGCCATCCGCAGATTGGTTATGTGGGATTGTGACTGCGCGGCGAATAAAGTGGTAAGAGCAGTACAGAGATCGAAGGTACTATCCTTACCGATCACTTGCGCCAGGATTTCCTGAGTGAGAGAATTCAGCAGGTAGCTCAGAACCTGCTGACCCTTCGCAACCACGGGCCGTACACAGGATTGGGCTCTATGGTTGTGGTTTTGTCTGCCTTGGTGACTTCTGTGGTCTTTAGCGGAGCGGCGTCGCTGTCGTCGAGGAGGCCGGTCACCTGCGCGCCTCGCAGTGCCGGCATGACCTGCGCCTTCCATAGGAGGTAGTTCCCCCTTTCGAGCTTCTCTGTTGGTGGAGCACCTAGGTTGAGGCCGACGGCACTCGAGCTCGTAGCCATGGTGATGGAAGGGTGTTTAGGGTTTCTGGTTTGCTGGACGATAGGAAGAGACATGGCCTTGATACCATATAAGATGTATTTTGGTGGAAGCGTTCCTACTCCTCCGTAGAGGAGCCGCGGGGTTTTATTGATCGAGGGCAGGAATCACCCCTGCCGTGGTTTACATGACTTCTATCGATCGCTAGGATTCGGTAGGATAAGAGATAGGAGGTTACAAGGGAGAGGAAGAAATAAGCAGTTAAGATTACAAAAGAATATATCTCTAAGTCTAACACTCCTCCCACTGAATGCGCATCGCCGGAAATCCTGAAATAAATTCAGAAATAAATTCAAGCACCAGTATTTGAATCCTCTAACCATCCAACCACAGGTTGGTTCGCTATATAAGTTCAACTTTGAGTAATGTAAAAAAGGGGCCGTGAGGGCTTGATAAAATATGTAGCCTCTAGATGTCACCAAGGAGCACCTCTCGGCAAAGCAACAGCGGGCCTTCTCCATTGGGGCGTTGTGTGTGTGTGTGTGTGTGTGTGTGTGTGTGTGTGTGTGTGTGTGTGTGTGTGTGTGTGTGTGTGTGTGTGTGTGTGTGTGTGTGTGTGTGTGTGTGTGTGTGTGTGTGTGAGTGTGTGTGTGCCCGCGCATGTGTGTTCTTCATGGTGTGTGTCGTTGAGAGAAACCATGAGAGAAGCTTGAGAGAGATGGAGGTTTTGAGGAAGAAGAGTGGCGCTGCGAGAGGCGGCGCCAACAGTAGCACAACCCAATAACTAATACTAGGCCCAGTCGGCGCAGCCCAGTGGCAGAGGGTCTTTGCCGTAGCGCGGAACCTCAAGTCGATGGCCACCCCACCCCATTACAAAACAGTAAGACTGAGCTACCTACGAGCCTCCACAGTGATTTTGATCTCTCAGCCGTCAGATCATGCCTACGAACGCGTTGGATTTGCTCGGTCATCAACTTGTTACGCACGTACGGAGAACCATTTTGCGGGCCGCTGCTCCGCAGAATTAGCTGCGGCTCCCGTCGATAATCGGGCCGTAAGATGTCCAGCCCAATTTGCAAAGCATATCATTCGTACGTGAACTTGCAGGTCGTCTAGGTCGCTTCGTCTATCCCCGAGCGCCGGCCCTATCCCTATCCCTGAGCTCCTCTGTTGGTCGATGCTGCGCCGCCACCGTCCTCAATCCCGGCGGCGAGCTTCTACGCCCTCCAATACCCATTTACTCTTCCTCTGCAGACCCCCATGGTGGGTCTCTTCTTTATTTATTTTTTAATGTCGTCTTCTTCCTGGGCGACTGCGGCAGCCGCACGCGCTGCTGGCTTCCATCGCCGACTGTATTCCTCTTGCGTCCGCCTCCATGCGCTTTGCAGCTGGTGGATGCGGTAACGGGACTGACGGCGAAGGAGATTGGACAGAGCCGATCGTGACGAGCACCTCATCCTCCTTTTACTCCGCAGGATCAGCGTCCCCTTTTCTTTTGTGGCTGACCAACAGGGTACGCGAACAACGTCTCCCTGCCAATAGGCCATAGAAATTAGATTAGATCTGCAACATCTGATTCTATGGTTGATTTATAGATAATTTTAGTTGGCTTCATAATCTGCAGGTAGGATGATGTTGTTGATTTGTTATACTGATGCATGATCGGGCATCTCGGGAGGATGTAATTCGAACATTAGGTAGGTATACTGTTTTGTATGACAGATTCCTTGACTTGCAAGTTGCAACAATGGAATTCATGTATTATGCATAGTTTTACTGAAAGCTATTATGCATAGTTGTATACATGCATTAGCTTTATTGGTTATATATGAATTTACTAACAGAATATGTCCACCATTTTCATTGTTAAATTGTACCTTGAATAACCTTTGATACTTTAGCAAGTTCTATGTGATTATAAATTAAGTGTGCTGCTACTTTTTGTAGACTATTTGATCAAATGCTCATGTACTTTAAAGATTTACCTTACATCTGCATTTTTGTTCTGGTGCATTGCATGTTTTAGTAAACTGAAATTCCTGATATGCTTGACAGCTAGGCCATGGACAAAACATTGTAGAGGCCATTAATATGTAGCAAAGTCATTTTATGAGGTCGTCGTTGACAACAATGTTATGCTCAACTTTGAGAGCCAATCTTCTTTTATCCGTATTCAACTCTTGTTGGTAACATATTAATCTCTTGTTAGGCATGCTTATACGTTGATGTTACATTTTTGCAGGATTTTGATGTTTGTGCATCGGAGAGCTTCCTTGATGCTGGCATCAGCTTGGAAGTTGTTGCTTTTCAGAGAACTCTAGGAACCATATCCTTCACAAGGCACACAATTATACAGAAGTATAGTAACTGTTAGTCGTGCTAAGATGCTGATCACATTCAATTATTTGACTGCCCCAAACGTACTATAACAAACAATCATCTTCGTATTCGAGGCATTTTAGTTTCGGACACTCAATACTTCTTCGATATATCTGTACCATCTAAATTTATGGCAGATATTTCTCCTATTTTTTTATTAAAATGGACGAGCGCGGCAACGCGCGCCTTCATGCTCTAGTTCGCTCTAAAGCTACCGCACTATAGTTTACAGTGAGAAAATATAATGGGTTAAAATAGAGGAGTTGTAACGGCCCCATTCGCTCTATTGTGACGTACCCAACTTTACCCCGGCGAAGCCATTAGCAAATATCTGCCATACAAGTGTACGATACATCCAAAAAATTATATTTAAATACTTTCTCTAACTGTAATTTTCAAAAATTGCGTGCTTCCCCGAGGAGGATAATTTGATAGGTTATTCATAGTCATCTATGTTTATCCTCGAGAAAATTTTACAATATGATAATATATTTAGGCATAATCTTTGCCTTCTCTTTGTGCCTTAGCTAGTGTTTCTGGATTTTAAACATCGTTATTGACTTCCATAAATTTCCTAAGTAGATGCACTCACTGACCACAACTTACAAATTTGCTCTCCGGTGTAGGATAATAAACCTCACATGGTTACAACAATGATCAAATAATATAATAGTGCCATCGAAGATTGTCAGACCTGCGCGCTCTGCAGCGTGTGCGATATAGAAGATCATACCGGGTCATATTACTATCTCCTTACACCCAGCAGCAGAAGAAAATCCTCTGTGTCACATGCCCCACAATGAAAGATTGTGCGAGAGAGTGTCAATTTAATGACTTCAATTTCTGATGCACCCTTTTTTTTTTTTGAGATAGTTTCTGATCCATCCTATTCCCAACAGATCACTACCTCTGATAAGTGATAACATAGATGTTTCGTATGAGTTCTTTTATATACGACCGCTAGCTTGATAGTAACTATCATGATTGCAAACTACATGCTCATCTTGTGTTGGCATTACATGCAGGAGCCAACGATTTATAGATGACCTACCCATGCCTCACATTGAAATATAGTATATCTTTATGTAGTAAAATATATGTTGTGAGATCATCATTACTTTAGAAAGCGTAGGGACTAGAAGCTCTACTCATGGAGGCTTGCCATACATACATGCTGTACAAGTTCTCCCTATGTGGCCGGGAATGGATCCACCAGAGCGTGGAGATGCATTAGGAGCCCAGCACGTGATGTTGAGTATCATTGTTATTTAGGAAATATAGAATAGTGTAGCATTTATTCTACCTTGACTTGCACGCTAAGATGACCAGGTACTCCTATATATATATATATATGCCCACGAAACTCAAACAATACAACGTACTATTCCACCAATTCCTCTATTCCTTCTAACATGGTATCAGCCTAACCGATCCAAATCCAAACCGCCGCCGTTGCTTTCGCTCCGTGTCGTCCCCGGGGCGGTCGATCTCCATGATGGCCACCAGGGGCCGTGCCGCGCGTACCTAGGGTTCGTCCGTCGATCGTGTTGATCAACTGCTCTAGAGAGTTTTTTTCCTGATCAATTGATCTGGGTTTTTCTCTCTCGCCAGTCGTTTGATCGGTATAACTTTTTGGCTTCCCGATCTATGATCGATTTGCTTCGTCCGCCATCGTTCGTCATCTTCAACACGCGTCTACTTCGTTGTCTCCGGCTGGATCCGTCGTCGCACGGACTTAACGCACAGCTGCGGCAGCCGCTCGCGTTGTCCTGCGTTCCACGCTACATGTCCTCTGGCTACCTGCTCGAGCGTTGGGCGCTGGCCGATTCTCCGCGTGGCCCCGCGTCCGTGCATGTCGGTTACTGCGCTCCAGCCTCGCGAAGCCAGCGGACGTGCTGCATCGGCTTGAGCCTTGGTCGCCCGTGCATTCCGCATGGCAACGTGTGCCTAGCCTGGCCGGTTGCATGTAGGTGCTTGTGTTGGCACCCGAGATTGCACCTAAGGGCTGTGCATGTGCACTCTGCTCCCGCCAAGTCCGGCGCCTAGCGGACAAGTCATCTTCACGGCAATCAGATTTCAGATTGATCATCCGAGTGCATGTGATTTATTTTCGCGGACGTCGTCAAGTAAAACGCGTCTCTTTGCCGATCGAGCAACGGGTTGCAGCTGCGTTGTCCCATCGGATCGCAGCGTCGTCGCCCCGTGGTTCTCCCCGTAGCTGCACCGATCTGCGTCACTGTTGCATCACCCCTTCGGGCCGTAATGCCGCGGCACGTGATCCCCGCCACTGCCCTAAGGCCGTTGCCGTGGTTGCACCACCTCGTGCGGTGCCGCTGTGTCGCCCCTCCGGGCCGTAGTGTCGCGGCCCGCGGTCAACCGCCGCACCGGGGCCGTCCGCTCTAGGCCGTCCCCGAGGCTGCACCGACCCTCCCGCTGCCGCTGCGTCGCCCCGTCGGGCCGTAACGAGCGTGGCACGCGGTCCCTGTAACCGCCCTTAGGTCTTCCCCGCTGTAGCCCCGACCTGCCCGCCGCCGTTGCTTCGCCCCTTCGGGCCGTAACGCTGCGGCCCACGGTCCACCGCCGTCCACGCGCGTTGACTTTCACGTGATATGCGCCGTGCCGCCTCCCTTGGCGCAGGAACGTCACCGTCCGCGCAGGTCTTCGTCACGCTGTTGGGTTCATTATCGCCTACTTCGAGCACCGCCGCCGCGCTCCTTATCTAGCCGCCGCCGCCGCTGCTCTTCTTTCGCGGCTCCACGGCGACTACCTCGACACCGGCGACCCCGACTCGACACCGATGACGACGTTCTTTGCACGGCTACCTCGACTATGGCTACACCACCTACGCTCTCGGCTACCTCGACAAACGTCACAAAGGGCTACCGCCTTGTTTGAGCAACTTCGTCGGTTTTCACTCCAGCCACGCCTTCCGCGATGCATCGACCATTCAACTGTGCAGGGGATGTCCGTCGGCTTACCTTCGGATTCTTCTCCAGTCTCACCATCTGCGTCGCTACCGCTGGCGCTTCCAAAGGCGAAGCTCTCGTCTTTGGCGACCAAAAAACGAAGGGCTAAAACCTGTAGTTTTGAAGCAAGGGATGAGCGCCAAAGCCGTTGCGCTTCCGTACACGCGCATACATTTTCTTGCTGGGGCGGACACGGATTTCTCTCGAAAGGCCAATAAAAAGAAGTGGGCGAACACTCGGCCCAGCCGGCAAACATGCCGGCTCCGGCTCCGCGCACCTGCGGACACCTTTCGGAGCACTTTCACGTGTGAACCGAAGTCGTCTTGCCAAACTCCTTCCTTTCTCATTTTAGTCCTTGCCTTTTTCATCTTCCGTAGGGGCCTTTAGTCTTTTGATTAGAATGGAGGGCGCGAGAGAGCAGAGCGTACCGCCCTGCCATAGTCGCGAGGATCTTAATAGTCGGTCGCGAGATGTTGAGTATCATTGTTATTTAGGAAATATAGGATAGCGTAGGATTTATTCTATCTTGATTTGTACTTCAAGATGACCATGTACTCCTATATATATGCCCACGAGACTCACGCAATACAACGAACTATTCCTCCAATCCCTCTATTCCTTCAGAGTAGTCCCTTTTTTTTTGCGGGGTTTAGTCCCTATGTTTTCAGTTGAGCTCCCTTTGTTAAGTAAAACGCATTACAACATTATTTAATTTAGTATTTTGAACATCATGGTATTAAAATAACGTGGCAAATGGGAGCCTCCATAATCATTTGCTCTGCTCTGCCGTTGACCCATTGTGGCCAGGGCTGGTCTCATGGCATCATCCAAGATAAGCTCAAGCCTAATGTAAAATTGTAACTTGTGTACCGCCGCGCGAGTCCAGTGGTGGCGGTGGTTTGGGGTGGGGTGGAGCGGATAGGACGGGTAGCAGTGGAGGTCGTACGGCGGTGCTCTGCTCGATTCTAAGGAGGCAGCCCCTCCTGGCCGTGCTCCTCGAGCTAGGGGGCATGTGACAGAGTGGGAGAGGTGTTGCGGGTGGTTGGAGGGGCATGCACTGGCTTTTATAGCCATGGACGGGTGCCGTGGCTGGCAGGGACGCCATGGATGAGCTCGTGATGAACCGGCCCTATGCCAACATCTCCCTTGCCGTGAGGGGCATGGGGTCTATGGGAGGTGTCGTGCGTGCTTCCGATATAGACGATGATGGTGGCTCACGAAAGGCATAGTGCCATGGGCAAGGTCGCGCTCGGAGGGGGTCTAGTTGGAGTGGTGGTGTTGTGTGCGGAGGGAGGCGCGTAAAAGTCTGGGAGGCTGGGCGACCGAACACAGGGTACAAGTTGTCGAGCTAGGACGAGGTACAAAAGCCTCTTTCTTATCCTCCTCCTCGATGATCGCCGCCGCGTCCACCACCGGCCTCCTAGCGCACTTGCTATCAGGTGGAGCAACAGAAGGGCGAGCTGTCATCGCCGGAGCCACTGTGGGCTTGCCATTGACCTTCCTGCCAGCTTTGGTTGCTCTTCTGATTGTCCGAACTACAGTAAGTTTTTAGTGCACAACCTCTTCCTTGGTGTGGGTGGTGCTGTTGGGGTCGTTTCTGGTGTAAGTGGACGGTGAGGTGGCGGAACGATCTTGCCTCTCCATTCTAGACGGAATCAGAGGCATTAGTGGTTGAGGCAGCGAGAATGGGGGGCGGAGGCGGAAAGTGGTACGGTGGCCCATCGGGAGGGAAGAAAGGGGGCGAAAGTTTTTCTCCTGGAGGTGCCAATCGAGTATATTTGAGAGAGTTGGGCTGCCTTTTATGGCCATTGAGTAAAATTTATTCTCCTATAACGGTTTCAGTTATCAGTTAGGTGGTTACAGGAGGAAAATAGGGATTTATAATTTTTTAGGGGATCGGTTAGAGATGCTCTTAGAATTACGCCAGTACAATCCGTCATATTTTTCGTCATTCTACAGTCATACACCTTGCCAACAGATTGGTCTCATCATCTTAAACTGTTGTTCTCATTACCACGGGTATCCCTACTTCAGAGAGATGAAAGCTACCTACCACTATGCACCCCTGCCGTGGACAATTGATGTTTGGGCAACTCCCTGTAATTCTACAGCCATACACACACACACACACACACAACCTAGTGAACCCAAATGGCCTCATTAATCTCATCAATGTCCACATAACCGACGGTGCACTTCCATTAGCTAGCTACATGGTTTTACGTTTCCTTAGCTAATACACGGTGCAAGTCGGTTAACTAGACTAGTCATCAACCCGTGCACCTGCACGGGCTAGTTATTAAGCAACCTACAAAAACATTATGGATCTTAAAAAGACGAAGTTAGAATAGAAATGTGAGAACATGAACACACAATACACCATTGAAATTGTTGCATGGTCATGTATTATTTGTTTGTTATTCATAATGTACTAATCTTTTCACTGGGCAGCAACTTAAACTTTATGGTATCACAAAGACATTTTACTTTTTTCACCATTAGTATACACATGTATTTCATAGTTATATCCTAACTGGATATGCAGTCCATGCATATTCATATATATAACCCATACATATATATGAGAAAATTATATAATTGAGTTAGGTTGATCTCTTTTTTTCTTCTCCATTAAAGTGAGAAATTTAGTAAATTTTCATATATGACAACTCTTCTACTTTCAATACTTGTTATCTTTCATGAAGCAAAATGTATATATTAATCTGCCTCTCATGTATTTTTGGAAAAGAAGGATATACCACCAGCCTCTGTTAGACTATACATGCACCCATTTTATTAATTATTCACAAGGACCTTACAAAGTAATACATCAGCATACCTGAAGCCACCATCTTAGCAACAGACATGTCTCTATTCCTATCCCCTTGATGAAGGGGTGCCAAATGTCCGAGTCTAATACCAAACAGACATCGCACATAATCCTAACATCTAAAGCCGGATGCCCCAACCAAGCCACAATGCCGGAACTGGGTCACACACCAGTCTAGCACACCCTCATAGGCCACCGCCACCTCCCACTGCTGATCCATCTCCAGAGCAGGTACTGGCGCACCAACCTTGACAGGCCTGCCGTCGACGCCACCATGGCATCAAGCAACGCCACCATCCTGCGTGTGTCCATCCACACGTGCCCATCGCTGAAACTCCGCAAGGCCATGCCGCCGTGATCCGCCGTTGGCCTTGCGGTAGATGTACACCGCTCCTCCTCTTGTCGCCTCCTGCCATCACTTGCTCCCAAACGATGCCCCCAGAAGGGGAACCGATACTGAAAATGCCATCATCGTCCGATCCAGGAGACCTAGATCTAGGGTTCGCCCCGGAGCATCCCGAGCCTGGTGAAGCAAATTGCAACGACGATGCCTCGACAAGGAAACGACATCAAAGACGTCGCCATCGTTCGCCATGACCGTAGTCGAGGCGATTTCATCGGCAATTATGCCATCGGGCTTGTGCCGCCGGCGTCGATGCTCCGTTCAACCGGAGCAAACTCCAAAATGATGCCCTGAAGAGGGGCTACGATGCAAAAGCACCGCCATCGCTCGATCCCAAGGAGATCTAGGGTTTCCCACGGAGTTGCCCGCGCTGATAAGGACCAGGAAAGGATGGAATCTCGCAGATCCGCCCAGCTGCCGACATGTCGCACCCACCACCGCGCCGACCGTGACCCGGAGACCAAGCTCACGCCTAGGCCCCGATCAGGCCGCGCCGCCGCCAATCCGGCCGTGCCACCTCCGACCCGGTGACATTGCCGCTGTCCCAGGCGGTCGCGACGCCCCAGATGGAGATCGAGACGACCCTGACCGAAACCCCGCCGCCAGCACCGCCATGACACGCCACCGCCTCCTAGTGAAGAAGCCGCCGAATCCAGCCGTCCCGCCACCGGAAATCCAGCCGGACACCGCACCCCTCATCGCCGCACAGCCGATCCGTGCTGCCGCCACGACGACCAGTGGAAGGAGAGAGAGACCCCGCCGCCGCCCGCGCCGCATGGGCTTTACCCGGCGGACGCACTCCGGCAGCGGCGAGGGGGAGGAAGCGTTGGAGACGAGCGAGTCGCCGGCGGCCGATCTAGGGCTCCCATGACGCGCGCGCGGGGCACATCGCGGGAGCGGGCGGTTGTTTCTTGCCTCCAACTGTACGCGTATCATCTGCCACTCATGTATACGGGAACAAAAGCCTAATTGTTTGTAGTAGTAGTAGTATTCCACGGTCAACCCACTTGTAAATGCCAATTTTTTTACTTTGTCTAGGATCAAGTCTAAACATAGCACTGCCTCCTTACATTAACTAAAAGACCAGGAATTCGCATGTTATGTAGGCTATTATCTCATGCTATTATATTCACTATGATGTATCTGCAAATCCCAATTATTTTCAGCAATACTCTATAATGGTGCAAAATCCTTCCACGTTGATCTTTTTCGTCAGTACTCTATGTTATCTCACCCTATTATATATATTTCTTCTCTTAGGCGCTAGATCTACTACCTAAGCGTTGTTGCCAACCCCTTCTGCGGACTATCGTTACAACCGTTAGGGCATGTCTAGCCAACCCCTCAAATTTAGGGCCTCAAAAGCCTCCTTATACCTTAACTCCTTAAATTTGAGTTCAAAGAATGTGGTTCCTAGCCAAACTCTTGAATTTAACTCCTCAAACATGTTTTTTCATGCAATTTCATTCAAACCGAGATTGCATAAAGTAGGCAATTTGAAGAAAAATACAAAATGAGCGTCTCCCAATCCACGCCGTCCTCATTGTCTTCACCGGAGCCGGAGGCACTGGAGCACAGGTCGATGTCACCACCGGACGGCCCAACCTCATCGGTTGGACCTTCTTGTACATCTCGAGCCACCTAAATTCCTCTTGACGAGCCTACGACACATCCCGCAGAGGTTGGCCATGTACTCATCAGGGCGCGGGCCCTCGATGGAAGATTCGACTGCTAGAAGGAGCCAAGCCAGTACCGGTGAACAGAATCCAGGTCTTTTATTTCGTACACTCATTTCTCCCATGACCAATGCTGCACGCAATGGTATTATTTCTTCTCCCGTGGTGGCATCGGCCGGCTGGTTACAAAGCTAGATCACACCATTTGGAGGTAGTGCCAGCCGATTGGAAGCATCGGTGGGGGTGTGTGATGGCTACGGTGATAGAGAGAGGGCCAACGGGCTGGTGTGGTGTGTATTTGGGCTGAGCCAGAGTGGATTGGACGAGGAGGGGAGAAAGATGGCCAGAACTGCAGCATTTTGTTTCTTTTTTTCTCGTCCACAACTTCAAGAGCCAGAACTGCATAATCTGGATCACCACCTTTTGGCTTTCCAGCACTGCTTGAGCAAGTATTCTTCCCATGATTCTCTCTGGAGGACTCGCCTTTTCGGCGCCTTACATAATGGGCACCGGTGGTATATCTTTGACTGCTATTTGGAGGGCTGGCATTTGTTCTCGTGCCACCACCATTGTCTTGTTTAAGTGGACCATCATGTGTGATACCTTCATTCAAAATTCCAGATGGCATATCCTCATTAACCACATCACTTATGCATAAATTAGGATTTTCCACCTTCATTTCCTGTTGCTATTGTTTTTCAATGTGAGTGTTGTTTTTGTTAGATGCCAGTCTTGTGTGACACCGCCTATTTTTGAACCATTTTTCAACCTGTTAGGAGAAGCCACGGTGAGGGTTTTGCTCAATGCCAAGACAACTAGCTGTACATGAAATAGAAAATTCATGAAAAAGAGGAACAAACCTGACCAAACGTCAGACCTACTTCGTGCCAAGCTTTCTTTAACCACACGGCTAGGATATTCATCTGCTTTAAATTGCTCGTGCAGCCTCTGCAAAATTAATATGAAGAGCTTTTGGATGAATGAAACTTGATGTTGGCTTGGTTAAGCCTGGTAAGCATGCATATTGCGCATTCACCAAACCGTGCAAGCTTGTTTGAGATGTTTGTGGAGTGAATTCATTACTCTGGCGCATGGTAAAACGTGCTTCACTTTCTTTCCCATTGTCCTTTTTAGAGTCTGATGTGAAGTATGACTCATCTTGCTTTTTTTTGATATCTTTATCTGAATCAGCACCTTCTGGATCATAGTCACCATCCTCGGAGTCCTTAGAAGGTATTCCAAGGTCATCAACATTGTCTTTTCCTTCACATGTTCTGAATTATTGTAAGAAGAGGTGATGAAATTTGAGTCATCAGTCTCTAAAGCTTCACCCCCATCCGTGAAGTCGGACTCATCTTGGTTCTCTTTTTATATCTTTATCTAAATCTGGACCATCTGGACATAGTCATCATCCTCGGAGTGTGCAGAAGGTAATCCGTGGTCATCAACATTGTCTTTCTCCTTCACATGTTCTGAATAATTGTCACAAGAGGTGAGGAAGTTTGAGTCATCGGAGTCTAAATCTTCAACCCTATCCTCTTCTCATGATCCTTCCACACGATCAGCTCGATGTCCTTTGGATATATCGGGGTCGAAGTCATCATCTTCTGAATCATCCGATGGAAGATGATGTACATCATTTTGCACAGGCTGGCGGGCCACGACAGCTACCTCGGCAAAAACTTTCTGCGAAAATAAGGTAGTGTGAGGGTGAAACAGTGAAACTATTACCTCCCAAAAGTAATGAATGGAAAGATCTGTCCCTTGGAGTTCATTTACTAATTTTGTACAGTGTATCTTGCAATCACAAGCAGGCCAAAGCCATCCTTCATCAGGGACTACAAATGGAATGGTCACATGAATTAATTAACACCAGAAATAACATAACCATGCATACAAAAAGAAATTGGGAAAATAAATATTACTATCTTTAGTGAGTAAAGAAGGGTTTAAACAATTCTGGTGGAACCCTCTGTCCCAGGCTCCGTCACCTATAATGATGTCATTATTCAATGTATCGTCTTCCGAACTACAAGTGGCACAAGCAATATGCAAGACCAAAAGCAGGATCACTGACTAAAATATAAGCGTAATAAAGCACAACATTCAAATAAAAAATTCATTGACATACATTATCACAAGATATATTTCCTTCTGAACCAAACAAAGATTCTTTAGGCTTCCCCACAGTTAGAAGAATATCAAGATTCTGGAAAGCTTTTCGTATTTTTAATTTGCACCGAACGATCTTTGCTTTGGCTGTTCAAATACTTCTCGGGCCTCATCATTTCCAAGTTACATGTTTGAGTATGGGTGAATACCATGTCTATATTGCAAGGAATCCACAACTAAAAACTTCCGAGAAGCAATGTTGTCATCAGGGCAAAGGAGGTGGGATGTACCTGGAATCCACATGACTTGCGAGAGCCTCTAATGCATTTAAGAATAAAATGTTTTCATCAAGAGAAAGGAGACGGGATATACCAGGGTTCCCCCTAGCAATTTTGACTAGAGTGGTTCTCCTACTACCAATAATATCATGTACCAATGCTCTACACAGACCTTCTGGCACGAGCAAATTCAGCGGATCACCTCTGCACAAGTTTCACAAGGTTAGCAACTCGAACCTTTCATGTGTCATTGATAAAATACGCATGTGTGTAGTTCATTGTTTAATTAGTATTATTTCTAGCTACTTAGTTTAACAAATGCATGATGGTTAATTATATACTTTATATAATAATAATGCAGATGAATCGGCAATGGATGTACGGTTCCCGACTCTCCGGCGAGTTCACTACGGGTTTGAAAGATTTCCTCGTAGTGGCAAATGCGAACAGGCAGCAAGGTTTTATTATCTGTCCATGTGCTGTCTGTAAGAATGATAAGGGTTACTCCTCGCCAAGAAGAGTTCACATGGACCTGCTTATGCATGGTTTCATGCCAAGCTATTATTGTTGGACCAAGCATGGAGAAAGAGGGGTCAGAATGGAAGACGATGAAGAAGGGGATGATATCGATGACAACTATCGTGATCATTTCGGTGATACTTTCATGGAGGATGATGCTGAAGGTGGGGAAGGGTTAGGTGAAGGTGAAGAAGAGGCACATGATGAGCCCGCTGATGATCTTGGTCGGACCATTGCTGATGCACGGAGACGCTGCGAAACTGATAAGGAGAGGGAGAATTTGGATCGCATGTTAGAGGATCACAAAAAGTCGTTGTATCCAGGATGCGATAATAGTCTGAAAAAGCTGGGCTGCACACTGGATTTGCTAAAATGGAAGGCACAGGAAGGTGTAGGTGACTCATCATTTGAAAATTTGCTGAAAATGTTGAAGAATATGTTGCCGAAGAATAACGAGTTGCCCGCCAGTACGTACGAAGCAAAGAAGGTTGTCTGCCCTCTAGGTTTAGAGGTTCAGAAGATACATGCATGCATTAATGACTGCATCCTCTA
Organism: Aegilops umbellulata; assembly: GCA_032464435.1. Lineage (NCBI taxonomy): Eukaryota > Viridiplantae > Streptophyta > Magnoliopsida > Poales > Poaceae > Aegilops > Aegilops umbellulata. Next base: position 663,637,555 of record CP136060.1, read on the forward strand.
CCGCGGTGAATACGAGAATTTGAATGAATGCCCTGTATGCACTGCATTGCGTTATAAGATCAGAGGCGATGACCCTGGTGACGATGTTGAGGGCGAGAAACCCAGGAAGAGGGTTCCCGCCAAGGTGATGTGGTATGCTCCTATAATACCACGGTTGAAACGTCTGTTCATGAACAAAAAGAATGCCAAGTTGTTGCGATGGCACAAAGAGGACCGTAAGTCCGACGGGCAGTCGAGACACACCGCTGATGGAATGCAATGGAGAAAGATCGACAGAGTTTTCAAAGATTTTGCAGCTGACGCAAGGAACTTAAGATTTGGTCTAAATACTGATGGCATTAATCCTTTTGGCGAGCAGAGCTCCAGCCATAGCACCTGGCCCGTGACTCTATGCATCTACAACCTTCCTCCTTGGTTGTGCATGAAGCGGAAGTTCATTATGATGCCAATTCTCATCCAAGGCCCTAAGCAACCCGGTAACGACATCGATGTGTACCTAAGGCCATTAGTTGAAGAACTTTTACAGTTGTGGGCGAAACCTGGTGTACGTGTCTGGGATGAGCACAAAGGAGAGGAATTTGATCTACGAGCGTTGCTTTTTGTAACCATCAACGATTGGCCTGCTCTCAGTAACCTTTCGGGACAGACAAATAAGGGATACAATGCATGCACGCACTGCTTACATGAGACTGAAAGTGTACGTTTGGTTAATTGTAAGAAGAACGTGTACCTGGGTCATCGTCGATTTCTTCCCCGAAATCATAACGTAAGAAAGAAAGGCAAGCATTTCAACGGGAAGGCAGATCACCGGCCGAAGCCTGCGGAACGTACTGGTGCTGAGATATTTGATATGGTCAAGGATTTGAAAGTCATCTTTGGAAAGGGTCCTGGCGGACAATCAGTTCCGCGGGGAGTTGACGGGCACGCACCCATGTGGAAGAAGAAATCTATATTTTGGGAGCTAGAATATTTGAAGTCCTAGAGGTCCGCTCTGCAATCGACGTGATGCATGTTACGAAGAATGTTTGCGTGAACCTGCTAAGCTTCTTGGGCGTGTATGGGAAGACAAATGATACAAAGGAAGCACGGCAGGACCAGCAACTTTTGAAAGACCCAGATGACCGGCATCCGGAATGGTTTCAAGGTCGTGCCAGCTACGCTCTTACCAAAGAAGAGAAGGTCATTTTTTTTAATGCCTGAGCAGTATGAAGGTCCCGTCTGGCTTCTCGTCGAATATAAAGGGAATAATAAACATGCCGGAGAAAAAGTTCCAAAACCTGAAGTCTCACGACTGCCACGTGATTATGACGCAATTGCTTCTGATTGCTTTGAGGGGGCTCCTACCGGAAAATGTTCGAGTAGCCATTGTGAAGCTATGTGCATTCCTCAATGCAATCTCTCAGAAGGTAATCAATCCAGAAGATCTACCACGGTTACAGAACGATGTGGTCCAATGCCTTGTCAGTTTCGAGTTGGTGTTCCCACCATCCTTCTTCGATATTATGACGCACCTCCTGGTCCACCTAGTCGAAGAGATTTCCATTCTCGGTCCTGTATTTCTACACAATATGTTCCCCTTTGAGAGGTTCATGGGAGTATTAAAGAAATATGTTCGTAACCGTGCTAGGCCAGAAGGAAGCATCGTCAAGGGCTATGGAAATGAGGAGGTAATTGAGTTCTGTATTGACTATGTTCCTGACCTTAAACCGATTGGTATTCCTCAATCGCGGCAAGAGGGGAGACTAAGTGGAAAAGGCAAGATCGGAAGGGATACCACGATATGTATGGACGGTCATTCTATGACTGAAGCACACCACACAGTCCTGCAAAATTCCAGCTTGGTGGCTCCGTACTTCGAGCAATACAAGAATATTTTACGCTCGGGCAACCCGGGGAAGCCTGAATCCTGGATTAGAAAGGCCCACATGGAGACTTTCGGCAGTTGGTTGGGAAAACATTTCATGAATGACAATGATGTTGGAGATCAGCTGTACATGTTGGCCAAGAAACCATCTTCGACTATAACGACTTTTCACGGGTACGAGATAAATGGGAATACATTTTACACCATCGCCCAAGATAAAAAGAGCACCAACCAAAACAGTGGTGTCCGCTTTGATGCAGTAACCGAGAATGGGCAAAAGGTCACATATTATGGTTACATAGAGGAGATATGGGAACTTGACTATGGACCCTCCTTTAAGGTCCCTTTGTTCCGGTGCAAATGGTTCAAGCTAACAGGAGGTGGGGTAAAGGTGGACGAGCAATACGGAATGACAATGGTGGATTTCAACAATCTTGGTTACCTTGACGAACCATTCGTCCTTGCCAAAGATGTCGCTCAGGTTTTTTATTTGAAGGACATGAGTAGCAAACCGAGGAAACGGAAAGATAAGAAAACGATCAGTACATCATGCGATGATCCAAAGCGCCACATTGTTCTTTCAGGGAAAAGAAACATCGTGGGAGTGGAGGACAAGACAGACATGTCAGAAGATTATAATATGTTTGGTGAAATTCCGCCCTTCAAAGTGAACACTGACCCAAGCATTAAGTTAAATGATGAGGATGCTCCATGGATACGGCACAATCGTAAGCAAGCAGGGACGTCCAAGGGAAGAATTGATGTGTAATAATGTATAATTGTACCAAACTTTGTATTTGGTCGATGAACTGAATGATGTATCAAACCTTTTGTCAAACCTTCAAGGGATTTTAAGATTTTTTTGATATATAATTGTATTTTTAAGATTTTAAAATGAATTAGTTTTATTTTTCTGATTTTTTTGATATATAATTGTATTTTTAAGATTTTAAAATGAATTAGTTTTATTTTTCTGATTTTTTTGATATATAATTGTATTTTTAAGATTTTAAAATGAATTAGTTTTATTTTTCTGATTTTTTTGATATATAATTGTATTTTTAAGATTTTAAAATGAATTAGTTTTATTTTTCTGATTTTTTTGATATATAATTGTATTTTTAAGATTTTAAAATGAATTAGTTTTATTTTTCTGATTTTTTTGATATATAATTGTATTTTTAAGATTTTAAAATGAATTAGTTTTATTTTTCTGATTTTTTTGATATATAATTGTATTTTTAAGATTTTAAAATGAATTAGTTTTATTTTTCTGATTTTTTTGATATATAATTGTATTTCTAAGATTTTAAAATGAATTAGTTTTATTTTTCTGATTTTTTTGATATATAATTGTATTTTTAAGATTTTAAAATGAATTAGTTTTATTTTTCTGATTTTTTTGATATATAATTGTACTTTTAAGATTTTAAAACTAAAAATATGCCACCACGGACCTTTAGTCCCGGTTGGGGAGGCGGACCGGGACTAAAGGGCACCCTTTAGTCCCGGTCCGCCTCCCCAACCGGGACTAAAGGGTCGGTCCTTTAGTCCCGGTTGGGGAGGCGCACCGGGACTAAAGGGTACCTTTAGTCCCGGTCCGCCTCCCCAACCGGGACTAAAGGTCCTACTACATATATAGCACTTAGCAGTTCGCCTCCCATTCTCCTCATTCTCTCTCTCGATCGACGCCGAAGCGCCGCCCGACGCCGACGCCCCGCCTCGCCGTCGCCGCGCCGTCCCCGCGTCCCCGCGCCGTCCCCGCGTCCCCGCGCCGTCCCCGCGACCCCGCGCCGCCGTGAGCTCCTCCTCCTCCCTTCCCCCTCTGTCGTCGGCGCCGTCGTCGCCCCGCCTCGCCGTCGCCTCGCCGTCGCCGACGCCCCGCCTCGCCGTCGCCGTCGCTGCATGCCCTGTTCGCTGCCGCTGCCTCTGCCGGCCCCCTGCATCCCCACCTCGCCGTCGCCGTGCGCGGACCCGCCGTCATCCTCGTTGCGCAGCGCGGTCATCCTCGTTCTTGGCCGCCTCTGCCTCTGCCGAACGCCTGCAGCTTCTCGTCGCCGGCGGCAGACCCGCCGTCTTGCTGCCTCTTGGCCTGGGGCGCTGCTGCAGCGGCGCCGACGAAGGCCCGCCGCCGGAATTAAGGAAGAAGACACAGAAGAAAAAGAAAAAGAAGAAGAAAAACAAAGAAAAAGAAAAATAAAGCAAAGAAATAAAGCAAATTGAAGAAGAAAATAAAGCAAATAAAGAAATAAAGAAAATAAAGCAAAGAAAAAGAAAAAGAAGCAAAGAAAAAGAAATAAAGAAATAAAGCAAATAAAGCAAATAAAGAAATAAAGAAGAAGAAAGGAAGAAGAAAGGAAGAAGAAGAAAGAAAGAAAAATGAAAAAGGAAAGAAGAAGAAAGAAAGAATAGAAAGGAATTTTTTCCACCACCTCCAAATCACCCAAATTTTCTTGTACATGGTCACCCACATGTGCAAAACATGTGTATGCAAGAAAATTTTGAAAAAAATTATTTTACAATGCCCCCTTGAGGCATAAACCGATGTTTTCAGAAGTGAGTCTAGAGAGCATTATAAATTCAAAAAAATTCAAAAAAATACAAAAACTTGGAAACCTAGTTTTGTTTGTTGAAGAGATCATGTGTGCCAAAACAGAGGTGATTTGGAGGTGGTCGAAAAAATGCCCGCATTCCCGGAGGGACCATTTGGTCTAACTTAAGCCAGTTTTTGAAAAAACGTGAGTTTTTCCACCACCTCCAAATCACCCAAATTTTCTTGTACATGGTCACCCACATGTGCAAAACATGTGTATGCAAGAAAATTTTGAAAAAAATTATTTTACAATGCCCCCTTGAGGCATAGACCGATGTTTTCAGCAGTCAGTCTAGCGGGCATTATAAATTCAAAAAAATTACAAAAACTTGGAAACCTAGTTTTCTTTGTTGAAGAGATCATGTGTGCCAAAACTGAGGTGATTTGGAGGTGGTCGAAAAAATGCCCGCATTCCCGGAGGGACCATTTGGTCTAACTTAAGCCAGTTTTTGAAAAAACGTGAATTTTTCCACCACCTCCAAAACACCCAAAATTTCTTGTACATGGTCACCCACATGTGCAAAACATGTGTATGCAAGAAAATTTTGAAAAAAATTATTTTACAATGCCCCCTTGAGGCATAGACCGATGTTTTCAGCAGTCAGTCTAGAGGGCATTATAAATTCAAAAAAAATACAAAAACTTGGAAACCTAGTTTTCTTTGTTGAAGAGATCATGTGTGCCAAAACTGAGGTGATTTGGAGGTGGTCGAAAAAATGCCCGCATTCCCGGAGGGACCATTTGGTCTAACTTAAGCCCGTTTTTGAAAAAACGTGAGTTTTTCCACCACCTCCAAATCACCCAAATTTTCTTGTACATGGTCACCCACATGTGCAAAACATGTGTATGCAAGAAAATTTTGAAAAAAATTATTTTACAATGCCCCCTTGAGGCATAAACCGATGTTTTCAGCAGTGAGTCTAGAGAGCATTATAAATTCAAAAAAATTCAAAAAAATACAAAAACTTGGAAACCTAGTTTTGTTTGTTGAAGAGATCATGTGTGCCAAAACTGAGGTGATTTGGAGGTGGTCGAAAAAATGCCCGCATTCCCGGAGGGACCATTTGGTCTAACTTAAGCCAGTTTTTGAAAAAACGTGAGTTTTTCCACCACCTCCAAATCACCCAAATTTTCTTGTACATGGTCACCCACATGTGCAAAACATGTGTATGCAAGAAAATTTTGAAAAAAATTATTTTACAATGCCCCCTTGAGGCATAGACCGATGTTTTCAGCTGTCAGTCTAGCGGCATTATAAATTCAAAAAAATTACAAAAACTTGGAAACCTAGTTTTCTTTGTTGAAGAGATCATGTGTGCCAAAACTGAGGTGATTTGGAGGTGTTCAAAAAAATGCCCGCATTCCCGAAGGGACCATTTGGTCTAACGTAAGCCAGTTTTTGAAAAAACGTGAATTTTTCAACCACCTACAAATCACCCAAATTTTCTTGTACATGGTCACCCACATGTGCAAAACATGTGTATGCAAGAAAATTTTGAAAAAAATTATTTTACAATGCCCCCTTGAGGCATAAACCGATGTTTTCAGCAGTGAGTCTAGAGAGCATTATAAATTCAAAAAAATTCAAAAAAATACAAAAACTTGGAAACCTAGTTTTGTTTGTTGAAGAGATCATGTGTGCCAAAACTGAGGTGATTTGGAGGTGGTCGAAAAAATGCCCGCATTCCCGGAGGGACCATTTGGTCTAACTTAAGCCAGTTTTTGAAAAAACGTGAGTTTTTCCACCACCTCCAAATCACCCAAATTTTCTTGTACATGGTCACCCACATGTGCAAAACATGTGTATGCAAGAAAATTTTGAAAAAAATTATTTTACAATGCCCCCTTGAGGCATAGACCGATGTTTTCAGCTGTCAGTCTAGCGGCATTATAAATTCAAAAAAATTACAAAAACTTGGAAACCTAGTTTTCTTTGTTGAAGAGATCATGTGTGCCAAAACTGAGGTGATTTGGAGGTGTTCAAAAAAATGCCCGCATTCCCGAAGGGACCATTTGGTCTAACGTAAGCCAGTTTTTGAAAAAACGTGAATTTTTCAACCACCTACAAATCACCCAAATTTTCTTGTACATGGTCACCCACATGTGCAAAACATGTGTATGCAAGAAAATTTTGAAAAAAATTATTTTACAATGCCCCCTTGAGGCATAGACCGATGTTTTCAGCAGTCAGTCTAGAGGGCATTATAAATTCAAAAAAAATACAAAAACTTGGAAACCTAGTTTTCTTTGTTGAAGAGATCATGTGTGCCAAAACTGAGGTGATTTGGAGGTGGTCGAAAAAATGCCCGCATTCCCGGAGGGACCATTTGGTCTAACTTAAGCCCGTTTTTGAGAAAACGTGAATTTTTCCACCACCTCCAAATCACCCAAATTTACTTGTACATGGTCACCCACATGTGCAAAACATGTGTATGCAAGAAAATTTTGAAAAAAATTATTTTACAATGCCCCCTTGAGGCATAAACCGATGTTTTCAGCAGTGAGTCTAGAGAGCATTATAAATTCAAAAAAATTCAAAAAAATACAAAAACTTGGAAACCTAGTTTTGTTTGTTGAAGAGATCATGTGTGCCAAAACTGAGGTGATTTGGAGGTGGTCGAAAAAATGCCCGCATTCCCGGAGGGACCATTTGGTCTAACTTAAGCCAGTTTTTGAAAAAACGTGAGTTTTTCCACCACCTCCAAATCACCCAAATTTTCTTGTACATGGTCACCCACATGTGCAAAACATGTGTATGCAAGAAAATTTTGAAAAAAATTATTTTACAATGCCCCCTTGAGGCATAGACCGATGTTTTCAGCTGTCAGTCTAGCGGCATTATAAATTCAAAAAAATTACAAAAACTTGGAAACCTAGTTTTCTTTGTTGAAGAGATCATGTGTGCCAAAACTGAGGTGATTTGGAGGTGTTCAAAAAAATGCCCGCATTCCCGAAGGGACCATTTGGTCTAACGTAAGCCAGTTTTTGAAAAAACGTGAATTTTTCAACCACCTACAAATCACCCAAATTTTCTTGTACATGGTCACCCACATGTGCAAAACATGTGTATGCAAGAAAATTTTGAAAAAAATTATTTTACAATGCCCCATTGAGGCATAGACCGATGTTTTCAACAGTCAGTCTAGAGGGCATTATAAATTCAAAAAAAATACAAAAACTTGGAAACCAAGTTTTCTTTGTTGAAGAGATCATGTGTGCCAAAACTGATGTGATTTGGAGGTGGTCGAAAAAATGCCCGCATTCCCGGAGGGACCATTTGGTCTAACTTAAGCCCGTTTTTGAAAAAACGTGAATTTTTCCACCACCTCCAAATCACCCAAATTTTCTTGTACATGGTCACCCACATGTGCAAAACATGTGTATGCAAGAAAATTTTGAAAAAAATTATTTTACAATGCCCCCTTGAGGCATAAACCGATGTTTTCAGAAGTGAGTCTAGAGAGCATTATAAATTCAAAAAAATACAAAAAAATACAAAAACTTGGAAACCTAGTTTTGTTTGTTGAAGAGATCATGTGTGCCAAAACAGAGGTGATTTGGAGGTGGTCGAAAAAATGCCCGCATTCCCGGAGGGACCATTTGGTCTAACTTAAGCCAGTTTTTGAAAAAACGTGAGTTTTTCCACCACCTACAAATCACCCAAATTTTCTTGTACATGGTCACCCACATGTGCAAAACATGTGTATGCAAGAAAATTTTGAAAAAAATTATTTTACAATGCCCCCTTGAGGCATAGACCGATGTTTTCAGCAGTCAGTCTAGAGGGCATTATAAATTCAAAAAAAATACAAAAACTTGGAAACCTAGTTTTCTTTGTTCAAGAGATCATGTGTGCCAAAACTGAGGTGATTTGGAGGTGGTCGAAAAAATGCCCGCATTCCCGGAGGGACCATTTGGTCTAACTTAAGCCAGTTTTTGAAAAAACGTGAATTTTTCCACCACCTCCAAAACACCCAAAATTTCTTGTACATGGTCACCCACATGTGCAAAACATGTGTATGCAAGAAAATTTTGAAAAAAATTATTTTACAATGCCCCCTTGAGGCATAGACCGATGTTTTCAGCAGTCAGTCTAGAGGGCATTATAAATTAAAAAAAAATACAAAAACTTGGAAACCTAGTTTTCTTTGTTGAAGAGATCATGTGTGCCAAAACTGATGTGATTTGGAGGTGGTCGAAAAAATGCCCGCATTCCCGGAGGGACCATTTGGTCTAACTTAAGCCCGTTTTTGAAAAAACGTGAATTTTTCCACCACCTCCAAATCACCCAAATTTTCTTGTACATGGTCACCCACATGTGCAAAACATGTGTATGCAAGAAAATTTTGAAAAAAATTATTTTACAATGCCCCCTTGAGGCATAAACCGATGTTTTCAGAAGTGAGTCTAGAGAGCATTATAAATTCAAAAAAATTCAAAAAAATACAAAAACTTGGAAACCTAGTTTTGTTTGTTGAAGAGATCATGTGTGCCAAAACAGAGGTGATTTGGAGGTGGTCGAAAAAATGCCCGCATTCCCGGAGGGACCATTTTGTCTAACTTAAGCCAGTTTTTGAAAAAACGTGAGTTTTTCCACCACCTCCAAATCACCCAAATTTTCTTGTACATGGTCACCCACATGTGCAAAACATGTGTATGCAAGAAAATTTTGAAAAAAATTATTTTACAATGCCCCCTTGACGCATAGACCGATGTTTTCAGCAGTCAGTCTAGCGGCATTATAAATTCAAAAAAATTACAAAAACTTGGAAACCTAGTTTTCTTTGTTGAAGAGATCATGTGTGCCAAAACTGAGGTGATTTGGAGGTGTTCAAAAAAATGCCCGCATTCCCGAAGGGACCATTTGGTCGTAAGCCAGTTTTTGAAAAAACGTGAATTTTTCAACCATCTACAAATCACCCAAATTTTCTTGTACATGGTCACCCACATGTGCAAAACATGTGTATGCAAGAAAATTTTGAAAAAAATTATTTTACAATGCCCCCTTGAGGCATAGACTGATGTTTTCAGCAGTCAGTCTAGAGGGCATTATAAATTCAAAAAAAATACAAAAACTTGGAAACCTAGTTTTCTTTGTTGAAGAGATCATGTGTGCCAAAACTGAGGTGATTTGGAGGTGGTCGAAAAAATGCCCGCATTCCCGGAGGGACCATTTGGTCTAACTTAAGCCCGTTTTTGAAAAAACGTGAATTTTTCCACCACCTCCAAAACACCCAAATTTTCTTGTACATGGTCACCCACATGTGCAAAACATGTGTATGCAAGAAAATTTTGAAAAAAATTATTTTACAATGCCCCCTTGAGGCATAAACCGATGTTTTCAGAAGTGAGTCTAGAGAGCATTATAAATTCAAAAAAATTCAAAAAAATACAAAAACTTGGAAACCTAGTTTTGTTTGTTGAAGAGATCATGTGTGCCAAAACAGAGGTGATTTGGAGGTGGTCGAAAAAATGCCCGCATTCCCGGAGGGACCATTTGGTCTAACTTAAGCCAGTTTTTGAAAAAACGTGAGTTTTTCCACCACCTCCAAATCACCCAAATTTTCTTGTACATGGTCACCCACATGTGCAAAACATGTGTATGCAAGAAAATTTTGAAAAAAATTATTTTACAATGCCCCCTTGAGGCATAGACCGATGTTTTCAGCAGTCAGTCTGGCGGGCATTATAAATTCAAAAAAATTACAAAAACTTGGAAACCTAGTTTTCTTTGTTGAAGAGATCATGTGTGCCAAAACTGAGGTGATTTGGAGGTGGTCTAAAAAATGCCCGCATTCCCGGAGGGACCATTTGGTCTAACTTAAGCCAGTTTTTGAAAAAACGTGAATTTTTCCACCACCTCCAAAACACCCAAAATTTCTTGTACATGGTCACCCACATGTGCAAAACATGTGTATGCAAGAAAATTTTGAAAAAAATTATTTTACAATGCCCCCTTGAGGCATAGACCGATGTTTTCAGCAGTCAGTCTAGAGGGCATTATAAATTCAAAAAAAATACAAAAACTTGGAAACCTAGTTTTCTTTGTTGAAGAGATCATGTGTGCCAAAACTGAGGTGATTTGGAGGTGGTCGAAAAAATGCCCGCATTCCCGGAGGGACCATTTGGTCTAACTTAAGCCCGTTTTTGAAAAAACGTGAATTTTTCCACCACCTCCAAATCACCCAAATTTTCTTGTACATGGTCACCCACATGTGCAAAACATGTGTATGCAAGAAAATTTTGAAAAAAATTATTTTACAATGCCCCCTTGAGGCATAAACCGATGTTTTCAGCAGTGAGTCTAGAGAGCATTATAAATTCAAAAAAATTCAAAAAAATACAAAAACTTGGAAACCTAGTTTTGTTTGTTGAAGAGATCATGTGTGCCAAAACTGAGGTGATTTGGAGGTGGTCGAAAAAATGCCCGCATTCCCGGAGGGACCATTTGGTCTAACTTAAGCCAGTTTTTGAAAAAACGTGAGTTTTTCCACCACCTCCAAATCACCCAAATTTTCTTGTACATGGTCACCCACATGTGCAAAACATGTGTATGCAAGAAAATTTTGAAAAAAATTATTTTACAATGCCCCCTTGAGGCATAGACCGATGTTTTCAGCTGTCAGTCTAGCGGCATTATAAATTCAAAAAAATTACAAAAACTTGGAAACCTAGTTTTCTTTGATGAAGAGATCATGTGTGCCAAAACTGAGGTGATTTGGAGGTGTTCAAAAAAATGCCCGCATTCCCGAAGGGACCATTTGGTCTAACGTAAGCCAGTTTTTGAAAAAACGTGAATTTTTCAACCACCTACAAATCACCCAAATTTTCTTGTACATGGTCACCCACATGTGCAAAACATGTGTATGCAAGAAAATTTTGAAAAAAATTATTTTACAATGCCCCCTTGAGGCATAGACCGATGTTTTCAGCAGTCAGTCTAGAGGGCATTATAAATTCAAAAAAAATACAAAAACTTGGAAACCTAGTTTTCTTTGTTGAAGAGATCATGTGTGCCAAAACTGAGGTGATTTGGAGGTGGTCGAAAAAATGCCCGCATTCCCGGAGGGACCATTTGGTCTAACTTAAGCCCGTTTTTGAAAAAACGTGAATTTTTCCACCACCTCCAAAACACCCAAATTTTCTTGTACATGGTCACCCACATGTGCAAAACATGTGTATGCAAGAAAATTTTGAAAAAAATTATTTTACAATGCCCCCTTGAGGCATAGACCGATGTTTTCAGCTGTCAGTCTAGCGGCATTATAAATTCAAAAAAATTACAAAAACTTGGAAACCTAGTTTTCTTTGATGAAGAGATCATGTGTGCCAAAACTGAGGTGATTTGGAGGTGTTCAAAAAAATGCCCGCATTCCCGAAGGGACCATTTGGTCTAACGTAAGCCAGTTTTTGAAAAAACGTGAATTTTTCAACCACCTACAAATCACCCAAATTTTCTTGTACATGGTCACCCACATGTGCAAAACATGTGTATGCAAGAAAATTTTGAAAAAAATTATTTTACAATGCCCCCTTGAGGCATAGACCGATGTTTTCAGCAGTCAGTCTAGAGGGCATTATAAATTCAAAAAAAATACAAAAACTTGGAAACCTAGTTTTCTTTGTTGAAGAGATCATGTGTGCCAAAACTGAGGTGATTTGGAGGTGGTCGAAAAAATGCCCGCATTCCCGGAGGGACCATTTGGTCTAACTTAAGCCCGTTTTTGAAAAAACGTGAATTTTTCCACCACCTCCAAAACACCCAAATTTTCTTGTACATGGTCACCCACATGTGCAAAACATGGGTATGCAAGAAAATTTTGAAAAAAATTATTTTACAATGCCCCCTTGAGGCATAAACCGATGTTTTCAGAAGTGAGTCTAGAGAGCATTATAAATTCAAAAAAATTCAAAAAAATACAAAAACTTGGAAACCTAGTTTTGTTTGTTGAAGAGATCATGTGTGCCAAAACTGAGGTGATTTGGAGGTGGTCGAAAAAATGCCCGCATTCCCGGAGGGACCATTTGGTCTAACTTAAGCCAGTTTTTGAAAAAATGTGAATTTTTCCACCACCTCCAAATCAACCAAATTTTCATGTACATGGTCACCCACCTGTGCAAAACATGTGTGTGCAAGAAAATTTTGAAAAAAATTATTTTACAATGCCCCCTTGAGGCATAAACCGATGTTTTCAGAAGTGAGTCTAGAGAGCATTATAAATTCAAAAAAATTCTAAAAAATACAAAAACTTGGAAACCTAGTTTTGTTTGTTGAAGAGATCATGTGTGCCAAAACAGAGGTGATTTGGAGGTGGTCGAAAAAATGCCCGCATTCCCGGAGGGACCATTTGGTCTAACTTAAGCCAGTTTTTGAAAAAACGTGAGTTTTTCCACCACCTCCAAATCACCCAAATTTTCTTGTACATGGTCACCCACATGTGCAAAACATGTGTATGCAAGAAAATTTTGAAAAAAATTATTTTACAATGCCCCCTTGAGGCATAGACCGATGTTTTCAGCAGTCAGTCTAGCGGGCATTATAAATTCAAAAAAATTACAAAAACTTGGAAACCTAGTTTTCTTTGTTGAAGAGATCATGTGTGCCAAAACTGAGGTGATTTGGAGGTGGTCGAAAAAATGCCCGCATTCCCGGAGGGACCATTTGGTCTAACTTAAGCCAGTTTTTGAAAAAACGTGAATTTTTCCACCACCTCCAAAACACCCAAAATTTCTTGTACATGGTCACCCACATGTGCAAAACATGTGTATGCAAGAAAATTTTGAAAAAAATTATTTTACAATGCCCCCTTGAGGCATAGACCGATGTTTTCAGCAGTCAGTCTAGAGGGCATTATAAATTCAAAAAAAATACAAAAACTTGGAAACCTAGTTTTCTTTGTTGAAGAGATCATGTGTGCCAAAACTGAGGTGATTTGGAGGTGGTCGAAAAAATGCCCGCATTCCCGGAGGGACCATTTGGTCTAACTTAAGCCCGTTTTTGAAAAAACGTGAATTTTTCCACCACCTCCAAATCACCCAAATTTTCTTGTACATGGTCACCCACATGTGCAAAACATGTGTATGCAAGAAAATTTTGAAAAAAATTATTTTACAATGCCCCCTTGAGGCATAAACCGATGTTTTCAGCAGTGAGTCTAGAGAGCATTATAAATTCAAAAAAATTCAAAAAAATACAAAAACTTGGAAACCTAGTTTTGTTTGTTGAAGAGATCATGTGTGCCAAAACTGAGGTGATTTGGAGGTGGTCGAAAAAATGCCCGCATTCCCGGAGGGACCATTTGGTCTAACTTAAGCCAGTTTTTGAAAAAACGTGAGTTTTTCCACCACCTCCAAATCACCCAAATTTTCTTGTACATGGTCACCCACATGTGCAAAACATGTGTATGCAAGAAAATTTTGAAAAAAATTATTTTACAATGCCCCCTTGAGGCATAGACCGATGTTTTCAGCTGTCAGTCTAGCGGCATTATAAATTCAAAAAAATTACAAAAACTTGGAAACCTAGTTTTCTTTGATGAAGAGATCATGTGTGCCAAAACTGAGGTGATTTGGAGGTGTTCAAAAAAATGCCCGCATTCCCGAAGGGACCATTTGGTCTAACGTAAGCCAGTTTTTGAAAAAACGTGAATTTTTCAACCACCTACAAATCACCCAAATTTTCTTGTACATGGTCACCCACATGTGCAAAACATGTGTATGCAAGAAAATTTTGAAAAAAATTATTTTACAATGCCCCCTTGAGGCATAGACCGATGTTTTCAGCAGTCAGTCTAGAGGGCATTATAAATTCAAAAAAAATACAAAAACTTGGAAACCTAGTTTTCTTTGTTGAAGAGATCATGTGTGCCAAAACTGAGGTGATTTGGAGGTGGTCGAAAAAATGCCCGCATTCCCGGAGGGACCATTTGGTCTAACTTAAGCCCGTTTTTGAAAAAACGTGAATTTTTCCACCACCTCCAAAACACCCAAATTTTCTTGTACATGGTCACCCACATGTGCAAAACATGGGTATGCAAGAAAATTTTGAAAAAAATTATTTTACAATGCCCCCTTGAGGCATAGACCGATGTTTTCAGCAGTCAGTCTAGCGGGCATTATAAATTCAAAAAAATTACAAAAACTTGGAAACCTAGTTTTGTTTGTTGAAGAGATCATGTGTGCCAAAACAGAGGTGATTTGGAGGTGGTCGAAAAAATGCCCGCATTCCCGGAGGGACCATTTGGTCTAACTTAAGCCAGTTTTTGAAAAAACGTGAGTTTTTCCACCACCTCCAAATCACCCAAATTTTCTTGTACATGGTCACCCACATGTGCAAAACATGTGTATGCAAGAAAATTTTGAAAAAAATTATTTTACAATGCCCCCTTGAGGCATAGACCGATGTTTTCAGCAGTCAGTCTAGCGGTCATTATAAATTCAAAAAAATTACAAAAACTTGGAAACCTAGTTTTCTTTGTTGAAGAGATCATGTGTGCCAAAACTGAGGTGATTTGGAGGTGTTCAAAAAAATGCCCGCATTCCCGAAGGGACCATTTGGTCTAACGTAAGCCAGTTTTTGAAAAAACGTGAATTTTTCAACCACCTACAAATCACCCAAATTTTCTTGTACATGGTCACCCACATGTGCAAAACATGTGTATGCAAGAAAATTTTGAAAAAAATTATTTTACAATGCCCCCTTGAGGCATAGACCGATGTTTTCAGCAGTCAGTCTAGAGGGCATTATAAATTCAAAAAAAATACAAAAACTTGGAAACCTAGTTTTCTTTGTTGAAGAGATCATGTGTGCCAAAACTGAGGTGATTTGGAGGTGGTCGAAAAAATGCCCGCATTCCCGGAGGGACCATTTGGTCTAACTTAAGCCAGTTTTTGAAAAAACGTGAGGTTTTCCACCACCTCCAAATCACCCAAATTTTCTTGTACATGGTCACCCACATGTGCAAAACATGGGTATGCAAGAAAATTTTGAAAAAAATTATTTTACAATGCCCCCTTGAGGCATAAACCGATGTTTTCAGAAGTGAGTCTAGAGAGCATTATAAATTCAAAAAAATTCAAAAAAATACAAAAACTTGGAAACCTAGTTTTGTTTGTTGAAGAGATCATGTGTGCCAAAACAGAGGTGATTTGGAGGTGGTCGAAAAAATGCCCGCATTCCCGGAGGGACCATTTGGTCTAACTTAAGCCAGTTTTTGAAAAAACGTGAGTTTTTCCACCACCTCCAAATCACCCAAATTTTCTTGTACATGGTCACCCACATGTGCAAAACATGTGTATGCAAGAAAATTTTGAAAAAAATTATTTTACAATGCCCCCTTGAGGCATAGACCGATGTTTTCAGCAGTCAGTCTAGCGGTCATTATAAATTCAAAAAAATTACAAAAACTTGGAAACCTAGTTTTCTTTGTTGAAGAGATCATGTGTGCCAAAACTGAGGTGATTTGGAGGTGTTCAAAAAAATGCCCGCATTCCCGAAGGGACCATTTGGTCTAACGTAAGCCAGTTTTTGAAAAAACGTGAATTTTTCAACCACCTACAAATCACCCAAATTTTCTTGTACATGGTCACCCACATGTGCAAAACATGTGTATGCAAGAAAATTTTGAAAAAAATTATTTTACAATGCCCCCTTGAGGCATAGACCGATGTTTTCAGCAGTCAGTCTAGAGGGCATTATAAATTCAAAAAAAATACAAAAACTTGGAAACCTAGTTTTCTTTGTTGAAGAGATCATGTGTGCCAAAACTGAGGTGATTTGGAGGTGGTCGAAAAAATGCCCGCATTCCCGGAGGGACCATTTGGTCTAACTTAAGCCAGTTTTTGAAAAAACGTGAATTTTTCCACCACCTCCAAAACACCCAAAATTTCTTGTACATGGTCACCCACATGTGCAAAACATGTGTATGCAAGAAAATTTTGAAAAAAATTATTTTACAATGCCCCCTTGAGGCATAGACCGATGTTTTCAGCAGTCAGTCTAGAGGGCATTATAAATTCAAAAAAAATACAAAAACTTGGAAACCTAGTTTTCTTTGTTGAAGAGATCATGTGTGCCAAAACTGAGGTGATTTGGAGGTGGTCGAAAAAATGCCCGCATTCCCGGAGGGACCATTTGGTCTAACTTAAGCCCGTTTTTGAAAAAACGTGAATTTTTCCACCACCTCCAAATCACCCAAATTTTCTTGTACATGGTCACCCACATGTGCAAAACATGTGTATGCAAGAAAATTTTGAAAAAAATTATTTTACAATGCCCCCTTGAGGCATAGACCGATGTTTTCAGCTGTCAGTCTAGCGGCATTATAAATTCAAAAAAATTACAAAAACTTGGAAACCTAGTTTTCTTTGATGAAGAGATCATGTGTGCCAAAACTGAGGTGATTTGGAGGTGTTCAAAAAAATGCCCGCATTCCCGAAGGGACCATTTGGTCTAACGTAAGCCAGTTTTTGAAAAAACGTGAATTTTTCCACCACCTACAAATCACCCAAATTTTCTTGTACATGGTCACCCACATGTGCAAAACATGTGTATGCAAGAAAATTTTGAAAAAAATTATTTTACAATGCCCCCTTGAGGCATAAACCGATGTTTTCAACAGTGAGTCTAGAGAGCATTATAAATTCAAAAAAATTCAAAAAAATACAAAAACTTGGAAACCTAGTTTTGTTTGTTGAAGAGATCATGTGTGCCAAAACAGAGGTGATTTGGAGGTGGTCGAAAAAATGCCCGCATTCCCGGAGGGACCATTTGGTCTAACTTAAGCCAGTTTTTTAAAAAACGTGAGTTTTTCCACCACCTCCAAATCACCCAAATTTTCTTGTACATGGTCACCCACATGTGCAAAACATGTGTATGCAAGAAAATTTTGAAAAAAATTATTTTACAATGCCCACTTGAGGCATAGACCGATGTTTTCAGCAGTAAGTCTAGCGGCATTATAAATTCAAAAAAATTACAAAAACTTGGAAACCTAGTTTTCTTTGTTGAAGAGATCATGTGTGCCAAAACTGAGGTGATTTGGAGGTGTTCAAAAAAATGCCCGCATTCCCGAAGGGACCATTTGGTCTAACTTAAGCCAGTTTTTGAAAAAACGTGAATTTTTCAACCACCTACAAATCACCCAAATTTTCTTGTACATGGTCACCCACATGTGCAAAACATGTGTATGCAAGAAAATTTTGAAAAAAATTATTTTACAATGCCCCCTTGAGGCATAGACCGATGTTTTCAGCAGTCAGTCTAGAGGGCATTATAAATTCAAAAAAAATACAAAAACTTGGAAACCTAGTTTGTTTGTTGAAGAGATCAAGTGTGCCAGAACTGAGGTGATTTGGAGGTGGTCAAAAAAATGCCCGCATTCCCGGAGGAACCATTTGGTCTAACTTAAGCCAGTTTTTGAAAAAATGTGAATTTTTCCACCACCTCCAAATCACCCAAATTTTCTTGTACATGGTCACCCACATGTGCAAAACATGTGTATGCAAGAAAATTTTGAAAAAAATTATTTTATAATGCCCCCTTGAGGCATAGACCGATGTTTTCAGCAGTCAGTCTAGAGGGCATTATAAATTCAAAAAAATTAGGAAAACTTGGAAACCTAGTTTTCTTTGTTGAAGAGATCATGTGTGCCAAAACTGAGGTGATTTGGAGGTGGTCGAAAAAATGCCCGCATTCCCGGAGGGACCATTTGGTCTAACTTAAGCCAGTTTTTGAAAAAACGTGAATTTTTCCACCACATCCAAATCACCCAAATTTTCTTATACATGGTCACCCACATGTGCAAAACATGTGTATGCAAGAAAATTTTGAAAAAAATTATTTTACAATGCCCCCTTGAGGCATAAACCGATGTTTTCAGCAGTGAGTCTAGAGAGCATTATAAATTCAAAAAAATTCAAAAAAATACAAAAACTTGGAAACCTAGTTTTGTTTGTTGAAGAGATCATGTGTGCCAAAACAGAGGTGATTTGGAGGTGGTCGAAAAAATGCCCGCATTCCCGGAGGGACCATTTGGTCTAACTTACGCCAGTTTTTGAAAAAACGTGAGTTTTTCCACCACCTCCAAATCACCCAAATTTTCTTGTACATGGTCACCCACATGTGCAAAACATGTGTATGCAAGAAAATTTTGAAAAAAATTATTTTACAATGCCCCCTTGAGGCATAGACCGATGTTTTCAGCAGTCAGTCTAGCGGCATTATAAATTCAAAAAAATTACAAAAACTTGGAAACCTAGTTTTCTTTGTTGAAGAGATCATGTGTGCCAAAACTGAGGTGATTTGGAGGTGTTCAAAAAAATGCCCGCATTCCCGAAGGGACCATTTGGTCTAACTTAAGCCAGTTTTTGAAAAAACGTGAATTTTTCAACCACCTACAAATCACCCAAATTTTCTTGTACATGGTCACCCACATGTGCAAAACATGTGGATGCAAGAAAATTTTGAAAAAAATTATTTTACAATGCCCCCTTGAGGCATAGACCGATGTTTTCAGCAGTCAGTCTAGAGGGCATTATAAATTCAAAAAAAATACAAAAACTTGGAAACCTAGTTTTATTTGTTGAAGAGATCATGTGTGCCAAAACTGAGGTGATTTGGAGGTGGTCGAAAAAATGCCCGCATTCCCGGAGGGACCATTTGGTCTAACTTAAGCCCGTTTTTGAAAAAACGTGAGGTTTTCCACCACCTCCAAATCACCCAAATTTTCTTGTACATGGTCACCCACATGTGCAAAACATGTGTATGCAAGAAAATTTTGAAAAAAATTATTTTACAATGCCCCCTTGAGGCATAGACCGATGTTTCCAGCAGTCAGTCTAGAGGGCATTATAAATTCAAAAAAATACAAAAACTTGGAAACCTAGTTTGTTTGTTGAAGAGATCAAGTGTGCCAAAACTGAGGTGATTTGGAGGTGGTCGAAAAAATGCCCGCATTCCCGGAGGGACCATTTGGTCTAACTTAAGCCCGTTTTTGAAAAAACGTGAATTTTTCCACCACCTCCAAAACACCCAAATTTTCTTGTACATGGTCACCCACATGTGCAAAACATGTGTATGCAAGAAAATTTTGAAAAAAATTATTTTACAATGCCCCCTTGAGGCATAAACCGATGTTTTCAGAAGTGAGTCTAGAGAGCATTATAAATTCAAAAAAATTCAAAAAAATACAAAAACTTGGAAACCTAGTTTTGTTTGTTGAAGAGATCATGTGTGCCAAAACAGAGGTGATTTGGAGGTTGTCGAAAAAATGCCCGCATTCCCGGAGGGACCATTTGGTCTAACTTAAGCCAGTTTTTGAAAAAACGTGAGTTTTTCCACCACCTCCAAATCACCCAAATTTTCTTGTACATGGTCACCCACATGTGCAAAACATGTGTATGCAAGAAAATTTTGAAAAAAATTATTTTACAATGCCCCCTTGAGGCATAGACCGATGTTTTCAGCAGTCAGTCTAGCGGGCATTATAAATTCAAAAAAATTACAAAAACTTGGAAACCTAGTTTTCTTTGTTGAAGAGATCATGTGTGCCAAAACTGAGGTGATTTGGAGGTGTTCAAAAAAATGCCCGCATTCCCGAAGGGACCATTTGGTCTAACGTAAGCCAGTTTTTGAAAAAACGTGAATTTTTCAACCACCTACAAATCACCCAAATTTTCTTGTACATGGTCACCCACATGTGCAAAACATGTGTATGCAAGAAAATTTTGAAAAAAATTATTTTACAATGCCCCCTTGAGGCATAGACCGATGTTTTCAGCAGTCAGTCTAGAGGGCATTATAAATTCAAAAAAAATACAAAAACTTGGAAACCTAGTTTTCTTTGTTGAAGAGATCATGTGTGCCAAAACTGAGGTGATTTGGAGGTGGTCGAAAAAATGCCCGCATTCCCGGAGGGACCATTTGGTCTAACTTAAGCCAGTTTTTGAAAAAACGTGAATTTTTCCACCACCTCCAAAACACCCAAAATTTCTTGTAAATGGTCACCCACATGTGCAAAACATGTGTATGCAAGAAAATTTTGAAAAAAATTATTTTACAATGCCCCCTTGAGGCATAGACCGATGTTTTCAGCAGTCAGTCTAGAGGGCATTATAAATTCAAAAAAAATACAAAAACTTGGAAACCTAGTTTTCTTTGTTGAAGAGATCATGTGTGCCAAAACTGAGGTGATTTGGAGGTGGTCGAAAAAATGCCCGCATTCCCGGAGGGACCATTTGGTCTAACTTAAGCCCGTTTTTGAAAAAACGTGAATTTTTCCACCACCTCCAAATCACCCAAATTTTCTTGTACATGGTCACCCACATGTGCAAAACATGTGTATGCAAGAAAATTTTGAAAAAAATTATTTTACAATGCCCCCTTGAGGCATAAACCGATGTTTTCAACAGTGAGTCTAGAGAGCATTATAAATTCAAAAAAATTCAAAAAAATACAAAAACTTGGAAACCTAGTTTTGTTTGTTGAAGAGATCATGTGTGCCAAAACAGAGGTGATTTGGAGGTGGTCGAAAAAATGCCCGCATTCCCGGAGGGACCATTTGGTCTAACTTAAGCCAGTTTTTGAAAAAACGTGAGTTTTTCCACCACCTCCAAATCACCCAAATTTTCTTGTACATGGTCACCCACATGTGCAAAACATGTGTATGCAAGAAAATTTTGAAAAAAATTATTTTACAATGCCCACTTGAGGCATAGACCGATGTTTTCAGCAGTATGTCTAGCGGCATTATAAATTCAAAAAAATTACAAAAACTTGGAAACCTAGTTTTCTTTGTTGAAGAGATCATGTGTGCCAAAACTGAGGTGATTTGGAGGTGTTCAAAAAAATGCCCGCATTCCCGAAGGGACCATTTGGTCTAACTTAAGCCAGTTTTTTAAAAAACGTGAATTTTTCAACCACCTACAAATCACCCAAATTTTCTTGTACATGGTCACCCACATGTGCAAAACATGTGTATGCAAGAAAATTTTGAAAAAAATTATTTTACAATGCCCCCTTGAGGCATAGACCGATGTTTTCAGCAGTTAGTCTAGAGGGCATTATAAATTCAAAAAAAATACAAAAACTTGGAAACCTAGTTTTCTTTGTTGAAGAGATCATGTGTGCCAAAACTGAGGTGATTTGGAGGTGGTCGAAAAAATGCCCGCATTCCCGGAGGGACCATTTGGTCTAACTTAAGCCCGTTTTTGAAAAAACGTGAGGTTTTCCACCACGTCCAAATCACCCAAATTTTCTTGTACATGGTCACCCACTTGTGCAAAACATGTGTATGCAACAAAATTTTGAAAAAAATTATTTTACAATGCCCCCTTGAGGCATAGACCGATGTTTCCAGCAGTCAGTCTAGAGGGCATTATAAATTCAAAAAAATACAAAAACTTGGAAACCTAGTTTGTTTGTTGAAGAGATCAAGTGTGCCAGAACTGAGGTGATTTGGAGGTGGTCAAAAAAATGCCCGCATTCCCGGAGGAACCATTTGGTCTAACTTAAGCCAGTTTTTGAAAAAATGTGAATTTTTCCACCACCTCCAAATCACCCAAATTTTCTTGTACATGGTCACCCACATGTGCAAAACATGTGTATGCAAGAAAATTTTGAAAAAAATTATTTTATAATGCCCCCTTGAGGCATAGACCGATGTTTTCAGCAGTCAGTCTAGAGGGCATTATAAATTCAAAAAAATTAGAAGAACTTGGAAACCTAGTTTTCTTTGTTGAAGAGATCATGTGTGCCAAAACTGAGGTGATTTGGAGGTGGTCGAAAAAATGCCCGCATTCCCGGAGGGACCATTTGGTCTAACTTAAGCCAGTTTTTGAAAAAACGTGAATTTTTCCACCACATCCAAATCACCCAAATTTTCTTATACATGGTCACCCACATGTGCAAAACATGTGTATGCAAGAAAATTTTGAAAAAAATTATTTTACAATGCCCCCTTGAGGCATAAACCGATGTTTTCAGCAGTGAGTCTAGAGAGCATTATAAATTCAAAAAAATTCAAAAAAATACAAAAACTTGGAAACCTAGTTTTGTTTGTTGAAGAGATCATGTGTGCCAAAACAGAGGTGATTTGGAGGTGGTCGAAAAAATGCCCGCATTCCCGGAGGGACCATTTGGTCTAACTTACGCCAGTTTTTTAAAAAACGTGAGTTTTTCCACCACCTCCAAATCACCCAAATTTTCTTGTACATGGTCACCCACATGTGCAAAACATGTGTATGCAAGAAAATTTTGAAAAAAATTATTTTACAATGCCCCCTTGAGGCATAGACCGATGTTTTCAGCAGTCAGTCTAGCGGCATTATAAATTCAAAAAAATTACAAAAACTTGGAAACCTAGTTTTCTTTGTTGAAGAGATCATGTGTGCCAAAACTGAGGTGATTTGGAGGTGTTCAAAAAAATGCCCGCATTCCCGAAGGGACCATTTGGTCTAACTTAAGCCAGTTTTTGAAAAAACGTGAATTTTTCAACCACCTACAAATCACCCAAATTTTCTTGTACATGGTCACCCACATGTGCAAAACATGTGGATGCAAGAAAATTTTGAAAAAAATTATTTTACAATGCCCCCTTGAGGCATAGACCGATGTTTTCAGCAGTCAGTCTAGAGGGCATTATAAATTCAAAAAAAATACAAAAACTTGGAAACCTAGTTTTCTTTGTTGAAGAGATCATGTGTGCCAAAACTGAGGTGATTTGGAGGTGGTCGAAAAAATGCCCGCATTCCCGGAGGGACCATTTGGTCTAACTTAAGCCCGTTTTTGAAAAAACGTGAGGTTTTCCACCACCTCCAAATCACCCAAATTTTCTTGTACATGGTCACCCACATGTGCAAAACATGTGTATGCAAGAAAATTTTGAAAAAAATTATTTTACAATGCCCCCTTGAGGCATAGACCGATGTTTCCAGCAGTCAGTCTAGAGGGCATTATAAATTCAAAAAAATACAAAAACTTGGAAACCTAGTTTGTTTGTTGAAGAGATCAAGTGTGCCAAAACTGAGGTGATTTGGAGGTGGTCAAAAAAATGCCCGCATTCCCGGAGGAACCATTTGGTCTAACTTAAGCCAGTTTTTGAAAAAATGTGATTTTTTCCACCACCTCCAAATCACCCAAATTTTCTTGTACATGGTCACCCACAAGTGGAAAACATGCGTATGCAAGAAAATTTTGAAAAAAATTATTTTATAATGCCCCCTTGAGGCATAGACCGATGTTTTCAGCAGTCAGTCTAGAGGGCATTATAAATTCAAAAAAATTAGAAAAACTTGGAAACCTAGTTTTCTTTGTTGAAGAGATCATGTGTGCCAAAACTGAGGTGATTTGGAGGTGGTCGAAAAAATGCCCGCATTCCCGGAGGGACCATTTGGTCTAACTTAAGCCAGTTTTTGAAAAAACGTGAATTTTTCCACCACATCCAAATCACCCAAATTTTCTTATACATGGTCACCCACATGTGGAAAACATGTGTATGCAAGAAAATTTTGAAAAAAATTATTTTACAATGCCCCCTTGAGGCATAAACCGATGTTTTCAGCAGTGAGTCTAGAGAGCATTATAAATTCAAAAAAATTCAAAAAAATACAAAAACTTGGAAACCTAGTTTTGTTTGTTGAAGAGATCATGTGTGCCAAAACAGAGGTGATTTGGAGGTGGTCGAAAAAATGCCCGCATTCCCGGAGGGACCATTTGGTCTAACTTACGCCAGTTTTTGAAAAAACGTGAGGTTTTCCACCACCTCCAAATCACCCAAATTTTCTTGTACATGGTCACCCACATGTGCAAAACATGTGTATGCAAGAAAATTTTGAAAAAAATTATTTTACAATGCCCCCTTGAGGCATAGACCGATGTTTTCAGCAGTCAGTCTAGAGGGCATTATAAATTCAAAAAAAATACAAAAACTTGGAAACCTAGTTTTCTTTGTTGAAGAGATCATGTGTGCCAAAACTGAGGTGATTTGGAGGTGGTCGAAAAAATGCCCGCACATTATAAATTCAAAAAAATTCAAAAAAATACAAAAACTTGGAAACCTAGTTTTGTTTGTTGAAGAGATCATGTGTGCCAAAACAGAGGTGATTTGGAGGTGGTCGAAAAAATGCCCGCATTCCCGGAGGGACCATTTGGTCTAACTTAAGCCAGTTTTTGAAAAAACGTGAGTTTTTCCACCACCTCCAAATCACCCAAATTTTCTTATACATGGTCACCCACATGTGCAAAACATGTGTATGCAAGAAAATTTTGAAAAAAATTATTTTACAATGCCCCCTTGAGGCATAGACCGATGTTTTCAGCAGTCAGTCTAGAGGGCATTATAAATTCAAAAAAATTACAAAAACTTGGAAACCTAGTTTTCTTTGTTGAAGAGATCATGTGTGCCAAAACTGAGGTGATTTGGAGGTGGTCGCAAAAATGCCCGCATTCCCGGAGGGACCATTTGGTCTAACTTAAGCCAGTTTTTGAAAAAACGTGAATTTTTCAACCACCTATAAATCACCCAAATTTTCTTGTACATGGTCACCCACATGTGCAAAACATGTGTATGTAAGAAAATTTTGAAAAAAATTATTTTACAATGCCCCCTTGAGGCATAGACCGATGTTTTCAATAGTCAGTCTAGAGGGCATTATAAATTCAAAAAAATTCAAAAAAATACAAAAACTTGGGAACCTAGTTTTGTTTGCTGAAGAGATCATGTGCGCCAAAACTGAGGTGATTTGGAGGTGGTCGAAAAAATGCCCGCATTCCCGGAGGGACCATTTGGTCTAACTTAAGCCAGTTTTTGAAAAAATGTGAATTTTTCCACCACCTCCAAATCAACCAAATTTTCTTGTATATGGTCACCCACATGTGCAAAACATGTGTGTGCAAGAAAATTTTGAAAAAAAATTATTTTACAATGCGCCCTTGAGGTATAGACCGATGTTTTCAGCAGCCAGTCTAGAGGGCATTATAAATTCAAAAAAAAATACAAAAACATGGAAACCTAGTTTTGTTTGTTTAAGAGATCATGTGTGCCAAAACTGAGGTGATTTGGAGGTGGTCGAAAAAATGCCCGCATTCCTGGAGGGACCATTTGGTCTAACTTAAGCCAGTTTTTGAAAAAACGTGAGTTTTTCCACCACCTCCAAATCACCCAAATTTTCTTGTACATGGTCACCCACATGTGCAAAACATGTGTATGCAAGAAAATTTTGAAAAAAATTGTTTTACAATGCCCCCTTGAGGCATAGACCGATGTTTTTAGCAGTGAGTCTAGAGGGTATTATAAATTCAAAAAAAATACAAAAACTTGGAAACCTAGTTTTCTTTGTTGAAGAGATCATGTGTGCCAAAACTGAGGTGATTTGGAGGTGGTCGAAAAAATGCCCGCATTCCCGGAGGGACCATTTGGTCTAACTTAAGCCAGTTTTTGAAAAAACGTGAGTTTTTCCACCACCTCCAAATCACCCAAATTTTCTTGTACATGGTCACCCACATGTGCAAAACATGTGTATGCAAGAAAATTTTGATAAAAATTATTTTAGAATGCCCCCTTGAGGCATAGACCGATGTTTTCAGCAGTGAGTCTAGAGGGCATTATAAATTCAAAAAAATACAAAGACTTGGAAACCTAGTTTGTTTGTTGAAGAGATCATGTGTGCCAAAACGGAGGTGATTTGGAGGTGGTCGAAAAAATGCCCGCATTCCCGGAGGGACCATTTGGTCTAACTTAAGCCAGTTTTTGAAAAAATGTGAATTTTTCCACCACCTTAAAATCACCCAAATTTTCTTGTACAAGGTCATCCACATGTGCAAAACATGTGTATGCAAGAAAATTTTGAAAAAAATTATTTTACAATGCCCCCTAGAGGCATAGACCGATGTTTTCAATAGTCAGTCTAGAGGGCATTATAAATTCAAAAAAATTCAAAAAAATACAAAAACTTGGGAACCTAGTTTTGTTTGCTGAAGAGATCATGTGCGCCAAAACTGAGGTGATTTGGAGGTGGTCGAAAAAATGCCCGCATTCCCGGAGGGACCATTTGGTCTAACTTAAGCCAGTTTTTGAAAAAATGTGAATTTTTCCACCACCTCCAAATCAACCAAATTTTCTTGTATATGGTCACCCACATGTGCAAAACATGTGTGTGCAAGAAAATTTTGAAAAAAAAATTATTTTACAATGCGCCCTTGAGGTATAGACCGATGTTTTCAGCAGCCAGTCTAGAGGGCATTATAAAATAAAATAAAAAATACAAAAACATGGAAACCTAGTTTTGTTTGTTTAAGAGATCATGTGTGCCAAAACTGAGGTGATTTGGAGGTGGTCGAAAAAATGCCCGCATTCCCGGAGGGACCATTTGGTCTAACTTAAGCCAGTTTTTGAAAAAACGTGAGTTTTTCCACCACCTCCAAATCACCCAAATTTTCTTGTACATGGTCACCCACATGTGAAAAACATGTGTATGCAAGAAAATTTTGAAAAAAATTATTTTACAATGCCCCCTTGAGGCATAGACCGATGTTTTCAGCAGTCAGTCTAGAGGGTATTATAAATTCAAAAAAAATACAAAAACTTGGAAACCTAGTTTTCTTTGTTGAAGAGATCATGTGTGCCAAAACTGAGGTGATTTGGAGGTGGTCGAAAAAATGCCCGCATTCCCGGAGGGACCATTTGGTCTAACTTAAGCCCGTTTTTGAAAAAACGTGAATTTTTCCACCACCTCCAAATCACCCAAATTTTCTTGTACATGGTCACCCACATGTGCAAAACATGTGTATGCAAGAAAATTTTGAAAAAAATTATTTTACAATGCCCCCTTGAGGCATAAACCGATGTTTTCAGCAGTGAGTCTAGAGAGCATTATAAATTCAAAAAAATTCAAAAAAATACAAAAACTTGGAAACCTAGTTTTGTTTGTTGAAGAGATCATGTGTGCCAAAACAAAGGTGATTTGGAGGTGGTCGAAAAAATGCCCGCATTCCCGGAGGGACCATTTGGTCTAACTTAAGCCAGTTTTTGAAAAAACGTGAGTTTTTCCACCACCTCCAAATCACCCAAATTTTCTTATACATGGTCACCCACATGTGCAAAACATGTGTATGCAAGAAAATTTTGAAAAAAATTATTTTACAATGCCCCCTTGAGGCATAGACCGATGTTTTCAGCAGTCAGTCTAGAGGGCATTATAAATTCAAAAAAATTACAAAAACTTGGAAACCTAGTTTTGTTTGTTGAAGAGATCATGTGTGCCAAAACAGAGGTGATTTGGAGGTGGTCGAAAAAATGCCCGCATTCCCGGAGGGACCATTTGGTCTAACTTAAGCCAGTTTTTGAAAAAACGTGAATTTTTCAACCACCTATAAATCACCCAAATTTTCTTGTACATGGTCACCCACATGTGCAAAACATGTGTATGTAAGAAAATTTTGAAAAAAATTATTTTACAATGCCCCCTTGAGGCATAGACCGATGTTTTCAATAGTCAGTCTAGAGGGCATTATAAATTCAAAAAAATTCAAAAAAATACAAAAACTTGGGAACCTAGTTTTGTTTGCTGAAGAGATCATGTGCGCCAAAACTGAGGTGATTTGGAGGTGGTCGAAAAAATGCCCGCATTCCCGGAGGGACCATTTGGTCTAACTTAAGCCAGTTTTTTAAAAAACGTGAGTTTTTCCACCACCTCCAAATCACCCAAATTTTCTTGTACATGGTCACCCACATGTGCAAAACATGTGTATGCAAGAAAATTTTGAAAAAAATTGTTTTACAATGCCCCCTTGAGGCATAGACCGATGTTTTTAGCAGTGAGTCTAGAGGGTATTATAAATTCAAAAAAAATACAAAAACTTGGAAACCTAGTTTTCTTTGTTGAAGAGATCATGTGTGCCAAAACTGAGGTGATTTGGAGGTGGTCGAAAAAATGCCCGCATTCCCGGAGGGACCATTTGGTCTAACTTAAGCCAGTTTTTGAAAAAACGTGAGTTTTTCCACCACCTCCAAATCACCCAAATTTTCTTGTACATGGTCACCCACATGTGCAAAACATGTGTATGCAAGAAAATTTTGATAAAAATTATTTTAGAATGCCCCCTTGAGGCATAGACCGATGTTTTCAGCAGTGAGTCTAGAGGGCATTATAAATTCAAAAAAATACAAAGACTTGGAAACCTAGTTTGTTTGTTGAAGAGATCATGTGTGCCAAAACTGAGGTGATTTGGAGGTGGTCGAAAAAATGCCCGCATTCCCGGAGGGACCATTTGGTCTAACTTAAGCCAGTTTTTGAAAAAATGTGAATTTTTCCACCACCTTAAAATCACCCAAATTTTCTTGTACAAGGTCATCCACATGTGCAAAACATGTGTATGCAAGAAAATTTTGAAAAAAATTATTTTACAATGCCCCCTAGAGGCATAGACCGATGTTTTCAATAGTCAGTCTAGAGGGCATTATAAATTCAAAAAAATTCAAAAAAATACAAAAACTTGGGAACCTAGTTTTGTTTGCTGAAGAGATCATGTGCGCCAAAACTGAGGTGATTTGGAGGTGGTCGAAAAAATGCCCGCATTCCCGGAGGGACCATTTGGTCTAACTTAAGCCAGTTTTTGAAAAAATGTGAATTTTTCCACCACCTCCAAATCAACCAAATTTTCTTGTATATGGTCACCCACATGTGCAAAACATGTGTGTGCAAGAAAATTTTGAAAAAAAAATTATTTTACAATGCGCCCTTGAGGTATAGACCGATGTTTTCAGCAGCCAGTCTAGAGGGCATTATAAAATAAAATAAAAAATACAAAAACATGGAAACCTAGTTTTGTTTGTTTAAGAGATCATGTGTGCCAAAACTGAGGTGATTTGGAGGTGGTCGAAAAAATGCCCGCATTCCCGGAGGGACCATTTGGTCTAACTTAAGCCAGTTTTTGAAAAAACGTGAGTTTTTCCACCACCTCCAAATCACCCAAATTTTCTTGTACATGGTCACCCACATGTGAAAAACATGTGTATGCAAGAAAATTTTGAAAAAAATTATTTTACAATGCCCCCTTGAGGCATAGACCGATGTTTTCAGCAGTCAGTCTAGAGGGTATTATAAATTCAAAAAAAATACAAAAACTTGGAAACCTAGTTTTCTTTGTTGAAGAGATCATGTGTGCCAAAACTGAGGTGATTTGGAGGTGGTCGAAAAAATGCCCGCATTCCCGGAGGGACCATTTGGTCTAACTTAAGCCCGTTTTTGAAAAAACGTGAATTTTTCCACCACCTCCAAATCACCCAAATTTTCTTGTACATGGTCACCCACATGTGCAAAACATGTGTATGCAAGAAAATTTTGAAAAAAATTATTTTACAATGCCCCCTTGAGGCATAAACCGATGTTTTCAGCAGTGAGTCTAGAGAGCATTATAAATTCAAAAAAATTCAAAAAAATACAAAAACTTGGAAACCTAGTTTTGTTTGTTGAAGAGATCATGTGTGCCAAAACAGAGGTGATTTGGAGGTGGTCGAAAAAATGCCCGCATTCCCGGAGGGACCATTTGGTCTAACTTAAGCCAGTTTTTGAAAAAACGTGAGTTTTTCCACCACCTCCAAATCACCCAAATTTTCTTATACATGGTCACCCACATGTGCAAAACATGTGTATGCAAGAAAATTTTGAAAAAAATTATTTTACAATGCCCCCTTGAGGCATAGACCGATGTTTTCAGCAGTCAGTCTAGAGGGCATTATAAATTCAAAAAAATTACAAAAACTTGGAAACCTAGTTTTGTTTGTTGAAGAGATCATGTGTGCCAAAACAGAGGTGATTTGGAGGTGGTCGAAAAAATGCCCGCATTCCCGGAGGGACCATTTGGTCTAACTTAAGCCAGTTTTTGAAAAAACGTGAATTTTTCAACCACCTATAAATCACCCAAATTTTCTTGTACATGGTCACCCACATGTGCAAAACATGTGTATGTAAGAAAATTTTGAAAAAAATTATTTTACAATGCCCCCTTGAGGCATAGACCGATGTTTTCAATAGTCAGTCTAGAGGGCATTATAAATTCAAAAAAATTCAAAAAAATACAAAAACTTGGGAACCTAGTTTTGTTTGCTGAAGAGATCATGTGCGCCAAAACTGAGGTGATTTGGAGGTGGTCGAAAAAATGCCCGCATTCCCGGAGGGACCATTTGGTCTAACTTAAGCCAGTTTTTGAAAAAATGTGAATTTTTCCACCACCTCCAAATCAACCAAATTTTCTTGTATATGGTCACCCACATGTGCAAAACATGTGTGTGCAAGAAAATTTTGAAAAAAAATTATTTTACAATGCGCCCTTGAGGTATAGACCGATGTTTTCAGCAGCCAGTCTAGAGGGCATTATAAATTCAAAAAAAAATACAAAAACATGGAAACCTAGTTTTGTTTGTTTAAGAGATCATGTGTGCCAAAACTGAGGTGATTTGGAGGTGGTCGAAAAAATGCCCGCATTCCTGGAGGGACCATTTGGTCTAACTTAAGCCAGTTTTTGAAAAAACGTGAGTTTTTCCACCACCTCCAAATCACCCAAATTTTCTTGTACATGGTCACCCACATGTGCAAAACATGTGTATGCAAGAAAATTTTGAAAAAAATTGTTTTACAATGCCCCCTTGAGGCATAGACCGATGTTTTTAGCAGTGAGTCTAGAGGGTATTATAAATTCAAAAAAAATACAAAAACTTGGAAACCTAGTTTTCTTTGTTGAAGAGATCATGTGTGCCAAAACTGAGGTGATTTGGAGGTGGTCGAAAAAATGCCCGCATTCCCGGAGGGACCATTTGGTCTAACTTAAGCCAGTTTTTGAAAAAACGTGAGTTTTTCCACCACCTCCAAATCACCCAAATTTTCTTGTACATGGTCACCCACATGTGCAAAACATGTGTATGCAAGAAAATTTTGATAAAAATTATTTTAGAATGCCCCCTTGAGGCATAGACCGATGTTTTCAGCAGTGAGTCTAGAGGGCATTATAAATTCAAAAAAATACAAAGACTTGGAAACCTAGTTTGTTTGTTGAAGAGATCATGTGTGCCAAAACTGAGGTGATTTGGAGGTGGTCGAAAAAATGCCCGCATTCCCGGAGGGACCATTTGGTCTAACTTAAGCCAGTTTTTGAAAAAATGTGAATTTTTCCACCACCTTAAAATCACCCAAATTTTCTTGTACAAGGTCATCCACATGTGCAAAACATGTGTATGCAAGAAAATTTTGAAAAAAATTATTTTACAATGCCCCCTAGAGGCATAGACCGATGTTTTCAATAGTCAGTCTAGAGGGCATTATAAATTCAAAAAAATTCAAAAAAATACAAAAACTTGGGAACCTAGTTTTGTTTGCTGAAGAGATCATGTGCGCCAAAACTGAGGTGATTTGGAGGTGGTCGAAAAAATGCCCGCATTCCCGGAGGGACCATTTGGTCTAACTTAAGCCAGTTTTTGAAAAAATGTGAATTTTTCCACCACCTCCAAATCAACCAAATTTTCTTGTATATGGTCACCCACATGTGCAAAACATGTGTGTGCAAGAAAATTTTGAAAAAAAAATTATTTTACAATGCGCCCTTGAGGTATAGACCGATGTTTTCAGCAGCCAGTCTAGAGGGCATTATAAAATAAAATAAAAAATACAAAAACATGGAAACCTAGTTTTGTTTGTTTAAGAGATCATGTGTGCCAAAACTGAGGTGATTTGGAGGTGGTCGAAAAAATGCCCGCATTCCCGGAGGGACCATTTGGTCTAACTTAAGCCAGTTTTTGAAAAAACGTGAATTTTTCAACCACCTACAAATCACCCAAATTTTCTTGTACATGGTCACCCACATGTGCAAAACATGTGTATGCAAGAAAATTTTGAAAAAAATTATTTTACAATGCCCCCTTGAGGCATAGACCGATGTTTTCAATAGTCAGTCTAGAGGGCATTATAAATTCAAAAAAATTCAAAAAAATACAAAAACTTGGGAACCTAGTTTTGTTTGCTGAAGAGATCATGTGCGCCAAAACTGAGGTGATTTGGAGGTGGTCGAAAAAATGCCCGCATTCCCGGAGGGACCATTTGGTCTAACTTAAGCCAGTTTTTGAAAAAATGTGAATTTTTCCACCACCTCCAAATCAACCAAATTTTCTTGTATATGGTCACCCACATGTTCAAAACATGTGTGTGCAAGAAAATTCTGAAAAAAAAATTATTTTACAATGCGCCCTTGAGGTATAGACCGATGTTTTCAGCAGCCAGTCTAGAGGGCATTATAAATTCAAAAAAAAATACAAAAACATGGAAACCTAGTTTTGTTTGTTTAAGAGATCATGTGTGCCAAAACTGAGGTGATTTGGACGTGGTCGAAAAAATGCCCGCATTCCTGGAGGGACCATTTGGTCTAACTTAAGCCAGTTTTTGAAAAAACGTGAGTTTTTCCACCACCTCCAAATCACCCAAATTTTCTTGTACATGGTCACCCACATGTGCAAAACATGTGTATGCAAGAAAATTTTGAAAAAAATTATTTTACAATGCCCCCTTGAGGCATAGACCGATGTTTTCAGCAGTCAGTCTAGAGGGTATTATAAATTCAAAAAAAATACAAAAACTTGGAAACCTAGTTTTCTTTGTTGAAGAGATCATGTGTGCCAAAACTGAGGTGATTTGGAGGTGGTCGAAAAAATGCCCGCATTCCCGGAGGGACCATTTGGTCTAACTTAAGCCCGTTTTTGAAAAAACGTGAATTTTTCCACCACCTCCAAATCACCCAAATTTTCTTGTACATGGTCACCCACATGTGCAAAACATGTGTATGCAAGAAAATTTTGAAAAAAATTATTTTACAATGCCCCCTTGAGGCATAGACCGATGTTTTCAATAGTCAGTCTAGAGGGCATTATAAATTCAAAAAAATTCAAAAAAATACAAAAACTTGGGAACCTAGTTTTGTTTGCTGAAGAGATCATGTGCGCCAAAACTGAGGTGATTTGGAGGTGGTCGAAAAAATGCCCGCATTCCCGGAGGGACCATTTGGTCTAACTTAAGCCAGTTTTTGAAAAAATGTGAATTTTTCCACCACCTCCAAATCAACCAAATTTTCTTGTATATGGTCACCCACATGTTCAAAACATGTGTGTGCAAGAAAATTCTGAAAAAAAAATTATTTTACAATGCGCCCTTGAGGTATAGACCGATGTTTTCAGCAGCCAGTCTAGAGGGCATTATAAATTCAAAAAAAAATACAAAAACATGGAAACCTAGTTTTGTTTGTTTAAGAGATCATGTGTGCCAAAACTGAGGTGATTTGGACGTGGTCGAAAAAATGCCCGCATTCCTGGAGGGACCATTTGGTCTAACTTAAGCCAGTTTTTGAAAAAACGTGAGTTTTTCCACCACCTCCAAATCACCCAAATTTTCTTGTACATGGTCACCCACATGTGCAAAACATGTGTATGCAAGAAAATTTTGAAAAAAATTATTTTACAATGCCCCCTTGAGGCATAGACCGATGTTTTCAGCAGTCAGTCTAGAGGGTATTATAAATTCAAAAAAAATACAAAAACTTGGAAACCTAGTTTTCTTTGTTGAAGAGATCATGTGTGCCAAAACTGAGGTGATTTGGAGG
The DNA here is from genome assembly GCA_032464435.1 of Aegilops umbellulata. Taxonomy (NCBI): domain Eukaryota; kingdom Viridiplantae; phylum Streptophyta; class Magnoliopsida; order Poales; family Poaceae; genus Aegilops; species Aegilops umbellulata. The sequence continues at coordinate 663,671,647 of CP136060.1, forward strand.
TGGTCGAAAAAATGCCCGCATTCCCGGAGGGACCATTTGGTCTAACTTAAGCCCGTTTTTGAAAAAACGTGAATTTTTCCACCACCTCCAAATCACCCAAATTTTCTTGTACATGGTCACCCACATGTGCAAAACATGTGTATGCAAGAAAATTTTGAAAAAAATTATTTTACAATGCCCCCTTGAGGCATAGACCGATGTTTTCAATAGTCAGTCTAGAGGGCATTATAAATTCAAAAAAATTCAAAAAAATACAAAAACTTGGGAACCTAGTTTTGTTTGCTGAAGAGATCATGTGCGCCAAAACTGAGGTGATTTGGAGGTGGTCGAAAAAATGCCCGCATTCCCGGAGGGACCATTTGGTCTAACTTAAGCCAGTTTTTGAAAAAATGTGAATTTTTCCACCACCTCCAAATCAACCAAATTTTCTTGTATATGGTCACCCACATGTTCAAAACATGTGTGTGCAAGAAAATTCTGAAAAAAAAATTATTTTACAATGCGCCCTTGAGGTATAGACCGATGTTTTCAGCAGCCAGTCTAGAGGGCATTATAAATTCAAAAAAAAATACAAAAACATGGAAACCTAGTTTTGTTTGTTTAAGAGATCATGTGTGCCAAAACTGAGGTGATTTGGACGTGGTCGAAAAAATGCCCGCATTCCTGGAGGGACCATTTGGTCTAACTTAAGCCAGTTTTTGAAAAAACGTGAGTTTTTCCACCACCTCCAAATCACCCAAATTTTCTTGTACATGGTCACCCACATGTGCAAAACATGTGTATGCAAGAAAATTTTGAAAAAAATTATTTTACAATGCCCCCTTGAGGCATAGACCGATGTTTTCAGCAGTCAGTCTAGAGGGTATTATAAATTCAAAAAAAATACAAAAACTTGGAAACCTAGTTTTCTTTGTTGAAGAGATCATGTGTGCCAAAACTGAGGTGATTTGGAGGTGGTCGAAAAAATGCCCGCATTCCCGGAGGGACCATTTGGTCTAACTTAAGCCCGTTTTTGAAAAAACGTGAATTTTTCCACCACCTCCAAATCACCCAAATTTTCTTGTACATGGTCACCCACATGTGCAAAACATGTGTATGCAAGAAAATTTTGAAAAAAATTATTTTACAATGCCCCCTTGAGGCATAGACCGATGTTTTCAATAGTCAGTCTAGAGGGCATTATAAATTCAAAAAAATTCAAAAAAATACAAAAACTTGGGAACCTAGTTTTGTTTGCTGAAGAGATCATGTGCGCCAAAACTGAGGTGATTTGGAGGTGGTCGAAAAAATGCCCGCATTCCCGGAGGGACCATTTGGTCTAACTTAAGCCAGTTTTTGAAAAAATGTGAATTTTTCCACCACCTCCAAATCAACCAAATTTTCTTGTATATGGTCACCCACATGTTCAAAACATGTGTGTGCAAGAAAATTCTGAAAAAAAAATTATTTTACAATGCGCCCTTGAGGTATAGACCGATGTTTTCAGCAGCCAGTCTAGAGGGCATTATAAATTCAAAAAAAAATACAAAAACATGGAAACCTAGTTTTGTTTGTTTAAGAGATCATGTGTGCCAAAACTGAGGTGATTTGGACGTGGTCGAAAAAATGCCCGCATTCCTGGAGGGACCATTTGGTCTAACTTAAGCCAGTTTTTGAAAAAACGTGAGTTTTTCCACCACCTCCAAATCACCCAAATTTTCTTGTACATGGTCACCCACATGTGCAAAACATGTGTATGCAAGAAAATTTTGAAAAAAATTATTTTACAATGCCCCCTTGAGGCATAGACCGATGTTTTCAGCAGTCAGTCTAGAGGGTATTATAAATTCAAAAAAAATACAAAAACTTGGAAACCTAGTTTTCTTTGTTGAAGAGATCATGTGTGCCAAAACTGAGGTGATTTGGAGGTGGTCGAAAAAATGCCAATATTCCCGGAGGGACCATTTGGTCTAACTTAAGCCCGTTTTTGAAAAAACGTGAATTTTTCCACCACCTCCAAATCACCCAAATTTTCTTGTACATGGTCACCCACATGTGCAAAACATGTGTATGCAAGAAAATTTTGAAAAAAATTATTTTACAATGCCCCCTTGAGGCATAGACCGATGTTTTCAATAGTCAGTCTAGAGGGCATTATAAATTCAAAAAAATTCAAAAAAATACAAAAACTTGGGAACCTAGTTTTGTTTGCTGAAGAGATCATGTGCGCCAAAACTGAGGTGATTTGGAGGTGGTCGAAAAAATGCCCGCATTCCCGGAGGGACCATTTGGTCTAACTTAAGCCAGTTTTTGAAAAAATGTGAATTTTTCCACCACCTCCAAATCAACCAAATTTTCTTGTATATGGTCACCCACATGTTCAAAACATGTGTGTGCAAGAAAATTCTGAAAAAAAAATTATTTTACAATGCGCCCTTGAGGTATAGACCGATGTTTTCAGCAGCCAGTCTAGAGGGCATTATAAATTCAAAAAAAAATACAAAAACATGGAAACCTAGTTTTGTTTGTTTAAGAGATCATGTGTGCCAAAACTGAGGTGATTTGGACGTGGTCGAAAAAATGCCCGCATTCCTGGAGGGACCATTTGGTCTAACTTAAGCCAGTTTTTGAAAAAACGTGAGTTTTTCCACCACCTCCAAATCACCCAAATTTTCTTGTACATGGTCACCCACATGTGCAAAACATGTGTATGCAAGAAAATTTTGAAAAAAATTATTTTACAATGCCCCCTTGAGGCATAGACCGATGTTTTCAGCAGTCAGTCTAGAGGGTATTATAAATTCAAAAAAAATACAAAAACTTGGAAACCTAGTTTTCTTTGTTGAAGAGATCATGTGTGCCAAAACTGAGGTGATTTGGAGGTGGTCGAAAAAATGCCCGCATTCCCGGAGGGACCATTTGGTCTAACTTAAGCCCGTTTTTGAAAAAACGTGAATTTTTCCACCACCTCCAAATCACCCAAATTTTCTTGTACATGGTCACCCACATGTGCAAAACATGTGTATGCAAGAAAATTTTGAAAAAAATTATTTTACAATGCCCCCTTGAGGCATAAACCGATGTTTTCAGCAGTGAGTCTAGAGAGCATTATAAATTCAAAAAAATTCAAAAAAAACAAAAACTTGGAAACCTAGTTTTGTTTGTTGAAGAGATCATGTGTGCCAAAACAGAGGTGATTTGGAGGTGGTCGAAAAAATGCCCGCATTCCCGGAGGGACCATTTGGTCTAACTTAAGCCAGTTTTTGAAAAAACGTGAGTTTTTCCACCACCTCCAAATCACCCAAATTTTCTTGTACATGGTCACCCACATGTGCAAAACATGTGTATGCAAGAAAATTTTGAAAAAAATTATTTTACAATGCCCCCTTGAGGCATAGACCAATGTTTTCAGCAGTCAGTCTAGAGGGCATTATAAATTCAAAAAAAATACAAAAACTTGGAAACCTAGTTTTCTTTGTTGAAGAGATCATGTGTGCCAAAACTGAGGTGATTTGGAGGTGGTCGCAAAGATGCCCGCATTACCGGAGGGACCATTTGGTCTAACTTAAGCCAGTTTTTGAAAAAACGTGAATTTTTCAACCACCTACAAATCACCCAAATTTTCTTGTACATGGTCACCCACATGTGCAAAACATGTGTATGCAAGAAAATCTTGAAAAAAATTATTTTACAATGCCCCCTTGAGGCATAGACTGATGTTTTCAGTAGTCAGTCTAGAGGGCATTATAAATTCAAAAAAATTCAAAAAAATACAAAAACTTGGGAACCTAGTTTTTTTTGCTGAAGAGATCATGTGTGCCAAAACTGAGGTGATTTGGAGGTGGTCGAAAAAATGATTGCATTCCCGGAGGGACCATTTGGTCTAACTTAAGCCAGTTTTTGAAAAAACGTGAGGTTTTCCACCACCTCCAAATCACCCAAATTTTCTTGTACATGGTCACCCACATGTGCAAAACATGTGTATGCAAGAAAATTTTGAAAAAAATTTATTTTACAATGCCCCCTTGAGGCATAGACCGATGTTTTCAGCAGTCAGTCTAGAGGGCATTATAAATTCAAAAAAAATACAAAAACTTGGAAACCTAGTTTTCTTTGTTGAAGAGATCATGTGTGCCAAAACTGAGGTGATTTGGAGGTGGTCGAAAAAATGCCCGCATTCCCGGAGGGACCATTTGGTCTAACTTAAGCCCGTTTTTGAAAAAACGTGAATTTTTCCACCACCTCCAAATCACCCAAATTTTCTTGTACATGGTCACCCACATGTGCAAAACATGTGTATGCAAGAAAATTTTGAAAAAAATTATATTACAATGCCCCCTTGAGGCATAGACCGATGTTTTCAGCAGTCAGTCTAGAGAGCATTATAAATTCAAAAAAAATCAAAAAAATACAAAAACTTGGGAACCTAGTTTTGTTTGCTGAAGAGATCATGTGTGCCAAAACGGAGGTGATTTGGAGGTGGTCAAAAAAATGCCCGCATTCCCGGAGGGACCATTTGGTCACTTAAGCCAGTTTTTAAAAAAACGTGAGGTTTTCCACCACCTCCAAATCACCCAAATTTTCTTGTACATGGTCACCCACATGTGCAAAACATGTGTGTGCAAGAAAATTTTGAAAAAAATTATTTTACAATGCCCCCTTGAGGCATAGACCAATGTTTTCAGTAGTCAGTGTAGAGGGCATTATAAATTCAGAAAAATACAAAAACTTGGAAACCTAGTTTTTTTGTTGAAGAGATCATGTGTGCCAAAACTGAGGTGATTTGGAGGTGGTCGAAAAAATGCCCGTATTCCCGGAGGGACCGTTTGGTCTAACTTAAGCCAGTTTTTGAAAAAAGGTGAATTTTTCCACCACCTCCAAAACACCCAAATTTTCTTGTACATGGTCACCCACATGTGCAAAACATGTGTATGCAAGAAAATTTTGAAAAAAATTATTTTACAATGCCCCCTTGAGGCATAGACCGATGTTTTCAGCAGTCAGTCTAGAGGCCATTATAAATTCAAAAAAAATACAAAAACTTGGAAACCTAGTTTTCTTTGTTGAAGAGATCATGTGTGCCAAAACTGAGGTGATTTGGAGGTGGTCGAAAAAATGCCCGCATTCCCGAAGGGACCATTTGGTCTAACTTAAGCCAGTTTTTGAAAAAACGTGAATTTTTCAACCACCTACAAATCACCCAAATTTTCTTGTACATGGTCACCCACATGTGCAAAACATGTGTATGCAAGAAAATCTTGAAAAAAATTATTTTACAATGCCCCCTTGAGGCATAGACTGATGTTTTCAGTAGTCAGTCTAGAGGGCATTATAAATTCAAAAAAATTCAAAAAAATACAAAAACTTGGGAACCTAGTTTTTTTTGCTGAAGAGATCATGTGTGCCAAAACTGAGGTGATTTGGAGGTGGTCGAAAAAATGATTGCATTCCCGGAGGGACCATTTGGTCTAACTTAAGCCAGTTTTTGAAAAAACGTGAGGTTTTCCACCACCTCCAAATCACCCAAATTTTCTTGTACATGGTCACCCACATGTGCAAAACATGTGTATGCAAGAAAATTTTGAAAAAAATTTATTTTACAATGCCCCCTTGAGGCATAGACCGATGTTTTCAGCAGTCAGTCTAGAGGGCATTATAAATTCAAAAAAAATACAAAAACTTGGAAACCTAGTTTTCTTTGTTGAAGAGATCATGTGTGCCAAAACTGAGGTGATTTGGAGGTGGTCGAAAAAATGCCCGCATTCCCGGAGGGACCATTTGGTCTAACTTAAGCCCGTTTTTGAAAAAACGTGAATTTTTCCACCACCTCCAAATCACCCAAATTTTCTTGTACATGGTCACCCACATGTGCAAAACATGTGTATGCAAGAAAATTTTGAAAAAAATTATATTACAATGCCCCCTTGAGGCATAGACCGATGTTTTCAGCAGTCAGTCTAGAGAGCATTATAAATTCAAAAAAAATCAAAAAAATACAAAAACTTGGGAACCTAGTTTTGTTTGCTGAAGAGATCATGTGTGCCAAAACGGAGGTGATTTGGAGGTGGTCAAAAAAATGCCCGCATTCCCGGAGGGACCATTTGGTCACTTAAGCCAGTTTTTAAAAAAACGTGAGGTTTTCCACCACCTCCAAATCACCCAAATTTTCTTGTACATGGTCACCCACATGTGCAAAACATGTGTGTGCAAGAAAATTTTGAAAAAAATTATTTTACAATGCCCCCTTGAGGCATAGACCAATGTTTTCAGTAGTCAGTGTAGAGGGCATTATAAATTCAGAAAAATACAAAAACTTGGAAACCTAGTTTTTTTGTTGAAGAGATCATGTGTGCCAAAACTGAGGTGATTTGGAGGTGGTCGAAAAAATGCCCGTATTCCCGGAGGGACCGTTTGGTCTAACTTAAGCCAGTTTTTGAAAAAAGGTGAATTTTTCCACCACCTCCAAAACACCCAAATTTTCTTGTACATGGTCACCCACATGTGCAAAACATGTGTATGCAAGAAAATTTTGAAAAAAATTATTTTACAATGCCCCCTTGAGGCATAGACCGATGTTTTCAGCAGTCAGTCTAGAGGCCATTATAAATTCAAAAAAAATACAAAAACTTGGAAACCTAGTTTTCTTTGTTGAAGAGATCATGTGTGCCAAAACTGAGGTGATTTGGAGGTGGTCGAAAAAATGCCCGCATTCCCGAAGGGACCATTTGGTCTAACTTAAGCCAGTTTTTGAAAAAACGTGAATTTTTCAACCACCTACAAATCACCCAAATTTTCTTGTACATGGTCACCCACATGTGCAAAACATGTGTATCCAAGAAAATTTTGAAAAAAATTATTTTACAATGCCCCCTTGAGGCATAGACCGATGTTTTCAGTAGTCAGTCTAGAGGGCATTATAAATTCAAAAAAATTCAAAAAAATACAAAAACTTGGGAACCTAGTTTTGTTTGCTGAAGAGATCATGTGTGCCAAAACTGAGGTGATTTGGAGGTGGTCGAAAAAATGATTGCATTCCCGGAGGGACCATTTGGTCTAACTTAAGCCAGTTTTTGAAAAAACGTGAGGTTTTCCACCACCTCCAAATCACCCAAATTTTCTTGTACATGGTCACCCACATGTGCAAAACATGTGTATGCAAGAAAATTTTGAAAAAAATTATTTTACAATGCCCCCTTGAGGCATAGACCGATGTTTTCAGCAGTCAGTCTAGAGGGCATTATAAATTCAAAAAAATACAAAAACTTGGAAACCTAGTTTGTTTGTCGAAGAGATCAAGTGTGCCAAAACTGAGGTGATTTGGAGGTGGTCAAAAAAATGCCCGCATTCCCGGAGGGACCATTTGGTCTAACTTAAGCCAGTTTTTGAAAAAATGTGAATTTTTCCACCACCTCCAAATCACCCAAATTTTCTTGTACATGGTCACCCACGTGTGCAAAACATGTGTATGCAAGAAAATTTTGAAAAAAATTATTTTACAATGCCTCCTTGAGGCATAGACCGATGTTTTCAGCAGTCAGTCTAGCGGTCATTATAAATTCAAAAAAATTACAAAAACTTGGAAACCTAGTTTGTTTGTCGAAGAGATCAAGTGTGCCAAAACTGAGGTGATTTGGAGGTGGTCAAAAAAATGCCCGCATTCCCGGAGGGACCATTTGGTCTAACTTAAGCCAGTTTTTGAAAAAATGTGAATTTTTCAACCACCTACAAATCACCCAAATTTTCTTGTACATGGTCACCCACATGTGCAAAACATGTGTATGCAAGAAAATTTTGAAAAAAATTATTTTACAATGCCCCCTTGAGGCATAAACCGATGTTTTCAGCAGTGAGTCTAGAGAGCATTATAAATTCAAAAAAATTCAAAAAAAACAAAAACTTGGAAACCTAGTTTTGTTTGTTGAAGAGATCATGTGTGCCAAAACAGAGGTGATTTGGAGGTGGTCGAAAAAATGCCCGCATTCCCGGAGGGACCATTTGGTCTAACTTAAGCCAGTTTTTGAAAAAACGTGAGTTTTTCCACCACCTCCAAATCACCCAAATTTTCTTGTACATGGTCACCCACATGTGCAAAACATGTGTATGCAAGAAAATTTTGAAAAAAATTATTTTACAATGCCCCCTTGAGGCATAGACCAATGTTTTCAGCAGTCAGTCTAGAGGGCATTATAAATTCAAAAAAAATACAAAAACTTGGAAACCTAGTTTTCTTTGTTGAAGAGATCATGTGTGCCAAAACTGAGGTGATTTGGAGGTGGTCGCAAAGATGCCCGCATTCCCGGAGGGACCATTTGGTCTAACTTAAGCCAGTTTTTGAAAAAACGTGAATTTTTCAACCACCTACAAATCACCCAAATTTTCTTGTACATGGTCACCCACATGTGCAAAACATGTGTATGCAAGAAAATCTTGAAAAAATTTATTTTACAATGCCCCCTTGAGGCATAGACTGATGTTTTCAGTAGTCAGTCTAGATGGCATTATAAATTCAAAAAAATTCAAAAAAATACAAAAACTTGGGAACCTAGTTTTTTTTGCTGAAGAGATCATGTGTGCCAAAACTGAGGTGATTTGGAGGTGGTCGAAAAAATGATTGCATTCCCGGAGGGACCATTTGGTCTAACTTAAGCCAGTTTTTGAAAAAACGTGAGGTTTTCCACCACCTCCAAATCACCCAAATTTTCTTGTACATGGTCACCCACATGTGCAAAACATGTGTATGCAAGAAAATTTTGAAAAAAATTATTTTACAATGCCCCCTTGAGGCATAGACCGATGTTTTCAGCAGTCAGTCTAGAGGGCATTATAAATTCAAAAAAATACAAAAACTTGGAAACCTAGTTTGTTTGTCGAAGAGATCAAGTGTGCCAAAACTGAGGTGATTTGGAGGTGGTCAAAAAAATGCCCGCATTCCCGGAGGGACCATTTGGTCTAACTTAAGCCAGTTTTTGAAAAAATGTGAATTTTTCCACCACCTCCAAATCACCCAAATTTTCTTGTACATGGTCACCCACGTGTGCAAAACATGTGTATGCAAGAAAATTTTGAAAAAAATTATTTTACAATGCCCCCTTGAGGCATAGACCGATGTTTTCAGCAGTCAGTCTAGAGGGCATTATAAATTCAAAAAAAATAGAAAAACTTGGAAACCTAGTTTTCTTTGTTGAAGAGATCATGTGTGCCAAAACTGAGGTGATTTGGAGGTGGTCGAAAAAATGCCCGCATTCCTGGAGGGACCATTTGGTCTAACTTAAGCCAGTTTTTGAAAAAACGTGAGTTTTTCCACCACCTCCAAATCACCCAAATTTTCTTGTACATGGTCACCCACATGTGCAAAACATGTGTATGCAAGAAAATTTTGAAAAAAATTATTTTACAATGCGCCCTTGAGGTATAGACCGATGTTTTCAGCAGCCAGTCTAGAGGGCATTATAAATTCAAAAAAAAATACAAAAACATGGAAACCTACTTTTGTTTGTTTAAGAGATCATGTGTGCCAAAACTGAGGTGATTTGGAGGTGGTCGAAAAAATGCCCGCATTTCTGGAGGGACCATTTGGTCTAACTTAAGCCAGTTTTTGAAAAAACGTGAGTTTTTCCACCACCTCCAAATCACCCAAATTTTCTTGTACATGGTCACCCACATGTGCAAAACATGTGTATGCAAGAAAATTTTGAAAAAAATTATTTTACAATGCCCCCTTGAGGCATAGACCGATGTTTTCAGCAGTCAGTCTAGAGGGTATTATAAATTCAAAAAAAATACAAAAACTTGGAAACCTAGTTTTCTTTGTTGAAGAGATCATGTGTGCCAAAACTGAGGTGATTTGGAGGTGGTCGAAAAAATGCCCGCATTCCCGGAGGGACCATTTGGTCTAACTTAAGCCCGTTTTTGAAAAAACGTGAATTTTTCCACCACCTCCAAATCACCCAAATTTTCTTGTACATGGTCACCCACATGTGCAAAACATGTGTATGCAAGAAAATTTTGAAAAAAATTATTTTACAATGCCCCCTTGAGGCATAAACCGATGTTTTCAGCAGTGAGTCTAGAGAGCATTATAAATTCAAAAAAATTCAAAAAAAAACAAAAACTTGGAAACCTAGTTTTGTTTGTTGAAGAGATCATGTGTGCCAAAACAGAGGTGATTTGGAGGTGGTCGAAAAAATGCCCGCATTCCCGGAGGGACCATTTGGTCTAACTTAAGCCAGTTTTTGAAAAAACGTGAGTTTTTCCACCACCTCCAAATCACCCAAATTTTCTTGTACATGGTCACCCACATGTGCAAAACATGTGTATGCAAGAAAATTTTGAAAAAAATTATTTTACAATGCCCCCTTGAGGCATAGACCAATGTTTTCAGCAGTCAGTCTAGAGGGCATTATAAATTCAAAAAAAATACAAAAACTTGGAAACCTAGTTTTCTTTGTTGAAGAGATCATGTGTGCCAAAACTGAGGATTTTTGGAGGTGGTCGCAAAGATGCCCGCATTCCCGGAGGGACCATTTGGTCTAACTTAAGCCAGTTTTTGAAAAAACGTGAATTTTTCAACCACCTACAAATCACCCAAATTTTCTTGTACATGGTCACCCACATGTGCAAAACATGTGTATGCAAGAAAATCTTGAAAAAATTTATTTTACAATGCCCCCTTGAGGCATAGACTGATGTTTTCAGTAGTCAGTCTAGAGGGCATTATAAATTCAAAAAAATTCAAAAAAATACAAAAACTTGGGAACCTAGTTTTTTTTGCTGAAGAGATCATGTGTGCCAAAACTGAGGTGATTTGGAGGTGGTCGAAAAAATGATTGCATTCCCGGAGGGACCATTTGGTCTAACTTAAGCCAGTTTTTGAAAAAACGTGAGGTTTTCCACCACCTCCAAATCACCCAAATTTTCTTGTACATGGTCACCCACATGTGCAAAACATGTGTATGCAAGAAAATTTTGAAAAAAAATTATTTTACAATGCCCCCTTGAGGCATAGACCGATGTTTTCAGCAGTCAGTCTAGAGGGCATTATAAATTCAAAAAAATTACAAAAACTTGGAAACCTAGTTTTCTTTGTTGAAGAGAACATGTGTGCCAAAACTGAGGTGATTTGGAGGTGGTCGAAAAAATGCCCGCATTCCCGGAGGGACCATTTTGTCTAACTTAAGCCAGTTTTTGAAAAAACGTGAGTTTTTCCACCACCTCCAAATCACCCAAATTTTCTTGTACATGGTCACCCACATGTGCAAAACATGTGTATGCAAGAAAATTTTGAAAAAAATTATATTACAATGCCCCCTTGAGGCATAGACCGATGTTTTCAGCAGTCAGTCTAGAGAGCATTATAAATTCAAAAAAATTCAAAAAAATACAAAAACTTGGGAACCTAGTTTTGTTTGCTGAAGAGATCATGTGTGCCAAAACTGAGGTGATTTGGAGGTGGTCGAAAAGATGCCCGCATTCCCGGAGGGACCATTTGGTCTAACTTAAGCCCGTTTTTGAAAAAACGTGAATTTTTCCACCACCTCCAAATCACCCAAATTTTCTTGTACATGGTCACCCACATGTGCAAAACATGTGTATGCAAGAAAATTTTGAAAAAAATTATTTTACAATGCCCCCTTGAGGCATAAACCGATGTTTTCAGCAGTGAGTCTAGAGAGCATTATAAATTCAAAAAAATTCAAAAAAAACAAAAACTTGGAAACCTAGTTTTGTTTGTTGAAGAGATCATGTGTGCCAAAACAGAGGTGATTTGGAGGTGGTCGAAAAAATGCCCGCATTCCCGGAGGGACCATTTGGTCTAACTTAAGCCAGTTTTTGAAAAAACGTGAGTTTTTCCACCACCTCCAAATCACCCAAATTTTCTTGTACATGGTCACCCACATGTGCAAAACATGTGTATGCAAGAAAATTTTGAAAAAAATTATTTTACAATGCCCCCTTGAGGCATAGACCAATGTTTTCAGCAGTCAGTCTAGAGGGCATTATAAATTCAAAAAAAATACAAAAACTTGGAAACCTAGTTTTCTTTGTTGAAGAGATCATGTGTGCCAAAACTGAGGATTTTTGGAGGTGGTCGCAAAGATGCCCGCATTCCCGGAGGGACCATTTGGTCTAACTTAAGCCAGTTTTTGAAAAAACGTGAATTTTTCAACCACCTACAAATCACCCAAATTTTCTTGTACATGGTCACCCACATGTGCAAAACATGTGTATGCAAGAAAATCTTGAAAAAATTTATTTTACAATGCCCCCTTGAGGCATAGACTGATGTTTTCAGTAGTCAGTCTAGAGGGCATTATAAATTCAAAAAAATTCAAAAAAATACAAAAACTTGGGAACCTAGTTTTTTTTGCTGAAGAGATCATGTGTGCCAAAACTGAGGTGATTTGGAGGTGGTCGAAAAAATGATTGCATTCCCGGAGGGACCATTTGGTCTAACTTAAGCCAGTTTTTGAAAAAACGTGAGGTTTTCCACCACCTCCAAATCACCCAAATTTTCTTGTACATGGTCACCCACATGTGCAAAACATGTGTATGCAAGAAAATTTTGAAAAAAAATTATTTTACAATGCCCCCTTGAGGCATAGACCGATGTTTTCAGCAGTCAGTCTAGAGGGCATTATAAATTCAAAAAAATTACAAAAACTTGGAAACCTAGTTTTCTTTGTTGAAGAGAACATGTGTGCCAAAACTGAGGTGATTTGGAGGTGGTCGAAAAAATGCCCGCATTCCCGGAGGGACCATTTTGTCTAACTTAAGCCAGTTTTTGAAAAAACGTGAGTTTTTCCACCACCTCCAAATCACCCAAATTTTCTTGTACATGGTCACCCACATGTGCAAAACATGTGTATGCAAGAAAATTTTGAAAAAAATTATATTACAATGCCCCCTTGAGGCATAGACCGATGTTTTCAGCAGTCAGTCTAGAGAGCATTATAAATTCAAAAAAATTCAAAAAAATACAAAAACTTGGGAACCTAGTTTTGTTTGCTGAAGAGATCATGTGTGCCAAAACTGAGGTGATTTGGAGGTGGTCGAAAAGATGCCCGCATTCCCGGAGGGACCATTTGGTCACTTAAGCCAGTTTTTAAAAAAACGTGAGGTTTTCCACCACCTCCAAATCACCCAAATTTTCTTGTACATGGTCACCCACATGTGCAAAACATGTGTATGCAAGAAAATTTTGAAAAAAATTATTTTACAATGCCCCCTTGAGGCATAGACCAATGTTTTCAGTAGTCAGTGTAGAGGGCATTATAAATTCAGAAAAATACAAAAACTTGGAAACCTAGTTTTTTTGTTGAAGAGATCATGTGTGCCAAAACTGAGGTGATTTGGAGGTGGTCGAAAAAATGCCCGTATTCCCGGAGGGACCGTTTGGTCTAACTTAAGCCAGTTTTTGAAAAAATGTGAATTTTTCCACCACCTCCAAAACACCCAAATTTTCTTGTACATGGTCACCCACATGTGCAAAACATGTGTATGCAAGAAAATTTTGAAAAAAATTATTTTACAATGCCCCCTTGAGGCATAGACCGATGTTTTCAGCAGTCAGTCTAGAGGCCATTATAAATTCAAAAAAAATACAAAAACTTGGAAACCTAGTTTTCTTTGTTGAAGAGATCATGTGTGCCAAAACTGAGGTGATTTGGAGGTGGTCGAAAAAATGCCCGCATTCCCGAAGGGACCATTTGGTCTAACTTAAGCCAGTTTTTGAAAAAACGTGAATTTTTCAACCACCTACAAATCACCCAAATTTTCTTGTACATGGTCACCCACATGTGCAAAACATGTGTATGCAAGAAAATTTTGAAAAAAATTATTTTACAATGCCCCCTTGAGGCATAGACCGATGTTTTCAGTAGTCAGTCTAGAGGGTATTATAAATTCAAAAAAATTCAAAAAAATACAAAAACTTGGGAACCTAGTTTTGTTTGCTGAAGAGATCATGTGTGCCAAAACTGAGGTGATTTGGAGGTGGTCGAAAAAATGATTGCATTCCCGGAGGGACCATTTGGTCTAACTTAAGCCAGTTTTTGAAAAAACGTGAGGTTTTCCACCACCTCCAAATCACCCAAATTTTCTTGTACATGGTCACCCACATGTGCAAAACATGTGTATGCAAGAAAATTTTGAAAAAAATTATTTTACAATGCCCCCTTGAGGCATAGACCGATGTTTTCAGCAGTCAGTCTAGAGGGCATTATAAATTCAAAAAAATACAAAAACTTGGAAACCTAGTTTGTTTGTCGAAGAGATCAAGTGTGCCAAAACTGAGGTGATTTGGAGGTGGTCAAAAAAATGCCCGCATTCCCGGAGGGACCATTTGGTCTAACTTAAGCCAGTTTTTGAAAAAATGTGAATTTTTCCACCACCTCCAAATCACCCAAATTTTCTTGTACATGGTCACCCACGTGTGCAAAACATGTGTATGCAAGAAAATTTTGAAAAAAATTATTTTACAATGCCCCCTTGAGGCATAGACCGATGTTTTCAGCAGTCAGTCTAGAGGGCATTATAAATTCAAAAAAAATAGAAAAACTTGGAAACCTAGTTTTCTTTGTTGAAGAGATCATGTGTGCCAAAACTGAGGTGATTTGGAGGTGGTCGAAAAAATGCCCGCATTCCTGGAGGGACCATTTGGTCTAACTTAAGCCAGTTTTTGAAAAAACGTGAGTTTTTCCACCACCTCCAAATCACCCAAATTTTCTTGTACATGGTCACCCACATGTGCAAAACATGTGTATGCAAGAAAATTTTGAAAAAAATTATTTTACAATGCCCCCTTGAGGCATAGACCGATGTTTTCAGCAGTCAGTCTAGAGGGCATTATAAATTCAAAAAAATTACAAAAACTTGGAAACCTAGTTTTCTTTGTTGAAGAGATCATGTGTGCCAAAACTGAGGTGATTTGGAGGTGTTCAAAAAAATGCCCGCATTCCTGAAGGGACCATTTGGTCTAACTTAAGCCAGTTTTTGAAAAAACGTGAATTTTTCAACCACCTACAAATCACCCAAATTTTCTTGTACATGGTCACCCACATGTGCAAAACATGTGTATGCCAGAAAATTTTGAAAAAATTTATTTTACAATGCCCCCTTGAGGCATAGACCAATGTTTTCAGTAGTCAGTCTAGAGGGCATTATAAATTCAAAAAAATTCAAAAAAATACAAAAACTTGGGAACCAAGTTTTGTTTGCTGAAGAGATCATGTGTGCCAAAACTGAGGTGATTTGAAGGTGGTCGAAAAAATGATTGCATTCCCGGAGGGACCATTTGGTCTAACTTAAGCCAGTTTTTGAAAAAATGTGAGGTTTTCCACCACCTCCAAATCACCCAAATTTTCTTGTACATGGTCACCCACATGTGCAAAACATGTGTATGCAAGAAAATTTTGAAAAAAATTATTTTACAATGCCCCCTTGAGGCATAGACCGATGTTTCCAGCAGTCAGTCTAGAGGGCATTATAAATTCAAAAAAATACACAAACTTGGAAACCTAGTTTGTTTGTTGAAGAGATCAAGTGTGCCAAAACTGAGGTGATTTGGAGGTGGTCAAAAAAATGCCCGCATTCCCGGAGGGACCATTTGGTCTAACTTAAGCCAGTTTTTAAAAAAATGTGAATTTTTCCACCACCTCCAAATCACCCAAATTTTCTTGTACATGGTCACCCACATGTGCAAAACATGTGTATGCAAGAAAATTTTGAAAAAATTTATTTTACAATGCCCCCTGGAGGCATAGACCGATGTTTTCAGCAGTCAGTCTAGAGGGCATTATAAATTCAAAAAAATTACAAAAATTTGGAAACCTAGTTTTCTTTGTTGAAGAGATCATGTGTGCCCAAACTGAGGTGATTTGGAGGTGTTCAAAAAAATGCCCGCATTCCCGAAGGGACCATTTGGTCTAACTTAAGCCAGTTTTTGAAAAAACATGAATTTTTCAACCACCTACAAATCACCCAAATTTTCTTGTACATGGTCACCCACATGTGCAAAACATGTGTATGCAAGAAAATTTTGAAATAAATTATTTTACAATGCCCCCTTGAGGCATAGACCGATGTTTTCAGTAGTCAGTCTAGAGAGCATTATAAATTCAAAAAAATTCAAAAAAATACAAAAACTTGGAAACCTAGTTTTGTTTGCTGAAGAGATCATGTGTGCCAAAACTGAGGTGATTTGGAGGTGGTCGAAAAAATGCCCGCATTCCTGGAGGGACCATTTGGTCTAACTTAAGCCAGTTTTTGAAAAAACGTGAATTTTTCCACCACCTCCAAATCACCAAAATTTTCTTGTACATGGTCACCCACATGTGCAAAACATGTGTATGCAAGAAAATTTTGAAAAAAATTATTTTACAATGCCCCCTTGAGGCATAGACCGATGTTTTCAGCAGTCAGTCTAGAGGGCATTATAAATTCAAAAAATTAGAAAAACTTGGAAACCTAGTTTTCTTTGTTGAAGAGATCATGTGTGCCAAAACTGAGGTGATTTGGAGGTGGTCGAAAAAATGCCCGCATTCCTGGAGGGACCATTTGGTCTAACTTAAGCCAGTTTTTGAAAAAACGTGAATTTTTCCACCACCTCCAAATCACCCAAATTTTCTTGTACATGGTCACCCACATGTGCAAAACATGTGTATGCAAGAAAATTTTGAAAAAAATTATTTTACAATGCCCCCTTGAGGCATAGACCGATGTTTTCAGCAGTGAGTCTAGAGGGCATTATAAATTCAAAAAAATACAAAGACTTGGAAACCTAGTTTGTTTGTTGAAGAGATCATGTGTGCCAAAACTGAGGTGATTTGGAGGTGGTCGAAAAAATGCCCGCATTCCCGGAGGGACCATTTGGTCTAACTTAAGCCAGTTTTTGAAAAAACGTGAATTTTTCCACCACCTCCAAATCACCCAAATTTTCTTGTACATGGTCACCCACATGTGCAAAACATGTGTATGCAAGAAAATTTTGAAAAAAATTATTTTACAATGCCCACTTGAGGCATAGACCGATGTTTTCAGCAGTGAGTCTAGAGGGCATTATAAATTCAAAAAAATACAAAGACTTGGAAACCTAGTTTGTTTGTTGAAGAGATCATGTGTGCCAAAACTGAGGTGATTTGGAGGTGGTCGAAAAAATGCCCGCATTCCCGGAGGGACCATTTGGTCTAACTTAAGCCAGTTTTTGAAAAAATGTGAATTTTTCCACCACCTTAAAATCACCCAAATTTTCTTGTACAAGGTCACCCACATGTGCAAAACATGTGTATGCAAGAAAATTTTGATAAAATTTATTTTACAATACCCCCTTGAGGCATAGACCGATGTTTTCAGTAGTCAGTCTAGAGGGCATTATAAATTCAAAAAAATTCAAAAAACATGGAAACCTAGTTTTCTTTGTTGAAGAGATCATGTGTGCCAAAACTGAGGTGATTTGGAGGTGGTCGAAAAAATGCCCGCATTCCTGGAGGGACCATTTGGTCTAACTTAAGCCAGTTTTTGAAAAAACGTGAATTTTTGCACCACCTCCAAATCACCCAAATTTTCTTGTACATGGTCACCCACATGTGCAAAACATGTGTATGCAAGAAAATTTTGAAAAAAATTATTTTACAATGCCCCCTTGAGGCATAGACCGATGTTTTCAGCAGTCAGTCTAGAGGGCATTATAAATTCAAAAAAATTACAAAAACTTGGAAACCTAGTTTTCTTTGTTGAAGAGATCATGTGTGCCAAAACTGAGGTGATTTGGAGGTGGTCGAAAAAATGCCCGCATTCCCGGAGGGACCATTTGGTCTAACTTAAGCCAGGTTTGGAAAAAACGTGAGTTTTTCCACCACCTCCAAATCAACCAAATTGTCTTGTACATGGTCACCCACATGTGCAAAAGATGTGTGTGCAAGAAAATTTTGAAAAAATTATTTTACAATGCCCCCTTGAGGCATAGACCGATGTTTTCAGCAGTCAGTCTAGAGGGCATTATAAATTCAAAAAAAATACAAAAACTTGGAAACCTAGTTTTCTTTGTCGAAGAGATCATGTGTGCCATAACTGAGGTGATTTGGAGGTGGTCAAAAAAATGCCCGCATTCCCGGAGGGACCATTTTGTCTAACTTAAGCCAGTTTTTGAAAAAATGTGAATTTTTCCACCACCTCCAAATCAACCAAATTTTCTTGTACATGGTCACCCACATGTGCAAAACATGTGTGTGCAAGAAAATTTTGAAAAAAATTATCAAAAATTATTTTACAATGCCCCCTTGAGGTATAGACCGATATTTTCAGCAGTCAGTCTAGAGGGCATTATAAATTAAAAAAATACAAAAACTTGGAAACCTAGTTTTGTTTGTGGAAGAGATAATGTGTGCCAAAATTGAGGTGATTTGGAGGTGGTCGAAAAAATGCCCGCATTCCCGGAGGGACCATTTTGTCTAACTTAAGCCAGTTTTGAAAAAAACGTGAGTTTTTCCACCACCTCCAAATCACCCAAATTTTCTTGTACATGGTCACCGACATGTGCAAAACATGTGTATGCAAGAAAATTTTGAAAAAAATTATTTTACAATGCCCCCTTGAGGCATAGACCGATGTTTTCAGCAGTCAGTCTAGAGGGCATTATAAATTCAAAAAAATTACAAAAACTTGGAAACCTAGTTTTCTTTGTTGAAGAGATCATGTGTGCCCAAACTGAGGTGATTTGGAGGTGTTCAAAAAAATGCCCGCATTCCCGAAGGGACCATTTGGTCTAACTTAAGCCAGTTTTTGAAAAAACATGAATTTTTCAACCACCTACAAATCACCCAAATTTTCTTGTACATGGTCACCCACATGTGCAAAACATGTGTATGCAAGAAAATTTTGAAATAAATTATTTTACAATGCCCCCTTGAGGCATAGACCGATGTTTTCAGTAGTCAGTCTAGAGAGCATTATAAATTCAAAAAAATTCAAAAAAATACAAAAACTTGGGAAGCTAGTTTTGTTTGCTGAAGAGATCATGTGTGCCAAAACTGAGGTGATTTGGAGGTGGTCGAAAAAATGATTGCATTCCCGGAGGGACCATTTTGTCTAACTTAAGCCAGTTTTTTAAAAAACGTGAGGTTTTCCACCACCTCCAAATCACCCAAATTTTCTTGTACATGGTCACCCACATGTGCAAAACATGTGTATGCAAGAAAATTTTGAAAAAAATTATTTTACAATGCCCCCTTGAGGCATAGACCGATGTTTCCAGCAGTCAGTCTAGAGGGCATTATAAATTCAAAAAAATACAAAAACTTGGAAACCTAGTTTGTTTGTTAAAGAGATCAAGTGTGCCAAAACTAAGGTGATTTGGAGGTGGTCAAAAAAATGCCCGCATTCCCGGAGGGACCATTTGGTCTAACTTAAGCCAGTTTTTGAAAAAATCTGAATTTTTCCACCACCTCCAAATCACCCAAATTTTCTTGTACATGGTCACCCACATGTGCAAAACATGTGTATGCAAGAAAATTTTGAAATAAATTATTTTACAATGCCCCCTTGAGGCATAGACCGATGTTTTCAGTAGTCAGTCTAGAGAGCATTATAAATTCAAAAAAATTCAAAAAAATACAAAAACTTGGAAACCTAGTTTTCTTTGTTGAAGAGATCATGTGTGCCAAAACTGAGGTGATTTGGAGGTGGTCGAAAAAATGCCCGCATTCCTGGAGGGACCATTTGGTCTAACTTAAGCCAGTTTTTGAAAAAACGTGAATTTTTCCACCACCTCCAAATCACCCAAATTTTCTTGTACATGGTCACCCACATGTGCAAAACATGTGTATGCAAGAAAATTTTGAAAAAAATTATTTTACAATGCCCCCTTGAGGCATAGACCGATGTTTTCAGCAGTGAGTCTAGAGGGCATTATAAATTCAAAAAAATACAAAGACTTGGAAACCTAGTTTGTTTGTTGAAGAGATCATGTGTGCCAAAACTGAGGTGATTTGGAGGTGGTCGAAAAAATGCCCGCATTCCCGGAGGGACCATTTGGTCTAACTTAAGCCAGTTTTTGAAAAAATGTGAATTTTTCCACCACCTTAAAATCACCCAAATTTTCTTGTACAAGGTCACCCACATGTGCAAAACATGTGTATGCAAGAAAATTTTGAAATAAATTATTTTACAATGCCCCCTTGAGGCATAGACCGATGTTTTCAGTAGTCAGTCTAGAGAGCATTATAAATTCAAAAAAATTCAAAAAAATACAAAAACTTGGAAACCTAGTTTTCTTTGTTGAAGAGATCATGTGTGCCAAAACTGAGGTGATTTGGAGGTGGTCGAAAAAATGCCCGCATTCCTGGAGGGACCATTTGGTCTAACTTAAGCCAGTTTTTGAAAAAACGTGAATTTTTCCACCACCTCCAAATCACCCAAATTTTCTTGTACATGGTCACCCACATGTGCAAAACATGTGTATGCAAGAAAATTTTGAAAAAAATTATTTTACAATGCCCCCTTGAGGCATAGACCGATGTTTTCAGCAGTCAGTCTAGAGGGCATTATAAATTCAAAAAATTAGAAAAACTTGGAAACCTAGTTTTCTTTGTTGAAGAGATCATGTGTGCCAAAACTGAGGTGATTTGGAGGTGGTCGAAAAAATGCCCGCATTCCTGGAGGGACCATTTGGTCTTAACTTAAGCCAGTTTTTGAAAAAACGTGAATTTTTCCACCACCTCCAAATCACCCAAATTTTCTTGTACATGGTCACCCACATGTGCAAAACATGTGTACGCAAGAAAATTTTGAAAAAAATTATTTTACAATGCCCCCTTGAGGCATAGACCGATGTTTTCAGCAGTCAGTCTAGAGGGCATTATAAATTCAAAAAATTAGAAAAACTTGGAAACCTAGTTTTCTTTGTTGAAGAGATCATGTGTGCCAAAACTGAGGTGATTTGGAGGTGGTCGAAAAAATGCCCGCATTCCTGGAGGGACCATTTGGTCTAACTTAAGCCAGTTTTTGAAAAAACGTGAATTTTTCCACCACCTCCAAATCACCCAAATTTTCTTGTACATGGTCACCCACATGTGCAAAACATGTGTATGCAAGAAAATTTTGAAAAAAATTATTTTACAATGCCCCCTTGAGGCATAGACCGATGTTTTCAGCAGTGAGTCTAGAGGGCATTATAAATTCAAAAAAATACAAAGACTTGGAAACCTAGTTTGTTTGTTGAAGAGATCATGTGTGCCAAAACTGAGGTGATTTGGAGGTGGTCGAAAAAATGCCCGCATTCCCGGAGGGACCATTTGGTCTAACTTAAGCCAGTTTTTGAAAAAATGTGAATTTTTCCACCACCTTAAAATCACCCAAATTTTCTTGTACAAGGTCACCCACATGTGCAAAACATGTGTATGCAAGAAAATTTTGATAAAATTTATTTTACAATACCCCCTTGAGGCATAGACCGATGTTTTCAGTAGTCAGTCTAGAGGGCATTATAAATTCAAAAAAATTCAAAAAACATGGAAACCTAGTTTTCTTTGTTGAAGAGATCATGTGTGCCAAAACTGAGGTGATTTGGAGGTGGTCGAAAAAATGCCCGCATTCCTGGAGGGACCATTTGGTCTAACTTAAGCCAGTTTTTGAAAAAACGTGAATTTTTGCACCACCTCCAAATCACCCAAATTTTCTTGTACATGGTCACCCACATGTGCAAAACATGTGTATGCAAGAAAATTTTGAAAAAAATTATTTTACAATGCCCCCTTGAGGCATAGACCGATGTTTTCAGCAGTCAGTCTAGAGGGCATTATAAATTCAAAAAAATTACAAAAACTTGGAAACCTAGTTTTTCTTTGTTGAAGAGATCATGTGTGCCAAAACTGAGGTGATTTGGAGGTGGTCGAAAAAATGCCCGCATTCCCGGAGGGACCATTTGGTCTAACTTAAGCCAGGTTTGGAAAAAATGTGAATTTTTCCACCACCTCCAAATCACCCTAATTTTCTTGTACATGGTCACCCACATGTGCAAAAGATGTGTGTGCAAGAAAATTTTGAAATAAATTATTTTACAATGCCCCCTTGAGGTATAGACCGATATTTTCAGCAGTCAGTCTAGATGGCATTATAAATTAAAAAAAATTACAAAAACTTGGAAACCTAGTTTTGTTTGTTGAAGAGATCATGTGTGCCAAAACTGAGGTGATTTGGAGGTGGTCGAAAAATGCCCGCATTCCCGGAGGGACCATTTGGTCTAACTTAAGCCAGTTTTTGAAAAAACGTGAGTTTTTCCACCACCTCCAAATCAACCAAATTGTCTTGTACATGGTCACCCACATGTGCAAAACATGTGTATGCAAGAAACTTTTGAAAAAATTATTTTACAATGCCCCCTTGAGGCATAGACCGATGTTTTCAGCAGTCAGTCTAGAGGGCATTATAAATTCAAAAAAAATACAAAAACTTGGAAACCTAGTTTTCTTTGTTGAAGAGATCATGTGTGCCAAAACTGAGGTGATTTGGAGGTGGTCGAAAAAATGATTGCATTCCCGGAGGGACCATTTTGTCTAACTTAAGCCAGTTTTTGAAAAAATGTGAATTTTTCCACCACCTCCAAATCAACCAAATTTTCTTGTACATGGTCACCCACATGTGCAAAACATGTGTGTGCAAGAAAATTTTGAAAAAAATTATCAAAAATTATTTTACAATGCCCCCTTGAGGTATAGACCGATATTTTCAGCAGTCAGTCTAGAGGGCATTATAAATTAAAAAAATACAAAAACTTGGAAACCTAGTCTTGTTTGTGGAAGAGATCATGTGTGCCAAAATTGAGGTGATTTGGAGGTGGTCGAAAAAATGCCCGCATTCCCGGAGGGACCATTTTGTCTAACTTAAGCCAGTTTTGAAAAAAACGTGATTTTTTCCACCACCTCCAAATCACCCAAATTTTCTTGTACATGGTCACCCACATGTGCAAAACATGCGTGTGCAAGAAAATCTTGAAAAAAATTATTTTACAATGCCCCCTTGAGGTATAGACCGATGTTTTCAGCAGTTAGTCCAGAGGGCATTATAAATTCAAAAAATTTACAAAAACTTGGAAACCTAGTTTTGTTTGTTTAAGAGATCATGTGTGCCAAAACTGAGGTGATTTGGAGGTGGTCGAAAAAATGCCCGCATTCCCGGAGGGACCATTTGGTCTAACTTAAGCCAGTTTTTGAAAAAACGTGAGTTTTTGCACCACCTCCAAATCACCCAAATTTTCTTGTACATGGTCACCCACATGCGCAAAACATGTGTATGCAAGAAAATTTTGAAAAAAATTATTTTACAATGCCCCCTTGAGGCATAGACCGATGTTTTCAGCAATCAGTCTAGAGGTCATTATAAATTCATTAAAATTACAAAAACTTGGAAACCTAGTTTTGTTTGTTGAAGAGATCATGTGTGCCAATACTGAGGTGATTTGGAGGTGGTTGAAAAAATGCCCGCATTCCCGGAGGGACCATTTGGTCCAACTTAAGCCAGTTTTTTAAAAAATGTGAATTTTTCCACCACCTCCAAATCAACCAAATTTTCTTGTACATGGTCACCCACATGTGCAAAACATGTGTGTGCAAGAAAATTTTGAAAAAAATTATTTTACAATGCCCCCTTGAGGTATAGACCGATATTTTCAGCAGTCAGTCTAGAGGGCATTATAAATTCAAAAAAATTACAAAAACTTGGAAACCTAGTTTTCTTTGTTGAAGAGATCATGTGTGCCAAAACTGAGGTGATTTGGAGGTGGTCGAAAAAATGCCCGCATTCCCGGAGGGACCATTTGGTCTAACTTAAGCCAGTTTTTTAAAAAATGTGAATTTTTCCACCACCTCCAAATCAACCAAATTTTCTTGTACATGGTCACCCACATGTGCAAAACATGTGTGTGCAAGAAAATTTTGAAAAAAATTATTTTACAATGCCCCCTTGAGGTATAGACCGATATTTTCAGCAGTCAGTCTAGAGGGCATTATAAATTCAAAAAAATTACAAAAACTTGGAAACCTAGTTTTCTTTGTTGAAGAGAACATGTGTGCCAAAACTGAGGTGATTTGGAGGTGGTCGAAAAATTGCCCGCATTCCCGGAGGGACCATTTTGTCTAACTTAAGCCAGTTTTTGAAAAAACGTGAGTTTTTCCACCACCTCCAAATCACCCAAATTTTCTTGTACATGGTCACCCACATGTGCAAAACATGTGTATGCAAGAAAATTTTGAAAAAAATTATATTACAATGCCCCCTTGAGGCATAGACCGATGTTTTCAGCAGTCAGTCTAGAGAGCATTATAAATTCAAAAAAATTCAAAAAAATACAAAAACTTGGGAACCTAGTTTTGTTTGCTGAAGAGATCATGTGTGCCAAAACTGAGGTGATTTGGAGGTGGTCGAAAAAATGCCCGCATTCCCGGAGGGACCATTTGGTCACTTAAGCCAGTTTTTAAAAAAACGTGAGGTTTTCCACCACCTCCAAAT
Organism: Aegilops umbellulata; assembly: GCA_032464435.1. Classification (NCBI taxonomy): domain Eukaryota; kingdom Viridiplantae; phylum Streptophyta; class Magnoliopsida; order Poales; family Poaceae; genus Aegilops; species Aegilops umbellulata. The sequence goes on from CP136060.1 coordinate 663,696,124, forward strand.
CACCCAAATTTTCTTGTACATGGTCACCCACATGTGCAAAACATGTGTATGCAAGAAAATTTTGAAAAAAATTATTTTACAATGCCCCCTTGAGGCATAGACCGATGTTTTCAGCAGTCAGTCTAGAGGCCATTATAAATTCAAAAAAAATACAAAAACTTGGAAACCTAGTTTTCTTTGTTGAAGAGATCATGTGTGCCAAAACTGAGGTGATTTGGAGGTGGTCGAAAAAATGCCCGCATTCCCGAAGGGACCATTTGGTCTAACTTAAGCCAGTTTTTGAAAAAACGTGAATTTTTCAACCACCTACAAATCACCCAAATTTTCTTGTACATGGTCACCCACATGTGCAAAACATGTGTATGCAAGAAAATTTTGAAAAAAATTATTTTACAATGCCCCCTTGAGGCATAGACCGATGTTTTCAGTAGTCAGTCTAGAGGGCATTATAAATTCAAAAAAATTCAAAAAAATACAAAAACTTGGGAAGCTAGTTTTGTTTGCTGAAGAGATCATGTGTGCCAAAACTGAGGTGATTTGGAGGTGGTCGAAAAAATGATTGCATTCCCGGAGGGACCATTTGGTCTAACTTAAGCCAGGTTTGGAAAAAATGTGAATTTTTCCACCACCTCCAAATCACCCTAATTTTCTTGTACATGGTCACCCACATGTGCAAAAGATGTGTGTGCAAGAAAATTTTGAAATAAATTATTTTACAATGCCCCCTTGAGGCATAGACCGATGTTTTCAGCAGTCAGTCTAGAGGGCATTATAAATTCAAAAAAATTACAAAAACTTGGAAACCTAGTTTTCTTTGTTGAAGAGATCATGTGTGCCAAAACTGAGGTGATTTGGAGGTGGTCGAAAAAATGATTGCATTCCCGGAGGGACCATTTTGTCTAACTTAAGCCAGTTTTTGAAAAAACGTGAGGTTTTCCACCACCTCCAAATCACCCAAATTTTCTTGTACATGGTCACCCACATGTGCAAAACATGTGTATGCAAGAAAATTTTGAAAAAAATTATTTTACAATGCCCCCTTGAGGCATAGACCGATGTTTTCAGCAGTCAGTCTAGAGGGCATTACAAATTCAAAAAAATACAAAAACTTGGAAACCTAGTTTGTTTGTCGAAGAGATCAAGTGTGCCAAAACTGAGGTGATTTGGAGGTGGTCAAAAAAATGCCCGCATTCCCGGAGGGACCATTTGGTCTAACTTAAGCCAGTTTTTGAAAAAATGTGAATTTTTCCACCACCTCCAAATCACCCAAATTTTCTTGTACATGGTCACCCACGTGTGCAAAACATGTGTATGCAAGAAAATTTTGAAAAAAATTATTTTACAATGCCCCCTTGAGGCATAGACCGATGTTTTCAGCAGTCAGTCTAGAGGGCATTATAAATTCAAAAAAAATAGAAAAACTTGGAAACCTAGTTTTCTTTGTTGAAGAGATCATGTGTGCCAAAACTGAGGTGATTTGGAGGTGGTCGAAAAAATGCCCGCATTCTTGGAGGGACCATTTGGTCTAACTTAAGCCAGTTTTTGAAAAAACGTGAGTTTTTCCACCACCTCCAAATCACCCAAATTTTCTTGTACATGGTCACCCACATGTGCAAAACATGTGTATGCAAGAAAATTTTGAAAAAAATTATTTTACAATGCGCCCTTGAGGTATAGACCGATGTTTTCAGCAGCCAGTCTAGAGGGCATAATAAATTCAAAAAAAAATACAAAAACATGGAAACCTACTTTTGTTTGTTTAAGAGATCATGTGTGCCAAAACTGAGGTGATTTGGAGGTGGTCGAAAAAATGCCCGCATTCCTGGAGGGACCATTTGGTCTAACTTAAGCCAGTTTTTGAAAAAACGTGAGTTTTTCCACCACCTCCAAATCACCCAAATTTTCTTGTACATGGTCACCCACATGTGCAAAACATGTGTATGCAAGAAAATTTTGAAAAAAATTATTTTACAATGCCCCCTTGAGGCATAGACCGATGTTTTCAGCAGTCAGTCTAGAGGGTATTATAAATTCAAAAAAAATACAAAAACTTGGAAACCTAGTTTTCTTTGTTGAAGAGATCATGTGTGCCAAAACTGAGGTGATTTGGAGGTGGTCGAAAAAATGCCCGCATTCCCGGAGGGACCATTTGGTCTAACTTAAGCCCGTTTTTGAAAAAACGTGAATTTTTCCACCACCTCCAAATCACCCAAATTTTCTTGTACATGGTCACCCACATGTGCAAAACATGTGTATGCAAGAAAATTTTGAAAAAAATTATTTTACAATGCCCCCTTGAGGCATAAACCGATGTTTTCTGCAGTGAGTCTAGAGAGCATTATAAATTCAAAAAAATTCAAAAAAAACAAAAACTTGGAAACCTAGTTTTGTTTGTTGAAGAGATCATGTGTGCCAAAACAGAGGTGATTTGGAGGTGGTCGAAAAAATGCCCGCATTCCCGGAGGGACCATTTGGTCTAACTTAAGCCAGTTTTTGAAAAAACGTGAGTTTTTCCACCACCTCCAAATCACCCAAATTTTCTTGTACATGGTCACCCACATGTGCAAAACATGTGTATGCAAGAAAATTTTGAAAAAAATTATTTTACAATGCCCCCTTGAGGCATAGACCAATGTTTTCAGCAGTCAGTCTAGAGGGCATTATAAATTCAAAAAAAATACAAAAACTTGGAAACCTAGTTTTCTTTGTTGAAGAGATCATGTGTGCCAAAACTGAGGTGATTTGGAGGTGGTCGCAAAGATGCCCGCATTCCCGGAGGGACCATTTGGTCTAACTTAAGCCAGTTTTTGAAAAAACGTGAATTTTTCAACCACCTACAAATCACCCAAATTTTCTTGTACATGGTCACCCACATGTGCAAAACATGTGTATGCAAGAAAATCTTGAAAAATTTTATTTTACAATGCCCCCTTGAGGCATAGACTGATGTTTTCAGTAGTCAGTCTAGAGGGCATTATAAATTCAAAAAAATTCAAAAAAATACAAAAACTTGGGAACCTAGTTTTTTTTGCTGAAGAGATCATGTGTGCCAAAACTGAGGTGATTTAGAGGTGGTCGAAAAAATGATTGCATTCCCGGAGGGACCATTTGGTCTAACTTAAGCCAGTTTTTGAAAAAACGTGAGGTTTTCCACCACCTCCAAATCACCCAAATTTTCTTGTACATGGTCACCCACATGTGCAAAACATGTGTATGCAAGAAAATTTTGAAAAAAAATTATTTTACAATGCCCCCTTGAGGCATAGACCGATGTTTTCAGCAGTCAGTCTAGAGGGCATTATAAATTCAAAAAAATTACAAAAACTTGGAAACCTAGTTTTCTTTGTTGAAGAGAACATGTGTGCCAAAACTGAGGTGATTTGGAGGTGGTCGAAAAAATGCCCGCATTCCCGGAGGGACCATTTTGTCTAACTTAAGCCAGTTTTTGAAAAAACGTGAGTTTTTCCACCACCTCCAAATCACCCAAATTTTCTTGTACATGGTCACCCACATGTGCAAAACATGTGTATGCAAGAAAATTTTGAAAAAAATTATATTACAATGCCCCCTTGAGGCATAGACCGATGTTTTCAGCAGTCAGTCTAGAGAGCATTATAAATTCAAAAAAATTCAAAAAAATACAAAAACTTGGGAACCTAGTTTTGTTTGCTGAAGAGATCATGTGTGCCAAAACTGAGGTGATTTGGAGGTGGTCGAAAAAATGCCCGCATTCCCGGAGGGACCATTTGGTCACTTAAGCCAGTTTTTAAAAAAACGTGAGGTTTTCCACCACCTCCAAATCACCCAAATTTTCTTGTACATGGTCACCCACATGTGCAAAACATGTGTATGCAAGAAAATTTTGAAAAAAATTATTTTACAATGCCCCCTTGAGGCATAGACCAATGTTTTCAGTAGTCAGTGTAGAGGGCATTATAAATTCAGAAAAATACAAAAACTTGGAAACCTAGTTTTTTTGTTGAAGAGATCATGTGTGCCAAAACTGAGGTGATTTGGAGGTGGTCGAAAAAATGCCCGTATTCCCGGAGGGACCGTTTGGTCTAACTTAAGCCAGTTTTTGAAAAAATGTGAATTTTTCCACCACCTCCAAAACACCCAAATTTTCTTGTACATGGTCACCCACATGTGCAAAACATGTGTATGCAAGAAAATTTTGAAAAAAATTATTTTACAATGCCCCCTTGAGGCATAGACCGATGTTTTCAGCAGTCAGTCTAGAGGCCATTATAAATTCAAAAAAAATACAAAAACTTGGAAACCTAGTTTTCTTTGTTGAAGAGATCATGTGTGCCAAAACTGAGGTGATTTGGAGGTGGTCGAAAAAATGCCCGCATTCCCGAAGGGACCATTTGGTCTAACTTAAGCCAGTTTTTGAAAAAACGTGAATTTTTCAACCACCTACAAATCACCCAAATTTTCTTGTACATGGTTACCCACATGTGCAAAACATGTGTATGCAAGAAAATTTTGAAAAAAATTATTTTACAATGCCCCCTTGAGGCATAGACCGATGTTTTCAGTAGTCAGTCTAGAGGGTATTATAAATTCAAAAAAATTCAAAAAAATACAAAAACTTGGGAACCTAGTTTTGTTTGCTGAAGAGATCATGTGTGCCAAAACTGAGGTGATTTGGAGGTGGTCGAAAAAATGATTGCATTCCCGGAGGGACCATTTGGTCTAACTTAAGCCAGTTTTTGAAAAAACGTGAGGTTTTCCACCACCTCCAAATCACCCAAATTTTCTTGTACATGGTCACCCACATGTGCAAAACATGTGTATGCAAGAAAATTTTGAAAAAAATTATTTTACAATGCCCCCTTGAGGCATAGACCGATGTTTTCAGCAGTCAGTCTAGAGGGCATTATAAATTCAAAAAAATACAAAAACTTGGAAACCTAGTTTGTTTGTCGAAGAGATCAAGTGTGCCAAAACTGAGGTGATTTGGAGGTGGTCAAAAAAATGCCCGCATTCCCGGAGGGACCATTTGGTCTAACTTAAGCCAGTTTTTGAAAAAATGTGAATTTTTCCACCACCTCCAAATCACCCAAATTTTCTTGTACATGGTCACCCACGTGTGCAAAACATGTGTATGCAAGAAAATTTTGAAAAAAATTATTTTACAATGCCCCCTTGAGGCATAGACCGATGTTTTCAGCAGTCAGTCTAGAGGGCATTATAAATTCAAAAAAAATAGAAAAACTTGGAAACCTAGTTTTCTTTGTTGAAGAGATCATGTGTGCCAAAACTGAGGTGATTTGGAGGTGGTCGAAAAAATGCCCGCATTCCTGGAGGGACCATTTGGTCTAACTTAAGCCAGTTTTTGAAAAAACGTGAGTTTTTCCACCACCTCCAAATCACCCAAATTTTCTTGTACATGGTCACCCACATGTGCAAAACATGTGTATGCAAGAAAATTTTGAAAAAAATTATTTTACAATGCCCCCTTGAGGCATAGACCGATGTTTTCAGCAGTCAGTCTAGAGGGCATTATAAATTCAAAAAAATTACAAAAACTTGGAAACCTAGTTTTCTTTGTTGAAGAGATCATGTGTGCCAAAACTGAGGTGATTTGGAGGTGTTCAAAAAAATGCCCGCATTCCTGAAGGGACCATTTGGTCTAACTTAAGCCAGTTTTTGAAAAAACGTGAATTTTTCAACCACCTACAAATCACCCAAATTTTCTTGTACATGGTCACCCACATGTGCAAAACATGTGTATGCCAGAAAATTTTGAAAAAATTTATTTTACAATGCCCTATTGAGGCATAGACCAATGTTTTCAGTAGTCAGTCTAGAGGGCATTATAAATTCAAAAAAATTCAAAAAAATACAAAAACTTGGGAACCTAGTTTTGTTTGCTGAAGAGATCATGTGTGCCAAAACTGAGGTGATTTGAAGGTGGTCGAAAAAATGATTGCATTCCCGGAGGGACCATTTGGTCTAACTTAAGCCAGTTTTTGAAAAAATGTAAGGTTTTCCACCACCTCCAAATCACCCAAATTTTCTTGTACATGGTCACCCACATGTGCAAAACATGTGTATGCAAGAAAATTTTGAAAAAAATTATTTTACAATGCCCCCTTGAGGCATAGACCGATGTTTCCAGCAGTCAGTCTAGAGGGCATTATAAATTCAAAAAAATACACAAACTTGGAAACCTAGTTTATTTGTTGAAGAGATCAAGTGTGCCAAAACTGAGGTGATTTGGAGGTGGTCAAAAAAATGCCCGCATTCCCGGAGGGACCATTTGGTCTAACTTAAGCCAGTTTTTAAAAAAATGTGAATTTTTCCACCACCTCCAAATCACCCAAATTTTCTTGTACATGGTCACCCACATGTGCAAAACATGTGTATGCAAGAAAATTTTGAAAAAATTTATTTTACAATGCCCCCTTGAGGCATAGACCGATGTTTTCAGCAGTCAGTCTAGAGGGCATTATAAATTCAAAAAAATTACAAAAATTTGGAAACCTAGTTTTCTTTGTTGAAGAGATCATGTGTGCCCAAACTGAGGTGATTTGGAGGTGTTCAAAAAAATGCCCGCATTCCCGAAGGGACCATTTGGTCTAACTTAAGCCAGTTTTTGAAAAAACATGAATTTTTCAACCACCTACAAATCACCCAAATTTTCTTGTACATGGTCACCCACATGTGCAAAACATGTGTATGCAAGAAAATTTTGAAATAAATTATTTTACAATGCCCCCTTGAGGCATAGACCGATGTTTTCAGTAGTCAGTCTAGAGAGCATTATAAATTCAAAAAAATACAAAAACTTGGGAACCTAGTTTTGTTTGCTGAAGAGATCATGTGTGCCAAAACTGAGGTGATTTGGAGGTGGTCGAAAAAATGATTGCATTCCCGGAGGGACCATTTTGTCTAACTTAAGCCAGTTTTTGAAAAAACGTGAGGTTTTCCACCACCTCCAAATCACCCAAATTTTCTTGTACATGGTCACCCACATGTGCAAAACATGTGTATGCAAGAAAATTTTGAAAAAATTTATTTTACAATGCCCCCTTGAGGCATAGACCGATGTTTTCAGCAGTCAGTCTAGAGGGCATTATAAATTCAAAAAAATTACAAAAATTTGGAAACCTAGTTTTCTTTGTTGAAGAGATCATGTGTGCCAAAACTGAGGTGATTTGGAGGTGTTCAAAAAAATGCCCGCATTCCTGAAGGGACCATTTGGTCTAACTTAAGCCAGTTTTTGAAAAAACGTGAATTTTTCAACCACCTACAAATCACCCAAATTTTCTTGTACATGGTCACCCACATGTGCAAAACATGTGTATGCCAGAAAATTTTGAAAAAATTTATTTTACAATGCCCTATTGAGGCATAGACCAATGTTTTCAGTAGTCAGTCTAGAGGGCATTATAAATTCAAAAAAATTCAAAAAAATACAAAAACTTGGGAACCTAGTTTTGTTTGCTGAAGAGATCATGTGTGCCAAAACTGAGGTGATTTGAAGGTGGTCGAAAAAATGATTGCATTCCCGGAGGGACCATTTGGTCTAACTTAAGCCAGTTTTTGAAAAAATGTAAGGTTTTCCACCACCTCCAAATCACCCAAATTTTCTTGTACATGGTCACCCACATGTGCAAAACATGTGTATGCAAGAAAATTTTGAAAAAAATTATTTTACAATGCCCCCTTGAGGCATAGACCGATGTTTCCAGCAGTCAGTCTAGAGGGCATTATAAATTCAAAAAAATACACAAACTTGGAAACCTAGTTTATTTGTTGAAGAGATCAAGTGTGCCAAAACTGAGGTGATTTGGAGGTGGTCAAAAAAATGCCCGCATTCCCGGAGGGACCATTTGGTCTAACTTAAGCCAGTTTTTAAAAAAATGTGAATTTTTCCACCACCTCCAAATCACCCAAATTTTCTTGTACATGGTCACCCACATGTGCAAAACATGTGTATGCAAGAAAATTTTGAAAAAATTTATTTTACAATGCCCCCTTGAGGCATAGACCGATGTTTTCAGCAGTCAGTCTAGAGGGCATTATAAATTCAAAAAAATTACAAAAATTTGGAAACCTAGTTTTCTTTGTTGAAGAGATCATGTGTGCCCAAACTGAGGTGATTTGGAGGTGTTCAAAAAAATGCCCGCATTCCCGAAGGGACCATTTGGTCTAACTTAAGCCAGTTTTTGAAAAAACATGAATTTTTCAACCACCTACAAATCACCCAAATTTTCTTGTACATGGTCACCCACATGTGCAAAACATGTGTATGCAAGAAAATTTTGAAATAAATTATTTTACAATGCCCCCTTGAGGCATAGACCGATGTTTTCAGTAGTCAGTCTAGAGAGCATTATAAATTCAAAAAAATACAAAAACTTGGGAACCTAGTTTTGTTTGCTGAAGAGATCATGTGTGCCAAAACTGAGGTGATTTGGAGGTGGTCGAAAAAATGATTGCATTCCCGGAGGGACCATTTTGTCTAACTTAAGCCAGTTTTTGAAAAAACGTGAGGTTTTCCACCACCTCCAAATCACCCAAATTTTCTTGTACATGGTCACCCACATGTGCAAAACATGTGTATGCAAGAAAATTTTGAAAAAATTTATTTTACAATGCCCCCTTGAGGCATAGACCGATGTTTTCAGCAGTCAGTCTAGAGGGCATTATAAATTCAAAAAAATTACAAAAATTTGGAAACCTAGTTTTCTTTGTTGAAGAGATCATGTGTGCCCAAACTGAGGTGATTTGGAGGTGTTCAAAAAAATGCCCGCATTCCCGAAGGGACCATTTGGTCTAACTTAAGCCAGTTTTTGAAAAAACATGAATTTTTCAACCACCTACAAATCACCCAAATTTTCTTGTACATGGTCACCCACATGTGCAAAACATGTGTATGCAAGAAAATTTTGAAATAAATTATTTTACAATGCCCCCTTGAGGCATAGACCGATGTTTTCAGTAGTCAGTCTAGAGAGCATTATAAATTCAAAAAAATTCAAAAAAATACAAAAACTTGGGAACCTAGTTTTGTTTGCTGAAGAGATCATGTGTGCCAAAACTGAGGTGATTTGGAGGTGGTCGAAAAAATGATTGCATTCCCGGAGGGACCATTTTGTCTAACTTAAGCCAGTTTTTGAAAAAACGTGAGGTTTTCCACCACCTCCAAATCACCCAAATTTTCTTGTACATGGTCACCCACATGTGCAAAACATGTGTATGCAAGAAAATTTTGAAAAAAATTATTTTACAATGCCCCCTTGAGGCATAGACCGATGTTTCCAGCAGTCAGTCTAGAGGGCATTATAAATTCAAAAAAATACAAAAACTTGGAAACCTAGTTTGTTTGTTAAAGAGATCAAGTGTGCCAAAACTAAGGTGATTTGGAGGTGGTCAAAAAAATGCCCGCATTCCTGGAGGGACCATTTGGTCTAACTTAAGCCAGTTTTTGAAAAAATGTGAATTTTTCGACCACCTCCAAATCACCCAAATTTTCTTGTACATGGTCACCCACATGTGCAAAACATGTGTATGCAAGAAAATTTTGAAATAAATTATTTTACAATGCCCCCTTGAGGCATAGACCGATGTTTTCAGTAGTCAGTCTAGAGAGCATTATAAATTCAAAAAAATTCAAAAAAATACAAAAACTTGGAAACCTAGTTTTCTTTGTTGAAGAGATCATGTGTGCCAAAACTGAGGTGATTTGGAGGTGGTCGAAAAAATGCCCGCATTCCTGGAGGGACCATTTGGTCTAACTTAAGCCAGTTTTTGAAAAAACGTGAATTTTTCCACCACCTCCAAATCACCCAAATTTTCTTGTACATGGTCACCCACATGTGCAAAACATGTGTATGCAAGAAAATTTTGAAAAAAATTATTTTACAATGCCCCCTTGAGGCATAGACCGATGTTTTCAGCAGTCAGTCTAGAGGGCATTATAAATTCAAAAAATTAGAATGGAAACCTAGTTTTCTTTGTTGAAGAGATCATGTGTGCCAAAACTGAGGTGATTTGGAGGTGGTCGAAAAAATGCCCGCATTCCTGGAGGGACCATTTGGTCTAACTTAAGCCAGTTTTTGAAAAAACGTGAATTTTTCCACCACCTCCAAATCACCCAAATTTTCTTGTACATGGTCACCCACATGTGCAAAACATGTGTATGCAAGAAAATTTTGAAAAAAATTATTTTACAATGCCCCCTTGAGGCATAGACCGATGTTTTCAGCAGTCAGTCTAGAGGGCATTATAAATTCAAAAAATTAGAAAAACTTGGAAACCTAGTTTTCTTTGTTGAAGAGATCATGTGTGCCAAAACTGAGGTGATTTGGAGGTGGTCGAAAAAATGCCCGCATTCCTGGAGGGACCATTTGGTCTAACTTAAGCCAGTTTTTGAAAAAACGTGAATTTTTCCACCACCTCCAAATCACCCAAATTTTCTTGTACATGGTCACCCACATGTGCAAAACATGTGTATGCAAGAAAATTTTGAAAAAAATTATTTTACAATGCCCCCTTGAGGCATAGACCGATGTTTTCAGCAGTGAGTCTAGAGGGCATTATAAATTCAAAAAAATACAAAGACTTGGAAACCTAGTTTGTTTGTTGAAGAGATCATGTGTGCCAAAACTGAGGTGATTTGGAGGTGGTCGAAAAAATGCCCGCATTCCCGGAGGGACCATTTGGTCTAACTTAAGCCAGTTTTTGAAAAAATGTGAATTTTTCCACCACCTTAAAATCACCCAAATTTTCTTGTACAAGGTCACCCACATGTGCAAAACATGTGTATGCAAGAAAATTTTGATAAAATTTATTTTACAATACCCCCTTGAGGCATAGACCGATGTTTTCAGTAGTCAGTCTAGAGGGCATTATAAATTCAAAAAAATTCAAAAAACATGGAAACCTAGTTTTCTTTGTTGAAGAGATCATGTGTGCCAAAACTGAGGTGATTTGGAGGTGGTCGAAAAAATGCCCGCATTCCTGGAGGGACCATTTGGTCTAACTTAAGCCAGTTTTTGAAAAAACGTGAATTTTTGCACCACCTCCAAATCACCCAAATTTTCTTGTACATGGTCACCCACATGTGCAAAACATGTGTATGCAAGAAAATTTTGAAAAAAATTATTTTACAATGCCCCCTTGAGGCATAGACCGATGTTTTCAGCAGTCAGTCTAGAGGGCATTATAAATTCAAAAAAATTACAAAAACTTGGAAACCTAGTTTTCTTTGTTGAAGAGATCATGTGTGCCAAAACTGAGGTGATTTGGAGGTGGTCGAAAAAATGCCCGCATTCCCGGAGGGACCATTTGGTCTAACTTAAGCCAGGTTTGGAAAAAATGTGAATTTTTCCACCACCTCCAAATCACCCTAATTTTCTTGTACATGGTCACCCACATGTGCAAAAGATGTGTGTGCAAGAAAATTTTGAAATAAATTATTTTACAATGCCCCCTTGAGGTATAGACCGATATTTTCAGCAGTCAGTCTAGAGGGCATTATAAATTAAAAAAAATTACAAAAACTTGGAAACCTAGTTTTGTTTGTTGAAGAGATCATGTGTGCCAAAACTGAGGTGATTTGGAGGTGGTCGAAAAATGCCCGCATTCCCGGAGGGACCATTTGGTCTAACTTAAGCCAGTTTTTGAAAAAACGTGAGTTTTTCCACCACCTCCAAATCAACCAAATTGTCTTGTACATGGTCACCCACATGTGCAAAACATGTGTATGCAAGAAACTTTTGAAAAAATTATTTTACAATGCCCCCTTGAGGCATAGACCGATGTTTTCAGCAGTCAGTCTAGAGGGCTTTGTAAATTCAAAAAAAATACAAAAACTTGGAAACCTAGTTTTCTTTGTCGAAGAGATCATGTGTGCCATAACTGAGGTGATTTGGAGGTGGTCAAAAAAATGCCCGCATTCCCGGAGGGACCATTTTGTCTAACTTAAGCCAGTTTTTGAAAAAATGTGAATTTTTCCACCACCTCCAAATCAACCAAATTTTCTTGTACATGGTCACCCACATGTGCAAAACATGTGTGTGCAAGAAAATTTTGAAAAAAATTATCAAAAACTATTTTACAATGCCCCCTTGAGGTATAGACCGATATTTTCAGCAGTCAGTCTAGAGGGCATTATAAATTAAAAAAATACAAAAACTTGGAAACCTAGTTTTGTTTGTGGAAGAGATCATGTGTGCCAAAATTGAGGTGATTTGGAGGTGGTCGAAAAAATGCCCGCATTCCCGGAGGGACCATTTTGTCTAACTTAAGCCAGTTTTGAAAAAAACGTGAGTTTTTCCACCACCTCCAAATCACCCAAATTTTCTTGTACATGGTCACCGACATGTGCAAAACATGTGTATGCAAGAAAATTTTGAAAAAAATTATTTTACAATGCCCCCTTGAGGCATAGACCGATGTTTTCAGCAGTCAGTCTAGAGGGCATTATAAATTCAAAAAAATTACAAAAACTTGGAAACCTAGTTTTCTTTGTTGAAGAGATCATGTGTGCCCAAACTGAGGTGATTTGGAGGTGTTCAAAAAAATGCCCGCATTCCCGAAGGGACCATTTGGTCTAACTTAAGCCAGTTTTTGAAAAAACGTGAGGTTTTCCACCACCTACAAATCACCCAAATTTTCTTGTACATGGTCACCCACATGTGCAAAACATGTGTATGCAAGAAAATTTTGAAAAAAATTATTTTACAATGCCCCCTTGAGGCATAGACCGATGTTTCCAGCAGTCAGTCTAGAGGGCATTATAAATTCAAAAAAATACAAAAACTTGGAAACCTAGTTTGTTTGTTAAAGAGATCAAGTGTGCCAAAACTAAGGTGATTTGGAGGTGGTCAAAAAAATGCCCGCATTCCCGGAGGGACCATTTGGTCTAACTTAAGCCAGTTTTTGAAAAAATGTGAATTTTTCCACCACCTCCAAATCACCCAAATTTTCTTGTACATGGTCACCCACATGTGCAAAACATGTGTATGCAAGAAAATTTTGAAATAAATTATTTTACAATGCCCCCTTGAGGCATAGACCGATGTTTTCAGTAGTCAGTCTAGAGAGCATTATAAATTCAAAAAAATTCAAAAAAATACAAAAACTTGGAAACCTAGTTTTCTTTGTTGAAGAGATCATGTGTGCGAAAACTGAGGTGATTTGGAGGTGGTCGAAAAAATGCCCGCATTCCTGGAGGGACCATTTGGTCTAACTTAAGCCAGTTTTTGAAAAAACGTGAATTTTTCCACCACCTCCAAATCACCCAAATTTTCTTGTACATGGTCACCCACATGTGCAAAACATGTGTATGCAAGAAAATTTTGAAAAAAATTATTTTACAATGCCCCCTTGAGGCATAGACCGATGTTTTCAGCAGTCAGTCTAGAGGGCATTATAAATTCAAAAAATTAGAAAAACTTGGAAACCTAGTTTTCTTTGTTGAAGAGATCATGTGTGCCAAAACTGAGGTGATTTGGAGGTGGTCGAAAAAATGCCCGCATTCCTGGAGGGACCATTTGGTCTAACTTAAGCCAGTTTTTGAAAAAACGTGAATTTTTCCACCACCTCCAAATCACCCAAATTTTCTTGTACATGGTCACCCACATGTGCAAAACATGTGTATGCAAGAAAATTTTGAAAAAAATTATTTTACAATGCCCCCTTGAGGCATAGACCGATGTTTTCAGCAGTCAGTCTAGAGGGCATTATAAATTCAAAAAATTAGAAAAACTTGGAAACCTAGTTTTCTTTGTTGAAGAGATCATGTGTGCCAAAACTGAGGTGATTTGGAGGTGGTCGAAAAAATGCCCGCATTCCTGGAGGGACCATTTGGTCTAACTTAAGCCAGTTTTTGAAAAAACGTGAATTTTTCCACCACCTCCAAATCACCCAAATTTTCTTGTACATGGTCACCCACATGTGCAAAACATGTGTATGCAAGAAAATTTTGAAAAAAATTATTTTACAATGCCCCCTTGAGGCATAGACCGATGTTTTCAGCAGTGAGTCTAGAGGGCATTATAAATTCAAAAAAATACAAAGACTTGGAAACCTAGTTTGTTTGTTGAAGAGATCATGTGTGCCAAAACTGAGGTGATTTGGAGGTGGTCGAAAAAATGCCCGCATTCCCGGAGGGACCATTTGGTCTAACTTAAGCCAGTTTTTGAAAAAATGTGAATTTTTCCACCACCTTAAAATCACCCAAATTTTCTTGTACAAGGTCACCCACATGTGCAAAACATGTGTATGCAAGAAAATTTTGATAAAATTTATTTTACAATACCCCCTTGAGGCATAGACCGATGTTTTCAGTAGTCAGTCTAGAGGGCATTATAAATTCAAAAAAATTCAAAAAACATGGAAACCTAGTTTTCTTTGTTGAAGAGATCATGTGTGCCAAAACTGAGGTGATTTGGAGGTGGTCGAAAAAATGCCCGCATTCCTGGAGGGACCATTTGGTCTAACTTAAGCCAGTTTTTGAAAAAACGTGAATTTTTGCACCACCTCCAAATCACCCAAATTTTCTTGTACATGGTCACCCACATGTGCAAAACATGTGTATGCAAGAAAATTTTGAAAAAAATTATTTTACAATGCCCCCTTGAGGCATAGACCGATGTTTTCAGCAGTCAGTCTAGAGGGCATTATAAATTCAAAAAAATTACAAAAACTTGGAAACCTAGTTTTCTTTGTTGAAGAGATCATGTGTGCCAAAACTGAGGTGATTTGGAGGTGGTCGAAAAAATGCCCGCATTCCCGGAGGGACCATTTGGTCTAACTTAAGCCAGGTTTGGAAAAAATGTGAATTTTTCCACCACCTCCAAATCACCCTAATTTTCTTGTACATGGTCACCCACATGTGCAAAAGATGTGTGTGCAAGAAAATTTTGAAATAAATTATTTTACAATGCCCCCTTGAGGTATAGACCGATATTTTCAGCAGTCAGTCTAGAGGGCATTATAAATTAAAAAAAATTACAAAAACTTGGAAACCTAGTTTTGTTTGTTGAAGAGATCATGTGTGCCAAAACTGAGGTGATTTGGAGGTGGTCGAAAAATGCCCGCATTCCCGGAGGGACCATTTGGTCTAACTTAAGCCAGTTTTTGAAAAAACGTGAGTTTTTCCACCACCTCCAAATCAACCAAATTGTCTTGTACATGGTCACCCACATGTGCAAAACATGTGTATGCAAGAAACTTTTGAAAAAATTATTTTACAATGCCCCCTTGAGGCATAGACAGATGTTTTCAGCAGTCAGTCTAGAGGGCATTATAAATTCAAAAAAATTACAAAAACTTGGAAACCTAGTTTTCTTTGTTGAAGAGATCATGTGTGCCAAAACTGAGGTGATTTGGAGGTGGTCAAAAAAATGCCCGCATTCCCGGAGGGACCATTTGGTCTAACTTAAGCCAGTTTTTGAAAAAACGTGAGTTTTTCCACCACCTCCAAATCACCCAAATTTTCTTGTACATGGTCACCCACATGTGCAAAACATGTGTATGCAAGAAAATTTTGAAAAAAATTATTTTACAATGCCCCCTTGAGGCATAGACCGATGTTTTCAGCAGTGAGTCTAGAGGGCATTATAAATTCAAAAAAATACAAGGACTTGGAAACCTAGTTTGTTTGTTGAAGAGATCATGTGTGCCAAAACTGAGGTGATTTGGAGGTGGTCGAAAAAATGCCCGCATTCCCGGAGGGACCATTTGGTCTAACTTAAGCCAGTTTTTGAAAAAATGTGAATTTTTCCACCACCTTAAAATCACCCAAATTTTCTTGTACAAGGTCACCCACATTTGCAAAACATGCGTATGCAAGAAAATTTTGATAAAATTTATTTTACAAAACCCCCTTGAGGCATAGACCGATGTTTTCAGTAGTCAGTCTAGAGGGCATTATAAATTCAAAAAAATACAAAAACTTGGAAACCTAGTTTTGTTTGTTGAAGAGATCATGTGTGCCAAAACTGAGGTGATTTGGAGGTGGTCGAGAAAATGCCCGCATTCCCGGAGGGTCCATTTGGTCTAACTTAAGCCAGTTTTTGAAAAAATGTGAATTTTCCACCACCTCCAAATCACCCAAATTTTCTTGTACATGGTCACCCACATGTGCAAAACATGTGTATGCAAGAAAATTTTGAAGAAAATAATTTTACAATGCCCCCTTGAGGCATAGACCGATGTTTTCAGCAGTCAGTCTAGAGGGCATTATAAATTAAAAAAAAATCAAAAAAATACAAAAACTTGGAAACCTAGATTTGTTTGCTGAAGAGATCATGTGTGCCAAAACTGAGGTGATTTGGAGGTGGTGGAGAAAATGCCCGCATTCCCGGAGGGACCATTTGGTCTAACTTAAGCCCGTTTTTGAAAAAACGTGAGGTTTTCCACCACCTCCAAATCACCCAAATTTTCTTGTACATGGTCACCCACATGTGCAAAACATGTGTATGCAAGAAAATTTTGAAAAAAATAATTTTACAATGCCCCCTTGAGGCATAGACCGATGTTTTCAGCAGTCAGTCTAGAGGGCATTATAAATTCAAAAAAATTCAAAAAAATACAAAAACTTGGAAACCTAGTTTTGTTTGTTGAAGATATCATGTGTGCCAAAACTGAGGTGATTTGGAGGTGGTTGAAAAAATGCCCGCATTCCCGGAGGGACCATTTGGTCCAACTTAAGCCAGTTTTTTAAAAAATGTGAATTTTTCCACCACCTCCAAATCAACCAAATTTTCTTGCACATGGTCACCCACATGTGCAAAACATGTGTGTGCAAGAAAATTTTGAAAAAAATTATCAAAAATTATTTTACAATGCCCCCTTGAGGTATAGACCGATATTTTCAGCAGTCAGTCTAGAGGGCATTATAAATTAAAAAAATACAAAAACTTGGAAACCTAGTTTTGTTTGTGGAAGAGATCATGTGTGCCAAAATTGAGGTGATTTGGAGGTGGTCGAAAAAATGCCCGCATTCCCGGAGGGACCATTTTGTCTAACTTAAGCCAGTTTTGAAAAAAACGTGAGTTTTTCCACCACCTCCAAATCACCCAAATTTTCTTGTACATGGTCACCGACATGTGCAAAACATGTGTATGCAAGAAAATTTTGAAAAAAATTATTTTACAATGCCCCCTTGAGGCATAGACCGATGTTTTCAGCAGTCAGTCTAGAGTGCATTATAAATTCAAAAAAAACAAAAACTTGGGAACCTAGTTTTGTTTGCTGAAGAGATCATGTGTGCCAAAACTGAGGTGATTTGGAGGTGGTCGAAAAAATGCCCGCATTCCCGGAGGGACCATTTGGTCTAACTTAAGCCAGTTTTTGAAAAAACATGAGGTTTTCCACCACCTCCAAATCACCCAAATTTTCTTGCACATGGTCACCCACATGTGCAAAACATGTGTATGCAAGAAAATTTTGAAAAAAAATTATTTTACAATGCCCCCTTGAGGCATAGACCGATGTTTTCAGCAGTCAATCTAGAGGGCTTTGTAAATTCAAAAAAATACAAAAACTTGGAAACCTAGATTGTTTGTTGAAGAGATCATGTGTGCCAAAACTGAGGTGATTTTGGAGGTGGTCGAAAAAATGCCCGAATTCCCGGAGGGACCATTTGGTCTAACTTAAGCCAGTTTTTGAAAAAATGTGAATTTTTCCACCACCTCCAAATCACCCAAATTTTCTTGTACATGGTCACCCACATGTGCAAAACATGCGTGTGCAAGAAAATCTTGAAAAAAATTATTTTACAATGCCCCCTTGAGGTATAGACCGATGTTTTCAGCAGTTAGTCCAGAGGGCATTATAAATTCAAAAAATTTACAAAAACTTGGAAACCTAGTTTTGTTTGTTTAAGAGATCATGTGTGCAAAAACTGAGGTGATTTGGAGGTGGTCGAAAAAATGCCCGCATTCCCGGAGGGACCATTTGGTCTAACTTAAGCCAGTTTTTGAAAAAACGTGAGTTTTTGCACCACCTCCAAATCACCCAAATTTTCTTGTACATGGTCACCCACATGCGCAAAACATGTGTATGCAAGAAAATTTTGAAAAAAATTATTTTACAATGCCCCCTTGAGGCATAGACCGATGTTTTCAGCAATCAGTCTAGAGGTCATTATAAATTCATAAAAATTACAAAAACTTGGAAACCTAGTTTTGTTTGTTGAAGAGATCATGTGTGCCAATACTGAGGTGATTTGGAGGTGGTTGAAAAAATGCCCGCATTCCCGGAGGGACCATTTGGTCCAACTTAAGCCAGTTTTTTAAAAAATGTGAATTTTTCCACCACCTCCAAATCAACCAAATTTTCTTGTACATGGTCACCCACATGTGCAAAACATGTGTGTGCAAGAAAATTTTGAAAACAATTATTTTACAATGCCCCCTTGAGGTATAGACCGATATTTTCAGCAGTCAGTCTAGAGGGCATTATAAATTCAAAAAAATTACAAAAACTTGGAAACCTAGTTTTCTTTGTTGAAGAGATCATGTGTGCCAAAACTGAGGTGATTTGGAGGTGGTCGAAAAAATGCCCGCATTCCCGGAGGGACCATTTGGTCTAACTTAAGCCAGTTTTTTAAAAAATGTGAATTTTTCCACCACCTCCAAATCAACCAAATTTTCTTGTACATGGTCACCCACATGTGCAAAACATGTGTGTGCAAGAAAATTTTGAAAAAAATTATTTTACAATGCCCCCTTGAGGTATAGACCGATATTTTCAGCAGTCAGTCTAGAGGGCATTATAAATTCAAAAAAATTACAAAAACTTGGAAACCTAGTTTTCTTTGTTGAAGAGATCATGTGTGCCAAAACTGAGGTGATTTGGAGGTGGTCAAAAAAATGCCCGCATTCCCGGAGGGACCATTTGGTCTAACTTAAGCCTGTTTTTGAAAAAACGTGAGTTTTTCCACCACCTCCAAATCACCCAAATTTTCTTGTACATGGTCACCCACATGTGCAAAACATGTGTATGCAAGAAAATTTTGAAAAAAATTATTTTACAATGCCCCCTTGAGGCATAGACCGATGTTTTCAGCAGTGAGTCTAGAGGGCATTATAAATTCAAAAAAATACAAGGACTTGGAAACCTAGTTTGTTTGTTGAAGAGATCATGTGTGCCAAAACTGAGGTGATTTGGAGGTGGTCGAAAAAATGCCCGCATTCCCGGAGGGACCATTTGGTCTAACTTAAGCCAGTTTTTGAAAAAATGTGAATTTTTCCACCACCTTAAAATCACCCAAATTTTCTTGTACAAGGTCACCCACATTTGCAAAACATGCGTATGCAAGAAAATTTTGATAAAATTTATTTTACAAAACCCCCTTGAGGCATAGACCGATGTTTTCAGTAGTCAGTCTAGAGGGCATTATAAATTCAAAAAAATACAAAAACTTGGAAACCTAGTTTTGTTTGTTGAAGAGATCATGTGTGCCAAAACTGAGGTGATTTGGAGGTGGTCGAGAAAATGCCCGCATTCCCGGAGGGTCCATTTGGTCTAACTTAAGCCAGTTTTTGAAAAAATGTGAATTTTCCACCACCTCCAAATCACCCAAATTTTCTTGTACATGGTCACCCACATGTGCAAAACATGTGTATGCAAGAAAATTTTGAAAAAAATAATTTTACAATGCCCCCTTGAGGCATAGACCGATGTTTTCAGCAGTCAGTCTAGAGGGCATTATAAATTAAAAAAAATCAAAAAAATACAAAAACTTGGAAACCTAGATTTGTTTGCTGAAGAGATCATGTGTGCCAAAACTGAGGTGATTTGGAGGTGGTGGAGAAAATGCCCGCATTCCCGGAGGGACCATTTGGTCTAACTTAAGCCCGTTTTTGAAAAAACGTGAGGTTTTCCACCACCTCCAAATCACCCAAATTTTCTTGTACATGGTCACCCACATGTGCAAAACATGTGTATGCAAGAAAATTTTGAAAAAAATAATTTTACAATGCCCCCTTGAGGCATAGACCGATGTTTTCAACAGTCAGTCTAGAGGGCATTATAAATTCAAAAAAATTCAAAAAAATACAAAAACTTGGAAACCTAGTTTTGTTTGTTGAAGATATCATGTGTGCCAAAACTGAGGTGATTTGGAGGTGGTTGAAAAAATGCCCGCATTCCTGGAGGGACCATTTGGTGTAACTTAAGCCAGTTTTTGAAAAAAAACGTGAATTTTTTCACCACCTCCAATTCACCCAAATTTTCTTGTACATGGTCACCCACATGTGCAAAACATGTGTATGCAAGAAAATTTTGAAAAAAATTATTTTACAATGCCCCCTTGAGGCATAGACCGATGTTTTCAGCAGTCAGTCTAGAGGGCATTATAAATTCAAAAAAATTCAGAAAAATACAAAAACTTGGAAACCTAGTTTTGTTTGTTGAAGAGATCATGTGTGCGAAAACTGAGGTGATTTGGAGGTGGTCGAAAAAATGCCCGCATTCCCGGAGGGACCATTTGGTCTAACTTAAGCCAGTTTTTGAAAAAACGTGAATTTTTCCACCACCTCCAAAACACCCAAAATTTCTTGTACATGGTCACCCACATGTGCAAAACATGTGTATGCAAGAAAATTTTGAAAAAAATTATTTTACAATGCCCCCTTGAGGCATAGACCGATGTTTTCAGCAGTCAGTCTAGAGGGCATTATAAATTCAAAAAAATTCAGAAAAATACAAAAACTTGGAAACCTAGTTTTGTTTGTTGAAGAGATCATGTGTGCGAAAACTGAGGTGATTTGGAGGTGGTCGAAAAAATGCCCGCATTCCCGGAGGGACCATTTGGTCTAACTTAAGCCAGTTTTTGAAAAAACGTGAATTTTTCCACCACCTCCAAAACACCCAAATTTTCTTGTACATGGTCACCCACATGTGCAAAACATGTGTATGCAAGAAAATTTTGAAAAAAATTATTTTACAATGCCCCCTTGAGGCATAGACCGATGTTTTCAGCAGTCAGTCTAGAGGGCATTATAAATTCAAAAAAATTCAGAAAAATACAAAAACTTGGAAACCTAGTTTTGTTTGTTGAAGAGATCATGTGTGCGAAAACTGAGGTGATTTGGAGGTGGTCGAAAAAATGCCCGCATTCCCGGAGGGACCATTTGGTCTACTTAAGCCAGCTTTTGAAAAAAACGTGAATTTTTCCACCACCTCCAAATCACCCAAATTTTCTTGTACATGGTCACCCACATGTGCAAAACATATGTATGCAAGAAAATTTTGAAAAAAATTATTTTACAATGCCCCCTTGAGGCATAGACCAATGTTTTCAGCAGTTAGTCTAGAGGGCATTATAAATTCAAAAAAATTCAAAAAAATACAAAAACTTGGAAACCTAGTTTGTTTGTTAAAGAGATCATGTGTGCCAAAACTGAGGTGATTTGGAGGTGGTCGAAAAAATGCACATTTCTGATATTTTCACAGGTTACAAAATATATTATTGGACAGAATATAGACAGCATCACACAGCAACAACACATTCATCGAATACAATAGAAGATAGCTCTCCGAATACAATTCATCATATTAGTCTCCGAATTCAAAAGACCGAACAAAGTTAGAACATTACAAGTCTCGAGACCGCGAGTAGCGAGTTTGTCTTCACATTACAAGTCGATATCGATCATCTAAACTACCATCACATAGAAGAGAGTTGCGGTCATCACGATGAGCATCATCGCGATGAAACTGGTCTTCTTCCGGTTCCTCCAACGCTCCCTCCTCTCTCCCGCTAGATAGCGGGCGTATCTAGATTCCGCCTCCGCCCTAGTGGTGTACCCTTTGTAACTGTTACCGCTGAAACGGTGAACCTGTCTCCGACACTCCTCCCAGTCGTCGTAGGCTCCGGGAACCTTACCCTTGTACACGACATACGACGGCACCTCTATGCACAAGCCAAACAACATACAATACATAAGCAATACATAAGTATGCAACAAAAGGATCAGAAGAGAAAAGCATGACATTAATAGCACAATTCATGGTCCTAGTAATAAATAGCATCGATTACATCTAAGTTGAACGACTGTCCAAACCAAAGAGACATACAATTCATTAAAGTTTAATTACAACATGAGCCAATAAATGTTTCAGAACTACACATAGCATCACTATTTTCGACTCGACTCATGGGACCGGAGCGTGGATGAAGCCGCCGTCTGTCCTGATGGTCATGAAATCGCGGGCGTTGTCAGCCTGCATTTGTAGCGTTGTGTCTATCTCACTGCACAGAACACGGAATGTTAGAAAAAATAAAGAACGATCGATGGATGCATTTTTCACTGTTTTGGCTGATGTTGTTTTGGTGCTGTTTTGGTGCCATTTTGGATGGCTGCAGTGACTTTTTGGTGCCATTTTTGATCTCTTAATATGGTTGCAGTGAGAGAAAAATATGGCTGTTATTTTTTTGTTTTGTTTGAGAAACAGGACAAACCAAAGGGCCCACGTCTCCCCTCCAGATTTTTTGACGGCCAAAGGGCAGGACGTTTGAGTTTTCGAGGCAACTCCCCACGTCTCCCCTCCACTGGCAACTCCCCACAACTCCCCTCCACTGGCAACTCCCCACGATGCAGGGTGTTGGGTAACGTAGTAATTTCAAAAAAATTCCTACGCACACGCAAGATCATGGTGATGCATAGCAACGAGAGGGGAGAGTGTTGTCTACGTACCCTCGTAGACCGAAGTGGAAGCGTTGACGCAACGTAGAGGAAGTAGTCGTACGTCTTCCCGGTCCAACCGATCCAAGCACCGTTACTCCGGCACCTCCGAGTTCTTGACACACGTTCAGCTCGATGACGCTCCCCGAGCTCCGATCCAGCAAAGCTTTGGGGAGGAGTTCCGTCAGCACGACGGTGTGGTGACGATCTTGATGTGCAACTGTCGCAGGGCTTCGCCTAAGCACCGCTACAATATGACCGAGGTGTAATATCATGGAGGGGGGCACCGCACACGGCTAAGGAACGATCACGAAGATCAACTTGTGTGTCCATGGGGTGCCCCCTGCCCCCGTATATAAAGGAGCAAGGGAGGAGGGGGCGGCCAGCCTAGGAGGGGCGCGCCAAGGGGAGTCCTACTCCCACCGGGAGTAGGAATCCTTCTTTCCTAGTCCAACTAGGAGAAGGGGGGAAAGGAGGGAAGTGGAGAAGGAAGGGAGAGGGGGGGCCCCGCCCCAAACCCCTTGTCCAATTCGGACTGGGCTTGGGAGGGGCGCGCGCCACCTCCTGGCTCCTACCAACTAAAGCCCATTAAGGCCCAATACTCTTCCCCGTATTCCCGTAACTCCCCGGTACTCCCAAAAATACCCGAACCACTCAGAACCTTTCCGATGTCCGAATATAGTCGTCCAATATATCGATCTTTACTTCTCGACCATTTCGAGACTCCTCGTCATGTCCCCGGTCTCATCTGGGACTCCGAACTCCTTCGGTACATCAAAACTCATAATATAACTGTCATCGAAACCTTAAGCGTGCGGACCCTACAGTTCGAGAACAATGTAGACATGACCGAGATATGTCTCCGGTCAATAACCAATAGCGGAACCTGGATGCTCATATTGGCTCCTACATATTCTACGAAGATCTTTATCGGTAAGACCGCATAACAACATACGTTGTTCCCTTTGTCATCGGTATGTTACTTGCCCGAGATTCGATCGTCGGTATCCAATACCTAGTTCAATCTCGTTACCGGCAAGTCTCTTTACTCGTTCTGTAATACATCATATCGCAACTAACTCATTAGTTGCAATGCTTGTAAGACTTAAGTGATGTGCATTACCGAGAGGGCCCAAAGATACCTCTCCGACAATCGGAGTGACAAATCCTAATCTCGAAATACGCCAACCCAACATCTACCTTTGGAGACACCTGTAGAGCTCCTTTATAATCAACCAGTTACGTTGTGACGTTTGGTAGCACAAAAAGTGTTCCTCCGGTAAACGGGAGTTGCATAATCTCATAGTCATAGGAACATGTATAAGTCATGAAGAAAGCAATAGCAACATACTAAACGATCGGGTGCTAAGCTAATGGAATGGGTCATGTCAATCAGATCATTCAACTAATGATGTGATCCCGTTAATCAAACAACAACTCTTTGTCCATGGTTACGAAACATAACCATCTTTGATTAACGAGCTAGTCAAGTAGAGGCATACTAGTGACACTCTGTTTGTCAATGTATTCACACATGTATTATGTTTCCGGTTAATACAATTCTAGCATGAATAATAAACATTTATCATGAAATAAGGAAATAAATAATAACTTTATTATTGCCTCTAGGGCATATTTCCTTCACAAGGAACTCCCCTCCTATTCCATTGTCGCTCCATCTGCCTCCCTCTTCCTCCCTCCTCCCTCCATTGCCGCTCCATCTTCCTCCCTCTGCCTCCCTCTGCCTCCACCATCGCTGGCCAGGAGGGCAATGGCGGAGGAATCATGGAGCAACTCCCCTCCGTCTGCTAAGAGAATGGCGGAGGCATCGTGGAGCAACTCCCCTCCGTCTGCCAAGCATCACCAAGGTGAGGCGTCTGGCAAGGAGCCGCTGGTGGTCGACGACGACGTTCCGGTCCCCGGGCAGAAGTAGGACTACACCGTGCCGCTCATGGTTGATATCCACCTGAAGAAGGAGAAGCTGGATGTCGTATGCACCAGCAATCCAGACGAAGCCGACAAGAGGATCCGCGAGATCAGGAGGAGGCTCGGCGGCATGCTTTCTTGGTCGATCGGTGTTGATGTCGAGTATACGAGGGAAGACGAACCTCCGCAAATGGCTGCAGTTCTATAGTTATGCGTGGAGGATCTCGTCCTGTTATACCACATCACCGCGGCAACCAAATGGTCAAAACATCCATTTCTGAAGTTTCTGAAGTTCTGACGTTTCTGTCTAATTAGTAGTTTCTGAAGTTTCTGAAGTAGACGCAATAGTTCTCTAGTTCTGAAGTAGATGCAATACTAGTTCTGAAGTTTCTGTCTAATGAGCAGTTTCTATAGTTTCTGAAGTTTCTGAAGTAGATGCAATAGTTCTGAAGTTCTGAAGTAGATGCAATACTAGTTCTGAAGTTCTGAAGTTTCTGTCTAATTAGTAGTTTCTGAAGTTTCTCAAGTAGATGCAATAGTTCTGAAGTTTCTGAAGTTTCTCAAGTAGATGCAATAGTTCTGAAGTTCTGAAGTAGATGCAATACTAGTTCTGAAGTTCTGGAGTAGATGCAATACTAGTTCTGAATTTTATGTCTAATTAGTAGTTTCTGAAGTTTTTGAAGTAGATGAATTTGATGCAGGCCCAAGGAACTCCGCCCGCTCCTGCAAGAGAAGAAGTCGTACACCTTTGTTGGCTTCTCCATTGGAGGTGACAAGGAGAAGCTGAAATTGTCTGGTTTGGAGATTAACCCCGACAAGTACGTCGACATGCAGCGCAAATGGAGAGTTCCAAACAGTGGAAAGAAGTGGCATGCTTTGGCTAAGTTTGCAGCCAGCCTCATCCACCCATCGTACAAGGAAATGAAGCAGAAGATCATCAAGAAATTGGACCACAAACTATGGGGGGATAGCCCACTGCAAACAACCTCATCGAGTACGCAACAAAAGATGCGTACGTCACCTACGAGGCATGGAAGAAAATCGAAATCGTCAAAGAAGGTTTGAAGCAATGGCAAGAGGCGGAGGATCATTGGGATGACCCCTACTACAGGGGATATTGAGTTGTTTGTGGTATTATGTGTCTCAGTTTGCAGTTATGTGGTTGAACAAGTTTGCTTTTGAAATGCTGAACAAGTTTGCTTTTGTTATGTTGAACAAGTTTGCTTTTGTAATGATGAACAAGTTTGCTTTTGTTATGTAGTTATGTGATTGTTATGATGCTGGTGGAGAACACTTATGGTTGTGATGTGATGCAAAATCCTTCAAGTTTTGGTGATCATTTAGTTCAAGTTTTGGTCAGATCATACAGAATGTTGTCTAGAAGTTTTTGTGATCATTTAGTAGTTTATTTATACAGAAGCCTTTCACTATAACTGAAAAAGCTGAAGTTCTCAGCATGAAGAATCACACAACACAGCACCTACATTATGATGATACACTATCAACTGCAGACCTGAATGTATCCAATTCGGCCTTTCCCAAGAAGTGATGGTAACTGAAAGTATAACAACTAAAAACGCTGCTCTACTGTATCTGTCCAATAGTGCCATCATAACAGAACTTTGAAAAGTCCTATATTATATAGTAGCAAGCATCACAAGTTTCAGATGGTTTTCTAGCAAGTATTTTCCAGAAAAGTGGATTGGTGGCACAAAATTGCTACACTCAGTCGATCTACCTAGCATCATCAGCATGGATACCATTGAGACGTGAACAGAAACTGGGGTACCTGCGCTGTCCTTAGGTGGTTGAGGAGATGGATCCGGCCGATCCCGTTCGGGGGAGCGGGGGCGGCGGGGGTGGAGTCGCCGACGGCGTGCAGGCGCGGCGGACAGAGGGGGACGAGTGGGGGATCTGGCCATGGAGGGAGGAAGGCCACATTGCGAGGGGAATAGGTGGAGTGGGGGGAGGGTTCTAATGTCCTACTTCGGATGGGCCTAATTCGGATGGGCCTAATTCGGATGGGCCGTCTCGTTGTCTGCGCCTGAGGCATTCATGCATGGGAATGGCGGCGACGTGGGTTTGCATGCGCGGGTGGCGGACGTATCTATCGCTGTGGCTGACCGGTGGGGCGAACCCATGGCGGTTCCCGAGGTGAGTAATGGCGACGGGGGTGGTGGGGGGAGGGGGAGAGGTTATTAGGCCGACGCATCGGCTCTCCGCCACTTCCTCCACCACTCCCTCCCTCTCAGATCTCATCCAAAACAACCGCTACGACGCGACGCTCCCAGAGCTATGGTATGATGACGACGCGCGAGCAGCAGATGTGGGCTCTCGCCGCCGGCGACGAAGTGCTGATGGGGAGGCTTCAGGAACTCAACGGCTGGTTCCCGAGGGTGAAGGCCCTCAACGACGCGTCGGAAATGGTGAGAGACAAGCTCACGGGAGAAGAAATCCTCCGCTGCTTGCCCAACTACGAGCGCCAGCCGGTGATGGGGGTGCTCCTCTGGGCGATGCTAGAGGCGGAGTCTCTAGATCCAGAGCAGAGGGAGAAGTGGAAGGTGTTCCGCTCCCTCCGCTACCGCCTGATCCAGCCGCGGGCGCCGCCGCCGGCGCAGCCACAGGCGCCACCGCAGGCGGTGGTGATGGGGATTCCGTCTCCTGGATCCAGATGGCTCCCAATCGAAATGGAGGAGGACGAAGTGCTGGTTGTGACTCCAAGACGTAGGGCCAGGACGCCAGCGACTCCAACCACGCTTCCCCGCCGCTCCCCTCGCTTCCCGAGGCCTCGCCTCGCCTCCTTGCCCTCTACCGGCGCCAGTAGGACGCTCGCCGGCTGCTAGCCGTTTCTGGTGAATGACCTGTGTTGGCCTTTTGGTGGGTTGTTTTTCATGTTGGTTGTGGGTTCTGTTCCGTTCTATAATGTCTAGTACTTTGTTATGATTTCTACCCGTCAATTTGATATGTCGTTGGTTAACTGGAAATTGTTTTTCGACGTTGTATGGTTTTGTAGGCTATAATGATTACGCACACGTGTAGATGAAAGGCACGAAAAAACTGTTTCAACAAAGACAACATAAATGATTTTTTACAAGTTTTATAGATGGAAACTTCTTTAGATGCAATGCCATCTCACAAACAACTCAGAAACAACTTTATGATTGGTCATAAAACACATGCATTATTGTTCAAAGAACTGTCCCATGAATAAATTGTACCATAATTGCGAACATAGTGTGAAACTGAAAAAAAAATGTTTGTTTGCAACAAAATAATCCTGGTTTGAAGCTTAAACTGGTCTTGTAGTCCTAGGTGCTAGTAATTTATTACAAGTTTTAGAGTGGTTGGGCTTTTTTAGAATTGTTTTCGACTCTGAAAACAATTGAGCCTACTCCATATGATCTTCTGCACTGCCAAAATCCAGTGACCTCTGGCGTTGCGTCGTTGGAGATTGCGTCGGGCTTGGCGACGACCCATGTGCTTCAATATTTTTCTCTTTAACATCAATGTAACCATACAACTGAAGTTGTTCTTGGTCTTTCTCCGCCAACTCTCTAGCAAGACCCTCCATTTCTTGGATGCTCAGTTCCTGTAGAAAACCATAGGAATTGTATTAGGAAGAAATCAAAAAAGACGTAGCCATAAACTAGATGCATGTAACATTTAAAATTTAAACCTCTGGATCAATGTCATCCTCTGGAAAACAACCCGTAGTTCTATTGTACACAATGTACAGGTGACATGTCTTGCTGCCATTCAGATCAGAAAGCATTTTTTCTACATCATCTGGTCCTGCAATCAAGAACATTCCTTCTGGCAGCTTCCACGAGGACCCGGCTAAGAAGTAGTACAGTTCTACTCCCATTTTGCAACCAAAAGAATCTCTCATTTCACTCATAATGAGATCGTAGGTCACTTTGGCGGGTTCAAAAATTCTAACTTCTGCCGGG
Organism: Aegilops umbellulata; assembly: GCA_032464435.1. Lineage (NCBI taxonomy): Eukaryota > Viridiplantae > Streptophyta > Magnoliopsida > Poales > Poaceae > Aegilops > Aegilops umbellulata. Next base: position 663,724,661 of record CP136060.1, read on the forward strand.
TGTTCATCAAAGTATGCTCTCGGGACATGTGACATCTCATCATCCCTACTAACAAAAAATTCCATGACCAGCACCTAGTATCTCACATCAAGAGTTAATACATTCAATGAGTAAAGGGGCAAACATAATTTTGTATGTGCATAGCAAGATTGCGGCGTTGTTACCTGCTTTTGTGGAATGTATCCTTCATGTGGAGTGACTGGGGATTGTGCCATCTCAAACCTTCTCACCTTGTTATGTGGAATGTATCTTTCATGTGGTGTGACTGGGGACTCTGCCATCACAGGTTTCTTATTCCGCGTATGAAGCATCGACAGTGGGTTTACACACAAGTTTTGAAAGGTCATACCATATATTGGGTATGCATCGTTGCGAGGTACTTACAAGGGGAATATTGACGATATGTTGTTGGGGTGGACTGATGTGGCATTGAACGGGTGACTCTATCGCAATGTCTCGAGTGAATGGTGGCTGTGCCGTCTCATGATGCTTAGCCTACATAAAATCGCCGACATAAGGTTGCCACAAATTGAAGATGTTTATATCATAGAATACGTAGGTCCTTAATATATAGAATCGGTGCGAGATACTTACAGGGGGAGAATAATTGAAGACATGTTGTCGGGGTGGCAGTGAGATCGCACGGTCTTCTAACATATGTCCTTCCAAGCGGACCTTCTCCAGCATGGCCTTATAATCCATGTCCGACCGCTCCTGTAGCAGCTTACTGTGCATATCCGCACGTGCCTGCAACACATAGGCATCCATCCTGACTCGCTCTGTCTGTATAATACTGTCCACAAGCTTCCGGTCCTTCTGCAACGTTTGATGCATTTCCTTGTAGCCTAAGACAAACTTTTTTTCCATGTACTCACATTCCCTCTTATACTTTTCTTCAATCTCAAGACGCATCTTCGCCATCTTACTGGAAAACTCCTCACGCTCCTCCTTTATCATCCTGTCCACGTATCAACGTTCTTTTTTCAGTTTCTTATCTACCTCAGCGCGATCCTTTTGCACCTTCAAGTCGATCTCCCGACGCGCTTCATGTAAAGACTTGTCGTACTCCGCACGGTTGTTATGTGCCTCTGAGACCATGGTCCCTACAGCAACACATATACCCATAGTGTGAAAACTGTATCCACACCCTCATCCAACTAATTCGAAACAATACGACCGTGAAAAAATACTCATAATCAGTTCATACGATCAACTAGTACAAACTATCAATCAAAAAGCTCTTGCATGACATCCTGTACTCGAATCATACCAGAACTACTCAACTATCTCAAAAGCTGGATTTTCTAATCTCTTCGGAAATTACTTGTTGGTCGAATCAATGGAAAAAATAATCAGCACTGCAATCGAAGATGAGAGAAGCCGTGGAGGAGACCTTTTTAATCCGGCGTCGGCGTGGTCGCTTGAGAAGCGATGGCGCGATTCCCGCGATGGCTTTGTGCGGAGAAACAAGTTAGATGGGGGTGGTTACGATAGGGTAGATATGCGGTAGAATGGGAAGGTATATATCCATGATTGTAGGGTTAATTAGTTATTTTGAAGTAATGCGCTTCGATGCAAGTTTTTTTTAACGAGCGCGACCTTTTCAGGGCTTCCAAAACATGTGCACTGACCGCGGGTCGAACCACATATCACACAAGCCCGAGCCATCGCCGTGCCCGTGCCAACCCGCCGCCCACCATTCTAACTTATTGTTCTCTAAAAAAGGAAGAGCAATAAATTCAGTCCAAGAATTTCTAGAAATAATTGTCAACCCATTTTCGTTGGTAATTACGAGATATGTTTGGCGCAATTAGTGGCTAACTGGGTTCTTTTTTTAGGAATAGTGGCAACTTGGTTTGATACATGCCAAACGTTACGTTCAGATTAGTTGCAATATTTCGTTCATTTTTTACCAAATATATACAAAGTGTTAATTGGACAATGTGAACAATGTGGCACGAAGGTTGTCGGCCCAGCCAGTGGATGGAACCGATGGTACATGTACAGGCAAGTACGATCTCTGACACGCGCATTTCGGGTCCTTGTACATGTATATGTAAACCAACCCAACATCGATCCGGTTCAGTGGATGCATGCATGCTCTATGTGGCACGAAGTATGTCGGCCGAGCCAGTCGACGGACCAGATCGATGCTACAAGAGGGACTCCATTGTAGACCAACGCTCCATCAATGTCCGGTGTGTGTGCTACATCCACCGTAAGACAAACATAGTTCCGTCAACCCTAAAACCCTTAAACCCTAAACCCTGATAACCCTAAACACCCCTCTCCCACTAAACCGTAAAAACATTCAAATTTTTGCCCCACATGGAAACCATTATGCATGCATTCTCTATGGGGTCATGGGATGCCATGAAAGATTTTTGGGATTATACATGCAAGTACGATCTCTGACACACGCATTTCCGGCCTAGCATGTCAGCACCCCGAAAGCACTAGCTGGGTTCCTCACCTGTATGAAACCAACCAAACATCGATCTGGTCCAGTGGATGGATGCATGCTCTATGTGGCAAGAAGTTTGTCGGCCGAGCCCGTCAACGGACCGGATCGATGCTACCCGAGGGAATCCATTGTAGACCAACACTCCATCAATGTCCGGTGTGTGTGCTTCGTCCACCATAAGACAAACATAGTTCCGTCAACCCTAAAACCCTTAAACCCTAAACCCTGATAACCCTAACCCCCCCACTAAACCGTAAAAACATTCAAATTTTTACCCCACATGGAAACCATTATGCATGCATTCTCTATGGGGTCATGGGATGCGATGAAAAAAGTTTGGGATTATGCATGCAAGTACGATCTCTGACATGCGCATTTCAGGCCTAGCATGTCAACACCACGAAAGCACTAGCTGCTTTACTCACATGTATGAAACCAACCCAACATTGATCCGGTCCAGTGGATGGATGCATGCTCTATGTGGCACGAAGTTTGTCGGCCGAGCCATTCAACGGATCGGATCGATGCTGCCAAAGGGAATCCATTGTAGACCAATGCTCCACCAATGTCCGGTGTGTGTGCTATGTCCACCGTAAGACAAACATAGTTCCGTCAACCCTAAAACCCTTAAACCCTAAACCCTGATAACCCTAACCCCCCCCCCCACTAAACCGTAAAAACATTGAAAATTTTGCCCAACATGGAAACCATTATGCATTCATTCTCTATGTGGTCATGGGATGCCATTAAGAAAGTTTGGGATCATTAGTACATATACATGCAAGTACGTTCTCTGACAAGCGCATTTCCGGGCTTGCATGTAAACACTCAACCCTAAACCCTGATAACCCTAGCCCCTGATAACCCTAAACCCCTAAACCCCTAAACCCCTATACCCTAATAACCCTAAACCCCTAAACCCCTAAACCCTAAACCCCTAAACCCCACACCGAGTTCACAAGATTTTCTTATTTATTTATATCATTTATCCAAATCTCACATAACTCACGCGGCCCACCCCTCCCTAAATCCCGCGATTACAGCTCCGCATTCTAACCACCCGGGCCGTCCGCACCTCCCACGACCGCTGCAAGATCAGATCGGAGACGCCGGTCTCCCACGGAATACAGGAGTCGGCGGCCACCACTCGCTGCCCACCGCCAACGTGATCTGAGGGCTCGGACGTTAGTGTTCTTCTCGCCGCCTCCTCATCGCGTGAACGCACCGTTTTTCCTTTGCGCCGTCTACCGCGCTATACCGGCACTTATAGTTTCCGACGCACTAACCGCCGCCATCTACTCGCACTAGCAGAAAAGGGGGCTATGGTCCAGGCCGGGGCAGCCCATTAGTCCCGGTTCAGTCTAGAACCGGGACTAATGGGGGCTTTGGCACCGGTTCGTGAGCCCAGAGGGCCGGCCGGGCCACGTGGGCCCTTGGTCCCGGTTCGTCTGGACCTTTTGGTCCCGGTTTGTGGGACGAACCGGGACCAATGGACCTGGCTCCTGGCCCACCACCATTGGTCCCGGTTGGTGGCCTGAACCGGGACCAAAGGCTGCCCTTTAGTCCCGGTTCATGCCATGAACCGGGACTAAAAGGTCAGCCCTCGCTGCACCCACAGTTTAGTCCCGCCTCGCCAACCGAAGGGCGCCGACACCTGTTTATAAGCCCGTCCCTCTCTGCATTCTTGAGCTTCTCTCAAAGTGAAAATAGATGCACCTATAGAGGAAAATTGGACATAAATTCATAAATAGAAATTGATTATGAATTTATGTTTAATTTTCTCTATAAGTGCATCTATGTTCACTAACAGAGAAGTTTTTATTTTTTATGCACTAAGTAGTGATTCACACTAAGTAGTAGAAATGAAAAAATAAATAGCAAAAAAGAAAAAAATGCCTATATTATTTGTTATGACTAACTAAAATTACCAAATTGGGTATAATGGCACTAACAGAAAGTTTATAGTAAATTTATTCATAAACTAGTGATTCACACAAATTTTAAAAATTTGAAATTTAAACTATTCAAATTTTAAAACTAATGGCACTAACAGAAAGTTCATAATTTTTGTGACCTAAAATAAAAAAGAAATCACTAAAAAACTGTAAGTATTTAGTTCTAAGTAGAAATGAAAAAATAATGGCACTAGTAAAGTTAATCACAAACTTGAGATTCACACAAATTTCAAAGAATTCAAATTTTAACTATTCTAATTTGAAAAACTAATGGCAATAACAGAAAGTTTATAATTTTTGGTATCTCCGTGCAGAAAGATTGTACATAGTAAATATAATACACAAAGTGTTTTCACACAAATTTAGTAAACTGGTGATTCATAAACTATTGATTCACAAATTTTTTTAAAAATTCTAATTTAAACTATTCAAATTTTAAAGCTAATGGCACTAACAGAAAGTTTATAATTTTGTGACCTAAAAGAAAAAAAAATCACTAAAAGACTATAAGTATTTAGTTCTAAGTAGAAATGAAAAAATAAATAGCAAAAAAATGCCACCTACTGGGCCACCACGGCCTGAATACGACTAGAAACCCAACTATGGGCCAGGATTCAGGCCCGCAGCAGGCCCAATAGGCCCACAGGCATTGCAGTGACAGATTAGGCCCGAAAGCCTGCAGTTGAGAGGAGCTCGAGAGGGTGGGCGCAGCAGCGCTTATAAACCACTCGAGAGCCCTCTCAACTAGCGAGGTGGGACAAAACTTTTGGGCGCGGGGCAGTAGAAGGCCTTTGGTCCCGGTTCGTAGGACGAACCGGGACCAAAGGGCGGCATTGGTCCCGGTTCGTGGCCCAAACCGGGACCAATGCCCCCCTTTAGTCCCGCTTGGTGCCACCAACTGGGACCAAAGGCCGCCGCTTCCCGCCCTTTGGGCTTGGTCCCGGTTGGTGGCACCAACCGGGACTAAAGGGGGGCATTGGACCCGGTTTGTGCCACGAACCGGGACCAAACCGTTGTCTATATAAGCAAGACTCGTGAAATTTTGGTTCAGTTCGTTCTTCCCCGCCCTCCCGACGCTGCCAGGCTGCCCGCGCGCCGCCCCGTCGTCGCCGTCGCCGCCCCGCGCCGCCCCGTCGTCGCCGTCGTCGCCCCGCACCGGCCCGTCGTCGCCCTGCGCCGCCCCGATCGACGCTGTCGCCACCCCGCGCCCCGCGACGCCGCCCCGCCCATGCCCGTCGCCGAGCCGCCCCGCCCCGTCCCGCGCCGCACCTCGCCGTCGCCGTCGCCGTCGCCGACACCGTCGCCGTGAGCAATTTAGATGTGTTAGATGTGTAGTAATTTAGATGTGCAGTTCATAGATTTTTTTGTTAGATGTGTAGTTCATAGATTTTTATGTTAGATTTTTTTTCATATTGTGTAATTAATTTTTTCATATTGTGTTAGATTTATTTATGATTTTTTCTGTTGTAATTTATATTTATTAATGATTTTTTGTGTTAGTATTTTCTTTGTCAATTTATTGTGTATGTATAGGAAAATTCTGAATGATATATGTCATTTATGAATATGTTCACATTTAGAATAGAGGAAAAAAGAAAAAAATAAGAAGAGAAAGTTTTTAATATAATTAGTTAGAAAAATAATAGAACTATAGTTAAACTAGTTCATATTTAGTAACTAGCTAGTTGATTTAATAAAACTGGTTTATTTTACTATAGAAGTAGTTTATTTTTAGCAAGAAAATTAATAGAACTAGTTTATTTTTTTAGTTAAAGCAATTATTCCCGAATCGACATGGACGATGCCTATCCCGCATCCTCGTCGTCGAGTCGGGGGCGGACGACACCTGCTTGACTAGATGGGCCATGTCCGGGACTGGGCTCCGCCGGGGTGGTACTGGGAGGCGCTACCTTCCGGGGGGCGTAGCTTGGTGAGGAGCCAGCCCGTCGTTGACCCGATCCTTGTTTGGTGGCGGTCGCGTGGGCAGTGACGGTGCAGAGACTTCCGGACACCGCGGAGGTGGTACGTCACCGTGTCAGCGAGGAGGACCAGCACGTCCGTCGGTACATGGTTGCGTTGGAGGGCAGGTTCGAGAATACCTGGCAGGTTCTTCAGGGATCTCACTGGATCTATGATCCTGTGATGGTTCCTTCCCTTTGGGTGTCCACCGCCCGCGCCGATACCCGTCGGGCGCTACTGTTCTAGCTGTACTGGCGATATGTATGATATATAGTATTCGACATGTATTAGTGATAATATTCGATGTACGGACAAATGGTGATGATGTAGTTTTTCTTATAATTGAAGGCATCCTAATTTGAATACTACTTAATTTTGCGATTTGATTTTTCTTATTGAATGCTCAAATTGGAGAGCACTATGCAAGGCATATGCATATGATTAGTTGAATAATAATGATCTAATTTAGTCTTTGAATTATGAACGTATAGGAAATGTCATCATCGGACGACGAAAGTCTCCCGGGGGAGTGCGACTGGTGCCACGACGATCGAGGTGAGTGCGACAGGCCTCACCTGGACGATGGTCGGCGCTTCAGCATTAAGCTCGAGGAGACCTTCGAAGTTGAAACGGTACGCAACGACGACAAGTGTTTTTTTTCATAATTAAGCATGACTTCAACTATTTCAACGTGTAATTTTCATCTTTTACAATTCGAGTATAGTTGATCCCATGCCATGCAAGACGCTATGTCTTGGAGAGGATGGATTTTGAAGACCATGAAAATTTTGAAACAAAGAAAATTCACCTAAGGACCCATCATGATGTGGATTTTGAAGTAAAGTTGTATAATGCTGAGAGCGTAACCCATTTTGGTTGCAAAATTTGGGAAGCATTTTGCAAATGTATGGTTTTGACGAGGGTATGCTTGTCACCATGGATCTTGGTGATCCTGAAATCGAGCAAGACAATATGGACATTTGGGTCCTTGTTGATACGCCTCCAGTTCTACCGCTATGTGAGTTTCTCAAACATAGTTAATTATTAATAGAACTTATTGTCGGGGCGGACGGGCTGTCACCCGCGGGCACCTATGGGGCCGGAGCCCCTTTCGTTGTCCGGAGGGGGGCGGAGGGAGCGCGGAGAGCAGATCGAAGCGAGCACACGGGCGGTTTACCCAGGTTCGGGCCGCGATGGACGCGTAAAACCCTACTCCTGCTTAGTTGTATTGAACTGGGGAGCTCGGGAGCTTGGGGAGCTAGCTGCCCCGAGCGTATGGCTGTCTGGGTCCCGATTCTCCGAACCCCGGAACCCCCTCTACGTCGCACACGGGCCTCCTTTTATAGCGCAAAGGGGTCACCGACAGGTGTCAACGTAGGAGAAAGGGGTAAAAGTGTAAAAGGGGTGGTAGCTGTAATAGTGCGGGAACGGTGGCGCTACAGTGCGGCACAGTGTTGTCATACCTACTTCTGACGGTAGGGGACAAGGGCATTAAATGCCCGTCACGGTCGCTCGGACAGCACCGAGGCGGACCGTTAGGTGCGCCACCGCTCGCCACGATGGCGGCTGCATGCCGCCGAATGCCCCAGGCTGCGCGGTGCCTCGCCACGTGCCCTCGGGGGGAAGCCCCGGAGCGACGCGTGGCGGGCGAGCTGGAGCGCAGTCTTGAGGTGGCGATCTTGCCGCGGCAAGTGGCTTGCCGCGGGGGTCGTCTTCCTGTGCCTGATAGCGTGCCAGCTATCAGGCCTTGCCGGGGCGCTTGGCGCGCCACGGCGGGCTTCTCTTGTGATGCCTGGGTTCGGCCTTCCCGACAAGCTCCTCTTGTCGGGGGCTCGATCTTCTGTCTCGTTATACTTTGTTCTTGGATGGCCTTTCATGGGCACAGTCGTCCCGGCAAGCTCCTCTTGCCGGGGTCTTGTCTTCTCGGCCCGGCAAGCTCCTCTTGCCGGGGGCCTTGTCTTCTTGACCCGGCAAGCTCCTCTTGCCGGGGGCCTTGTCTTGAATGCTTGGTCTTCTCTTGGCGCTTCCGGGGCGGGCCTTGCCGCAGGGTGCTACAACTGCCCGTGCACAAGTCTGGGGTACTAAGGTACCCCTACTTTAGTACACCGACAGGAGCCCCCGGGCCTGGGCCACACACGGTGCCGAGCGTCGTTGGGCCAGGCCCTAACAGTGCACGGGCACGCGTGGCCTTGGTCGCGCTGCTCCTTAACTCCGCATCCGCCGCGCCTTCCCCAGGCGGCGCGCGCCTACCGCGGCGTCGTGGGGGCGAAAAACGCCCGTTCCCTCTTTAAGTGGAGGGAGGAGCGGAGGCGCGGCTCAATAAATGAACGGTGGTGGGCCGCGGTTTTCGAGGCGCCCGTTCCCCATAGTCACGGGACGGGGAGAGGTCGTCCCGCCCGTCGCCTCGGTTCTGTGCGCCCACCACGCGGTCCTCATGCACTCGGAGTCGCGGCGGCGGAGGCGGGGAGTCGGGCCGGCGCGGGCCGATGCAGTGGGTCGGCCCCAGTCGCCTACCCTTCTTCCGCTTCTATTGGAGGAGCGGGGCGGCCGCGGTCCCACTCCGCTCCTTTATAAGGAGCGAGAGGGGGCGACGGAAATACGCACTCCATCTCCTTCCTTCTTCTGTTTCTGGTTTCCTTCCCCCACCTGCGATGGAGGGGGGGAACCCTAGTCCTTCTTCGATTGCCGCGAGGGTGTCTGCTCGGCAACGCGCCCCTCCTCCCCTTGCGCCCGCGGCGGCGGAGCCGATCGTCGGGGGAAGAGGGAGAGGGCGAGGTCGCGGACGAGGTCGTGGACGGGGCCGAGGCGCTCGGGGCGGACGGATCGGTGCGCCGCCCTCGCCCCCGCCAGCGGCTCCGTTCATTCCTGCGGTCCATCTCGGGGACGACCCCTGTGAGTTCATTATCAGGCTGCGCCGGGCGCCTCGTCGCCACCTCCGGCCCCCCGCTCCATTCGCGAACGTGTTGGAGGTGGAGCAGCCCGAGACGCTAAACCTGCGCATGAGGGGCTGCGGGATCAGCGGGACGCGAGTCCACGTCGAGTCCCGAGCCCCCGGCGTGGTGTGTCTGGGCCGCGGGTGGAAGACGTTCGCCCGGATACACAGCTTGACGGAGGGGTTCACCCTCCACTTCAAGCTAGTGGGGGAGGACCTCCTCTCCGTCAAGGCCTTCTGGGGCTTCGGTATCCGGGCCCGGTGCTGCGAAGATAGCTCCTCCGACAGCGAAGGCTCCTCCTCGAGCGAGAGTGACGAGGAGGGGAGCGACAGCGACGACGAGGGGAGCAGCCGCCGGGATGACGGGTACGACTAGGCGTCGGCTGCGGCTCCGGGTGGCGCCGGCGGCCCCATCGACCGCGCCGGGCTCCGTGAACTCCCCGGGGTCGTCTCCTTGGGCGACTGGCGTAGGGGGGGCTGCTGAGGAGGACAGAGGGCGGACGTCGAAGGCCGCGAAGTCGGAGTACGGGCCGACTTCGACAGCTGGCTGACGCTCCGGCGCCTCGTGTTCCAGACGCGCCCCAGACGCCGTCATCGCCCTTGCTCTCGGTGACGACCACTGGGGTCTTCTCTTTGGCCCGGCAAGCTCCTCTTGCCGGGGGGGGGGGGCTTGACCTCCTCGGGCGGCCGGAGTGGCGAGGCTGCGGAAGAGGAAGAGGCTGGCGGCATGGCCGCTGCCTCATCTTCCAGCTCTGCCTCCGGCGCCTCCGTCTTCTTCAGCCTCCGGAGACCCCCGGGCGGAGCCCCCGGATCCTCTCTTGGTGCCTTCTGCCACCCGTAGCTCATCTAGGCGCCCCTTTCGCCCTCTTCGCCTACTTGCCCTACCTCCTGAGGAGAGAGACAAGAAAGGGATTACGGGCACCTTATCTCTTTTCAGCTTGTAAGCCTTCGGGCCTTGGTTGCGTTTAAGCCTTGTAATCCCTCCTTTCATGTTTTTCATTCTCTCTGAACTGTACCTGAGTGGAATGTTTTTAATGAAAAGGGGATGTTTGCCGGATCATTCGTCTCGCGGGTGGAAACCGCGGTAAGGAACGAATCCTTTACATCGTTAAGATAGACAGTTCTCGCCCGGCAACAGGCCCAGCCGCTCCCCCGCACTGCTCGACCTTTCTCACGCCCTTGGCGGAGGCGAGGAGCAGGCGGGTTCCGGCCCCTCGCTTCCCTCCCTCTTGCTGCCGCGGCTGCTATCTAAACGGGCCCCAGGAACGCGCTCTGGGGCTTGCCGCTAAGAGAGCACGGTAGCTTTCCAGGAGGAAAGGAGGCTTTCAAATCCCACAGTCCATAAGAGAATGCATGATGAGGGATGCAAAAACTTATCTGAGGTTGCAGCCCCCGGCGACTCTGGCTCGCCGGGGCGTAGGTGTTGGCTCGTCCTTCTCCTCTTCCTTGTCCTTGAGCGGCCCGGCAAGGACATTCAATTCCTGTGAGCCAAAGGGAAAGGACGGGAAAAGACGCGGACTCGACCTCTAAGTTAGGGGTTAGCGACAGTCAGGAACTGACAACCCTAACCAAGGACGAGACTCTGACTCAGCATGCATGCTAAAATCTAGGGCGCCAGCGCTTCTCTTTTTTCGGCCAGGGGCTTCGCCTGGCTTTGTACGAGGGCTTAAATGCAACATCGGCAAGGCCTGCACAAACCGGTGGTTGCCGAAGCGGGTCACGGCAACCGCGCCTTATGGGCGAGACTTGCGAAGATGCTCTATGCTCCCAGGAGTTGCTCACTGGTAGGCCCTCTTCGGTCTTGAGGCGGACAGCGCCGGGCCTCGCGACTCGTCTCACCCGATAAGGGCCTTCCTGCTTCGGCGTCGACTTGTTATAATTCTTGGCCGACTGAACGTGCCAGAGAACAAGGTCGCCTAACAGGGCAACTTTATCTGGTGCCAGGGGCTTCGCCTGGCTTTGTACAAGGGGTTACATGCAGCAGCGGCAAGGCCTGTACAAACCGGTGGTTGCCGGAGCGGATCACGGCAACCGCGCCTAGTGGGCGGAACTTGCGAAGATGCTCTATGTTCCCAGGAGTTGCTCACTGGTAGGCCCTCTTCGGTCTTGAGGCGGACAGCGCCGGGCCTCGCGACTCGTTCCACCCAACAAGGGCCTTCCTGCTTCGGCGTCAACTTGTTATAATTCTTGGCCGACTGAACGCGCCAGAGAACAAGGTCGCCTAACAGGGCAACTTGATCTGGTGCCAGGGGCTTCGCCTGGCTTTGTACAAGGGGTTACATGCAACAGCGGCAAGGCCTGTACAAACCGATGGTTGCCGGAACGGGTCACGGCAACCGCGCCTTATGGGTGAAACTTGCGAAGATGCTCTATGTTCCAGGAGTTGCTCACTGGTACGCCTTCTTCGGTCTCGAGGCGGACAGCGCCGGGCCCCGTGACTTGTCTCACCCGATAAGGTCCTTCCCACTTCGGCGTCAACTTGTTGGAATTCTTGGCCGCCTGAGTTCGCCGAAGAACAAGGTCGCCCTCCTCGAGACTCCTGGCCTTGACCTTGCGGCTATGGTAGCGACGCAAGGCTTGCTGGTATCGAGCAGCTCGTACCGCAGCCTGGAGACGTCCTTCCTCAAGGAGCAGCGCGTCATCTTGGCGCAGCCGCTCTTGCTCTAGCTCGTCATAAGCGAGCACCCGAGGAGATCCGTACACGAGTTCCGTGGGGATAACCGCTTCCGCTCCATAGACTAGAGCAAAAGGTGTCTGTCCGGTGGCTCGGCTTGGTGTCGTCCTGATTGACCAAAGAGCCGCCGGGAGCTCCTCAATCCAATTTCTCCCGCACTTGTGCAGCCTGTCGAAGGTCCTGGTCTTGAGTCCGCGCAGCACTTCAGCGTTGGCCCTTTCCGCTTGACCGTTGCTCCTGGGGTGAGCAACTGAAGCGAAACAGACCTTGGCGCCGAGATCCTGGGCGTATTGCATGAAGGCGCGACTTGTAAATTGCGTCCCATTGTCGGTGATGACTCTGTTGGGGACTCCGAAACGGCAGACGATCGACCGGAAGAACTTGACTGCTGACTGCGCGGTCACCTTCCTCACTGGCTCCACTTCCGGCCACTTCGTGAACTTGTCGATTGCAACGTACAAGTACTCGAAGCCCCCGATAGCCCGGGGAAAAGGGCCGAGGATATCGAGCCCCCAGACCGAGAAGGGCCAGGACAAAGGGATTGTTTGGAGAGCTTGAGCTGGCTGGTGAATCTGTTTTGCATGGAACTGGCACGCTTCACACTTGGTTACTAGTGCAGTTGCATCTTGGAGGGCTTCTTGCCAAAAGAATCCTTGCCGGAAGGCTTTCCCGACAAGTGCTCTTGCGCCGATGTGATGGCCGCATATGCCTCCGTGTATCTCTGCCAACAGCTTCTGTCCGTCTTCCCTGGAGATGCACTTCAATCTGACACCGTTGAGTCTCCTTCTGTACAGCTCGTTGTCCACAAACTGGTACATACTTGACTGCCTGGTGATCTTCTCCACCTCTTCTGGGTCGTCGGGAAGTTCTCCAGTTTGCAGAAAACGGACGATCTGCCGTGCCCATGCCGGAGCCCGGGGCTCGACGGCAAGGGCTAAAGGCATGAAGGCCGCTGCGGGGACCCCGGCTTCTACGGCAAGAACCTCTGGTTCAGCCGGAGCCGGTGATCCCCCGGCAAGCTTGCCGAGGCAAAGCTTGTCGGGAACCTCTGCTTCCACTGGACGGACCCTCGGACCCGCAGGAGCGGACTGTTCCTCAGCGTTCGGATCGCTGATCCGCTCGCCGGAGCAAGGCTCATCGGGGACACCTGCTTCGACTGGACGGGTCCTCGGATCCGCAGGAGCGGGCTGTCCCTCGGAGTTCAGGCTGCTGATCGGCTCGCTGGAGCGAGGCTTACCGGGGACACCGGCTTCGACTGGACGGATCCTGGGATCCGCAGGAGCGGGCTGTCCCCCGGCGTTCTGGTTGTTGACCTTGGGGACCTTGGCGGCGGTCTCAGGGAGGTCCGCCTGCGAGTAGTCGCCGGAGACCAACTTCCTTTTCTTGGACTGCCCAACTGATGGTGTAACGGATGGTTGAGTCAGCTTGAGCAAGAAGGTCCCTGGTTCCACAGGTAACTTCAGCGAAGCACATTTCGAAAGGCCGTCTGCTATCTCATTCTGAGCTCTCGCGACGTGCTCCATTTGCAGCCCTTCAAAGTGTTCTTCCAGCTTCCTCACTTCATCGACGTAAGCTTCCATCAGAGGGCTCTGGTAGCTCTTGTTGACTTGCCGGACCACCAGTTGAGAATCTCCCCGCACGATCAGCTTTCTGATCCCAAGTTCGGCCGCAATCCTGAGGCCGGCGAGCAAGCCTTCATACTCAGCAGTATTGTTGGTAGCTTGCTCTCTTGGGAAGTGCATCTGGATAACGTACTTGAGGTGCTCTCCGGTGGGCGCGATGAATACCACGCCAGCACCGGCGCCTTGCAGCGAAAAGGCACCATCGAAGTACATTACCCACTCGCTTGTTGCTCCTTGTACGGGCGCGCTTGTTTCTTGGCCTTCTCCATCTGGCGTTGGGGTCCACTCAGCTATGAATTCTGCCAAAGCTCGGCTCTGTATGGTTGAAGTACTTTCAAACTTGAGCCCAAAGCTCGACAGCTCCAGTGCCCACTCGACGATCCTGCCCGTTGCCTCTGGATTGTGCAATATCCTCTTCAGCGGAAAGCGAGTGACTACTGTTATCTCATGCGCTTGGAAGTAATGGCGCAGCTTTCTTGAGGCCATGAGGAGGCCGAAGAGCAATTTCTGCACCCCGGAGTATCTTGATCTAGCCCCCTGCAAGAGGGAACTTACAAAATACACCGGGCGCTGCACCATCTTCTTCCGCGCTCCATCCTGTTCCTGCGCAGGGTGGCTCTTGTCGGGGCCAGAGCTTGGTGGAGCAGCCCCCCGCTCGTCGCTGGACTCGCTTGTAGGTGGTATAGGCTCCTCGTCGGCCTCCCTCTCCGCCACTAACGCAGCACTAACCACCTGGTTGGTTGCCGCTAGGTATAGCAACAACTTCTCCTGTGGTCTAGGTGCGACAAGTATTGGAGTGGAGGATAGGTACCTTTTCAAATCTTGCAGCGCTGCCTCCGCTTCTGGAGTCCACTGCATGGGACCTGCCTTCTTCAAGATTTTAAAGAAAGGCAGGGCGCGTTCTGCAGACCTTGAAATGAACCGACTGAGGGCGGCCACACAACCTGCGAGCTTTCTGACGTCCTTGACGCGCTTTGGGGCTTCGACCTGCTCGATGGCTTTGATCTTGTCGGGATTAGCTTCAATCCCCCTCTGTGACACAAAGAACCCGAGAAGCTTGCCGGAGGGGACTCCGAAAACGCACTTCTCGGGGTTCAGCTTGAGCTGTATCTTGCGCAAGTTCTGAAATGTCTCTTCCAGATCTTGGACCAGGGTTTCCTTGCTCCTGCTCTTCACCACGATGTCATCCATATAGGCCTCCACGTTCCTATGGATCTGCGGCTCGAAGGCAGAGTGCACTACCCTTGCAAATGTTGATCCCGCATTCTTCAGTCCAAACGGCATGCGTATGAAGCAATAGGTGCCGCACGGAGTGATAAATGCGGTCTTCTCTTCATCTTCCTTGGCCATAAAGACTTGGTGGTATCCTGAATATGCATCAAGAAAAGAGAGTAGCTCACATCCGGCAGTGGAGTCAACAATCTGGTCTATGCGCGGCAAGGGAAATGGATCTTTGGGACATGCTTTATTCACGTCGGTGAAGTCTATGCACAGTCTCCACTTCCCATTGGCTTTGCGCACGACGACCGGATTGGCCAGCCACGTTGGATGGATCACACCTCTCACTAGGCCTGCTGCCTCTAGCTTCTTGATCTCTTCGCTGATGAATTCCTGGCGCTCCACGGCTTGCTTTCTTACTTTCTGCTTGACGGGTCGCGCGTGAGGACAGACAGCGAGCTTGTGCTCAATCACCCTCCTGGGAACACCGGGGATGTCGGACGGTTGCCATGCAAACACGTCGTCATTCGCCCGCAGGAAGGCGACGAGCGCGCTTTCCTATTTGCTGTCAAGCGTGGCACTGATGGTGAAGGTACCGCCAGTGCCGTCCTCCTTGGCGGACACCTTCTTGGTTGCCGGTGGAGCGGTCATTCCCTTCCTGTACTTGCCGGCGGAGCTCGATGGAACGTCCTCGACGGCGGCGCAGCACTCCGAAGAGGTGCGGTTGCCGGAGTGGGCCCCAGAGCACTTACCGGGCTTGGTCTTTGTCTTCTTCACCCCGGGGGCTTCAGCGGCAAGCGTGTCCTTCTCTGCCGCGGCTGCTACGTCCCGGTAGATCTTGTCGGCGCAGATAAGCGCGTCCTTTTTGTCGCCATGGACAGTGATGACGCTTATCGGCCCCGGCATCTTGAGTACGTTGTAGGCGTGGTGGGAAGCCGCCATGAACTTGGCGAGAGCGGGACGGCCGAGGATCCCATTGTATGGTAACGGGATATCGGCGACGTCGAACGTGATACGCTCAGTCCTGAAGTTAAGCTCGCCGCCAAAGGTCACCGGCAGAGTAATCTTCCCCTTGGGCTTGCTCCTCCCCGGGTTGATTCCTTGGAAGGATCCGGTCTCTTCGAGCTCGCCGTCTGGGATCTGGAGTTTCTTGATCACAGCGGAGGAGATCAAGTTCAGCCCGGCCCCGCCGTCTACCAACATTTTGGTGACCTTGAGGTTGCGGATGGTGGGTGAGACCAGCATCGGCAAGCACCCGACCGCGGTTGTGCGGTCGGGGTGATCCTCAAGATCGAAAATGATGGGCGTGCTGGACCATTTGAGGAGCCTGCGCGACTCCACGGGCGGCTCTGCTGCGTTCACCTCTCGCGCCCACCGCTTGAGCTGGCGGTGGGAGGTGTGCAGAGAGGCGCCGCCGTCAACGCATAGGACCTCCGTGGCCTTCTGGAACTCCTGCTCGCTGTTATCTTCGTCTTCCACGTCTTCGTCGTCGTCCTCTTCATCCTCGTCGCGGCCCCGGGGAGGCCGATCGCCTTGCCGCTGCTTGGCCTTGCCGCGGCGTCCTCCCCGGCCGACGGGCGGCCGCTTCTTGCTTGGTTCGCCTCCCCCGCCCTGGGCCTTCCCCTTGTCGCGCCTCTCGTATTCGGCCTTCTGCTGCACGACGAGGTACTTGACGCTTTTGCAGTTGGAGAGATCGTGGCCCTTGGTGCGGTGGATCTTGCAATATTGCTTGTCGGAGCCGTCCTGCTTGTCGGCTGCCGCCACGGGGGCAGGCTCCTTGCCGGAGCCGCCAGCCTGCGTTTGCTTGGCGGGAGCCTCCTTGCCGGACCCCTCGACGGCAAGCACCTCTTTCCTATTCTTCCTCCTATTATTCCGCCGCTGGCTCCTCTTCGCCGGGGCGGTGTCGTCGCTATCGCTTTCCCCTGCGCCAGCATCCTCCCCGGGGAGTTTCCTCCCCTCCTCCGCGCGCGCGCACTTGTCAGCCAAGGCATATAGCTCGCTGACGTCCCGGATCTTGGTCATGGCCATCTCTTCACGCATGCGGCGGTTACGCACGTTCTGGTGGAACGCGCTGATAACCGCGGCAGGGTGAACGTCAGGGATGTTGCGATGCACGCGGCTGAAACGCTGGATGTATTTGCGCAGGGGTTCTCCTTCCTTCTGGGCTAGGATGTGGAGGTCGCTATCCTGGCCATGAGGTTTGTGGCCGCCTGTGAAGGCGCCAACAAACTGATGGCAAAGATCCGCCCAGGAAGAAATGGAGCCCTCCGGCAAGTGCATAAGCCACGAACGAACGTTCGGCTTAAGCACGAGCGGGAAGTAGTTCGCCAGTATCCTCTCGTCGCGCCCCCCGGCAGCTTGTACAGCGATTGTGTAGATGCTGAGAAACTCCGAGGGGTGCGTCCTGCCGTCGTACTTCTCCGGTACGTCGGGCTTGAAGTTCTTCGTACTGGGCCACCGGACGCGTCGCAGCTCGCGGGTGAACGCAGGGCAACCTGCCGCGTATGGTAAGTCACCTGGTTCACCGGGCGCGTACGCGTCGACAGCGTCCCCAGCCCGCTGGTCTGATTGTCGCCGAGTTTCTCGGCGGCGCTCAATCCTTGTTCGAGCGTCTTCTTGCTGTCGCTCGTCGAGGACTTGGCGCTGGTCCCGGCGAGTCCGCGGGTCCGACGACGCTGTGGAGCCGTCGTCGGCGTTGTTCCAGCGGGGCGGCGTCTTCTGCTTCTGCGCCGGGGAGTGCATGGTGGTCGCACCTCCGGCGGTCTTGTCGCCGTCGGCCTTCGTCTTCTTGACCTGCCGGGGCCGCGAGGTCGCCGGCTGCTGCGGCGTGTCGTTGTTGGCGAAGGCGATCAGGCTCTGGATGGTGGCCCTCCAGCTTTCGGCCTTGCCAGCCGCTGGAGGGTAGTCGAGGAGCAGTTGCGCTCTCGCGAGCGCTTCTGCCGGAGTGGAGGGGAGCGGGGGCGAGTGGCGCGAGGAGCGGGATGCGCTCGGACTCCTAACAATGTTAGAAGGAGCGGGGTCCCTCCCCGGCGCCTTCGCCTTGCCCGTGTCCGGACGGGGGCCCGTGGCGTCCCGCGAACCTCCTGTTTGCCCTTGTTCCAGCAAGCGGATGCCACCTCCCGTGGCATGGCGCTGCTGGGTCGTCGTTTGAAGGGACGGATGCGGCGCGTCCTCGGAGGCCGAGGCTCGGTCGTCCGCCCTGTTCTTGGATTTGGTGGCACCGCGAGTGTTCTCGCCGGTGGCCACCCCTCCGACGGCGTCTTCCCCGCCCACCGTTGGCTCCGGTAGCGGTGGGAGTGACGCGGACGGGCCCGCGGCCTCCGAAGCCTTCTTCTTCGGGGCCATGGTGTTGATGAAGCTAGCGAGTTCGGAGAAGCTGACGAAGAGCGCGCTCGCGTGAACGCAGGATCTGATCCGCACAACCTCGACGCAGCCCCCTACCTGGCGCGCCAAAGATGTCGGGGCGGACGGGCTGTCCCCCGCGGGCACCTATGGGGCCGGAGCCCCTTTCGTTGTCCGGAGGGGGGCGGAGGGAGCGCGGAGAGCAGATCGAAGCGAGCACACGGGCGGTTTACCCAGGTTCGGGCCGCGATGGACGCGTAAAACCCTACTCCTGCTTAGTTGTATTGAACTGGGGAGCTCGGGAGCTTGGGGAGCTAGCTGCCCCGAGCGTATGGCTGTCTGGGTCCCGATTCTCCGAACCCCGGAACCCCCTCTACGTCGCACACGGGCCTCCTTTTATAGCGCAAAGGGGTCACCGACAGGTGTCAACGTAGGAGAAAGGGGTAAAAGTGTAAAAGGGGTGGTAGCTGTAATAGTGCGGGAACGGTGGCGCTACAGTGCGGCACAGTGTTGTCATACCTACTTCTGACGGTAGGGGACAAGGGCATTAAATGCCCGTCACGGTCGCTCGGACAGCACCGAGGCGGACCGTTAGGTGCGCCACCGCTCGCCACGATGGCGGCTGCATGCCGCCGCATGCCCCAGGCTGCGCGGTGCCTCGCCACGTGCCCTCGGGGGGAAGCCCCGGAGCGACGCGTGGCGGGCGAGCTGGAGCGCAGTCTTGAGGTGGCGATCTTGCCGCGGCAAGTGGCTTGCCGCGGGGGTCGTCTTCCTGTGCCTGATAGCGTGCCAGCTATCAGGCCTTGCCGGGGCGCTTGGCGCGCCACGGCGGGCTTCTCTTGTGATGCCTGGGTTCGGCCTTCCCGACAAGCTCCTCTTGTCGGGGGCTCGATCTTCTGTCTCGTTATACTTTGTTCTTGGATGGCCTTTCATGGGCACAGTCGTCCCGGCAAGCTCCTCTTGCCGGGGTCTTGTCTTCTCGGCCCGGCAAGCTCCTCTTGCCGGGGGCCTTGTCTTCTTGACCCGGCAAGCTCCTCTTGCCGGGGGCCTTGTCTTGAATGCTTGGTCTTCTCTTGGCGCTTCCGGGGCGGGCCTTGCCGCAGGGTGCTACAACTGCCCGTGCACAAGTCTGGGGTACTAAGGTACCCCTACTTTAGTACACCGACACTTATATTGTTCATTTCAAAATAGTTGGCAACTTATTTCCATTGACAGCTTATTTTGAAGTATCAAAGAATGTGCAGAAGATGGTAGATAGAACTTACTACACCGATGGCTCTGAGTTAACTTACAATAAGAAAACTCATCTGGTTGGATTTTGTAATTATCTTGAGAATTACAATATCTACAATCGAACTCCTCAACATTATGGTCAATATGTGCCACTAGTGCACATGTTGAACTACGGTAACTACCATGGAGATACCCTGGTAAGTTTTTTTACTATGACGACATCCGTGCATCTTTTTTGCATACTTCCAAAACTAGTACATCATTGCTAACTACGAAGTTATTACTATGTTCTTCAACAGCTTATCCCAGAGGATTGTGTGCCTCATTTGATGTATCAGAATGGTGGCAGCCTTCGTGTTTTGAACATATATCCAGGTCATCCTACGAATCTCAACTGTCCATACCGGATTTCAAAAAGAAGTGGAGACATGACAATCAAAGGATGGAAAAAATGTATGGAGAGTCGTAATGAGCTTCTTGGAAGCAAAAGGAAGCGAGGCGCAAGAATTGGAGACAGGATGATCTCCATTCTTCATAATGGAGAGTCAGGGTCTATATTGTTTTATGCTATTTTACCTTAAGTGTGTTTAGGTCCTACCTGATACTGATGATCATGTGCTAAAAACAATTATGTAGGGTTGGGTTCGATGACTATGAGGATGATGATCATATGACTTATTATTAATAAAGAGTAGAAGTTGTATGATGATGATTGATTAATTATTAGTAGGACTTGTTGTTATATATGATGATGTATGATGCGAGCATGCATCAGTTATTATATATATATCTGCGGGTGAAATGAACATAACAGTAGTGTAGGTAAACCAAGGACTACATATAAAAGAGGACACTTCTCTCTATTAGCTAGCTAATAACAACCTAAAAATAAACCCCTAAAACAGTCACTTTTTTAAAAAAAACCTCCTGCTGACGCGTGGAAGCCTTTTGGTCCCGGTTTATGTCATCAAACGGGACCAAAGGCCCCCCTGCCTGGGCTGCCGGCTGCGGCCACATGGAGGCCCATCTGTCCCGGTTCTGGTTTGAACCGGGACTAAAGGGTGAGGGTACCCTTTAGTCCCGGTTCAGGAAACAGGACTAAAGGCCCTTATGAACCGGGACAACAGGCCGGTTTTCTACTAGTGTCGGTGGCACCATCTCTGAGATAAGGTATTAGCTGATCGTAACTCTTTATAATCGTTGTCCACCGCTGCTTTAGTTGTTGAACCCTCATAGGTTTTGCACCCAAATAGGGCTTAAACCATAAGTGGATCATATGTTAAATGACCCGGTTAATTTTGTTAAAATTAATTCTCTGCTAATTTTGTTATACATTTTCCAATTTTGTTCAGATTAATTGAGCCTGATTTTATCATTGCATACGAGGCAGCAATGTCAGTTTCAGATACGAACCTTAATAATGGAGAAAAGCGCATCTCCAAAACTACCGATGCGGTAAGTAATTGACTGTTTGTGTACAATCGTTTCGTACACATAATTCATGTGTTCTCAGTAATATTTAATGGAATGTAACAGTAACTCGCCGAAAAGCATGGTCATATGAAGTTATTATGCTCACAGAAAGAGTTCGGAAAAACCATGAAACTGTTGTCAGAAGACCACAAAAAGTACATCATATCAGAAACCAGTCTTGGCGGTCTAACCCAGATGCATGAAGTGACTCTACGGCGCATAATGTTGGTTAGACTAGCCAAGAGCATAGATATGGACACGAAATCCATTACCATCGGTAAAACGCCAATTCCTATAACAAAAGTGGACGTGCAAGGTATATTTGGCATTCCGATATAAGGGGAGGATATAGAGCCACATCTGGAAAATCAAACCGACACAGAATTGTTTACCGCCTATGCAAACAATGGGCAAATTTTGATTTCTGACCTTGAAACGGCGATCCGAGCTTCCATAGCCCCAGACGGTGATTTCCTGAGACGGTTCATTCTGTACGCAATTGGTACTGTTCTAGCACCAACAACACAACATTATGTGGACTCGAAATATCTCAACCTTGTTACAGATCTTGAAAACCTTCGGAAATTTAACTGGGGATGTTTCACACTTAATCACTTCTTCAAGTCCGTTCACAAGTTTAGAAATCGAGATCACGTAAATCTACAAGGAAATCTAATTCTGCTCCAGGTTAGTGCTAGATCACTACTTAATGTCCTTTAATTATTGTTCTGTTGCATATCTGTATGGTGATGAACTAATTTATTGTGTAGTATTGGTACTGGGAGCACGTGCGTAGTGGCCGACTAATGTATGCTTCTAGACCCCCTCCATTGATCGCACGATGGGACGAAATGATGGCTACTATAAGAAGTGATGCTTACGAGAAAGGAGGTCTTCATAACGGGCTGGTACCTATCTACAATTGAACTTTCTATATCCGATTTTTTATTTGGTACTAATGGTTCATTATATTTTAAAAAAATAGGCTATCATGGAAATTTGCCTCCTCAACGACCGTCCGAGAATTCTAATAATTTTCCAAGAAAAAAAGATGAACATGTGCATCAACATGATTCATATCGAGCACCATCACAAGGACAGCAATTTAGTAGCCAGCAAGTATGTACTCCAAAGACTATTTGTTTTTGCAATATCACAAATAGGTGTCATGGAACCTCATTCATTTAGCTATTGTTATCAACGGGGTTTTATTTTGTTTACACAGATTGAAATGGTAGTTGAAGTCATGAATGCACGCATTGCTGATCATGAAAAGAAGGTAGGCAGGAAGTTAATGGAAATTGAGCACAGATTTGATGTCAAATACCAGACTCTAGGTGAAGACTTGATCGACATGAAAACTAAAACTGGCACTAATCCTAGGTTGTCGAAGGCCGAGGACGAAATTAAAGACTTAAGGAGGGAACTCCATGTATGTCATACTGTGCATTTTGTATTTTTTATGAATATGTTCCTTCATGTTCATTATTGTTTGCATTATTACAGGACTTAAAATACGAATTTACAAGGAACCGACAATCAGTATCACAGAAAGGAGGCGTGCAGGTGATCAATATGGCCCAACACGTTAATATCTAAAAGTAACAAACTAATGATGAACTACCTTTGTTCATTGTAGGATCAAGTCAATGTGTGCAATTCATCCCTGACAGAAACTCCTAGGGCTAGCCAATTCACGACAGGGACTTCGAGTACACCAAGTGCAAGACATGTGACGGAAAACAATGAGGAACCACAATTAACTCCGATGAAGCCTGTCTTTGGTAATGATTACAAGGACATAGAGACACCCGTTTACATCCGCGGAACATACGACCCTATTGAAATAGCTAGAATCGGAGACATTACCCTCACAGCAGAAAATCTGAAGCGAAATTTGGACGACAAATACATTTATGGTGATGTAAGCCCATTATACTCTATTCTACATCATTACTGCAACAACTGTCTTATTATTGTACGATTGAAAATTTGGCAGGTTATTATGGCATATGCTAGCATTAGCCAAATTGAGAATGATACTACCTCAATCATATCCCCTCAAGAAACCGAAAAGCTGTTACAAATGAAGGGGGTGGTTCCTGTTGGGCGTGCAGCCTCATGGTTAGCTCGTGTAGCAGGAAAATTTGTAGGGCGCCAAAAGGTACACGTTTTCCACACTTTCATAGTTTACGTACACAACAAATTTCGGTTCTCAACCCAACCAAAATTTTACTGCAGGTGCATGTCCCACTGAATGTACACCAAAACCGTTGGATGCTAATGATGTTTAATTTTGACAAAAAAGAAATTCAGACTCTGAACTCCATGAATTATCATTGCGACAAGACCAAGGAAGATTCTCTTGTAAGTGTTCTCTTGCTGCCTCTTTTGATCCGCATGGAACATGAGCTCCCAAAGTACCGTAACCCTATGTATAACTCGTCGTACTCTAGGTGGACTCGATTCAATTCTGCATTGACGAAGCTGTCAAGAAAGGGTTGATATCACCAGCTAAGAACATCAATTTTGCCGAATGGACCAAAAAACGCTATGAGAACATACCACAACAGACCGATGGGTACGCATGGCCTCATAAATTATTATTAGCGTACACGAATAAGATTACTGATCTTTAACTAAACATCGCAGGACTTCCTGTGCGGTTTGGACACTGCAGTACATGTTGTCATGGAACGGGGATGAAATGACCGATATTTTGAACCAGGTAATTGAATGCCTGATTTAAATTTGTACTTTGTTTAGCTTCAAAGCTATGCTGACGTCAGTGTCGGTTATCCAATATAGGCAAGGATAGATATTTTCAGGTGGAAAATATGTACAGCCTTACTGCATTCAAATTGCAATGCGCTTCGTCTCGAATCATATAAGTTCCTCATAACGGTTAGCGCTACATCAAGAATATATCATTTGTTTCACAAGTCTCATGATTAGAACTAACGCAGCACTCTCTCTTATACAGAAGGAGGTGTACGATGCCCAGCAAGCAGTTCTACCTGATGCTTCAGAAGACGACGTACAATTAGTCAACAATCCTGATGGTTCCAACGAACCTGACACATGCAACTCCCAAAAGGATACCGGTGAACCCAACTCCCCCAAAAATGGTGCACCCAACTCCCCCAAAAGGAAGAGAGCACGTGGATGCCCGAGAAAGCTAGTCGATCCCGAGCAAGCAGCAAAAACAAAGAGTCTTAAAGAACTGAAACTTAAATTTGACAGCAAGACCATAGCCACCAAGTGTCTTCGTTACCATCACGGTCACGCAGAGAGCATAAACCAGCACCAGCTTTATTGAGCCCATTCAAACACAAATAGGTAGCATCAATTGATCATTAATTGATACATGCTCATGCTCATGCTCTACTTTTAGCATCATTTGATACAAGTTTTGTTTTTCTTATCAGAAAGTGGAAATAGGTGCTTTTGGCAATCATGAGCATCCTCTACTTATTGCAATATCTAATGCATTGATACATTCTCATGCTCATGCTCTACTTTTAGCATCATTTCATGCACATTCAGTTCTTATCCGAAAGTGGAAATACGTACTTTTGGCAATCATGAGCATCCTCTACTTATTGCAATATCTAATGCATCATCAGTACAAAGCTTGATTTGGCAATAGGTGGAATCAGCAATCATTTGCATGCTTTAATTTTGTCAAAAATTAATGCATAGTTCAGTTGTAACTGCTCATAGATATGGCAGGAAGATGCTGAGTTATGCACTAAACATAGTCATGCCAAGCTATAACTACCATAGTCATATTATTATAGTTCCTAGCATGCATCACCATACGGCAGAATAACACAGCAACCATAACATTGACCACCGTACGATACTTGAGTTGCTAAGGCCTTGTACAATGCAAGGTGCTTAGGGGAGTTGCTTATAGAAATAAACCAGGCTTTTCTTAAGCACAGGTGCTTATTTGTACAGGGTAGACGCATAACTAGGAGTCTCTCCTGTACAAATAGGCACCGGTGCTTCAGAAAAACCCTGTTTATTTTTCTAAGCACCACCGTAAACATCTAGCATTGTACAAGGCTTAAACATGCATCACCAAAATAGTATTAACAACTAGGAACACTAAACCGGAGTAGCAGCAAACTCTTAACATAAACGGCAGATCAACCACCGCTCAGCATAGGTTCAGACACACCATAGGACATCAGTTTTAGACTCGAACAACAAAGAAACATAGATAACATAAGAGGACACGGCGGTCCTGGGGCAGCAGCAGCACTCTAGCAGCACATCACTTCTCTCCCTTCTTCAATGCATGTTGTAGGGCTCATTGACTTTGACAATCTCAAGGAAGCGTGCATAGGCAGCATGTTTAGCCAGAGTACTGGCACTATGATTCTTGCCATGTCCATTGCCAGTGCTGAAGGCATGCTGGATCATGCCATCTATGCCGCCACCGATCACCTTGCAACAGAAAGGGCACCCAATCTTGCCAAAGAAACTGTACTTGATCTTCCCAGCAATCAGATGCCTCAGGGTGTACCAGCTCTTGTTGTGCCTGCTGTCCATGCTGTAGTCCACGTCGTCGTCATCCTCCTGTCAATTAGTGAAATAGTACACATAGAACAACTCAGCTAATCTATTATGGTACATTGACTTTAATTAAAGTACACATGTGTAACATGGCAACTATCTATTTGCTAGAAATAAGGCATATGTGCACATACATAATTGAGCTAAATAAATTGACATGCATAAATATGGACGGTGGAATAGTTGCATTTATAGATTAGTGCACAAGTAGTACATAATTAACACATGAAAGACTACATGAAGTGGGTTGGTTTAATGATATTTGATACTTGTTACAGGTGTAATTCTTATTGGAATCAGAAAAATGGCTTCATTGTACTCCTCCATGTTTCACACAAGGGGGGTTTGTTCTATCTACTGGAATGAAGAAACCATTATTCTTTCTGACAGCGGCAATGCTGCTCCTCCAACATTGTTAGACCCTGATAACTTTCAGAAGGAAATTGGTAAAGGAGCTATGGGGTGTCTCACTGCTCATATTGATGAGAGATGTGGCTGTGATCATCTAGATAACATACTGTGGAAAATTGGCTAGATGAAATGTTTTGATTTTTTGGTATCCAGTGGATATGTAATATCAGCCCATAATTATTAAGGGAGCGATCACTTCCTTTGCAAAATGGAAATCTGTATAGAATTTGCAAATGGATCATCTATGAACATGTGTGCAAACTAATCATCTATGAACATGTGTGCAAATTAATTCATCTACATAAACTAAAATGAATCAGGAACTGCAGCATTTTGTCCCTGTCCTGGGGAAGCCAATGGAGAATCCTGCCATATATCCATTGTTTAACCCACTTTTTTCATTAATGTATCCCTGCCATGAACATTTTCTTGTATTTGGGTTCATTACCCCACTTCTTTCATTAATGTATCCCTTGTGAAACTTATGCTCATCTAGTTAACAAGACTAACCCCAATGCCATGAAAAAACCAGAGTATCTGCTGGAATCAGAATGTGAATCAGATTTAAAAATCCACATCCAACATGAAGATCTATGCTAGATCCCTACAATCCTACACACGTACAACTAGCTATTACGCCCAAGTGAAATTGATGCTCATCTATTTAACAAGAAAACCCCAATGTCATGAAAAAAACAGAGCAAAAAACAGAGTACTACCTCAGATAGCTCGTCGATGGCATCCTCGTCGAAGTCGCTGCCCTTCCTGCTATCTAGGTCGAACTCCTTTATGGCGTTCTCCTCCATGAGCTCTTCGATTTCGTCATGCACCTTGCGCTTACACCTTCTCATCTCCTCCTCCTCCAGATCTTCCCCGACCTTGTGCTCGCCGACGGGTGCCTCGACGGCTGCGATGGCAGCGGGAGCAGGCACAACGGTCGCTGCACCGCCAGCTTCCGCCGCTACGGCGGACTCAGACGCTCCACCCATGGCTGCAGCCACGGCAGCAGATTGCTCTGCTTCGATGGTTGCCTCCGGCTTGTCCGCCGCATCTTCACGCCCGCGCTTCATCGTCGGTCGAAGACAGGAGGAGGGAGGCGTAGGAAGGGAGGAGGGTGGTGACGAAGGAGGAGAGGGTGGTGAGGTGGTGAGGAAGGAAGAGAGGGTGGTTAGGTTCGGGAGAGGGCGAGGGTTTTCTACCGGATTTGGGGAAGAAAGGCACTGCTCCTGCCTCTTGGAGTTATCGAGAAGCCGCGGGTTCCGATTTGACTTGACACACCCACCCGGCCGTCCCGATTCCATGTGGGGACGTGGCGGTCGTGCACGCGGTCGTGCACCTCCTGCGGTTTGCCATCAATTGCTATCGGTCTCACAAGTGGGTCCCCTTGTCATCCACACAACCGAGCCACCACATGTACCACATTTTTCTTTCTCCCCGTCTTGACCACTCCACATCTTTCTTTCTCCCCTTCTCGACCAGCGCCGCCGCCTCCGCCGCCATCTCCCGACGACCCCTCTCTTCGCTGCTGGTGCGCGGCCGCTGCCAACTACGGCAAGTACGTGAGATCTCCACTCTTCTTCCCTTCCCCAAACGCGTCTCCCTACGGAGGCGGATCTGAGCCGATTTGTTTGGACTGAAACTTAGTTTTTGGATTGGATCTTGATTTGGTTTATATGGTTTGAGACCAAATCAATCAATTAGTTTGAGCCGCCACTACCACCTACTACTGCTTCAAATCCAAGAGCCGCAGTTGCCGGCCGGAGCTCGTCGGCTCTCTCGAGCTTTGACGCCATGTCTGATCTAGATTCATGACGTGCCCTCGCATATGGCTTTGTCCACGGTTTGAACCTTTGGATTCAATTCAAACGTTGAAAACGGTTTGGACTGGGTTGGATGACGCGCATGTATAGTTCGGTTTGGTCTAGATTCTAAATGAAAATATCTGGATTGGTTTGGTTTTGATGTGTGCCGTGGATTGGACTGGTTTTAGTTTGGATGCCGAACTATTCGCAGGTTTAGATGAGATGGGCATTGCCATTGTCATTGGCATTGCTTTATTACATAGATGATAGAAAATAGATTGATTGGCCATTGCCAGTATAGGTTATCACTATGATTTATTATATGTATGATCTTTGTATTGTACTATGTACAATTCAACTTAGAGTTCAACATGTTCTGTGTAGATTGGAGGAAGCACAATGTGGACGCTGCAACTCACGGTGCTGGACCAGCCTTTCTACTGCCACATTGTTCGGCATCTACTTCCAGCCTTCTTTTGTTGTTGCAGCGGTAATAATTTATATGAACCTTTTGACAGTACATTCTTTTTATTTTATTTTTGCTATTTCCACTAATGTATTGTGTCTGCTATTTGTTTTTATCGTACACAAATCGTACCATGCAATGTGAGATTGGCATTCAATGAGCTCGTCGCAGACACCGTGACCTTCGACGCTCTTGGGGGCCCATACACTATGCAGGTCGAGAAGGGGCGAAAGATAACCCAGATAGGAGGAGATGATTGGGATCGTTTCATCGCCCGCATGCGTCTTAGTGGGGGTGAATTGATCAGCTTCTCCTTCAGAAGAGATAGGCCCAGGATTTCTGTTATCTATCTAAATTTGATTCCGGATAGTGAGGATGAAGTTCATGAGGAGGAAGATGGTGCTGATTCAGATGATGATGAGAACCCAGTTGTTGAATACCTGTATGCCCAAGGACTCAGACTGGGCGACGAGGAAATCGGCAAACTCTGGGACATGCTTCCGCTACGTGAATACTACCTAGGGAAGCCATTTGTGACCCGCCTCACAAGGACGAATGTTAAACGACATATCATGGTATGTTACTTAGTGTGGTAATTACATGATATGCATGCTTAGTTAGTGTAGTAGTTCATGTGATATGCATGTTGTAGTACTGTGATGAGAGGCCAAGTTTAGAATTCATTTAGTGAAGAATTTTATGACATGCATGTAGTATAGTAATATGCGATGATATGCTTAGTGTACGCAGTAATCTAATGATATGCCTAATTACTGTAGTAATTTGATGCTTGGCGTATAGTGTAGTGATGTGAAGATATATATGCTCAGTGTTGAATCCAATGATATATGTGTCTTGAAGTGTATGCTTAGTTGATAATTGCACGTGACATGATCATATATCATGTCAAATGTTTTCAGAAATTACCTAAGAGGTTACTTGATAGTTGTGGCATCAACCCGGGCGAAGAAGGCATGGCTGCTGGACTACGCCTTACCAGAATGGGCTCCATCACCAGCTGTGCATATGCAGTGGACACGGACGGTCGCACTGTCTTGAGCAGGGCAGGGTGGAAGAAGTTCCTTCGTGCCAAGAATCTTCGGGTAGGACAGGCCATCCTACTCACTGTTGCGAACACCCGTCGCCATGACTTGAGGATGATGATCACCATCCACCCCATTTAGAACTGGGGTGGGCCATGTATCAATGTGAAATGAACTTGTTATGTTAGCTCTTGTTTGCAAGTACTTGTCGTGTATTACCGTACCTATATCTACTCATATCTAGGTACTATTGCTTGTGATGGATTGCAACTATTATTAACTGGTAACTAATGCTCTACTAGCTATGATTATTCCACTGTGTGATGTTTTATATGCTGTAGTGTGACATGGTAACTGTTATATATGGTACAGGCTGGTCTCTAAGACCTTGTACAATGCAAGGTGCTTAGGGATGTGCTTCCACTGTGTGATGTTTTGTACGTGCCAGGTTGTAGTATGAAATGCTAACTGTTCTATATGGTAGTGGTTGGTCTCTAATTGGACCGACATGTTGAACTATAGTATCAATGGTAGAGGCGTTTCGTTGTGCACCACATCCAACAGTTCACATAATTAATCATCCAAAGATTAAGGTATGAAACCCTTGGTCCTACATAGCAACATTTCGTTCCAAAAATTAAGGTACTTCCACATTCAAACTAACTAATACTACAAATTCAAAGGAACTACTTAATACATTAACAGCACATAGGGAAGTAGCCCTGGTCCAACGACTTCATAAATGACGAACAAAAACTGAAAGAAGAAGGATCAGCCAATAGCAGCACCATCAGCCTCCCAGCCTCACAACTTCAGCCAGCCTGGTGAACTGCAGGTTTTTTCCTGCAAAACACACATGTGATGTTGGAGGCAAGAAAATAAATATGCCAGGGATCTTGTCATGGCATCTAATCACACGGAATGCTAGTACAAATGATGGAGAACAAAACATCCAACATGAGCAAATTCATAGGAGTTCTAGATCCATGGATACCATCAAGAAAAAATGCTCAGTTTTAATTCAGACACAAGACTTGGTGAAAACATGCATATTCATATCAGCAACATTGATATGGCATCTTTGCAAGCTTGGGTCAGTGATTTGTCTTGCGTTTCATGGCATGACAATAATTTTAACAATAAATAGACATGAAATTGACCCAAACTCATGTACAAAGTTATGCCATATGATGCATGGATTAATTCACACATAAATGACAAAATGCCAACTTTGTATAGAATTTGCAGTACTGAAATATTTCAGTGTGTACTGAAACTGCAGTAGTGAAATAATTCAGTGTGCATCGGTTTGTACTGAAATTGTAGTAACAAAATATTTCAATGCCTACCGGTGTGTACCGAAATATTTCAGTGTCTACCACTACAACATTACAACTTTTGCCTAGGGCAGTACCGAAATATTTCAGTGCCTACCGGTGTGTACCGAAATATTTCGGTGTCCACCACTACAACATTACAAATTTTGCCTAGGGCAGTTCCGAAATATTTCAGTGCCTACCGGTGTGTACCGAAATATTTCAGTGTCTACCACTAGAACATTACTAATTTTTCCTAGGGTTCATATGATGCCTAGGGTTCACATACATCATAGTCTATCCTCCAAATCCATGTACTCAAATATTCATGCAATTCATTGAGATTAAAATGCCATCTAGCATTCCCTCTCTGAGCTATTACGATCAGTATCACCACGATGTAAGCACGAGTAGTAGGAAGATGAGGAGTGGGGAAGCTTACTCTAAACATAGCTACCGCCGCCGTTCAGACGAGGAGAGCGGCGAGGGAAGCGTGGAGAACGGCGGGGAAGCGAGGTCGCGACCACTGTCCTCCTCATCTTGCGCTTCGGAGTCTCCGGTGACTCGGTTGGAGGCTGTCTGGGTCCGAGCGTATGGCTGTCTGGGTCCCGATTCTCCGAACCCCGGAACCCCCTCTACGTCGCACACGGGCCTCCTTTTATAGCGCAAAGGGGTCACCGACAGGTGTCAACGTAGGAGAAAGGGGTAAAAGTGTAAAAGGGGTGGTAGCTGTAATAGTGCGGGAACGGTGGCGCTACAGTGCGGCACAGTGTTGTCATACCTACTTCTGACGGTAGGGGACAAGGGCATTAAATGCCCGTCACGGTCGCTCGGACAGCACCGAGGCGGACCGTTAGGTGCGCCACCGCTCGCCACGATGGCGGCTGCATGCCGCCGCATGCCCCAGGCTGCACGGTGCCTCGCCACGTGCCCTCGGGGGGAAGCCCCGGAGCGACGCGTGGCGGGCGAGCTGGAGCGCAGTCTTGAGGTGGCGATCTTGCCGCGGCAAGTGGCTTGCCGCGGGGGTCGTCTTCCTGTGCCTGATAGCGTGCCAGCTATCAGGCCTTGCCGGGGCGCTTGGCGCGCCACGGCGGGCTTCTCTTGTGATGCCTGGGTTCGGCCTTCCCGACAAGCTCCTCTTGTCGGGGGCTCGATCTTCTGTCTCGTTATACTTTGTTCTTGGATGGCCTTTCATGGGCACAGTCGTCCCGGCAAGCTCCTCTTGCCGGGGTCTTGTCTTCTCGGCCCGGCAAGCTCCTCTTGCCGGGGGCCTTGTCTTCTTGACCCGGCAAGCTCCTCTTGCCGGGGGCCTTGTCTTGAATGCTTGGTCTTCTCTTGGCGCTTCCGGGGCGGGCCTTGCCGCAGGGTGCTACAACTGCCCGTGCACAAGTCTGGGGTACTAAGGTACCCCTACTTTAGTACACCGACACTTATATTGTTCATTTCAAAATAGTTGGCAACTTATTTCCATTGACAGCTTATTTTGAAGTATCAAAGAATGTGCAGAAGATGGTAGATAGAACTTACTACACCGATGGCTCTGAGTTAACTTACAAGAAGAAAACTCATCTGGTTGGATTTTGTAATTATCTTGAGAATTACAATATCTACAATCGAACTCCTCAACATTATGGTCAATATGTGCCACTAGTGCACATGTTGAACTACGGTAACTACCATGGAGATACCCTGGTAAGTTTTTTTACTATGACGACATCCGTGCATCTTTTTTGCATACTTCCAAAACTAGTACATCATTGCTAACTACGAAGTTATTACTATGTTCTTCAACAGCTTATCCCAGAGGATTGTGTGCCTCATTTGATGTATCAGAATGGTGGCAGCCTTCGTGTTTTGAACATATATCCAGGTCATCCTACGAATCTCAACTGTCCATACCGGATTTCAAAAAGAAGTGGAGACATGACAATCAAAGGATGGAAAAAATGTATGGAGAGTCGTAATGAGCTTCTTGGAAGCAAAAGGAAGCGAGGCGCAAGAATTGGAGACAGGATGATCTCCATTCTTCATAATGGAGAGTCAGGGTCTATATTGTTTTATGCTATTTTACCTTAAGTGTGTTTAGGTCCTACCTGATACTGATGATCATGTGCTAAAAACAATTATGTAGGGTTGGGTTCGATGACTATGAGGATGATGATCATATGACTTATTATTAATAAAGAGTAGAAGTTGTATGATGATGATTGATTAATTATTAGTAGGACTTGTTGTTATATATGATGATGTATGATGCGAGCATGCATCAGTTATTATATATATATCTGCGGGTGAAATGAACATAACAGTAGTGTAGGTAAACCAAGGACTACATATAAAAGAGGACACTTCTCTCTATTAGCTAGCTAATAACAACCTAAAAATAAACCCCTAAAACAGTCACTTTTTTAAAAAAAACCTCCTGCTGACGCGTGGAAGCCTTTTGGTCCCGGTTTATGTCATCAAACGGGACCAAAGGCCCCCCTGCCTGGGCTGCCGGCTGCGGCCACATGGAGGCCCATCTGTCCCGGTTCTGGTTTGAACCGGGACTAAAGGGTGAGGGTACCCTTTAGTCCCGGTTCAGGAAACAGGACTAAAGGCCCTTATGAACCGGGACAACAGGCCGGTTTTCTACTAGTGTCGGTGGCACCATCTCTGAGATAAGGTATTAGCTGATCGTAACTCTTTATAATCGTTGTCCACCGCTGCTTTAGTTGTTGAACCCTCATAGGTTTTGCACCCAAATAGGGCTTAAACCATAAGTGGATCATATGTTAAATGACCCGGTTAATTTTGTTAAAATTAATTCTCTGCTAATTTTGTTATACATTTTCCAATTTTGTTCAGATTAATTGAGCCTGATTTTATCATTGCATACGAGGCAGCAATGTCAGTTTCAGATACGAACCTTAATAATGGAGAAAAGCGCATCTCCGAAACTACCGATGCGGTAAGTAATTGACTGTTTGTGTACAATCGTTTCGTACACATAATTCATGTGTTCTCAGTAATATTTAATGGAATGTAACAGTAACTCGCCGAAAAGCATGGTCATATGAAGTTATTATGCTCACAGAAAGAGTTCGGAAAAACCATGAAACTGTTGTCAGAAGACCACAAAAAGTACATCATATCAGAAACCAGTCTTGGCGGTCTAACCCAGATGCATGAAGTGACTCTACGGCGCATAATGTTGGTTAGACTAGCCAAGAGCATAGATATGGACACGAAATCCATTACCATCGGTAAAACGCCAATTCCTATAACAAAAGTGGACGTGCAAGGTATATTTGGCATTCCGATATAAGGGGAGGATATAGAGCCACATCTGGAAAATCAAACCGACACAGAATTGTTTACCGCCTATGCAAACAATGGGCAAATTTTGATTTCTGACCTTGAAACGGCGATCCGAGCTTCCATAGCCCCAGACGGTGATTTCCTGAGACGGTTCATTCTGTACGCAATTGGTACTGTTCTAGCACCAACAACACAACATTATGTGGACTCGAAATATCTCAACCTTGTTACAGATCTTGAAAACCTTCGGAAATTTAACTGGGGATGTTTCACACTTAATCACTTCTTCAAGTCCGTTCACAAGTTTAGAAATCGAGATCACGTAAATCTACAAGGAAATCTAATTCTGCTCCAGGTTAGTGCTAGATCACTACTTAATGTCCTTTAATTATTGTTCTGTTGCATATCTGTATGGTGATGAACTAATTTATTGTGTAGTATTGGTACTGGGAGCACGTGCGTAGTGGCCGACTAATGTATGCTTCTAGACCCCCTCCATTGATCGCACGATGGGACGAAATGATGGCTACTATAAGAAGTGATGCTTACGAGAAAGGAGGTCTTCATAATGGGCTGGTACCTATCTACAATTGAACTTTCTATATCCGATTTTTTATTTGGTACTAATGGTTCATTATATTTTAAAAAAATAGGCTATCATGGAAATTTGCCTCCTCAACGACCGTCCGAGAATTCTAATAATTTTCCAAGAAAAAAAGATGAACATGTGCATCAACATGATTCATATCGAGCACCATCACAAGGACAGCAATTTAGTAGCCAGCAAGTATGTACTCCAAAGACTATTTGTTTTTGCAATATCACAAATAGGTGTCATGGAACCTCATTCATTTAGCTATTGTTATCAACGGGGTTTTATTTTGTTTACACAGATTGAAATGGTAGTTGAAGTCATGAATGCACGCATTGCTGATCATGAAAAGAAGGTAGGCAGGAAGTTAATGGAAATTGAGCACAGATTTGATGTCAAATACCAGACTCTAGGTGAAGACTTGATCGACATGAAAACTAAAACTGGCACTAATCCTAGGTTGTCGAAGGCCGAGGACGAAATTAAAGACTTAAGGAGGGAACTCCATGTATGTCATACTGTGCATTTTGTATTTTTTATGAATATGTTCCTTCATGTTCATTATTGTTTGCATTATTACAGGACTTAAAATACGAATTTACAAGGAACCGACAATCAGTATCACAGAAAGGAGGCGTGCAGGTGATCAATATGGCCCAACACGTTAATATCTAAAAGTAACAAACTAATGATGAACTACCTTTGTTCATTGTAGGATCAAGTCAATGTGTGCAATTCATCCCTGACAGAAACTCCTAGGGCTAGCCAATTCACGACAGGGACTTCGAGTACACCAAGTGCAAGACATGTGACGGAAAACAATGAGGAACCACAATTAACTCCGATGAAGCCTGTCTTTGGTAATGATTACAAGGACATAGAGACACCCGTTTACATCCGCGGAACATACGACCCTATTGAAATAGCTAGAATCGGAGACATTACCCTCACAGCAGAAAATCTGAAGCGAAATTTGGACGACAAATACATTTATGGTGATGTAAGCCCATTATACTCTATTCTACATCATTACTGCAACAACTGTCTTATTATTGTACGATTGAAAATTTGGCAGGTTATTATGGCATATGCTAGCATTAGCCAAATTGAGAATGATACTACCTCAATCATATCCCCTCAAGAAACCGAAAAGCTGTTACAAATGAAGGGGGTGGTTCCTGTTGGGCGTGCAGCCTCATGGTTAGCTCGTGTAGCAGGAAAATTTGTAGGGCGCCAAAAGGTACACGTTTTCCACACTTTCATAGTTTACGTACACAACAAATTTCGGTTCTCAACCCAACCAAAATTTTACTGCAGGTGCATGTCCCACTGAATGTACACCAAAACCGTTGGATGCTAATGATGTTTAATTTTGACAAAAAAGAAATTCAGACTCTGAACTCCATGAATTATCATTGCGACAAGACCAAGGAAGATTCTCTTGTAAGTGTTCTCTTGCTGCCTCTTTTGATCCGCATGGAACATGAGCTCCCAAAGTACCGTAACCCTATGTATAACTCGTCGTACTCTAGGTGGACTCGATTCAATTCTGCATTGACGAAGCTGTCAAGAAAGGGTTGATATCACCAGCTAAGAACATCAATTTTGCCGAATGGACCAAAAAACGCTATGAGAACATACCACAACAGACCGATGGGTACGCATGGCCTCATAAATTATTATTAGCGTACACGAATAAGATTACTGATCTTTAACTAAACATCGCAGGACTTCCTGTGCGGTTTGGACACTGCAGTACATGTTGTCATGGAACGGGGATGAAATGACCGATATTTTGAACCAGGTAATTGAATGCCTGATTTAAATTTGTACTTTGTTTAGCTTCAAAGCTATGCTGACGTCAGTGTCGGTTATCCAATATAGGCAAGGATAGATATTTTCAGGTGGAAAATATGTACAGCCTTACTGCATTCAAATTGCAATGCGCTTCGTCTCGAATCATATAAGTTCCTCATAACGGTTAGCGCTACATCAAGAATATATCATTTGTTTCACAAGTCTCATGATTAGAACTAACGCAGCACTCTCTCTTATACAGAAGGAGGTGTACGATGCCCAGCAAGCAGTTCTACCTGATGCTTCAGAAGACGACGTACAATTAGTCAACAATCCTGATGGTTCCAACGAACCTGACACATGCAACTCCCAAAAGGATACCGGTGAACCCAACTCCCCCAAAAATGGTGCACCCAACTCCCCCAAAAGGAAGAGAGCACGTGGATGCCCGATAAAGCTAGTCGATCCCGAGCAAGCAGCAAAAACAAAGAGTCTTAAAGAACTGAAACTTAAATTTGACAGCAAGACCATAGCCACCAAGTGTCTTCGTTACCATCACGGTCACGCAGAGAGCATAAACCAGCACCAGCTTTATTGAGCCCATTCAAACACAAATAGGTAGCATCAATTGATCATTAATTGATACATGCTCATGCTCATGCTCTACTTTTAGCATCATTTGATACAAGTTTTGTTTTTCTTATCAGAAAGTGGAAATAGGTGCTTTTGGCAATCATGAGCATCCTCTACTTATTGCAATATCTAATGCATTGATACATTCTCATGCTCATGCTCTACTTTTAGCATCATTTCATGCACATTCAGTTCTTATCCGAAAGTGGAAATACGTACTTTTGGCAATCATGAGCATCCTCTACTTATTGCAATATCTAATGCATCATCAGTACAAAGCTTGATTTGGCAATAGGTGGAATCAGCAATCATTTGCATGCTTTAATTTTGTCAAAAATTAATGCATAGTTCAGTTGTAACTGCTCATAGATATGGCAGGAAGATGCTGAGTTATGCACTAAACATAGTCATGCCAAGCTATAACTACCATAGTCATATTATTATAGTTCCTAGCATGCATCACCATACGGCAGAATAACACAGCAACCATAACATTGACCACCGTACGATACTTGAGTTGCTAAGGCCTTGTACAATGCAAGGTGCTTAGGGGAGTTGCTTATAGAAATAAACCAGGCTTTTCTTAAGCACAGGTGCTTATTTGTACAGGGTAGACGCATAACTAGGAGTCTCTCCTGTACAAATAGGCACCGGTGCTTCGGAAAAACCCTGTTTATTTTTCTAAGCACCACCGTAAACATCTAGCATTGTACAAGGCTTAAACATGCATCACCAAAATAGTATTAACAACTAGGAACACTAAACCGGAGTAGCAGCAAACTCTTAACATAAACGGCAGATCAACCACCGCTCAGCATAGGTTCAGACACACCATAGGACATCAGTTTTAGACTCGAACAACAAAGAAACATAGATAACATAAGAGGACACGGCGGTCCTGGGGCAGCAGCAGCACTCTAGCAGCACATCACTTCTCTCCCTTCTTCAATGCATGTTGTAGGGCTCATTGACTTTGACAATCTCAAGGAAGCGTGCATAGGCAGCATGTTTAGCCAGAGTACTGGCACTATGATTCTTGCCATGTCCATTGCCAGTGCTGAAGGCATGCTGGATCATGCCATCTATGCCGCCACCGATCACCTTGCAACAGAAAGGGCACCCAATCTTGCCAAAGAAACTGTACTTGATCTTCCCAGCAATCAGATGCCTCAGGGTGTACCGGCTCTTGTTGTGCCTGCTGTCCATGCTGTAGTCCACGTCGTCATCATCCTCCTGTCAATTAGTGAAATAGTACACATAGAACAACTCAGCTAATCTATTATGGTACATTGACTTTAATTAAAGTACACATGTGTAACATGGCAACTATCTATTTGCTAGAAATAAGGCATATGTGCACATACATAATTGAGCTAAATAAATTGACATGCATAAATATGGACGGTGGAATAGTTGCATTTATAGATTAGTGCACAAGTAGTACATAATTAACACATGAAAGACTACATGAAGTGGGTTGGTTTAATGATATTTGATACTTGTTACAGGTGTAATTCTTATTGGAATCAGAAAAATGGCTTCATTGTACTCCTCCATGTTTCACACAAGGGGGGTTTGTTCTATCTACTGGAATGAAGAAACCATTATTCTTTCTGACAGCGGCAATGCTGCTCCTCCAACATTGTTAGACCCTGATAACTTTCAGAAGGAAATTGGTAAAGGAGCTATGGGGTGTCTCACTGCTCATATTGATGAGAGATGTGGCTGTGATCATCTAGATAACATACTGTGGAAAATTGGCTAGATGAAATGTTTTGATTTTTTGGTATCCAGTGGATATGTAATATCAGCCCATAATTATTAAGGGAGCGATCACTTCCTTTGCAAAATGGAAATCTGTATAGAATTTGCAAATGGATCATCTATGAACATGTGTGCAAACTAATCATCTATGAACATGTGTGCAAATTAATTCATCTACATAAACTAAAATGAATCAGGAACTGCAGCATTTTGTCCCTGTCCTGGGGAAGCCAATGGAGAATCCTGCCATATATCCATTGTTTAACCCACTTTTTTCATTAATGTATCCCTGCCATGAACATTTTCTTGTATTTGGGTTCATTACCCCACTTCTTTCATTAATGTATCCCTTGTGAAACTTATGCTCATCTAGTTAACAAGACTAACCCCAATGCCATGAAAAAACCAGAGTATCTGCTGGAATCAGAATGTGAATCAGATTTAAAAATCCACATCCAACATGAAGATCTATGCTAGATCCCTACAATCCTACACACGTACAACTAGCTATTACGCCCAAGTGAAATTGATGCTCATCTATTTAACAAGAAAACCCCAATGTCATGAAAAAAACAGAGCAAAAAACAGAGTACTACCTCAGATAGCTCGTCGATGGCATCCTCGTCGAAGTCGCTGCCCTTCCTGCTATCTAGGTCGAACTCCTTTATGGCGTTCTCCTCCATGAGCTCTTCGATTTCGTCATGCACCTTGCGCTTACACCTTCTCATCTCCTCCTCCTCCAGATCTTCCCCGACCTTGTGCTCGCCGACGGGTGCCTCGACGGCTGCGATGGCAGCGGGAGCAGGCACAACGGTCGCTGCACCGCCAGCTTCCGCCGCTACGGCGGACTCAGACGCTCCACCCATGGCTGCAGCCACGGCAGCAGATTGCTCTGCTTCGATGGTTGCCTCCGGCTTGTCCGCCGCATCTTCACGCCCGCGCTTCATCGTCGGTCGAAGACAGGAGGAGGGAGGCGTAGGAAGGGAGGAGGGTGGTGACGAAGGAGGAGAGGGTGGTGAGGTGGTGAGGAAGGAAGAGAGGGTGGTTAGGTTCGGGAGAGGGCGAGGGTTTTCTACCGGATTTGGGGAAGAAAGGCACTGCTCCTGCCTCTTGGAGTTATCGAGAAGCCGCGGGTTCCGATTTGACTTGACACACCCACCCGGCCGTCCCGATTCCATGTGGGGACGTGGCGGTCGTGCACGCGGTCGTGCACCTCCTGCGGTTTGCCATCAATTGCTATCGGTCTCACAAGTGGGTCCCCTTGTCATCCACACAACCGAGCCACCACATGTACCACATTTTTCTTTCTCCCCGTCTTGACCACTCCACATCTTTCTTTCTCCCCTTCTCGACCAGCGCCGCCGCCTCCGCCGCCATCTCCCGACGACCCCTCTCTTCGCTGCTGGTGCGCGGCCGCTGCCAACTACGGCAAGTACGTGAGATCTCCACTCTTCTTCCCTTCCCCAAACGCGTCTCCCTACGGAGGCGGATCTGAGCCGATTTGTTTGGACTGAAACTTAGTTTTTGGATTGGATCTTGATTTGGTTTATATGGTTTGAGACCAAATCAATCAATTAGTTTGAGCCGCCACTACCACCTACTACTGCTTCAAATCCAAGAGCCGCAGTTGCCGGCCGGAGCTCGTCGGCTCTCTCGAGCTTTGACGCCATGTCTGATCTAGATTCATGACGTGCCCTCGCATATGGCTTTGTCCACGGTTTGAACCTTTGGATTCAATTCAAACGTTGAAAACGGTTTGGACTGGGTTGGATGACGCGCATGTATAGTTCGGTTTGGTCTAGATTCTAAATGAAAATATCTGGATTGGTTTGGTTTTGATGTGTGCCGTGGATTGGACTGGTTTTAGTTTGGATGCCGAACTATTCGCAGGTTTAGATGAGATGGGCATTGCCATTGTCATTGGCATTGCTTTATTACATAGATGATAGAAAATAGATTGATTGGCCATTGCCAGTATAGGTTATCACTATGATTTATTATATGTATGATCTTTGTATTGTACTATGTACAATTCAACTTAGAGTTCAACATGTTCTGTGTAGATTGGAGGAAGCACAATGTGGACGCTGCAACTCACGGTGCTGGACCAGCCTTTCTACTGCCACATTGTTCGGCATCTACTTCCAGCCTTCTTTTGTTGTTGCAGCGGTAATAATTTATATGAACCTTTTGACAGTACATTCTTTTTATTTTATTTTTGCTATTTCCACTAATGTATTGTGTCTGCTATTTGTTTTTATCGTACACAAATCGTACCATGCAATGTGAGATTGGCATTCAATGAGCTCGTCGCAGACACCGTGACCTTCGACGCTCTTGGGGGCCCATACACTATGCAGGTCGAGAAGGGGCGAAAGATAACCCAGATAGGAGGAGATGATTGGGATCGTTTCATCGCCCGCATGCGTCTTAGTGGGGGTGAATTGATCAGCTTCTCCTTCAGAAGAGATAGGCCCAGGATTTCTGTTATCTATCTAAATTTGATTCCGGATAGTGAGGATGAAGTTCATGAGGAGGAAGATGGTGCTGATTCAGATGATGATGAGAACCCAGTTGTTGAATACCTGTATGCCCAAGGACTCAGACTGGGCGACGAGGAAATCGGCAAACTCTGGGACATGCTTCCGCTACGTGAAGACTACCTAGGGAAGCCATTTGTGACCCGCCTCACAAGGACGAATGTTAAACGACATATCATGGTATGTTACTTAGTGTGGTAATTACATGATATGCATGCTTAGTTAGTGTAGTAGTTCATGTGATATGCATGTTGTAGTACTGTGATGAGAGGCCAAGTTTAGAATTCATTTAGTGAAGAATTTTATGACATGCATGTAGTATAGTAATATGCGATGATATGCTTAGTGTACGCAGTAATCTAATGATATGCCTAATTACTGTAGTAATTTGATGCTTGGCGTATAGTGTAGTGATGTGAAGATATATATGCTCAGTGTTGAATCCAATGATATATGTGTCTTGAAGTGTATGCTTAGTTGATAATTGCACGTGACATGATCATATATCATGTCAAATGTTTTCAGAAATTACCTAAGAGGTTACTTGATAGTTGTGGCATCGACCCGGGCGAAGAAGGCATGGCTGCTGGACTACGCCTTACCAGAATGGGCTCCATCACCAGCTGTGCATATGCAGTGGACACGGACGGTCGCACTGTCTTGAGCAGGGCAGGGTGGAAGAAGTTCCTTCGTGCCAAGAATCTTCGGGTAGGACAGGCCATCCTACTCACTGTTGCGAACACCCGTCGCCATGACTTGAGGATGATGATCACCATCCACCCCATTTAGAACTGGGGTGGGCCATGTATCAATGTGAAATGAACTTGTTATGTTAGCTCTTGTTTGCAAGTACTTGTCGTGTATTACCGTACCTATATCTACTCATATCTAGGTACTATTGCTTGTGATGGATTGCAACTATTATTAACTGGTAACTAATGCTCTACTAGCTATGATTATTCCACTGTGTGATGTTTTATATGCTGTAGTGTGACATGGTAACTGTTATATATGGTACAGGCTGGTCTCTAAGACCTTGTACAATGCAAGGTGCTTAGGGATGTGCTTCCACTGTGTGATGTTTTGTACGTGCCAGGTTGTAGTATGAAATGCTAACTGTTCTATATGGTAGTGGTTGGTCTCTAATTGGACCGACATGTTGAACTATAGTATCAATGGTAGAGGCGTTTCGTTGTGCACCACATCCAACAGTTCACATAATTAATCATCCAAAGATTAAGGTATGAAACCCTTGGTCCTACATAGCAACATTTCGTTCCAAAAATTAAGGTACTTCCACATTCAAACTAACTAATACTACAAATTCAAAGGAACTACTTAATACATTAACAGCACATAGGGAAGTAGCCCTGGTCCAACGACTTCATAAATGACGAACAAAAACTGAAAGAAGAAGGATCAGCCAATAGCAGCACCATCAGCCTCCCAGCCTCACAACTTCAGCCAGCCTGGTGAACTGCAGGTTTTTTCCTGCAAAACACACATGTGATGTTGGAGGCAAGAAAATAAATATGCCAGGGATCTTGTCATGGCATCTAATCACACGGAATGCTAGTACAAATGATGGAGAACAAAACATCCAACATGAGCAAATTCATAGGAGTTCTAGATCCATGGATACCATCAAGAAAAAATGCTCAGTTTTAATTCAGACACAAGACTTGGTGAAAACATGCATATTCATATCAGCAACATTGATATGGCATCTTTGCAAGCTTGGGTCAGTGATTTGTCTTGCGTTTCATGGCATGACAATAATTTTAACAATAAATAGACATGAAATTGACCCAAACTCATGTACAAAGTTATGCCATATGATGCATGGATTAATTCACACATAAATGACAAAATGCCAACTTTGTATAGAATTTGCAGTACTGAAATATTTCAGTGTGTACTGAAACTGCAGTAGTGAAATAATTCAGTGTGCATCGGTTTGTACTGAAATTGTAGTAACAAAATATTTCAATGCCTACCGGTGTGTACCGAAATATTTCAGTGTCTACCACTACAACATTAC
Organism: Aegilops umbellulata; assembly: GCA_032464435.1. Classification (NCBI taxonomy): domain Eukaryota; kingdom Viridiplantae; phylum Streptophyta; class Magnoliopsida; order Poales; family Poaceae; genus Aegilops; species Aegilops umbellulata. The sequence goes on from CP136060.1 coordinate 663,767,822, forward strand.
AACTTTTGCCTAGGGCAGTACCGAAATATTTCAGTGCCTACCGGTGTGTACCGAAATATTTCGGTGTCCACCACTACAACATTACAAATTTTGCCTAGGGCAGTTCCGAAATATTTCAGTGCCTACCGGTGTGTACCGAAATATTTCAGTGTCTACCACTAGAACATTACTAATTTTTCCTAGGGTTCATATGATGCCTAGGGTTCACATACATCATAGTCTATCCTCCAAATCCATGTACTCAAATATTCATGCAATTCATTGAGATTAAAATGCCATCTAGCATTCCCTCTCTGAGCTATTACGATCAGTATCACCACGATGTAAGCACGAGTAGTAGGAAGATGAGGAGTGGGGAAGCTTACTCTAAACATAGCTACCGCCGCCGTTCAGACGAGGAGAGCGGCGAGGGAAGCGTGGAGAACGGCGGGGAAGCGAGGTCGCGACCACTGTCCTCCTCATCTTGCGCTTCGGAGTCTCCGGTGACTCGGTTGGAGGCTGCACAATCTGCAACGGCACCTCGTGCACGGTGGGTTCCTGATCTAGTGGATGCTCTACCCTGGATCTGAACGCCCACCACCTCCGCCTGGTCCACTCGCTGGGCCTGCTCCATCGCCCAGAGGAGGATCCCGATCTTGTGAATCGGTTGTGCAGGCGGGGGGCAAAGCTTTGCCCTCTCCTTCTTCGTCATATTCTTGAGAGTGGCCATTGTCGTCCAGTTCATCTGCCTTGTGTTGTCAAACCAAGAACGGATCTCCCTCAACTTGGCCAACTTGACCTAGTCGCCGCCGGCGATCTGCACGAAGTCGGCGTTCTCGCCGCCGGCCATCAGCTCGATCTGCCGTGTAAGAGGGGGTGGGGGTGGGGGGTTTCCTGAGTGGAGCGAAGTTGCAGCGGCAAGAAGGAGGAGATGACTGCGGTGGACTTGGAGGAGAGGGAGGAGATGGCCGCCGATGAGTAATTGTGGAAGGTGTAGCACCATGGCGGCGGTTATGCATTCGACGAGAGGGGCGGCGCGTGCAAATTTTCCTAGGACTAAACTGCCCCTAGATTAAAACGCGTCCCCACCTTGTCACGAGTACCGGCCCCACTCGTTTTAGTACTTTCGCGTACTTTCATCGGAGTACTACCCAGTACTTCGTATTTGTCTGTCGTTAGATCGACATCAACGAACGGTTCTAAAAAAGCCCAACCACGCTAAAACTTGTACCTCTTCCAACATAGTACAAGCGAAGCGAAATCCGCAATCGAGCTTCAGTCAAACCTTGATTAAGTTTCTTCTGCTTCAGATAGGCACTGGGAAGAAAGAAATTTGGTTCAAGACCTGCAGGTCAGGTCTTTGCAACACGCAGTTATGCTCTCCAGTGCTGGATCGAACTTGACTACTAGCTTATTATTTTTATCTGCAAATATATATATGTGTGTGATGCTGCTGCTACATCTCATGGCTGAAATCTCTCTAGCTGCTGTTGTGGCCATAGGATGGATCAGATTGCGGCACAAATGGCGTGTGAACTGGGCAGACAAACATTTCCAAAAGATCGAAACTACTTCCTGTTTGGCGACATAAAACGTCGTATAAAAGTTTACAAATGTAGTACTTAACAAAGTTTACAGATGCAGTACTTAACAAACAAAATCCATTTAACTGTACACTGATAAGTATATTATGCATGCTGCATCTACGTGTGTGGTGTGATGCTGCATCTCATAGTTGAATTCTCTCTAGCTGCTGTTTTGCATATATGTGTACACTTCGTTTCCAAAAGATCGAACTGTGCAGGTCTGGACTTTTCTTCAGAGACATGTTGATAAGATTAACGTTGGATGTATGAAACAATGTCAGATCAGGCATATTGATTGATGCAAATGCAAAGCCGGGAAGGCTATCATATCCATGTATAAGATCAATCACCAGAAAATTCCCTCAAGAGATCAATTGTGTGGTAGGTTTGGCGTTGTTTATCTGGTGTTATTTCTACATTGTGCTGCATGTGGCAATTGCACATGTATCTTTCATAGTGAAGAAAAATTCTCATTTCATTGTTAAATGGAATATATGTCACTGAACAGGGACATCCCGGAATTGGGAATGTAGTTGTGAAGAAACTTTCCATATTATAGGGCTTCCCTGACAAGCTCATTGTGCTCGAGATTAACTATTTCATATAGGGACATGGCACAATAATATAGTGAGATTTCTAGGTAATTGGGCTGATGCACATGGAGAATTAGTGCCTTTCACCGAAGCCAGTACTAGAACAAATGTTATGCTTCGAGTATGTTCCTATTGGAATCCGTTAGAAATTTCTCAAAGGTAAAGCTTGCAACTTTTTATTTTGCTTTTTCTCAAGAAAACTAAAACTCGAGTACAAATAAAAACACCAATTCTTGTCAGCAATTGAATCCAAATGATGGGATTATACATCCATTACCAAACACTTCCCAACATGCAAGCATGTTCTTAAATACCTAAACTGAAACCTAGGTCCTTTAAATTGATTAAATGGGTTTGCATTCTTCAGAAAATTTACTTCTCCTCCCGACCCCGTGCGGCCGCCGCCGGGCCGTGATACGTCTCCAACGTATCTATAATTTTTGATTGCTCCATGCTATATAATCTACTATTTTGGACTATATTGGGCTTTATTTTCCACTTTTATAATATTTTTGGGACTAACCTATTAACTGGAGGCCCCGCCCAGAATTGTTGTTTTTTGCCTAGTTACGTGTTTTGAAAAAACGGAATATCAAACGGAGTCCAAACAGAATAATCCTTTCTGGAACATGATTTTCTTCCCAAATATGACCCAGGAGACTTGGACCCTACGCCAAGGAAGCTTCCAGATGGGCACGAGGTAGGGGGCGCGCCCTACACCCCCAGGCACGACCCCACCCTCGTGGGCCCACTGAGGCTCCACCGACGTACTTCTTCCTCCTATATATATCCACGTACCCCCAAACGATCAGAGAGGAGCCAAAAACCTAATTCCACCGCCGCAACTTTCTGTATCCACGAGATCCCATCTTGGGGCCTGTTCCGGAGCTCCGGCGGAGAGGGCCGTCATCATGAAGGCCTTCTACATCATCATAGCCTCTGCGATGAAGTGTGAGTAGTTTACCTCAGACCTTCGGGTCCATAGTTATTAGCTAGATGGCTTCTTCTCTCTTGTTGGATCTCAATACAATGTTCTCCCCCTCTCTTGTGGAGATCTATTTGATGTAATCTTCTTCTTTTTGCGGTGTGTTTGTTGACACTGATGAATTGTGGGTTTATGATCAAGTCTATCTATGAATAATATTTGAATCTTCTCTGAATTCTTTTATGTATGATTGGTTATCTTTGCAAGTCTCTTCGAATTATCCGTTTGGTTTAGCTGACTAGATTGGTAGTTCTTGCCATGGGAGAAGTGCTTAGCTTTGGGTTCGATCTTGCGGTGTCCTTTCCCAGTGACAGAAGGGGCAGCAAGGCACGTATTGTATCATTGCCATCGAGAATAACAAGATGGGGTTTATTTCATATTGCATGAATTTATCTCTCTACATCATGTCATCTTGCTTAAAGCGTTACTCTGTTTTTAACTTAATACTCTAGATGCATGCTGGATAGCGGTCGATGAGTGGAGTAATAGTAGTAGATGCAGAATCGTTTCGATCTACTTGTCACGGACGTGATGCCTATATACATGATCATGCCTAGATATTCTCATAACTATGCTCAATTCTGTCAATTGCTCAACAGTAATTTGTTCACCCATCGTAGAAAACTTATGCTCTTGAGAGAAGCCACTAGTGAAACCTATGGCCCCCGGGTCTATTCTCATCATATCAATCTCCATCACTTTAATCTTGTTTTGCTTTTGCTTTTCCTTTTAATTTTCACTTTGCATCTTTATACCAAAAATACCAAAAATATTATCTCTATCAGATCTCACTCTCGTAAGTGACCTGAAGGGATTGACAACCCCTATTCGCGTTGGTTGCGAGTTGCTATTGATTTGTGTAGGTACGAGGGACTTGAGCGTGGCCTCCTACTGGATTGATACCTTGGTTCTAAAAAACTGAGGGAAATTGATAGAGGCAAAGGTGTCCCGACGTTTCGATGAGATGGTGGCTATCGTTTCTGTGGGAGTCGACCTTGACGATCCGACTACGAACGTGCGAGACGTCGTGCCTTAGCAATCGCTAAACCAACTTCCGAGGGTTATTGACCACGCCGGAGCAGGATCAACCTGACCACGAGGGCCTGTTTCCTGCGAGCAAACGAAGAACAAGCAAGAAAACTAAGATTGCAATCTGGATATTGCGAATATAAGAGGAAAGCTTTATTAATGAAGGTGGGGTTCTGTGACGCCTTGGTCTGGTCGTTGAACACAAACGAAGTACGCGAAGTTGCAGCTATGGCGAACTTTTGATCTAAACAAAACCCAAAGTCTAAACGACGCCCTAAGGGCTGTATATATGGAGGAGGGGGGGGGGGGAATTTCGTGGCCCTTGAGGAAGGGGTCCGAAACCAACCCTAACTCTTGTTTCCCCACACATACGGACTCTAAAAACAGCCTATACTTAAGTATTTCAAAATTACATGGGCCTGGCCCAATAATAAGGTGACGCAGCACCTAGAATAGCCTCTGGACGAAATTTATGAAGTGGCATCTTGTATATTTCGTCCAAGGCTTCATTCACTCCTTATGGTGGCTTCAGAGTCCTGAAATCATCACTTGTGACTCCGTTCTTGTTCCCCTTGCGCATGCCATCAACTCCATGCTTGTTCTTGCTCCAATGTTCATCCTTCTCCAAGCTAGGCCCATCATTTGTAAGCAAAACAAATGTATCCAATTTAGGCAGCATCATATTCTCATGAACATTAGAATCATTACCAAGAAACGAAAGTACCTGGTAATTTAATTGGCGTGCGCGAGCTCTAGTAATTGGTCCATCATATGTAACAGTAGGGGCTGTGGGTGTAACAATGGTATTGATGTCCTCATCATCCTCCCCTTCTTGAAATGAAGTCGTCCTCGACGGAAGCCCATCTTCCTCACCCAAATAAGGCTTCAAATCTGCAATGTTAAAAGTGGGACTAACCCCAAAATCTGCAGGCAGCTCAAGTTTATATGCATTATCATTTATTTTCTCTAGCACCTTAAATGGACCATCAGCACGTGGCATTAGCTTTGATTTGCGCAAATTAGGAAACCTATCCTTACGCAAATGTAACCAAACAAGATCACCAGGTGCAAAGACAACATGTTTTCTACCCTTATCTCCAGCAAGTTTATATTTAGCATTCATACGCTCAATGTTTTCCTTAGTTAACTCATGCATTTTTTAAATCAATTCAGCACGTTCTTTAGCATCAAAATTAACCTTCTCCGAAGATGGAAGAGGCAACAAATCAATAGGTGCACGAGGTAGGAAACCATACACAATTTCAAAAGGGCACATCTTAGTAGTAGAATGCAATGAACGATTATAAGCAAATTCAATATGAGGCAAGCATTCTTCCCACATTTTCTTATTATTCTTCAAAACAGCCCTAAGCATAGTAGACAATGTTCTATTGACTACTTCAGTTTGTCCATCAGTTTGGGGGTGACAAGTAGTACTAAAAAGCAGTTTAGTCCCCAACTTAGCCCATAAACATCTCCAAAAGTGGCTAAGAAATTTAGTATCACGATCTGAAACAATAGTATTTGGCACACCATGCAAGCGAATAATTTCACGAAAGAACAAATCAGCAACATTAACAGCATCATCGCTTTTATGACATGGTATAAAGTGTGCCATTTTCGAGAATCTATCCACGACAACAAATATGCTATCCCTCCCCTTCTTTGTTCGAGGCAAACCTAAAACAAAGTCCATAGATATATCCTCCCAAGGAACACTAGGTACAGGCAAAGGCATATATAAACCATGAGGATTGAGTCGTGACTTAGCTTTTTGACATGTAGTGCAGCGAGCAACAAAACGCTCAACATCCCGTCTCATCTTTGGCCAAAAGAAATGTGTAGCAAGTACGTCCTCTGTCTTCTTCACGCCAAAGTGTCCCATTAATCCTCCTCCATGCGCCTCCTGCAACAACAAAAGACGAACATAACTAGCTGGAATGCATAACTTGTTAGCACAGAACACAAAACCATCATTAACAACGAACTTGTTCCATGATCTACCTTCTTTACAATTCTGCAATACATCTTTAAATTCAGCATCATGCACATATTGATCTTTGATGGTCTCCAAACCAAATATTTTAAAATCAAGTTGTGAAAGCATAGTATAACGACGAGACAATGCATCAGCAATAACATTTTCTTTACCCTTCTTGTGTTTAATGACATAAGGAAAAGTCTCAATGAATTCAACCCATTTAGCATGTCTACGGTTCAGTTTAGCTTGACTTTTAATGTGTTTCAAAGATTCATGATCAGAATGTATAACAAATTCTTTGGGCCATAAATAATGTTGCCATGTTTCTAAAGTCCGAACAAGAGCAAATAATTCTTTATCATAAGTAGAATAGTTCAGACTAGGCCCACTCAATTTTTCAGAAAAGTATGCAACAGGTTTGCCATCTTATAATAACACACCTCCTAATCCAATTCCACTAGCATCACATTCAAGCTCAAAAGTCTTATTAAAGTCAGGAAGTTGAAGTAAAGGAGCATTTGTCAACTTATCTTTCAATACCGTGAAGGCTTCTTCCTGTGCGGTACCCCAAACAAAAGGCACATCCTTCTTTGTAAGCTCATTGAGAGGTGCAGCAATGGTGCTAAAATCTCTCACAAAACGCCTATAGAAACCAGCGAGTCCAAGAAAACTCCTCACTTGTGTGACCGTTTTGGGCTGCGGCCAACTCTCAATAGCTTCAATCTTGGCTTTACCAACTTCAATTCCCTGTGGAGTAACAACATAGCCAAGAAAAGACACTCGGTCGGTGCAAAAGGTGCACTTCCCAAGGTTACCAAACAAACGTGCATCACGTAGAGCATTAAAAACAGCACGTAAATGTTCCAAATGTTCTTCCAAAGATTTGCTATAAATCAGTATATCATCAAAATAGACTACCACAAATCGTCCAATGAAAGCACGTAAAACTTCGTTCATTAATCTCATGAAAGTACTAGGTGCATTAGTTAACCCAAAAGGCATGACTAACCACTCATATAAACCAAACTTAGTTTTAAATGTTGTTTTCCATTCATCTCCCAATTTCATATGAATTTGATGGTATCCACTACGCAAATCAACTTTGGAGAATATTGTAGAGCCACTCAATTCATCAAGCATATCATCTAGCCTAGGAATAGGATGACGATAACGAATAGTAATATTATTAATGCCTCTACAATCAACACACATACGCGATGTAGCATCCTTTTTAGGCACTAGTATAATAGGAACAACACAAGGACTAAGAGATTCACGTATATAACCTTTGTCGAGCAGCTCCTGTACTTGACGCATAATCTCCTTCGTCTCCTCTGGATTGGTACGGTATGGTGCACGGTTGGGTAGCGATGCACCGGGAATTAAGTCAATTTGATGATCAATCCCTCGAATAGGTGGTAATCCCGGTGGCACGTCTTGTGGAAAGACGTCAGCGAACTCCTGCAAAATGTTAGTAACAGCAGGAGGCAAAGAGGAAGGCACGTCCTCAAATGAAAATAATACCTCTTTGCACACAAAAGCATAGCAAACAGATTTGCTAACATCTGTATCATCAATATCAGATTTGGTGGCAAATAAACATGCACTTTTCAATTTAATTTCAGAAGCAACACTAGATGGTTTATTATTAGGCTTCATTTGTTGCTCAAATTCTTTTGCCACAATCTGATTTTCACTCTTATTTTGCTTCTGTTTTGCTTTATTAGCTCGATTAATATCATCTTTCAAAATGGAATCAGGAGTCATAGGAAGCAAAGTAATATTTTTGTCCTTATGAACGAGAGTATACTGATTGTTTCTACCATGGTGTACAGAATTTTTATCAAATTGCCATGGTCTACCAAGTAATAAGGAACATGCTTGCATAGGTACCACATCACAATCAACATAATCAACATATGTAGAGATACTAAAATGCACACGAACAGTACGTGTTACCTTAACCTTGCCGCCGTTGTTGAACCATTGGATGTAGTAAGGATGTGGATGTGGTCTTGTGGTGAGGAATAGCTTCTCCACCATCTCCATGCTAGCCAAGTTGTTGCAGCTCCCTCCATCTATGATGACGCGAACAGAACGTTCCTTCACAACTCCCTTTGTATGGAACAAATTATGCCTCTGATTTTGCTCAGCTTGCGTGACCTGCACACTCAAAACACGTTGAGCAACCAAAGATTCATACATGTCAGCATCTTCAGGAGCCATGTATTGCGTCTCATGATCAGAATCATCTCCACCGTGTTCTTCATGTGTAAGAAGAGCCAAAGTCTCCTCATCATAGTCACTAGCGGACTCATACCCACCATCCTCAGTAGCAATCATCACACGCTGAGATGTGCATTCGCGCGCAAAATGTCCTCTTCCCTTACAACGACGACAAATAATATCACTTGTGTGCCCTGTAGACGTCATGGAAGAAGCAGAGCTCTGTGCAGGCCCGACAGGTGTGCTCTTGGCAGATAGTGGTGGTTGTGCCTGCTTTCTTGTATCACGGTTGGAGGTGGCAGCCGACGGAGGTGCCAGTGTAGCAGAACGTGTGGAAGTAGATGATGCATGTGGTGTCCATGATGAAGGTCGACCTGCAGAAAAGTTAGTTCGCGCCAATGCCTGTCTTTCCTGCACTTCACGTTCAGCTTTACAAGCAAGATGGAATAAACGAGTGATATTATTATAATCCTTATAGTCTAGAATGGTCTGAATCTCCCTATTTAATCCACTCAGAAAACGTGCAAGCATAGCTTCATTCTCCTCAACAAGACCACATCGAATCAATCCAGTTTGTAATTCCTGATAATATTCTTCTACAAAAATTTTTCCTTGTCTTAAGCGCTGCAATTTTTAAAGTAATTCACGTTGATAATATGGCGGAACCCAACGAGTACGCATAGCAGTTTTCAAAGCAGCCCAAGTAGCTGGAACAGGATATAATCTACAATATTCAGACCACCAAACACATGCAAAGCTAGTGAAAGCACAAACAGCAGCAGGAACACGTCTCTCCTCAGGATATTGTAAACATGTAAATCGTTGTTCAATTTCTAACTCCCAAGTAAGATATATATCAGGAACATATCTACCCTCAAATGGTGGGATATTCAATTTCAGTTTAGGGAGATGGTCACGATCTCGTACCTGAGGGGGAGCCCTAACATTACCATTATTTGCATGTGGACGACCTGGTGGTTGTGGTGCTGGTGGTTGCACGTAGTTCTGATGTTGATCAACCTCATCCTCGTAATCTCCCACATAATCATCCTCCTCCGCATCAGCAGCAGGAGCCACAAAAGTATCAACAGCAGCACCAGCAGTTTGGCCAGGCTGAAGAGGGACACGGATCGCTCGGCAGAGGGCTGATTCCCTACCTGGAGGTATTCGTTGTTGTTGCTGTTGTTGCAGAGGTGCGGCAGGTGCAGCCGGTGGTGGAAGACGCGCAAGCAGTTCATTAAATCTGTTATCGAGCTTTGTTTCGAACGTCTTCTCCAGGCCAATGATCTTCTCCATGGCCTCTTCAAAATTGTTCAGCACATCTTGCACCTGTTCATTCATCATTTTCTGAAACTTATCATGAAGCTCCTTGTTTGTTAAATTCTCCCAGTCAATCTCGTCGGGTTGTGATCCTGGCATGGTTAGCAGCAATAGAAACACACAGAATATGATCCTATAGACTACTAACAAGTGGTGGTGGTGGTGGGTGTCACAAATCCTTTAAGAAAATCTCAAATTCTTACCAGTTCTTACCCAGCAGCAGGCGGTGATCGGCAACCGATGTAGTCAAAACTCTCAAAGCTTGGATAGAGCGATTACCAGGGAGAGTCAAACGCACGATGTAGATGTATGTGGAGCTGGGAAGGCTTATAGTATGGTAGCAAAAAGGGTCAGCAATAATCAATTCAGAGATGCAAAGTTGAATAAACGCTCAACGACGGTACTGTGCTGGTCCTAGGCTAGACTGTGCTAGAGACGCGAGCCTAGAACACTAACAAAATAACGGCGCTGCACGGAAACAAGGGAAAAGCACACTCTGGAAATTTTTTTTCGCCCTGTTTTTCTTTTGCGCTCCTCTTTTTTTTTGCGCTTTTTTTTTGCGAAAAATCACTATAATGGCGAGTGTCTCAAAACTCTTCCGAGGTCAAACTGACAAGATGGGTACGAAATTTTTTTGACAATTTTTTTCGGAAATCAGGGCAGCGACGACGAAAAAGTGCGACCAAAAATCACTATGATGGCGAGTGTCTCAAAAGACTCAGAACAGCCTAAAAATAGGATAGGAAAAAAATATTTTCGGTCGCCGAAATTTTGGCCTAAAAATTGCCCGGGGGTCTCCAGACTCTTTTTTTTTCGAGACCTACGCAGGCACGGAAACACGAATCGGAATTGAGATGGATCTCGAAAACAAACCTAATATGAAAAGAACTCGGATTGGTGGTGGATATATGGTGGTAGGATATGGCAGCGGCGGTGGTATATGGTAGCGGTGGTGGTATATGGACATGGATCGGTGGTGGTATTTGGACACGGATTCAGAATGGTGACGGATAAGCGGTGGTGGTAGATGGCAAGGCGATGATGATGGTGCGGCGGCGGCGTGACAACTTATGACCAGAACTCGAAACTCTAAAAGACTAGACTCTAAGACCAGCAACTTGACACGACGATGCAACCGCAAATTCAACAAAGCAAAAACCCTAAAAAGATTATGCAAAGGCTCAGATTGGTTCGGATATGATGAACTAACCCTAATTTTTTTTTGTGTGGCTTTTTCGTGGACTGTAGGTATGAAGAACAGACTCGATCTAATCTACGAAAAACTGTAAAATCTCACCAAGCAACCTGGAAATCTGATACCACTTGATAGAGGCAAAGGTGTCCCGACGTTTCGATGAGATGGTGGCTATCGTTTCTGTGGGAGTCGACCTTGACGATCCGACTACGAACGTGTGAGACGTCGCGCCTTAGCAATCGCTAAACCAACTTCCGAGGGTTATTGACCACGCCGGAGCACGATCAACCTGACCACGAGGGCCTGTTTCCTGCGAGCAAACGAAGAATAAGCAAGAAAAATAAGATTGCAATCTGGATATTGCGAATATAAGAGGAAAGCTTTATTAATGAAGGTGGGGTTCTGTGACGCCTTGGTCTGGTCGTTGAACACAAACGAAGTACGCGAAGTTGCAGCTATGGCGAACTTTTGATCTAAACAAAACCCAAAGTCTAAACAACGCCCTAAGGGCTGTATATATGGAGGAAGAGGGGGGGGGGGAATTTCGTGGCCCTTGAGGAAGGGGTCCGAAACCAACCCTAACTCTTGTTTCCCCACACATACGGACTCTAAAAACAGCCTATACTTAAGTATTTCGAAATTACATGGGCCTGGCCCAATAATAAGGTGACGCAGCACCTAGAATAGCCTCTGGACGAAATTTATGAAGTGGCATCTTGTATATTTCGTCCAAGGCTTCATTCACTCCTTATGGTGGCTTCAGAGTCCTGAAATCATCACTTGTGACTCCGTTCTTGTTCCCCTTGCGCATGCCATCAACTCCTTGCTTGTTCTTGCTCCAATGTTCATCCTTCTCCAAGCTAGGCCCTTCATTTGTAAGCAAAACAAATGTATCCAATTTAGGCAGCATCATATTCTCATGAACATTAGAATCATTACCAAGAAACGAAAGTACCTGGTAATTTAATTGGCGTGCGCGAGCTCTAGTAATTGGTCCATCATATGTAACAGTAGGGGCTGTGGGTGTAACAATGGTATTGATGTCCTCATCAGAAATACTTACGCTACTCTGCTGCATCATCCTCTCCTCTTCGGGGAAAACCAACGCCAAGCTCAAGAGGTAGCAAGAAGAATTTCTGGCGCCATTGCCGGGGAGGCTTACGCAAGAGCAAGTCAAGACTTGGACTCCCGACAACGAGCCATTTCTGGCGCCGTTGCCGGGGAGTCTACGCAAAAAGTCAACATACCAAGTACCCATCACAATCCCTATCTCTCGCATCACATTAGCTGCCATTTGCCTCTCGTTTTCCTCTCCCCAACTTCACCCTTGCCGTTTTATTCGCCCTCTCTTTCTCCTTCCCCTTCTTCTTCTCGGTTTGCCTTTTTCTTGCTTGCCTTTTGTTTGCTCGTGTGTTGGATTGCTTGTCTGTCGCGATGGCTCTACCAAATTTTGGTGATCTTCACCATAAAGGTTAGAGGAGATCGAAAACAATGTCAGGAAGTTTATGGTTTTGCAATTTGAGCATAATAATTTCTGTAGAAACGAGCTTAAGGAACAAAAAAGTTTTATGAGTTATATGAATAAATAGCTCGATGATATATCTAAAGAATTTGATGGTATAAGATCCCAAATTGCCCGTCTTGAAAAGATGATTGCTGAAATTTCGGATATGCAAACTACCTTAGTCAATAAGATGGCCGCAAAACCAAATTCCTATGAGAATCAAGATGAAGATCTAAAAGTTATTGATGTGTCCCCTATCAAATATTTGTTTTGCAATATGAATCTTGATGAAACTGAATATGATCTTCCTTTACCTAGAAGGCGTTCCAAAAATTCAGAGTGTTTAGATCTTTATGATGAAATTGATGAAAGTGGGATTGAAAGAAATAAAAATTTAGATGTTGCTAAACCCACTATATTGGATTTCAAGGAATTTAATTATGATAGTTGCTCTTTGATTGATTGTATTTCCTTGTTGCAATTCGTGCTAAATTCTCCGCATGCTTATAGTCAAAAGAAAGCCTTCACCGAACATATTGTTGATGCCTTGATGCAATCTTATGAAGAAAAACTTGAGTTTAAAATCTCTATCCCTAGAAAACTCTATGATGAGTGGGAACCAACTATTAAAATTAAAATTAAAGATCATGATTTTTATGCTTTATGTGATTTGGGTGCTAGTGTTTCCACTATCCCCAAAACTTTGTGTGATTTGCTAGATTTCCGCAATCTTGATGATTGCTCTTTAAACTTACATCTCGCGGATTCTACTATTAAGAAACCTATGGGAAGGATTAATGATGTCCTTATTGTTGCAAATAGGAATTATGTGCCCGTAGATTTCATTGTTCTTGATATAGATTGTAATCCTTCTTGCCCTATTATTCTTGGTAGACCTTTCCTTAGAACGGTTGGTGCGATTATTGATATGAAGGAAGGGAATATTAGATTCCAATTTCCATTAAAAAAAGGGCATGGAACACTTTCCAAGAAAGAAAATAAAATTGCCATATTAAACCATCATGAGAGCCACTTATGGATTTCCTTCCAAAGATGGCAATACCTAGATCTATCCTCGCTTTTATTCCTAGCTAGGGGCGTTAAACGATAGCGCTTGTTGGGAGGCAACCCAATTTTATTTTTAGTTTTTTGTGTTTTCTTCTGTTAGGGAATAAATAACACATCTACCTTCTGTTTGGATGTGGTTTTGTGTTTTAATTAGTGTTTGTGCCAAGCTAGACCTATTGGATCTTCTTGGATGATAGTTATTTGATCTTGCTGTAATTTCCAGAAACTTTGCGTTCAGTGCCCGAATTATTAAAACTCATCAGAACGTAATGAAATACTGATTCCAATTGCTTCTGATCAATAAACAAATTTTCTAGGTCGTCTAATTTTGGTAGATTTTTTGGAGTTCCAGAAGTTTGCGTTAGTTAAAGATTACTACAGACTGTTCTGTTTTTCACAGATTCTGTTTTTCGTGTGTTGTTTCCTTATTTTGATGAATCTATGGCTAGTATTGGAGGGTATGATCCATAGAGAACTTGCAATACAGTAGGTCTAACACCAATATAAATAAAGAATGAGTTCATTACAGTACCTTGAAGTAGTCTTTTGTTTTCTTTCTCTAATGGAGCTCATGAGATTTCTATTGAGTTTTGTGTTGTGAAGTTTTCAAGTTGTGGGTGAATTCTTTTGATGGATTATGGAACAAGGAGTGGCAAGAGCCTAAGGTTGGGGATGCCCATGGCACCCCCAAGATAATCCAAGGACACCAAAAAGTCAAAGCTTGGGGATGCCCCAGAAGGCATCCCCTCTTTCGTCCACTTTCATCGGTAATTTACTTGGAGCTATATTTTTATTTATCAACATGATATGTGTTTTGCTTGGAGCGTCTTGTATTATTTGTGTCTTTGTTTGTTAGTGTGCCACAATCATCCTTGCTGTACACACCTTTTGAGAGAGCCATACATAAATTGGAATTTGATAGAATACGCTATGTGCTTCACTTATATCTTTTGAGCTATGTAGTTTTGCTCTATGTGCTTCACTTATATCTTTTGAGCGTTATAATTTTGCCCTATGTGCTTCACTTAGATCTTTTAGAGCACGGTGGTGGTTTGTTTTAAAGGAACTATTGATCTCTCATGCTTCACTTAAATTATTTTGAGAGTCGTAATAGCATGGTAAATTGCTTAACATTAATATGCTCGGTATTCATGATTTGTGGAATTTTCTTTTGAGTGCGTTGAATACTAAGAAAAGATTGAAGCATGATAATTGTTTTGAGATATGGAGGTGATAATATTAGAGTCATGCTAGTCGAAGTAGTTGTGAATTTAAAGAATACTTGCGTTGAAGTTTGTGATTTCCGTAGCATGCACGTATGGTGAACCGTTATGTAATGAAGTCGGAGCATGAAGTGTTTATTTATTGTCCTCCTTATGAGTGGCGGTCGGGGACGAGCAATGGTCTTTTCCTACCAAACTATCCCCCTAGGAGCATGCGCATAATACTTTGCTTTGATAACTTCTAGATTTTTGCAATAAGTATATGAGTTCTGTATGACTAATGTTGAGTCCATGGATTATACGCACTTTTTCCCATCCTTCCACCATTGCTAGCCTCTCTAATACCGCGCGCTTTTCGCCGGTATCATACACCCACCATATATCTTCCTCAAAACAGCCACCATACCTACCTATCATGGCATTTCCATAGCCATTCCGAGATATATTTCCATGCAACTTTCCACCGTTCCGTTTATTATGACACGCTCCATCATTGTCATATTGCTAGCATGATCATGTAGTTGACATCGTATTTGTGTCAAAGTCACCATTCATAATTCTTTCATACATGTCACTCTTGATTCATTGCATATCCCGGTACCCCGCCGGAGGCATTCACATAGAGTCATATTTCGTTCTAAGTATCGAGTTGTAATTGTTGAGTTGTAAGAAAAATAAAAGTGTGATGATCATCATTTTTAGAGCATTGTCCCAAGTGAGGAAAGAATGATGGAGACTATGATTCCCCCACAAGTCAGGATGAGACTCCGGACGAAAAAAAAGAGGCCACACAAAAAAGGGAAAAGGCCCAAATAAAAATTGAGAGAAAAAGAGAGAAGGGACAATGCTACTATCCTTTTACCACACTTGTGCTTCAAAGTAGCACCAAGATCTTCATGATAGAGAGTCTCCTATGTTGTCACTTTCATATACTACTGGGAATTTTTCATTATAGAACTTGGCTTGTATATTCCAATAATGGGCTTCCTCAAAATGCCCTAGGTCTTCGTGAGCAAGAAAGTTGGATGCACACCCACTTAGTTTCTTTTCTTGAGCTTTCATATACTCATAGCTCTAGTGCATCCGTTGCATGGCAATCCCTACGCACTCACATTGATATCTATTAATGGGCATCTCCATAGCCCGTTGATACGCCTAGTTGATGTGAGACTATCTTTCCCTCTTTTTATCTTCTCCACAACCACCGTTCTATTCCACATATAGTGCTATATCCATGGCTCACGCTCATGTATTGCGTGAAGGTTGAAAAAGTTTTGAAAATGTTAAAGTATGAAACAATTGCTTGGCTTGTCATCGGGGTTGTGCATGATTTAAATACTTTGTGTGGTGAAGATGCAGCATAGCCAGACTATATGAACTTGTAGGGATAACTTTCTTTGGTCATGTTATTTTTAGAAGACATAATTGCTTTATTAGTATGCTTGAAGTATTATTATTTTTATGTCAATATGAACTTTTGTCTTGAATCTTTTGAATCTGGATATTCATACCACAATTAAGAAATATTGCATTGAAATTATGCCAAGTAACACTTCGCATCAAAAATTCTCCTTTTATCATTTACCTACTCGAGGACGAGCAGGAATTAAGCTTGGGGATGCCTGATACGTCTCCAACATATCTATAATTTTTGATTGCTCCATGCTATATTATCTATTTTTTTGGACTATATTGGGCTTTATTTTTCACTTTTATATTATTTTTGGGACTAACCAATTAACCGGAGGCCCAACCCAGAATTGCTGTTTTTTGCCTATTTCAGTGTGTCGAAGAAACGGAATATCAAACGGAGTCCAAACAGAATAATCCTTTCTGGAACGTGATTTTCTTCCCGAATATGACCCAGGAGAATTGGACCCTACGCCAAGGAAGCTTCCAGATGGGCACGAGGTAGGGGGGCGCGCCCTACACCCCCAGGCGCGCCCCCCACCCTCGTGGGCCCATCGAGGCTCCACCGACGTACTTCTTCCTCATATATATATATATATATATATATATATATATATATATATATATATATATATATATATATATATATATATATATATATATATATATATATATATATATATATATATACGTACCCCCAAACAATCAGAGAGGAGCCAAAAACCTAATTCCACCGCCGCAACTTTCTGTATCCACGAGATCCCATATTGGGGCCTGTTCCGGAGCTCCGCCGGAGAGGGCCGTCATCACGGAGGGCTTCTACATCATCATAGCCTCTCCGATGAAGTGTGAGTAGTTTACCTCAGACCTTCGGGTCCATAGTTATTAGCTAGATGGCTTCTTCTTTCTTTTTGGATCTCAATACAATGTTCTCCCCCTCTCTTGTGGAGATCTATTTGATGCAATCTTCTTCTTTTTGCGGTGTCTTTGTTGAGACCGATGAATTGTGAGTTTATGATCAAGTCTATCTATGAATAATATTTGAATCTTCTCTGAATTCTTTTATGTATGATTGGTTATCTTTACAAGTCTCTTCAAATTATCAGTTTGGTTTGTCCGACTAGATTGGTAGTTCTTGCCATGGGAGAAGTGCTTAGCTTTGGGTTCGATCTCGCGGTGTCCTTTCCCAATGACAGAAGGGGCAGCAAGGCACGTATTGTATCGTTGCCATCGAGAATAACAAGATGGGGTTTATTTCATATTGCATGAATTTATCTCTCTACATCATGTCATCTTGCTTAAAGTGTTACTCTGTTTTTTAACTTAATACTCTAGATGCATGCTGGATAGCGGTCGATGAGTGGAGTAATAGTAGTAGATGCAGAATCGTTTCGATCTATATGTCACGGGCGTGATGCCTATATACATGATCATGCCTAGATATTCTCATAACTATGCTCAATTCTATCAATTGCTCAACAGTAATTTGTTCACCCATCGTAGAAAACTTATGCTCTTGAGAGAAGCCACTAGTGAAACCTATGGCCCCCGAGTCTATTCTCATCATATCAATCTCCATCACTTTAATCTTGTTTTTCTTTTAGTTTGCCTTTTACTTTTCACTTTGCATCTTTATACCAAAAATACCAAAAATATTATCTCTATCAGATCTCACTCTTGTATGTGACCGTGAAGGGATTGACAACCCCTAATCGCGTTGGTTGCGAGTTGTTATCGATTTGTGCAGGTATGAGGGACTTGAGCGTGGCCTCCTACTGGATTGATACCTTGGTTCTCAAAAACTGAGGAAAATACTTACGCTACTCTGCTGCATCATCCTCTCCTCTTCGGGGAAAACCAACGCGAGCTCAAGAGGTAGCAGGCCGCACCGGGCGGCCACATCCCGATCTCCCCTCGACTCCCCGTGCACCCCCCTCCCTCGGCCGCCGCCGGCAACGTCGCTGGGCGAAGGCCCCATGGCACGCGGCGGCAGACCTCCTCTGGCGTCCTGAGATCTGAGGCGGCGGCGGCCTGATTTGGATCTCCCTCCCGACGAGGATGGCGGGCAGCTGTGGCCGGGGCGCGACGGGGGGTTTGGCTGCAGCCGGCGGTCTCATTGGATTCGACTACGGCTCGCTAAAGCACTCTGGGTCTGCATCGCATCATGAGGATTATGGAGGTGGTGGTCATCTCCTACGTCGGAGGTGGTCGACCTGAGACTGGATGATCGGATCTCGTGATCTGTAATCTAGTCCCTGCTATGAGTCGGTGAGACATAGTTGCCGGTGAAAACCGAGCTGATGGCGGACGATGGCGGCGTTCTGCGTCGTTACCTTGATGAAGGCATCGTTATGTAACTACTGTCGACGCACTCGTGTTGCTCCGGGGGAAACCCTATGATCTGGTTTTCCAGTTCGGACGATGGCGGCACTGCGGTGTCGTTTCTCTCTTGGGAGCATTGTTTGTGGAGCAGCGCTGGAAGTCAGAGGCAGGAGGTGGAGCGGCTTCGTCTTGCATGGAGCTAAGGTGGAGATGTCAAGTCATGCCTGACCGACGGGTGCTACGCTTTTGTCATGCCTGGTCGGCAGGTGCTACGCACGACAGATCTTCCAAGGACTTCAAGCTGTGTCGGCTGGTGGTACTTGGCAGCATGGCGCTGAGGTGTATCAGTGGCAACCGCGACGTGTTCAGTTGTTTGCGCGCAGGGAGGAGGTGCCGTTGGGCGCCGTGGTGGCGTCGACGATAGCTAGACCGAGCAAGGTTGATGCATCAGTACAGTTCTGAAGATGGAGCGGTGGCAGTTGGCGGCGGCGGCCTCTGAGAGCAAGCCGGACCAGTGTGTGCCCCAGACCCGGTAAGTGGCTAGGTTGAGGTCTCATGTCTTAGATGATAGGCTTGGCTGCGATGTCTGTTTGGTATTAGGCCCAGGCTATCTGCGCCGCTTCATCAGCTAGATAGGTGTAGCGACAGTCTGTTGCTTAGACGGTGGCTTTAGTCTTACTGTTGTATCACTTTGTAAAGTCTTGTGAGAATAATTAATAAAGTGGCTGTATGCATCACCCAGATGCAGAGGCCGGGGGTCATCCTCCTTTTCTAAAAAAGGAAAATTTAAAGGCGGTAGATTTTCCATCTAATCCACTTGTAATTCTTGTGTATGTATAACAAGTAAGCAACACATTTGTATCATTTTTCCATTGTTCCAGATAGGTCTTATAAAGACGATTGGATAACACAGTACCAAATCATTATGGGAATTTTTCATGGTTTGAACTATCTTCACAACAAATGCATCATTCACTTGGATTTAAAACCCGTCAATATTCTTTTGGATGCTCGTTTCGAGCTTAACATTGCATACTTCGGGCCCTCAAGATGCTTTGATGAAGGAGCATCAAGAGTTTACACTAACAAAGTTATGGAACACCGTAAGCAAAGACTATTGATCAGTATGTCATATTTGCTTGATCATAAATATTTTTACCGGTATATATCGCATATCATGAAAATATGAAAGCATAAACATAAGAATGTAATTTCAATTAGTAAATAAATTCTTAATACTCATCATGTATATGTGATTATATGATGCAGTGATGGTCATAAGATACATATACTCAACTATAAACCACTATGGAATAAATACAATGTGGAGAAGTGCATAGAGGGAGGGAGCAAATGCCCCTGTCGACTGCATAATAGTGTTGACATTATATTCTGCAAACCAGATTTTTAGTAATTTAATCAGATATGTATATGTATTGGGCCCTTATTTGAGATGGGCCCTAGTCCGCTGCAGCTTTTGCCATGGCCTAGGGCCAGCCCTACCGAGCCTGAGGCTATACCAGAGCAAGATATAGGAATTAGACGACCATTAATGTGGATGAATCGAATGAAGAGGACGATGACAGGTCGTTGGTGGAGGATAACAACGAGTGGCATGATGCGGAGCTTGTGGGTAGGGGGGCTGACTTGACTTGAACAACCTATGATTCCTATCAGCAACAAATTGTAGATTTTTTTAATTACGGTTTTGCTAATTTCTCAGGGCTGGAAGGTTGCGCCGGTAGCCCAATTGCGAGTCAGGGCGGCATTGGTGGCCCGTGTCCATACCATGGCTTGGGAGATGGCCGAGGCGGCGGTGGTGGCAGCGGTCGCATCCTCAATTTCATGTAATGGAGGTCGGGTGTTAGGGTCTTGGTTTCTGCTCATATGCATCATTGGTGTCGTTCTTGGCTGGGGCCTTGTTGGCGTCGGGGTGGCCTGCTGGTGGGTTTGTACTGAACTGGGGGTGGCCCGTCGGTGGGAGCAGGGACGGAGCCAGGATTCCTGTATAAGGGGGGCAATGGAAGATATGATACATTGGAGGGGGGCAAACACAAGAACCAAATTTAATAATATATGTATCGACATGCCCACATGTATGAAGTATTCTCCTTTTTGTTGTAGACGTACCTCTGATATTTTTCTCTAGATTTGTTTCTTAGAATTCTAACTTATTTCAGTTTGCCTGATTTTCTACATGTTGATTGGTTGTTACATGTGTGAAACTGCCTTTGAGTCATGAAGAATCTACTTGCAATTGTTCGAGGAACGAATGATGAAGTATATAGTTTCTAATCAATGATCAAACTGGTTTGCTTTTGGAGTTTGCAGATCGCAACTCACAAGCATTCATCCCATGATCATAAAAAAAAATCAAAGCTCCAACAACCTTCTGTTTGAATAATGATTTGCCCTTTATAAATATCACTCTATTCACCTGATAGGAAACTCAACTAACCACACTCACTGGTGGAAAAAGGGCCTTTGGTCGCGGTTCGCAACTGCCATTAGTCGCGGTTGCGCAACCGCGACCAAACAGGCGGGACTAAAGGCTCCACCCTTTAGTCGCGGTTGCTTAAGAACCGCGACTAAAGGCAAGTCCACGTGGGCGCCAGGTGGCCGCCAGGGCGGAGGTCTTTTAGTCGCGGTTCTTCTGGCCAACCGCGACTAAAGACCTCCGCAGGTTTAGGGTTTTAGCCCCCCCCCCCCTAAACCTGCCCCCCCCCTAACCTGTTTTCTGTTTAATTTGTATTGTTTTATTTCTTTTATGCTTTATTTTAATTTTGAAGGAGTTTCACATATTCTACGCTACTACATACATGCATATGAATGTACAATTTCAAACAAATTTGAAATTAGAACCAAAAAGAATTCAAGAGAAATATACAGTATATATTCAATATCATCGGATGACCATATACAATTTTGAACAAGTTTCCATACATAATTTAAGGCATATAAAGTTCTACGTCCTCGTAATGGTGTTCTCCTTTAGGATGGAGGACTTCCCTCCTGAACCATCCAGCTAGTTCCTCTTGAAGTGGTCGGAAGCGAGCTTCTGGACTAAGCATCATCCGGAGGTTATTCCTCTGAGCATTGGTATCACTCGGAACCCGCTCAGAGGTGTATCTCCGGATCATCTCACAGACATAGTATCCACATAGATTGGTCCCCGCCGGCTGAATATCCCCAGCATTCTTAGCCTTTGCCATTTTGAATTCTAGCTCTTTTTTGAATTCACCGACCTTTGTATCTACGAACCGTCTCCAAACCCTACGAGGCAAAGAAAATTAAATGAACAAGAGAGTTATTAGTTACTTGATATTAGGAAATGAACGAAATAGGCCGATCGATATAGAGCGCAAATGAATGAAAATAATTACTTCTGCATCATTTTTCTCAGGTCACCCCAAAGCTTTGGATCCATATTCAGAGAGTCGTGGATGAGACATTCTGAGGTGTCAACTTTAATTACTAGCAGAATCCAGTGGAACCTGCGGACACGATACATGCACAGTACGTCATGCATAACTCATCGATTAGCCGGCCATATACCATGCATGGAGTAAACAAAAGAGAATGTGCTCAAGACAGAAACACTCACCCAAAATGGTAAGGAAATAGAATATCACTTTTGAGTTCCTGCTTTGTAAGAAACTGCCACAGGTCTGCCTCCATGTCGTCGGGGTGATGCCGCAACACATATCCATTAACGATCTGTGGGTCAATGAACCCAACATCATGGATGTTCCTTACTCTGCATTCCTTAATCTTCATTCTGCATGTATAATAGCGGACACAACAATATAGTTAGGACATATATATATATAGTGTGCAGGCAATATGAACGAGATGGGGTAGAAATAAATCACTTACAGAACGTAGCAACTGATGATAGATTTGTCGAGCTCGCGCAGATTGAAAAGCTGGAACAATTCACTCAGATGAATTTGTACATAGTAATGTTTGAAGTGATGCTCATGTCTAACTTCCGCATAAATATATTCGTTGGCGTTTTTATTTTTTATGTAACCCTTGTACCATTTCAGCAGACCTTTCATTTGCGGAGGTAGATCCTGTTCCTGCGCAGGCTCGACGAGAGGCCCATTCTTCACATATGTAATTACTACCTCCTTCACTGGCAGATCATCAAGGCCTAACAGTTCACGAAGAGTAATACCTAAGTTGGCCGCTTGTTCTCTGGCACTCGTTGCAGTCAATCCAAGTGCTGCCGCAGCTGCTATGATATCGGGGTCATCCGGACCGGCGGCTTTCACTATAAGCGGGGCAATTGATTGTTTACTTTGTTCCCCGAGCTGGGCAACTCGTTTACTTTGATCGGGGTCATCCGCCCGCCCTTTCTTCTCCTTCAACATGAGTGCCTGCCTACGAAGTTCACGTGCATAGTCCTCAGGCAGATTCTTCGCGGCTTGGGACGGTGTGCTCAAAAATGACTTAGCCCACTTCTTTTGCTCATCAGAAAATACTGGCTTGGGCTCGGGCTCTCTTTTCTTCTTGCAGTCCGCCTTCCATTTCTCAAGATCAGCAGCCGCGGCCGCGGCAGTTTCCTCGGCACTACGTTCCCAAGGCCTTGTGGGGAGAGGCTTCAGTGATGGCTCCGGTACCTTTGTGGTCTTAGGTACATAAGGGTCCGGGTTAATAACCCAGGACTGCTTCTGCTTCTTTGCCGGAGGTGGATTGGGGGCCGGCGTCTGATCACCCGCCGGACGAGGACTGGGGGGCGGCGTCTGATCACCCGCCGGACGAGGACTGGGGGGCGGCGTCTGATCACCCGCCGGACGTTGTGGACTGGGAGGCGTCGGCTGACGTGACGGAGGTGTAGGTGAACCGCCACCACCACCACCGCCGCCGCCGCCGCCACCGCCACCACCACCACCGTAGGGGGGTGGACTTGTTGTCCTTGGCGCCTCGCCTGGAAACTTGATAAACTTCTTTTGCCATAGAATGAAATGGCGCTTGACATCTCCAAGTCTTTTCTCCCCTTCAGGTGTAGCAATGTCAATCTCCAGGTCCTCAAACCCTTGGACTATGTCCTCCACCGTGACACGAGCATAGCCATCTTGAATGGGGTTGTTGTGGTGGAGTGCTCCAGGTAAACATGGTAAAGCACTGCCGATGGCTACCTTCATGGACATGTTCCCGATAGGATAATACAGATGACATTGTTTCCTCTCCTTTATATCGTCCACGGGGTAGCGAGGAGGCTCCGGTGCAGTAATTTCGACCACCAGAGGCTCCGGTGCAGTAATTTCGATCGTCGGTGCATCTGCACCAGCCGGTGGGGCCTCCGTGGAAGCCACGCTGCTTCTCCGTTGCTGGCTTCCGAGATCCGCTGGATGATCTTCATGCTGCGCCCCAGCTGCATCTCTTTCGGCTACTAGTACACTCACGGTTTTCTTCATCACATCCATTTCCGATGCCAACCGCGCCACAACATCTGCTTCCCGATCCATCTTTCTCTTACGGCTTCTGTAACCGTACGGGTCATCGTTCTGGGGGAACCCTATTTTCCACGGAATGTGCCCCATGCCTCGTACACGTCCTCCGTGTTCAGGATTCCCGAGGGCTTTTGTCAGTGCGTCGTTCTCTCTGTTGAACTTGATCTTCCCCTCTTGAGCATCCCTCATTGCGTCAATAAGGGCTTGGGTGGGTTTCATTATTTTGCCCTGGTAAACACACTCCCCTGTCTCCGGGTTCAGCGTTCCCCCATGCCCGTACCACCAGCTTTTGGCCCTTGGGTCCCATCCCTCCGTACCTGGACGGATTCCTCGCGCCCTCAGCTCGTTCTCCATCTTCGCCAACCTAGGCTGCCAAAGGCGATACCCTCCTGGCCCCATAATATGATTGTACTCCTTCTTAGCCGCATTTTCCTTATTTTTTTTCGATATTTGAATGAACTGCTCCGATTTCTTTTGCTTCACAAATTCTGGCCAATCATGTTTCAGTTTCTCATATTGTCCTTTGAAATCCGGAGTCTTGTTCTGCTTGACAAAGTCATGGTTTAGATTTTGCTTGAATTTCCGGAATGCATCGGCCATCTTATGAAGAGCGAACTGTTTGACTAGCCTCCTCCTCTCCTTGTTTTCCTCAATCTTGTTACCCTCCTCATCGAATTTGTTGTATTCCGGAGGTAGAACGAAATGTTCCATAAGCTTCTTGAAGCAATCTTTTTTTGTTCTCTTATCGACAAAAGTGAAACCAGCAATTCGTGCCTTCTTTGGCTCATTCCACTCTTGGACGGTGATCGAGACGTTGTCTCTAACAACGGCTCCGCATTGGCTGACAAACTTGATGGCGTTCTTGCGGGGCTCCAGCGGCCTGCCGGTTGCACTGTCGACAACCTCGATGGTGCATGTTTCCCCTTGTTTCATCGTCTTGGTTGCGCCACGCTTTGACGACGTACTCGATTGTTTCGACGATCCGGCCGAGGGCTAAAATAAGAAAGAGAGTCGCGCCCGTTAGTACACACATATTTATTCAAATCAGTTAGTTTGTATCACCAGAGGCTCAATGTATATATATACCTCGGCGCCGGAGGTGGTTGCTACTTCCATTTGAAGATCGTCGTTTATCGACGTTTGTTCGGCATCATCTTGCTGACGGCGCCCTTCATCTTCACCGTCAAGGTTCAGATAAGAAGAGACATCATCTTCTTCTTGTCCGGTCGGCACATATTGAATATCGCCGTTTATGATGCCGAACATATGTGCTTCACCGTCCGGATCATAGTTGTCCATAATCGGGTCAGCTCTATCGTCCGCCATTATGTCAGTCCTGAAAACATGTAGTAAAAACAAATTAATTAAGTGAAGAAGGGGGGCGGTGGCGGTGGCGGTGGCGAAAGGGCGGTGGCAAAAGGAGGGGGCGAGGAAGGGGTGGGAGAGGGTGTCGCGGTATTCCTTTCTTCTTCTTTCTTTCTTCTTTCCTTTCTTCTTTCTTTCTTCTTCTTCCTTTTCTTCTTATTCCTTTCTATTCTTTCTTTCTTCTTCTTTCCTTTTTCTTTTTTCTTTCTTTCTTCTTCTTCCTTTCTTCTTCCTATCTTCTTCTTTTTTTCTTCTTCCTTTTTCCTTTCTTCTTTCTTTTGGTTTTCATTTGGTTTTTATTTGGTTTTCATTTTTTTTATTCCTTTTTCTTTCTTGTTTTTTCTTCTTCATTTTTCTTTCTTCTTTCTTTCTTCTTTCTTTTTTTCTTCTTCCTTTTTCTTCTTTCTTTTTTTCTTCTTCCTTTGTTTTTCTTCTTCCTTTCTTTTTTCTTCTTTCTTTTTCTTTGTTGTTTTTTTTCTTCTTCCTTTTTCTTTCTTCTTCCTTTGTTTTTCTTCTGTTTTTTTGTTTTCTTTTGTTTTTTCTTCTGTTTAATTTGTTTTTTTTTGTGTTTTCCTTTTTCCTTTTTCCTTTTTCCTTTTTTCCTTTTTCTTCTTTCTTCCTTTTCCCTTTTTCTTCTTCTGATCTTCGATCTTCTGCTGGCGGAGGACGGCAGGGCCAGCGGGCGGCGGGCGGCGCGCGGAGGGCGGCAGGCAGGGCCAGCGGGCGGCGGGCGGCGGGCGCGCGGCGCGCGGACACGGCGCAGGCAGGGCCAGCGGGCGGCGGGCGCGGCGGGCGGCGGGCGGCAGGGCGCAGGGCACGGGCGGCAGGGCGCAGGGCACAGGCGGCGCTCACTGGTGACGGGGGGCGGCGGCGCGCAGGGCTCCGGCGTCGGGCAGGGCTTCGGCGTCGGCGTCGGAGACGATCGGCGTCGGGGCAGCGCTTCGGCGTTGAGAGAGAGGAGAATGGGAAGTGGCAAAACTGCCAAGTGCAGTATTTATAGACACAGCTTTAGTCGCGGTTGGTGTGGCGGACCGCGACTAAAGCCTAGCTTTAGTCGCGGTCCGCCATACCAACCGCGACTAAAGCTAGGCTTTAGTCGCGGTCCGCCACACCAACCGCGACTAAAGTGTTTTGGCGCCGCTTCGTTCCCGCGCAGGAAAGAGGCTTTAGTCGCGGTTGGTGTGGCGGACCGCGACTAAAGCTAGGCTTTAGTCGCGGTCCGCCACACCAACCGCGACTAAAGCTCTGTGCTGGCACTGGCGCGGTGCGGTGGGATGTTTAGTCCCACCTCGCTAGCCGAGAGGCTTCGACAGTGGTTTATAAGCGCGGCTGCGCTGACCACTTCGAGCTCCTCTCAAATGCTGGCTTACGGGCCTATTCTGTTACTGCTAGCCTGTGGGCCTACTGGGCCTTACTGCGGGCCTGAATCCTGGCCCAATAATGGGTTTCTAGTCGTATTCAGGCCGTGGTGGCCCAGTAGGTGGCTTATTTTTTTATTTTTTGCTTGTTTTTTGTTTTCATTTTTGCTTTATTTATTTTGTTTTGTTTCTACTTACAACAAAAAGCTTATTTCTTTTATTTTATTTTGTTTCTAATTACTTATTTATTTTACTTTATGATAATTATTTTTTATGTTATTAAAATCTTAAAAATACAATTATATATCAAAAAAATCAGAAAATAAAACTAATTCATTTTAAATTCTTGTTTTTCTTCTGTTTTTTTCTTCCTTTTTTCTTCTATTTTTTTCTTCTGTTTTTTTCTTCCTTTTTCTTGTTTTTCTTCTTTTTTTTCTTCCTTTATTCCTTTTTCCTTTTTTCTTCTGTTTTTCTTCTGTTTGTTTTTTTCTTATGTTTTTCTTCTGTTTTTTTTTCTTCTGTTTGTTTTTTTCTTCTGTTTTTCCTTCTTTCTTCTTCTTCATCGACCAAATACAAAGTTTGGTACAATAAATTATTACACATCAATTCTTCCCTTGTGTCCCTGCTTGCTTACGATTGTGCCGTATCCATGGAGCATCCTCATCATTTAACTTAATGCTTGGGTCGGTGTTCACTTTGAAGGGCGGAATTTCACCAAACATATTATAATCTTCTGACATGTCTGTCTTGTCCTCCACTCCCACGATGTTTCTTTTCCCTGAAAGAACAATGTGGCGCTTTGGATCATCGCATGATGTACTGATCGTTTTCTTATCTTTCCGTTTCCTCGGTTTGCTACTCGTGTCCTTCACATAGAAAACCTGAGCGACATCTTTCGCTAGGACGAATGGTTCGTCAAGGTAACCAAGATTGTTGAAATCCACCATTGTCATTCCGTATTGCTGGTCCACCTTTACCCCACCTCCTGTTAGCTTGAACCATTTGCACCGGAACAAAGGGACCTTAAAGGAGGGTCCATAGTCAAGTTCCCATATCTCCTCTATGTAACCATAATATGTGACCTTTTGCCCATTCTCGGTTGCTGCATCAAAGCGGACACCACTGTTTTGGTTGGTGCTCTTTTTATCTTGGGCGATCGTGTAAAATGTATTCCCATTTATCTCGTACCCTTGGAAAGTCGTTATAGTCGAAGATGGTGTCTTGGCCAACATGTACAGCTGATCTACAACATCATTGTCATTCATTAAATGTATTCTCAACCAACTGCCGAAAGTCTCCATGTGGGCCTTTCTAATCCAGGATTCAGGCTTCCCCGGGTTGTCCGAGCGTAAAATATTCTTGTGTTTCTCAAAGTACGGAGCCACCAAGCTGGAATTGGTCAGTACAGTGTGGTGTGCTTCAGTCAGAGAATGGCCGTCCATACATATCGTTGATTTCCTTCCGATCGTGCCTTTTCCACTTAGTCTCCCCTCGTGCCGCGATCGAGGAAGGCCAATCGGCTTAAGGTCAGGAACAAAGTCAACACAAAACTCAATTACCTCCTCATTTCCATAGCCCTTGGCGATGCTTCCTTCTGGCCTAGCACGGTTACGAACATATTTCTTTAATACTCCCATGAACCTCTCGAAGGGGAACATATTGTGTAGAAATACAGGACTGAGAATGAAAATCTCTTCGACTAGGTGAACCAGGAGGTGCGTCATAATATTGAAGAAGGATGGCGGGAACACCAACTCGAAACTGACAAGACATTGGACCACATCGTTCTGTAACCGTGGTAGATCTTCTGGATTGATTACCTTCTGAGAGATTGCATTGAGGAATGCACATAGCTTCACAATGGCTACTCAGAACATTTTCCGGCAGGAGCCCCCTCAAAGCAATCGGAAGCAATTGCGTCATAATCATGTGGCAGTCGTGAGACTTCAGGTTTTGGAACTTTTTCTCCGCCATGTTTATTATTCCCTTTATATTGGACGAGAATCCAGACGGGACCTTCATACTGCTCAGGCATTCAAAAAAGATGACCTTCTCTTCTTTGGTCAGAGCGTAGCTGGCACGACCTTGAAACCATTCCGGATGCCGGTCATCAGGGTCTTTCAAACGTTGCTGGTCCTGCCGTGCTTCCTTTGTATCATTTGTCTTCCCATACACCCCTAAGAAGCTTAGGAGGTTCACGCAAATATTCTTCGTAACGTGCATCACGTCGATTGCAGAGCGGACTTCTAGGACTTTCCAATATTCTAGCTCCCAGAATATAGATTTCTTCTTCCACATGGCTGCGTGCCCGTCAGCTCCCTTCGGAACTGATTGTCCGCCAGGACCCTTTCCAAAGATGACTTTCAAATCCTTGACCATATCAAATACCTCAGCACCAGTGCGTTCTGCAGGCTTCGGCCGGTGATCTGCCTTGCCGTTGTAATGCTTGCCTTTCTTTCTTACTGGATGAATTTTCGGAAGAAATCGACGATGCCCAAGGTACACGTTCTTCTTACAATTTGGCAAATGTACACTTTCAGTCTCATGTAAGCAGTGCGTGCATGCATTGTATCCTTTATTTGACAGTCCCGAAAGGTTACTAAGAGCAGGCCAATCGTTGATGGTTACGAAAAGCAACGCTCGTAGGTCAAATTCCTCTTGTTTGTGCTCATCCCACACACGGACACCAGGGCCCCACAGCTGTAAAAGTTCATCAACTAATGGCCTTAGGTACACATCGATGTCGTTGCCGGGTTGCTTAGGACCTTGGATGAGCACTGGCATCATAATGAACTTCCGCTTCATGCACAACCAAGGAGGAAGGTTGTAGATGCATAGAGTCACGGGCCAGGTGCTATGGCTGGAGCTCTGCTCGCCAAAAGGATTCATGCCATCTGTACTTAGACCAAATCTTATGTTCCTTGCGTCAGCTGCAAAATCTTTGAACTCTCTGTCGATCTTTCTCCATTGCGTTCCATCTGCGGTGTGTCTCAACTCCCCGTCCGACTTACGGTCCTCTTTGTGCCATCGCAACAACTTGGCATGCTCTTTGTTCCTGAACAGACGTTTCAACCGTGGTATTATAGGAGCATACCACATCACCTTGGCGGGAACCCTCTTCCTGGGTTTCTCGCCCTCAACATCGTCACCAGGGTCATCGCCTCTGATCTTATAACGCAATGCAGTGCATACCGGGCATTCATTCAAATTCTCGTATTCACCGCGGTAGAGGATGCAGTCGTTGATGCATGCATGTATCTTCAGAACCTCTAAACCTAGAGGGCAGACAACCTTCTTTGCTTCGTACGTACTGGCGGGCAACTCGTTATTCTTTGGAAACATATTCTTCAACATTTTCAGCAAGTTTTCAAATGCCGAGTCAGCTACACCTGCCTGTGCCTTCCATTTCAGCAAATCCAGTGTGCAGCCCAGCTTTTTCAGACCATCATCGCATCCGGGGTACAACGACTTTCTGTGATCCTCTAACATGCGATCCAAATTCTCCCTCTCCTTTTCAGTTTCGCAGCGTCTCCGTGCATCAGCAATGGTCCGACCAAGATCATCAACGGTCTCATCACGTGCCTCTTCTTCACCTTCACCTTCCCCTTCACCTTCCCCTTCACCTTCCCCTTCACCTTCAGCATCCTCCATGAAAGTATCACCGAAATCAGCAAGATAGCTTTCATCGATGAAATCATCCCCTTCTTCATCTTCTTCCATTATAACCCCTCTTTCTCCATGCTTGGTCCAACAATTATAGCTTGGCATGAAACCGTGCCGAAGCAGGTGCAGGTGAACTTCTCTTGAGGAAGAGTAACCCTTCTGATTCTTACAGTCAACACATGGACAGATAACAAAACCCTTCTGCTTGTTCGCATTAGCCACTACGAGGAAATCTTTCAAACCCGTAGTGAACTCGCGGGAGAGTCGGTTACCGTACATCCATTGCCGATTCATCTGCATTATTATAATATAAAATATATAATTAACCATCATGCATTTGTTAAACTAACTAGCTATAAACAATAGAAATTAAACAATGAACAACACACATGCATATTTAATCAATGACACACATGCATGAAAGGTTCAAGTTGCTAACCGCGATCGAGGAGGAAAAAATGAATGAGGAACCTCAAGTGTGGCTCTTGGGGCATTTCATCAAACACCTTGTGTTCATAAGAGGAACCAAAAGCAAACCCTACACCCCTTGTGAAGCTTGTGAAGAGAAGTGGCACCAAATGGCTAAGTGAGTGTGCTGAACTGGTATATATAGGGGAGGGGCTTTAGTCGCGGTTGGCCTGGCCAACCGCGACTAAAGGCCTTTGGGCACCTTTAGTCGCGGTTTGCCTGGCCAACCGCGACTAAAGCCCCTCACGTGCACCAGCTGGCCACCGAGCGCCCTGGGCCCTGGCCTTTGGTCGCGGTTCGTCTGCCGAACCGGGACTAAAGGCTTCATTAGTCGCGGTTCCTACAGTTCCGCGACTAATGGGGCTGGACGGAAGCCTCTTTTTCTACCAGTGACTTCACATTGACATGTTGGCAGCACGCAAAGTAGGTGAACGCAAGTACAAAGACAATGGGATGGACGAAAGATCCAATGATCATGAAAAGCTAGAATTGCATCGCTACTATTGATCTTCGCGGGAGGAGCACGGTGCAGAGTGCATATCTTGTACTGAGAGGCTGTAGCTAGGAGGTTAGTTTTATGTCCATTGTTTTACTGGAGACTCAGCCAACTGTGGCTGCCAGTTCCGGCTTGGCTAGGAAGAGCACAAATATACATACACGCTTCTTGTTGGTAGTAACGAAAGGATGGGCACACCATACATACACAGCTGGAGGAAGATTTCTCAAAATGTAACTCATGCATGACATTTTCTACAAATTTAAAGTGTATTTCTTCGTCTCGTGCCTTCACTTTCCCTAGTGACCTCGAGTAGATACTTGCGTTGCATGCCCATAAATGCGCCCATAAAATTCAGCCTCGTGTTTCTGCAGTCCACCATGCATGCATCACCATCAACAATTGATGTGAGCATCACATGTGCGTCCCTTTTTTGCTTCTCTCATAGCTAACTAGATCGGTAACGCGCCTCGGCGCGAGGGTGCCAGTCCAACCGATATGGCCAAGCAGTGGAAGGTCAAACTGCATTATGCATTAGTAGAAAGGCAAGTTTAACACATGTACAGGACAACTTAATCAGGATGGAATAAAAAAAAGTTCAATGATCAAACCCCTGATATAAATCTTTTCCGATTAACATCTGATATTACTCTATATCTCAGGATAGAAATATATCTGATATTACTCAAAGAGTAGGTGTTGGTAGATACTCACAACAGTAATCACCCTGTAAAATATCTAAAAAATGGCCCTATCTACATGCCATCAGCGCATTTGTTATAAAATGTGACATGAAACACCTAAGCAAGGTTTGGTATGATAGAAACCAAAAGCAGGCCATAGCAGTATTAGTCTCAGATAACTTATGTACACTGTTTTTCGTACTGCATAATAGTAAACTACATGGTTGACTGTTAGATATATAACTTTGTCCACACGCCTTCATCCGATTTGCTTGATATATAACTTTGTCCACACTCCTTCATTTGATTTGCTTGCATGTTGCAACGCATGGATCTGCTAAAGGACATGTCATGTTAGGCAAACTATTCAAATAGTGCGTCTCATGGACAGCGAGGAACTAATTTGGTCTGCATGAAAGAGAACCACTTTGGATAATATTAAGTGATCTGGATACAATGTAGCCTCTTTAACATAAAAGAATATAAAAGATGAAATTAAATTTGTTTTATGTTAGTATTCTACAAGGCACCCAGAAAACATAATAAGCCTACTATACATAGATATCCTCCAAGATTTTCTTTAGGCACAAAACTTGATTACACTATGATCTCATCTTATTATGTGCCTAATTATTTAACACTGACAGCCAAGATTAATGTTGCAAGGTAATTGTCTCGGCACCAAAGCAGTTTTTTGGCACAAAGCTCTGATACAAAAAGGGAAAGGGATAATCACAAGTGCACATCCTTCTATCTAAGGTCACATACAACAACAAATTGAACATGTACTATTAGGAAATTCAAACCTCTCTGTACACACACTAAGAAAGGTACTAACTTCCTAAATAAAAGAAATTGCTAATACAAAAAGCAAAATACTGATCCGACCTCGTTCTCTAATTACAGTTGCAGCACACATTTGACAATATATTTCTACCAAGAATTATCTTTGTTTTGCATAATAAAGTAATTCTACACTTGGAATGCGTCGATACATCACCATCTATTTTTTATGCCAGTAGAACTGTTCTGAATCCATTCGACAACAAACTATACCTAGAATGCATCAGACCTAAGTAAAATAAATGGGGAAGGGGTAAAATCTGGTACCTGAACACTGCGAGAACATGCCGCAAACCGAACCACTGCCGGCTAGAAAGGTGAGGCAGAATCAACACCCGGATTTGTACCTACAAAACAAATTAGGAAGCACACAAACAATAAATAAAGTTTTGATCCCCTGACACGTGCTAAAACTTTCTAAGATAGTAGCAACATCTATTTATTGGTGCACCAAATCACTACTAAAAAAGCAAGAATAACCAATGGTTCAACCATATGTGAGTACCTAAGAGTAGGCTGCTTCATCATGGAAGGAGGCTTTTCACTGATAGACATGGCAGGAGCAGCCTAATTTTAGCCGAAGAACACCTGAGATAGGACACGACAACAACAATAAAAGAGGGAACAAATTAGCCATAGTGTACTTGTACTTCCACACACCTACAAAAAGAACACATGAGAGTAATAAGGTCGGGGAACTGTACTCTAAATAATTTTATAGCTGCACAAAAACTTCCAGGCGAAATATTTGAACCCAAGGACAATGCAAGCAGCAGGACTACTGTGGGGAGTTTCGGCTGTCAGATGTGCCCTACCTTCTATCGTGACCGTCTATTTTCATCTATGGATTTGACCCTAGAAACCTAGTGGGGAGCTAGCAAGACGTGTACACTTTCAGATAAGCCCGGTGGCGAACGGGAACAGTCAAACACCATAAAAGGTAAATTGGGTACCATGGTAAAACCTACACATCCACTACAAAAATATGACAGCAAAGCTAGACAAATCCATGCATAAACTGATAACATGTGCTTGATATAATAAGAGATACATGTGTAGCCTGACAGTATATATAGTAGGGCTCACAGAATATTGAAATTACAAATGAATTGTTATTTCTAGCCTTCTCATTGGAAATATTGAAAAAATACATTCTCCAAAGACACCCTTTTCGGCAGTGTTCACATGCATAGAATAAAAAAATAACAATATTAACAGTGTATAGATACTGCACTAACCAACAATACTCCAATTAAGCTAATATAATGTATCTCTTTGTTCAGGTCATGAATAAAAGACTTGTATGCACTAATGTATACCTCTAATTAACCACCACATGGCACTTGTACATTTGTGCATAAATCAAGCATCCGTCCACGACTTCAAATGAACCTTAACTGCCATAGTATCTAAAAAGCTTCAATATCATTGAAACAATATCTTCCATCACTTGAATTGCCCAAAGGTGAAAGCCATTCAGGATAAAAAGAAGTCTGGATCGATGAAATCATCACAATAATCCAGTTCACTTGGGAGATACCTGCAGTTTCAGAGAACAGTGAAGCAGTCAAATATAAATAACAAATCTCAAATTACTGAAACACCAATTTCACATGATAATCCAGTGAATATAGGTATATAAATAGTATAAATAAACTGGAGAATGTATCTAAAAAAGAAACGGGCTCACCAGACCTGGGGCATCAATGTGAAAAATAGACCATTCATCATTTGTAGGAATGAAACTGAGGCAGAAAAATATGAATTGTGGTACGGGGAGATGCTAGAGAGAGCAGGTTCAGAAGGAGCACAAGTTCACCTGGGACTGAGACCTTTGATTTGGCGGCCATGGAGCAAAATCCCTAGGCGAGCAGGGTAGCCTTGCTCGATGCTATGAAGAAAAAGGCCCAAATCAGCTCACTTGATTCACTAAAAAGAAGAATCGAGATAAGATTAAAGAACACTAACCTGCAACAACATCACAAAAAGCCTCGAAATGCATAGGACGGCGACCTAGCTGGCAAGGGAGGCGTCGAATTGGTCATATGCTTAGTGGTGGTGGCGGCCCGTGCTCCTCCTAGCCAGTTCCTCGCCAGGTAAGCCATGACCTCGTTCGGCTCCATGACGGTGACATCCTGCAATCCAAGACGAAGCAGTGGTGAGAGAGAGAGAGATATGAACAACACCACACATGTCAGGAGCAAAATTCCTACGCAAAAGACACAAACCAGATCTGGATGGAGATGAAGAAAACCATAAGAATAAGAGAAGGGGAGGAGGGATGCATGAGAGAGACGCTCATTCGCCATGGGCTAGACCACGGGTACCTCCAGGCCGAAGATTCTCTCTAAAATAAACCAACATCATTTATCAAGTATTTATTTAGAAATATTTTCTCTAAAATAAGCCAACATCATTCATCAAGGCCACCCAGTTCGGCGGTAAAACCAGAGGAGAGAAAGAGGAAAAAAGGACACATATATTTATTATATTTATAATCTGTACATATATACTGAGAAGAAACAAGAGCTCCGAGTTGAGGTTCTTCTTCTCTGCACCCGCCCGCACGCACAGCAAATAAAATCATTATTTTCACTAAGATCTCACAAGGGAACATGAAAAACTATCAGGTACCAGCAAATAAATAAAAGAGATCTCCCTGACCAAGCCCACACTCTCACTCTCTCCCATAACTTATAAGAAGTCAACCCAATAGTAGCCATGCAGTTGAAATTTTAGAACAACAAGCAAACACCATGATGATGCACACAATCAGGGAGGGAACCAAGCCTACCAAATCGAAACACATCGGGGATTGAGAGGGAGAGAGAGAAGGAGAAGAACAGGGGCAGGGGAGGAGACCTTGATACGGCGCAGCTGGACCAGGCGTGAAAGATGTGGACGCCGCCGTCAGGATCAGCCCCATGCATGGTTTAGACATCGAAATAATCCATGTTGGTCATGTGGCACAGCAAGCCATAATCAATACACCACAAACAAACCAACAACAAATTAGTTATAAGAGAAACCAACAACATACATCACTTGACTAAATACAAAATGGAAGAGCATAAAATCCGTAGTTATAAGAGAAATAATATGCAGTTGTCTGTGGCGGTTTTTGTTTTGGTTTACACAAGCAATAAAGAGCAATTAGAGATGACACTTCTTTCCCAGCCTTGATTGTTTGCTTCCTGTGCATGCCTTATAGTATTAAATATTAAATACATGGTTCATCAGGGGCATATAGATAGATGTGTTCTTCAGGCATGTCCTAAATGAAACGGAGCAATATTGGATATAAACAGCAAATATAAAAAAATACTCAGCTCCAATACAAACATTAACCAGCCTAAAGACGATGTTATTAGAAACAGGGCACTATGGTTTCTACTGGTTTATCAACAAATTAAAACAAGCCATTCAACCGACAACTTGCTGGGAGCGAGTCTTTCTAGCATAACAATGTGCAACTTACTCTTAACCAGATGAAATCAAGGTCCAACAACAAACAATAAAAGATCAAGAACAACTTTTATGCAATAAAGATATGAGAGAGAAGAAATCTTTACATAAGACAGCTATAAACACTCGAGCATAAATAAGCAACACCATTAAATACAAAGGGGTTAAGGGTTCATTGCATAGTGGGCTCAGATTCGCCTTTCCTCGATCATATAACCTATCCCCGTCATCTCTTATCACCAGATCAATCTGTTTATACAATGGAGCTGCCCTGGTTATCACTCAACAAGAATGACCATGCAAGGACAGATCAATAGGTATCACAGGATCAAGAAGGATTCTAGAGACAAGAGGGAGGATCCAACTTGATACCCACAGGTGCATCAATTGCTCAAAAGCATACTTATATCAGCCATGGTTAATCATCATTGCCCTAGCACGAACACCATTGATCAATTTAGCAAATCCAAGAGCATAGCTACAGGACCAGGGCACCCACATGTAACCCAGATCATCGCATGAGCTCCTATGATAGAAACTGAACATGAACAGAAGCCTGCAAACCCTAGAATAGCATGGATCCACTACTACAGAGCTCAAGTAGGAACCGATGCATGAGTAGGGCATAGAGCAACAACCATACGAGCACCACATGAACATAGCCACGACCTTGTCCCATACAGTAGCCGAAGCAGAGGAGCAGGAGGAAGACGGAGCTCACCAAGGGTGGTTGTAGCCGAGGAGAGAGGCGGCTAGGTCATCTCCACGGGAGCGGGGACGCAATTTATACGCGCAAGCGTGAAATGACGAAAATGCCCACGGCGGGGCAGGCTATTTACGTGCGGTGGCACGAACGAGACGGTAACTATTCATTCCAGCAGTAACTTTTTTTGATCCGACGGACGAGGTCGTTCCCGGGGTCGATCCGACGGCCCAGATCCGATCAAGCCACCCGATCCAACGGCCAGGAAGCCCAGATCGCTGAGGAGCCGGAAGGAGAGCTTCTATTCTTATCTCTGGATGGATGGAAAAGGGTCCAAGGTTCATTGCATAGTGGGCTCAGATTCGCCTTTCCTCGATCATATAGCCTACCCCGTCATCTCTTATCACCAGATCAATCTGTTTATACAGGATAGCTACCCTGGTTATCACTCAACAAGAATGACCATCCAAGGGCAGAACAACAAGTATCACATGATCAAAAAGGATTCTAGAGACGAGAGGGAGGATCCAACTTGATACCCACCGATGCCTCAATTGCTCAAAGGCACACTTATTTCAGCCAATGTTAATCATCATCGCCCTAGCACTAACACCACTGGTCAGTTTAGCAAATCCAGGAGCATAGATATACGACATCCACATGTTAACCAAATCATCACAGGAGCTCCTATGATAGCAACCAAACATGAACAACATCCTGCGAACCCTAGAATAGCATGCATCCACAACTACAAAGCTCAGGTAGGGACCGATGCATGAGTAGGGCATAGAGCATCAACCAGACAAGCACCACATCAATATAGCCACGACCATGTCCAATATAGTAGCCGAAGCAGATGAGCAGGAGGAAGATGGAGCTCGCCGAGGGAGGTTGTAGATGAGGCAGTACTCAGTGGGCACCAGGGTTGCGCCTGAACACCGTCCAACCGGCAAGGAACCGCTTCCTACACCGCACATCCACCACGCGACCGCATCGGAGTTGCGCCTTGCACCGTCCCGCCGACGGGCACGAACGCCACGGTCACATAATTCTCCTTGAAAACCACATACATATGCACACATGCTCTCATCTATTAGTATAGTTATACATAGAAATTGCTAGTTGCTTCAAACCAAAAAAAACTTAATTCACGCATTCATTGCCCCTCTTCACACAGAATAATGCATCAAATCCTATGACTCAGAAGTTGTTGATCATAACAGGCCATGTCACTCGTCTTGACAGCAACGCGTGTTGTTAATGAGACCAAAAACTATATTAAACGACAATGGCCAAAATCAGGTACATATTTGTAACAACAAATAACATGATTGGTAAGCTACATCAGTAAAATAACCACAGAATATTCTGTTGCACGCTACCATGTATTTCTGAATCACAATGAGTTCACAAATTTTGTGCACAGGAGATGGCAAAGGAGCATCCACTTGTTTTCAGTATGAGTGGAACTACCGGCTTCTTCAACGACCGGGAATCATAATGGTAGCAAATCAGCAGCAAACCAAGCAGCTGCACTACAACTACACCTGCTTATACATCATTAAAACCTGACAACCAGGTGTTGTATATCTGACTATACCCCACTTAAAACCTGACAACTACGCTTTATTAAACACAACAACCATGTATTTATAAAAAATGGCAACCACCCCATTATCGCGGATAGCAAAGTATATTCGCGGCAACTACGGGTTTATAAACATGGCAAGGTCATACGAAAAAACACATGACAACAAGGTATGATTAATCTGACAACCACTGAATGGTTAATATGGTCAAAACAGTAAAAAAACATGGCAACTGCTGACATGGACTATCAAATTAAATCCCCCTTGCACTGAAATACACTCCCAAGAAATAAAAAATGGTAGTTATATTCGAAACAATTATGGTTTGTGTCTAGAGGAAACATCACAAAAAAAATATCTCACTAAAACAGAAAAGGTTGGCAGTTGTATACTGCAGTTGTGTAGTCGGCACACACCTTATTGTCTGTCCGCCTGCCCCTTGCATCCAGATCCAGCTTTCTTCCTGCTTGGCATATCGACACCCCCTCCCCCTATTTAAGAAAACACACAGACGAGGAAGAAACACACCATGAGAGAGAGAGAGGGCACTTCTCACATAACCAATATGCAATTCAGGTTAGCTTCTCCCCAAGGATCAAATGCATGCATTTTGTTCAGGTAAAAAGCTACTGATGTTGCCTGGAAAAAACAAGGTAACTATTGGCAGGAATAAGATAAGCTTGACACTACAGATAAACTACAAGACCGAGGATTCTCATGATGATAAAAATATGTTGAGATGCAGAGAAAAGGAGACAGGAAGCAGCAATGACAACACAAATAAACATATGCCATTCACAGGACTGTAAACACCAAACCGGTGACTACATCTAGTTCATCAATCAACTCGAAAAAATAAAAGCAGCAGCATCATCTCTAATCAGCAAAAAAAACTCCTAGTTCTCCATCAGACAACTGGAAAATAAAAGGCATCAGCACAGACTTGTATAGATAAACATCAGCAACGGCATAGAAGGCAAGGACAAACATGCATAGATAGACAGTAGCAGCAGCCTAAAACTTGCACAAAGCCTCTGAACTGAATAAGTCAGGCGGCAACAATTTTGAGGGTGCACTATTCGGTTGAAACTTCTACATCATGTAAGAATTTGTAATCTGAACCTAAAGAACAAATAGAAAGCAGAATAGACATTATATACCTGCTAGTGTCTCATGCTTCTTCTTGCGATAACTACTTTTGAATGCAATAAGCTTGTAGATCATTTTTACCTTACCGATACTTTTTGAAATTGCATCAAATAACAGAAGCTCATAAATCTGATATCCTGGATCATGAAAAAAAAAACCATAAATACCACAGAATCATTACACCATTGAGTCTATTTGTGCTGATGAAACGGAAACTATAAATCAGACATTATCGGAACAAAAACAACAAATAAAAGCAAGTGGACCTAGGTGAACTTTTTCATCATACCACGAAATAAAATAATGCTTTTATTTACATGGAAGTTATTACTTCTAAATTTCTAACTTACATAGATCTTGTTGATACAACACTTATATACCGCATTTTCCTAGAATAAAAAAACCCCATGGTTTCGTTGCGCAGAACAGAAGACCAAGCATATATATGTAATAAGCCATAGGTTGTGCAGATGTGTTAGCGACACTACTATTTTTACAAAAATGATGTGGCCAAAAATAGAGAATATCAACAACTTCTAAAGGTCTATGAGACCATCTAGTTTGATATGCTCATATAATCTAATTGCAACTAATATATGATTACGTCAAAATATATCTGAATTTAGGTTTAGTTTTATCCTGAATTGTTCCACCTGATCACAGAATAAAACCAAACCAATATTAAGCACCCTTTGTTCTTTAAGCAGATAACTGGATGTTCGTCAAGATATATCTGAATTTAGGTTCAATTTTACTTTCTTCCTCTTTTCTGCAATGGTTAGGGTATTGCACTAATCCGTGAAGGCTGAAACGTTGTTCAAACATGTTCTGCAAATTAAAGAACAAAGCACCCACAGAATAAAACCAAACCTAGGTAGTCTGACGAGCATCCAGTTATTGTGCCACCTGCTCACACACATGCCTCTCATCCCTTATCTTGTCCCTGCCAAATCACATATGAACCAGGTGATGGTCAGAGAGCAATGAGGCAAATCATTCTGAGCACAAGGCAAAGCACCAAACCAATCAAGGGAGACACAATTAAATATACAAAATGAAGAAAGAGATAACTCCTCTGATCCCCACAATACCTGCAGAATCCACCACACAAGAAAGATGGGCACGAGATGCGATATGACCAGGAACCTACTCGATTTGCAGGAGAAGGTGCTGCGAAACCGGATGGAGCTCCTCGCACTTGGCCGTGTACCCCGCATGTTCCCCTTCCGCCGTGTACAACCTCACCTGCTGCTGCTGCTCCGCCTGCGGCTGCGCCCGCGCCTGATGCGGCCACGGTGAACGGCCCTGCCCCAATCGCGTCCACGCAGCCGCCCTCGCCTGCGGCTGCGGCTGCGCCAACGCCCACGACTACGGGGGCGCCACCTCCCGTGCTACCTCGGCCCCGGTGGAGAGGAGGCGGGCGCCGACGGAGATGACGGCGGCGTAGGGCAGGGAGGTGGGCGCGGCGAGGGTTCGGAGGGAGTGGAGGCGGCGGCGAGGCGGGAGGAGCGGGGCGCGGGGAGGAGAGGAGGCGGCGGCGAGGCGGGACGGCGGGGCGGGGCGGGCGAGGTGGCGGGGCGGGGCGGGGCGGGTGGGCGAGGCGGCGGGTCGAGGGAGGGGGCGCGAGTGCGGGGAGAGGAGGAGGCTAGGGTTCACCACGGGGCCGGCCCTTTTATACCCCCTGTGAGCGAAATGACTAAAATGCCCTCGGCGGGGCAGCGTAATTACGCGCGGTGGCACTAACGGACGGTAACTATTCATTCCAGCAGTAACTTTTTTCTATCCGACGGACGAGGCCGTTCCAGGGGTCGATCCGACGGCCCAGATCCGATCAAGCCGCCCGATCCAACGGCCAGGAAGCCCAAATCGCTGAGGAGCCGGAAGGAGAGCTTCTATTCTTATTTCTGGATGTACTTAGGAGTACAAACTTTTGTGGTGCCGCCAGATATAAACTGGACAGGTGACCCCGCGTTGACTTCTCTTCTATTGACACCAAACAGAATTTTGTCCGGAAATACTTGTCATCAAAATGAATAAAAGGGGATGTATCTAAATGTATTTTAATTTTAGATATATTCTTTTTTGTCTATTTTGATGACAAGTATTTTCGGACGGAGGAAGTATATATATAACTGGAGGAGAGTTTCGCGCACGACCTTTCCTACAAAATACAAAATGAATTATATTTGTTGACCTTCACTTCCGCTCATGACCTAGAATAGAAATTAAAACTCGTGCCGTTGCATGCCTAGGAATGTGTTGATGCAATTCAGACTCGTGCTTCTCCGGTCCACGCCATGCATATGCATGCTTCACCGTCTGCAACTGTCACAACAACTAGTAGTTCGTAAAGTTGTTTTTCTAAGTATTGCCATTATATTTCTTCTCAAGCAGATGCCAATATGCAACATGGCATTTGGACCTAACGACATTGATTCTACTTAGGTTGGTCAAGGATGAAACATTAACCATTGTGCTTTCTCTTCCGTTAAAGTGTTTTTTCTAAGTGCACCAGCTTAATGGCTAGGTTAGACGTTCCATAAAGTTTTTCCTTCTCAAAAAGAAAAGTCTATAAAACATGAACAAAGGACCAAGTTCCTGAACAAAAGATGCTTAGCTATTAACATACCGGATGATGCCTAACTTCAAGCCGATGATACCACTCAGCTCCATTACAAAGAGCAAGCTAGGCTGTCCTAAGAAAAGAACAATCACCCATTGATCCTAGAAATTACAACATCTATTCATCTGTGATAAACACGTCCAAATTTTCCCTCGTATCCTACCGCCAGGACTATTCTCCATCCGCTATGTGTCACGCCCTCCTGATCCTTCCATCTTGTTAGCCACAATCAAACAAAATCCAGAGCAAGCATTAGTGTGTATTTTTTTTCTTGCGTAGCTACGATGGGATGGTGATTTGAGGATATCCGTCCATGTTGGTGAGGGAAAAAAAAGGAGGACGAGATAAAATCGAGGTTGTATGTTCGCTCGACTAGTCACAAGAAGCAACAATTACGAGGGCCTCAGCACTCACATTCCAACCGCTACCTTATATAGGTTTTACTGTTTTTTTTCTTTAAATTCTAAATTAATTTGATTTTTTTTCTGATTTTGTTCGTGCTGATTGGTAGTTCAGAGATCGCAACTCACGAGCATTCATTCCATGATGTCGATATATATATCGATGTGCCCATGTGTACAAAGTATTCCCCCTTTTGTTATAGACATGCCTCTGTTTTTTTTTTTTGCTATTTTTTCCTTAAAATTCTAACTTATTTTGACAAAACAAATCCGATTGTGTTCATGCTGATTGCTTGTTACATGTGTGAAACTGCCTATGAGTCATCCAGAATTTACTTGCAATTATTCAAGGGGTGAATGATAAATATGTGGTTTCAAATCAATGATCAAACTAGGAGATCTCTACTCACGAGCATTCATATCATGGGCTGAGGCTAGCAGGACGGCGGCCGTCAGCAACCGCTAGGTTGTGCTCCCTTCCAGTCCACCAGGACAGGCTGGGGACACAAGTGTGGACGCCTCCTACGGTGGAGGTGTCGACCCAGACCTTGTGGTTGAAGCTGGGCAAGGCGTGGATAAAGGTGTCTTCCACTCTTCCTACCGTGGTTGGTGCGTTGGTATGAGGATGGTTGGTGGTATCTCGAGACATGGATGCCAGGGCGGCGGCCTGGGATGATGGTTTGCATGTATGGCTCGTCGGCGGGTGCCGTGGCAGCGGTGTTGGCAATACTTCTTGGTCATCACGATGGCAAGGGTGTAGCGGTGTGTAGCTCAGGGACACGATTTGTCTTTGGTAATGGGTTGCCCAGATCCAGATATGGAGGCTGGTGCGCCTCATGAGTGTCCTCGGTGCCACGTGGTGGCACGGGTGAGCTGCCGAGCGAAAGCTCCACGGATTGGCGCCGACGGCGGCGAGACGCGCGGGTACCGCTATCCTCTTGGGGACGCCGTTGTGGTTCTCCTCTCCGTGCCAAAGTTCTGGATGAGAACCCTCACTGAATCGGGCTCAACAATGGTGACACTTGGCACCGTTTCCCATCTTGTGGGCGTTGTCGTTGAGCTTAAGTGTTCTAGGGCATCCTGTGGTGTTGTATCTTGACGTTCTATATTTTCTTTCGGCATGACAGTCGCATGCGTTTGTGTTGCCTAGTTATCCCAGGATCCGCTTTGTAAGAGGGCCACCTCACTACCGTGTATCGTTCGGCCATGTAACTTGGTTGTGGTGCTTTATATATAAAGCTGGGTGAGAGCCTGTTTCGAGAACATTCATACCATGATGATGAAAAAACTATCAATGCTCCAACAACCTTTACAGGTTTGAATAATGATGTGCCCTTTATATATGCCGGGAGCAGTCGCTAGGTGAAACTCAAATACAAATACAAGGAGATGATGAGAGTCAAACACAAGGGATGTAGGAAACCTTGGGAACAGGAGACAACGGGATGAATGAAACATCCAATGATCTTGAGAAGGTAGAACTGAATTGTCATTGTTGATCTTCGCGGGAGGAGCACAGTGCGGCGTGCATATCTTCTACTGAGAGACTGTAGTTAGGAGGTTAGGGTTATATTCAGTGTTTTACTGGATACTCGGTCCGCTGTGGCTGCTGAGTGCCGACTTCGCCAGGAAGAGCACAACATGCATACATTCTTCTTGTTAGTAGGAACGCAGGATGGGCGACAGAGACGTACATAGCTAGCTCATGCATCACCTTCTCTACGAAATTAAATTATACAGGCTGCCCTATTATATAGCCAAGCTTCCTGCCTCCTTCTGTGTAACCAAATGAGGTAGGACTAAAACCACGAACATCACAATACATACATGTAGTTTTTCCTAATTTTAATGCCCCTGTTGTTTGCAATATTCCCCATTATCAATCAACATGAACATTTTCCTATATCCTA
Organism: Aegilops umbellulata; assembly: GCA_032464435.1. NCBI lineage: Eukaryota > Viridiplantae > Streptophyta > Magnoliopsida > Poales > Poaceae > Aegilops > Aegilops umbellulata. Next base: position 663,812,418 of record CP136060.1, read on the forward strand.
ATAATTTCTTTACATTTGTCAATAAATTTAGAATTTCAATTTGCGAACGGAAATTTTGTAAACTTGAACGCTTTTCAAAATTTGTGAATAAATTCACAACAATTGATGCTCTACACAAATTACAAACCATGTACATTCTTTGCAGTTTATCAAATTTTTGGAAATGTAAGAACTTCTCAAATTTGTGAGCAAAAATATCGGAATACGGAAAAAAATTGAAATTCCAAAACATTTTTAATAATTCAAAAAATATTTGAAAATTTTAATCTATTTTTATTCCTTAAATATTTCAAATTTTTATACAGGTTTCGAAAAGAATAATGAAGTTCAAAAAAAGTGAAAAACTAATTAATGAGAAAATAAGTTAAAACTAAAAATAAAAAATAAAAAATATGCTTCCGCCTTGGCCCAACTAGGCGACTACATCGTTTCCTTCGGGTGCCTATTGAGCCACCCCAAGCATTCGCAGATTTGAAAAGGGTTTATCAATTTTGAAAACAAATGTTCACGAATTTGAAAAAAAATATCACGTGCTTTGAACAAAATTCGTACAACTTGAGAAGAATTTGAGAATATAGAAAAAAGTCCAGAGATTTGAAAGCAAATTTCATGAATCTGAGAAAATGTTAATGAATTTGAAAAGTTCACAGATTTAAGAAAAGGCTCAAGATTTAAAAATAGTTTGTGAATTTTCAAAAAGGAAAAGAAAATTAAAAATATAGATTAAAATGAAAACAAAAGGAAAACTGGACAAACAAAAACTAAACCACAAATTCAAAAAAATCATGTTTTGAAAGATGTTCAGAAATTGTTCATGTTTCGAAATTTGGTTCAAATTTCATAAAATGTTTGCTCAAATTTTGTTCATTAATTGAAAGACTATTTGGTATTAAAAATTGTTCATATTTTTCACAATAAAATATTCTAACTTTTTTCAAAAAGTATTTCATATAGATGAACGCTGTTGTGTTTTCTTATATATTTCATGCTACAAAATATCACAAGCAGCAGTGGGGTGAAGTGTTTAGTACCGCACACCTTTAAGTTTGAGTCCTTGTGAGCACTCCCTTTTTTCTCTAATTTTACGTCGTTAATATTCAACGTGGTAGGAGGGACGTGGCTTAATGCGCCGGCCCAATCCTTCGTGCTGTGCAATTCGTATACGAGGTCTCGTGACGTATTTTTAAAAAGGACCATCATGCCTTTTATTATGAAAGGATGTCGGGTAATCTTAGCCATCAATGTGTTTATATAAATGCTGCTGGTACTCGGACTAAAAATGCTCGGGTCCCTCCCCGTATTAAAAGAAAAAACAATCATCACTGACCTTCACTCGAGCCTAAGAGTTTTAAACTGTAGCTCGTGACCTTCTTTAACTGAGTTCCATGGTTTTTTGGGGCTCAAATTATCAAATTATTTTTTCTGGTTCAAAGAAGGTGTTGCATGCCCATGAGCATCCCCATCAAATTCGGACTCATGTTTCCTATTCAAACCACATGGCCATGACCTTAACCATAAAGGTTATCAACAAGCAGTTAAGGCTGACCACGATCAACATCATGCAAGTCTCATTTTGCTTATATATTGACATGTGTTGTGCCATGTCGCTTAGCAAAATTTATAAATATCCTCCTCTCCCTTGATTATACGATGTACTGATACTGATACAGAGCATGCTTATGTCCAATCAATGGCCAGATTTTCCATATCAACTCTACTTCTTGGACAACATGGTTGGTAACACAATTTAATAATGTGGGAAAGTAAACTTTTGCCCCTCGTTGTTCTCGGACTCTATGTTTCGTCCTATTTTCTTTTGCGAGAGACATCAGAAGCATTGCCCAAAGTCTAGCATTTAAAAGCACCATAAATAATAATAATAATTACATCCAAGTCCTTAGGGACCGATAATCTTCTACTTCCCAAATGAGCCGGTGGCGCACTGCCACTTCTGATCCACTCCCGGAGCCGGCATAACTTTAATACCCGTGGTTGAGAAGTCATCAAAACAACGAACGAGGAGCTCACCAGAGGAAGTCAAGTGCCAAACGATCACTCGCCGATGCTGGAGAGATGAATGATCTAGTTGCCAACCAACCACCTGCCGATGATGCCACCGCAAAACAAGTTTAAAGTTAACAATTGAAACTCAAAACCAATGTCAATGGACAATGCAAGATGTACAATTTTGAATGACATGGCTTTGACTTTTGCATTTAAAAGATCTAAAAAGGTTAGAATGGAAACCAAAATAATAATTAAAAAATGAAAATACACAAAACAAACTTTTTCTTAGATCAAAACAAAACAAATCATAAGTATGCTACAAAATAAGAAAATTGAGGCAGGGCGAGAATAGTTCATGAACACCCGCGAAAGAAGTTTATATGTTTAAACAAAATGTAATAGTAGAAAGCACCATATTAGACTCTGTTGTGGATATATATGGACGTGCGCACTTGTATGAACTATCCCCCCCACCACCACCACCACCACCACCACCACTCCCACCTTTTTCTGTAGACGTACTTCTGTTTTTTTTTTCTTAAAATTCTAACTTATTTTGAATTTTCCTGATTTTGTTCATGTTGATTGGTTGTTACTCCCTCTGTCCGAAAATACTTGTCGGAGAAATGGATGAATCTAGACGTATTTTAGTTATAGATACATCCAATTTTATCCATTTCTCCGACAAGTATTTCGGGACGGAGGGAGTACATGTGTGAAACTGCCCTCTAACCATCCAGAATGTACTTGAATTTGTTCAAGGGATGAATGATAAAATACTATTTGGTTTTTAATCAATGATCAAACTGGTGTGCTTTTGGGGTCCTGAGATCACAACTCACGAACACTCATCCTATGATGGTGAAAAAAGTTAATGCACAGCAACCTTCACCTGCTTGAATAATGATGTACCCTTATATATACCACCATCTTCATCTGACCCACTTCACTTTGCAAGTTGGCAGCACAAGTAAGCTTAGTACGCCAAGGAGGTGAAACCCATGTGTTGTATACAAAGAATGGGAGGGGCTGAAATTAAGTTGAATAGAATGGATGTGGGAAACCATGGGAACAGGAGACAACAGGATCTCGTAGAACTTGAATTGAATTGAATTGTCATTGTTGATCTTAGCGCGAGGAACACAGTGATGTTTGTCTGTCCAGTGCAATCATCAAATCATGGGTGCCGATCGAGTGGAATTAATTAGTCGCCCAAAAGGGTCACTGTTGTGGCTGACTTAGATAGATAATACTGGGAGTATAGTAGTAACTAACTTTTGATTTTTGAGAACAAGAGTTTCTCCCCGCTTTGTATTACAAAGCAAACATTTGATACAACCAACGATAGGTGCTGGGGCGGAAGCAGCACAACCACGCCTAAAAGAAAAGAAAGAGAAAAAGAAAAAGAAACAAATGCCAATAACGGCGGATCGACAAAGACGACGGAGCCTCGCGACCGCTGCTTCCACCGGAGATCGTCCCCCAAGCTCCGAGACTCTGAAGCGCCGGTACCAATCAACACCTCCAAGAAGGGACGTGACGATGACGACGCTGCTGCCAAGGGTTTCCCCCGGTACACAGCGAGGAAAGAGGAAGGGTAGCCCCGACGCCCTCCAGAAAGGTCCGATGGCACCCTTAGGCGCCACCGCGCCGGTGTCGGCCAAGCCAACAGGGATTTCTCCCGATCCCATCCTCCACCTCAGGCACTTCGGTGCTCGCCACCAAACTGACCACCACCCTAAGCACACGGACACGAAGCATCCCACGCTATCTCACCACGACACCGCGAAGATGGCCTGCACAACGAAGAAGGGGAGCCGGGACTAGGGCAGCGGCACCGTTAGCATACTGGAGGGCCCTACCTCCACCGTTCACGACGGTAGCCGACCGGACGCCAAAGGGGGAGCTTGCCGGACCCGTGGCGCCACAGGCCCGGACAACTCCCGCCTCTGCACCGCAGTAGGCATGCCGTCGCCGTCGCTGCCCCCCATCCGAGCTGCTCGACCACCTCACCATACATACGACGACGAAGCCACGCCGGGGGCTGGCCCGCTAGGACCCAGATGGGGTCCGCGGGCCCCGATCTGGGCCGGGGGCGCGCCACCGGCCAACCAGCACCACCACGACGTCTCGCCGCCAAGGGGCCGCGCCACCACCGAGCGAGCCGCCGGCCACCGCGCCGGGACGCCAAGCCGTCATCAGGCAGAGGGGCACCGCCGCCGCCTCCATGCCCCGGGCAGGGAGCCGCGCGCGCTGGGACAGGCAGGCCCCGCCACCGCCAACATCACCCGGCCCGCGCCGGGGGCGCCCGTCGGCAGCGGCAAGGAGGGAGGGCGCGACGAGGGCGGCCGAAGGGGAAGGAGGGCTCGCGCCGCCCCGGCCACCTCCCGGGGAGGCGGCGCGGAGCGGATCCGGGGGAAGGGGGGAGGGGGAGGTGAAGGGGGCGGGGGGGCACTAACTTTTGATTAGCGGAGAGATTGTACTTATGTGCTTAGTTTAATTTATATACATTGTTTTGCCGGGTAATGGTATGACTTAGTCTACTCTGGATCTGGACGCAAGTTCGCCGGCCGGCCGGGAAGAGCCCAAAATACGGAAGCAGCAGGACCGATGCTGAATTTTTGGTTGGTAGCAACACAACCAAGGATAAATGTGACAGAGACGTACTAGTACATACTTGTATAGCTGGAAGAGGGTTTGCCAAGCTGTATTGTAGCTCATGACCTTTTTCTACAAAATACAGTACAAAATAAATTATATTTGTTGGTCTCGACCGGGCCTTCACTTTCGCTGATGAAGTAAAAAATTCAAAATTGTGCCACTGCATGCCTAGGAATGTGTTGATCCAATCCAGGCTGGTGTTTCTCCTGTCCACGCCATGCATACTTGACCATCTGCAACTCTCGTATAAGAACTAATAAAGGCGGCTATCCGGACTGTGGTGGCTTTTTCACGCGGCTGGACGAAGACTAGCCCCTCATATAACACGGAGTGAATCGCTAACGATTTGTAGTGTAATACTAAGTCTTGGGATTGCCGACCAGCTCTCGCTTATCATAACAGTCAATTTTCGGTTTTCTCTACTGACGTATTTGACCGGACGAACCGGAAATACAATCGCAGTAGTTCTCCCTTTACTACCTTAGTCGAACGAGCGGAACGTAAGGTGCTAAGCACAGGAGCCGGGCAACCCAACTATAGACCAAAGACATGATTCGGAACCAATGCATATAATGCAATACCCTGGACGCCGAAGAGTTCCCTATAGGTGTTCGGACTTGAAATGTGCAGGGCCAAATGCAGCCCCCGGTGTTAAGGCCGGATGAAAGCACGTGTGGCAGTCTGAAGTAGGGAGGGAATACAGATGATAATATAAAATAAATGAGTACCAAACAAAAGTGATGATCAACTGCTTCCTTTATACCCTGATTAATACGTCAAGACGTGTTATTACAGATAATGTCATAAATACCGAGGCCATTTTACATGCCAAATGTTTACACAAGGGAAAGATTTACACAAGGCCTAAAAAGAAGTGGTTTGAAGATCCCAATGGTGCCCTACTGCACGTCTATGCCGTTTCTCCTTGCTGAGAAATCCTTTGAGAGGAGGGGTCGACGGTCGTCTGCAAGAAAGAGGGACCGAGAAAAGAGCCCCTGTACAACCGTAGAGTAGGCAGGTTTTTAATGAACATGCAGTGTTAAAAAATATGTAAGGTCCGAACAAGGTCAAGCCGTACTATAAACCTTTTCCGCAGTGTGCCTCCGGCGCTGCCCAGGGTATTTTAAGTGTGTAAGTAAGCGTGGTACGTATGCCGCAACCTTATGGGGAGATCGGCGGAGGCGGAACTGCTATTTGAGCTCCGGATCCACCGAGTTGTCGCACTGTAACGCGGATCAGACTCGCTTAGAGGTGTCAGTGGTCTTGATGACCGATGAGCTATTCGTCTTAATGAGGCCGCCCTGTACATCAGCTGCTAGGGCCGCGGTGTGCTCCTCAGTACAGAGGGAGCGCTCCATATTTCTATTTACTGTGATGACGCCACGTGTTCCGGTCATTTTGAGCTTTAGATAAGCATAGTGCGGGACTGCATTGAAGAGAGCGAAAACCGTTCGTCCGAGCAGTGCATGATAACCACTGCGAAAAGGGACGATGTCGAAGATCAAATCTTCGCTTCGGAAGTTGTCTGGAGAGCCGAATACGACTTCTAGTGTTAAGGAATCCATGCAGTGGGCCTCCGCGCCGGGTATCACTCCTTTAAAGGTAGTGTTACTAGGCTATATTCTTGACGGGTCGATTCCCATCTTACGGACAGTATCTTGATAGATCAAATTGAGGTTGTTGCCGCCATCCATAAGGACTCTAGTGAGATGGTATCCGTCAATGATAGGATCAAGTAACAGGGCCGCCGAACCTCCTTGACGGATACTGGTTGGGTGGTCCCTGCGATCAAAGGTGACCGGACAAGCCAACCATGGGTTGAATTTTGGGGCGACATGCTCTATGGCGTAAACGTCCCTTAATGCGTGTTTGTGCTTCCTCTTGGGAATGTGGGTGACATAGATCATGTTCACCGTTTTCACCTCGGGGGGAAACTGTTTCTGTCCCCCAGTGTTTGGTGGGCGAGGCTCATCATCTCCTCGCTGTGATGTGCTTTCCCCTTATGTTTGGCGTTTAATTTACCGGCCTGTTTGAAAACCCAGCAGTTTCTATTGGTGTGGTTGGCAGGCTTGTCGGGGGTGCCATGAATCCGGCAGGGTCGATCCAGTATCTTGTCCAAGTTGGATGGACCGTCCCTATTACTTTTGAACAGCTTTTTCCGTTGAACGAGTTTAGAGCCACTGAATCCGGCGTTTACTGTCGCATCCTCTGTTTCTTCGTTGTTGTTCCGACGCTTGTTTTTGTTGCGTCATGGCATTCCATTGCCATCCCAGGCTTCAGAAGTGTCAGGGTCGCTGGTACTATTGCTTCTTCGAGCCAGCCAGCTATCTTTGCCCGCGCAAAAGTAGGTCATGAGTGCAGTAAGAGCTGCCATGGTATTCGGTTCTCCTGACCGAGGTGTCGGGCAAGCCATTCATCACGGACGCTGTGCTTAAATGCCGCTAAGGCCTCGGCGTCCGGATAGTCCATGATTTGGTTCTTTTTTATCAAGAACCGATTCCAAAGTTTGCGAGTTGACTCTCCGGGTTGCTGGACTATGTGACTCAGGTCGTCGTCATCCGGTGACCAGATATAAGCGCCCTGAAAGTTGTCCCGAAAAGCCTCCTCTAAGTCTTCCCAACTTCCAATGGAGTTCTCTGGGAGGTTGTTTAATCAGTGTCGTGCTGGTCCTTTTAGCTTTAGAGGGAGGTATTTAATGGCGTGGAGATCATCTCTGCGAGCCATGTGAATATGGAGAAGAAAATCTTCGATCCATACGGCGGGATCCATCATTCCATCGCACTGTTCGATGTTCACGGGTTTAAACCCTACCGGAAATTCCTGCTGCATTACCTCATCGGTAAAGCACATAGGGTGTGCGGCGCCTCTTTATCAGGCGACGTTGCGACGGAGTTCGGACGACATCTGTGTTCGGTGTTGATCCTGGACTTGGTTATGTTTGTCACGCCAGGCTTGATGGCCGTCATCTCGTGCAGGGGCACGTCCTTTTGATCCATAGATTGATTCGGTCTGACCTGCTCTAGTGTCCAGGTCCTGTCGTAAGTCGTACATGTATCCCAGGGCCGCTGTATCCCTGCATCTAAGGCGAGCGGGCGTGGGCTGGTGTTCGGTATAATTAGCCGTTTTGTCCCTTTCACGTAGTGGTCGGTCCGGTTGATCGGCCTGATTGTATCTTGACGGTATTGGCTCGAAGGCCTCATCGTCGAATTGTGGTAGTAGCTTGCGTTTGGGATAACTTTTTGTTTGGCACTCAAAGCCATATCCCTCTTCGTCGACTAGGACCTTGGTCCATCTGTCGTTGAGCTTATCCTGTTCGGCTTGAAGCTGTTGTTGTTTCTTTTTCAGGCTTCCCGCGGTGGCGATGAGCTGTCACTTGAAGCGTTCTTGTTCGAGGGGTTCCTCTGGGACGATAAAATCATCGTTGCCGAGGCTAACATCCTCTTCGGAGGAAGGTAAGTAGTTACTGTCTTCCGAATCCTCGTGATCGACGTGTTCGGGGCTGTATTGACCTTCTTCCCTTTAATCCTTCTCGAACGCAGGCTCAACGGGGTGATCGGGATCCTAGGCGTTGTCCGGGGTGTTATTATATCCGGTGTCCATATTGCTTTCCCTTACTCAACGCGATCGTGAGCGGTGCCGCTGACGCCGGCGTATTGGTGGTTCATCGACAGGCTTATCCTCATCTGGTTCTTGATTGCCATCATCGTCCTTCTTCTCAGGCGTCTCCGCCATGTATACATCGTAAGTGGAAGTGGTCGTCCAACGCCCAGTGATGGGCGGGTTTTGACTCGGTTCGGCTCCGCCATCGTCGTCCATGCCGTCGATGTCTTCGGAGGCTTAATCTAGCATGTCGGTTAAATCCTCGATAGTGGCTACTAAGTGGGTGGTGGGTGGGACATAAAATTCCCTACTCTCAGCCCCCTATTTAAGTTGGGCGTAATTCCGAGGTGACACCTCCGTAATGGCGAGAGATTGTAGTAGGTCCATTGTTTTGTTTAACAGTGACAGCTGGACAGGAGTCTGACGGTTTGCGGAGCTAGGCTCCATGATGCCCTCTTGATCGAGTCTGATGGACACGGACCTCGAGAGTTCAGAGTTGACGTCCAGAGGCGAGTCCGGCTTCCGGATGATCGGGAGAGTCCCGTTTTACTCCGGGCCCGCCGATGGTGTGATCGCATCTGGGTCTTCGGCTAGAAGCTCCATGATGGGAGAGAGTCCGTCGGGGTTCAGCCTCCCGTCTTTGGCAGACGTGGTGCGCCCTAGATCTAAGGCTGCGGCGGATATGAGTGTCGATCCCTGCACGGGATCTGATGGCGGATTCGAAGGTCCTTCTTCATATAGGTGGGGAATGGCGGCCGAGGCCGTGAACCCCTCGAAGACTAGGTCTCGTATGATATCGGCGACGTAGTTGAAACTTCCAAACCTGATCTAGTGACTAGGAGCGCAGCTGTCGGCCTGCTTGAGGTGGCTGGTCGAGTTGACGTGTAGCACGAAGCCGCCAAACACAAAGAGTTGACCAAGGAGAAAGGATTCCCTGGAAACAGCACTATCGTCGATGACAAGGCGAGCCATCAATCCTGATGTTGACAACACAACGGAACTCTCAATGAAAGTAGCAATGTTGGTGTCAAAACTGGCAGATCTCGGGTAGGGGGTCCCAAGCTGCGTGTCTGAGAATTGATGGTAACAAGAGACACAAGGGACACGATGTTTACCGAGGTTCGGGCCCTCTTTAAGGAGGTAAAACCCTACGTCTTGCTTGGTTATATTCGATGAGTATAGGGGTTACAAGAGTTGATCTACCTCGAGATCGTAATGGCTAAACCCTAGCTATCTAGCCTATGATTGTTCTGATAGCCTCTACGGACTAGACCCTCTAGTTTATGTACACACCGGAGGGACCTAGGGTTGTACAGAGTCGGTTTGCAGAGGAAGGAAACAACATATCCGGACACCAAACATGCCATCCACGGATATAGGAGTCCTACCCAGACAAGGGGATAGTCTTCTGCTTTATCTTTATGGCCCATCAGTCCGGCCCATTTGAATAGTCCGGACACCCGAGGACCCCCTAATCCAGGACTCCCTCAGCGGCGCTTTACCTATCTAAAAATAATGTTTTTTCCGCACTATCCCCCTTCCGTTGGTGTGCTCATCAATGGCGGAGGCGTTTGGTTTTGCAGCTTCGATGGGTCTTTTGGGATCCTTAGGATTCTGCTGCATTCGTCTGAATTCGGTTGGCTTTCATGGTCTTCGGAGTTTCTACTGGCCCTTAATAGTATTCGCTTCTCCGGGCCTACAATTTGCTTTGCAAAGTCTAGTCTTTATTGATGACTTCCCGGGCATTGCTTCTATAAGCTCCTGGATTTCAAAATGTTTGTTGCGTCAAGGTGGAGGCCCAGAGACAGCACCGAGCTTTGCTCACGGCGCAGCGCCGATGGAAGAAGACTTCGGCACCCCTAAGCTTTGATTATAATTTTTATTTTATGTATGGGTGTGTTTGTAAGGTCCTGTGATTCTTAATATCTTATATTTACTAATTAGAGGCACCATACGAAGCTCCACGTTAATCTTGGAGGTTAGAAATTTTCATCCATTGGATTAACTAATGATAGGTTGACATCCGTCAGATGATGCGAAAAAAAGACAAATCTAATTCCTACTTGAGATGGATTCCTGATTGGTTGACATCCATCGGATGATGCCAATTAAAAACAAATCTAATTCTTGCGTGAGATGGATTCCTCTCTTCCATGTCCTTCTGTAATACGTACTACAAAACAAGAATCGAAAGAAAGAAAAACACATCTAATTCTAGCGTGCGTGAGATGGACTCATCTCTTCCATGTCCTTTTGTAATGTGTAGTACAAAGGATGAAACGAAGGAAGAAAAACAGATCAAATTTTCTCGCCTACCCTCTCTCCCAATCCTTCAACAGCTGTACGCACATCCCCGAAGTCAGGTCATTAGGTAACGCTGTTGTCGCACACATCGTCGTCTTGGTGTACTACGGCTGGAGTGCAGGACTAAAGCTTTTCGCCGTATAAACTCCATGGAGCAATTTGGTTAGGTTAACATTTATAATACCGTTCCTTTTCTTTCTTCTCAGTTCACCAATACTAAGCAACTAGGTCATGTGAAAAATCTTCAATTTGATTATATTTTCCATTCACTACAAGGTTAGCACAACCAATGATCCTGGACTGATGACTCAACCAGGACGAAACTATGCCTCTGACGAGTATGAAAGTTTTGATGTCAGCAAGTTCTGGATCGCGGCCATTTATGCATCTGACCATATAAACACCCTATAACAGGATGTACGTTGACTTCCCAGCAGCCACATCTTCTGAGGAGCGCAGCCATATTTGATAGATAGTCAACCTGGTAAGCACACAATAGATTATGAAAGTCATAATTTTCTATTGATAATTTGCATGAATTTCCATTTGAGCCTGCAACAGACAACGTGTGCCTGGAGATTTGTGGTCTGGCAGAAATTTTATGTCGTCTGCAATCAGCAATATCGATTATAATTTTCTCATGTAAATTCATGCAATTAAATTTGAATTCCTTATTTAACAGATATGAATGTGTATGTTGTCAGTTTTTCAAAGAAGAAATAAAAGCCTAGACATGTTGATGTTTTGTAAGATTTTTAGCTGGACAGAAGCTACAGATACACACTAATTTGGGGAATAAGGATATAATAGATCTGAATGCGTATGTTGTTAGTTTTTTAGAGAAGAAATAAAAGCCTGGACATGTGAATGTTTTGTAAGATTTTCAGCGGGACATAAGCCTATAGATACACATTGATTTGGGGAATATGTATATTATCCTTGGTCAAGCACCAATATAGTTGTTGAGAACCTATCTTATAATTTTATCATCTAAGCATCTCAGCCTCCAAGTTGCCTATTTTATTCATTAGAGGACCAGTATCAACATTCAGTCACATTACCATGTTATGGATAACTGCTAGCTTATATGCTTCATTGCCCCTATTCTCGAACAATCAAATGGCACCATCCCTCTATATGTATCATGATAGGATGCGGTCGAAAATAGTACATGATACTATCGGACCTTTTGCACGACATACATGGATACATTATATAGGCAATCAATTAGCCACCTGCTGTATATGCATGTATGCGCAGGGGAGGATCCATCGGGAGATCGTGTGTGATCGTGTTACTGTTGTTCAGGCAATCAACCAGTCGGCTATTTTTGTTGTTGGAAATAAGCATCGGCTAACAGTAACCCAAGAGCAGAAGTTTGTGTTGATGTGCTGCCGGCATCATCGTCGCTGCTGCCGGAACTTATAGCCTACACTCAGGCGCATGTGGTTATGTGCCAACAGATACATATATGTTACTTATGCACTTATGCCTGCACGCCATAGCTTGGAAGAAGTAGAAAATTAATCCTAAATTTCTCAGGACAACTATTGTGAAGGAATGTAGAACTGCTGAATTTTATCTCGAAAAGCACTTACTATGTTGACAGTAGCAGACATGTGGATAATTATTGAAGGCCGTATCCTCTCATGTGTGGATTTTGACGTTATGACCTTGCAAACAAAAAAAATGATCTCGAGTTCATGTTATTTATTACTTTGTTCTATATGTATGGATAACAAAAATTCTATTGGTACTTTGATATACACGCATTGGAGCTGCCCATTTGAACCAAATAAAGCCTATTCTATAAAAGGATTAAGTTGAAGCCTGACATCTTTTGGATCAGACTGTAGAAGTGCATGCTCTAGCCAATGCAACCAAAAGACCGATCTGATGGAAGAGACTAGGCAGCACATTATACGTCAACACTTTTAATTGTGCCAGCCGGGTCTTGAACTCATGACCTCTTGGCTCCAATACCATGTAGAAGTGCATGCTCTAGCCAATGCAACCAAAAGACCGATCTGATGGAAGAGACTAGGCAACACATTATACGTCAACACGAGGATTAATTGGTCCATGGAGGAGAATTTGCCATATGGTCAAGTATGGCGTTTCAGAAGATAAATGTGGTCGCATGGTAACAGGAAGAGATGCATATGGTTGGAGCATAAAGTAGGTTTCTTTCAAAAATTAATTTAGCTTATTGTGCTTTGATTCACACACCCTCTCTGTTTTATTAGAACACATGCCTTCTTTGTTTGATATTAGGGTTTCCTTCTATATTAATTCACAAAACAGTTAGGTACTTCTAATGCATTCATGACCCTGTTATCTTGCCGTGGCACTTATAAACCATATTTTTTGGGCATATAGCTATGCACCTATATGGGTTTACCACCCATATTGTACGGAGAACATCGAGAAGTAAGCTTCAATAGTTTTCATAAGGAACTGGGAGGACAAGTTGCATATAATATGCCTGGAATGAGCGTAGACTGTAGCGCGGGGGGGGGGGGGTATATGTGGTGTTATTATTTCTGGTGTTATATATTGTGAATGTTCTTCCTCTTATGTATTTTTATCGAAGCGAAGTCTGTCATGTCTAAAGAAGGGGCCAGGTTGTTTCTTCGATGCATAAAGCTATGCATTGTGTACTACAAAATATGTTGTATACATGTCCTACTTTATATCTAGGAATGATTAGTACTACCTTTTCTTGGAGTTCTTGGATCCTCTCAAATCTATGCGCACTAACCTTAGATGTCTTTTCTTCATGAGTTATGCTTATGTACCATAATAGAAACTTATAGTAGATATCACTCACGTATATGCAAAATTTCATGTTTTTACAACAACCATTTTGTTAAGATTCATCTTTGCAGTAAGCATTCCAGAAAAGTTCATCTTTAGTGGGACATTTTGAATAAAAGAAGTGAACTTCTTCTGTTCTGTTTAACTATTCACCTGTGCTACCAAATATGCAAAAATACTCTCATTATATTTGACGAGAGTTGCATGCAGTAAACGAAGTATAGTAAAAAAAATTAACTATAAAAATTGTGGAAAATTATTGAAGTTGTATAGCTAATTGGTTTTGGTTCCTTATCACACATGCCACACGTTCAAGATTACTCACCTGGGTGAAATAGAAGTCATAAATATTTCACGATTTTGTATTTTTCAATTTCTTAGTAATATATTCATGGAAAAATCAATTAAAGCTACATGACCAAGAGGGACTATGTCTATATCAAAAAATGTGATGTATTTTATAACTTTTTAAAGAGTAACAGCTAGCCCGTGCGCCTGCACGGGTTGACGACTAGTATGACCTAAGGCATTTTCGCCCCAAAAAATATAAATATGTGAATAACTAGATAAGCACATCGGTTTAAACCTTAAACGCTGCATGTGCAGGATGTTGATAGTACGGAGCATCAGAACATGCCATCTGGTAGGGCCTATCACAAGGCAGGGCCTTTCCAGAAGTACGAAGGTGGAAAATATGGGAAAGAACTCGAATATAGCCAACGGAATTTAGCCAAATATGTGAATATACTGACACCCTTAGAAAAATCATTTTCATCTGAAGCATTGATCCAACATACTTTATTTTCTTCTGCTAGTTGGCCCACGTACTTAGCAGTTTGTCTCCTGCCTCTTAACCATGAGTACATACCATCGACGATGATGTGATTTTCATTTTGTGTACTGTGACTATCTTTTTGCATTTGTACTTACTTCTTATATACTTGCATATTTTAGGAATTGTTTTAAGTACCTTATTTCAACTTAATCATCTCCTGCTAATATGGAGATGTTTATGGCCTTGGAGTTAACAATAGCACACAGGTCATTAGTCTGAACCGGACGGTTCGTTGTGGGGTAGGAGAAATTTAACATGTATGTTTTCTCTTTACTCGATGACTAGTATATGGTCACTAGACTGTGGTGGATCTAGGATTCTATCAAAAGAGGTGCCATGCTTTTTTAAGACCATGAGAGATGTCATACTCAAATATGTAGAATGAAGTAGGAACTTCTTAACATAGCCAAACTTTTTAGGACGGCTCAATCTTTTGTGGGGAATTGAATATGCACATGACTAAAGGTTAGTAATATCTATCATTTGTCATGAACATTAATCACTTAAAAATCAATACAGGTTTCACCAACCTTCACCTAGGTAAGTAAAACTATCCACCCTAATATATACTGATCCATCCTCAGTCAAAGGTATAGCATGTTCTTTCGCCTCACTTGTATTTTGGATATATAGGAAATTAGACAGAAATTGCATACACATCAAGGAGAATATATAGAGAAGAATAGAAAAATACAAGAAAAATGGGAACCGAAGGCATTGGGAGTAGTGGTATATACAAAAGTTCTAGTACCGGAGGACCAAATAAAACACTGAGCTATTGTTTGACCTCGGCAAGAGTGAGATTGTGAAACTACTTTGGTTCAGGAGAATAATCAATCCGCTCTGGGATAGGATATTATCACATCAGACATGTTGCATGCGGAAAGACAAAGATTAAGAGTTATTTCTATGCTTCAATTTGGTATTAGGCATATGAAGGTGTGAAAACTGAGAAGAGCATAAAAGTTTGGACGGCTCGGAACAAAAGTATCCTAAGAAACTACTATTTTTAAAATAAAAAAAAACTTCATGCAAGATAGGTTATCATAGCCGGCTGAAACAAACAAATTTGGTACACCATGTCACATGTGGTTCTAGAAAAGAAGCGTCCGCCAACATGTCGCACATGGTCATATTCAATTCCTCTTACACAGTGAAGGATATAACAGTCAATTATATTTGATGGCATATTGGCATAAAATTAGAGGCTCATACTATTGGGCTGAATAGGATAAACCACGCTCCCATACAGCTCTTTATAAATAAACACATCTGACTATTATTTACTGTAAATACATTTTTAGGGTTTCAAAGCCATTTCACACTGAAAATAGAAGTATCTTTGAAACAAAGTTGTCCCTTCCCGTGCTCTTAGAAAAATTATAAGAATGCCACAAAAACGTACCACTCAAATCCGTGTTATATAATATTATTACAAAATCATTAGGTTAACCTTTTCTCGTGGAGAAGTGAACATAGTGAGAAAGGTAAGAGGAAAATTAAATAAATATTACAAAAGCTGGAAAAATAAAATGTTAAGTATTCTAAAGGAATATAAAAATAGAGACAGCCAAAGAGTAATCCATGAACAATGAAAAAATGTTTTAAAATTTACAATAAAAAGCACCATGTTAAAGCTTGGTTTGGATGTATGAATGTTTCCACATATATATATATTAAAACTCCATTTTTGTCATAGACTTTTTTTTCTTATTTTTATAAAAAATCAGTTTTTAATGCTTGTTGACTTGTTGTAACGCGTGTGAGATTTCCTTCAAGTTATCCAAAACAATACTTGCAATGATCCAAGGGGCAACGGATAAAAATTCTAAAATTTTGAATTAAAGCCATAGTAACACAATCTACTAGTTGTAACTCATGACTATGTGAAATCTCCCTCAAGTCTTCCAAAATCTACTTGGAATAATTTGAGGGCTTACAAACAAAATATATATGGTTTTGAAGTAAAGGCAATGTCCTTTGCTTTTGTAATTGGATGATAATCTAAACTAGGGTGATAATTGAATGGTACTTTTCTAAATATCAATTGTCAATCAATTGACATAACTAAATGGCAATTCATCTCATGATAAAAAGAAACAAATGATCTACCAACCTTCGCCTGTTTAAATAATGATTTACCCCCTATGTATAACTCTATCTTTGGATGAATAGATACCAAGCTCTAGTGCTCTATTTGGCTTTTACATCTTGCAACACCATCTTAGTATTTCATGAGATAGTTGAACTTAGGTATAAATATGTAGAGGATGAAAGAGGAACAAAAGATACAAGAAATTATGGTAGTAGGAGGCAACGGGCTGAATGGAATACTCTATGGTTGCAAAAAGTTAAAACTGACCTGCTATTACTGATCTTAATCACAACTGCACCGTGCACTATCCTTAGTTTTTACTATCAAACCTCCTTGTGCGTTTAGGTCACCAATGTTCAAAAGGCGGGTGGATCACCAACCTCGTGGTGGAATTAATTAGGTCACACCAAGGATCGTTGTTGTTGCTAAGTTAACTGGATCACATTGAGAAAATAACCGGTTGGACTTCTTCTCGCACCAATGTGTACCTTAAGGAAAAAATTATAATTGCAATCAACGTTTATTTTCTATAAGTGATTTATTTTGTAAATCAAGTCTGTATTAGGCCACCAAAAAGCATCATAATTTATCTTTATTATTTGAAGCAACGGCGAACGAGTGACAGAGACCTTCAGGCCTAGCAAAGAATTTTGTGGTTGTAGCTTGTGACTTTTCTTTCCTCCAGGTCGTTATTTTTTTGGAATCTAAGTAAATTATACTCCACTTGTTACAAAGTGTAGTGTGTGTAGTTCTTTTCAAAAGATATAGAGAAAAATATTAAACATCAATAACACCAAATATGAGGGATGCCATTGGAGATGCCCTTATTGTTCTTCCAATATGGCCAGATTAGTTTAAGATAATATATCCATCTAAAAATTACAAGCTAAGCATCAACCACCTACAAAAACGAGAGAAAGATACTAGCTTTTTAAGGTAAAGAAAGATACTAGCTAGTACAAGCTCACACTGCACATCATCATCGATCTAGAACCACAGATTGAAACACAT
This sequence comes from Aegilops umbellulata, assembly GCA_032464435.1. Taxonomy (NCBI): domain Eukaryota; kingdom Viridiplantae; phylum Streptophyta; class Magnoliopsida; order Poales; family Poaceae; genus Aegilops; species Aegilops umbellulata. Next base: position 663,829,748 of record CP136060.1, read on the forward strand.
AAGCATACAAGTTTAGAGATCAACAATATTCACCCACACATGCATATGACTCAATCAAGTGGAGATGGAGACTGGATGGCAAAGGGTGGTTGAGTGGGCTCATCTATATATTGCTTATAGCGAGTTGTCAGAAACACCCACCCTTGAAGCGCCTTGTACATGGGCCAGGCGGGCCACAACTATTTCGTATGTGTAGTTATGTGCCTCAAGTAAAGTTGCACTGCTCATTATCCTAAGCACACACATGCATCGCAGTGGCTGGAATGGTTTAATGCAACATCGGCAGTGTGGGATCGAATTCTACCTGCGGAAGTTTGTTCCCTCTTTTCTTCAAGTAATATATGCAGTAAATTTTCTAAGTATTTACTAGTATTATAAAAAATGATCATGTTTACAAAATACACATTTGTGTTTTATAATATTCTCATCATGTATTTCAAACACTATCCGCTTGAAAAATGTTAGATATGTATTTGAGAAGTGCTAAATATGTATGAAAATAACGTTTTGAATGTATACAAAAAATTTACAATGTTTATGAACAAAGTAGACACCAGAACAGTTATTTGAAAATAATGTTAATAATGCATTTGAAAAATGCTAAGCGTCTATAAAAATAACGTTTCAGATGTATTCAAAAATGTAGAATGTGTATAACAAAGAATAGACATAAAATATGTATTTGCAAAAAATTTAATCATTCATTTCAAATGTGAGCGTGCATAAAAATAATGTTTCAGATTTATGCAGAAAATATACAGTGTGTAATAACAAGTAGACCTAAAAGCATGTATTGAAAAAAAAACATGTATTAAAAATGTCCTGTATGAAAAAATGTTCCTTATGTATATGAAAATGTACATTGCGTGTATAGAAAAAAGCACTTGTGTTGTAAAAAAACTGAGACGGAAACAAAGAAACTAAGAAAAAAGAAAAATACAGAAATCAAACTAAAACCCCGGCATACAATGAAAAAGTTGAAACTATTGAGAACCGAAAAAACCGAAGAAAACTAAAGCAAAACAGTGGAAACATTCAAAACCAAATAAAAATCAAAGAAACCAAACAAAATAGAAGAAAATTGTTGCAAAACAGGGAAAACATGCTAGAGTACTGGGCAAGCATAGTACTGTAGTGAGATGAGAAACGCTTGAAGCGAGGGGAACATACATCTCGCTATAAGCGAGATATAGCTCACACGAAGTTCAGTAGTTCGGTGCGGCTATTTGTTGGAATGGGCCTTCTAGCCGAAAAGAAGAAGGCTAGGAGACGTACATATCAAATGAAACTACAATTCTTTGGACGGGATTGGGAAGGGCTGCCCATTCCCAGGTTATTATACAACTATCTTCACCTAACTAGATAAGTTTCACTTCATTTTTACATATTTCTCAAAAGACACTTCATTTTGACATATGTTGACAACGCCAACTTAGTACTCCCTCCGTTTATGTTTACTCCGTGCATAAAATTTGTTTAAAGTCAAACTATGTAAAGTTTGACCAATTTATAATATTAAGAAGTATCAATATCTAGAATACTAAAGTTATACAGTATGAAAATTAATTTTATGTACATCTAATGATATTGATTTCGTATTGTGAATGTTGACATTTTTCTAGCTATGGTTAGCGGTGGCACAGGCGCGTCGGCCGCTCTTTCTGGTGGCGGCGAGAAGTACTCCTATGTAGCTGTCGACTGATGGTCTAGGGAACTATTCCCTTCGTCTCTCTAGCCGACTACTAGCGCTTGGCTGTCGTCCGGCTTAGTATCCGACTATAAGGACTTAGCGCGGTTCTGAGCCACCCTCCCTATCCTTGATGGGCTGATAACGATGCCCTTGGCCACATGATCTTCTGAGCCGTATCTTGTACGGTTCATGGGCCTGCTAATGGGTCATCTGTATACACGGGCCTACCCCGTATTTACAAACCCAGCAAGAGTTGTTCTTGGCTGGGGCCATGTTGGCATCAAGGTGATCCCGATGGTGTGTTTGTACTGAACCGGGGGTTGCCAGTTTGCTGGAAGCAGAGATGGAGCCAGGATTCCTATATAAGGGAGGCCATTGGGAAGTATGATATGTTGGAGGGGGTAAACACAAGAAGTAATTAAGAGTATTTTGCGTTGATAATATAGCATGGGGGAGCCATGGAAGCCCCCCCCCTCCCCCCGCACCTTGCCTCCCTCATTGGCTGGGCGACCCGTCGTTGGGCCTGCTTAGGAGCCAACAGGCCAAGGCGTGGTCAGGCTCTTCATCGTATGAGAAGCCTTCCTTCCAGAAAGATCGTCATCTCAGCGCGTAAGTCAAGAACCCCTCATCCGATAAGGGCTCTAGGTCGTTTAGCATAACGTGCAACCCAAGGACTCGTCCCCTTTATAAAACAAGACTAAGGCCTCCGCAACCTTCCAGCTCTGGGTCGGTTAGCAAGCCATTTTGCCCCATTAATGAAACCGAAAATAGGAGTATGGTATTTCCTGCATGATGAGGGTCCGAACATGGGTAAACTCTTCGTGTGCGGTCCATTTTTGTATTTGTGGCTTCACGCTCCACCCTATCGGAACTACTGATGGTCTTCCATAGCGTGCAACACTAGCTCGGTATGTCAAGTAGGAGAAACTCTCTTGCAAAAATGATGAGAGGATGAGAGTAAACAATACGCTCGGCACTAGAAACTATGGGAACATGATATAGCACGAAGAACCGAATGTCCAATAATAATCATGAAAATTTCGGATCCAACTGCCATTATTGATCTTGGCTCGAGCCCTATGGCCATCATGCCTATGCGTCGAGGCCAGCTGCTAATGCGCCAGAGCTGCGGCCAAATTACTTAGATCACATTGGTGTGTAACAGTACTGCTGTAGACGTGGGTGCTGGCCAGCAATGAGAATCCAATATAACCGATAGAGTCGTACTTTAAATTAGTACCAAAATTATATTTTCTAGTCATGCACCGGCTTTCCCTTTCAAAGTACTCCATAAATTCAGACTCATGTTTCCCATTCAAAGCACATGGCTATGACCATGACCGTCAATATGTACCAACGTATCCACATCACATGTATGGACCATTTCCCCTTTTGTTGTAGATGTGTTTCTGATATTTTCCTATTATTTTCTAAACACTATGCTTATTTTGAAATTTTCTGATTTTTTCATCCTTATTATGTTGATACATGTGTGAAGCTGATTCCATGCCACCCAGAATCTACGTGCAATTAATCGAGGGATGAGGGCTAAAATTTGTGGCTTTTAATCAATAATGAAACTTTTCCCTAAAAACATTATAACTTGTCTGGTTTCGAGTTCGGATCCCGCAAAATGAAATCATCACTGGACCTGAGGAAATAATGTTACCAACTACGTTTGTCTAAATAATGTGCCGAAGCAGCAGTGTTTATATAAATACCGATTCTCGGACCAATGGGTCCCTCCCGGTATTAAAAGAAAAAATTCATCACTGATTTCCACTCGAGGAAGTCAAGCATCAAATGACTAGTCGCCGATGCTGGAGAGATGAACGATCTAGTCGCCAACCAACCACCCGCCAATGATGCCACCCTGAAACAAGTTTAATAGTTAACTATTGAAACTCAAAACCATATGGATGTTGTCAATAGACAGTGCAAGACGTACAATTTTGAATGACACGGCTTTGACTTCCGCATTAAAAAGACCAAAAGGGTCAGAAAGGAAACCAAAATAATAATGAAAAAATGAAAGTAAATAAAACAGAAATTTTCTTAGATCAAAATAAAACAAATCATAAGTATCCTATAAATTAAGAAAATCGAGGCAGGCCACGAATAGTTCATGAATACCTGCAAAAGAAGTGTATACATTTAGACAAATGTAATGGTAGAAAGCACCATATAGACTCTGTTCTGGATATATATAGACGTGCCCACACTCATGAACTATCCCCCCACCACTCCCCCCTTTTTCTGTAGACGTACTTCTGGTTTTTCTTCTGTTTTTTGTTTACTTAGAATTCTAACTTATTTTGATTTTTTCTGATTGTGTTCATGTCGATTAGTTGTTATATGTGTGAAACTGCCTTCTAGTCATCTGGAATTTCTTGAAATTGTTCAAGGGATCAAACTATGATGATGAAAAAAAGTTAATGCACAACAACCTTCACTTGCTTGAATAATGGATGTTCCCAAATATATACCACCATCTTCACCTGGCTTGGTAGGAAAGTCCACTGACCCACTTCACATTAACATGTCGGCAGCACAAGTCAGTTTAGTACGCCAAGTAGGTAAAAGTCATGTATACAAAGAAGTGGAGGGGCTGAGAGATGAACAGAAGGGATTCAAACAAGTTCAGAAGTTTTTCTGGAATAAATTCGACTATCCTTTATACTAGTATATTAATTTCGCGAATAAAAACCAACACTGACCTCAGGCCAAAAAAATATTGCTATAAAGAAGTCACTATTCACACTATTTTGGCCGAAAAATATATTTTTGCTTTGAAGTCAATGTGGGTTTTTCTTTTGTGGAATCTTTTTTACGAATACAATGGAAGATCTACTTTATTTCCAAAATATTTTCACAATTTTTTGACTTGTTATTTCATTACTACATTTTTTTCAAATAGCGTGTATATATAGCCATACACCAAGCGTTCACGCCGGTGGTGCCGCCTCCTTTTGCATTTCTACCTAGTCGTCATCATTGCCAGATATAAACTAGAGACTGACCATTCCTGGATGACGCAACATAGCTGCTTAAACCAACCAAGTAGAAATAAGGCAATCTGAGAAGGCTCCCATGTCGTTCCGTAGGGCGACACTGTGGTGATCCTTAGCGCAGCCATCCCAACCCAAGCGGCTCCCTTACCGCCGCTGCCACCGGGCACTGGTGGGGCCAGTTCCAAAGGTGCCTGAGGCACGAAGGTGACGGCGATAGCCCATTGGTGCGGCTGGGGCGGTGTTGGTGGCATGTGTACATATCACGACTTGGGCAAATAAGATGAATGGTTGACCAAATTGTGATCTCCGAGTCAAATTACGAATAGATTTTACAAATTCTAGCCTTACAAGTTGGAACCTCTCCCTGATGGAGGTGTTTTCAATGGTGGAATGGAGGATCTCACTTCAGAGGAACCCCAAATGGATCTAAGTAAAGCAATTGTCCTACGGATCTCTCTTCATGTGCTCTAGTATATGGGTCTTCCTCCTCCATCGCTCTTTTGTGTGTCACCTGTTAAAAAAGTTGTTGGAATAGATGAGTGATCGCTCGTACCAGCGTCGTCTTCTCTTCTATGGACGCCACATATAATTTCTTTCGAAGTGAAAGTTGTCCATTTCCCCTCAATGACCCAAACATGGTTTTATGTCCTTACGAAAGTGTTTGATCCTCAAAAATCAATCAAGAATACAAGATTTCTCTTCTTTTGATAAATATATCCATTAGTGAAGAGGCAAAAACTATCAAAATCATGGTTTAACAAGGAAAAATACCATCATAATGGTCTTGCATATAATGCAATGGCCAACTACGATCATATGATCTGTTAGTACGATCATATAATGCAATGGCCAACTACGATCATATGATCTGTTAGTACGATCATATAATGCAATGGCCAATTACGATCTAATTAAAAAGTGGATGCTCCCGATAATCATTCAATGGTCTTGCATTCGTAATTGCAGTTTCATTTATTCATCACCCTTCCAATTTTGTTTTGTGTAATTCTTGACACAAATTACGTTCCCTGTGCTACAAATATTTATACCAACACGGTGCAAATCATCATCTATTAATTTGTATTCCTCATGGAGAAACGAAACCACACACGAGCGCCCAGATTTCCAATTTGGTACAAAATCATTTTGGTGCTTGTCATATTGAGCGGATAAAACCGACAACAAATTTGAATGATGCCAAAAATGAAAACCAGCTAGTTGGAAAATAGCAGGTGCAAATTTATAAGATAAAATGCTTATAAGCACTTGTGCTAATATGTGATCTAATGAGGGTCCATGGGAGAAGTTGAGAAAGTTACAAATAACAAAAATAGGAGAGGACATAAGAAGAAAAAGCTCCCAGTCCGGAGCACAAGCTATTGCGATGAAGAATAAAACCATTATCACTATTTGAATCTGCTTCTACGCAGTTGTGGCATAGAACATCCTAACAAGGGGTCAGCGTCGGCGTCTCACTGGCCACACCTGAATGAACAGATCTTCCTGCCCTGCTGGGTAAGAAACTAATGAAAATTTATTCAGTAGGGGGCATCACCGACACATTGTCAACGAGAAATCTAACACTACAACGGTGTAAAAACCGGGGTAGAAACGTGTGTCGGTTTATCGAGGTGTGGCCGACGGAAAACAGATGGATGTGTTGCAATCATGCCTATGGACATGCAGCTCATACATGACTACCTCCGACGTCCCTAGCATGATTCTTTTTTTAGGAACCGGCAGGAGAACTGCCTTTTCTTATAGCAGGAGAGCAAAAAAACTCGATGTACAGAGTGGCGCACGTTTTTTGGAACGTGGCAAAAACCGCCTAAACCGCTACACACCCAATGCTAGCTTAGCCAATACCCAACGTTGGCATGGCAGCAGCAAAAGCCAACTTCACGTTGTTTAATTGCCTCGAAGGCCAACATTGCAACCTCATGGTGTGTCAACCGTAGTCTTGTGAAAACGCACCTATTTCGTTCTTTCCAGATTGACCATAATGTGTAGATGATCGTCCCACCGCGCCTTCGGCGTATGTGCTTTGACTCATGATTCTTTCTCCTCTCATGTATTGCTCCGACCTGCCTTCTCCCGCCTTCGATGGCCGACCTCTTCGCCGTCCCTCTAACCACCATTCTTACTACACCAACAGCCACGACCATATCCCCATCAAACTAAGCATGTCACCACCCAACTATGACATTTGCAACAAGTCGTTCGGCATCTCTGACCAGATTGACGGCACGTACACTGGTGGAAAAAGGGCCTTTGGTCGCGGTTCGCAACTGCCATTAGTCGCGGTTGCGCAACCGCGACCAAACAGGCGGGACTAAAGGCCCCCCCCCTTTAGTCGCGGTTGCTTAAGAACCGCGACTAAAGGCCCGTCCACGTGGGCGCCAGGTGGCCGTCGGGGCGGAGGACCTTTAGTCGCGGTTCTTCTGGCCAACCGCGACTAAAGGCCGCCGCAGGTTTAAATTTTTTTACGAATTTTTTCAATTTTTTTTATTTTCAAATTTCTGAATTATTTTATCCTCTAATCTCTAATCACCACCCCTCATCACTGCTCAATTTATCCTCTAATCTCTAATCACCCCTCATCATTCCAAATCATCTAACTTCCCGAACGGTCACCCATCCTCCCACTCCCCCAGCCTGAGCACGCTTAACTTCCGGGTTCTATTCTCCCTCGTTTCCAAGTCTGCACTTGTTGTTTTCCTGACAATAGTAGGATGTCAATTCTATTAACCCTCAGGTATTTAGCTTGAGCATGAAGTGACACATTTCACTGTTTGAGTTTGAAACTATTGTTTTAAAAACAATAATTATTTAGTAACACTAATATTTCTGGAATAATTAGTTTGACCATTTTTTGACCACAGTTTGACCAGATTTGACCACAGTTTGACCAGATTTGACCAAAATTTAAAAAAAGTGAAATAATTATTTAGTAACACTAATATTCTAGAATAATTAGTTTGACCATTGTTTGACCACAGTTTGACCACAATTTGAATTTATTTGAATTTTTTTGCCTCTCCAGAACTTAAAAGCCCCGTAATTCGGATGTAACTTTTCGAGTAGATGATTTTTCATATATAAAACTTTTTCATCCGAGTTAGTATGCAAAAGTTATGCCCATTTTTACAAATTCTCGCGAGATTTTGCAAATGAAGTCGAAATTCATATTTCCAAATTTTCCCAACAACTAGACCACATATCACATGGAAAACTTATTTTATTTTATTTTTTTGACATTTCCATAATTTTCTTTTGTTTTTTCTAAAACTGAAAAGGCGATCCCGGGGGGGGGGGGGGTAGAGTTTGAAAATGAGGCCTCAAATCCCTTTAGTCGCGGTTGGCCAGGCCAACCGGGATTAAAGGTTAGACCTTTAGTCCCGGTTGGTGTCGCCAACCACGACTAAAGGTTCGGGCCTTTAGTCGCGGTTGTCCAGACCAACCGGGACTAATCCCGGTTGGCCTGGCCAACCGCGACTAAAGGCCTTCGGGCCAGCCTGAGGACCTTTAGTCCCGGTTGGCCTGGCCAACCGCGACTAAAGCCCCTCACGTGCACCAGCTGGCCACCGAGCGCCCTGGGCCCAGGCCTTTGGTCGCGGTTCGTCTGCCGAACCGCGACTAAAGACTTCATTAGTCGCGGTTCCTACAGTTCCGCGACTAATGGGGCTGGACGGAAGCCTCTTTTTCTACCAGTGGTACAATGCCAAACTACACCACTCTGATGTTACTTGGACTCAAGTTGACTAGTGAATGGCTGCTGGTTGTAAGGGATGGTTTCCACAATGCATGCCCACTGCCTAAACCCTCTGGACGGCCACCTCCAGCCTGTTCCTCGACAATACATTGTTCACTATTGTTATATTCGGTATCTGCAATTAAATGGACACTATGTTCTAGAAAGCATTGTATGCATGTGTATGCCACTAAAGGTATTGTAAAATGGACAATAATGTAAATCTTACAATTAAATATGTTTACCATGCAATTACACCGAAGATTGTCCTATTTCCCACATAATAATATGAGATATTTAATATATGGCAGCCAGTTGTTGGTTTGTCTGTCCTCACATTCCTAATTATTTGCAGGCCACAACATGTTATGACCATTGAAAGTAATGATAAGGGTCGATAGATATCCATCTTACGGACCACATCTCTCCCTACATAAATACTCATAGACAACTTCTCTTTCCATAACCCAATCTTTATGCACTTATGTGTTTGTCAAGCATGTCGAAAAGCCAAAACCAAACCATATGAGATTGCATATATGCATGTACAATAATTGTGCATTTATATATATGGGGAAAAGGAGGCATTGGGAAAGAGACTGCGAAATATTGTGTGTCTCTGGTTCGCCTGACCTTGGAAGGTAGTCATGTTCTGGTGATAATGTCAGTGACCTAGCATCCAGCGTTAACTAGAACAATGCTCCGGCCTTGGGACGGGTTGGAGATAGCCACAATGCCCTTGCATCAATCATACAAAGAAGCCAAAGTACCGTTGCACATGTTTCCTCCCTCAAGCACATAGTGGATCTCATGTGGCAGTTCAAAAGCCTGTTGTAGGAAATCTAATTATGCTCTGATACCTTCAGCCAAACCAAAGGATATTATGGGGGGCAAGCTTGAAGGGCTTCGCAATCCATGAGACGCTTCCTGCCAATAAAACTTGAATTCTAATTATTGCCTGCCAATAGATTGCAAGAAAGAATAATTGACGAAAGTTATATGACATATAAATACTGGATCTAGCAACTTCCTTTCTGTTGTGGAGCTGTAAAAGATTCAAGGATTCTTTGATTCACATAATCCTAAAAATGCAGTAATGTACAAACACCAAATACAAGTTATCATGTCCACTTGAATTCTACATGGCCGAATTATGTCCAAAAATTGATTGCCCGAATTGAAAAATATACAAAATTTTGAAAATTTACGACTAGATGAAAATTTTGATAACATATAGAGAAGAAAAATCCCTTATTTCATGAGACTATTTAATCCTACAAATCTAACACCCTGATGAATTCCCTAAGATTACAATGCTTATAAATTGATGTAATAATCCTCTGAATAAGAGATATCTTTGGCTCTGGCAATATTCTCGGGCCTTGTATTCATATATTCGTTTTTATTGTAAACTCACACATCATTCATGTCCTAGATTTGTTTTATGTGTGCTGGGGGTGTGCTGTGGGTAACGAGGCAGTACATGGGAGGTGTACATCAAGCAGGGCCGATGTGGATGACGCGAGGATCGCAAAGGACGGGGTCGTATGTGGGGCCGCACCACGAGTGACACCATTGTGGATGTCGAGAAGTGACAGAGAGGATGAAGCTGTCGCAGGGATCATACCATGGCAAATGAAGGGAACGTTGTTGAGGAAGAGGACGAGGCCATACACCACGATGGGCACAACCCCTAGTAGGAAACTAATTTTGAATGAAAAGATAAGTGATTGTTAAAGTTAGAATCTGGTTGTTAAAAGTTAATAACGACGACATCTTTCTGGTCAATATAGGCTTCATTTTAAAAGTAATAATGACCACGTACATTTTCTAGTTGTGATTTTGTAACGATGGGACTAGCACTGTGTGGCTTTGTTGATTGTGAGGAAATTGATGGTACCGAAAACTGATTGATCTCTGCATGTCTGGACAGGGTTCCTCTAGGGGTGGAGCACGCATAGAGGATAGATTAGGGTACAAACGGGACGTGGATTTTACCCAGGTCCTGCATGTCTGATTGTAGTGATTGTGGTTGTAAAAAGATCCTAAATTGGAAAAAAGTTCATCGATTTAAAAAAAGTTTATTTATCTTGAAAAAATTCATCGATTTTGAAAAATGTTCATTGTTTCTGAAACAAATGTTCATCTATTTAAAAAAACACTGATTTGAGAAAAGTTCATGAATTTGGAAAAAAAATCACGTGTTTTGAAAAAAGAGATGTGTTCATTCAAAAAAAGTTCATGATTTTTAAGAAAAGTTCATGAATTTGAAGAAAAATTCTTGGTTTGAAATTGTTCACAAATTTAAGAAAATTTCACGATTTTGAAGAAAATTTCATGAATTTTAAAAATGAAAAAAAATAGAGAAGTAGAAAGAGAAAATAGAAAACAAGAGGAAAAACCGGCCAAACAGAAACCAAAAAACTAAAATAAAACCAAAAATATGTGAAATCACTATGTTTTTTTAGTGTTATTGAAGGAGAAAAGGAAGTATAAAAGTCACAACAACTAGGGTGTCCCGTTGGTTACCGATGTTCGTACGCTTCCTAGGGGTCTGGACTTTTAATCATGTTGGGCGTGGATTTTTTGAATTTTAACATAAGAGTAAAAAGGGCATAAATGGGCCGACCCATGGCGGAGATGGAAATGTTGTGTATCGGCACGCTTGGCACAGACAATCCTACTATCAAAAAAGATCATCCTGCCCTTTATTATGAAGGGGTATGAGGTATTCTTAGCCGCCTATATGTTTAGGGGGGTGTACCGAAGCAGAAGTGTTTAATTTTACCTTTAATATGCTGAAATAATACACCTATACACGCCCATGTCTCCTTATCGTTTTCGCCCATGCCTTCCCGTTACTAGATTAGTATGCAGCCAGTCTCTGAATACCAACTGTTGATCTTAGGGCGAAAACTAATCTGCAGAACTCAATAATCTCTAGCCTAGAAAACCCTAGACAAGAAAACAAGAAAGAAGATAATTTGGTGCAACAATATGAGCTACTTTTCAATGTCCTTTTCATTGCTATATATAAGGATATAATTTGCATTCAAGACAACACATGCCTAACTTGACGCGACCTGGTACAACACCGGTTTACAAAACCTTTCCTAATATGACTATATGCATGAACTAATACAATATTTTCAACATTATGGACTCAATGGTCTTGCCCCGGTCTTCCGTTCCAAAGAAGGTGTTGCTGGCCATGAGCGTCATCATAAAATTCAGACTCATGTTTCCTGTTCGAACCACATGGCTATTACCTTGATCATAAAGGTTTGTCAACAAGCAGTTTGCTGAGGCTGACCACGATCAATATTCTTTATGCCTTATTTTGCTTATATATCGACATGTGTGTTGTGTCATGCCGCTTAGCAACATTTATATATATCCTCCTCTCCCGTGATTATACGGTGGAGTGATCATAAAGAACCTGCTCACCTCAAAGCAATGGACAGAATTTCCACATCAGCCGTAGCTCTCTAGCACAACCTGGTTGATAATAAAATTTTAATATTATGGGAAATTAATACCTGTGTCCCTGGTTGTTCTTTGACTCTAGGTTTCACCCTTATTTTTGCGAGAGACACTAGATGTATTACCCAAAGTCCTGCATTACAAATCCCCCTGAATAATACTCCCTCTATCGCAGTTTTGAACAAAGGTTGAACTAGCCTTATTTCCAAACTGCGACACTTATTTTGAACTAGAGGGAGTAATAACTACATCCATGTCCTTAGGGACCTATAACCGTCTACTTCCCAAACGAGCCGGTGGCGCACTGCTGCTTCCGATCCACTCCCGGAGCTGGCATGACTTTGCTACCTGTGGTTGAGAAGTCATCAAAACAACGGAGCAGCAACTCACCAGAGGAAGTCAAGCGCCAAACGACCACTCGCCGATACTCGAGAGGTGAATGATCTAGTCGCCAACCAACCACCCACCAATGGTGCCACCGTGAAACAAGTTTAATAGTTAACTATTAAAACTCAAAACCATATGGATGTTGTCAATAGACAGTGCAAGACGTACAATTTTGAATGACATGGCTTTGAGTTTCCCATTTAAAAGGCCTAAAAGGGTTAGAAAGGAAACCAAAATAATAATGAAAATATTAAACTAAATAAGACAAACTTTATCTTAGATCAAAATAAAACAAATCATAAGTATCCTATAAAATAAGAAAATCGAGGCAGGCCGCGAATAGTTCATGAGCACCCGCGAAAGAAGTGTGTACGTTTAGAAAATGTAATAGTAGAAAGCACCATAATAGACTCTGTTGTGGATATATATCGACGTGCCCACACTTATGAACTATCCCCCCACCACTCCCCCCTTTTCCCATAGATGTACTTCTGTTTTTTGTTTACTTACAATTCTAACTGCCTTCTAGTCATCCAGAATCTACTTAAATTGTTCAAGGGACGAATGATAAAATACTATTTGGTTTTTAATCAATGATCAAACTGGTGTGCTTTTGGGGTTCCGAGATCACAACTCAGGAGCATTTATCCTATGATGATGAAAAAAGTTAATGCACACCAACCTTCACTTGCTTGAATAATGGATGTTCCCTTATATACACTGGCGGAGGAGCCCAGTGGGCAAGGTGTGGCAGCCGCCACACCTTGATTTCCACAAAAAAATATTATATATAAGCATATACTTTTCTTGATGGAAATACTGCTTGTTAGTTTTAGACCACGCTAGATCGATTCACCCAAACAAAGCTAGATGAAGCACGTAAGTTAGATTGGAAGCACACAAGCAGGCAGCTTGATTGATGTGTTGTCCAGCACATGCCCATCTCACTACGCGAACCAGCTCGCTTCCGCTGCACAACGATCGAATCGATTCTCTCCGCGGCTCGCTCATAATGGAACTCGTGACTAGGCGATCCAAAAATAGAACAGATAAATTTTTGTTGATGCGTGCAACATGTATTTTTTTTCTTATGACATATATAAGAGTACATGATTGACTTCCGCCAGCCCGCCCGCGGGCGATTTTTGCCCTGAAACGCGCCGCCATCACCCGTCGGCCCATCCCCGACCCCGCCGCCGGCAGCGCAATCGTATTCCCGGCCGACCTGCCGATTTGAGTCTGCTATGCTGATGATGGCCCGCCTCCGCTGCCGGCGATTTGTGCCCAACAACGCCGCCGCCCCCGCCCGTCCATCCATCCCTAACACCGTCTCGACCCGCGGCCTATCGAATTGGCTATTATGTTTTTGCATCAATTTTTTATTGAGGGGGCATCAATTTTGTCTAGTTGACAGTTTGCCACACCTTAATTTTTTTCCGTCCTCCGCCTCTGACTGATACTGATACAGAGCATGCTTACGTCCAATCAATAGCCAGATTTTCCATATCAACTCAACTTCTCGGACAACCTGGTTGGTAACACAATTTAATATTATGGGAAAGTATACTTTTGCCCCTCTTTGTTATCGGACTCTAGGTTTTTTCCCTTTTTTTGCGAGAGACATCAGAAGCATTACCCAAAGTCCAGCGTTACAAAGCATCATAAATAATAATAACAATTACATCCAAGTCCTTAGGGACCAATAATCTTCTACTTCCCAAATGAGCCGGTGGCACACTGCCACTTCCGATCTACTCCCGGAGCCGGCATGACTTTGCTACCTGTGGTAGAGAAATCATCAAAACAACAGACGAGGAACTCACCAGAGGAAGTCAAGCGCCAAACGACCACTCGCTGACGCTGGAGAGGTGAATGATCTAGTTGCCAACCAACCACCCGCCGATGGTGCCACCCTGAAACAAGTTTAACAGTTAACTATTGAAACTAAAAACCATAGGATGTTGTTAATGGACAGTGCAAGATGTACAATTTTGAATGACATGGCTTTGACCTTAGCATTTAGAAGACCTAAAAGGGTTAGAAAGTAAACCAAAATAATAATTAAAAAATGAAAGTAAACAGAACAAACTTTTTCTTAGATCAAAACAAAACAAATCATAAGTATGCTATAAAATAACACCCGCAAAAGAAGAGTATATGTTGATGACCACCCGTAATAGTAGAAAGCAGCAAATTAGACTCTGTTGTTGATATATTTTGTGTTACCTAGAATTACAAAACGTAAAAATATAGTGTAAAATGTACATAAAATGCAAATTTTCTAGACTTAAGACCCATATTTTTGTTTTCTTATGCTAAATTTTACGTAGTAAAATCAATATGAATGTAACTTTTTGTATACGAAATGTAATTTATATATGAAACGATTGTAAGATTACCTCGGGTGAAGAATAACGTAGATACCTGGACGTAAGTGCAGCGTACCCGGTTTGAGATCTGGCCAATTCTACCAGGTGGAGTAGCGCCGAAGGAGAGTGCTTGATCTAGATGCCGGAGACCTGCTGGGTATATACGGGGACGACGATTGTCACCATCATTCGCAGTCGTCGACGCTGGCGGCGGCGGAGCTTGACGAGAGTCGTACGACGTTTGGGATGTAAAAAATGACGATGGGTTTTTTCACGCAGGTGGGGGTGTCGTTTTGTTTATCCCTAAAAACAAGGATTCTGTTTAAGCGATTTTGAACTACCACGTGATTATCCATACATAATTCAATTTAATTATTAAAAGCATGAAATAGTCTGGATAAGATGGGATAGTGCATGGAGGTGGGAGTACATACTCCTAGGAGTACTAACCCATTTCTCCGGTCCACGCCATGCATATGCTGCATGCTTCACCGTCTGCAACTGTCACACGAAATAATAAAAGGCGGCAACGCCTAAAGAGGAAGGCCCAACCCAGCCCAAGGTGGTCAATGCGTGGAGGCCAGCCCAACTCCACCAACGCAGGGCCCATATGAAAATCTAATATATTTTTTTCTGATGAGTTTAGGTTGGTGTGTCAAACTTTTTCTGTTGCTCTGATTCTTTGTGAAGTTGAAGTGTTTCATCGACATCATGGTGAAGGTTTTGTGATCCGACGTCCTGCACTTCTAGGGGATTATCCCCGACCAAGTACGTACACCGATCAAGGCTTCCCATCTTTTTGGATGGGCGACTCGATGTGTTCTCAAAAATCATTATTGGCAATATTCGTGCGGGTGAAAGAGTGACAACCTCGTTGCTCCAGTCCAATTGCAGCCTTTTTACCAAAGTCTTTGGAGTATTTCTTCTAACAAAGGTTGATGCAGCGAAGAAGGTGTTCCCAAGAAATTTCATTGTAATTCTTAGTCATAGGAGTTACTTTGTGTTTTTTGAGATTTAAGATCCGAATCAATGTACATGTAATTGTTATGAGTATGAATAAAATTGCAGGTGTTTCTAAAAAAATCTAATATTTTTTTAAAGAGGGGAAATGCTCTAAACATTAGGAAAGTTGAAATATAAAGGACATTGATGCTATAGAGGCTAGTCGCTAACCCAAGGTCTCACCAAGCATACCATAATCTATAGAGGTCAAGTGTGTCGCCAAAATGAGCCTCTAGATAAATAAGGCTTTAATTGAGAATCTACATGTTGGAAATATGCCCTAGAGGCAATAATAAAAGCATTATTATTATATTTCCTTATTCATGATAATTGTCTTTATTCATGCTATAATTGTGTTAACCGGAAATCGTAATACATGTGTGAATAACAGACAACAACATGTCCCTAGTGAGCCTCTAGTTGACTAGCTCGTTGATCGACAGATAGTCATGGTTTCCTGACTATGGACATTGGATGTCATCGATAACGGGATCACATCATTAGGAGAATGATGTGATGGACAAGACCCAATCCTAAACATAGCATAAGATCGCATAGTTCGTTTGCTAGAGTTATCCAATGTCAAGTATCCTTTCCTTAGACCATGAGATCGTGTAACTCCCGGATACCGTAGGAGTGCTTTGGGTGTGCCAAACGTCACAACGTAACTGGGTGACTATAAAGGTATACTACGGGTATCTCTGAAAGTGTCTGTTGGGCTGACATGGATCGAGACTGGGATTTGTCACTCCGCTTGACGGAGAGGTATCACCGGGCCCTCTCGGTAATGCATCATCACAATGAGCTCAAGGTGATCAAAGTGTTTGATCACGGGATCATGCATTACGGAACGAGAAAAGTGACTTGCCGGTAACGAGATTGAACGAGGTATTGGTATACCGACGATCGAATCTCGGGCAAGTAAAATACCGATTGACAAAGGGAATCGTATACGGGATTAATTGAATCCTTGACATCGTGGTTCATCCGATGAGATCATCGTGGAGCATGTGGGAGCCAACATGGGTATCCAGATCCCGCTGTTGGTTATTGCCCGAGAGCCGTCTCGGTCATGTCTGCATGTCTCCCGAACCCGTAGGGTCTACACACTTAAGGTTCGGTGACGCTAGGGTTGTGAAGATATGTATGTGCAGTAACCCGAATGTTGTTCGGAGTCCCGGATGAGATCCCGTACGTCACGAGGAGTTCCGGAATGGTCCGGAGGTAAAGAATTATATATAGGAAGTGCTATTTTGGCCATCGGGACAAGTTTCGGTGTTATCGGTATTGTACCGGGACCACCGGAGGGGTCCCGGGGGTCCACCAGGTGGGGCCACCTTCCTTGGTGGGCCACATGGGCCTTAGGGGGTGCGCCTTGGCCTGCTTGGGCCAAGGGGAACCAGCCCCAAGGGCCCATGCGCCAAGGAAACTTGGAGAGGGGAGAGTCCAAAGGGGGGAAGGCACCTCCGAGGTGCCTTGGGGAGGATGGACTCCTCCCCCCCTCTTGGCCGCACCCCTTCCTTGGAGGAAGGGGCAAGGCTGAGCCCTCCCCCCCTCTAATGCACCTATATAAAGGGAGGGGAGGGAGGGGTGGCCGCACCCTAATGCCCTGGCACTCCCTCCTCCCTGCAACACCTCCTCCTCCTCCCGTAGTTGCTTAGCGAAGCCCTGCCGGAGTTCTGCTGCATCCACCACCACACCGTCGTGCTGGATCTTCCTCAACCTCTCCTTCCCCCTTGCTGGATCAAGAAGGAGGAGACGTCTCCCGTCCCGTACGTGTGTTGAACGCGGAGGTGCCGTCCGTTCGGTACTAGATCATCGGTGAATTGGATCACGGCAAGTACGACTACCTCATCCACGTTCACTCGAACGCTTCCGTTGCGATCTACAAAGTGGTATGTAGATGCTATCTAATCTGAATACTCGTTGCTAGATGAACTCATAGATGGATCTTGGTGAAACCGTAGGAAAAATTTTAATTTTCTGCAACGTTCCCCAACAGTGGCATCATGAGCTAGGTCTATGCGTAGTTCTTCTTGCGCGAGTAGAACACAATTTTTTGTGGGCGTAGATGTTGTCAACTTTTCTTGCCGCTACTAGTCTTATCTTGCTTCAGCGGTATTGTGGGATGAAGCGGCCCAGACCAACCTTACACGTACGCTTACGTGAGACCGGTTCCACCGACTAACATGCACTAGTTGCATAAGGTGGCTGGCGGGTGTCTGTCTCTCCTACTTTAGTTGGAGCGGATTCGATGAAAAGGGTCCTTATGAAGGGTAAATAGAAGTTGACAAATCACGTTGTGGTTTGAACGTAGGTAAGAAAACGTTCTTGCTAGAACCCTAATTCAGCCACGTAAAACTTGCAACAACAATTAGAGGACGTCTAACTTGTTTTTGCAGCAAGTGCTTTGTGATATGATATGGCCAAAGTTGTGATGTATGATGAATGATATATATGTGATGTATGAGATGTTCATGCTATTGTAATAGGAATCACGACTTGCATGTCGATGAGTATGACAACCGGCAGAAGCCATAGGAGTTGTCTTTATTTTTTGTATGACCTGCGTGTCATTGAGAATCGCCATGTAAATTACTTTACTTTATTGCTAAACGCGTTAGCCATAGTAGTAGAAGTAATAGTTGGCGAGCAACTTCATGGAGACACGATGATGAAGATCATGATGATGAAGATCATGGTGTCAAGCCGGTGACAAGATGATCATGGAGCCCCAAGATGAAGATCAAAGGAGCTATGTGATATTGGCCATATCATGTCACGTTTATTATTTGATTGCATGTGATGTTTATCATGTTTTGCATCTTGTTTACTTAGAACGACGGTAGTAAATAAGATGATCCATCATAATAATTTCAAGAAAGTGTTCACCCTAACTGTGCACCGTTGCTAAGGTTCGTCGTTCCGAAGCACCACATGATGATCGGGTGTGATAGGTCCTTACGTTCGCATACAACGGGTGTAAGCCAGATTTACACACGCAAAACACTTAGGTTGACTTGACGAGCCTAGCATGTACAGACATGGCCTCGGAACACAGAAGACCGAAAGGTCGAGCATGAGTCGTATAGAAGATACGATCAACATGAAGATGTTCACCGATGTTGGCTAGTCCGTCTCACGTGATGATCGGACACGGCCTAGTTGACTCGGATCATGTAATACTTAGATGACTAGAAGAGGGATGTCTATCTAAGTGGGAGTTCATTAAATAATTTGATTAAATGAACTTTATTATCATGAACTTAGTCTAAATATTTACAATATGTCTTGTAGATCAAATGGCCAACGTAGTCCTCAATTTCAACGCGTTCCTAGAGAAAACCAAGCTGAAAGACGATGGTAGCAACTATACGGACTGGGTCCGGAACCTGAGGATTATCCTCATAGCTGCCAAGAAAGATTATGTCCTAAGAGCACCGCTAGGTGACGCACCTATTCTCCCTGCAGAACAAGACGTTATGAACGCTTGGCAGTCACGCTGCGATGATTACTCCCTCGTTCAGTGCGGCATGCTTTATAGCTTAGAGCCGGGGCTCCTAAAACGTTTTGAGAGACATGGAGCATATGAGATGTTCGAAGAGCTGAAAATGGTTTTCCAAGCTCATGCCCGGGTCGAGAGATATGAAGTCTCCGATAAATTCTTTAGCTGTAAGATGGAGGAAAATGGTTCTGTCAGTGAACACATACTCAAAATGTCTGGGTTGCACAACCGCTTGACTCAACTGGAAGTTAATCTCCCGGATGAAGCGGTCATTGACAGAATCCTCCACTCGCTTCCACCTAGCTACAAGAGCTTTGTGATGAACTACAATATGCAGGGGATGGTAAAGACCATTCCTGAAGTATATGCTATGCTGAAATCAGCAGAGGTAGAAATCAAGAAAGAGCATCAAGTGTTGATGGTGAATAAAACCACTAAGTTCAAAAAGGGCAAGGGTAAAAAGAACTTCAAGAAGGACTGCAAGGAAGTTGCCGCGCCCGGTAAGCAAGTTGCCGGGAAGAAGCCAAAGAATGGACCCAAGCCCGAGACTGAGTGTTTTTATTGCAAGGGAAGTTGTCACTGGAAGCGGAACTGCCCCAAATACTTAGCGGACAAGAAGGCCGGCAAAACCAAAGGTATATGTGATATACATGTAATTGATGTGTACCTTACCAGTACTCGTAGTAGCTCTTGGGTATTTGATACCGGTGCAGTTGCTCACATTTGTAACTCAAAGCAGGAGCTGCGGAATAAACGGAGACTGGCGAAGGACGAGGTGACGATGCGCGTCGGGAATGGTTCCAAGGTCGATGCGATCGCCGTCGGCACGCTGCCTCTACATTTACCTACGGGATTAGTTTTAAACCTCAATAATTGTTATTTAGTGCCAAGTTTGAGCATGAACATTGTATCTGGATCTCGCTTAATTCGAGATGGCTACTCATTTTCCGAGAATAATGGTTGTTCTATTTATATTAGAGATATGTTTTATGGTCATGCTCCGATGGTTAATGGTTTATTCTTAATGAATCTTGTACGTGATGATACACATATTCATAGTGTGAATACCAAAAGAGTTGAAGTTGATAACAATAGTTCCACATATTTGTGGCACTCCCGCCTTGGTCACATAGGTGTCAAACGCATGAAGAAGCTCCATGCAGATGGACTTTTCGAGTCTCTTGATTATGAATCATTTGACACGTGCGAACCATGCCTCATGGGTAAAATGACCAAGACTCCGTTCTCAGGAACAATGGAGCGAGCAACCAACTTATTGGAAATCATACATACCGATGTGTGCGGTCCAATGAGTGTTGAGGCTCGCGGAGGCTATCGTTATGTTCTCACCCTCACTGATGACTTGAGTAGATATGGGTATATCTACTTGATGAAACACAAGTCTGAGACCTTCGAAAAGTTCAAGGAATTTCAGAATGAGGTTGAAAATCAACGTGAGAAAAAGATCAAGTTTCTACGATCAGATCGTGGAGGAGAATACTTGAGTCACGAATTTGGCACACACTTAAGAAAATATGGAATAGTTTCACAACTCACGCCGCCTGGAACACCTCAGCGTAATGGTGTCCGAACGTTGTAATCGCACTCTATTAGATATGGTGCGATCTATGATGTCTCTTACCGACTTACCGCTATCTTTTTGGGGCTATGCTTTAGAGACTGCCGCATTCACTTCAAATAGGGCTCCGTCGAAATCCGTTGAGACGACACCGTATGAATTATGGTTTGGCAAGAAACCTAAGCTGTCATTTCTGAAAGTTTGGGGATGCGATGCTTATGTCAAGAAACTTCAACCTGAAAAGCTCGAACCCAGGTTGGAAAAATGCGTCTTCATAGGATACCCTAAAGAAACTGTTGGGTATACCTTCTACCACAGATCCGAAGGCAAGATCTTTGTTGCCAAGAATGGATCCTTTCTGGAGAAAGACTTTCTCTCGAAAGAAGTAAGTGTGAGGAAAGTAGAACTTGATGAAGTGTTACCTCTTGAACCGGAAAATGGCGAAACTCAAGAAAACGTTTCTGAGGTGCCTGCACCGACTAGAGAGGAAATTAATGATGATGATCAAGATGCTTCTGATCAAGCTCCTACTGAAATTCGAAGGTCCACCAGGACACGTTCCGCACCAGAATGGTACGGCAACCCTGTCTTGGAAATCATGTTGTTAGACAACGGTGAACCTTCGAACTATGAGGAAGCAATGGCGGGCCCGGATTCCGACAAATGGCTGGAAGCCATGAAATCCGAGATAGGATCCATGTATGAAAACAAAGTATGGACTTTGACTGACTTGCCCGTTGAACGGCGAGCCATAGAAAATAAATGGATCTTTAAGAAGAAGACAGACGCGGATGGTAATGTGACCATCTATAAAGCTCGGCTTGTCGCTAAGGGTTATCGACAAGTTCAAGGGGTTGACTACGACGAGACTTTCTCACCGGTAGCGAAGCTAAAGTCCGTCCGAATCATGTTAGCAATTGCCGCATACTATGATTATGAGATATGGCAAATGGACGTCAAAACGGCATTCCTTAATGGTTTCCTTAAGGAAGAATTGTATATGATGCAGCCGGAAGGTTTTGTCGATCCTAAGAATGCTGACAAGGTGTGCAAGCTCCAACGCTCGATTTATGGGCTGGTGCAAGCATCTCGGAGTTGGAACATTCGCTTTGATGAGATGATCAAAGCGTTTGGGTTTACACAGACTTATGGAGAAGCCTGTGTTTACAAGAAAGTGAGTGGGAGCTCTGTAGCATTTCTCATACTATATGTAGATGACATACTTTTGATGGGAAATGATGTAGAACTCTTGAACAGCATTAAGGCCTACTTGAATAAAAGTTTTTCAATGAAGGACCTTGGAGAAGCTGCTTATATATTAGGCATCAAGATCTATAGAGATAGATCGAGACGCCTCATAGGTCTTTCACAGAGCACATACCTTGATAAAATATTGAAGAAGTTCAATATGGATCAATCTAAGAAAGGGTTCTTACCTGTATTACAAGGTGTGAAATTGAGCTCAGCTCAATGTCCGACCACGGCAGAAGATATAGAAGAGATGAGCGTCATCCCCTATGCCTCAGCCATAGGTTCTATTATGTATGCCATGCTGTGTACCAGACCTGATGTAAACCTTGCCGTAAGTTTGGTAGGAAGGTACCAAAGTAATCCCGGCAAGGAACACTGGACAGCGGTCAAGAATATCCTGAAGTACCTGAAAAGGACCAAGGAAATGTTTCTCGTTTATGGAGGTGACGAAGAGCTCGTCGTAAAAGGTTACGTCGATGCTAGCTTCGACACAGATCTGATGACTCTAAGTCACAAACCGGATACGTGTATATTTTGAATGGTGGGGCAGTAAGCTGGTGCAGTTGCAAGCAAAGCGTCGTGGCGGGATCTACATGTGAAGCGGAGTACATGGCAGCCTTGGAGGCAGCACATGAAGCAATATGGGTGAAGGAGTTCATCACCGACCTTGGAGTCATACCCAATGCGTCGGGGCCAATCAAGCTCTTCTGTGACAACACTGGAGCTATTGCACTTGCAAAGGAGCCCAGGTTTCACAAGAAGACCAGGCACATCAAGCGTAGCTTCAACTCCATTCGTGAAAATGTTCAAGATGGATACATAGAAATTTGTAAAGTGCACACAGATCTGAATGTCGCAGATCCGTTGACTAAACCTCTTCCTAAGGCAAAACATGATCAGCACCAGAACTCTATGGGTGTTCGATTCATCACAATGTAACTAGATTATTGACTCTAGTGCAAGTGGGAGACTGTTGGAAATATGCCCTAGAGGCAATAGTAAAAGCATTATTATTATATTTCCTTATTCATGATAATTGTCTTTATTCATGCTATAATTGTGTTAACCGAAAATCGTAATACATGTGTGAATAACAGACAACAACATGTCCCTAGTGAGCCTCTAGTTGACTAGCTCGTTGATCGACAGATAGTCATGGTTTCCTGACTATGGACATTGGATGTCATCGATAACGGGATCACATCATTAGGAGAATGATGTGATGGACAAGACCCAATCCTAAACATAGCATAAGATCGCATAGTTCGTTTGCTAGAGTTATCCAATGTCAAGTATCCTTTCCTTAGACCATGAGATCGTGTAACTCCCGGATACCGTAGGAGTGCTTTGGGTGTGCCAAACGTCACAACGTAACTGGGTGACTATAAAGGTATACTATGGGTATCTCTGAAAGTGTCTGTTGGGTTGACATGGATCGAGACTGGGATTTGTCACTCCGCTTGACGGAGAGGTATCACCGGGCCCTCTCGGTAATGCATCATCACAATGAGCTCAAGGTGATCAAAGTGTTTGATCACGGGATCATGCATTACAGAACGAGAAAAGTGACTTGCCGGTAACGAGATTGAACGAGGTATTGGTATACCGACGATCGTATCTCGGGCAAGTAAAATACCAATTGACAAAGGGAATCGTATACGGGATTAATTGAATCCTTGACATCGTGGTTCATCCGATGAGATCATCGTGGAGCATGTGGGAGCCAACATGGGTATCCAGATCCCGCTGTTGGTTATTGCCCGAGAGCCGTCTCGGTCATGTCTGCATGTCTCCCGAACCCGTAGGGTCTACACACTTAAGGTTCGGTGACGCTAGGGTTGTGAAGATATGTATGTGCAGTAACCCGAATGTTGTTCGGAGTCCCGGATGATATCCCGGACGTCACGAGGAGTTCCGGAATGGTCCGGAGGTAAAGAATTATATATAGGAAGTGCTATTTTGGCCATCGGGACAAGTTTCGGTGTTATCGGTATTGTACCGGGACCACCGGAGGGGTCCCGGGGGTCCACCAGGTGGGGCCACCTTCCTTGGTGGGCCACATGGGCCTTAGGGGGTGCGCCTTGGCCTGCTTGGGCCAAGGGGAACCATCCCCAAGGGCCCATGCGCCAAGGAAACTTGGAGAGGGGAGAGTCCAAAGGGGGGAAGGCACCTCCGAGGTGCCTTGGGGAGGATGGACTCCTCCCCCCCTCTTGGCCGCACCCCTTCCTTGGAGGAAGGGGCAAGGCTGCGCCCTCCCCCCCCTCTAATGCACCTATATAAAGGGAGGGGAGGGAGGGGTGGCCGCACCCTAATGCCCTGGCACTCCCTCCTCCCGTAGTTGCTTAGCGAAGCCCTGCCGGAGTTCTGCTGCATCCACCACCACACCGTCGTGCTGGATCTTCCTCAACCTCTCCTTCCCCCTTGCTGGATCAAGAAGGAGGAGACGTCTCCCGTCCCGTACGTGTGTTGAACGCGGAGGTGCCGTCCGTTCGGTACTAGATCATCGGTGAATTGGATCAAGGCAAGTACGACTACCTCATCCACGTTCACTCGAACGCTTCCGTTGCGATCTACAAAGTGGTATGTAGATGCTATCTAATCTGAATACTCATTGCTAGATGAACTCATAGACGGATCTTGGTGACACCGTAGGAAAAATTTTAATTTTCTGCAACGTTCCCCAACACTACATACATGGCAAAAAAAGTTGAAAAGGGGATCGAATTTGCTCTAAACCTTAGGGAAATATCGAATTTGGCGCACATTTCTCGAGCATTTGAGCTTTTCTCGTTTGCCACAAGGCGGATATGCATTGCTTCGAGTCGCGCCCCCAGGGACTCGGCTCGATAAGGGGGGTCATAGGGACATCGTGAGTGATGACCGAGGTGGAGCCATCCCCGCCACGAAGTCTCCTTGGGAATGCCAAAGTCTTCTTCCTCTTGCATCTAGCGGGACGCACCGTGAGCATAGCTTGAGGCCGCTTCTGGGCCACTGCCTCGACGGACCAGACTTATATAAACCCAAGAGCTTGCAGAAGGAGTGTCCAAGAAGCCATCGATGCAGACCATGTGACGACGACGGCCACGATCCGTGAAGCAAATCACCGCCCCGGTGAAAAAAATGCCGATAAGGGTGTGTAAAAACTTCGATGACAATGAACACTGGCTGAATCCAGATGGATTCACCAGAAACCTAAGGGCTAGTTCATTTGGGGCTTATGGTTGGCTATGAAATTAGCTACCCTCTCCCCAACTTATTTCCACAGCGAACAATAAGCTCAAAAAAGAACTAACCCTAAACCGACTTGAATAAGTTTACCTAAAAAGAAAATCTGTAACACCCTGTCACGCTTGGAGGGATCTAGACTGGCCCCACAGACCAGCACTAGTCTTTGTCCTCACTATTGCGCACCCGAGACTAACTTTCCGGTTGGTCACCCATCATAGAATCGCTCCAAGTCAAGCACGCTTAATTTTGGAGTACTTGTCGAAGGGGTTTTCAGAAAAGAAAGAATTCCTTGTTGATATGAGTAGTTTATCATTCGTATTAAGACAGAGTCTCACAAAATCTCAGCACCCAATGCTAAGCTAATCAAGTTATGAGTTGTATAAATTAACTTTTATTGCTCACTAAATAAGGCTTTAGTTGAGAATCTACATACACGGCAAAAAAAGTTGAAAAGGGGATCGGATTTGCTCTAAACCTCAGGGAAACATCAAATTTGGCGCGCATTCCTCGAGCATTTGAGCTTTTCTCGTTTGCCACAAGGCGGATATGCATTGCCTCGAGTCGCGCCCCCTAGGGACTCGGCTCGATAATGGGGGTCATAGGGACATTGTGTGATGACTGAGGTGGAGCCATCCCCGCCACGACGTCTTCTTGGGAATGCCAAAGTCTTCTTCCTCTTGCATCTAGTGGGACGCACTGTGAGCATAGCTTGAGGCCGCCTCTGGGCCACTGCCTCGACGGAACAGACTTATATAAACCCAGGAGCTTGCAGAAGGAGTGGCCAAGAAGTCATCGATGCAGACCATGTGACGACGACGGCCATGATCCGTGAAGCAAATCGCTGCCCCGGTGAAAAAAAACGCCAATAAGGGCGTGTAAAAACTTCGATGACAATGAACACTGGCTGAATCCAGATGACAATATTTATCAAAGTATAACTTGTATTTGAGCTCTCCATTCCTGTCCTTAACAAGAAAGTCATGGGCTATCATGCTCTTATAGTCTAGATAAGCATTAGGCAGCAATTTTTCTTCTTTCTCATAATGCCTAATAGCTATGTTAAAATGTGCAGTAAGGCGAGAAGCATAAATGCCTCCAAAGATGGGGCCTTTAGTACGGTTCAGACTCAACCGCCTAGCAATAATTCCGCCCATACTGGTAGTGTTGTCGCGGTATAAACCATGGAACAAAATAATAATATCAGGAACACAAAAGTTCTCACAGTTCCCACGACCTATCAAGCATCGACTAGCAAATAAAGCAAAATAGCGCAACACAGGAAAATGTATGCTAGTGATCCTCGCATCAGAAACCTTCCTGGTTTCTCCCACAGAGATAAGTTTGATAAATGGTTCCAACTCTTTACTAGGTGGTTCCTCTAAGGTACCCTCAGAGGGTATGTTGCAGACTGTGCAAAATTCAGACAATGGCATTTTCTTCACAACGTCATATAAATGAAACTCTATTGAAGGAGGTGATTCCTTAGGGTAAATTAGAAGTTTTGCACAAAAGTATTTGTGAGTAAGAGATACTGTGGACGTTGGTCGCGGACGAAGTCGGTGAGGCCAGCATTTTCAATCAATGAATAGAAATCCTCATAAATCCTGGCCTGTGTCAAGAAATTATCAGAAGGCCATTCACACGGCCGGATCTCTGCGGTACGAGGCAAATTATATTTGGGCCTCTGAGCTTCTTCATTTTGTTTATCCTTTGAGCTTCGGCTCAATGAACCCCTCAAAAGTCTCCTCATTATTTCTGAAATAATCTGAAATTTTTAGTAACTTCAAAAAAAAGTGAACCAACTTCAATAAAACTGATAGCAACTACTCCTACAAGTGCCTAGGGCCTATATCAAGCATTAGAACTACTTGGAACCATATAAATTTAACCTGCAAGCTCAAGAACATGGTCACCTATGCAGCACAAATTTGCAAAGAATAAAGCACTAGAACAAAAACTAATTGGACCAATGGAGGAGTCACATACCAAGGAACAATCTCCCCAAGCAGTTTTGCGAGAGGTGCTTTGAGCAAGGAGATCGAAAATCACAGCAAAAGTGGCTGGAACTCGTGCTTGAGTTGGTTTTTCGGGTTTGTGTGAGACAGAGGAAGAAGATGTGTGCTGGGATAAGTGGAGGAGGGCCACCGTGGGCCCATGAGGCAGGGGGCGCGCCCTATAGGGGGGCACCCACCACCCTCGTGGCCAGGTGGCAGCTCCTCCCATGATAATTTTTGCACAGTAAATCCTCAAATATTGCCAAAAAATCATATTAAATTGGCATGTCATTCTGAGCACTTTTATTTTCAGGATATTTTTATATTGCATGGATAAGCCAGGAAACAGACAGAAAAATACTATTTTTACTTTATTTCTACTAAATTACAGGAAATATAAAGAGGGTACAGAAGTTTGTGCTTCTAGTTTCATCCATCTCATGCTCATCAAAAAGAATTCACTAACAAGGTTGATCAAGTCTTGTTAACAAACTCATTCCGATAATCATGAAACCGGAGAAATTTCGAATAACACTAAGTTACCTCAACGGGGATATGCACATCCCCTATAATAAGTATATCATATTTCTTTTTTACCGTAGGAAGAGGAAATTCAAAACCTCCAATTATAATCGATGGAATTTTTCCAATGGAGTTGATACTATGAACTTGAGGTTGTTTCCTCGGAAAGTGTACCGTATGCTCATTACCATTAACATGAAAAGTGACATTGCCTTTGTTGCAATCAATAACAGCCCCTACAGTATTAAGAAAAGGTCTTCCAAGAATAATAGACATACTATCATCCTCGGGAATATCAAGAATAACAAAGTCCGTTAAAATAGTAACGTTTGCAACCACAACAGGCACGTCCTCACAAATACCGACAGGTATAGCAGTTGATTTATCAGCCATTTGCAAGGATATTTCAGTAGGTGTCAACTTATTCAAGTCAAGTCTACGGTATAAAGAGAGAGGCATAACACTAACACCGGCTCCAAGATCACATAAAGCAGTTTTAATATAATTTCTTTTAATGGAGCATGGTACAGTAGGTACTCCGGGATCTCCAAGTTTCTTTGGTATTCCACCCTTAAAAGTATAATTAGCAAGCATGGTGGAAATTTCAGCTTCCGGTATCTTTCTTTTATTAGTAATGATATCCTTCATATATTTAGCATAAGGATTTGTTTTGAGCACATCAGTTAATCGCATACGTAAAAAGATAGGTCTAATCATTTCAGCAAAGCGCTCAAAATCCTCATCATCCTTTTTCTTGGATGGCTTGGGAGGAAAGGGCATGGGTTTCTGAACCCATGGTTCTCTTTCTTTACCATGTTTCCTAGCGACAAAGTCTCTTTTATCATAACGTTGATTCTTTGATTGTGGGTTATCAAGATCAACATTAGGTTCAATTTCTACATCATTATCATTACTAGGTTGAGCATCATCATGAACATCATCATAAACATTTTCACAAGGTTCATGTTCATTACCAGACTGTGTTTCAGCATCAGACATAGATATATCATTTGGATTATCAGGTGGTTCAGCAATAGGTTCACTAGAAGTTTGCACAGTTCTATCATTTTTCTTTTTGTTCTTTTTAGAAGAACTAGAAACATCAATATTATTTCTGTGAGAATCCTGCTCGATTCTCTTGGGATGGCCTTCAGGATACAAAGGTTCCTGCGTCATTCTACTAGTTCTAGTAGCCACCCTAACAGCATAATCATTTTTCTTACTAATCATTTCATCAAGCGCTTCCTTTTGAGCTTTAAGTATTTGTTCTACTTGAGCGGTAACCATAGAAGCATGTTTGCTAACAAGTTTAAGTTCAGTTTTAATATTAGCCATATAATCACCCAAGTATTTAATCATATCGGCATCATATTTCAATTGTCTACCAAAATAAGCATTAAAATTTTCTTGTTTGACAATAAAATTATCAAACTCATCAAAGCATTTCCTAGCAGACTTATAGTGAGGGATATCACCTTCATCAAATCTATAGAGAGAATTTACCTTTACTACCTATGTCGGGATATCGGGAGGTTCTTCAATAAATAAAGGATTAAGATCATATACTTCTTCAACACGCGGGAAATTAAGACCATGTATTTCTTCAATAGGAGGTAAATTCTTAACATCTTCAGCTTTAATACCTTTTTCTTTCATAGATTTCTTTCCCTCTTGCATATCTTCGGGACTGAGAAATAGAACACCTCTCTTCTTCGGAGTTGGTTTAGGAATATGCTCAGTAATTGGAGCGGGAGCTGGCTCAGGGGCTGGCTCAGGAGGTGCCCAATTATTTTCATTTGTGAACATATTATTCAATAGAATTTCAGCTTCATCCTTCATCTGAACCTTCCAAGTACTAATCTATCTTTATGGGGAAGACCCTTCATCTGACCTCCGGGCTCTCCAGTGTTCTTTCCCTGAAAAGAGAACCAGCACAACTATCCAGGTAATCTCTAGAAGCATCGGTTAGTCCATTATAAAAGATATCAAGTATTTCGGGTTTCTTAAGAGGATGATCAGGCAAAGCATTAAGTAGCTTGAGAAGCCTCCCCCAAGCTTGTGGGAGACTCTCTTCTTTAATTCGCACAAAGTTGTATATTTCCCTCAAAGCAGCTTGTAAGTGCATCTAGTGCCCCTTAGTGATTTTGGTGTATTGAAGACTTATAGGTTAAGTATCTAATGTGTTTATGAGTGTACACAGGTCTATAAGTCTATGAGGAGTTTGAGAAAGTCGACCCCTAAAAATGAAGTTCTTCCACTGAAGACTTTGATATTTTGAAGACTTTGAAAGTGAAGAAACTGGTGTGACCTTGAAAACTTGGTTATCATTCGAGGAATATGAAGCGTGAAGACTCTTGTTTTCGTAGTTTCATTTTCTCTTTCTTGAGTCATAGGAAACACCGTACTGTTAAAGGGGGTCGAGGAAATACTAAGGAGAAAATTTCCAAGTGATGCTCATCTCAAATCCTACACCTACCAATCCCTTCGAGTGAAGCCATTGGAAATCTCATACAGTTCAGTCAATTTCTTCAGTGACAGAGACGCAGTTCTTCTGGTCACTGAGGACTTTGCTCTGACTGAGGAGTTAGGAATTCGCCGGTGCGAATTACCTACACTGTGAGGAACATGATAGCCCTGAGGAATTTGTACCTCAAATTTCCGACCGTTGCTGTGCTACGCTCCAGCTGTCCCAAAATATCTTATCGATCCAACGGTCATATCGTTGAAGGGCATTTATGTCTTATCATGTCGGGCTGCTCCCTAGGCTATAAATAGCCACCCCCTACAACCACTAGTTGGTTGGCTGCTCCGCGTGAACTTGACACTTGTCATTTGAGAGCAACCCATCCTTCGAGGACTTTGAGCGAAAATCATCAAGTGAGGAAAATCCAAACCCAAACCCAAAACACCTACAAACCCAAAGTGATTGAGCATCACTGAAGAGATTGATCCTGTGTGGATCCGACGCTTGTTACCTTTAAAGACAGTGCTTCTTCTAGACGGTTAGGCGTCAAGGACTAGAGCATCCAAGAGGAATTGTGGATCGCCGAGTGACCAAGTCTGTGAAGGTTTGGAAGTCACCTGAAGACTTACCACGAGTGATTGGGCGAGGACTGTGTGTCCTTAGCTCAAGGAGAATATGGTGAGGACTGTGTGTCCGGGACTAGGTGTCCTCGAGTTTAAATACTCAGCCGCTCCAACCAGATGTACAACTGAGACAGCAGTTGGAACTGGTCTACCAAATCATTGTCTTCACCAAGCTTACTGGTTCTATTTCCTCAACACTTTCATTTCCTCATTACTGTGTTGTGTGTTTGTTCATATCTGTGTTTGAAGACTTTGACTGAAGACTTTCTCAATTTCCTCAGTTCAATTTCTTCAGTCTGTTTGTCTTCATATTGTGCTATCCTGTTGTCGGTGTCAAAACCGGAGGTTGTCGGGTAGGGGGTCCCAATCTGTGCGTCAAGGTCGGATGGTAACAGGAGACAAGGGACACTTTATTTTACCTAGGTTCGGGCCCTCTCGATGGAGGTAAAACCATACTCCTGCTAGATTAATATTGATGATATGGGTAGTACAAGAGTAGATCTACCACGAGATCAAGGAGGCTAAACCCTAGAAGCTAGCCTATGGGTATGATGATGGTTATGATGTGTTTGTCCTACGGACTACAACCCTCCGGTTTATATAGGCACCGGATAGGGTTAGGGTTACACAGAGTCAGTTACATTGGTAGGAGATTTTGAATATCCGCACGCCTAGCTTGCCTTCCACGCCAAGGAAAGAACCTTCCGGACACGGGATGAAGTTTTCAATCTTGTATCTTCATAGTCCTGGAGTCCGGCTGAAGATATAGTTCGGCTATCCGAACACCCCCTAATCCAGGACTCCCTCAGTAGCCCCTGAACCAGGCTTCAATGACGACGAGTCCGGCGCGCAAATTGTCTTCGGCATTGCAAGGCGGGTTCCTCCTCCAAATTCTTCAAGAAGATAATAAACACCAAAAAATAGTGTCTGGCTCTGCAAAATAAGTTTCCACGTATTGCCATATAGAGAATAATACTAACACAAATCAAAT
The DNA here is from genome assembly GCA_032464435.1 of Aegilops umbellulata. NCBI lineage: Eukaryota > Viridiplantae > Streptophyta > Magnoliopsida > Poales > Poaceae > Aegilops > Aegilops umbellulata. The sequence goes on from CP136060.1 coordinate 663,861,598, forward strand.
CTGCTGACGTATTCCGCAGTGCGTCATAACACTGCGACGAAGCCTTCTGTATGGATTTTTTTTTTGTTCCATCGCAGCACGTTCAACGAGGCGGTTTCCTTGGCACGTCTTGTCGAAGCAGAGATCGTGTGCCCCCTTTAACGGGATTCTCATTAATACGGACGTGGGTAACCCAACCGTGCCCGTTAAGCACGTCCTGCCTTGATTAAAGGCTAGTCCAAGACGGTTACGGGGAGGGCTCTTGACATTCTGCCTCTTATAAAGAGACCGAGACCTTGCTCCCCTCTTGTGTTCTCAAAACAAGCTCGCCCATAGCCTCGAGTTCCAACACCCCAGGCTTTTAGATTCTAGGCGCACCGGACCATCGACAATGTCCGGCTCCGACCTTCAAGGCCAATGGATGCCCTCCTCCGTTACGGAGGAGGACGTATCAAGGTTGAGGGAGGCTAGGTTCCTGACCAGCGAGATCCCGCACAGGTTGCCTGCGCAAGGACAAGCGGTCCCAAGCCCTCAGCCTGGTGAGAGCGTAGTATTCATCTCCCACTTCCTTCGGGGATTAGGCTTCCCAACGGATCATTTCGTAAGGGGGCTGATGTTTTATTATGGGCTGGAATTCCATGACCTAGCTCCAGAGTCCATCCTCCATATCTCCTCCTTCATTGTTGTGTGTGAAGCGTTTCTCCATATCACTCCTCACTTCGGATTATGGCTCAAGACCTTCAAGGTAGAACCGAAGATAATCGAGGGGCGTCATGTAGAGTGCGGAGGCGCTGTTATAAAAAGGAATACCGATGCTCCATGGCCCGAGGGCACTTTTCGAGAGGAGCTCGGCTTATGGCAACAGGAGTGGTTCTACATCACCTCTCCTCGGGGCACCACTTGGGTAGCGCCTCCCGCCTTTCGCTCGGGCCCCCCACCACGTTTAACATCGTGGATCAACACAGGGTTAGATCGGGGCTTGCCCAAAGACGTTCCTCTGTTGCAGGGCCGCATAAAGGATCTCCTAAAAGGAGACCTCAACCTGGTCAAGGTGACACAAGTTATGATGATTCGCCGGACACTGCCCGGCCAACGTCCCTCCCTCCGCTTGTGGGAGTTCAACCCAGAGGGGCCGCGAGTTCTCCGAAATTTCATGGGCGTGACGCCTACGGAGATGTATAGACTATTCTTCGGACCACAAGGAGTGAGTCCGGATTTGACCGAGGATGCTGGTTTAAGCCGCAACCGCCCGGATACAGAAGTAGGTGACCTTGCGCCCGGACCTTCTATCCGTACAATTGACTTATTTTTTAACAGTACTTCTCCTTTTTACGCAGGAGTGAATAGCGAAGGCGAAGCTGGTCCGGTGTCCGGCTCCCCTTCCCAAGACGAGGCTAGATCCTGTGCTAGTCAGGATGTTGGAGGTGGCGCCTCTGGAGGAAAATGAAGGGGCGGACAAGGAAACCGTGGCCTCTTCGAAAGGGGCCATCCCAAAGGGGGGAATCGACAACTCCTCTCCAAAGGGGAAGAAAAGGGCCGCCTCTGACGACCCGGGAGCCGTAGCTCCAAAGCGGGGGAAAGAATCCGCGTCAGAGGACCCGACGCCGGGGAGCCCCTCGGCCGAACTAAATCCTCAAAAGGAGCAGCCCTCCAACGAGCCGTAAGTAGAAAGAGAGTCATTCTTTGAAGAGAAATCCTTAATTTATATCTGAGAAGTTTTAACCGAAACCTTACCTTGTAGTTCGGACCTCGACCCTTCTCGGAAGAGCTCGTCATCGGGGGATCTTCTTCCGGAGATGATGGAGAGCGGAACACCTCCTCCTTCATCGCCTAGCAAGGCGGGCGACGCCGAAGTGTCGTCGCAGAGGATTTATCTGAATCTGCCAGAGGCAGAAGGTGATCATGCGGCCCCCCGGGGTTCTCCGTGTCCGGCCTCCGAAGAAGGCCATGGGACGAGTCCGGCACCGTCTGGTGTTCGGTCGGAGGAGCTGAAGGTTCTGCTGGGCCGAGCCTCTGTTTCAGAGGAGCATCGTGTGTTGATGCACACGGTGATTGAAAAGATTTCATCCGCGGAAAGCGGACTGAACGAGGCCGTCAAGAGTTTACTGGCGGGCCTTGAGGTACGTTTTGAATAACGAACATTAGTGTTAATTGCGCATAATAACATGCACCCTGTATAGATAGTAGCCCCTAAGACTCTATGTGCCGCATAGATTAGCGGTGCGCAGAGGATCTTAATCCCAGGTCCTTTAAGTGGCACCTTTGTATGTAGGTGGCAGGTTGTTCGGAGTCGAGCCGGACTCGAGATTTTGCCGAAATGAAACGGCAACTCGATAAGGCAGAAGCCGACATCGTGCTTGTTAACAAGCGGCTTGATGATGCTCGAGGTATTGAGTTTATTTGGCGATTGTTAGTAAGAGGAGCTTTATGTCAATATCTTACCTTGTGTATGCTTGATGCAGATGGTGTGGCGGCCATAGAAGGACTTAGGGCCGAGCTCGCTAAAGCAAAGGAACAAGCCAGAAAAAGCGATGCGGCTGCCGGAAGAGCCCGTGAAGAGCTAAAAGCCGAACAGGCTTCCCATTGCCGAAGCAAGGAGGAGATGGCTGATATAGCCATGAAGTTGAAAAGTGCTACTGACCGTTGCAAACTTCTTGAAGAGGAAGGTTGAGCCCGGCAGACGGATTTAGAGAAGGCCGTTGCCGACGCCAAGGACGCCCGCTCTGGTATGAGAGCGTCAAGGGAAGAGCTGCGTCATGCCAGACTAATTGCGGATGGAAAGTCCTTCCTGCTGCGGAGAAAATTCTGTGATCCAAAGTTCGCCCCGTTGGACCGAGCGTGGAGCGTGGAGGACACCTATCTGGATTTGTCGGCTAGTGCCGCTGATGCGACCAGGTACTTTCAAGATAAGAAAGATCATGAAGTGGAAAAGCTCTTCTGGTCGCAGTTCACTAATCCAGAGCGTCCACTATCAGTGGATGATCGCCTGGCCCAATGGGCCGAGCTGAATAGGTTGTCCGGACTCGCCATGAAGTATGCCATGGACCGCCTGTGTCCGGGGAGATCGAAGCCGAGAAGCTATTTTAGTTTGGTGCAGCAATTTCTTGACGTGGTACCTCGGATTGAAGCTCTAAAGAGGTTAGCTTGCACAGAGGGCGCGCGGCTGGCTCTTGCCCGTGTCAAGACATACTGGGCAGATATGGAGCCCACCGTTGTTGCGTCCCGTGATTCGGATAAAAGCCGAATTCCTTCCGAGCACTATTTTGAGGAAGTCCTCGCAGGCGCTCGTATAATAGAGACGCAGTGTTCGAAAGATGCTGTTTTATGACAGCATATGTAATCGTAGATCAATACTTTTATAAATTGTAATGGCGTAATTTAGACTTGTGCCTTCAAGTATTAATAACACCTCCTGTGCGGCCGTTTTAATATATAAATTCTGAAAGATTGCAGTCGTTGGCTTCAGCCCCCACGCACATAGTGCGGGGGTGCGCGCGGAGAACGCATTTTCACACTTACCCCAACGTCTTGGTCCTACAAAGGAGGTGATAGCGCCGCGGGCTAGGGAACCGGACTATAATGCTTTAACACTTTCACTTAGCCATAGGAGCTTGACAGTGGGACTCTTTAGGTAGCCCTTTAATGGCGACTGCGTTTACCCGAATTCGGGACGCATATGTGCCTGACCGGGAAGCGGCCCTTCGTCAAAACGGAGGAATTTGATAAATTCCTATAAGTCATCGAGTGGCGACCAGTCTCGCGCTACATCATGACAGTCGGTTTTCGGCTTTCTCTACTGAGGTGCTCACCCGGCCGAACCGGGGCACAATCGCAGTAGTTCTCCTGGTGCAACCTTAGCCGACAGAACGGGACATAAGGTGGCCGAACTCAGGAGCCGGGCAACCCAACATGTGACCAAAATCATGACTCGGAGCTGATGCATATAGTGCCAAAACTCGCGACGCCGAACACTCCCTAAGGTGTTCGGTCTCTGTGGGTGCGTGTGAAACAACACCCTTGAAAAAGAAAAAAGCCCCTTGTCTCCAGGTACGAGCAAGAATTCTGGCGTGGCCACATGCCAAAACGCCAGTCTCCTCCATGGTTATAGTGAGGTAAACCAGGGGATGTATAGCAGCAAGAGATAGTAAAAAAGGTTTACGCAGCGTCTTAATCTAAGAAGAATCCTTTGGGGCGGGTCCCTACTACACGTCTGCGCATGTGTCTCCGCTGTGCCGTGTCCTGGACGAGCGCCGTACGACGTTCATCTGTAAAAGGGAAGTACTAAATTGAAAAATGGGTCGTGCGGATCAAAAAGAATAATAAATAAAATGTGAAGTGAGAAATAGATACAGTCGAGTTTTATTGTCTCTACGTACAGCCCCTGGTGAGGCGTACCAGGCCTATAACAAAAATGGGCTTGTGCCGAACTCATTGAGTCCGGGTCCGCGGCCTTTTGTGACTTATATCGAAAAAAGTCTTTTGGCTGGCGAGGCCATTTTGTTGGGCGGCCGTTTAAGCGGCCGCACAATCCTCCGTTTGGAAGAGATGTAATTTAGTATGCTCCCTTTAAAGAGATGATGCCTCGAGGACCGGGCATCTTTAGCGTGAGGGATGCATAATGCGGTATTGCGTTAAAGCGAGCGAAAGCTCCGCGTCCCATTAGTGCTTGATAGCGACTTGAAAACGGGACTATGTGGAAGATAAGCTTTTCGCGACGAAAGTTATTGGCAGAGCCAAATATGACCACAAGCCGGAGAAAACCCATACAGTGGGTGTCCGGGCCTGGTGCAACTCCTCGAAAGGAGGTTTTACCTTGACGGATTCGTGCTGGGTTTATGCCCATGCGGTGAATTGTATCCTGATATATCAGATTTAGTCCACTGCCACCGTCCATAAGGACGTTGGTAAACTGGAATCCGTCTATTATTGGATTAAGTATCAGGGCAGTCCGGCCTGCGTGTTTGATATTGCGAGAATAATCTAGCTGATCAAAAATGATTGGCTTTAGTGACTAGTGGCCAGACTCCTGAGGGATAGGCTTGAATGTACGGACCTTTATGGGTGCCTCATGCCTTGTTTATGTGAAGTGAGTTCACTGTTTTGACTTCTTGCGGGAAGTTCTTTTGCTTCCTGGTGTTCTGCTTTTGGGGTTCGTCCTCTTCCTCACTTGGTGTGTCGAGCCCCTTGTGTTCAGCGTTAAGCCTTCCGGATTGTTTGAAAACCCAACAGTCTGTGTGGGTATGATTAGCAGGCTTTCCAGGAGTACTGTGTATCTGACATATCCTGTCCATGATTCTCTTTAGACTGGACGGATCTTCCCTATTATCCTCAGGGGGTGATTTTGTCTGATTTTGCCGTGAGCCTTTGAATCCGGCATTGACTGTCGTGCTCTTCGGACTTTTTCTTTTGATTCGGCGAAAGTCCTTGTTTCGCCGTGGTTTCCCGTTTCCATCCCTGATTTCTGATGTACTTGGGTCGCTGGGGCTGCATCATGCCAACCAGCTGTCCTCTCCTGCGCAAAAGCGGGTCATGAGGCTTGTGAGTGCGGCCATTGTTCTTGGCTTTTCCTGGCCGAGGTGTCTGGCGAGCCATTCGTCTCGGACATTGTGCCTGAAAGCCGCTAGGGCTTCGGCGTCCGGACAATCCACTATTTGATTCTTTTTAGTGAGGAATCTGTTCCAGAACTGTCGAGCTGATTCTCCGGATTGCTGAGTTATGTGACTGAGGTCGTCTGCGTCCGGGGGACGGACATAGGTCCCTTGAAAATTTGCTCGGAAAGCGTCCTCGAGCTCTTCCCAACTTCCAATTGTGTTTTCGGGAAGACTTTTAAGCCAGAGCCGGGCTGGCCCTTTAAGCTTAAGGGGTAAATATTTTATGGCGTGGAGATCATCTCCTCTAGCCATATGTATGTGGAGGATATAATCCTCGATCCAGACTCCCGGGACTGTTGTTTCATCGTACGCCTCTATGTTAACGGGTTTAAATCCCTCTGGGAATTCATATTCCAGGACCTCATCGGTGAAACATAGAGGGTGTGCGGCACCCCTATATTTGGGTGTGCCGGATTCTGATGGTGGATTTTTTGCATTGCTTGCGAGAGCTTGCTTTCTTGGCCCGTAAATGGACCTGGCTGGGCCATGATGCGAGTCTTTGATTGTGTCGCATGCCGCATTGAGTGCGGCGCCGTTTGCCGTATTGTAGTGGCCGAGAGGTCGTTTATTCGACCGTGTAGCCTTTTTGTTTTTTGAGTTTGGGGGCTCTAGGGCCTCCTGGTTGAATTCGGGCAGTAGCTTTCTCTTCGGATAGCTTTTGGTGCGGCGGCTGCCACCGTATTTGTTTGCGGTCTTTATTACTTTGCTCCATCTTGTTTTGAGTGCATCTTCCGCCGTCTTTAGCTTTTGCTTCTGCTTCTTCAGGCTTCGTGCTATGGCGACGAGCCTTTCTTGGAGATTCTTCTGCACCATGATTTTATCCGGCGTGGTATCGTCCGGAGTTCTGTTATGACCGGGGGAGGACTGTTCGTCCTCTCTGCCCGTGTTACCCTGTTCGGACGGCTGTTCTGGGATGCGTTCATCATCTGCCGGCTCGTCCTGCTCTATGGCTGGGTCTTGATCGAGGCGGGGCTTCGCTCGGCGTTTACGTCGCCGCTTTGAGTGCTTTTCGGAGGGTTTACCTTTATTTTCCCCCCCTTCTTCCTCATTGTGAGTTTTTTCAGGTGTATCCACCATGAATACGTCATTAAGTGGGGTGGAGGTCCAGTGCCCTATGGGTGCTGGTTCCCGTTCGTCTCCGTCTTTGTCGCCCATACCGTCGAAGTCTTCGGAGCCGAAGTCGAGCATGTCGGTTAAATCGTCGACAGTGGCTACTAAGTGGGTGGTGGGTGGGCTTTGAATTTCTTCGTCGTCCGAATCCCAACCTCGCAGGCCATAGTTCGGCCTGGGCTCTTCTGAAAAAGAGAGAGACTTGAGAGATTTCAGAATATCACCGAAAGGAAAATACTGAAAGATGTTCGCAGCGGTGAACTCCATTACCGGCGCCCAATCTGATTCGATTGGCAGGGGCGCGGGAGGTTCGGAGTTCGGAGAAGAGTCCGGCTCCTTGGAGTCATGTGCCATGCGGAGTGCGGGGCTTGCGTTTGGCTCAATGGCTTTTAAGATCGCAGCCCCCGAGGTGACGTCCAACCGTTCATCCTCAAAGAACGCAGCGGGCTCCGGATCGAGGATCGGGGCCGGAGCGTATGCGGCCTCCAGGACACTGTTCGGAGGCAGAGCTATATCATGCCCCTCGAGATAGTGTGGCGCGCTTGGCTGTGGCTTGAATCCGTCGAAGATCAGGTCTCCGAGGGTATCTGCCATGTAGTTTAAGCTTCCCCACCTGGCTTGATGGCCAGGGGCGTGGCTTTCGATCTGCTCCAGATGGCCAAGCGAGTTGGCCCGCAGAGCGAAGCCGTGGAAGATGAAGATTTGTCCGGGGAGAAAAGTCTCACCCTGGACCTCATCGTTGTTGATCATCAAAGGAGCCATCGGGCCTAAAGGCGACGACACAGAGGAACTCTCAATGAAAGCACCAATGTCGGTGTCAAAACCGGCGGATCTCGGGTAGGGGGTCCCGATCTGTGCGTCAAGGTTGGATGGTAACAGGAGACAAGGGACACTTTATTTTACCCAGGTTCGGGCCCTCTCGATGGAGGTAAAACCCTACTCCTGCTAGATTAATATTGATGATATGGGTAGTACAAGAGTAGATCTACCACGAGATCAAGGAGGCTAAACCCTAGAAGCTAGCCTATGGGTATGATGATGGTTATGATGTGTTTGTCCTACGGACTACAACCCTCCGGTTTATATAGGCACCGGATAGGGTTAGGGTTACACAGAGTCGGTTACATTGGTAGGAGATCTTGAATATCCGCACGCCTAGCTTGCCTTCCACGCCAAGGAAAGAACCTTCCGGACACGGGACGAAGTTTTCAATCTTGTATCTTCATACTCCTGGAGTCCGGCTGAAGATATAGTTCGGCTATCCGAACACCCCCTAATCCAGGACTCCCTCACCTGTGTTTACGCTTTCTGTACTCTGTGTTTGTCTTCATTTCATCATGATGACCATGCATGTAATCTGCTATGTTTACCTCTGAGTACTTATTCCGCTGCTAGTAGTTCTTCGCTAAGGAATTTCCTCACGAGCAAATTCCTCTGTGAAGAATTTCATAGAAATCGCCTATTCACCCCCCCCCTCTAGTCGATAAAAATCGAACCCGTCATGATCCTTGGTTTGAGGATTTCAAGGAATCGCTCAAATCGATGACATTCGAACCAGAGTCAGCATCCTCTACTTCATGCCTTATGGCAAAAAGTGCTGAGGTAACTGAATGCTACCTATCTGAGTCTAGTGATGAAGAATCTGGTGATGAATTTGGACCCAGTTATGTCAAACTTGCTTCCCTTGCCGCAAAACAACAAAGAGCTTTGCAAAAAGCTAATGATATGCTTAGTAAGAGCAATGATATGTTGGGTGAAGAAATGGATCAGTCACAAGCCTTGGCTGAAAGTCTTCAGAGACTTCATTCTAAGCATGACTCTCTTCAAGATCAACATAACTCTCTCTTGTCTGATTTTGAGAAGATAAGAGTGAGTTATGAAGATCTTCAGAAGGAGCGCGATTCATTACTTGCTCAACAAATCAGCGCTGCTCAGGAAGAATTCATTCCTCCATGTTTAAAATGCATTGAACGAGAATCTGCTAATTCTTCACCTGAATGTTCAAATGCTTCAAATGTTACAAATTCTTCACCTTTCTCTGCTATCACTAATTCCTCATCTGAGGACATTGCTAGTATTACTGATGATGCAGGACTGAAGGAATTGTACATGACAGGCATGTACAAAAGCCTCAAAGGGCATCAGACTCTTTGTGATGTGCTTAAAAAGCAGATCCTCAACAGGAACCCTAGGAAAGAGGGTATTGCCTTTGAGAGGAAACTCAATGCTAATGGTACATATTGGAAGCCTGAGCAGTACCCCAAAACCTCATGGGTTGCTGCAAAGGGACCTCCGGTTGATCCATCTAATTTATCTGTCTATACATGTGAATCTTCTCATTCTTCTGATGAGTCATTTGACTCCAACTATAAATTGTTCAAAAATCAGAATGGTGAAGTATTTGCTAGATATGTTGGCACTAACTGCAGGAACGGTTCCCCTATGAAGAAAATCTGGGTTCCCAAAAGTTGCCTTGAAAGTCTTCAGGTGAATGTCCTCATGACACCACCTGTGAAGAAAAAGAACCCCAGATCAAATACTTCATATGGACCAAATTCTTCATATGGATCCAAGTCCTCATACGGACCAAATTCCTCAAGGGGATCAAATTCCTCACATGGATCAAAGTCCTCATATGAACATCATCGTGCTAACAACTCTGTTTCGCAGGGAAGAGCCAAGGGCTATGAATATGAGCATTATTCTTCAAATTATTATGTTCATAAGTCCTCGAAGAATTTCTCTGCTTATTCATATGCTTACCCTAACCCCTCTTATGTGAAACGAAATGGTTTGGCTGCTTTGCCACCATTCTCATATGGAGCTCGCAGAGTGATGAACTCTTTGCCACCCCTTCAGATGTGGGTGGTGAAGAAAAAGAACTAATCTCTTCTGCAGGGTCAGGTCTCCAGACGTACTGTAACGTATGAAGAATTTGCTGGGGAGCTGACAAAATGCCTGAAAGGACGTAGGCTAACCATGATGAAATGAACTTTCATTTCATACGTCCTCCCTCTGTTTTATCTGTCTTACTACTTGATGAAATTGATCTGATGAATTGTGATATCATATTCTTCACTGCTGAAGTATATGAGGTCGTAAGTTGCACTAATTCATCTGCAGGATGATCAACCCAAAGTCATTGAATGGGTACTTGATAGTGGATGTACAAATCACATGACCGGTGATAGGAATCTGTTGATGGATGCTCCCTTATCAGCGTCACACATGAAGCATATCATCTTCGCTGATAAAAGCAAAAGTCAGGTATTGGGTCTAGGTAAGGTTGCTATCACAAAGGATAGACACATGGACAAAGTCATGCTTGTTGAGTCCTTAGGATACAATCTTATGTCTGTCTCAATGCTTTGTGATCTTGATATGGTTGTTGTCTTTGGCAAGTATCGTTGTGTTGTGATTATGGAAGCTGACAATTCCAAAGTCTTCAAAGGCTTTAGGAGAGGAGACTTGTGTATTGTTGATTTCTCTACAGATTCACAACCAGCCGTGTGCCTACTTGCAAAAGCTTCAGAAGGATGGCTATGGCATCGACGACATGGTCATGCAGGCATGAGGAATTTGAACACGCTTGCGAAGAAGAAGCATGTCATTGGCATTGAGAATGTCGAATTCCTCAAGGATCACTTGTGTGGTGCCTGTGAAGCTGGAAAGATGACAAAGGCCAAGCATCCAGCGAAGACTATCATGACCACTACTCGTCCATTCGAATTGCTTCACATGGATCTCTTCGGTCCTAATCATTATTCTTATGTTTCAAATGAAGCATCTCAATATGGCTTTGTTATTGTTGATGATTACTCTCGTTACACATGGGTACACCTTGTCTCTTACAAAACTGAAGTGCAAGAAGTCTTCAAACGATTTTCCTCGAGGGCTTCAACCAATTTTGGTGTGAAGATCAAGCACATCAGAAGTGACAATGGCACTGAGCTCAAGAATTCGGGTCTCGATTACTATCTTGATGAACTTGGTATTATTCATGAATTATCTGCTCCTTATACTCCTCAACAGAATGGCGTCGTGGAGCGCAAGAACAGGACTCTTGCTGAGATGGCTTGCACTATGCTCGATGAGTACAAAACCCCTCGTCGTTTCTGGGTTGATGTAATTGATACTGCGTGCCATATCATCAACAGAGTGTATCTTCACAAATTCTTCAAAGAAGACTGCCTATGAACTCCTCACTGACAAGAAACCCAATGTGAGTTATTTCAAAGTCTTCGGTGCTAAATGCTGGATTAGAGATCCTCATCACAACTCTAAATTTGCACCGAAAGCACATGATGGTTTCATGCTTGGTTACGGAAAGGACTCGCACACCTACAGAGTCTTCAACAATGTTCTTCACAAGATTGTTGAAACTGTAGATGTTGATCAAATTCCTCAACGACAACCAGCTCATCCTCGCGTTGCAAAAGAAGTGCAAGTGGAGAAGATCATCGATGACATTAGAGCACCAGGTCCTCTCACACGCTCAAAAGCTTCACATCTATCTAACTTTTGTGGGCACTTTGCTTTGGTCTCTATCACAGAGCCCGCTAAGGTAGATGAAGCATTTCTGGAGCCTGAGTGGATTCAGGCCATGTAAGAAGAATTACATCAGTTCAAGCTCAACAACGTATGGGAACTAGTCAATCGTCCCGATCCTCGCAAGCATAACATCATTGGTACAAAGTGGATCTACCGCAACAAGCAAGATGAAAATGGTGTTGTGGTGAGGAATAAGGCACGACTAGTAGCTCAAGGCTACACACAGGTTGAAGGAATTGATTTCGATGAAACTTTTGCACCTGTTGCTAGACTTGAGGCTATTCGCATATTGCTTGCTTATGCTAACCATCATGATATCATCTTATACCAAATGGATGTGAAAAGTGCATTCCTCAATGGTAAGCTTGAGGAAGATGTATATGTTGCTCAACCGCCAGGTTTTGAAGATCCAAAACATCCTGACAAAGTCTTCAGACTTAACAAGGCCCTCTATGGCCTCAAGCAGGCCCCACAGGTGTGGTATGATACATTGAAGGAATTCTTCATGAAGAAAGGCTTCACACCCGGTTCACTCGATCCCACTCTCTTTACTAAATCTTATGATGGTGAACTATTTGTGTGCCAAATATATGTTGATGATATCATCTTTGGCTGTACTGACCAACGTTATAGTGATGAATTTGCCTATATGATGAGTGAAGAATATCAAATGTCTATGATGGGAGAGTTGAAATTCTTCTTAGGTCTTCAAATTCGTCAAAAACGCAATGGCATATTCATATCTCAGGAGAAATACCTCAAGGATGTCCTGAAGAAATTCAGCATGCAAGATTGCAAAGGCATCAAAATTCCTATGCCCACAAATGGTCATCTATGCACTGATGAAAATGGTATTGACTTCGATCATAAGGTATACCGCTCCATGATTGGCTCTTTATTGTACTTATGTGCATCTAGGCCAGATATAATGCTTAGTGTTTGCATGTGTGCACGATTTCAAGCTGCACCGAAGGAATCACACCATAAGGCTGTGAAGCATATTCTTCGATATCTAGCTCACACACCAACACTAGGATTATGGTATCCCAAGGGCTCAGATTTTGATCTCATTGGATATTCAGACTCTGACTATGCTGGTGACCGTGTGGACCGCAAGTCAACATCTGGTACTTGTCATTTCCTTGGACGATCCTTGGTCTGTTGGTCCTCGAAGAAACAAAACTGCGTATCACTGTCTACTGCTGAAGCTGAGTACATTGCTGCTGGTTCTTGCTGTGCTCAATTACTATGGATGAAGCAAACGCTCAAGGACTATGGCATCAACGTGAAGAATGTGCCTCTCCTCTGTGACAATGAGAGTGCCATCAAGATTACTCACAACCCAGTTCAGCACTCGAAGACAAAGCACATTCAGATTCGTCATCATTTTCTTCGTTATCATGTGTTGAAGGGCGACATTTCTATTGAGCATGTGAAGACTGAAGAACAGCTAGCCGATATCTTCACTAAGCCTGAAATCATCATTCTTACATGGTGGGTCACGCCACCACAAAAGTTGAAAATCTTCAATTTGAGTTTTTCCTCAACTTTTGAAATTCCTCAGTTTTTCAAATTCTTCAACTTTGCAAAATCTTCACTTGTGCCGTCATTTTTCTTCATTGGATATATATATATATATATATGAGTTTATGTCCTCTACAGCATTCACTTATAGCTATTTCTTCAAGTTGGATCTTTTCTGCTAAGTGAATGTGATCGGACCCTTCCCCTCTATGCTATACTTAATCCAATCTGTTCACAAATTCTTCATGTGCGTTCTATTTGAAACTCGTTCAAATTCTTCGTTGTGTCCTTATCAGCTAAAGAAATTGCGAACGCAACGTTAAAACTAATCTTATCCAAACTTTCGGTTTTGCCGCTCAAACCGTTCCGCATCCCACGATGGATTATTTTATCCACCCACGATCTTACACGATCTCCACTACACAGTACGTGGGTGACACATGTCGCGAGAAGGAGAACGGCCAAGGGCACGTTCGTCCTAAATCTTTGGACGAGCAGTTTTTCACTGCGGCTATAAATACCCCTATCGCCGTCCTCACTTCTTTTACCCCGCTCGATCTCACTCTCGAGCTCGAGCTTCCAAACCCTAGCGCCGTCGCTACTCCATCGTCGCCGGTGAGGAAGAGCTTCACTGCCTCGACCTCGTCGCCGTCGTACTCGCGCCGACCACGGAAATCTTCACCTCCGCCGCCGCCGTAGACGTCTTCCTCCGCCAAGTTAGGGCGTGGAAGATCTGCATCGACGAACTTCACTGTTTCAACTCCCAGTTCGTCGTGTTCTTGGTTCAGGGTAAATAAAAGCTAATTTTACTGCCCTCTTTGATTCGAAACTTTTCTACAAAATCTTCAAAGGTGTTTTATTCTTCAACTCCTCACACACAAAACACCTCACATGTTATCTGTTCTTGATTCATTTCCCTAAGCCTCATTTTCTTCAAGATTCCTCAATTGTGTGGATCCTCGATCTATACAACTCTGGAACCTAAGATATAAAGCGCTTAGTGAAATTCCTCAAGACGAATCTGGTCAAATTCCTCAAACTTGTTCTTTATGAAAAACCCTCTGAGAACGCATATGACCTCTCCAAATTCCTCGCAACTATACTCTGTTCACAGGTACACATGTCCGATGCTGAATCATTAGGTTCTCATCAACTTAACTCATTTGCAGCGTTCCTCGAAGAAAAGTTGCATACTTCTTCAGAGAATTCAATTGTTCAAATTCCTCATCTGAAGAAAATGGTTGAAGGTAAACGGCCACAGAAAGGAGGAAAGAAGCCAGAGGTCATGACTGCTTTTGGGATCCCAGAGGATATTTACAAAGAGTACTGCATGCCTGATGAAGCCAAGTTTGTCAAAGAAGATAAAAATCAGCGCAAGGTGCGAATCTAGAGGATTGAACGGAGATGGGCACGTGAATGGAGGGAGTACAGATATGTTACTCCAAAGTACATGAAGGAATTCGCACTCAACCCTCCATGCCCAAGAGCCCCATTGGCACCTGGCCAAGTGGTTGATCCCACTAGCATCAAACGCGGTGAGGATTTTCCTGAGGAATAGGCCAAGCGCCAAGCTAAACTGGCAAGACAAGCCAGAGAAGCAGTGAGGAAATTCAATGAAGACTCTGCTGCTGCTGCTGCTGCCACTGAGGCTTCTGTCAAGCCGAAGAAAGCGATGGTCAAGAAGCCCGCTCGCAAGCCAAGTGCTTCAACATCACTGCCCTCACGGCCAGAATCTTCAAAATCTTCAAAGCAAATTTCTCATGCTACTCCTGCTCCACCAAAGTCCTCAGCACCACCTCAACAGTCCTCAGCACCTGTGCATCTGGCCTCGTGCCAAAGGACTACTGGCACCTCAATTGCCTCTGGTGTCTCAGCTAGTTCCTCAGCTGGACCTTCTCTGCTGAAGAAAAAGGCTACTGCTGGACGCGGCACTCGTCCAAGTCCTCAAAAGAAGCAGGTAGTCTTCACTGTGCCATCTAATGAGGATGAAGCTGATGAAGAGGAACTCACTGAAATCATCAGAGATCGACAAGAAAGGGTTGCTAAAGCCAAAGGCACACCTGTGCCCCTGCTATTGGATCCAAGGGCGATCCTAGATTATATTGATCTCTGGCATAAGGACCCTAACACACCTATGCCTGATTTCAAGCTGACTCCTGGCCAAAGTCACATGTTGACTCACTTCATCCAGGAGGAGAAGTGGAAATATGACAGGGCCAGAGAGATCAAGAAATCACAGTACAGGAAAGAAAAGTTGCTGAAGAAAAATGTTGTCAAGATGACGCCTAAGGAACTCGTCAAGATGCAGGCTGAGATCAAAGCCCTCAATGACAACTTTGACTTGTACTATGTTGATTGGCAAGGAGCCAAGGTCAGGTTTGTGAGGCGGACTGATACCTTCACCAAGGGTGCAGCCTCAACACAACAAATTCCTCATGCTGAAGCATCTGTTCAGCAAACTGAAGAACATGCCAGCACCGCTGATGAAGTTCAGGCTGCTGAAGAAAATGCCAGTTCCAGGGCTGATGACTCTGCTCCAGCCACTGAAGAAATTGCCAGGGCATCCACTAGTGGTGCGCCTGAAGAAAACGAAGAAACCAGGGCAACTGCATCAGTTGCGCCTGAGGATAATCAACCAGATTCCTCAGCTCCACCTGCGCCTACGCCAAGTCCAATTCTTCCATCTGCATTAGATGTGAAGAAAAGCAAGGCTGCAGAGCGAGCTGCTGTGAAGAAAAGGAAGGCATCCAAAGCTTCAGAATCTTCAGCCCCCAAGAAGATGAAGCTGATGACAAGCTCATTTGCAAATCCCATTGATGCCATTCATATCTCCTCCATGCCATCAAAGGACCTTGTTCCTTTTGGTGAAGATTATGAGATCCCTAGTGGATCAGATAAAGAAACTCAGTCTGCTGCTTCCTCAGAGCAGATTGATGAAGAAATTGAAGTGGATACAATCCCTTCAACCCCACTAGTCTCATCACCAATGCGTCAGTTTGATGCTGAAGAGGCTGGTGTTGAAGAAATTGATGATGAAGATGTGGATATTGGAAGCACAACTCCAGTAATGAATGACGACTTTTGGGGAAGTCAGCATCCCAATTCCCCACTCTTCACCCCCCTGCAGCAAATTCCTCACTCCCCTTCACCAACCATAAAATTGGGCTCTGATGCAACTCATCCCACTGCTTCTGTGAATGAAGAAATTCCAGCCACTAGTGCTGAAGAAACTGCTGCTGAAACTGACAAGGTGACTGCACCTGAGGAACATCCTGAAATTCCTCAGCCTGAAGAACCTGAGATTGTGATTCCGGAGGTCGTGATGCAACTCACTGACACTCCACTGCCAAGGCCAAAGGATCAGTTCTCACGCAAACAGAAATTCAAGGCTAAAGACTTCTATGGCGAGCACGTGTTCTTCACTGAATATAATCCATATGACTCTGCTCGCATAAGGAAGAGGCGTTTCTGGACAGCCAACCAAGCCAATTTCTATTCCTAAGTGCTTTACAACAAAGACAAAGTCTTCGACCATGCTCATATTCCTCACGTGGATATGGAGTCTTTGTCGTGCTTCACGCCAGTCCTCAGTGTTCTTCATGACGCTGGGCTGCTCAATTTCTGCACAGACATATGTGATTGGAATGAAGAACTTATTCTTCAATTCTATGCAACGTTGCACATCACCGGCAACTCTGAAGATGTGAACTCATGGGTTTTGGACTGGATGACTGAGAACACACATTATAAGGCCCCAGCATCTGAATTGCTTCGTGTCCTTCCACTGAGTCCACCCACTGAAGATGCGCGTTATGTGTACAACGAACCTGAGCTTTCAAATCACTATATGCAAGTGCTAATGAAGCCTTTGAAGCCAGGGCAGGCTCCTAGAACCAAATTCCTCGTCAAGGAATTGTTGTATGTGCCAAGGACTGTCTATCGCATTCTGACGAAGAGAATGAGTCCCATCAAAGGCCACGACTTGACTGATGAAGAAGTCATTGGCATCATGAAGAATCTGCTTTTCAACATCATTCATGGCGTTCCCGTCAACTTCCATGATTTCTTCATGAGGACTCTGGCCAACATTGCTATGTCACCATTTGAGCTGAAGCCTTATGCACCTTGGATAATGAAATTCATCAGGACAAGGTAGGCTGAAACTCTCAACCACTGCAGCTACTTGCCTCCCATTGAAGTCCTCAAACGGACATTTTCCTCAGCTGAAGAAAAGGGCAAGGCCACTGCTGTGATAGATGAAGGCATTCGTCCATTGGATGGACAATTTCGCAAGGCTGCTTCTTATTCCACCAATGATGACTCTGCCACACATGACTCTGCTGCCAACACTGCCAAGCCAAATCCTCAAGCCACAGCACCCAGGGTGATGACTGACCGTGAGTTACTCCTCAGTCTTCATCAAAAGGTTGATCGCAATCACAAATGGGTCAAGCGTCAGTTTGGTTCAAGTCTTCACAACATGACTTCCACACACAATGCTGTGAAGAAAGACCATTACTACCTTCATGAAACCCTCAACCGCACCTGGGTTGTTCTGTCTAAAGTGTACAGTGCTGAAGACTTGGAGAAAATGGGTCTCAAAGAAGACTTTGACTGGTTTGCACCTCCTCCGAAGAAATACAAGAAGGTCAAGGTTCCTTCTCTGGTGGCCAACTCATATTCTTCATTGCGTGAGACTGATGAAAATGAAGATTTGGACGACGCTGCAGCAGGCCCTACTTCAACGACCGACCCCAACAACGCTGGCGCTCCTTCATCAACTTGAATATCTTCAGGGGCGTTAGTCCTCAGTTTTGATCCTTTTGGTCATTTGAAGATATTCAAGTAGATGGAGGAGCGCCAGAGTTGTTGGGGTCGGTTGTTGAAGTAGGGCATGCTGCAGTGTCGTCCAAGTCTTCATTTTCATCAGTGTCGCGTGATGAAGAATATGAACTGGCCACCAGAGAAGGAACCTTGACCTTCTTCAATTTCTTCGGCGGAGGTGCCGACCAGGCAAATTCTTCTTTGAGGCCCATGTTCTCTAAATCTTCAGCACTATATACTTGAGACAGAACAGCCCAGGTGCGGTTGAAGGTTTCATGAAGGTAGTAATGGTTTTTCTTCACTTCATTATATGTGGCAGTCATGTTGTGAAGTATTGAACCAAACTGATGCTTGACCCATTTGTGATTGCGATCAACCTTTTGATGAAGACTGAGGAGTAACTCACGATCAGTCATCACCCTGGGTGTTGTGGCTTGAGGATTTGTCTTGGCAGTATTAGCAGCAGAGTCATGTGTGGCAGAGTCATCATTGGTGGAATAAGAAGCAGCCTTGCGAAATTGTCCATCCAATGGACGAATGCCTTCATCTATCACAGCAGTGGCCTTGCCCTTTTCATCAACTGAGGAAAATGTCCTTTTGAGGACTTCAATAGGAGGCAAGTAGCTGCAGTGGTTGAGAGTTTCAGCCTTGTAGTTGAGTGAAGACCTTGTCCTGATGACTCATAATCCAAGGTGCATAAGGCTTCAGTTCAAATGGTGACATAGCAATGTTGGCTAGAGTCCTCATGAAGAAGTCATGGAAGTTTATGGGAACGCCATGTATGATATTGAAAAGCATATTCTTCATGAGGCCAACAATTTCTTCATCGGAAGAATCGTGTCCTTTGATGGGACATATTGTCTTCGTCAGAATGCGATAGACAGTCCTTGGCACATACAGCAATTCCTTGATGAGGAATTTGGTACGAGGTGATTGCCCTGGCTTCAGAGGCTTCATGAGCACTTGCATATAGTGGTTTGACAGTTCAGGTTCATCATACACGCAAAGCGCATCTTCAGTGGGTGGACTAAGAGAAAGGCAGCGAAGCAATTCAGTTGTTGGGGCCTTGTAATGTGTATTTTCAGTCATCCAGTCCAGAACCCATGAATTGACATCTTCAGAGTTGCCAGTGATGTGTAGTGTAGCATAAAACGGAAGAATAAGTTCTTCATTCCAATCGCATATATCTATGCAGAAGTTGAGTAGCCCAGCGTCGTGAAGAACACTGAGGACTGGCGTAAAGCACGGCATAGATTCCATATCCACGTGAGGAATATGTGCATGGTCGAAGACTTTGTCTTTGTTGTAAAGCACTGAGGAATAGAAATTTGCTTGGCTGGCAGTCCAGAAACGCATCTTCCTTATGCGAGCAGAGTCATAAGGATTGTATTCAGTGAAGAATACGTGCTCGCCATAGAAGTCTTCAGCCTTGAATTTCTGTTTGCGTGAGAATGGACCCTTTGGCCTTGGCAGAGGAGTGTCAGTGAGTTGGATCACGACCTCAGGAATCACAAGCTCAGGTTCTTCAGGCTGAGGAATTTCAGGATTTTCCTCAGGTGCAGTCACCTTGTCTGTTTCAGCAGCAGTTTCTTCAGCACTAGTGGCTGGAATTTCTTCATTCACAGAAGCAGTGGGATGAGTTGCATCAGAGCCCAATTTTATGGTTGGTGAAGAAGAGTGAGGAATTTGCTGCAGGGGGGTGAAGAGTGGGGAATTGGGATGCTGACTTCCCCAAAAGTCGTTATTCATTACTGGAGTTGTGCTTCCAATATCCACATCTTCATCATCAATTTCTTCAACACCAGCCTCTTCAGCATCAAACTGACGCATTGGTGATGAGACTAGTGGGGTTGAAGGGATTGTATCCACTTCAATTTCTTCATCAATCTGCTCTGAGGAAGCAGCAGACTGAGTTTCTTTATCTGATCCACTTGGGATCTCATAATCTTCACCAGAAGGAACAAGGTCCTTTGATGGCATGGAGGAGATAGGAACAACATCAATTGGATTGGCAAATGAGCTGGTCATGGGCTTCATCTTCTTTGGGACTGAAGATTCTGAAGCACTTGATGCTTTCCTTTTCTTCACTGCAGCTTGCTCTGCAGCCTTGGTTTTCTTCACATATAAAGCAGAGGTAAGAATTGGAGCTGGAGTTGGTGCAGGTGGAGCTGAGGAATCTGGTTCAGTTTCTTCAGGCACAACTGATGCAGTTGCCCTGGTCACTTCATTTTCTTCAGGCGCACCACTAGTGGATGCCCTGGCAATTTCATCAACGGCTGGAGCAGAGTCATCAGCCTTGGAACTAGCATTTTCTTCAGCAGCCTGAACTTCATCAGCGGTGCTGGCATGTTCTTCAGTTTGCTGAACAGATGCTTCAGCTTGAGGAATTTGTTGCTTTGAGGCAGTATCCTTGGTGAAGGTATCAGTCAGCCTCACAAATCTGACCTTGGCTCCTTGCCAATCAGCATAGTACGAGTCAAAGTTGTCGCTGAGGGCTTTGATCTCAGCCTGCATCTTGACAAGTTCCTCAGGCTTCATTTTGAGAACATTTTTCTTCAGCAGCTTCTCTTTGCGATACTAGGATTTCTTGATCTCTCTGGCCCTATCATATTTCCACTTCTCCTCTTGGATGAAGTGAGTCAGCATGTGACTTTGGCCAGGTGTCAGCTTGAAATCAGGCATAGGAGTGTTGGGATCCTTGTGCCGGAGATCAATATAATCTAGGATCGCCTTTGGATCCAAAAGCAGGGGCACAGGTGTGCCTTTGGCTTTAGCAGCCTTTCTTGGCGGTCTCTGATGATTTCAGCGAGTTCTTCTTCGTCAGTTCATCATCATCAGAGGGCATAGTGAAGACAACTTGCTTCTTTGGACTTGGGCAAGTGCCGCGTCCAGCGGTAGCCTTTTTCTTCAGTAACGAGGGTCCAGCTGAGGATTTTGGTGCAGCTGAGGAACTAGCTGAGACACCAGAGGCAATAGAGATGCCAGTTGTCCTTTGGCATGAGGCCAGATGTACAGGAGCTGAGGACTTTGTGGGAGCAGGAGCAGCATGAGGAATTTGCTTTGAAGATTTTGAAGATTCTGGCCGTGAGGGCGCAGCTGAGGAACTTGGCCGTGAGGGCATTGAAGGTGAAGCACTTGGCTTACGAGCAGGCTTCTTCATCATTGATTTCCTCGGCTTGGCAGAAGCCTCAGTGGCAGCAGCAGCAGCAGATTCTTCATTGAATTTCCTCACTGCTTCTTTTGCTTCCTTTTGCAGTTTACGCTGGCGCTTAGCCCATTCTTGAGGAAATTCCTCACCTCTTCTAATGCTAGAGGGATCAGCCACTTGGCCAGGTGCCAGTGGAGGGCGTTGACATGGAGGGTTTACGGCGAATTTCTTCATGTACTTAGGAGTAACATATCTGTACTCCTTCCATTCTCTTGCCCATCTCCTTTCAATCCTCTGTATGCGCACCTTGCGCTGATTTCTATCTTCTTCAGGAGGTGTGCAGTACCCAGCAAAAATATCATCAGGGATTTCAAAGGCAGTCATGACCTCTGGTCTCTTTCCTCCTTTCTGCGGCCTTTTACCTTCAGCCATTTTCTTCAGATGAGGAATTTGAACAATGGAATTCTCTGAAGATGTATGCAAATTTTCTTCGAGGAACGCTGCAAATGAGTTAAGTTGATGAGAACCTAAGGATTCAGCAGCAGACATGTGTACCTGTGAACAGAGTATAGTTGCGAGGAATTTGAAGAGGTCATATGCGTTCTCAAATGGTTTTTCATAAAGAACAAGTTTTGAGGAATTTGACCAGATTCGTCTTGAGGAATTTCACTAAGCTCCATATATATCTTAGGTTCCAGAGTTGTATAGATTGAGAATCCACACAATTGAGGAATCTTGAAGAAATTTAGACTTAGGGAAATGAATCAAGAACAGAGAATAAGTGAGGTGTTTTGTGTGTGAGGATTTGAAGAATAAAACACCTTTGAAGATTTTGTAGAAAAACTTCGAATCAAAGAGGGCAGTAAAAATAGCTTTTAATTACCCTGAATGAAGAACACGACGAACTGTGAGTTGGAACAGAGAAGTTCGTCAATGCAGATCTTCCACGCCCTAACTTGGCGGAGGAAGACGTCTACGGCAGCTGAGGAGGTGAAGATTTCCGCAGTCGGCGCGAGTACGTCGGCGACGAGGTCAAGGCAGTGAATCTCTTCCTCACCGGCGATGATGGAGTAGCGGCAGCGCTAGGGTTTGGAAGCTCGAGCGGGGGAAGTGAGATCGAGCGGAGTAAAGAAGTGAAGATGGCGACGGAGGGGTATTTATAGCCGCAGTAAAAACTGCTCGTCCGAAGATTTAGGACTAACATGCCCCTGGCCGTTCTCCTTCACTTGACATGTGTCACCCACGTACCGTGTAGTGGAGATCGTGTAAGATCGTGGGTGAGTAAAATAATCCATCGTGGGAAGCGGAACGGATTGCGCGGCAAAACCGAAGGTTTGGATAAGATTAGTTTTAACATTCCGTTCGCAATTTCTTCAGCTGACAAGGACACAGTGAAGAATTTGAACGAGTTTCAAATAGAACGCACATGAAGAATTTGTGAATAGACTGGATTGAGTACAGCATAGAGGGGAAGGGTCCGATCACATTCACTTAGCAGAAAAGTTCAAACTTGAAGATATAGCTATAAGTGAATGCTGTAGAGGACATAAACTCATATATATATATAGCCAATGAAGAAAAACGACGGCACAAGTGAAGACTTTGTAAAGTTTGAAGAATTCGAAAAACTGAAGAATTTCAAAAGTTGAGGAAAAACTCAAATTGAAGATTTTCAACTTTTGTGGTGGCGTGACCCACCGTGTAAGAATGATGATTTCAGACACCGCGTACAATTGTCGTAGGGTTCTGAGAATCAAATTCTTCATTAATTTCTTCACACTTAGAGTGTTATTCTTCATTGATTGAAGAAAAACGTTTCTTCATGTGTTGCACATCTAAGTCATCAATTTTGCATAAGTGTTAGGATGAGTGCATTTTCAAAGTACATTCGAAGATTCTAAGATATTTAGCTCACACCGCAACTTGCTAAATCTCTTCTCATCCAAGGGCTTAGTGAAGATATCGGCTGGCTGTTCTTCAGTCTTCACATGCTCAATAGAAATGTCGCCCTTCAACACATGATCACGAAGAAAATGATGACGAATCTGAATGTGCTTTGTCTTCGAGTGCTGAACTGGGTTGTGAGCAATCTTGATGGCACTCTCATTGCCACAGAGAAGAGGCACATTCTTCACGTTGACTCCATAGTCCTTGAGCGTTTGCTTCATCCATAGTAGTTGAGCACAGCAAGAACCAGCAGCAATGTACTTACCTTCAGCAGTAGACAGTGATACGCATTTCTGTTTCTTCGAGGACCAACAGACCAAGGATCGTCCGAGGAAATGACAAGTACCGGATGTTGACTTGCGATCCACACGGTCACCAGCATAGTCAGAATCAGAATATCCAATGAGGTCAAAGTCTGAGCCCTTGGGTTACCATAATCCTAGTGTTGGTGTGTGAGCTAGATATCAAAGAATATGCTTCACAGCCGTATGGTGTGATTCCTTCGGTGCAGCTTGAAATCGTGCACACTTGCAAACACTAAGCATTATATCTGGCCTAGATGCACCTAAGTACAATAAAGAGCCAATCATGGAGCGATATACCTTGTGATCGAAGTCAGTACCATTTTCATCAGTGCATAGATGACCATTTGTGGGCATAGGAATTTTGAGACCTTTGCAGTCTTGCATGCCGAATTTCTTCAGGACATCCTTGAGGTATTTCTCCTGAGATATGAATATCCCATTGTGCTGTTGACGAATTTGTAGACCTAAGAAGAATTTCAATTCTCCCATCATAGACATTTGATATTCTTCACTCATCATATAGGCAAATTCATCACTATAACGTTGGTCAGTACAGCCAAAGATGATATCATCAACATATATTTGGCACACAAACAGTTCACCATCATATGATTTAGTAAAAAGAGTGGGATCGAGTGAACCGGGTGTGGAGCCTTTCTTCATGAAGAATTCCTTCAATGTGTCATACCACGCCCGTGGGGCCTGCTTGAGGCCATAGAGGGCCTTGTTAAGTCTGAAGACTTTGTCAGGATGTTTTGGATCTTCAAAACCTGGTGGTTGAGCAACATATACTTCTTCCTCAATCTTACCATTAAGGAATGCACTTTTCACATCCATTTGGTATAAGATGATATCATGATGGTTAGCATAAGCAAGTAATATGCGAATAGCTTCAAGTCTAGCAACAGGTGCAAAAGTTTCATCGAAATCAATTCCTTCAACCTGTGTGTAGCCTTGAGCTACTAGTCGTGCCTTATTCCTCACCACAACACCATTTTCATCTTGCTTGTTGCGGTAGATCCACTTTGTACCAATGATGTTATGCTTGTGAGGATCGGGACGATTGACCAGTTCCCATACGTTGTTGAGCTTGAACTGATGTAATTCTTCTTGCATGGCCTGAATCCACTCAGGCTCCAGAAATGCTTCATCTACCTTAGTGGGCTCTGTGATAGAGACAAAAGCAAACTGCCCACAAAAGTTAGATAGATGTGAAGCTTTTGAGCGTGTGAGAGGACCTGGTGCTCTAATGTCATCGATGATCTTCTCCATTTGCACTTCTTTTGCAATGCGAGGGTGAGTTGGTTGTCGTTGAGGAATTTGATCAGCATTTTCTTCAGCATAAATTTCCTCAACATCTTCTTCAGGTGCATCAGTTCGACGTTCTTCACGTTCTGGAATGAATTCTTCAGCAGATTCTTCAGTAGGAATGATATCTTCAGTAGCCTTGTGCTTGATCGATTCCTCAGGTGCTGGTTCATCTAACACAGAAGGTAGGTGCTCTCTTTGCGAGCCATTTGTTTCATCGAACCGCACATCTACAGTTTCAACAATCTTGTGAAGAACATTGTTGAAGACTCTGTAGGTGTGCGAGTCCTTCCCGTAACCAAGCACGAAACCTTCATGTGCTTTCGGTGCAAATTTAGAGTTGTGATGAGGATCTCTAATCCAGCATTTAGCACCGAAGACTTTGAAATAACTCACATTGGGTTTCTTGTCAGTGAGGAGTTCATAGGCAGTCTTCTTGAAGAATTTGTGAAGATATACTCTGTTGATGATATGGCACGCAGTATCAATTGCATCAACCCAGAAACGACGAGGGGTTTTGTACTCATCGAGCATAGTGCAAGCCATCTCAGCAAGAGTCATGTTCTTGCGCTCCACGACTCCATTCTGTTGAGGAGTATAAGGAGCAGATAATTCATGAGTAATACCAAGTTCATCAAGATAGTCATTGAGACCCGAATTCTTGAACTCAGTGCCATTGTCACTTCTGATGTGCTTGATCTTCACACCAAAGTTAGTTGAAGCCCTCGAGGAAAATCGTTTGAAGACTTCCTGCACTTCAGTTTTGTAAGAGACAAGGTGCACCCATGTGTAACGAGAGTAATCATCAACAATAACAAAACCATATTGAGATGCTTCATTAGAGACAGAGGAATAATGGTTAGGGCCGAAGAGATCCATGTGAAGCAATTCAAATGGACGAGTAGTGTTCATGATAGTCTTCGCTGGATGCTTGGCCTTGGTCATCTTTCCAGCTTCACAGGCACCGCATAAGTGATCCTTGAGGAATTTGACATTCTCAATGCCAATGACATGCTTCTTCTTCGCAAGCATGTGCAGATTCCTCATGCCTGCATGACCAAGTCGTCGATGCCATAGCCATCCTTCTGAAGTTTTTGCAAGTAGGCACACGGCAGGTTGTGAATCTGCAGAGAAATCAACAATATACAAGTCTCCTCTCCTAAAGCCTTCGAAGACTTTGGATTTGTCAGATTCCATAATCACCACACAACGATACTTGCCGAAGACAACAACCATATCGAGATCACAAAGCATTGAGACAGACATAAGGTTGTATCCTAAGGACTCAACAAGCATGACTTTGTCCATGTGTCGATCCTTTGTGATGGCAACCTTACCTAGACCCAATACCTGACTTTTGCTTTTATCAGCGAAGATGATATGCTTCATGTGTGATGCTGATAAGGGAGCATCCATCAACAGATTCTTGTCACCGGTCATGTGATTTGTACATCCACTATCAAGTACCCATTCAGTGGCTTTGGGTTGATCCTCCTGCAGATGAATTAGTGCAACTTACGAACCTCATATACTTCAGTAGTGAAGAATATGATATCACAATTCATCAGATCAATTTCATCAAGCATTAGAACCGATAAAACAGAGGGAGGACGTGTGAAATGAAAGTTCATTTCATCATGGTTAGCCTGCGTCCTTTCAGGCATTTCTGTCAGGTCCCCAGCAAATTCTTCAGACGTTACAGCACGTCTGGAGACCTGACCCTGCAGAAGAGATTAGTTCTTTTTCTTCACCACCCACATCTGAAGGGGTGGCAAAGAGTTCATCACTCTGCGAGCTCCGTATGAGAATGGTGGCAAAGCAGCCAAACCATTTCGTTTCACATAAGAGGGGTTAGGGTAAGCATATGAATAAGCAGAGAAATTCTTCGAGGACTTATGAACATAATAATTTGAAGAATAATGCTCATATTCATAGCCCTTGGCTCTTCCCTGCGAAACAGAGTTGTTAGCACGATGATGTTCATATGAGGACTTTGATCCATGTGAGGAATTTGGTCTGTATGAGGACTTGGATCCATATGAAGAATTTGGTCCATATGAAGAATTAGATCTGGGGTTCCTTTTCTTCACAGGTGGTGTCATGAGGACATTCACCTGAAGACTTTCAAGGCAGCTTTTGGGAACCCAGATTTTCTTCATAGGGGAACCGTTCCTGCAGTTAGTGCCAACATATCTAGCAAATACTTCACCATTCTGATTTTTGAACAGTTTATAGTTGGAGTCAAATGACTCATCAGAAGAATGAGAAGATTCACATGTATAGCCAGATAAATCAGATGGATCAACTGGAGGTCCCTTTGCAGCAACCCATGAGGTTTTGGGGTATTGCTCAGGCTTCCAATAAGTACCATCCGCATTGAGTTTCCTCTCAAAGGCAATACCCTCTTTCCTAGGGTTCCTGTTGAGGATCTGCTTTTTAAGCACATCACAAAGAGCCTGATGCCCTTTGAGGCTTTTGTACATGCCTGTCATGTACAATTCCTTTAGCCCT
Source organism: Aegilops umbellulata (assembly GCA_032464435.1). Classification (NCBI taxonomy): domain Eukaryota; kingdom Viridiplantae; phylum Streptophyta; class Magnoliopsida; order Poales; family Poaceae; genus Aegilops; species Aegilops umbellulata. Next base: position 663,888,456 of record CP136060.1, read on the forward strand.
GCATCATCAATGATACTAGCAATGTCCTCAGATGAGGAATTAGTGATCGTAGAGACAGGTGAAGAATTTGTAACATTTGAAGCATTTGAACATTCAGGTGAAGAATTTGCAGATTCTCGTTCAATGCATTTTAAACATGGAGGAATAAATTCTTCCTGAGCAGCGCTGATTTGTTGAGCAAGTAATGAATCGCGCTCCTTCTGAAGATCTTCATAACTCACTCTTATCTTCTCAAAATCAGACAAGAGAGAGTTATGCTGATCTTGAAGGGAGTCATACTTAGAATGAAGTCTCAGCGTTGAAGATGGATTTGCTGACGAATGCAATGGAGAGGGCTAGGCTCGCCACACCAGCCTCAGAGTCTTCAGATTGTTCCTCTTCCTCATTTTCTTCAGATTCAGCCTCAGAGTCCATTTCCTTGCCAATGAATGCCCGAGCCTTCTTGGAGCTGCTCTTCTTGTGAGACAAAGACTTCGAGGATTTTGATGATGAAGATTTTGAGGATTTCTTCTTTTTCTTCACATCATCAGAACTGTAATCCTTGTATTTCTTCTTCTTTAATTCCTTTTCCCATTGAGGACAATCTTGAATGTAATGTCCTGGTTTCTTACACTTGTGACAAAGCCTCTTCTTATAGTCACTGGTTGAGGAATCGTTGCTCCTTGAGGATTTTCCAAAACGACCACGTCTTGAGAACTTCTGGAATTTCTTCACAAGCAGCGCCAGATCATGACTTAGTTCTTCAGGATCACCAAGGCTGCTATCAGAGTCTTCATCTTCGGACTCAGATACTACCTTGGCCTTCAGTGCACGTGATCTGCCATAGCTCGAACCGTAGAGATCTCTCTTCTCAGCAAGCTGGAACTCATGAGTGTTTAGCCTCTCGAGGATATCAGCGGGGTCAAGTGACTTGTAATCAGCATGCTCTTGAATCATCAGTGCCAGAGTGTCAAATGAGGAATCAAGCGATCTCAGCAATTTCTTCACCACCTCATGGTCGGTGATGTCAGTGGCACCAAGTGCTTGAAGCTCATTTGAGATGTCAGTGAGGCGATCGAAGGTTTGCTGAACATTTTCATTGTTGAGTCTTTTGAAGCGGTTGAAGAGATTGCGAAGAACATCAACTCAAGAATCACGCTGAGTTAAAACTCCTTCATTGACTTTGGACAGCCTATCCCAGATAAGCTTAGCAGTTTCCAAAGCACTCACTCTACCATACTGTCCTTTGCTCAGATGGCCACATATGATATTCTTCGCTTGGGAATCGAGTTGCTTGAATCTCTTCACATCGGTAGCGTTCAGTGAGGGTGAGACAGAGGGAACACCATTTTCCACAACATACCAGAGATCATTATCAATTGCCTCAAGATGCATGCGCATCTTGTTCTTCCAGTAGGGGTAGTCCGTCCCATCAAAGGTAGGACACCCAGCAGAGACCTTGATCATACCTGCGGTCGACATAACTAAAACTCCAGGCGGTTAAACCAAAATCACACAGAACAAGGGAGTACCTTGCTCTGATACCAATTGAAAGTGCGTTATATCGACTAGAGGGGGGGTGAATAGGCGATTTTTATGAAATTCTTCACTGAGGAATTTGCTCGTGAGGAAATTCCTTAGCGAAGAAATACTAGCAGCGGAATAAGTACTCAAAAGTAAACATAACAGATTACATGCATGGTCATCATGGTGAAATGAAGACAAACACAGAGTACAGAAAGCGTAGGCACAGGATAACTCTAGATGAAGACAAACAGACTGAAGAAATTGAACCGAGGAATTTGTGGAAGTCTTCAGTCAAAGTCTTCAAACACATATATGAACAAACAGACAACACAAAAATGAGGAAATGAAGGTGTTGAGGAAATGGAACCAGTAAGCTTGGTGAAGACAATGATTTGGTAGACCAGTTCCAACTGCTGTCTCAGTTGTACGTCTGGTTGGAGCGGCTGAGTATTTAAACTCGAGGACACACAGTCCCGGACACCCAGTCCTGAGCATGCAGCTCGTGACACCAAGTCCTCACCGTATTCTCCTTGAACTAAGGACACACAGTCCTCGTCCAATCACTCGTGGTAAGTCTTCAGGTGACTTCCAAACCTTCACAGACTTGGTCACTCGGCGATCCACAATTCCTCTTGGATGCTCTAGACCTTGACGCCTAACCGTCTGGAAGAAGTACAGTCTTCAAGGGTAACAAGCGTCAGATCCACGCAGGATCAATTTCTTCAGTGATGCTCAATCACTTTGGGTTTGTAGGTGTTTTGGGTTTGGGTTTGGATTTTCCTCACTTGATGATTTTCGCTCAAAGTCCTCGGAGGATGGGTTGCTCTCAAATGACAAGTGTCAAGTTCACGTGGAGCAGCCAACCAGCTAGTGGTTGAAGGGGGCGGCTATTTATAGCCTAGGGAGCAGCCCGGCATGATAAGACATAAATGCCCTTCAATGATATGACCGTTAGGTGGACAAGATATTTTAGGACAGCTGGCGCGAGGCACAGCAACGGTCGGAAATTTGGAGTACAAATTCCTCAGGGCTATCATGTTCCTCACTGTGTAGGCAATTCGTACTGGCGAATTCCTAACTCCTCAGTCAGAGAAAAGTCCTAAGTGACCAGAAGAACTGCGTCTCTGTCACTGAAGAAATTGACTAAACTGTATGAGATTTCCAATGGCTTCACTCGAAGGGATTGGTAGGTGTAGGATTTGAGTTGAGCATCACATGGAAATTTTCTCCTTAGTATTTCCTCGACCCCCTTTAACAGTACGGTGTTTCCTATGACTCAAGAAAGAGAAAAAATGAAACTACGAAAACAAAAGTCTTCACGCTTCACGTTCCTCAAACGAATACCATGTCTTCAAGGTCACACCAATTTCTTCACTTTCAAAGTCTTCAGAAAGTCTTCAGAATATCAAAGTCTTCAGTCGAAGAACTTCATTTTTAGGGGTCGACTTTTACTGTAAATATCAAACTCCTCATAGACCTATAGACCTTGTACACTCATAAACACATCAGATGCTTAACCTATAAGTCTTCAATACACCAAAATCACTAAGGGGCACTAGATGCACTTACAATTTATAATTATCCTCACTATATTATGCAGATTGATGATCGTCGAGTGCAGAAAAGCAGAAATGTATGATATTGGGTTCATTAACACAAATCTCATAGATGAATTTCAGGTTAAAAAGAGCGCCCAAGATGCCGAGGCCAACTTGCTCAAATCATTGCTAATAAATCAACGAAGATTTAATACTCTTTCCTTACAACTTCAAGTGAGTGTTACTGTCGTGTGCATATTTGGTTTCCCTTATTACTTGAGCGAGGTTATATAGTAATGTAATTGATGAGTTATGTATGCTTGCGCAGCTTCCACTATATTCTCCTGGAGATTAAGCTTGAACGGGGACTAGTAACCGTCTTAGATTTGAGACGAAAAGATCCCGGGACCTATGCGGACATGACTAAAATTCTCAACAAGTAAGTTCAATCGATCATTATCGCACCATATCGGCAACTTTTTGTTCATTTCCTGATATCTCAAGTAATAATTATTTTCTTTGTCTTGCAGGGTTTGGAAACAGTTCACCGCAGAAGCTCCGAGACTGCTGAAGGAGCTGCGATATACATACCCGAAATTAAGTACTACTAGCTAGCTAGTTGTGCGCATCTCCCGTTGATTCTAGCTACTTTCATCAATGCCATTTATAATGCTTCATTATCAGTTTGATTGACCTCTATTTCTCGTAAAGTGCTTGTGGCAGGAACAAGGGAATGATTACTGTGGATACTATGTGTGCGAGTTCATCTACAACGCGACTAGCAAAGATAAGCGGGGCTACTCTAAAAGATATATATGAAGTGCGTAAGCAACAATATTCACAATTTCATTTTATTACACCATCATTTCTGTTGAGTTTCATTCATATATATGTATTAACCCCCTTCTTCAAATTAGATGTGGCAGATGCAGAATGAACTCCTACCACAAGATCGCATGAAATCAATTCAAGAGGAATTGGCGGGATACTTTCTTGACCACGTCATTAATAAAGCCGGAGAATACCATGTGGAAGTTGAGTTCAAATGCTAGGGGATTGTAAGAGATCTTACATATTGTATATGTATGTAGCCAGTAGCGTCGGATAGATAATACGAAAACTTGTTGTTCGACCAATCTCTCGGAGAAGGAGAGGTCGATCACTTCTCTCGGTATGCATGACGTACTTCTGTACTTAATGGTTTCCTTCATTTTCTTACTAGCTAGCGTGTCGAGGGCCTCTCTGTACGTATAGTACATAGCGTCGACCAAGCATGGAGATAAGAGAGGACACTTCTCTCTATTAATTAATTAGCTACCTAACACAATATATGAAACACCTTAATTAACCATACAAAACCCCCAAATCCACCCCCTCCCCCCCTTCAGAAAAAAAACAAAAACCCTAGCCCCTGAACAGCTGACGCGTGGATGCCTATTGGTCCCGGTTGGTGGCACCAACCGGGACTAAAGGGCCTCCTGACTGGGCTCGCAGCACCGGCCACGTGGAGGCCCATCTGTCCCGGTTAGTATAAGAACCGAAACTAAAGGCCTAGGCATTAGTAACGACCCTTTAGTCCCGGTTCCCCAACCAGGACAGATGGGCCTTATGAACCGGGACAAATGGCCCTTTTTCTACTAGTGCTATGCGCCGCCTCGGTTTTACGTGCCCCGCCCAAGAGGAAGCAGGCCACCTCGACCGGCTCAGCCGGCGTGCCGGAGAAGCCTCCAAGGAAGAAGGCGATCGCGTCAAGGGGTCGGGCTACTCCTCTGCCTCTGGCCATCCCCGGCATCCACATTGACGGCAAGCCGCCAGCCACGCCCACAACGTGTTCGATGAAACGGCTGGGAGGTAAAAAAATCCGTTGCTTGCTTTGGACCGGCCATCTTCCATTCCGGCCTTTCGGAACACTTGATTGAGCTTTGGCCGGGTGGTAAACTTGATACCTCGTTTGTTGTGCATGATTTTGGATGTGATGTACTAGTATGATGATCAACTAGTGGTGTATATATATGATGATGAACTTGATAAATATTTGTTTATTATTGTATTTGCGGGACGGTTAGCCCTCCAGCATGGAATAGATTCCGCAAACGCGTCCCACAAAACATTTGCGGGACGGGTTTACAGAAACTGTTCCGCCGGAGGGCTCGCCGTCACGTAAACAATTTTTGCGGGAGCCCTCAAATAATTCTTTCGGCTTGGCCGTTTGCCGGATCTTTTTGCGGGAGCCCTCAAACAATTCTTTCGGCCCAGCCGTTTGCGGGATCTGCTAGATATGCTCTTAGCCTTCTGTTCGCACACGAACACGTCACCGTGTACCTCCAACACCGAGGGTGATGCACCGCAGCTCACATCGAAGGAGGCCCACCGAAAGCGCGGTACGCAAGACAATCCGGCGGGCGCTTTTGTAGACCCGAAACCCCACACGCCCGGAAGGGACCTCGTCAGGGCGCGCGGCGGCTATGGGCTGCCCTAGGTCGATTCGCTCACCCCTAGAGCCTCGAGGATCGCTGCCCTTCAACACGAAGAACGAACGAAGAACGAGAGAGAAAGAACAAGGGAGAGATGTAAAAACTAGGGTAAAAAGTAGTATATTGATTTGTCGATTGTGTGTTGTTTCAATCGGCCGTCACCCCCAACATATATAAGAGGCGGCTGGACTTCCCGTACAAGCAAAGGATTTATCTAGGCTTTCCTTACAAGAAAATTGCATCAATTCACATCCAAAACCCTAGTCAAATTCGGAGTGGTTTTATCCGAACTTTCCAAAAGTGTTCGGTTTAAACTGGCTGTATTTTGAGGGTCCTTTTTGTGGTGACAAACTACCTCGGATGGAAACGAGCCCAAAAGCAGTCATATTTGTACCCACGGCAAGCTTTCCTCCCCGGCAAGGTCTCTGTCCGGCAAGTTCTTCACCCGGCAAGTTTTTTGCCCAGCAAGCTTTCCAAAACGGTTCGGTTTACAACCTGGCTGCACCTTGCGGGTCATGTTTGAGGCAGCAAACGACCTCGGATGGAAACGAGTCCAAAAGAAATCTTGACCGTTTCGACGAGACGAAAAACTTTTGTGTTGAACATATTTTGATCAGAGGTGATCTTGAAGGCCAAATCGCTCGCTCAAAACGGACTATTACGCAAAACACCCGTTCCATCGCGCTACCCATCAGACATAGATCTGGTGGGGCGCGCCACATCACTCCTCATGACATGGCTGCACTCCGATAGCTCTAGCTTTTGCATACGAACTCGGATTGGAACGATTTTTATATCAGAATCGATCGTTTCGACGAGACGAAGACAATCCGTGTAGATCATTTTTTCATAAGTGGCGGTCTTGAGGGCGTAATGAGCCGAATAGTGTTCTGAATACAAAACAGTATTTCGAACACAACTTCGGCCTGCGAGATGAGATCGGATGGCGATGGCCCAAACTTCAAAGATGTTCATATCGATAATACGGAACTTTTTTATTTAGATCGCTTCTCCATTTGAGGCCGTATTAATTAAGTTCTTGACCGTGCCAAATTCTGGTGTCAACAGTACCGCATTTTCATGGTTTGCTGCTTTACCACATGGCTCAATTCTCTTATGGTCGCAATTAGAGCAGAAGTTTCATGATCACTTTTATAGCGGCGATAATGAGCTAAAGTTGTCATATCTTACATCGGTTAGGCAGAAACATGATGAATCGGTCACTGATTATGTCAAGAGGTTTAGAGATATAAAAAACCGATGTTATAGCTTAGTGATAACTGAGAGAGACTTGGCAGATCTTGTTCTTAATGGTTTGAAAACTCACATTAAAGAGAGGCTAAAAAGTTATGAGTTTTCGAGCATTAATCAAGTCTTACAAAAAGCCTTGGCCCAAGAGAGTCGAAGTAAAGAGGTCCATAGGTCTACAACCGATCGTCCTAGAATGCATTTGGTTGAACACAATGATGATAATTCGGACGATGAGGTTGATGTCTATACTACTGAATTTGTTTGGTCCTCAAAGGCCAAACCCTATATGTGCAATGCTCTTAAGCCGATTCGCAAGAATCGTGATGAGGAGATGAGGTTTACTTTTGATATATCAAAGTGTGATAAAATATTTGATGCTCTCTTGCAAGATAAGATGATTAGAATATCACACACCATACCGCCGTTTGAGGAGCTGAAACGGCGTGCTTATTGCAAGTACCATAATTCATTTTCTCATGCTACTAACGATTGCAATGTTTTTCGACGACAGATACAATCGGCCATTAATGACGGACGATTGAATTTTGCTGAGATGCAAGTTGATAAGCCGCCCTTCCCCATAAACACCATAGACTTGGAAGGGAAGAAAATGTTAATTCGGCCTAACATAGCCGAATCCGCTAATAAAGATAATGTTGTTATTGGTGAACCCAGGAATAGCAAGGAGGGCGACAAGGTCTTGGTAAGAAAGATTGTGCTTGAGAAGCAACCCGATGGCAAGGAAGTGTTGAAGATCACTATAAAATATGCTACACTCCGGGGGCAACCACAAGTACAAGAGGATGCTCATGTTAAATTGATCAAGCCCAAGAATTCAGAAGTTGGCAAGTGGAAAAAGAATGAAACTAAGAACAAGAGAATCAAGCCAACTTTTGATATGTTGCTATCCAAATATGCAAGTCAAGCGGCCGGTTCTTGCTCTAATCGGCCATCACATTCAAAGCGTTCAAGATTGCTTCCGGAGCAAGAGTTTCGACGATATGCAAGGCCATATGGGTCATGGGCACCGACACCATGGATGTCACAACCCTTCTATGCGCCATATTACATGAGAGGCTTCAGTGGAGGATGGGGGCAGTCCCCAATGGCTCCTTATGCTTTCCATATGGGGTGGGCAGCACCTAGAAGGCCTGCTCGCGAGAGGCTTTATTATCCCACACAAGGCCGTTTGAGCTATGGTGCTAATCGGCCAACAAAAGTTTCTCCAAGTAAGGCCAATAAAAAAGTGTGGCGTGTTAAGTCATGTAATGCAGAAATTTCAGAATGCGACAAGCAAAAGGAGATCAAAAAGCCGATTGTTGGTAATCTGGCTACTTCTAATGGTGATATTGTTATTTTTCAGCAGGGTTTCATGGTTAGTGATCATGAGGCAAGCACAAGCAAGGCCAAACCAACAGATCCCAAATATACTCAACCTAAGTGGTGTCCTCCCGGTTTAACCAAGACCATGAAAAGGAGATTACAACGCATGAGGAACCACGAGAAGGTAGAGCGCAAAGAGGAGAGGCAAAGGGACGAATTGTTAAGTGAAATTCGGCCCATGGCACTCACAAAACAAGTGTGGAGGCCTAAACAAAAAGAAAACGCAGATGCTTCTACATTAGCTACAACAACCCATTCGCCACCAAAAGAGGATGATGTAACCCCTATTACATCGTCCACACCACCTGAAACATCCCCTTCAGTTGAGAAATCTTTGAGCCCAATATTCACATTGGGGGATGAAGATGAGATGGTGGATTATGAATCTACGCCGGTTCGGGAAGGTATGGATATTAATATGGTATATTACTTACCTGCCGAGTTTCGTGCTATAGGTAAAGAATGGGAGGTAGCCCATCTGGATTTGGTCATAAGAATGCTATCTTCGAGAAGCCAAAAGAACCGGTGAAACACTTGAAGCCATTGTACCTCAAAGGTCATATTAACGGATCGCCGGTTGCTAGGATGCTCGTTGATGGTGGTGCTGTGGTAAATCTTATGCCCTACTCGGTCTTCAAGAAGTTGGGGTTAGACGATAATGCATTGATGAAGACCAATATGGTACTTAATGGATTTGAGGGAAAAGAAAAAACAGAGGCCAAAGGTGTGATGTGCATGGAACTCACCGTGGGAAGTAAAACTTTGGCCACCACATTCTTCATCGCCGAGGTGCAAGGCAACTATAATGTTATATTAGGCCGTGATTGGGTTCATGCTGACCAATGTGTGCCATCTACCATGCATCAATTCTTAATACAATGGGTCGATGATGAGGTAGAAGTCATTCACGCGGATAATTCGGCTTGTGTTGCTTTGGCTGATGCATCGGTGGATTGGAATCATCCCAATGTTACTTGCTTAACAGGGCGTGACCTCTCGGGGTTTGATTTCCTTAGTGCTACGAGGAACGGATTCATTCCCATCTCTTTAAAGCCGATTGGTGATAATCGGTTCCAAGGTATGATGTAAACAAGAAGTTAAAATCAACGGCCGATATAAAATTATCGCCCTAAGAATAAACATGGCCGATATAGAAATTATCGCCTGAAGCACATAAAAAGGCCGATGGAGTGTTGACATCGTCCTTAGAAGAAACATGGTACAAGTTATTTTTCGGCACGCTAGCTTTGCCGAAAAACAGGGGGGCATGTGTTGACACCAGATTTTGGCATGGTTAAGAGTCCGGGTTCGTATGCAAAAGTTAGAGGCAACACTTCGCGGGCCGGCCCTGAGTGGGAAAGAAAACCCTTGCCGGGGTGGAAACCTTGTCAGAGAGGAACCCTGGCCGGAGTACAAACCTTGCCGAAGTACAAACCTTGCCGGAGTGAAACCCTTGCCGGAGTACAAACCTTGCCGGAGTGAAACCCCTGCCGGAGTACAAACCTTGCCGGAGTGAAACCCTTGCCGGAGTGAAACCCTTGCCGGAATACAAAACTTGCCGGGTTGGAGGCTGAGATAGTCAATCGGACGATAAGTTGAAGATGGGCTCAAAAGGTTATTCACGTGATCTCGAATGGAAAAACGTTCAACATGAAAGTTGTTCGTCTCGTTGAAACGATCGATTTTGATATAAAAATCGTTCAAACCGGAGTTCGTATGCAAAAGTTAGAGCCCGCACAGCGCGACCCTCCAGTGAGCAAAATATGACGCCCAGAACCAGACACATACGCGGGTATGTCTGATGAGCTGCGTGAATAATTAGCTGTTTAAACCGAAAATACAGCCAGTTTAAACCGAACACTTTTGGAAAGTTCGGATAAAACCACTCCGAATTTGACTAGGGTTTTGGACGTGAATTGATCTAATTTTCTTGTAAGAAAAGCCTAGATAAATCCTTTGCTTGTACGGGAAGTCCAGCCGCCTCTTATATATGTTGGGGGTGACGGCCGATTGAAACAACACACAATCGAACAAATCAATCTACTACTTTTTCATGTTCATCTATGTTTTATCTCTCCCTTGTATCTTTCTTCTCGTTCTTCGCTAGTTCTTCATGCTGGAGGGCTGCGGATCCACGAGGCTCTAGGGGCGAGCGACTCGACCTGGAGGAGCCCATAGTCGCCGCAAGCCCTGACGGGGTCCCTCCCGGGCAAGCGGGGCTTCGGGTCTACAAAAGCGCCCGTCGACTGTCTTGCGTATCGCGCTGTCGGTCGGGTCTCCTTCGACGTGAGCTGCGGTGCATCACCCCCGGCGTCGAGGGTACATGTGACGTGTTCGTGTGTCAACACACTTTTTGGCGACTCCGCTGGGGACGAAGCTTCGAACGGTCTCTGGCACGTTCTTGCTACGAAGAGATCGTCATCAAGTTGCTGAAATCTACAAAGGTAATATGAATACCGAATTCCCCTTTGTAGATGCAAATAATTCATATGTTGTTGCTGGATCACCTAATGAGCATAATGTATCGGCTATCCCTAGTTTTATCAATCATGCTTCTAATTATGCGCAAGGGCCGATGCAAAACAATTTTCATGCTTCAAATTCTTATGATTTTAGCAACGTACAACATATGTATCCAAACTCTCATGCATCGGCAACCCCACAAATCCATATGCCGATGAACAACATGATGGGTTTGGTTAATCAATTTGAAACACCTCATGTTAAAATTTCCAATAGCATACAAGAAAGTGTTTCACCTTTTTATTCATCGGCAACTGATTTACAATATGTGAATCCAACCTTGCCAATGGATGGGAGAATTGGCCATTCTACTACTAGCTATTAGGCCAGTTACTCTCAACCATCATATGCTACACCTCATGTTAGTAATTTTTCAGCACCGTATGCAACTGTAGATCTTCATAATTCGGCCCCGCATCTTCATGGTCACAGCCGAATAAGTGAAAATTTTACAGGAACACATGTGCCGTCATCAAATACTGTAGCATATAATGCATACTCTACGCAATTCAGGAATTTCGGCAACACTCACGAATCATTGCCGAAAGAATATGAAAGTGTTGCGGAGCAATCCCTTCCAGAAGCGGTTGTGGCTGCATTAAAAAAGAGCTTGGCACAAAACAAGAGGATTAGTGCTCTTTGCCTTGAACAATATGAAAAGGGGTTGTTTCCTGATTATGCTGCAATAAAAGCTAGAGTTTTGCAAGAAGATGAATCTTTGCCAATTGATAAAATTAATATGGTTTTACAACAATCCATATGCCTTCACCTAATGCTACATCATATTATACAGCCCCTACACAATTGCAAAATTTCGGCAACACCCATGTGTCATTGCCGAAAGAATCTAAAAGCATTGGGGGGCAATCGTATCCGGAGTGGGCTGAAATTGAGAAAAAGCTTAAAGCCAACTTTGCCGCCCGCCGCCAGAAACAAATAGAAAAAGAATTGGCTCAGATAAAAGAAGCATTGCCAATTGGTAGTATCAATGAAAAGAAGGATGATTTGGAACTTGAAAGTGCTTCGGTTGAGAAAGCCGAATCAAGTAGCATATATTATGAATCCATCAAATCCAAAGAGGCAAGCATTATTGAGAAAGGGCATGGCAAGCATAGCAAAGAGACCATACTTGATTTTTCTAAAGTTAATGGAACCTACTTCCTGCCCTATGAGTTTCGTGCCAGAGAAATTGATGAACTTCAAGGACAAGAACAAGTAGCCGAACAAAGTTTGGCCGACAAAAATCTTCAATGTAATGATGCACGGAATCAAGAAAAAGATGATGAAGAGGCGTTGGGGAGCCATCCAAAGGCGGAGCAAGATATTGTTCAAGTCACACCACCATCGTGCTCTCCCAACATATTTGAAGAGGTATGTTTAGCAAGTAATTTACCTATTTTCAGATTTGGTCAGGACTTTATTGTTGATGCATCTATTAGAAAAATCCTCATAAGTAATTTTGAAAGACCAATGAAGAAGGGTAATTTACTTGCTAGCAATAAAGTTGTTATTGAGCATATCGGTCAACCCATTACGCCATTTATAAAGACCGATAGTGACTTATTATTACAGCCAAAGCTTTCCCCATTGCTTTATCTAAAGTTCATATCTATTTGGGTAGCTTTGCTTATTTCGTACTTGGCTTGCACTTGGTCTCAATTGAGACATGTATGTTCTAACTATTTTCGTTTTAGAAATTTAAAGCCAAGGTTAAATTCTGTTGAGAAAACCGATGCTAGTATAATACCTTACCCAAAGACATCGGAAATAGAGCGCAAAACACAATGCATAACCGAATGGTGTGGTGCAAAATCTGAACCATTCGTTTTCTTAATTCCAAAGCCGTTCTCACAGCAAGATCGGCTAGAAAATAAAAGGTTTACCTTTAATTCAAACATGTGTGATCAAATCTTTGATTTGTTGTTGAGGAATAATTATATTAGAATTTTTTATCACCATGTTGAGCCATCTGTCCAGGGACGAATGTATTGTAAGTTGCATGATTCGTCCAAGCATAATTTTGAGGATTGTAACATGTTTCGTCAAATAGTTAAATCGGCCATTGATAAAGGACGATTGAAATTTGTTGAGACACCAAGAGATGACCAGTCTATTCCGATTGGTCCCGATGGTAGAAAGTTTTTGCATCGGCTGCTTCAAGCCGATCCATTTGAAGAGAAGGTAAAAACTGCAGGTGATGGGATCAAGCTTTCAAGTAAAGAAGTTGTCGAAGAGCATAATGAACATAATCTTGAGGGCAAGAATTCCATCGAAGCTACAATGGAGACGCCAAGGACTGGGGGGCAGCAAGCAAATCCAACGATCGATGAAAGCAAACCAAAAGAAAACAAAGGCCGAAATAAGCGCAAGTGTAAAAGATCAAAAATCACCTTTGCTGAACTATTGGAGAAATATTAAAAGAAGAGTGAAGATAAGAATGCTTATCGGCCCAATCATGCAAAGAAACCAATATCACCCCCAAGGCGCAAATATGAGGATCGGTATTGGCAAAGTGAGAGTTTCAATGCAACATATTCATATCCTTATTTTGGGCCGCCAATGCCAATGCCGTGGATGCCTCCCTATGCTCATGTAGATCCATATTCATCATGGGACAGGTATGATACAAGGGCACATTCTCCATCTTATTTTAGACCATCTCACCAATATTATGCAGCTCCGAGAAGATCAACATTTGAACAGTCACATGTTAAAGACCGTTTCAATTATAAGGAATCGGTCCGGACACCATGGATGAAAAAAGAGGTGGTCAAGCAAGTCTACCACGTGAAAAGAGATGGTCGTAAGTGTGCTACTTCAGATTTGATCTCAAATAATAAAGAGCCAATTAAAGTGTTGACATTGGCTACAAAAGGCAATAAGACGAAGCAACCAATTATTGAGAGTCGAAGTGCCAAATCTGAAGAAAAGAAGTTGAGAATGCACAAGGCCAAAAAGGAATTGCCATTGGTCAAAATAGAATCACAGCCGAGATGCCCACTCGGCTTATCGTATTGGCAAAAGAGGAAATTACACAAACTTAGTGCACAAGAACTTGAAGAAAGGAACATGGCATGGGTTCTCAAAGGAAGTGCTCAAAATAAGAATTATGTGCAAGCCTCCATTACAAGAAGTGCGGCAAAAGTGAAGAAGGAAAAGAGTAAAAACTATGAAGGACCAAGCCGAAGGTTTCAACATCTTTGGTCTACACATTATCCATATTCTTCAACTATGCCATTAACGCCTATGCCATGGAATTCGTCATCAGGTATGATTGGTAACCCTCAATGGGCCTATTTTAATCCATGGATGCAATATAATTTCTTACGTCATGAAAGGGTATTACCAAGTCACTATACATTTGATTAGCCACAAGTTTGTTGTTGATCCAAAGGGCCGAAATACTTGATTTGTCATTTCATTTGTTTATTTCGGCTATATGTGCTTTGAATGAAGTTTACATGGTAATGGCTGATATTTATCTATCGTCCTAAAAGTATGTCAATGCATGGCCGGTGTAGTATTCTAACATCGTCCTTAGTTTGATTGGAGAGCGATACAAGGTACGTGCTCATGAAAATTTATATGTGTGCCTATATTATGATTGAATGGAGTTGAGACATCATGACCGATGTCATTGAATATATGCTGCATAGACCAATTCATAGCTGTAGAATTGGTTGGTGGGCTTATACTTTGTTTGGATATGATTTGGCTTATGCATCTTTGAGATCTATAAGAGGCCAAATCATAGTTGATTTTATTGTTGAACATCGGATTGATGACAAGCATGACATTGATATAAACCTTGTCTCATTAGTACCGTGGAGATTATATTTTGATGGTTTAGTTTGTAGCAATGGCCAAGGTGTTGGTATTGTTTACATATCTCCTCATGGTGCTGTTTTGGAAGCCTCATGCCGCTTAGAATATTTTTGCACAAACAATCAAGCCGAATATGAGGCATTGTTATTCGGCCTGGAGATGTTGCTTGCTATAGGTGCTACACATGTTGAGGCTTTTGGTGACTCGTTGTTAGTAGTGCAGCAAATATCCAAAGTCTTTCAGTGTTTGGACGAATCACTTAATGTTTACCTTGATAAATGTTTAGATGTAATCTCTACTTTGGATTATTTTAGCATTGCTCATATATCTAGACATGACAATTGGAAAGCAAATGAGTTGGCACAACAAGCATCCGGCTATCATGTTGATCGTGGCATGTTTCATATTTCTGAAAAGCCGATGTCTAGTCTTGCCAACATAAGGGAGGCCGAACCGAAGCCCGCCATTTCGGCCACTAATGAAATATTCAATGCAGGAGAAAATCAAGACTGGAGGAAACCCATCATTGATTATTTGTGTGATCCTAGTAGAAGGGTGGACAGGGCTGTTCGGCGTATGGCTTTCAAATACACAATGAGAGATGATGATCTCTATCGCCGAACAGTTGATGATGTTCTTTTAAAGTGCTTGGACGAGGACCAAGCGAGAATTGTTATGGGAGAGGTCCATGAAGGTATTTGTGGCACTCATCAGTCGGCTCCCAAGATGAAGTGGTTACTACGACGTGCTGGGTTTTATTGGTCGACTATGATTAATGATTGCTTCAGATATTATAAAGGGTGTGAAGCTTGTCAAAAATTTGGTGATATTCAGTTGGCTCCTGCTGCTATGTTACATCCCATTATCAAGCCGTGGCCTTTCAGAGGATGGGGTTTAGACTTTATTGGACAAATTCATCCGTCTTCCTCAAAAGGGCATCGGTTCGTATTGGTGGCAACCGATTATTTCACTAAATGGTCTGAAGCAGTACCTCTCAAGAACATGACACATACGGAGGTGATTAAATTCATAACCGAGCACATTATTCATAGATTCGGCATTCCTCAAACATTGACTATAGATCAAGGCTCCTCTTTCATGTCACACCAAGTTAGAGAATTTGCCGAATCTTATAACATAAAATTGCTCAATTCCTCTCCATATTATGCCCAAGCCAATGGACAAGCTGAGTCTAGCAATAAAATTTTAATCAAGCTCATCAAGAAGAAGATTGAGGATAACCCAAGGAGATGGCATGAGTTGTTGTCTGAAGCTTTGTGGGCACATAGAATTTCAAGGCATGGTGCTACAAAGGTGACTCCATATGAGCTAGTATATGGTCAAGAGGTTGTTTTACCAGTGGAAGTGAATTTGAGTGCTTTGAGAATAGCCAAACAGAATGATTTATCGGCAGTGGACTTTTACAATTTGATGATGGACAACATTGATGAAGTTGCTGATAAACGTTTGGCTGCTTTAAGGGCCATAGAGAGGGACAAGCTGAGGGTAGCCAGAGCTTACAATAAAAAGGTCAAGTTGAAGAATTTTTAGGTTGGCGATCTTGTGTGGAAAGTGATTCTACCAATTGGTTCTAGAGATAGAAAATTCGGGAAGTGGTCTCCAAGTTGGGAACGTCCTTTTAGGATTACAAGAGTTGTTCCCGGAAATTCATATTTGGTGGAATCCATACAAGGGGCATTGTTACCTCGAGCTCTCAATGGCAAATATTTGAAGAAGTACCACCCGAGTGTGTGGCAGGAAGCCTAACTAGGCAACGGCCGATATAAAATTATCGCCCTAAGCATAAACACGGCCGATATAGAAA
Source organism: Aegilops umbellulata (assembly GCA_032464435.1). Lineage (NCBI taxonomy): Eukaryota > Viridiplantae > Streptophyta > Magnoliopsida > Poales > Poaceae > Aegilops > Aegilops umbellulata. The sequence goes on from CP136060.1 coordinate 663,904,781, forward strand.
TTATCGCCTGAAGCACATAAAATGGACGATGGAGTGTTGACATCGTCCTTAGAACAAACGTGGTACAAGTTATTTTTCGGCACGCTAGCTTTGCCGAAAAACAGGGGGGCATGTGTTGACACCAGAATTTGGCACGGTCAAGAACTTAATTAATACGGCCTCAAATGGAGAAGTGATCTAAATAAAAAAGTTCCGTATTATCGATATGAACATCTTTGAAGTTTGGTCCATTGCCATCCGATCTCATCTCGCAGGCCGAAGTTGTGTTCGAAATACTGTTTTGTATTCAGAACACTATTCGGCTCATTACGCCCTCAAGACCGCCTCTTATGAAAAAATGATCTACACGGATTGTCTTCGTCTCGTCGAAACGATCGATTTTGATATAAAAATAGTTCCAATACGAGTTCGTATGCAAAAGTTAGAGCTATCGGAGTGCAGCCATGTCATGAGGCGTGATGTGGCGCGCCCCACCAGACCTATGTCTGATGGGTAGCGTGATGGAACGGGTGTTTTGCGTAATAGTCCGTTTTGAGCGAGCGATTTGGCCTTCAAGATCACCTCTGATCAAAATATGTTGAACACAAAAGTTTTTCGCCTCGTCGAAACGGTCAAGATTGCTTTTGGACTCGTTTCCATCCAAGGTCGTTTGCTGCCTCAAACATGACCCGCAAGGTGCAGCCAGGTTGTAAACCGAACCGTTTTGGAAAGCTTGCCGGGCAAAAAACTTGCCGGGTGAAGAGCTTGCCGGACAGAGACCTTGCCGGGGAGGAAAGCTTGCCGGGTGAAGAGCTTGCCGGATGAAGACCTTGACGGGGCTGAAAAGCTTGCCGGGTGAAGACCTTGCCGGGGGTGAAAAGCTTGCCGGGAAAAGGCTTGCCGGGGTGAAAACTGTCAAGGCCAATCCGACCAGAAGATGAAGATGGGCTCAAATAATTATCTAGATGAACTCGGATGAAAAAGTGTTCAAAACGAAAGTTGTTCGTCTCGTCGAAACAGTCAAGATTGCTTTTGGGCTTGTTTTTATCCGAGATCGTTTACCACCGCAAAAAGGACCCACAAGGTGCAGCCAGTTTAAACCGAACAGTTTTGGGAAGTTCGGATAAAACCAGTCCGCATTTGACTAGGGTTTTGGACGTGAATTGATGTAATTTTCTTGTAAGGAAAGCCTAGATAAATCATTTGCTTGTACGGGAAGTCCAGCCGCCTCTTATATATGTTGGGGGTGACGGCCGATTGAAACAACACCCAATCGAACAAATCAATCTACTACTTTTTCATGTTCATCTATGTTTTATCTCTCCCTTGTATCTTTCTTCTCGTTCTTCGCTAGTTCTTCATGCTGGAGGGCTGCGGATCCACGAGGCTCTAGGGGCGAGCGAATCGACCTGGAGGAGCCCATAGTCGCCGCAAGCCCTGACGGGGTCCCTCCCGGGCAAGCGGGGCTTCGGGTCTACAAAAGCGCCCGTCGACTGTCTTGCGTATCAGGCTGTCGGTCGGGTCTCCTTCGACGTGAGCTGCAGTGCATCACCCCCGGCGTCGAGGGTACACGTGACGTGTTCGTGTGTCAACAGGTACCAGTTAAAGATAACGGAAATAAACGCACTTTCAATTCTTCTATGGAACCTGCTTCACCCAACTGTGCTAGATACTGACTCACATGCTCCCAAGTTGTTTTTGGTACCCTCACCACTAAATTTAACAAAATCAGGAACCTTATAACCTTGAGGGTAAGAAATTGCATCGAAGTGTTCAGGATAAGGCTTTTGGTACACACGACTCTTTACTTTCGGCTCGTTTCCAAAAGTTTCTAGAAACATCTTATGCAAATCCTCCCTTAATTTAGCTAAAATTGGATCCGAGGTAGATGAAGATGTTTGTGGCAATGACATAGGAGCAACCTGAGTACTAGCTATTGGTGCAACTTGTGGGATGGGCACCGAACCATAATTCGGCGGAAGACCAAACATGCCTGCGCCTATGGGTGGTGTGACAAAGTGATTCGGCGTTGACGCCGAATTGGGCACACTCATAATAGGATTAGAGTATGTAGGTGCAGCCACAAGCTGGTTGGTTTGAGTAGGGTAAAAATTCAACGGCATATTATATTGTTGTTGCATAGGTGGTGCCGATGAAATAGGTAAAATTGGGCTAGGGTTTTCAGATATACCAACAGTACCACTAGATGATGGAGGCATATTTTTCTGAGCATTAGCACTAGCCACAAAAGAATTGTATGCCATCACATTACCCTTACTAACAAGACTTTCAATCACAGCCACTTGCTCTGGAGAAAAAACTTTACTCACAGTGATTACATCTTGTTCGTCGATGAGGGGAGGAAGATTGACGTTTCCAACCGGAGTGATGTTCCCTTGACGGTCTTTCTTGAAACTTGAAAGAAACGCTTCCAAATCCTCCTCCTCGCGCTTCTTATTGAGCGCCTCAAAAGCCTCTTCACGCTGCTTCTTGCGCGCTTCATAGGCTTGGCGATGTTCATCCGATAGTTCATCAAGACCAGGCTTAATGATGTTATCGGCGCTAACTTCTGAGGGCTTGGGGAGATCCGACATGGTTGATGATGATTCTTGATCTTTCGTCCCCAGCGGAGTCGCCAAAAAGTGTGTTCGCACACGAACACGTCACCGTGTACCTCCAACGCCGAGGGTGATGCACCGCAGCTCACGTCGAAGGAGGCCCACCGGAAGCGTGGTACGCAAGACAATCTGGCAGGCGCTTTTGTAGACCCGAAACCCCACACGCCCGGGAGGGACCTCGTCAGGGCGCGCGGCGGCTATGGGCTGCCCTAGGTCGATTCGCTCACCCCTAGAGCCTCGAGGATCGCTGCCCTTCAACACGAAGAACGAACGAAGAACGAGAGAGAAAGAACAAGGGAGAGATGTAAAAACTAGGGTAAAAAGTAGTATATTGATTTGTCGATTGTGTGTTGTTTCAATCGGCCGTCACCCCCAACATATATAAGAGGCGGCTGGACTTCCCGTACAAGCAAAGGATTTATCTAGGCTTTCCTTACAAGAAAATTGCATCAATTCACGTCCAAAACCCTAGTCAAATTCGGACTGGTTTTATGCGAACTTTCCAAAACTGTTCGGTTTAAACTGGCTGTACTTTGAGGGTCCTTTTTGTGGTGACAAACTACCTCGGATGGAAACGAGCCCAAAAGCAATCTTGACCTTTTCGACGAGACGAACATCTTTCTTGTTGAACGTTTTTTCATCCGAGGTCATCTTGAGGGCCAAATTACTCGCGCAAAACAGCTAATTATTCACGCAGCTCTTCAGACATACCCACGTATGTGTCTGGTTCTGGGCGTCATATTTTGCTCACTGGAGGGTCGCGCTGTGCGGACTCTAGCTTTTGCATACGTACTCCGATTTGAACGATTTTTATATCAAAATCAATCGTTTCGACGAGACGAACAACTTTCATGTTGAACGTTTTTCCATCTGAGATCATCTGAATAACCTTTTGAGCCCATCTTCAACTTATCGTCTGATTGACTATCACAGCCTCCAACCCGGCAAGTTTTGTATTCCGGCAAGGGTTTCACTCCGGCAAGGGTTTCACTCCGGCAAGGTTTGTACTCCGGCAAGGGTTTCACTCCGGCAAGGTTTGTACTCCGGCAAGGGTTTCACTCCGGCAAGGTTTGTACTCCGGCAAGGTTTGTACTCCGGCCAGGGTTCCTCTCTGACAAGGTTTCCACGCCGGCAAGGGTTTTCTTTCCCACTCAGGGCCGGCCCGCGAAGTGTTGCCTCTAACTTTTGCATACGAACCCGGACTCTTAACCATGCCAAAATCTGGTGTCAACACCTTCTTGTGTGGCTTCATCTCAAGTTCTTACCGAGGAGCCGTGATGATGCTCCTAGCAAGTTTCATGCCGAAATTATCTGTTTTTGTTTCGTCGGCAAGTGTATTACTTTACTGTCTGGATGCCGGATGGTTTTCCAAGCTCAAAGGCTCAAAGCTATCCTGCGGATTTGGATAGACCAAAATAGTGTTGTTTTTCTCATGCATGCCCGTCCAGAGCATATGGCTATGACTAGGAATTTACAGTAGAAATTCAAACATTTGGATATTGAAATTACATGAGTACCCACGAAGGTGACTATATATAACTGCAGGCCACTTGTGCTGCATTATTCCCCCTCGGTTCTGGTAATAGCAATGCTAACCTCTGGTGAAGCACTGCCAGCGACACATATCCCATAGCACAAGAATGGCTGAGATAAGGAGTGTCCCTGTATGTGAGCTCATTAACAACTTTCTCTTGAATTAAAGGCTAAACTCTTGTCTGATTTTGGAGTTCGGAGATTTAGACTAGGGAGATAATTGATGGCAAATATCTTGAGTTGAAGTGCTATCATTTATGTTCTTCAGAATTGAATAGTTGAAATACTACTTGCCAAACAAATGCTCCAACAACCTTTGTTTGTTTGAATAATGATTTACCCTTTATATATACCAGTATCTTCACCCGACTAGATATGAAACTCCACTGACCCACTTAACTTTGACAGGTTAGCAGGACTAGCTAGCATATACAGTATGCCTAGTGGAGTGCAAGTTGAACAACAGGGATAGAGGTGACCGAGGGAACAGGAGACACCAGGAAAAAATGGAAGATCTAATGATCATGAAAATATAGAACCAGAATACCATCATGGATCTTTGTAGAAGCGCCACTGTGTAGATTCTATGTTTTTTCCTAGTGTACACAACCGACCTAGGATGTTTAATTAGTTCACCACGGCCAACTAAAGAGATGCTTCAAGTCTGATGTTGTTGAGCAAACTTGTTGGTGGTGAACACTTGATGCAAACCACACACACGGTTTTTTCATTCCCTATAGCCCAAGAAATGAGAACGGTGAGGGAAGCGCATGCTTTGCGATTTTAAATGTTCTTGCCGGAGTGGTTGATCCACCAACTTTGACCGTTTTCATGAGATGTCATGAAGAGGTGTCGAGTTGCTCAAGATTTAACCACTCATTGACAAAGTTCCACACACGAAGAGTGAATCCACACTTGTAGAAGAGGTGAGCATCATATTCTTGTTCTCCCTTGCGAAGGGGGGAAAGATCGCAATTTGACCAACCATGCAACCTATCAACGGTCCAAATCCTCTCTTTAATCGCCAACCGTGTGTGTGGAATTGGAGAGTAGATAGTGCCCATGAATTAAGCCAAGTATGTGGTGGTCACGTAGTAATGACCATTATCCATGTGTTTCCAAACGATATCATCTTCAGCATGCTCCTCAAGATGGAACCCTTGGAGAAGAGTCCATAGGTATATGAATTGTCTTACATGCTCGAAGGTGAAGTTTACAGAGAGTTTATCTTAGATATCCATGCATCGTTGTGGAGTGCATCCTTAACCTTCCATTTTTTTTCCTCGTGGATGCCTCATAAATAAGGTGTGTGATCTCTTTGGGTTTCTGATCTTGCGCCCAAGGTGCAACCCAAAAAGGGTTCTTGTCTTCGTTGCCGATGGTGATTGTGGTGGAGCTGCAGAAGAGGTCAAGGTCCATCTTGCACATGGGTTTCCCATGCGAACCCACATTTTTGTGGGCTCCTTCAACTCAAACCAAGCCCATCTCAAATCTTAGAGCTCTCGCGAATTTTTACTTGGTTAGGACTCCAAGGTCATCACGCTCGAAAGGCAGACACACCAAGTTTCAATTTACCTTGCATTTAATTAGCACCAGTGGTCTGACCCGGACCGGATCAAAGGAAGGCCCGCTCGATTTTGTTTGTGTTGTGGAGGATACTCAGAGGTGGGGGGGGCAATGGCGTGATGTAGTGCACCACTTGCGAGGAGATGACCGATTTGAAAAGAGTGGTACACGCAATAGTGCTGATTCTGTTGCCCTCCAAAGGGGTAAGGTTGGCCACCACTTTGTCCTCGAGAAATTGGAAATCCACCTTCTTAAGTTGCCACACCGAGAGGGGGGGTGGGGGTGGGGGGGTTATCTCATTGGAAGGAGGTTTTTCTAGCCGGCAAGCTTTCAAGAACGTGGTCAGGGTTGGCAACACTAGCTTAGTATATCAAGTAGGCAAAACTCACGTGCAAAAATGAGGAGAGATGAAAGGTGAACAATGGGACCCTAATAGGAAACCAGGGGGCAGGAGACAACGGGAAGAATGGGATATCTAATAATCATGGAAAACATAGAATTGAACTGCCATCATTAATCTTCACTCGAGCAGTATGGCGATCACGCCTGTGCATCGAGGGGCAACGATGATCTTGTGGTAGAATTAAGAAGTGGGCCAGAGCTGTGGCTAAATTAGTTAGCTCACACTGTCATTAGTTTTAGTAAACTAGCAGGGAGGAGGTGTCGTTGGGCGCCGTGGTGGCATCGACGATAGCTAGACCGAGCAAGGTTGATGCATCAGTACAGTTCTGAAGATGGAGCGGTGGCAGTTGGCGGCGGCGGCCTCTCAGAGCATGCTGGACCAGTGTGTGCCTCAGACCCGGCAAGTGGCTAGGTTGGGGTCTCAGGTCTTAGATGTTAGGCTTGGCTGCGATGTCTGTTTGGTATTAATTAGGCCCAGGCTATCTACGCCCCTTCATCAACTGGATAGGTGTAGCAACATGTTGTTGCTTAGACGGCGGCTTTAGTCTTACTGTTGTATGACTTTATAAGGTCTTGTGAGAACAATTAATAAAGTGGCTGTATGCATCGTCCAGATGCAGAGGCCGGGCTCATCCTCCTTTTTTAAAAATAGGTGCCTCATAGTAGTGTTGTATACGTGGGTGCTGGCCGCCCGAAAAGAGTCCAAATGACGTGTTATAGTACTGTTTCTGGTCTTGCCCGGTCTACCCTTTCAAAGAACGTGTATATACTTCAGACTCGTGTTTCCCGTTCAAAGCACATGGCTATGACCATGACCATTCACCCTTTTCTGGTAGACATACTTCCGATATTTTCCTTTTTTTTCTAAACACTCTGACTTATTTTCAAGTTTTTTCTTCTTTTGTTCATACTTAATTACTGGTTGTTACATGTGTGCAACTGGCTTCTTGTCATCCATAATTTACTTGCAATTATTCGAGGGAGGAAAAAATTGTGGTTTAAAATTAATTAATGATCAAACTTGTACTTAAAAACATAATTGATCAAACTTGTTTGGTTTTGGAGTTGGGATATTGCAACTCACGACCATTCATCCCAAGATGATAAAAAAAAATTCAATGCACCAACAACCTTCACTTGCTTGAATAATCGTGTGCCCTTTATATATGCCACTATCTTCACCTGGGACCTGACTAGAAAACCATAGAACAGGCGTAGAAAACCTTGGGAACTCATTTGTACCATGACAGAAGAGCCCAATGGAAGTAGCAGGACCGATGCTGAATTTTTTATTGGTAGCAACCAACGATAAGTGTGACAGAGACGTATTTACATAGCTGCCCTATTATATAGCCAAGCTTCCTGCCTCCTTTCGTGTAGTCAGACGTATTTACAAACAGCACAGTACATGCATGTAACTTTTCCTGATTTTAATACCCCTGTTATTTGCAATTTTCATCATTATCAATCAAGATGAACATTTTCTTATATCCTAAAACTTTCTTAAAATTTGTTAATAATTTTGGAGTTTCAAATTGTGTACGAAAATGTCATAAACTTGAACACTTTTTACAAATTTGTGAACAAATACCCAACAATTGATGTTGTACACAACTTATAAGACCACATACTTTTTAAAAAATATCAAAAAAACTCAAATGTAAGCATTTCTTAAATTTGTGAGCAAAATAATTCCAAAACATGAATATTGTATGAAATTCCAGAACATTCTTTAAAATTGTAAACAATATTTGAAACAAGAACATTTATTGTTATTCCAAAAATATTTAAAATTAAAATAGGTTTCAATAAGAATAATAAATTTCAAAAGTGAGAATGGTGATTAAGGAAATAAGAAAATAAAAAACGAAAAATAAAAAATAAAATAATACGCTTAGGACTTGGCCCAACTAGGCAACTGCAACGCTTCCACCGGGTCCCTGTTGGGCCAGCCCAAGCGTTCGCAGATTTAAACAAAAAGTTTATCAATTTTGAAATCAAATGTTCATGCATTTGAAAAAAAATCACAGGCTTTGGAAAAAGTTCCTAAAAGTTGAAAAGCGTTTGCACATTTGAAAAATCATGCATTTGAAAACAAATTTCACGAATTTAGGAAAATATTCACAAATTTGAAAAGTTCACGGAAATAAAAGTATCATTATTTAAAAATATTTTGTGAATTTAAAAACATTAAATTAAATTAGAAAATATTAACTAAAAAGCCGAAGGGAAATCAGACAAACAAAAACTGAAAAAAATTAAAACCAATTGTTCATGTTTCAAAATTTTGTTCAAATCTCCAAAAAATGTTTGCTCAAATTTTGTTAAATACAAAAACTATTCGGCACTAGAAAATTGTTCACATTTTTCTCAATAAAAATTCCTATATCTTGCCAAAAATATTTCATATATGTGAACGTTGTTTTGTTTTCTTATATATTTCGCACTACAAAATACAACAAGCAACTATGGGGTGCAGTTGCTAGTAACGCGCGCCTTTAAGTGTGAGGTCTTGAGTTCGAGCCCTCGCGAGTACTCCCTTTTCTCGTGGTGTACTTCTAGAAAAGATCATCAATCCCTTTATTATGAAGTGGTATAGAGTATCTCAGTCGTTGATATGTTTAGGGGGTGTATGCCCAAGAAGAAGTGTTGATATAAATGTCAGACCATTGGTCCCTCCCCGTATTAAAAGAAAAGATTCATCACTGACCTTCATTCGAGCCTAGAAGTTTCAAACTATAGGTCGTGGCCTTCTTTAATTGCTCACATGTTTCATGGTTTTTTGGGACTCAAATTATCAAATTATATTTTCTGATCATGCCTTTCGTTTCAAAGAAGGTGTTGCATGCCCATGAGCGTCCCCATAAAATCCAGACTCATGTTTCCCGTTCAAACCACATGGTTATCACCTTGACCTTAAAGGTTTGTCAACAAGCAGTTAGCCAAGGCTGACCACGATCAACATCATGCATGTCTCATTTTGCTAATATATTGACATTTGGTGTGTCATGTCGCTTAGCAAAATTGAAATATATCCTCCTCTCCCTTGATTATACGATGTACTGATACCACTGGCGGAGGAGCCCAGTGGGCAAGGTGTGGCAGCCGCCACACCTTGATTTCCACAAAATAAAAATATATATAAGCATATACTTTTCTTGATGGAAATACTGCTTGTTAGTTTTAGACCACGCTAGATCGATTCACCCAAACAAAGCTAGATGAAGCACGTAAGTTAGATTGGAAGCACACAAGCAGGCAGCTTGATTCACTGGTAGAAAAAGGGGCTTCCATACGCCGCCATTAGTCCCCAACAGAACCGAACCGCGACCAAAGGGCTCTTTAGTCGCGGTTCGGGAGAAGGCCCGCGACCAACTACCTGGGCCCCCGCGTTCGGTCGATAGCTGGCCGACGGGAGGGTCTTTAGTCCCGGTTGGCCAGGCCAACCGGGACTAAAGGTCCCCGAAGGCCTTTAGTCCCGGTTGGCCAGGCCAACCGGGACTAAAGGCCCATCCAGCTGGCGGACGGGAGGCCTTTAGTCCCGGTTGGCCTGGCCAACCGCGACTAAAGGCCCATCCCTATATGTACTCAGCTCACTCCACTTCACTCAGCTCATCACACTTCACAATTTTCAGAAGGTGGTGGTGGGGTGGTGATGGTTTGCTTTTGGTTTCTCCTATGCACACAAGGTGTTTGATGAAATGCCCGAGAGCCTGAAACAAGCCACACTTGAGCTTTCTCATTTATTTTTCCTTCGCGATCGCGGTTAGCAACTCGAACCTTTCATGTGTCATTGATAAAATACGCATGTGTGTAGTTCATTGTTTAATTAGTATTATTTCTAGCTACTTAGTTTAACAAATGCATGATGGTTAATTATATACTTTATATAATAATAATGCAGATGAATCGGCAATGGATGTACGGTTCCCGACTCTCCGGCGAGTTCACTACGGGTTTGAAAGATTTCCTCGTAGTGGCAAATGCGAACAGGCAGCAAGGTTTTATTATCTGTCCATGTGCTGTCTGTAAGAATGATAAGGGTTACTCCTCGCCAAGAAGAGTTCACATGGACCTGCTTATGCATGGTTTCATGCCAAGCTATTATTGTTGGACCAAGCATGGAGAAAGAGGGGTCAGAATGGAAGACGATGAAGAAGGGGATGATATCGATGACAACTATCGTGATCATTTCGGTGATACTTTCATGGAGGATGATGCTGAAGGTGGGGAAGGGTTAGGTGAAGGTGAAGAAGAGGCACATGATGAGCCCGCTGATGATCTTGGTCGGACCATTGCTGATGCACGGAGACGATGCGAAACTGAGAAGGAGAGGGAGAATTTGGATCGCATGTTAGAGGATCACAAAAAGTCGTTGTATCCAGGATGCGATAATAGTCTGAAAAAGCTGGGCTGCACACTGGATTTGCTAAAATGGAAGGCACAGGAAGGTGTAGGTGACTCATCATTTGAAAATTTGCTGAAAATGTTGAAGAATATGTTGCCGAAGAATAACGAGTTGCCCGCCAGTACGTACGAAGCAAAGAAGGTTGTCTGCCCTCTAGGTTTAGAGGTTCAGAAGATACATGCATGCATTAATGACTGCATCCTCTACCGCGGTGAATACGAGAATTTGAATGAATGCCCTGTATGCACTGCATTGCGTTATAAGATCAGAGGCGATGACCCTGGTGACGCTGTTGAGGGCGAGAAACCCAGGAAGAGGGTTCCCGCCAAGGTGATGTGGTATACTCCTATAATACCACGGTTGAAACGTCTGTTCATGAACAAAAAGAATGCCAAGTTGTTGCGATGGCACAAAGAGGACCGTAAGTCCGACGGGCAGTCGAGACACACCGCTGATGGAACGCAATGGAGAAAGATCGACAGAGTTTTCAAAGATTTTGCAGCTGACGCAAGGAACTTAAGATTTGGTCTAAATACTGATGGCATTAATCCTTTTGGCGAGCAGAGCTCCAGCCATAGCACCTGGCCCGTGACTCTATGCATCTACAACCTTCCTCCTTGGTTGTGCATGAAGCGGAAGTTCATTATGATGCCAATTCTCATCCAAGGCCCTAAGCAACCCGGTAACGACATCGATGTGTACCTAAGGCCATTAGTTGAAGAACTTTTACAGTTGTGGGCGAAACCTGGTGTACGTGTCTGGGATGAGCACAAAGGAGAGGAATTTGATCTACGAGCGTTGCTTTTTGTAACCATCAACGATTGGCCTGCTCTCAGTAACCTTTCGGAACAGACAAATAAGGGATACAATGCATGCACGCACTGCTTACATGAGACTGAAAGTGTACGTTTGGTTAATTGTAAGAAGAACGTGTACCTGGGTCATCGTCGATTTCTTCCCCGAAATCATAACGTAAGAAAGAAAGGCAAGCATTTCAACGGGAAGGCAGATCACCGGCCGAAGCCTGCGGAACGTACTGGTGCTGAGATATTTGATATGGTCAAGGATTTGAAAGTCATCTTTGGAAAGGGTCCTGGCGGACAATCAGTTCCGCGGGGAGTTGAAGGGCACGCACCCATGTGGAAGAAGAAATCTATATTTTGGGAGCTAGAATATTGGAAAGTCCTAGAGGTCCGCTCTGCAATCGACGTGATGCATGTTACGAAGAATGTTTGCGTGAACCTGCTAAGCTTCTTGGGCGTGTATGGGAAGACAAATGATACAAAGGAAGCACGGCAGGACCAGCAACTTTTGAAAGACCCAGATGACCGGCATCCGGAATGGTTTCAAGGTCGTGCCAGCTACGCTCTTACCAAAGAAGAGAAGGTCATTTTTTTTGAATGCCTGAGCAGTATGAAGGTCCCGTCTGGCTTCTCGTCGAATATAAAGGGAATAATAAACATGCCGGATAAAAAGTTCCAAAACCTGAAGTCTCACGACTGCCACGTGATTATGACGCAATTGCTTCCGATTGCTTTGAGGGGGCTCCTACCGGAAAATGTTCGAGTAGCCATTGTGAAGCTATGTGCATTCCTCAATGCAATCTCTCAGAAGGTAATCAATCCAGAAGATCTACCACGGTTACAGAACGATGTGGTCCAATGCCTTGTCAGTTTCGAGTTGGTGTTCCCACCATCCTTCTTCGATATTATGACGCACCTCCTGGTCCACCTAGTCGAAGAGATTTCCATTCTCGGTCCTGTATTTCTACACAATATGTTCCCCTTTGAGAGGTTCATGGGAGTATTAAAGAAATATGTTCGTAACCGTGCTAGGCCAGAAGGAAGCATCGTCAAGGGCTATGGAAATGAGGAGGTAATTGAGTTCTGTATTGACTATGTTCCTGACCTTAAACCGATTGGTATTCCTCAATCGCGGCACGAGGGGAGACTAAGTGGAAAAGGCAAGATCGGAAGGGATACCACGATATGTATGGACGGTCATTCTATGACTGAAGCACACCACACAGTCCTGCAAAATTCCAGCTTGGTGGCTCCGTACTTCGAGCAATACAAGAATATTTTACGCTCGGACAACCCGGGGAAGCCTGAATCCTGGATTAGAAAGGCCCACATGGAGACTTTCGGCAGTTGGTTGCGAAAACATTTCATGAATGACAATGATGTTGGAGATCAGCTGTACATGTTGGCCAAGAAACCATCTTCGACTATAACGACTTTTCACGGGTACGAGATAAATGGGAATACATTTTACACCATCGCCCAAGATAAAAAGAGCACCAACCAAAACAGTGGTGTCCGCTTTGATGCAGTAACCGAGAATGGGCAAAAGGTCACATATTATGGTTACATAGAGGAGATATGGGAACTTGACTATGGACCCTCCTTTAAGGTCCCTTTGTTCCGGTGCAAATGGTTCAAGCTAACAGGAGGTGGGGTAAAGGTGGACGAGCAATACGGAATGACAATGGTGGATTTCAACAATCTTGGTTACCTTGACGAACCATTCGTCCTTGCCAAAGATGTCGCTCAGGTTTTTTATTTGAAGGACATGAGTAGCAAACCGAGGAAACGGAAAGATAAGAAAACGATCAGTACATCATGCGATGATCCAAAGCGCCACATTGTTCTTTCAGGGAAAAGAAACATCGTGGGAGTGGAGGACAAGACAGACATGTCAGAAGATTATAATATGTTTGGTGAAATTCCGCCCTTCAAAGTGAACACTGACCCAAGCATTAAGTTAAATGATGAGGATGCTCCATGGATACGGCACAATCGTAAGCAAGCAGGGACGTCCAAGGGAAGAATTGATGTGTAATAATGTATAATTGTACCAAACTTTGTATTTGGTCGATGAACTGAATGATGTATCAAACCTTTTGTCAAACCTTCAAGGGATTTTAAGATTTTAAAATGAATTAGTTTTATTTTTCTGATTTTTTTGATATATAATTGCATTTTTATGATTTTAAAATGAATTAGTTTTATTTTTCTGATTTTTTTGATATATAATTGTATTTTTAAGATTTTAAAATGAATTAGTTTTATTTTTCTGATTTTTTTGATATATAATTGTATTTTTAAGATTTTAAAATGAATTAGTTTTATTTTTCTGATTTTTTTGATATATAATTGTATTTTTAAGATTTTAAAATGAATTAGTTTTATTTTTCTGATTTTTTTGATATATAATTGTATTTTTAAGATTTTAAAATGAATTAGTTTTATTTTTCTGATTTTTTTGATATATAATTGTATTTTTAAGATTTTAAAATGAATTAGTTTTATTTTTCTGATTTTTTTGATATATAATTGTATTTTTAAGAATTTAAAATGAATTAGTTTTATTTTTCTGATTTTTTTGATATATAATTGTATTTTTAAGATTTTAAAATGAATTAGTTTTATTTTTCTGATTTTTTTGATATATAATTGTATTTTTAAGATTTTAAAATGAATTAGTTTTATTTTTCTGATTTTTTTGATATATAATTGTATTTTTAAGATTTTAAAATGAATTAGTTTTATTTTTCTGATTTTTTTGATATATAATTGTATTTTTAAGATTTTAAAATGAATTAGTTTTATTTTTCTGATTTTTTTGATATATAATTGTATTTTTAAGATTTTAAAATGAATTAGTTTTATTTTTCTGATTTTTTTGATATATAATTGTATTTTTAAGATTTTAAAATGAATTAGTTTTATTTTTCTGATTTTTTTGATATATAATTGTATTTTTAAGATTTTAAAACTAAAAATATGCCACCACGGACCTTTAGTCCCGGTTGGGGAGGCGGACCGGGACTAAAGGGCGCCCTTTAGTCCCGGTCCGCCTCCCCAACCGGGACTAAAGGGTCGGGCTGCGCGGGAACGAAAGCGGCGCCAAACACCTTTAGTCCCGGTTGGGGAGGCGCACCGGGACTAAAGGCCACCTTTAGTCGCGGTCCTCCTCCCCAACCGGGACTAAAGGTCCTACCATATATATACCAGTTGGCAGTTCGCCTCCTCATTCTCTCCGACCCGACGCCCCGACGCCCCGACGACGACGCCCCGACGCCCCGACGCCGTCGCCCCGCCTCGCCGTCGCCGCGCCGTCCCCGCGTCCCCGCGCCGCCGTGAGCTCCTCCTCCTCCCTTCCCCCTCTGTCGTCGGCGCCGTCGCCCCGCCTCGCCGTCGCCGCGCCGTCCCCGCGCGCCGTCCCCGCGCGCCGTCCCCGCGCCGTCCCCGCCTCGCCGTCGCCGCGCCGTCGCCGCGCCGTCCCCGCGCCGTCCCCGCGCCGTCCCCGCCTCGCCGTCGCCGCGTCGTCGCCGCGCCGATGTGAACAGAAGAAAAAAGAAGAAGAAAAAAACAAGAAAGAAAAAGAAAGAAGGAAAAAGAAAGGAAAAAGAAAAACAAAGGAAGAAGAAAAAAAGAAAAAAGAAAACATAAAAGAAAACATAAAAGTGCATAATTAAAAGTGCAAAAATGGTGGTATAAAAGAAAACAGAAGAAAAAAGAAGAAGAAAAAAAACAAGAAAGAAAAAGAAAGAAGAAAAAAGAAAGGAAAAAGAAAAACCAAGGAAGAAGAAAAAAAGAAAAAAGAAAACATAAAAGAAAACATAAAAGTGCATAATTAAAAGTGCAAAAATGGTGGTATAAAAGAAAACAGAAGAAAAAAGAAGAAGAAAAAAAACAAGAAAGAAAAAGAAAGAAGAAAAAAGAAAGGAAGAAGAAAAATAAAGGAAGAAGAAAAAAAGAAAAAGAAAAAGGAAGAAGAAAAACAAAGGAAGAAGAAAAACAAAGGAAGAAGAAGAAAGAAAGAAAAAAGAAAAAGGAAGAAGAAGAAAGAAAGAAGAAAGGAAAGAAGAAGAAAGGAAAGAAGAAAGAAAGAAGGAGAAAGGAAGAAGAAGAAAGAAAGAGGAAGAAAGGAAAAAGGAAGAAGAAGAAAGGAAGAAGAAGAAAGAGGAAGAAGAAAGGAAGAAGAAGAAAAAAAGAATTTTTACTTAAAAAATCTTATTTTTTAATTCCTCCTCCTCTATGTCCCCTTAATCTTATTTTTTAATTCCTTTACACTTAAAGAATTTTTACTACATGCAGGAGTGACATATGGCGGACGACAGAACCGAGCCGCTTAGGGATCCGGAGGCTGAACGTTATTTAATGGGCATCATCAACAACGAGATTCCTTATGTGCCGGGCTCAGAAGATGAGCAACAAGAGGATGATGTAGTCTCTTCTTATCTGAACCTTGCCGGTGACGATGATCAAGAAGGTGAAGGAACGGACATTGTCGACGGAGGTCAACCGTCAACAACCGACAATCTCCAATTGCAAGTAGCAACAACCACCTCCGGCGAGGTATTTATATACATTGAGAGCCTCTCGTGATACAAACTTACTGAAATGTGAATACATATGTATTAACGCGCGCGACTCTCTTTCTTTTTTTAGCCCTCCGGATCCGGATCGAGTACGACAAAGCA
Source organism: Aegilops umbellulata (assembly GCA_032464435.1). Classification (NCBI taxonomy): domain Eukaryota; kingdom Viridiplantae; phylum Streptophyta; class Magnoliopsida; order Poales; family Poaceae; genus Aegilops; species Aegilops umbellulata. The sequence goes on from CP136060.1 coordinate 663,920,775, forward strand.
TCGTGGCAAATCCAAGGCGATGAGAACAGGAGAAACATATGCCATTGAGTCTGTCAGTGAAACCGGCAAGCCCCTACAGCACACCTCAAAGTTTGTCAACCAATGCGGAGTCGTTGTTAGAGACAACGTCTCGATCACCGTCCAGGAATGGAATGAGCCAAAGAAGGCACGTCTTGGTTTCAGTTTTGTCGACAAGAGAACGAAAAAGGATTGCTGGAGAAAGCTTATGGAACATTTCATTCTACCTCCGGACTACAACAAAGTCGATGAATTCGGTAACGAGGTTCCGGGTGGACGTCAGAGGAGGAGGCTAGTTAAAGAGTTCGCTCTTCAGAAGATGGCCGATGCATTCCGGAACTTCAAGAAAAATTTAACCCGTGACTATGTCAACAAGGGCAAGACTCCGGATTTCAATGGACAACATGAGAAACTGAAAGATGATTGGCCAGAATTTGTGAGGCAAAAGCAATCGGACCATTTCAAGGAAATATCGAAAAAAAATAAGGATAATGCAGGTAAGAAAAAGTACCATCATGTTATGGGGCCAGGAGGATACCGCATTGCGGACCCTAGGTGGCAGAAGATGGAGGAGGACCTGAGGGTGCGAGGAATCCCTCTAGGTACAGAGGGATGGGACCCAAGGGCCAAAAGCTGGTGGTACGGGCATGGGGGGTCGCTAGACCCGGAGACAGGGGAGTGTGTTCACCGGCATCGACACTTTGCTCCGACCCAAGCCCTTATTGACGCAATGACCCAAGCTCAAGCGGGCTTGATCAAGTTCAACAGAGAGAAAGACGCACTGACTTTAGCCCTCGGGAATGATGAACACGGAGGACGTGTACGAGGCAAAGGCAAAGTTTCATGGAAAGTAGGGTTTTCCCAGGACAATGACCCGTACGGTTACAGAAGCCGTAAGAGAAAGACGGACCGGGACGCAGATCTTATGACGAAGTTTGCATCGGAACTCCATGAGTTGAAGCAGACCGTGCATGTACTAATGAAAGAAAAATCGGCTGCAGGGCCGCATGAAGATCATGAAGCGGATCGCGAAAGCCAGCAGCGGAGAAGCAGCGTGGCTTCCACGGATGCCCCGCCTTGTGCTAGTGCACCGATGATCGAGACTCGTGCACCGGAGCCTCACTACCCCGTGGATGATGTAAAGGAGATGAAAGACTGTGATCTGCATTATCCCGTGGGGAACATTTCCATGAAGGTAGCTAGCGGCAGTGCTTTATCCTGTACACCTGGAGCACTCCACCACAACAACCCCATTGCATATGGCTATGCTCGTGTCACGGTGGAAGACATAGTCCAAGGGTTTGAGGACCTCGAGATTGACAAACCTACACCCGAAGGGGAGAGAAGACTTGGAGATGTCAAGCGCCAGTACATTCTATGGAAAAAGAAGTACATAGTGTTTCCAGGCGAGGCGCCAAGGCCAGCAAGTCCACCCCCCTCCGATGGTGGTGGTGGTGGTGGTGGCGGTGGTGGCGGTGGTGGTGGTCGTGGTGGTTCATCTACACCTCCTTCACGCCATTCGACGCCGTCCCCCGATCCACAACATCCGGCGGGTACGACGCCCCCCAATCCTCCTCTGGCGGGTACGACACCCCCCAATCCACCTCCGGCAGGTAAGCAGACGCCCCCCAATCCACCTCCGGCGAAGAAGCAGAAGCAGGCGGACAGCAAGGAAACCCGCTCCTGGACTATTAACCCGGACCCTTATGTACCTAAGACCACAAGGGTACCAGAGCCATCACTGAAGCCTCTCCTCCCAAGGCCTGGGGAACTTAGTGATGCTGACCTCACATTGGCCGCGGCTGCTGATTATGAGAAATGGAAGGCGGATATGAAGGCCAAAAAACAGCCTGAGCCCAAGCAAGTATTCACTGAGAAGCAAAAGAAGTGGGCTAAGGATTTTTTGACGACACCGTCCCAAGCCGAGCTGAATATGCCTGACGACTATGGACATGAACTTCGTAAGCAAGCAAAAATGTTGAAGGAGGAAGAAAGTCGTAAAAAAAGCGGGAAACAAGTTGACCAGCTCGGGATGCAGAAGAAACAATCGATCCCCCCGCTCATAGTGAAAGCCGGTCCGGAAGAGGACCCCGAGATCATAGCAGCTGCGGCAGCACTTGGATTGACTGTAGCGGGTGCCATGCAACAAGCGTCCGAGATGGGTTTGACTCTTCGTGCCTGCTTAGACCTTGAGGATGCGCCTGTAGGTGAGATAGCATTCCAATATGTGCGGAAGGGGCCTCTCGTCGAGCCTGAGCAGGAAAATAGTCTACCACAACAAATGCGAAATCTGCTACGTTGGTACAAGCAATTCATATCATGGGCCGACAAAGAATATGTTTATGCGGATGTTACAGAACAGCATCACACCAAACGGTACTCTGTAGAAATTCATATGAGTGAATTGTTCCAGCTGTTCAATCTGCGCGCCCTCGACAAATCTATGCTGAGTTGCTACGTTCTGTAAGTGATTTATTTCTACCTCATCTCGTTCTTCATTATTGCCTGCACTATATATATATATATATTGTCCTAACTATATTGTTTGGTACGCTATTATGCAGAATGAAGATTTGGGAATGCAAAATAAGAAACATCCATGATGTTGGGTTCATTGACCCACATATCGTTAATGGACATGTGTTAAAACATCACCCCAACGACGTGGAGAAAGACCTGTACAACTTTCTTACAAAGCATCAACTCAAAAGTCATATTCTATTTCCTTACCATTTTGGGTGAGTGTTTTCTCTCTTGTGCCCATTCTCTTTTGTTTACTCCATGCATGGTATGTCTAATCGATGAGTTATGCATGACTGTGCATGTAACGTGTCCGCAGGTTCCACTGGATTCTGCTAAATATTGAACTTCACACCTCCACAGTTCTAATCAGCGACTCTAAGGATTCGGATCCAAAGCATTGGGCCGACATGAGAAAAATGCTGAAAAAGTAATTATTTTCAATCATTTGAGCTCTATATCGATCGGTCTCTTTCGTTCATTTCCTAATATCAACTAACTAATATAACTCCCTTATTCATTTGATTTTCTTTGCCCTATAGGGTTTGGAGACGGTTTTCAGAAGAAATTGTCGGTGAATTCAAACATGAGCTAGATTTCAGAAAGTTAGTTAATGTGGATCAGCAGCCACCGGCGACCGATCTATGTGGATACTATGTTTGTGAGAACATCCGGAGAGAAACCACTGAGCGGAAGGAATCAGCTAGCGTGCGGAACGCGAGGGATAACTTGCGGAGGAGGCTTAGTCCAGAAGCTCGCTTCCGACCAATTCAAGAAGAATTAGCAGGATTTTTAATGAGGGAAGTCATCGATCCTAAAGGACAACACTATACCGAGGACGTAGAAATTTATATGCATACCCGAGATTGAAACTTGTTCGAAGTTGTATATGGTCATCCATCGTAATTGTGTATGGAAACTTGTTCAAAGTTGTATATATATATTATATATTCCTCTTGAATTCTTTTTGTTTGAAATTTCATATGCATGTATATATATAGTAGCGTAGAATATGTGTACTGAAACTTCATCAAAAATAAAATAAAACACAAAATAAAATATAAAACAAATAAAACAATACAAATTAAAAAGAAACCAGGTTTAGGGGGGCTAAAACCCTAAACCTGCGGAGGAGGCCTTTAGTCCCGGCTGGCCACGAGAGCCGGGACTAAAGGTCCTCGGCCCCAACGGACCACGGGCGACCACGTGGCGGGCCTTTAGTCCCGGTCAGCCACAAGAACCGGGACTAAAGCCTTTTGTCGCGGTCCGGAAGAGCCGCGGCTAAAGAGGGGGGGGGGGGGCTTTAGTCGCGACCCTTTAGTCCCGGTTGCGCGGCCGGGGCTAAAGGCTGTTGCGAACCGGGACTAGAGGGCTTTTTTCTACCAGTGATTGATGTCTTGTCCAGCACATGCCCATCTCACTACGCGAACCAGCTCGCTTCCGCTGCACAACGATCTGTTCTCTCCGCGGCTCGCTCATAATGGAACTCGTGACTAGGCGATCCAAAAATAGAACAGATAAATTTTTGTTGATGCGTGCAACATGTATTTTTTTTCTTATGACATATATAAGAGTACATGATTGACTTCCGCCAGCCCGCCCGCGGGCGATTTTTGCCCTGAAACGCGCCGCCATCACCCGTCGGCCCATCCCCGACCCCGCCGCCGGCAGCGCAATCGTATTCCCGGCCGACCTGCCGATTTGAGTCTGCTATGCTGATGATGGCCCGCCTCCGCTGCCGGCGATTTGTGCCCAACAACGCCGCCGCCCCCGCCCGTCCATCCATCCGTAACACCGTCTCGACCCGCGGCCTATCGAATTAGCTATTATGTTTTTGCATCAATTTTTTATTGAGGGGGCATCAATTTTGTCTAGTTGACAGTTTGCCACACCTTAATTTTTTTCCGTCCTCCGCCTCTGACTGATACTGATACAGAGCATGCTTACGTCCAATCAATAGCCAGATTTTCCATATCAACTCAACTTCTCGGACAACCTGGTTGGTAACACAATTTAATATTATGGGAAAGTATACTTTTGCCCCTCTTTGTTATCGGACTCTAGGTTTTTTCCTTTTTTTGCGAGAGACATCAGAAGCATTACCCAAAGTCCAGCGTTACAAAGCATCATAAATAATAATAATAATTACATCCAAGTCCTTAGGGACCAATAATCTTCTACTTCCCAAATGAGCCGGTGGCACACTGCCACTTCCGTTCTACTCCCGGAGCCGGCATGACTTTGCTACCTGTGGTAGAGAAATCATCAAAACAACAGACGAGGAACTCACCGGAGGAAGTCAAGCGCCAAACGACCACTCGCTGACGCTGGAAAGGTGAATGATCTAGTTGCCAACCAACCACCCGCCCATGGTGCCACCCTGAAACAAGTTTAACAGTTAACTATTGAAACTAAAAACCATAGGATGTTGTTAATGGACAGTGCAAGATGTACAATTTTGAATGACATGGCTTTGACCTTAGCATTTAGAAGACCTAAAAGGGTTAGAAAGTAAACCAAAATAATAATTAAAAAATGAAAGTAAACAGAACAAACTTTTTCTTAGATCAAAACAAAACAAATCATAAGTATGCTATAAAATAACACCCGCAAAAGAAGAGTATATGTTGATGAACACCCGTAATAGTAGAAAGCAGCATATTAGACTCTGTTGTTGATATATTTTGTGTTACCTAAAATTACAAAACGTAAAAATATAGTGTAACATGTACATAAAATGCAAATTTTCTAGACTTAAGACCCATATTTTTGTTTTCCTATGCTAAATTTTACGTAGTAAAATCAATATGAATGTAACTTTTTGTATACGAAATGTAATTTATATATGAAACGATTGTAAGATTACCTCGGGTGAAGAATAACGTATTCTTCACCCTGGGTGATGAATAGTAACACACTATTCATCACCCAGGGTGCAGAATACGTTATTCTTCACCCGAGGTAATCTTATGATCATATCATAATTAAATTATGTTTGGATTTCAAATAGTTACATTCCTATTGATTCACTACGTAAAATTTGGCATAAAAAATTAAAATATAGGTCATAAGACAAGAAAATTTGCAGTTTATGTGTATTTTACACTATGTTTTTACGTTTGTAATTTTACATAACATAAAATATTTTTTATGACGATTATATATTTTCTTACGGTCTCTTTTTACGTCGAAAATAAGACAAAACTTACGGAACGTAAAATTACGGTGCATTGATGGTAAAATAGAGGGGGTGAAGAATAACTATTCCTCACCCAGGGTGACGAATAGTCAATCCGTACTTCCGTAGCGTACTTCCGTTTTTGTCTTCTTAAAATTCCAACATGTGAAACTATCTCACTACCACTCCCCCCTTTTTCTGTAGCGTACTTCCGTTTTTCTCTTCTTAAAATTCCAACTTATTTTGATTTTTTTTCTGATTTTGTTAATGTTGATTGGTTGTTACATGTGTGAAACTGCCTTCTAGTCATCTAGAATCTCCTTGAAATTGTTCAAGGGATGAATGATAAAATACTATTTGGTTTCTAATCAATGATCAAACTGGTGTGCTTTTGGGGTTGTGAGATCACAACGCACTAACACTCATCCTATGATGGTGAAAAAAAGCTAATGCACAACAACCTTCACTTCTAGGGGATTATCCCCGACCCAAGTACGTTCACCGATCAAGGCTTCCCATCTTTTTGGATGAGCGACTCGATGTGTTCTCAAAAATCATTATTGGCAATATTCGTGCGGGTGAAAGAGTGACAACCTCGTTGCTCCAGTCCAATTGCAGCCTTTTTTACCAAAGTCTCTGGAGTATTTCTTCTTACAAAGGTTGATGCAGCGAAGAAGGTGTTTTCAAGAAATTTCATTGTAATTCTTAGTCATAGGAGTTACTTTGTGTTTTTTGAGATTTTAGATCCGAATCAATGTACATGTAATTGTTATGAGTATAAATAAAATTGCAGGTGTTTCTCAAAAGAAATCTAATATTTTTTTAAAGAGGGGAAAATGCTCTAAACATTAGGAAAGTTGAAATATAAAGGACATTGATGCTATAGAGGCTAGTCGCTAACCCAAGGTCTCACCAAGCATACCATAATCTATAGAGGTCAAGTGTGTCGCCAAAATGAGCCTCTAGATAAATAAGGCTTTAATTGAGAATCTACATACATGGCAAAAAAAGTTGAAAAGGGGATCAAATTTGCTCTAAACCTTAGGGAAACATTGAATTTGGCGCACATTTCTCGAGCATTTGAGCTTTTCTCGTTTGCCACAAGGCGGATATGCATTGCTTCGAGTCGCGCCCCCAGGGACTCGGCTCGATAAGGGGGGTCATAGGGACATCGTGAGTGATGACCGAGGTGGAGCCATCCCCGCCACGAAGTCTTCTTGGGAATGCCAAAGTCTTCTTCCTCTTGCGTCTAGCGGGACGCACCATGAGCATAGCTTGAGGCCGCTTCTGGGCCACTGCCTCGACGGACCAGACTTATATAAACCCAAGAGCTTGTAGAAGGAGTGTCCAAGAAGTCATCGATGCAGACCATGTGACGACGACGGCCACGATCCGTGAAGCTAATCACCGCCCCGGTGAAAAAAATGCCGATAAGGGCGTGTAAAAACTTCGATGACAATGAACACTGGCTGAATCCAGATGGATTCACCAGAAACCTAAGGGCTAGTTCATTTGGGGCTTATGGTTGGCTATGAAAATAAGCTACCCTCTCCCCAACTTATTTCCACAGCGAACAATAAGCTCAAAAAAGAACTAACCCTAAACCGACTTGAATAAGTTTACCTAAAAATAAAATCTGTAACACCCTGTCACGCTTGGAGGGATCTGGACTGGCCCCACAGACCAGCACTAGTCTTTGTCCTCACTATTGCGCACCCGAGGCTAACTTTCCGGTTGGTCACCCATCATAGAATCGCTCCAAGTCAAGCACGCTTAATTTTGGAGTACTTGTCGAAGGGGTTTTCAGAAAAGAAAGAATTCCTTGTTGATATGAGTTGTCTATCATTCGTATTAAGACAGAGTCTCACAAAATCTCAGCACCCAATGCTAAGCTAATCAAGTTATGAGTTGTATAAATTAACTTTTATTGCTCACTAAATAAGGCTTTAATTGAGAATCTACATACACGGCAAAAGAAAGTTGAAAAGGGGATCGGATTTGCTCTAAACCTCAGGGAAACATCAAATTTGGCGTGCATTCCTTGAGCATTTGAGCTTTTCTCGTTTGCCACAAGGCGGATATGCATTGCCTCGAGTCGCGCCCCCTAGGGACTCGGCTCGATAATGGGGGTCATAGGGACATCGTGAGTGATGACTGAGGTGGAGCCATCCCCGCCACGAAGTCTTCTTGGGAATGCCAAAGTCTTCTTCCTCTTGCATCTAGCGGGACGCACCGTGAGCATAGCTTGAGGCCACCTCTGGGCCACTGCCTCGACGGAACAGACTTATATAAACCCAGGAGCTTGCAGAAGGAGTGGCCAAGAAGTCATCGATGCAGACCATGTGACGACGACGGCCATGATCCGTGAAGCAAATCGTTGCCCCAGTGAAAAAAAACGCCCATAAGGGCGTGTAAAAACTTCGATGACAATGAACACTGGCTGAATCCAGATGACAATGTTTATCAAAGTATAACTTGTATTTGAGCTCTCCATTCCTGTCCTTAACAAGAAAGTCATGGGCTATCATGCTCTTATAGTCTAGATAAGCATTAGGCAGCAATTTTTCTTCTTTCTCATAATGCCTAATAGCTATGTTAAAATGTGCAGCAAGGCGAGAAGCATAAATGCCTCCAAAGATGGGGCCTTTAGTACGGTTCAGACTCAACCGCCTAGCAATAATTCCGCCCATACTGGTAGTGTTGTCGCGGTATAAACCATGGAACAAAATAATAATATCAGGAACACTAAAGTTCCCACAGTTCCCACGACCTATCAAGCATCGACTAGCAAATAAAGCAAAATAGCGTAACACAGGAAAATGTATGCTAGTGATCCTCGCATCAGAAACCTTCCCGGTTTCTCCCACAGAGATAAGTTTGATAAATGGTTCCAACTCTTTACGAGGTGGTTCCTCTAAGGTACCCTCAGAGGGTATGTTGCAGACTGTGCAAAATTCAGACAATGGCATTTTCTTCACAACGTCATATAAATGAAACTCTACTAAAGGAGGTGATTCCTTAGGGTAAAAGTAGAAGTTTTGCACAAAAATATTTGTGAGTAAGAGATACTGTGGACGTTGGTCGTGGACGAAGTTGGTGAGGCCAGCATTTTCAATCAATGAATAGAAATCCTCATAAATCCCGGCCTGTGTCAAGAAATTATCAGCAGGCCATTCACACGGCCGGATCTCTGCGGTACGAGGCAAATTATATTTGGGCCTCTGAGCTTCTTCATTTTGTTTATCCTTTGATCTTCGGCTCGATGAACCCCTCAAAAGTCTCCTCATTATTTCTGAAATAATCTGAAATTTTTAGTAACTTCAAACAAAAGTGAACCAACTTCAATAAAACTGATAGCAACTACTCCTACAAGTGCCTAGAGCCTATATCAAGCATTAGAACTACTTGGAACCATATAAATTTAACCTGCAAGCTCAAGAACATGGTCACCTATGCAGCACAAATTTGCACAGAATAAAGCACTAGAACAAAAACTAATTGGAACAATGGAGGAGTCACATACCAAGGAACAATCTCCCCAAGCAGTTTTGCGAGAGGTGCTTTGAGCAAGGAGATCGAAAATCACAGCAAAAGTGGCTGGAACTCGTGCTTGAGTTGGTTTTCGGGTTTGTGTGAGACAGAGGAAGAAGATGGGTGCTGGGATAATTGGAGGAGGGCCACCGTGGGCCCATGAGGCAGGGGGCGCGCCCTATAGGGGGGCACCCACCACCCTCGTGGCCAGGTGGCAGCTCCTCCCAGGATAATTTTTGCACAGTAAATCCTCAAATATTGCCAAAAAAATCATATTAAATTGGCATGTCATTCTGAGCACTTTTATTTTCGGGATATTTTTATATTGCACAGATAAGCCAGGAAATAGACAGAAAAATATTATTTTTACTTTATTTCTACTAAATTACAGGAAATATAAAGAGGGTACAGAAGTTTGTGCTTCTAGTTTCATCCATCTCATGCTCATCAAAAAGAATTCACTAACAAGGTTGATCAAGTCTTGTTAACAAACTCATTCCGATAATCATGAAACCGGAGAAATTTCGAATAACACTAAGTTACCTCAACGGGGATATGCACATCCCCTATAATAAGTATATCATATTTCTTTTTGACCGTAGGAAGAGGAAATTCAAAACCTCCAATTATAATCGATGGAATTTGTCCAATGGAGTTGATACTATGAACTTGAGGTTGTTTCCTCGGAAAGTGTACCGTATGCTCATTACCATTAACATGAAAAGTGACATTGCCTTTGTTGCAATCAATAACAGCCCCTGCAGTATTAAGAAAAGGTCTTCCAAGAATAATAGACATATTATCATCCTCGGGAATATCAAGAATAACAAAGTCCGTTAAAATAGTAACGTTTGCAATCACAACAGGCACGTCCTCACAAATACCGACAGGTATAGCAGTTGATTTATCAGCCATTTGCAAGGATATTTCAGTAGGTGTCAACTTATTCAAGTCAAGTCTACGGTATAAAGAGAGAGGCATAACACTAACACCGGCTCCAAGATCACATAAATCAGTTTTAATATAATTTCTTTTAATGGAGCATGGTATAGTAGGTACTCCGGGATCTCCAAGTTTCTTTGGTATTCCACCCTTAAAAGTATAATTAGCAAGCATGGTGGAAATTTTAGCTTCCGGTATCTTTTTTTATTAGTAATGATATCCTTCATATATTTAGCATAAGGATTTGTTTTGAGCACATCAGTTAATCGCATACGTAAAAATATAGGTCTAATCATTTCAGCAAAGCGCTCAAAATCCTCATCATCCTTTTTCTTGGATGGCTTGGGAGGAAAGGGCATGGGTTTCTGAACCCATGGTTCCTTTCTTTACCATGTTTCCTAGCGACAAAGTCTCTTTTATCATAACGTTGATTCTTTTATTGTGGGTTATCAAGATCAACAGCAGGTTTAATTTCTACATCATTATCATTACTAGGTTGAGCATCATCATGAACATCATCATTAACATTTTCACTAGGTTCATGTTCATTACCAGACTGTGTTTCAGCATCAGACATAGATATATCATTTGGATTATCAGGTGGTTCAGCAATAGGTTCACTAGAAGTTTGCACAGTTTTATCATTTTTCTTTATGTTCTTTTTAGAAGAACTAGGAACATCAATATTATTTCTATGAGAATCCTGCTCGATTCTCTTGGGATGGCCTTCAGGATACAAAGGTTCCTGAGTCATTCTACCAGTTCTAGTAGCCACTCTAACAGCATAATCATTTTTCTTACTAATCATTTCATCAAGCGCTTCCTTTTGAGCTTTAAGTACTTGTTCTACTTGAGTGGTAACCATAGAAGCATGTTTGCTAACAAGTTTAAGTTCAGTTTTAATATTAGCCATATAATCACCCAAGTATTTAATCATATCGGCATCATATTTCAATTGTCTACCAAAATAAGCATTAAAATTTTCTTGTTTGACAATAAAATTATCAAACTCATCAAAGCATTGCCTAGCAGACTTATAGTGAGGGATATCACCTTCATCAAATCTATAGAGAGAATTTACCTTTAATATCTGTGTCGGGATATCGGGAGGTTCTTCAATAAATAAAGGATTAAGATCATATACTTCTTCAACAGGCGGGAAATTAAGACCATGTATTTCTTCAATAGGAGGTAAATTCTTAACATCTTCAGCTTTAATACCTTTTTCTTTCATAGATTTCTTTGCCTCTTGCATATCTTCGGGACTGAGAAATAGAACACCTCTCTTCTTCGGAGTTGGTTTAGGAATATGCTCAGTAATTGGAGCGGGAGCTGGCTCAAGGGCTGGCTCAGGACGTGCCCAATTATTTTCATTTGTCAACATATTATTCAATAGAATTTCAGCTTCATCCTTCATCTGAACCTTCCAAGTACTAATCTATCTTTATGGGGAAGACCCTTCATCTGACCTCTGGGCTCTCCGGTGTTCTTTCCCCGAAAAGACAGCCAGCACAACTATCCAGGTAATCTCTGGAAGCATCGGTTAGTCCATTATAAAAGATATCAAGTATTTTAGGTTTCTTAAGGGGATGATCGCAAAGCATTAAGTAGCTTGAGAAGCCTCCCCCAAGCTTGTGGGAGACTCTCTTCTTTAATTTGCACAAAGTTGTATATTTCCCTCAAAGCAGGTTGTAAGTGCATCTAGTGCCCCTTAGTGATTTTTGTGTATTGAAGACTTATAGGTTAAGTATCTAATGTGTTTATGAGTGTACATAGGTCTATAAGTCTATGGGGAGTTTGATATTTACAGAGAAAGTCAACCCCTAAAAATGAAGTTCTTCGACGGAAGACTTTGATATTTTGAAGACTTTCTGAAGACTTTGAAAGTGAAGAAACTGGTGTGACCTTGAAGACTTGGTTATCATTCGAGGAATACGAAGCGTGAAGACTTTTGTTTTCGTAGTTTTATTTTCTCTTTTTTGAGTCATAGGAAACACCGTACTGTTAAAGGGGGTCGAGGAAATACTAAGGAGAAAATTTCCAAGTGATGCTCATCTCAAATCCTACACCTACCAATCCCTTCGAGTGAAGCCATTGGAAATTTCATACAGTTCAGTCAATTTCTTCAGTGACAGAGACGCAGTTCTTCTGGTCACTGAGGACTTTGCTCTGACTGAGGAGTTAGGAATTCACAAGTGTGAATTACCTACACGGTGACGAACATCACTACAAGAAATATGTTAACTTGTGACCACCACTATTGGTCACTGAAAGGTCACAAATTTCCATTTGCGACCTTTTTGTGACCAAAAATAGAAGGTTAAAAGCTAGCGGTCGTAAACTGACTATAACGACCTTTCTTCTGGAATGGTCGAAGACGTTTACGACCAAAATACATCTACTGTGGCGTTTTGGTCACTACCAACCTCCCTAGGCCACGTAGGCATCCAGCGTGGCAATCTGACGTGGCACAAGATTCAGCCCGGTCCAATTCGATTTTCTACATGGGCCTAGCCCAACAATTCGGCCTTTTAATGTATTTTTTTCTTGTTAATTTTCGGTAGCTACATGGGCTTGGGCCATTAATTCGGCCTTTTTTTTCTAAGATGTAGTTTTTCGTCCTTTTTTTGCCACTGGTCCCACCAATCAGATTGGTCCCACTTGTCATTCTTATCACAAAATTGATCCCACACATCAAAATTTTCAAAATGTGTCAGACAACCATTATAACTTGGACCCCCTTGTCAGGTTTCCATTTGACGGGTATTCAAATCACATACACAATCATTATTTCAAACAATGCAATAGCAAATGAAATTCGTCCAAAACAACATGACATTGGTCTACTACAAATGTTACAGTATACTACAGCCCAGATAAGCCTACTACTGCCTACATTTACAACACATAATATGCTAGTCTTTGTTGATATGCTTCACAGCTTCGAACTTGGATTCACACTTCACCTGTGCAAAAAAAAGAATGAACATATAAGAATAAGAATGTGTACAGAACATCAAACAGTAGCCAATGAGGGATCCAATAACTTATAAGCAAGAATTGACAGCAAATGAGATGTACATAAACAGTATGACTAACACTAACCAGTATGCGTTCATGGAGTGACTAAAGTGTTCTCACTAGCTAGGATTTTTTTAGTATACAATATACTGACATGCGCAACTCTCTAAATTGATCATAGAAATGAAAACTGTAGGTGCGCTGCAGGCCAGATCATCATATTTGAGCATTCATATTTCTGTATTACTACACAACAACTACAGCACTAGGAGTACACAGCAACTAGTAGCAAAACTAGAAGAAAACCGTACAGGTGGGGAGAGCCAAGCGTGAGCAGCAAACTTATGTCAGGAGTCCCGAATTCCTCCATGTACACGCGCGCGAGCCAGCCTCCAGCTGAATGCCCTATCAATGATAACTTCCCATCTGCAAGCATCAAACAGTCCAGAGTCAGGATGAATGCCCTCACTCTTCAAACATAATTCATTTTATTCCATGGTTTTCTGCAAAAAAAATCTGCTTGCAGTTTCGTGGACAACTGAGCATACTGTCCATAATCTTGAACCAGTCAGAGGGCTGAAACTAGCAGCAACAGAAGGAGATTCAAATTGGAAGAAACAAACAAATTTTAGATGGTGAATTGGAAGCAAGATTTTCTTTTTCATGGCAACTGAAACCAAGAACAAGTTGCTCAATGGCACAAGGCAGTAAAATAGCTAGCTTCAATCGCGGGGCACTCATCAGTGCTAGAAATTGCACCATGATTCAGGAGACGGACCTGGAGAGGAAAGCTCCCTGGCCTCGGACACCGCTTCCTCCACTCGTCTCAGGACACCATTCCCACAGGCAAAGCAAGCACCTTAAGCCCTTTCGCCACGGATCCTCGAAGAGACCCACCAGGTAGGCCTCTGCAGCCTCCTGAAGGGCCAACGCCGCATGGCTCTGGAAGCGGAGGTCAGTCTGCACAGACAGAACAGGGTGGTGCTTTTAGTTTACTTGATTCATCATACTATAAGAGTTGAGATAACAGGAGCATAACAATGTAGTGTTGTACTGTGAAGTTTGAGGAGCATAACAATGTAGTACTATACTGTGAAGTTTGAGGAGCATAAAATATATGAGACAGTTTACTTGATCCAAATTTTAAGGAGTATCTTATTGTGACGCCCCCGATTCAATCGTACACTAATCATGCACGCAAATGTGTACGATAAAGATCAGGTACTCACGGGAAGCTATCACAACACAACTCTACAAATAAAATAAGTCATACAAGCATCATAATACAAGCCAGGGGCCTCGAGGGCTCGAATACAAGTGCTCGATCATAGACGAGTCAGCGGAAGCAACAATATCTGAGTACAGACATAAGTTAAACAAGTTTGCCTTAAGAAGGCTAGCACAAACTGGGATACAGATCGAACGAGGCGCAGGCCTCCTGCCTGGGATCCTCCTAACTACTCTTGGTCGTCGTCAGCGGGCTGCACGTAGTAGTAGGCACCTCCAGAGTAGTAGGAGTCGTCGTCGAAGGTGGCGTCTGGATCCTGGGCTCCAGCATCTGGTTGCGGCCACCGGGTAGAAGGGAAAAGAGGGAAAAGGGGGAGAAAAGCAACCGTGAGTACTCATCCAAAGTACTCGCAAGCAAGGAGCTACACTACATATGCATGGATATATGTGTAAAGGGGCCATAACAGTGGACTGAACTGCAGAATGCCAGAATAAGAGGGGGATAGCTAGTCTTATCGAAGACTACGCTTCTGGTCGCCTCCGTCTTGCAGCATATAGAAGAGAGTAGACTGAAGTCCTCCAAGTAGCATCGCATAGCATAATCCTACCCGGCGATCCCCTCCTTGATGCCCTGTTGGAGAGCAATCACCGGGTTGTATCTGGCACTTGGAAGGGTGTGTTTTATTAAGTATCCAGTTCTAGTTGTCATAAGGTCAAGATACAACTCCGGGTCGTCCTTTTACCGAGGGACACGGCTATTCGAATAGATAAACTTCCCTGCAGGGGTGCACCACATAGCCCAACACGCTTGATCCCATTTGGCCGGACACACTTTCCTGGGTCATGCCCGGCCTCGGAAGATCAACACGTCGCAGCCCCACCTAGGCACAACAGAGCAGTCAGCACGCCGGTCTAAACCTAAGCGTGCAGGGGTCTAGGCCCATCGCCCTGAGCACACCTGCACGTTGCGTACGCGGCCGGAGAGCAGACCTAGCAACCTCCATTTCAAAGGAAGTCACGTTACGCGGTCCAACCCGGCGCGCGCCGCTCAGTCGCTGACGTCACGAAGTGCTTCGGCTGATACCACGACGTTGGGATACCCATAACTACTCCCGCGTAGGTGGTTAGTGCGTATAGACCAAATGGCCAGACTCAGATCAAATACCCAGATCTCGTTAAGCGTGTTAAGTATCGCGAACACCGACTAGGGCCAGGCCCACCTCTCTCCTAGGTGGTCTGAACCTGCCCTGTCGCTCCGCCTCAAAGTAACAGTCGGGGGCCGTCGGGAACCCAGGCCCACCTCTACCGGGATGGAGCCACCTGCCCCTTCAGCCCCCATCTCCGAACAGTATCACATGTAATGTAACAGTGTAAAGTATATAGTATGCCCGTGATCACCTCCCGAAGTGATCACGGCCCAGTAGTATAGCATGGCAGATGGACAAGAGTGTAGGGACACTGATGGAACACTAGCATCCTATACTAAGCATGTAGGATTGCAGGTAAAGGTGTCAACAACAGTATCAAAGACAGGCTATGTATCAGGATAGGAATAACGAAAGCAATAACAAGCTACACTACTCTAATGCAAGCAGTATAGAGGAGAGTAGGCGATATCTGGTGATCAAGGGGGGGGCTTGCCTGGTTGCTCAGACAAGAGGGAGGGGTCGTCGATGTAGTCGATCACAGGGGTACCGACATCGGTCTCAGGGTCTATCGGAAAGAAGTAACGGAGGGGGAACATAATAAATAACAGAGCAATCAAATGTAACAAAAAGCAAGAAGCTGCAATACGTTGTGCTAGAGGTGACCTAACGTAGGGATAGGTGATACCGGCGAAGGGGGGAAAACATCCGGGAAAGTATTCCCGGTGTTTCGCGTTTTCGGTCAGGTGAACCGGAGGGGGAAAGTTGCGAGTTTGCTATGCTAGGGATGTGTGGCGGACGAACGGACTGCGTATCCGGGTTCGTCTCGTCGTTCTGAGCAACTTTCATGTACAAAGTATTTTCATCCGAACTACGGTTTATTTTATATTAATTTTAAAAGGATTTTATCATTTTCTAGAATTAACAGAATTAATTTAATCCTAAAATGCATTTATGACGTCAGCATGATGTCATCATGACGTCATCATGACGTCAGCGGTCAAACGTGGACTTTGACTAAGTCAAACTTACTCGTGGGTCCCACTTGTCATACTCTGATAGTTAACTAACAATAGTTAACTAGGTTAACTAGTCATTAGGTTAATTGACCTTAATTAGTTAATTTAATCAGAATTAATTAAGTTAATTATTTAGTTAATTAATTAATTAATTAATTTTAATATAATTTATTTATTTATTATATATATATATTTTTAAAATTCCTTTTTTTATATAACATTCTGGGCAGGGGGGCCCACTTGTCATTGGCCCTGGGGCCTAGTGGGTTTGCGGTTGCGGGCGCTGGGCGTCGGCGCCCGACTGGGCGAGCGCCCAGATCGTCAGGAAAGGGGGGGCAGCTACGGGAGTGGCGAGGCCGCCGGCGCCCACAACGCCGTCCAAGGGAACGGAGGGCGGCGCCACGGGAGGGCGGCAAGAGCAGCAGCAGGGGAGGCGGCCATGGTGGGCGCGCACGAGACGGGGCGCGTGCGAGGCGGTGAGCCGTCCGAGCGCGCAGGGGAGAGCAGCACAGCGGGCGCATCGGCTCACAGAGGAGCAGGGGCGCGGCCATGCGTCGGGTGTGAGCCGGGTGAGGCGCGAACGCGCCGGGGCGGAGTCGGGGCGATGGCAGGGGAAGGCGGCTCTAACACGGGGCGCACAAGCGGGCGACGCCGGCAGGCCGTGGGCGGACGAGCGGGGACGCACTAGGTGCGGGGCTGGCGTCGTGCGGAGTTGCGGGACGCGGCCGGGCCCGGTGAGCGCGGCCCGGGCGCCGTGTTAGCCGCGTGGGACAGAGAGGGGAAGGGAGGACGAGGTCGTGGCCTCACCGGGATCCGTAGGGTCCGGGCAGCCATGCGTGAGGAGGAGGACGAAGACGGCACAGACGGAGTGGAGGCAGGCCGGCGGGGCAGCTCCGGCGAGGAGGCGTGGTCGAGGCGGCGGAGCGGTCCTCGGGGCGGGGGTGTCTTGCGGCGTCGGGCGCGGTCTTGAGCAAGGGGGAGGCGAGGAAGAGAGGACGGGACGGCGTCGACGGGGTCCGGGGAGCGCCTGGCGACGGGGGACGGCGGGGGAGGCCACGGGGCGTCGGGGGCGATGGGATCTGGGTCGATCCCGATCCAGATCGATAGAGGGAGGAGAGAGCGAGAGGGGGGAGTGGAGGGGTTACGGGTTAGGGTTTCCCCCTTGTGGGGATAAGGCAGGGCGGGTCGGCCGGCTGGGCCAGGTGGGCCGGCCTGGCCGGTGAGCTGGGCCGTCTGGCCCAGTTGGCCAGGGGGCCTTTTTTTTCTTTTTAGTTTTGTTTTGCCTTTTGCTTTTGTATTTTCTTTTCTTTTATTTCTTTACTGTTTCATTAAAGTTTCTATTATTTTAGTTTTATAAAATACCAAGTTAGCACCTAAATTAATATTACTAATTAGGCCTCTGCCATAATTATTTTGGCACAATACTAATTTAGTTATAATATTATAACTTTATAAAAGGCATTAAATTAATTGTTTTGCCCTAAGCTTTGGTTATTTTAGTGAATTTAAATATTATAAGAAATGTTGGTTTCTCCACCATTAATATCCATGATTTTCTTATCACATTAAGAACATTTTAGTTTTGAGTTTTGAAAACTTTAATTGTCTGACTTGATTTGAATTTGAATTTAGAATCGGTTTTGAACTAACGCGGGATTAGCAGCAGTAACTAAGGTGACATGGCATCATTAGCATGGAATTACTGTAGCGTAATTATCGGGGTGTCACAATTCTCCTCCACTACAAGAAATCTTATCTACTAGTAGTACTGTACTGTGAGACTTTCCTAAAGCATAGTCTGTTACCAAACAGACTGAGAACCATCAGAAGAACATAGATGGTATTTGAACAAGCAACTCCAGTATAAATTTGAACAAGCAATGGTATTCGTCAATGCTGGAGATACAGTCAAACTGTAATCACAAAGAATGATTGAGTCCATGGCCAGTCTGCTTCTGGTAATGTACTGCGCTGCACATTTCATTTAAGTTTACTTCAGGATGCAATATTTAAGAAGTTCCGCTTTATTGAAAAAATCTTATAAATGAACATATTTTTAGTCATCGAGCATATGTCACAGTACTAGTCATGATCTTTCAGTAAGCATCGATTGTGGAAACAGTAGCACTGGCTACTACGGCTACAGCAACACCAAGCAATTCAACGAAGCAACGGCACCATACAGAGCTAAGCACTGGCTACTACGGCTAGTAAGTGAGTCGGTCAAATAGCCCTACGTACTTCATGTTGATATGCAGCAGTACTTCATTGATCTAGGGATTCTGATTCCACATAGCTGCCTGAAATGCTTGTATTAGCTAAGAGAAACTAACATACGTGTATTTGCTATTTCAATGGTACAACAGAAATCTGATCAAGAGCGATGGATCAGGCAGCATACGCGTGCGGAGAAGAAGATAATCACAGACAAGCTACTATTGAATTGGATCATAAAGAGCTATCAAACCAGAACAGACTAGCTGTAATAGATAAAACATGCATAGATTAACCGATCAAACCATGCGGCATCAGGAATTCGCCTGGAAGACGGTAGGCCTAACCCTTCAGTAAAAATTACAAAATAAACACAATATCTACACAAAAATAGATAGGCTTATACATCAATCCAGAGACTCAACAAACAGCAGGAGCATATTTTCTTCATCAAAGAGATACTAGCGAGCAAATAGGTTCTGGCACATCTAAATCATCAATTATCTCACGGATCCCCATATAACTAGGGGCCATGCTTATCATCTGAGAAAAGAAACCTATCTTCCGGCTAAAACCAATATACAATCCTAAGCCTATTAGAAAGATCACGTCTAGATAGAATTTTTTTACATGGCACACAAGCTACTTGGGGGAATCTATGAGCAGGAACTGACGGACTAGTACATAAAACATGCATAGATTTCGACCATCCATCCCGTGCATGAGCACATCCACCCATTAATTACAAATTAGTACCCACGAAATCCTTACGAACTCGCCAAATCTTCACCGATCTAACCACAGATCGGAGCCAAATTCCACAATACTAGACGCCCAACTATCACAGAGCACCATAGAAACGCGGATCTAGACGATACAAGGAGGAGATGGGAAGGAATCGCCGTACCTTGAGGCAGTGGGGGAGGAGGATTCGACGAGCCCTGGGTCGATCGGAGACAAGATGGCGCGGAGCCTGGTGACGGCATGGCTCTTGGTGGGGCGGCGGATGATGCACTGGTCGGGGGCGGTGGTGACGGAGCGCGCCTCCGGGGCTCCTGCGAGCACGTCGTCGATGGCCTTGTGCACGCGGAGGTAGTGGAAGAGGGCGTGGCCGTGGACGCCCAACAGGCGGTCGGAGGGCAGGAAGCGGGAGAGGTAGTCGATGGCCTTGTCCCAGGAGCCCGCGTCCACCAGCTCGGCCAGGTGCTTCAGGCACAGGAACACGTCCGTCTGGGTCACCAACTTGCACGCGCGCGTGCGTTGCCCGGGTCAAGAGATGCATTCGCAGAGGCAGGTTTGAAGGGGGCAGGGGGAGACACGACTGCGTGCTTACACATCCACGGTGCGGTTGAAGTTGTGGTGCCCGAGGAAGGAGATGAGCCGCCGCTGCTAGGATGTAGTCATCCCTATCGACGAGGATGGAGCACTCGGGCGTGGCGGATCCGGCCCCATTCCCATCGGCGAAGTAGGATCTCCCGGCGGCGGCCTCGGCGGAGCAGGGAACCGGGGCGAGGGAGGAGGAGGGAGGTGGTGGCGGCGATCTGGAAGGGGAGGGGAGCAGGGAGCCGGGGCGAGGAGGGAGGGAGGAGGATTGGATCTGGCATCGGGAGAGGGGTTCCGGTTGAGGATGGATTGATTAATGTGGGATCTTGCCGGAGGGGAAGGAGGGAGGAGTAAAGCACGACGATCTTGCCGGAGGGAAAGGAGGGAGGGGAAGGATGGATCTGCGAGGGGAGGGATCTGCGAGCGCTAGGGTTAGCTGAGAGAGCGGAGGGGTGGATGGACGGATGGATGGATGTATGGATGGATGGACAGATGTTTGCCATGTCACTGATCCATGCCACACCTAGTTCCACCAATCAGAATTAAGCATTTTTTGTTTTTTCTCTTATAGTTTGTACCCTCTTATTCAGGCAAACATTTAACCTCTTATAGTTAGTTCAAATAAACCAATATTTTGTACATGTGTGTATTTAGGCATGACAAACAATGTTGATTTGGGAGGTTTTCATTTTCTTTGCTCAAAAGAACCATTTTTCATTTTCTGAGTGACCAAAATGTGTTTTTTTTTGTGAAGGACCTACCATATGTTTCTTGCAAAATTGTACCAAATCATTTTTCTAAAATACTAGGCCATATTTAATGCACATTTGACCAAATGGTTGGGTGTAAAAAGTTTTGATCCACCTCTCGTGAAAAGACAAATTCCCGCCGATTCAGCTGGAAGCGGGTCAAATTTGAACTGTAGCTACCTTATAGTTTGCTCTTTATTTTTTCCAAAAATCATTTCTAGGTACATAAGTATCTATTTAATCAGAGAAACACCAAAAAAATTCCAAGATTCAACCACTAGCAAGGAACCGTCATTCCCGCCGTTTTGACCGCATTTTGAAACGGGCATAAAAAATTCAAAAAAATCTTCGCATTGTGTCATTATATCTGGCCAAGTTCCCAGGAAAAATAATAAACTTGCAATTCGGCAATTATTTTAAAAAAGTGTTCTCAGAAATGAGCTATCATGCGTGAAGATTCATGGCTTTCGAGCCAAATGATCAATCTTATGGCCACATTCATGGCATAGTTTGTTCAAATGATCTCATATTGAGCACATGGGTGCATATTGGAATGACAAACAATGTTGCATAAGGAAGTTTTCTTTTTCTTTGGACGAAAGAACCATTTTCCATTTTTTGAGTTCCCAAAAGGAGGTTTTTTTGTGAAGGACCTCCCAAATAATTGTTGCAAAATTGGACCAAATCATTTTTCTAAAATACTAGGCCATATTTAATGCACAATTGACCAAATGGTTGGGTGTAAAAAGTTTTTATCCACCTCTGGTGAAAAAGACAAATTCCCGCCGATTCAGTTGGAAGCGGGTCAAATTTGAACTGTAGCTGCCTCGTAGTTTGCTCTTTATTTTTTCCAAAAATCATTTCTAGGTACATAAGTATCTATTTAATTAGAGAAACACCAAAAGTTTTCCAAGATTCAACAACTAGCTAGGAACGGTCATTCCCGCCGTTTTCACCGCATTTTGAAACGGGCATAAAAAATTCAGAAAAAAACAAAAAATTGGGAAACCTTCGCATTGTGTCATTATATGTGGCCAAGTTCCAGGAAAAATAATAAACTTGTATACGACAATTATTTTTAAAAAGTGTTCTCAGAAACGAGCTATCACATGTGGAGATCAATGGCTTTCAAGCCAAATAATCAATCTTATGGCCACATTCATGGCATAGTTTGTTCAAATGATCTCATATTATGCACAAGGGTGCATATTGGAATTCCAAACAATGTTGCCTAAGGGAGTTTTCATTTTCTTTGCACAGAAAAACCATTTTCCATTTTTTGAGTGCCCAAAAGGAGTTTTTTTTGTGAAGGACCTCCCAAATAATTGTTGCAAAATTGGACCAAATCATTTTTCTAAAATACTAAGCCATATTTAATGCACATTTTACCAAATGGTTTGGTGTAAAAAGTTTTTATCCACCTCTGGTGAAAAAGACAAATTCCCGCCGATTCAGTTGGAAGCAAGTCAAATTTGAACTATAGCTGCCTCATCGTTTGCTCTTTATTTTTTCCAAAAATCATTTATAGGTACATAGGTATCTATTTAATCTGAGAAACACCAAAAAAATTCCAAGATTCAACCACTAGCTAGGAACGGTCATTCTCGCCGTTTTGACCGCATTTTGAAACGGGCATAAAAAATTCAAAAAAAATCAAAAAATTGGGAAACCTTCGCATTGTGTCATTATATGTGCCCAAGTTCCTAGAAAAAATAATAAACTTGTAATACGGCAATTATTTTAAAAAAGTGTTCTCAGAAACGAGCTATCACGTGTGGAGATCAATGGCTTTCAAGCCAAATAATCAATCTTGTGGCCACATTCTTGGCATAGTTTGTTCAAATGATCTCATATTGTGCACAAGGGTGCATATTGGAATTCCAAACAATATTGCCTAAGGGAGTTTTCATTTTCTTTGCACGGAAAATTCATTTTCCATTTTCCGAGTGCCCGAAAGGAGGTTTTTTTGTGAAGGAACTACCAAATATTGGTTGCAAAATTGGACCAAATAATTTTTATAAAATACTAGGCCATATTTAATGCACAATTGACAAAATGGTTCGGTGTAAATTTTTTTGATCCACCTCTCGTGAAAAAGACAAATTTCGGCCGATTCAGTTGGAAGCGGGGCAAATTTGAACTGTAGCTGCCTCATAGTTTGCTATTTATTTTTCCTAAAAATCATTTCTAGTTACATAAGTACCTATTTAATCATAAATACATGGTTTGGTGGCGATACGTCGACGTTTGGGCGGTGGCCGCGTGACTGTGGCGTCGCCATGTGTTTTGGGAGGCCTAGGCATGTCTTGTGGGTTGGGCACTCCCCAGGTAGGTGCTAGGAATAAAATTACAACATAAGATTCTCACGAGGAGACCGATCGATGCTCAAACATGAATTAGCAGCCAAGTGTTTGATTAGCGGTACGGGAAATGTACATGGCTAATGGGCATGAGTTTTGGCTGAGGATGATCAGTTACTAAGAAGACCGTCTTCACAAATTTTCAGCTCAAAAGGAGGAGCCTAGGTGGTACTTGCTTTGCAAACCACCACACTGGACATAAATACGAATGTTGAAGCTTGGCTCAAAATAATGAATGGATTGAGCTGGCATTTGGTGGAGGATGGTTATTTGGGCATGGGAAAGCACTGTAGAAAATGGATACTATTTGGACATGCCAAAGTGGTACTTCCTTCACAAACTGTTACTCTGAACAGAATAGGAAAATGAATATTTTTGAACTAGGCAAGGAAGGTTTTTTACATATTTGACAAAGGTATGACCCAAAGAATTTATGAGATTTTTTTGGGAATTTTGGAAATGACAGAAATATAGGCTGCTTCACAACCTAGGGCAAAAACTGCCACATGGACATGACACATAGGCAAAACTGATGAGGTGGCGCCTAGTCATAGCAACCCACCACAATTTACAAGGCTATGACCATCTATATTGGTCGTTAACAACTAGAAATAAGGCAGCGGACTAGCGCTGTTTGCTTTATGACCATTCGTGTAAGGAAATTACGACCTTTCTGACCAAAATGGTCGCAATGGTTTAGGGTTTGGAGCCCCCCGAACAGCTTTTGACCAATTGGTCTAAAATGGTCATAGATGTATGACCAATTCTTCCAGGGTCACTGACAGAAGGTCACAAGTTGACATATTTCTTGTAGTGCATGATAGCCCTGAGGAATTTGTACCTCAAATTTCCGACCGTTGATGTGCTACGCGCCAGCTGTCCCAAAATATCTTATCCATCCAACGGTCATATCATTGAAGGGCATTTATGTCTTATCATGTCGGGCTACTCCCTAGGCTATAAATAGCCGCCCCCTACAACCACTAGCTGGTTGGCTGCTCTGCGTGAACTTGATACTTGTCATTTGAGAGCAACCCATCCTCCGAGGACTTTGAGCGAAAATCATCACGTGAGGAAAATCCAAAACCAAACCCAAAACACCTACAAACCCAAAGTGATTGAGCATCACTGAAGAGATTGATCCTGCGTGGATCCGACGCTTGTTACCTTTGAAGACTGTGCTTCTTCCAGACGGTTAGGCGTCAAGGTCTAGAGCATCCAAGAGGAATTGTGGATCGCCGAGTGACCAAGTCTGTGAAGGTTTGGAAGTCACCTGAAGACTTACCACGAGTGATTGGGCGAGGACTGTGTGTCCTTAGCTCAAGGAGAATACGGTGAGGACTGTGTGTCCGGGACTAGGTGTCCTCGAGTTTAAATACTCAGCCACTCCAACCATATATACAACTGAGACAGCAGTTGGAACTGGTCTACCAAATCATTGTCTTCACCAAGCTTACTGGTTCTATTTCCTCAACACTTTCATTTCCTCATTACTGTGTTGTGTGTTTGTTCATATATGTGTTTGAAGACTTTGACTGAAGACTTTCTCAATTTCCTCAGTTCAATTCCTTCAGTCTGTTTGTCTTCATATTGTGCTATCCTGTGTTTACGCTTTTTGTACTCTGTGTTTGTCTTCATTTCATCATGATGACCATGCATGTAATCTGCTATGTTTACCTCTGAGTACTTATTCCGCTGCTAGTAGTTCTTCGCTAAGGAATTTCCTCACGAGCAAATTCCTCTGTGAAGAATTTCATAAAATCGCCTATTCACCCCCCTCTAGTCGATATAACGCACTTTCAATTGATATCAGAGCAAGGTACTCCCTTGTTCTGTGTGATTTTGGTTTAACCGCCTGGAGTTTTAGTTATGTCGACCACAAATATGAAGAAAGTGTCGTGCCCCATCTTTGACAGTCACGAGTATCCCAAATGGAAAGCTATGATGAAGAAGCGTCTCATGGTGATGGACAGCGAACTATGGACCGTCACTGAGATTGGTCTGACTGATCTGTGCAAGATGGCGGAAGCTGATGACATTCGCAAGTACACTCAACTCAACCTCACAGCGAAGGCCGTCATCTGCTCCAGTCTGTCTCGAAACCAGTTCAGAAACATCATGCATCTCGATCAGGAGAAGCTTGTCTGGGACCATCTCTCTGATGTCTATGAAGGCCATCGAACCCGTCATGATCCTTGGTTTGAAGATTTCAAGGAATCGCTCAAATCGATGACATTCGAACCAGAGTCATCATCCTCTACTTCATGCCTTATGGCAAAAAGTGCTGAGGTAACTGAATGCTACCTATGTGAGTCTAGTGATGAAGAATCTGGTGATGAATTTGGACCCAGTTATGTCAAACTTGCTTCCCTTGCCGCAAAATAACAAAGAGCTTTGCAAAAAGCTAATGATATGCTTAGTAAGACCAATGATATGTTGGGTGAAGAAATGGATCAGTCACAAGCCTTGGCTGAAAGTCTTCAGAGACTTCATTCTAAGCATGACTCTCTTCAAGATCAGCATAACTCTGTCTTGTCTGATTTTGAGAAGATAAGAGTGAGTTATGAAGATCTTCAGAAGTAGCGCGATTCATTACTTGCTCAACAAATCAGCGCTGCTCAGGAAGAATTCATTCGTCCATGTTTAAAATGCATTGAACGAGAATCTGCTAATTCTTCACCTGAATGTTCAAATGCTTCAAATGTTACAAATTCTTCACCTGTATCTGCTATCACTAATTCCTCATCTGAGGACATTGCTAGTATTACTGACGATGCAGGACTGAAGGAATTGTACATGACAGGCATGTACAAAAGCATCAAAGGGCATCAGACTCTTTGTGATGTGCTTAAAAAGCAGATCCTCAACAGGAACCCTAGGAAAGAGGGTATTGCCTTTGAGAGGAAACTCAATGCTGATGGTACATATTGGAAGCCTGAGCAGTACCCCAAAACCTCATGGGTTGCTGCAAAGGGACCTCCAGTTGATCCATCTAATTTATCTGGCTATACATGTGAATCTTCTCATTCTTCTGATGAGTCATTTGACTCCAACTATAAATTGTTCAAAAATCAGAATGGTGAAGTATTTGCTAGATATGTTGGCACTAACTGCAGGAACAGTTCCCCTATGAAGAAAATCTGGGTTCCCAAAAGTTGCCCTGAAAGTCTTCAGGTGAATGTCCTCATGACACCACCTGTAAAGAAAAGGAACCCCAGATCAAATTCTTCATATGGACCAAATTCTTCATATGGATCCAAGTCCTCATACGGACCAAATTCCACAAGGGGATCAAATTCCTCACATGGATCAAAGTCCTCATATGAACATCATCGTGCTAACAACTCTGTTTCGCAGGGAAGAGCCAAGGGCTATGAATATGAGCATTATTCTTCAAATTATTATGTTCATAAGTCCTCGAAGAATTTCTCTGCTTATTCATATGCTTACCCTAACCCCTCTTATGTGAAACGAAATGGTTTGGCTGTGTAAGTGCATCTAGTGCCCCTTAGTGATTTTGGTGTATTGAAGACTTATAGGTTAAGCATCTGATGTGTTTATGAGTGTACACAGGTCTATAGGTCTATGAGGAGTTTTATATTTACAGTAAAAGTCGACCACTAAAAATGAAGTTCTTCGACTGAAGACTTTGATATTCTGAAGACTTTTCTGAAGACTTTGAAAGTGAAGAAATTGGTGTGACCTTGAAGACATGGTATTCGTTCGAGGAACGTGAAGCGTGAAAACTGTGTTTTCGTAGTTTCATTTTTCTCTTTCTTGAGTCATAGGAAACACCGTACTGTTAAAGGGGGTCGAGGAAATACGAAGGATAAAATTTCCATGTGATGCTCAACTCAAATCCTACACCTACCAATCCCTTCGAGTGAAGCCATTGGAAATCTCATACAGTTCAGTCAATTTCTTCAGTGACAGAGACGCAGTTCTTCTGGTCACTGAGGACTTTGCTCTGACTGAGGAGTTAGGAATTCGCCAGTGCGAATTGCCTACACAGTGAGGAACATGATAGCCCTGAGGAATTTGTACTCCAAATTTCCGACCGTTGTTGTGCCACACGCCAGCTGTCCTAAAATATCTTGTCCACCTAACGGTCATATCATTGAAGGGCATTTATGTCTTATCATGTCGGGCTGCTCCCTAGGCTATAAATAGCCGCCCCCTACAACCACTAGCTGGTTGGCTGCTCCGCGTGAACTTGACACTTGTCATTTGAGCGCAACCCATCCTCCGAGGACTTTGAGCGAAAATCATCAAGTGAGGAAAATCCAAACCCAAACCCAAAACACCTACAAACCCAAAGTGATTGAGCATCACTGAAGAAATTTATCCTGCGTGGATCCGACGCTTGTTACCTTTGAAGACTGTGCTTCTTCCAGACGGTTAGGCGTCAAGGTCTAGAGCATCCAAGAGGAATTGTGGATCGCTGAGTGACCAAGTCTGTGAAGGTTTGGAAGTCACCTGAAGACTTACCACGAGTGATTGGACGAGGACTGTGTGTCCTTAGTTCAAGGAGAATACGGTGAGGACTTGGTGTCCCGAGCTGCGTGCTCAGGACTGGGTGTTCGGGACTGTGTGTCCTCGAGTTTAAATACTCAGCCGCTCCAACCAGACGTACAACTGAGACAGCAGTTGGAACTGGTCTACCAAATCATTGTCTTCACCAAGCTTACTGGTTCCATTTCCTCAACACCTTCATTTCCTCATTACTGTGTTGTCTATTTGTTCATATCTGTGTTTGAAGACTTTGACTGAAGACTTTCACAAATTCCTCAGTTCAATTTCTTCAGTCTGTTTGTCTTCATCTAGAGTTATCCTGTGCCTACGCTTTCTGTACTCTGTGTTTGTCTTCATTTCATCATGATGACCATGCATGTAATCTGTTATGTTTACTTCTGAGTACTTATTCCGCTGCTAGTATTTCTTCGCTAAGGAATTTCCTCACGAGCAAATTCCTCAGTGAAGAATTTCATAAAAATCGCCTATTCACCACCCCTCTAGTCGATATAACGCACTTTCAATTGGTATCAGATCAAGGTACTCCCTTGTTCTGTGTGCTTTTGGTTTAACAGCCTGGAGTTTTAGTTATGTCGACCGCAGATATGAAGAAAGTACCGTGCCCCATCTTTGACGGTCACAAGTATCCCAAATGGAAGGCTATGATGAAGAAGCGTCTCATGGTGATGGACAGCGAGCTATGGACCGTCACTGAGATTGGTCTGACCGATCTGTGCAAGATGGCGGAAGCTGATGACATTCGCAAGTACACTCAACTCAACCTCACAGCGAAGGCCGTCATCTGCTCCAGTCTGTCTCGAAACCAGTTCAGAAACATCATGCATCTCGATCAGGCGAAGCTTGTCTAGGACCGTCTCTCTGATGTCTATGAAGGCCATCGAACCCGTCATGATCCTTGGTTTGAGGGTTTCAAGGAATCGATCAAATCGATGACATTCGAACCAGAATCATCATCCTCTACTTCATGCCTTATGGCAAAAAGTGCTGAGGTAACTGAATGCTACCTATGTAAGTCTAGTGATGAAGAATCTGGTGATGAATTTGGACCCGGTTATGTCAAACTTGCTTCCCTTGCTGCTAAACAACAAAGAGCTTTGAAAAAGGCTAATGATATGCTTAGTAAGAGCAATGATATGTTGGGTGAAGAAATGGATTAGTCACAAGCCTTGGCTGAAAGTTTTCAGAGACTGCATTCTAAGTATGACTCCCTTCAAGATCAGCATAACTCTCTCTTGTCTGACTTTGAGAAGATAAGAGTGAGTTATGAAGATCTTCAAAAGGAGCGCGATTCATTACTTGCTCAACAAATCAGCACTGCTCAGGAAGAATTTATTCCTCCATGTTTAAAATGCATTGAACGAGAATCTGCTAATTCTTCACCTGAATGTTCAAGTGCTTCAAATGTTACAAATTCTTCACCTGTCTCTGCTATCACTAATTCCTCATCTGAGGACATTGCTAGTATCACTGACGATGCAGGGCTGAAGGAATTGTACATGACAGGCATGTACAAAAGCCTCAAAGGGCATCAGGCTCTTTGTGATGTGCTTAAAAAGCAGATCCTCAACAGGAACCCTAGGAAAGAGGGTATTGCCTTTGAGAGGAAACTCAATGCGGATGGTACTTATTGGAAGCCTGAGCAGTACCCCAAAACCTCATGGGTTGCTGCAAAGGGACCTCCAGTTGATCCATCTGATTTATCTGGCTATACATGTGAATCTTCTCATTCTTTTGATGAGTCATTTGACTCCAACTATAAACTGTTCAAAAATCAGAATGGTGAAGTATTTGCTAGATATATTGGCACTAACTGCAGGAACAGTTCCCCTATGAAGAAAATCTGGGTTCCCAAAAGCTGCCTTGAAAGTCTTCAGGTGAATGTCCTCATGACACCACCTGTGAAGAAAAGGAACCCCAGATCTAATTCTTCATATGGACCAAATTCTTCATATGGATCCAAGTCCTCATACAGACCAAATTCCTCAAGAGGATCAAATTCCTCACATGGATCAAAGTCCTCATATGAACATCATCGTGCTAACAACTCTGTTTCGCAGGGAAGAGCCAAGGGCTATGAATATGAGCATTATTCTTCAAATTATTATGTTCATAAGTCCTCGAAGAATTTCTCTGCTTATTCATATGCTTACCCTAACCCCTCTTATGTGAAACGAAATGGTTTGGCTGCTTTGCCACCATTCTCATACGGAGCTCGCAGAGTGATGAACTCTTTGCCACCCCTTCAGATGTGGGTGGTGAAGAAAAAGAACTAATCTCTTCTGCAGGGTCAGGTCTCCAGACGTGCTGTAATGTCTGAAGAATTTGCTGGGGACCTGACAAAAATGCCTGAAAGGACGCAGGCTAACCATGATGAAATGAAATTTCATTTCACACGTCCTCCCTCTGTTTTATCGGTTCTACTGCTTGATGAAATTGATCTGATGAATTGTGATATCATATTATTCACTACTGAAGTATATGAGGTTCGTAAGTTGCACTAATTCATCTGCAGGATGATCAACCCAAAGCCACTGAATGGGTACTTGATAGTGGATGTACAAATCACATGACCGGTGACAAGAATCTGTTGATGGATGCTCCCTTATCAGCATCACACATGAAGCATATCATCTTCGCTGATAAAAGCAAAAGTCAGGTATTGGGTCTAGGTAAGGTTGCTATCACAAAGGATCGACACATGGACAAAGTCATGCTTGTTGAGTCCTTAGGATACAATCTTATGTCTGTCTCAATGCTTTGTGATCTTGCTATGGTTGTTGTCTTCGGCAAGTATCGTTGTGTTGTGATTATGGAATCTGACAAGTCCAAAGTCTTCGAAGGCTTTAGGAGAGGAGACTTGTATATTGTTGATTTCTCTGCAGATTCACAACCTGCCGTGTGCCTACTTGCAAAAACTTCAGAAGGATGGCTATGGCATCGACGACTTGGTCATGCAGGCATGAGGAATCTGCACACGCATGCAAAGAAGAAGCATGCCATTGGCATTGAGAATGTCAAATTCCTCAAGGATCACTTATGCGGTGCCTGTGAAGCTGGAAAGATGACCAAGGCCAAGCATCCAGCGAAGACTATCATGACCACTACTCGTCCATTCGAATTGCTTCACATGGATCTCTTCGGTCCTAACCATTATTCCTCTGTCTCTTATGAAGCATCTCAATATGGTTTTGTTATTGTTGATGATTACTCTCGTTACACATGGGTGCACCTTGTCTCTTACAAAACTGAAGTGCAGGAAGTCTTCAAACGATTTTCCTCGAGGGCTTCAACTAACTTTGGTGTGAAGATCAAGCACATCAGAAGTGACAATGGCACTGAGTTCAAGAATTCGGGTCTCAATGACTATCTTGATGAACTTGGTATTACTCATGAATTATCTGCTCCTTATACTCCTCAACAGAATGGCGTCGTGGAGCGCAAGAACAGGACTCTTGCTGAGATGGCTTGCACTATGCTCGATGAGTACAAAACCCCTCGTCGTTTCTGGGTTGATGTAATTGATACTGCGTGCCATATCATCAACAGAGTGTATCTTCACAAATTCTTCAAGAAGACTGCCTATGAACTCCTCACTGACAAGAAACCCAATGTGAGTTATTTCAAAGTCTTCGGTGCTAAATGCTGGATTAGAGATCCTCATCACAACTCTAAATTTGCACCGAAAGCACATGATGGTTTCATGCTTGGTTACGGAAAGGACTCGCACACCTACAGAGTCTTCAACAATGTTCTTCACAAGATTGTTGAAACTGTAGATGTGCGGTTCGATGAAACTAATGGCTCGCAAAGAGAGCACCTACCTTATGTGTTAGATGAACCAGCACCTGAGGAATCGATCAAGCACAAGGCTACTGAAGATATCATTCCTACTGAAGAATCTGCTGAAGAATTCGTTCCAGAACATGAAGAACGTCGAACTGATGCACCTGAAGAAAATGCTGAGGAAATTGATGCTGAAGAAAATGCTGATCAAATTCCTCAACGGCAACCAACTCACCCTCGCATTGCAAAAGAAGTGCAAGTGGAGAAGATCATCGATGACATTAGAGCACCAGGTCCTCTCACACGCTCAAAAGCTTCACATCTATCTAAATTTTGTGGGCACTTTGCTTTTGTCTCTATCACAGAGCCCACTAAGGTAGATGAAGCATTTCTGGAGCCTGAGTGGATTCAGGCCATGCAAGAAGAATTACATCAGTTCAAGCTCAACAACATATGGGAACTGGTCAATCGTCCCGATCCTCGCAAGCATAACATCGTTAGTACAAAGTGGATCTACCGCAACAAGCAAGATGAAAATGGTGTTGTGGTGAGGAATAAGGCACGACTAGTAGCTCAAGGCTACACACAGGTTGAAGGAATTGATTTCGATGAAACTTTTGCACCTGTTGCTAGACTTGAAGCTATTCGCATATTACTTTCTTATGCTAACCATCATGATATCATCTTATACCAAATGGATGTGAAAAATGCATTCCTCAATGGTAAGATTGAGGAAGAAGTATATGTTGCTCAACCACCAGGTTTTGAAGATCCAAAACATCCTGACAAAGTCTTCAGACTTAACAAGGCCCTCTATGGCCTCAAGCAGGCCCCACGGGCGTGGTATGACACATTGAAGGAATTCTTCATGAAGAAAGGCTTCACACCCGATTCACTCGATCCCACTCTTTTTACTAAATCATATGATGGTGAACTGTTTGTGTGCCAAATATATGTTGATGATATCATCTTTGGTTGTACTGACCAACGTTATAGTGATGAATTTGCCTATATGATGAGTGAAGAATATCAAATGTCTATGATGGGAGAATTGAAATTCTTCTTAGGTCTACAAATTCGTCAACAGCACAATGGGATATTCATATCTCAGGAGAAATACCTCAAGGATGTCCCGAAGAAATTCGGCATGCAAGATTGCAAAGGTCTCAAAATTCCTATGCCCACAAATGGTCATCTATGCACTGATGAAAATGGTACTGACTTCGATCACAAGGTATACCACTCCATGATTGGCTCTTTATTGTACTTATGTGCATCTAGGCCAGATATAATGCTTAGTGTTTGCATATGTGCACGATTTCAAGCTGCACCGAAGGAATCACACCATTCGGCTGTGAAGCATATTCTTCGAATGTACTTTGAAAATGCACTCATCCTAACACTTATGCATAATTGATGACTTAGATGTGCAACACATGAAGAAATGTTTTTCTTCAATCAATGAAGAATAACACTCTAAGTGTGAATAAATTAATGAAGAATTGATTCTCAGAACCCTACGACAATGTACGCGGTGTCTGAAATCATCATTCTTACACGGTGGGTCACGCCACCACAAAAGTTGAAAATCTTCAATTTGAGTTTTTCCTCAACTTTTGAAATTCTTCAGTTTTTCAAATTCTTCAAACTTTACAAAGTCTTCACTTGTGCCTTCGTTTTTCTTCATTTGCTATATATATATATATATATGAGTTTATGTCCTCTACAGCATTCACTTATAGCTATTTCTTCAAGTTGGAATTTTTTTCTGCTAAGTGAATGTGATCGGACCCTTCCCCTCTATGCTATACTCAATCCAATCTATTCACAAATTCTTCATGTGCTTTCTATTTGAAACTCGTTCAAATTCTTCACTGTGTCCTTGTCAGCTGAAGAAATTGCGAACGGAACGTTAAAACTAATCTTATCCAAACCTTCGGTTTTGCCGCGCAATCCGTTCCACTTCCCACGATGGACTATTTTACTCACCCACGATCTTACACGATCTCCACTACACAGTACGTGGGTGACACATGTCAAGTGAAGGAGAACGGCCAGGGGCATGTTAGTCCTAAATCTTCAGACGAGCAGTTTTTCACTGCGGCTATAAATACCCCTCCGTTGCCATCCTCACTTCCTTTACCTCGCTCGATCTCACTCCCTCGCTCGAGCTCTCCAAACCCTAGCGCCGTCGCTACTCCATCGTCGCCGGTGAGGAAAAGCTTCACTGCCTCGACCTCATCGCCGACGTACTCGCGCCGACAGCGGAAATCTTCACCTCCGCCGCCGCCGTAGACGTCTTCCTCCGCCAAGTTAGGGCATGGAAGATCTGCATTGACGAACTTCACTGTTCCAACTCACAGTTCGTCGTGTTCTTCATTCAGGGTAATTAAAAGCTATTTTTACTGCCCTCTTTGATTCGAAGTTTTTCTACAAAATCTTCAAAGGTGTTTTTTTCTTCTTCAAATCCTCACACACAAAACACCTCACTTATTCTCTGTTCTTGATTCATTTCCCTAAGTCTAAATTTCTTCAATATTCCTCAATTGTGTGGATTCTCAATCTATACAACTCTGGAACCTAAGACATATATGGAGCTTAGTGAAATTCCTCAAGACGAATCTGGTCAAATTCCTCAAAACTTGTTCTTTATGAAAAACCCTCTGAGATCGCATATGACCTCTTCAAATTCCTCGCAACTTTACTCTGTTCACAGGTACACATGTCCGCTATTGAATCCTTAGGTTCTCATCAACTTAACTCATTTGCAGCATTCCTCGAAGAAAAGTTGCATACTTCTTCAGAGAATTCCATTGTTCAAATTCCTCATCTGAAGAAAATGGCTGAAGGTAAAAGGGCGCAGAAAGGAGGAAAGAGACCAGAGGTCATGACTGCATTTGAAATCCCTGAGGACATTTATGCTGGGTACTGCACACCTCCTGAAGAAGATAGAAATCAGCGCAAGGTGCGCATACAGAAGATTGAAAGGAGATGGGCAAGAGAATGGAGGGAGTACAGATATGTTACTCCTAAGTACATTAAGAAATTCGCCATAAACCCTCCATGTCGACGCCCTCCATTGGCACCTGGCCAAGTGGCTGATCCCTCTAGCATCAGAAGAGGTGAGGAATTTCCTCAAGAATGGGCCAAGCACCAGCGTAAACTGCAAAAGCAAGCAAAAGAAGCAGTGAGGAAATTCAATGAAGAATCTGCTGCTGCTGCTTCCACTGAGGCTTCTGCCAAGCTGAGGAAATCAATGATGAAGAAGCCTGCTCGTAAGCCAAGTGCTTCACCTTCAATGCCCTCACGGCTAAGTTCCTCAGCTGCGCCCTCATGGCCAGAATCTTCAAAATCTTCAAAGCAAATTCCTCATGCTGCTCCTGCTCCCACAAAGTCCTCAGCTCCTGTGCATCTGGCCTCATGCCAAAGGACAACTGGCATCTCTATTGCCTCTGGTGTCTCAGCTAGTTCCTATAGGGGGAGATCATATATCAAATGTCGCGAGAAGGAGAACGGCCAGGGGCACGTTCGTCCTAAATCTTCGGACGAGCAGTTTTTCACTTCGGCTATAAATACCCCTGTCGCCGTCCTCACTTCTTTTACCCCGCTCGATCTCACTCTCTCGCTCGAGCTTCCAAACCCTAGCGCCATCGCTACTCCATCGTCCCCGGTGAGGAAGAGCTTCACTGCCTCGACCTCGTCGCCGTCGTACTCGCGCCGACCGCGGAAATCTTCACCTCCGCCGCCACCATAGACGTCTTCCTCCGCTAAGTTAGGGCGTGGAAGATCTGCATCGACGAACTTCACTGTTTCAACTCCCAGTTCGTCGTGTTCTTCGTTCAGGGTAAATAAAAGCTAATTTTACTGCCCTCTTTGATTCGAAACTTTTCTACAAAATCTTCAAAGGTGTTTTATTCTTCAACTCCTCACACACAAAACACCTCACATGTTATCTGTTCTTGATTCATTTCCCCAAGCCTCATTTTCTTCAAGATTCCTCAATTGTGTGGATCCTCGATCTATACAACTCTGGAACCTAAGATATAAAGCGCTTAGTGAAATTCCTCAAGACGAATCTGGTCAAATTCCTCAAACTTGTTCTTTATGAAAAACCCTCTGAGAACGCATATGACCTCTCCAAATTCCTCGCAACTATACTCTGTTCACAGGTACACATGTCCTCTGCTGAATCCTTAGGTTCTCATCAACTTAACTCATTTGCATCGTTCCTCGAAGAAAAGTTGCATACTTCTTCAGAGAATTCAATTGTTCAAATTCCTCATCTGAAGAAAATGGCTGAAGGTAAACGGCCACAGAAAGGAGGAAAGAAGCCAGAGGTCATGACTGCTTTTGAGATCCCAGAGGATATTTACAAAGAATACTGCACGGTTGATGAAGCCAAGTTTGGCAAAGAAGATAAAAATCAGCGCAAGGTGCGAATCCAGAGGATTGAACGGAGATGGGCATGTGAATGGAGGGAGTAAAGATATGTTACTCCAAAGTACATGAAGAAATTCGCACTCAACCCTCCATGCCCAAGAGCCCCATTGGCACCTGGCCAAGTGGCTGATCCCACTTGCATCAAACGCGGTGAGGATTTTCCTGAGGAATGGGCCAAGCGCCAAGCTAAACTGGCAAGACAAGCCAGAGAAGCAGTGAGGAAATTCAATGAAGACTCTGCTGCTGCTGCTGCCACTGAGGCTTCTGTCAAGCCGAAGAAAGCGATGCTCAAGAAGCCCGCTCGCAAGCCAAGTGCTTCAACAATATTGCCCTCACGGCCAGAATCTTCAAAATCTTCAAACCAAATTCCTCATGCTGCTCCTGCTCCACCAAAGTCCTCAGCACCACCTCAACAGTCCTCAGCTGTCCCGACAAAGTCCTCAGCACCTGTGCATCTGGCCTCGTGCCAAAGGACTACTGGCACCTCAATTGCCTCTGGTGTCTCAGCTAGTTCCTCAGCTGGACCTTCTCTGCTGAAGAAAAAGGCTACTGCTGGACGCGGCACTCGTCCAACTCCTCAAAAGAAGCAGGTAGTATTCACTGTGCCATCTGATGATGATGAAGCTGATGAAGAGGAACTCACTGAAATCATCAGAGACCGACAAGAAAGGGCTGCTAAAGCCAAAGGCACACCTGTGCCCCTGCTATTGGATCCAAGGGCGATCCTAGATTATATTGATCTCTGGCATAAGGACCCTAACACACCTATGCCTGATTTCAAGCTGACTCCTAGCCAAAGTCACATGTTGACTCACTTCATCCAAGAGGAGAAGTGGAAATATGACAGGGCCAGAGAGATCAAGAAATCGCAGTACAGGAAAGAAAAGCTGCTGAAGAAAAATGTTGTCAAGATGACGCCTGAGGAACTCGTCAAGATGCAGGCTGAGATCAAAGCCCTCAATGACAACTTTGACTCGTACTATGCTGATTGGCAAGGAGCCAAGGTCAGATTTGTGAGGCTGACTGATACCTTCACCAAGGGTACTGCCTCAAAGCAACAAATTCCTCATGCTGAAGCATCTGTTCAGCAAACTGAAGAACATGCCAGCACCGCTGATGAAGTTCAAGCTGCTGAAGAAAATGCCAGTTCCAGGGCTGATGACTCTGCTCTAGCCACTGAAGAAATTGCCAGGGCATCCACTAGTGGTGCGCCTGAAGAAAACGAAGAAACCAGGGCAACTGCATCAGTTGCACCTGAGGATAATCAACCAGATTCCTCAGCTCCACCTGCGCCTACGCCAACTCCAATTCTTCGATCTGCATTAGATGTGAAGAAAACCAAGGCTCCAGAGCGAGCTGCTGTGAAGAAAAGGAAGACATCCAATGCTTCAGAATCTTCAGCCCCCAAGAAGATGAAGCTTATGACAAGCTCATTTGCAAATCCCATTGATGCCATTCCTATCTCCTCCATGCCATCAAAGGACCTTGTTCCTTTTGGTGAAGATTATGAGATCCCTAGTGGATCTGATGACGAAACTCAATCTGCTGCTTCCTCAGAGCAGATTGATGAAGAAATTGAAGCGGATGCAATCCCTTCAATCCCAACGGTCTCATCACCAATGCCTTAGTTTGATGCTGAAGAGGCTGGTGTTGAAGAAATTGATGAAGATGTGGATATTGGAAGCACCACTCCAGTGATGAATGACGACTTTTGGGAAAGTCAGCATCCCAATTCCCCACTCTTCACTCCCCTGCAGCAAATTCCTCACTCCCCTTCACCAACAGTAAAATTGGGCTCTGAAGAAACTCATCCCACTGCATTTGTGAATGAAGAAATTCCAGCCACTAGTGTTGAGGAAACTGCTGCTGAAACTGACAAGGTGACTGCACCTGAGGAACATCCTGAAATTCCTCAGCCTAAAGAACCTGAGATTGTGATTCCGGAGGTCGTGATGCAACTCACAGACACTCCTCTGCCAAGGCCAAAGGATCAGTTCTCACGCAAACAGAAATTCAAGGCTAAAGACTTCTATGGCGAGCACGTGTTCTTCACTGAATATAATCCATATGACTCTGCTCGCATAAGGAAGAGGCGTTTCTGGACAGCCAACCAAGCCAATTTCTATTCCTCAGTGCTTTACAACAAAGACAAAGTCTTCGACCATGCTCATATTCCTCACGTGGATATGGAGTCTTTGCCGTGCTTCACGCCAGTCCTCAGTGTTCTTCATGATGCTGGGCTGCTCAATTTCTGCACAGACATATGCGATTGGAATGAAGAACTTGTTCTTCAATTCTATGCAACGTTGCACATCACCGGCAACTCTGAAGATGTGAACTCATGGGTTTTGGACTGGATGACTGAGAACACACATTATAAGGCCCCAGCATCTGAATTGCTTCGTGTCCTTCCACTGAAGATGCGCGTTGTGTGTACAACGAACCTGAGCTTTCAAATCACTATATGCAAGTGCTAATGAAGCCTTTGAAGCCAGGGCAGGCTCCTAGAACCAAATTCCTCGTCAAGGAATTGTTGTATGTGCCAAGGACTGTCTATCGCATTCTGACGAGGACAATGAGTCCCATCAAAGGCCACAACTCGACTGATGAAGAAGTCGTTGGCATCATGAAGAATCTGCTTTTCAACATCATTCATGGCGTTCCCATCAACTTCCATGATTTCTTCATGAGGACTCTGGCCAACATTGCTATGTCACCATTTGAGCTGAAGCCTTATGCACCTTGGATAATGAAATTCATCAGGACAAGGTCGTCACTCAACTACAAGGCTGAAACTCTCAACCACTGCAGCTACTTGCCTCCCATTGAAGTCCTCAAACGGACATTTTCCTCAGCTGAAGAAAAGGGCAAGGCCACTGCTGTGATAGATGAACGCATTCGTCCATTGGATGGACAATTTCGCAAGGCTGCTTCTTATTCCACCAATGATGACTCTGCCACACATGACTCTGCTGCCAACACTGCCAAGCCAAATCCTCAAGCCACAGCACCCAGGGTGATGACTGACCGTGAGTTACTCCTCAGTCTTCATCAAAAGGTTGATCGCAATCACAAATGGGTCAAGCGTCAGTTTGGTTCAAGTCTTCACAACATGACTTCCACACACAATGCTGTGAAGAAAGACCATTACTACCTTCATGAAACCCTCAACCGCACCTGGGTTGTTCTGTCTAAAGTGTACAGTGCTGAAGACTTGGAGAAAATGGGTCTCAAAGAAGACTTTGACTGGTTTGCACCTCCTCCGAAGAAATACAAGAAGGTCAAGGTTCCTTCTCTGGTGGCCAGCTCATATTCTTCATTGCGTGAGACTGATGAAAATGAAGATTTGGACGACGCTGCAGCAGGCCCTACTTCAACGACCGACCCCAACAACGCTGGCGCTCCTTCATCAACTTGAATATCTTCAGGGGCGTTAGTCCTCAGTTTCGATCCTTTTGGTCATTTGATGACAAAGGGGGAGAAATCTGAGTTAGTCTTCAAGCGGGTCTATAATAAGGGCGTTTTTTTTAAGTTACAACTCGCATTCTTCTGAAACTTTTAGTGGATCGAGTTGTAATCTTAAGTCCGATGGTGCGCTGATACTTTTGTTGCACTATGCTTTGATACTTTGATGCGCTATTCTGCATGCTTATTCCTTGTTAATATTACCGCACGCATGCTGAATTACATCAGGCACCATATTTCATCATGCATTTCAAATTCTTCATATTATATGTCAAATGCGTGTATGAATTACAAGATATAGGGGGAGATCTCCATGATTCAACTCTTCAAGTGTGCATTGCTTCAAAAGCACATTCCTCACTATGCATATCTTCAGGGGGAGTTCTTCTATATCTTGCAATAAAATTCCTCAATATCAGTATTTACACTTCAATATTTATCCCCGTTGAAAACTTAACCTATGTTGTCATCAATCACCAAAAAGGGCGAGATTGTAAGTGCATCTAGTGCCCCTTAGTGATTTTGGTGTATTGAAGACTTATAGGTTAAGTATCTAATGTGTTTATGAGTGTACACAAGTCTATAAGTCTATGAGGAGTTTGATATTTACAGAGAAAGTCGACCCCTAAAAATGAAGTTCTTCGACTGAAGACTTTGATATTTTGAAGACTTTCTGAAGACTTTGAAAGTGAAGAAATTGGTGTGACCTTGAAGACTTGGTTATCATTCGAGGAATATGAAGCGTGAAGACTTTTGTTTTCGTAGTTTCATTTTCTCTTTCTTGAGTCATAGGAAGCACCGTACTGTTAAAGGGGGTCGAGGAAATACTAAGGAGAAAATTTCCAAGTGATGCTCATCTCAAATCCTACACCTACCAATCCCTTCGAGTGAAGCCATTGGAAATCTCATACAGTTCAGTCAATTTCTTCAGTGACAGAGATGCAGTTCTTCTGGTCACTGAGGACTTTGCTCTGACTGAGGAGTTAGGAATTCGCCAGTGCGAATTACCTACACTGTGAGGAACATGATAGCCCTGAGGAATTTGTACCTCAAATTTCCGACCGTTGCTGTGCTACGCGCCAGCTGTCCCAAAATATCTTATCCATCCAACGGTCATATCATTGAAGGGCATTTATGTATTATCATGTCGGGCTGTTCCCTAGGCTATAAATAGCCGCCCCCTACAACCACTAGCTGGTTGGCTGCTCCGCGTGAACTTGACACTTGTCATTTGAGAGCAACCCATCCTCCGAGGACTTTGAGCGAAAATCATCAAGTGAGGAAAATCCAAACCCAAACCCAAAACACCTACAAACCCAAAGTGATTGAGCATCACTCAAGAGATTGATCCTGCGTGGATTCGACGCTTGTCACCTTTGAAGACTGTGCTTCTTCCAGACGGTTGGGCGTCAAGGTCTAGAGCATCCAAGAGGAATTGTGGATCGCCGAGTGACCAAGTCTGTGAAGGTTTGGAAGTCACCTGAAGACTTACCACGAGTGATTGGGTGAGGACTGTGTGTCCTTAGCTCAAGGAGAATACGGTGAGGACTGTGTGTCCGGGACTAGGTGTCCTCGAGTTTAAATACTTAGCCGCTCCAACCAGATGTACAACTGAGACAGCAGTTGGAACTGGTCTACCAAATCATTGTCTTCACCAAGCTTACTGGTTCTATTTCCTCAACACTTTCATTTCCTCATTACTGTGTTGTGTGTTTGTTCATATCTGTGTTTGAAGACTTTGACTGAAGACTTTCTCAATTTCCTCAGTTCAATTTCTTCAGTCTGTTTGTCTTCATATTGTGCTATCCTGTGTTTACGCTTTCTGTACTCTATGTTTGTCTTCATTTCATCATGATGACCATGCATGTAATCTGCTATGTTTACCTCTGAGTACTTATTCCGCTGCTAGTAGTTCTTCGCTAAGGAATTTCCTCACGAGCAAATTCCTCTGTGAAGAATTTCATAAAAATCGCCTATTCACCCCCCCCCTCTAGTTGATATAACGCACTTTCACAACTTGTTTCTTATGAGCAGGGAAATATTTAGCGGAGAAGTAATAAATCATATCCTGGGGACTACACACACAACCAGGATCAAGAGAATTAAACCATATCTTAGCATCACCCTTTAATGAGAACAAAAATATTTTGAGTATATAGAAGTAATGCGATCTCTCATCATTAGTGAACAGGGCAGCTATATCATCTAACTTATTAAGATGTGCCACAATAGTTTCAGATTCATAGCCATAAAAAGGATCAGATTCAACCAAAGTAATTATATCTGGATCAACAGAGAATTCATAATCCTTATCAGGAACACATATAGGTGAAGTTGCAAAAGCATGATCAGGTGTCATTTTATCTCTAAGTGATTCTTTGTTCCATTTAATCAATAACCTCTTAAGCTCATATCTATCTTTGCAGGCTAAAATAGCCAAAGAAGAATCTTTATCAAAAAGATAACCTTCAGGAATAACAGGCATATTTTCATCATCACTATCATCATCGTATTCAGATTCAGCAATTTCTCTTTCTCTAGCCCTAGCAATTTGTTCTTCAAGAAATTCACTAAGGGGCACAGTAGTATCAGGCATAGAAGCAGTTTCATCATAAGTATCATGCATAGCAGAAGTGGCATCATCAATAACATGCGACATATCGGAACGAATAGCAGAAGCAGGTTTAGGTGTCGCTAGCTTACTCATAACATAAGGTGAATCAAGTGCAGATCTAGATGGCAGTTCCTTACCTCCCCTCGTAGTTGAGGGATAAATTGTTGTCTTAGCGTCTTTCAAGTTCTTCATAATGTCCAGCAGATATAAATCCCAAGTGACTCAAAGAATAGAGCAATGCTCCCCAGAAACGGCGCCAGAAAAAGGTCTTGATAACCCACAAGTATAGGGGATCGCAATAGTTTTCGAGGGTAAAGTATTCAACCCAAATTTGTTGATTTGACACAAGGGGAGCCAAAGAATATTCTCAAGTATTAGCAGCTGAGGTGTCAATTCAACCACACCTGGAAACTTAGTATCTGTAGCAAAGTGTTTAGTACCAGAGTAATATGATAGTGGTGGTAACGGCAGCAAAAGTAAATACAGTAAAAGTAATGTTTTTGGTATTTTGTAGTGATTGTAACAATAGCAGCAGGAAAGTAAATAAGCATAAACCAGTATGGAAAACTCGTAGGCACCGGATTAGTGATGGATAATTATGCCGGATGCGGTTCATCATGTAACAGTCATAACATAGGGTGACACAGAACTAGCTCCAATTCATCAATGTAATGTAGGCATGTATTCAGTATATAGTCATACGTGCTTATGGAAAAGAACTTGCATGACATCTTTTGTCCTACCCTCCCGTGGCAGCAGGGTCCTATTGGAAACTAAGGGATATTAGGGCCTCCTTTTAATAGAGAACCGGAACAAAGCATTAGCACATAGTGAATACATGAACTCCTCAAACTATGGTCATCACCGGGAGTGGTCCCACTTATTGTCACTTCGGGGTTGCCGGATCATAACACATAGTAGGTGACTATAGACTTGCAAGATAGGATCAAGAACACACGTATATTCATGAAAACATAATA
Source organism: Aegilops umbellulata (assembly GCA_032464435.1). Classification (NCBI taxonomy): domain Eukaryota; kingdom Viridiplantae; phylum Streptophyta; class Magnoliopsida; order Poales; family Poaceae; genus Aegilops; species Aegilops umbellulata. Next base: position 663,963,837 of record CP136060.1, read on the forward strand.
GGTTAAGATCTGAAATCATGGCACTCGGGCCCTAGTGACAAGCATTAAGCATAGCAAAGTCATAGCAACATCAATCTCACAACATAATGGATACTAGGGATCAAACCCTAACAAAACTAACTCGATTACATGGTAAATCTCATCCAACCCATCACCGTCCAGCAAGCCTACGATGGAATTACTCACGCACGGTGGTGAGCATCATGAAATTGGTGATGGAGGATGGTTGATGATGACGACGACGACGAATCCCCCTCTCCGGAGCCCCGAACGGACTCCAGATCAGCCCTCCCGAGAGGTTTTAGGGCTTGGCGGCGGCTCCATATCGTAAAACACGATGATTTCTTCTCTCTGATTTTTTTCTCTCTGAAAGCGAATATATAGAGATGGAGTTGGCGTCGGAGGATTTCCAGGGGGCCCACGAGGTAGGGGGCGCGCCCTAGAGGGGGGGCGCGCCCCCCACCCTCGTGGACAGGGTGTGGGCCCCCTGGTCTTCATCTTTGGAAAGGATTTTTTATTATTTTTTCTAAGGTGTTCCGTGGAGTTTCGGGACTTTCCGAGAATATTTGCTTTCTGCACATAAAACAACACCAAAGTAATTCTGCTGAAAACAGCATCAGTCCGGGTTAGTTCCATTCAAATCATACAAGTTAGAGTCCAAAACAAGGGCAAAAGTGTTTGGAAAAGTAGATACGACGGAGACGTATCACTACTTGGCATAATTTCAATGTAAATCTTCTTAATTGTGGTATGAATATTCAGATCCGAAAGATTCAAGACAAAAGTTCATATTGACATAAAAATAATAATACTTCAAGCATACTAACAAACCAATTATGTCTTCTCAAAATAACATGGCCAAAGAAAGTTATCCCTACAAAATCATATAGTCTGGCTATGCTCTATCTTCACCACACAAAGTATTTAAATCATGCACAACCCCGATGACAAGCCAAGCAATTGTTTCATACTTTTGACATTTTCAAAACCTTTTCAATCTTCACGCAATACATGAGCGTGAGCCATGGATATAGCACTATATGTGGAAAAGAATGGTGGTTGTGGAGAAGACAAAAAGGGGAAGATAGTCTCACATCAACTAGGCGTATCAACGGGCTATGGAGATGCCCATCAATAGATATCAATGTGAGTGAGTAGGGATTGTCGTGCAACGGATGCACTAGAGCTATAAGTATATGAAATCTCAACAAAAGAGACTAAGTGGGTGTGCATCCAACTCGCTTGCTCACGAACACCAAGGGCATTTTGAGGAAGCCCATCATTGGAATATACAAGCCAAGTTCTATAATGAAAAATTCCCACTAGTATATGAAAGTGACAAAATGAGAGACTCTCTATCATGAAGATCATGGTGCTACTTTGAAGCACAAGTGTGGTAAAAGGATAGTAACATTGTCCCTTCTCTCTTTTTCTCTCGTTTTTTTATTTGGGCCTTTCTCTTTTTTTATGGCCTCTTTTTTTTATTTTTCGTCCGGAGTCTCATCCCGACTTGTGGGGGAATCATAGTCTCCATCATCCTTTCCTCACTTGGGACAATGCTCTAAAAATGATGATCGTCACACTTTTATTTTTCTTACAACTCAACATTTACAACTCAATACTTAGAACAAAATATGACTCTATGTGAATGCCTCCGGCGGTGTACCGGGATATGCAATGAATCAAGAGTGACATGTATGAAAGAATTATGAATGGTGGCTTTGCCACAAATACTATGTCAACTACATGATCATGCTAGCAATATGACAATGATGGAGCGTGTCATAATAAACGGAACGGTGGAAAGTTGCATGGCAATATATCTCGGAATGGCTATGGAAATGCCATGATAGGTAGGTATGGTGGCTGTTTTGAGGAAGGTATATGGTGGGTGTATGATACCGGCGAAAAGTGCGCGGTATTAGAGAGGATAGCAATGGTGGAAGGATGAGAAAAGTGCGTATAATCCATGGACTCAACATTATTCATAAAGAACTCATATACTTATGAAAGTGCGTTATATCGACTAGAGGGGGGTGAATAGGCGATTTTTATGAAATTCTTCACTGAGGAAATTGCTCGTGAGGAAATTCCTTAGCGAAGAAATACTAGCAGCGGAATAAGTACTCAGAAGTAAACATAACAGATTACATGCATGGTCATCATGATGAAATGAAGACAAACACAGAGTACAGAAAGCGTAGGCACAGGATAACTCTAGATGAAGACAAACAGACTAAAGAAATTGAACCGAGGAATTTGTGAAAGTCTTCAGTCAAAGTCTTCAAACACAGATATTAACAAACAGACAACACAATAATGAGGAAATGAAGGTGTTGAGGAAATGGAACCAGTAAGCTTGGTGAAGACAATGATTTGGTAGACCAGTTCCAACTGCTGTCTCAGTTGTACATCTGGTTGGAGCGGTTGAGTATTTAAACTCGAGGACACACAGTCCCGGACACCCAGTCCTGAGCACGCAGCTCGGGACACCAAGTCCTCACCGTATTCTCCTTGAACTAAGGACACACAGTCCTCGTCCAATCACTCGTGGTAAGTCTTCAGGTGACTTCCAAACCTTCACAGACTTGGTCACTCGGCGATCCACAATTCCTCTTGGATGCTCTAGACCTTGATGCCTAACCGTCTGGAAGAAGCACAGTCTTCAAAGGTAACAAGCGTTGGATCCACGCAGGATCAATTTCTTCAGTGATGCTCAATCACTTTGGGTTTGTAGGTGTTTTGGGTTTGGGTTTGGATTTTCCTCACTTGATGATTTTCGCTCAAAGTCCTCGGAGGATGAGTTGCTCTCAAATGACAAGTGTCAAGTTCACGCGGAGCAGCCAACCAGCTAGTGGTTGAAGGGGGCGGCTATTTATAGCCTAGGGAGCAGCCCGACATGATAAGACATAAATGCACTTCAATGATATGACCGTTAGGTGGACAAGATATTTTAGGACAGCTGGCGCGAGGCACAGCAACGGTCAGAAATTTGGAGTACAAATTCCTCAGGGCTATCATGTTCCTCACTGTGTAGGCAATTCGCACTGGCGAATTCCTAACTCCTCAGTCAGAGCAAAGTCCTCAGTGACCAGAAGAATTGCGTCTCTGTCACTGAAGAAATTGACTGAACTGTATGAGATTTCCAATGGCTTCACTCGAAGGGATTGGTAGGTGTAGGAATTGAGTTGAGCATCACATGGAAATTTTCTCCTTAGTATTTCCTCGACCCCCTTTAACAGTACGGTGTTTCCTATGACTCAAGAAAGAGAAAAAATTAAACTACGAAAACAAAAGTCTTCACGCTTCACGTTCCTCAAACGAATACCATGTCTTCAAGGTCACACCAATTTCTTCACTTTCAAAGTCTTCAGAAAGTCTTCAGAAAGTCTTCAGAATATCAAAGTCTTCAGTCGAAGAACTTCATTTTTAGGGGTCGACTTTTACTGTAAATATCAAACTCCTCATAGACCTATAGACCTATGTACACTCATAAACACATCAGATGCTTAACCTATAAGTCTTCAATACACCAAAATCACTAAGGGGCACTAGATGCACTTACAATATCCCCCTTTTTGGTGATTGATGACAATATAGGTTAAGTTTTCAACGGGGATAAATATATGAAGTGTAGAAACTAATATTGAGGAATTTGATTGCAAGATATAGAAGAACTCCCCCTGAAGTTGTGCATAGTGAGGAATTTGCTTTTGAAGCAATGCACACTTGAAGAGTTAAATCATGGAGATCTCCCCCTATATCTTGTAATTCATACACGCATTTGATATATGATATGAAGAATTTGAAATGCATGATGAAATATGGTGCCTGATGCAATTCAGCATGCGTGCGATAACATTAATGAGGAATAAGCATGCAGAATAGCGCATCAAAAGTATCAGAGCTCAAGCATATATCAAAGTATCAGAGCACCGAGCACCATAGGGTTTAAGATTACAACTCGATCCAATAAAAGTTTCGGAAGAACGAGAGTTGCACCTTAAAAATATGCCCTTATAATAGACCCGCTTGAAGACTAACTCAGATTTCTCCCCCTTTGTCATCAAATGACCAAAAGGATCAAAACTGAGGACTAACGCCCCTGAAGATATTCAAGTAGATGGAGGAGCGCCAGAGTTGTTGGGGTCGGTTGTTGAAGTAGGGCCTGCTGCAGTGTCGTCCAAGTCTTCATTTTCATCAGTGTCGCGTGATGAAGAATATGAACTGGCCACCAGAGAAGGAACCTTGACCTTCTTGAATTTCTTCGGGGGAGGTGCCGACCAGGCAAATTCTTCTTTGAGGCCCATGTTCTCTAAATCTTCAGCACTATATACTTGAGACAGAACAGCCCAGGTGCGGTTGAAGGTTTCATGAAGGTAGTAATGGTTTTTCTTCGTTGCATTATATGTGGCAGTCATGTTGTGAAGAATTGAACCAAACTGACGCTTGACCCATTTGTGATTGCGATCAACCTTTTGATGAAGACTGAGGAGTAACTCACGATTAGTCATCACCCTGGGTGCTGTGGCTTGAGGATTTGTCTTGGCAGTATTAGCAGCAGAGTCATGTGTGGCAGAGTCAACATTGGTGGAATAAGAAGCAGCCTTGCGAAATTGTCCATCCAATGGACGAATGCCTTCATCTATCACAGCAGTGGCCTTGCCCTTTTCATTAGCTGAGGAAAATGTCCTTTTGAGGACTTCAATAGGAGGCAAGTAGCTGCAGTGGTTGAGAGTTTCAGCCTTGTAGTTGAGTGAATACCTTGTCCTGATGAATCTCATAATCCAAGGTGCATAAGGCTTCAGTTCAAATGGTGACATAGCAATGTTGGCTAGAGTCCTCATGAAGAAGTCATGGAAGTTTATGGGAACGCCATGTATGATATTGAAAAGCATATTCTTCATGATGCCAACAATTTCTTCATCGGAAGAATCGTGTCCTTTGATGGGACATATTGTCTTCGTCAGAATGCGATAGACAGTCCTTGGCACATACAGCAATTCCTTGACGAGGAATTTGGTACGAGGTGATTGCCCTGGCTTCAGAGGCTTCATGAGCACTTGCATATAGTTTTTTGACAGTTCAGGTTCATCATACACGCAACGCGCATCTTCAGTGGGTGGACTAAGAGAAAGGCAGCGAAGCAATTCAGTTGTTGGGGCCTTGTAATGTGTATTTTCAGTCATCCAGTCCAGAACCCATGAATTGACATCTTCAGAGTTGCCAGTGATGTGCAGTGTAGCATAGAACGGAAGAATAAGTTCTTCATTCCAATCGCATATATCTGTGCAGAAGTTGAGTAGCCCAGCGTCGTGAAGAACACTGAGGACTGGCGTAAAGCACGGCATAGATTCCATATCCACGTGAGGAATATGTGCATGGTCGAAGACTTTGTCTTTGTTGTAAAGCACTGAGGAATAGAAATTTGCTTGGCTGGCAGTCCAGAAACGCCTCTTCCTTATGCGAGCAGAGTCATAAGGATTGTATTCAGTGAAGAATACGTGCTCACCATAGAAGTCTTCAGCCTTGAATTTCTGTTTGCGTGAGAATGGATCCTTTGGCCTTGGCAGAGGAGTGTCAGTGAGTTGCATCACGACCTCAGGAGTCACAAGCTCAGGTTCTTCAGGCTAAGGAATTTCAGGATTTTCCTCAGGTGCAGTCACCTTGTCTGTTTCAGCAGCAGTTTCTTCAGCACTAGTGGCTGGAATTTCTTCATTCACAGAAGCAGTGGGATGAGTTGCATCAGAGCCCAATTTTATGGTTGGTGAAGAAGAGTGAGGAATTTGCTGCAGGGGAGTGAAGAGTGGGGAATTGGGATGCTGACTTCCCCAAAAGTCGTCATTCATTACTAGAGTTGTGCTTCCAATATCCACATCTTCATCATCAATTTCTTCAACACCAGCCTCTTCAGCATCAAACTGAGGCATTGGTGATGAGACTAGTGGGGTTGAAGGGATTGTATCCACTTCAATTTCTTCATCAATCTGCTCTGAGGAAGCAGCAGACTGAGTTTCTTTATCTGATCCACTTGGGATCTCATAATCTTCACCAAAAGGAACAAGGTCCTTTGATGGCATGGAGGAGATAGGAACAGCATCAATTGGATTGGCAAATGAGCTGGTCATGGGCTTCATCTTCTTTGGGACTGAAGATTCTGAAGCACTTGATGCTTTCCTTTTCTTCACTGCAGCTCGCTCTGCAGCCTTGGTTTTCTTCACATATAAAGAAGAGGGAAGAATTGGAATTGGAGTTGGTGCAGGTGGAGCTGAGGAATCTGGTTCAGTTTCTTTAGGCACAACTGATGCAGTTGCCCTGGTCACTTCATTTTCTTCAGGCGCACCACTAGTGGATGCCCTGGCAATTTCATCAACGGCTGGAGCAGAGTCATCAGCCTTGGAACTAGCATTTTCTTCAGCAGCCTGAACTTCATCAGCGGTGCTGGCATGTTCTTCAGTTTGCTGAACAGATGCTTCAGCTTGAGGAATTTGTTGCTTTGGGGCAGTATCCTTGGTGAAGGTATCAGTCAGCCTCACAAATCTGACCTTGGCTCCTTGCCAATCAGCATAGTACGAGTCAAAGTTGTCGCTGAGGGCTTTGATCTCAGCCTGCATCTTGACAAGTTCCTCAGGCTTCATTTTGAGAACATTTTTCTTCAGCAGCTTCTCTTTGCGATACTGGGATTTCTTGATCTCTCTGGCCCTATCATATTTCCACTTCTCCTCTTGGATGAAGTGAGTCAGCATGTGACTTTGGCCAGGTGTCAGCTTGAAATCAGGCATAGGAGTGTTGGGATCCTTGTGCCAGAGATCAATATAATCTAGGATCGCCTTTGGATCCAAAAGCAGGGGCACAGGTGTGCCTTTGGCTTTAGCAGCCTTTCTTGGCGGTCTCTGATGATTTCAGCAAGTTCTTCTTCGTCAGCTTCATCATCATCAGAGGGCATAGTGAAGACAACTTGCTTCTTTGGACTTGGGCGAGTGCCGCGTCCAGCGGTAGCCTTTTTCTTCAGTAACGAGGGTCCAGCTGAGGATTTTGGTGCAGCTGAGGAACTAGCTGAGACACCAGAGGCAATAGAGATGCCAGTTGTCCTTTGGCATGAGGCCAGATGTACAGGAGCTGAGGACTTTGTGGGAGCAGGAGCAGCATGAGGAATTTGCTTTGAAGATTTTGAAGATTCTGGCTGTGAGGGCGCAGCTGAGGAACTTGGCCGTGAGGGCATTGAAGGTGAAGCACTTGGCTTACGAGCAGGCTTCTTCATCATTGATTTCCTCGGCTTGGTAGAAGCCTCAGTGGCAGCAGCAGCAGCAGATTCTTCATTGAATTTCCTCACTGCTTCTTTTGCTTGCTTTTGCAGTTTACGCTGGCGCTTAGCCCATTCTTGAGGAAATTCCTCACCTCTTCTGATGCTAGAGGGATCAGCCACTTGGCCAGGTGCCAGTGGAGGGCGTTGACATGGAGGGTTTACGGCGAATTTCTTCATGTACTTAGGAGTAACATATCTGTACTCCTTCCATTCTCTTGCCCATCTCCTTTCAATCCTCTGTATACGCACCTTGCGCTGATTTCTATCTTCTTCAGGAGGTGTGCAGTACCCAGCATAAATATCATCAAGGATTTCAAAGGCAGTCATGACCTCTGGTCTCTTTCCTCCTTTCTGCGGCCTTTTACCTTCAGCCATTTTCTTCAGATGAGGAATTTGAACAATGGAATTCTCTGAAGATGTATGCAAATTTTCTTCGAGGAACGCTGCAAATGAGTTAAGTTGATGAGAACCTAAGGATTCAGCAGCGGACATGTGTACCTGTGAACAGAGTATAGTTGCGAGGAATTTGAAGAGGTCATATGCGTTCTCAGATGGTTTTTCATAAAGAACAAGTTTTGAGGAATTTGACCAGATTCGTCTTGAGGAATTTCACTAAGCTCCATATATATCTTAGGTTCCAGAGTTGTATAGATTGAGAATCCACACAATTGAGGAATCTTGAAGAAATTTAGACTTAGGGAAATGAATCAAGAACAGAGAATAAGTGAGGTGTTTTGTGTGTGAGGATTTGAAGAATAAAACACCTTTGAAGATTTTGTAGAAAAACTTCGAATCAAAGAGGGCAGTAAAAATAGCTTTTAATTACCCTGAATGAAGAACACGACGAACTGTGAGTTGGAACAGAGAAGTTCGTCAATGCAGATCTTCCACGCCCTAACTTGGTGGAGGAAGACGTCTACGGCGGCGGCGGAGGTGAAGATTTCCGCAGTCGGCGCGAGTACGTCGGCGACGAGGTCAAGGCAGTGAAGCTCTTCCTCACCGGCGATGATGGAGTAGCGGCGGCGCTAGGGTTTGGAAGCTCGAGCGGGGGAAGTGAGATCGAGCGGAGTAAAGAAGTGAAGATGGCGACGGAGGGGTATTTATAGCCACAGTAAAAACTGCTCGTCCGAAGATTTAGGACTAACATGCCCCTGGCCGTTCTCCTTCACTTGACATGTGTCACCCACGTACCGTGTAGTGGAGATCGTGTAAGATCGTGGGTGAGTAAAATAATCCATCGTGGGAAGCGGAACGGATTGCGCGGCAAAACCGAAGGTTTGGATAAGATTAGTTTTAACATTTTGTTCGCAATTTCTTCAGCTGACAAGGACACAGTGAAGAATTTGAACGAGTTTCAAATAGAACGCACATGAAGAATTTGTGAATAGACTGGATTGAGTACAGCATAGAGGGGAAGGGTCCGATCACATTCACTTAGCAGAAAAGTTCAAACTTGAAGAAATAGCTATAAGTGAATGCTGTAGAGGACATAAACTCATATATATATATAGCCAATGAAGAAAAATGACGGCACAAGTGAAGACTTTGTAAAGTTTGAAGAATTTGAAAAACTGAAGAATTTCAAAAGTTGAGGAAAAACTCAAATTGAAGATTTTCAACTTTTGTGGTGGCGTGACCCACCGTGTAAGAATGATGATTTCAGACACCGCGTACAATTGTCGTAGGGTTCTGAGAATCAAATTCTTCATTAATTTCTTCACACTTAGAGTGTTATTCTTCATTGATTGAAGAAAAACGTTTCTTCATGTGTTGCACATCTAAGTCATCAATTTTGCATAAGTGTCAGGATGAGTGCATTTTCAAAGTACATTCGAAGATTCTAAGATATTTAGCTCACACCGCAACTTGCTAAATCTCTTCTCATCCAAGGGCTTAGTGAAGATATCGGCTAGCTGTTCTTCAGTCTTCACATGCTCAATAGAAATGTCGCCCTTCAACACATGATCATGAAGAAAATGATGACGAATCTGAATGTGCTTTGTCTTCGAGTGCTGAACTGGGTTGTGAGCAATCTTGATGGCACTCTCATTGTCACAGAGAAGAGGCACATTCTTCACGTTGACTCCATAGTCCTTGAGCGTTTGCTTCATCCATAGTAGTTGAGCACAGCAAGAACCAGCAGCAATGTACTTACCTTCAGCAGTAGACAGTGATACGCATTTCTGTTTCTTCGAGGACCAACAGACCAAGGATCGTCCGAGGAAATGACAAGTACCGGATGTTGACTTGCGATCCACACAGTCACCAGCATAGTCAGAATCAGAATATCCAATGAGGTCAAAGTCTGAGCCCTTGGGGTACCATAATCCTAGTGTTGGTGTGTGAGCTAGATATCAAAGAATATGCTTCACAGCCGTATGGTGTGATTCCTTCGTTGCAGCTTGAAATCGTGCACACATGCAAACACTAAGCATTATATCTGGCCTAGATGCACCTAAGTACAATAAAGAGCCAATCATGGAGCGATATACCTTGTGATCGAAGTCAGTACCATTTTCATCAGTGCATAGATGACCATTTGTGGGCATAGGAATTTTGAGACCTTTGCAGTCTTGCATGCCGAATTTCTTCAGGACATCCTTGAGGTATTTCTCCTGAGATATGAATATCCCATTGTGTTGTTGACGAATTTGTAGACCTAAGAAGAATTTCAATTCTCCCATCATAGACATTTGATATTCTTCACTCATCATATAGGCAAATTCATCACTATAACGTTGGTCAGTACAGCCAAAGATGATATCATCAACATATATTTGGCACACAAACAGTTCACCATCATATGATTTAGTAAAAAGAGTGGGATCGAGTGAACCGGGTGTGAAGCCTTTCTTCATGAAGAATTCCTTCAATGTGTCATACCACGCCCGTGGGGCCTGCTTGAGGCCATAGAGGGCCTTGTTAAGTCTGAAGACTTTGTCAGGATGTTTTGGATCTTCAAAACCTGGTGGTTGAGCAACATATACTTCTTCCTCAATCTTACCATTAAGGAATGCACTTTTCACATCCATTTGGTATAAGATGATATCATGATGGTTAGCATAAGCAAGTAATATGCGAATAGCTTCAAGTCTAGCAACAGGTGCAAAAGTTTCATCGAAATCAATTCCTTCAACCTGTGTGTAGCCTTGAGCTACTAGTCGTGCCTTATTCCTCACCACAACACCATTTTCATCTTGCTTGTTGCGGTAGATCCACTTTGTACCAATGATGTTATGCTTGCGAGGATCGGGACGATTGACCAGTTCCCATACGTTGTTGAGCTTGAACTGATGTAATTCTTCTTGCATGGCCTGAATCCACTCAGGCTCCAGAAATGCTTCATCTACCTTAGTGGGCTCTGTGATAGAGACAAAATCAAAGTGCCCATAAAAGTTAGATAGATGTGAAGCTTTTGAGCGTGTGAGAGGACATGGTGCTCTAATGTCATCGATGATCTTCTCCATTTGCACTTCTTTTGCAATGCGAGGGTGAGTTGGTTGTCATTGAGGAATTTGATCAGCATTTTCTTCAGCATCAATTTCCTCAGCATTTTCTTCAGGTGCATCAGTTCGACGTTCTTCACGTTCTGGAATGAATTCTTCAGCAGATTCTTCAGTAGGAATGATATCTTCAGTAGCCTTGTGCTTGATCGATTCCTTAGGTGCTGGTTCATCTAACACAGAAGGTAGGTGCTCTCTTTGCGAGCCATTAGTTTCATCGAACCGCACATCTACAGTTTCAACAATCTTGTGAAGAACATTGTTGAAGACTCTGTAGGTGTGCGAGTCCTTCCCGTAACCAAGCATGAAACCTTCATGTGCTTTCGGTGCAAATTTAGAGTTGTGATGAGGATCTCTAATCCAGCATTTAGCACCGAAGACTTTGAAATAACTCACATTGGGTTTCTTGTCAGTGAGGAGTTCATAGGCAGTCTTCTTGAAGAATTTGTGAAGATATACTCTGTTGATGATATGGCACGCAGTATCAATTGCATCAACCCAGAAACGACGAGGGGTTTTGTACTCATCGAGCATAGTGCGAGCCATCTCAGCAAGAGTCATGTTCTTGCGCTCCATGACTCCATTCTGTTGAGGAGTATAAGGAGCAGATAATTCATGAGTAATACCAAGTTCATCAAGATAGTCATTGAGACCCGAATTCTTGAACTCAGTGCCATTGTCACTTCTGATGTGCTTGATCTTCACACCAAAGTTAGTTGAAGCCCTCGAGGAAAATCGTTTGAAGACTTCCTGCACTTCAGTTTTGTAAGAGACAAGGTGCACCCATGTGTAACGAGAGTAATCATCAACAATAACAAAACCATATTGAGATGCTTCATTAGAGACAGAGGAATAATGGTTAGGGCCGAAGAGATCCATGTGAAGCAATTCAAATGGACGAGTAGTGGTCATGATAGTCTTCGCTGGATGCTTGGCCTTGGTCATCTTTCCAGCTTCACAGGCACCGCATAAGTGATCCTTGAGGAATTTGACATTCTCAATGCCAATGACATGCTTCTTCTTCGCAAGCGTGTGCAGATTCCTCATGCCTGCATGACCAAGTCGTCAATGCCATAGCCATCCTTCTGAAGTTTTTGCAAGTAGGCACACGGCAGGTTGTGAATCTGTAGAGAAATCAACAATATACAAGTCTCCTCTCCTAAAGCCTTCGAAGACTTTGGATTTGTCAGATTCCATAATCACCACACAACGATACTTGCCGAAGACAACAACCATATCAAGATCACAAAGCATTGAGACAGACATAAGGTTGTATCCTAAGGACTCAACAAGCATGACTTTGTCCATGTGTCGATCCTTTGTGATGGCAACCTTACCTAGACCCAATACCTGACTTTTGCTTTTATCAGCGAAGATGATATGCTTCATGTGTGATGCTGATAAGGGAGCATCCATCAACAGATTCTTGTCACCGGTCATGTGATTTGTACATCCACTATCAAGTACCCATTCAGTGGCTTTGGGTTGATCCTCCTGCAGATGAATTAGTGCAACTTACGAACCTCATATACTTCAGTAGTGAAGAATATGATATCACAATTCATTAGATCAATTTCATCAAGCATTAGAACCGATAAAACAGAGGGAGGACGTGTGAAATGAAAGTTCATTTCATCATGGTTAGCTTGCGTCCTTTCAGGCATTTCTGTCAGGTCCCCAGCAAATTCTTCAGACGTTACAGCACGTCTGGAGACCTGACCCTGCAGAAGAGATTAGTTCTTTTTCTTCACCACCCACATCTGAAGGGGTGGCAAAGAGTTCATCACTCTGCAAGCTCCGTATGAGAATGGTGGCAAAGCAGCCAAACCATTTCGTTTCACATAGGAGGGGTTAGGGTAAGCATATGAATAAGCAGAGAAATTCTTCGAGGACTTATGAACATAATAATTTGAAGAATAATGCTCATATTCATAGCCCTTGTCTCTTCCCTGCGAAACAGAGTTGTTAGCACGATGATGTTCATATGAGGACTTTGATCCATGTGAGGAATTTGGTCTGTATGAGGACTTGGATCCATATGAAGAATTTGGTCCATCTAAAGAATTAGATCTGGGGTTCCTTTTCTTCACAGGTGGTGTCATGAGGACATTCACCTGAAGACTTTCAAGGCAGCTTTTGGGAACCCAGATTTTCTTCATAGGGGAACCGTTCCTGTAGTTAGTGCCAACATATCTAGCAAATACTTCACCATTCTGATTTTTGAACAGTTTATAGTTGGAGTCAAATGACTCATCAGAAGAATGAGAAGATTCACATGTATAGCCAGATAAATCAGATGGATCAACTGGAGGTCCCTTTGCAGCAACCCATGAGGTTTTGGGGTACTGCTCAGGCTTCCAATAAGTACCATCCGCATTGAGTTTCCTCTCAAAGGCAATACCCTCTTTCCTAGGGTTCCTGTTGAGGATCTGCTTTTTAAGCACATCACAAAGAGCCTGATGCCCTTTGAGGCTTTTGTACATGCCTGTCATGTACAATTCCTTTAGCCCTGCATCATCAATGATACTAGCAATGTCCTCAGATGAGGAATTAGTGATAGTAGAGACAGGTGAAGAATTTGTAACATTTGAAGCATTTGAACATTCAGGTGAAGAATTTGCAGATTCTCGTTCAATGCATTTTAAACATGGAGGAATAAATTCTTCCTGAGCTGCGCTGATTTGTTGAGCAAGTAATGAATCGCGCTCCTTCTGAAGATCTTCATAACTCACTCTTATCTTCTCAAAATCAGACAAGAGAGAGTTATGCTGATCTTGAAGGGAGTCATAATTAGAATGAAGTCTCAGCGTTGAAGATGGATTTGCTGACGAATGAAGTGGCGAGGGCTAGGCTCGCCACACCAGACTCAGAGTCTTCAGATTGTTCCTCTTCCTCATTTTCTTCAGATTCAGCCTCAGAGTCCATTTCCTTGCCAATGAATGCCTGAGCCTTCTTGGAGCTGCTCTTCTTGTGAGACGAAGACTTCGAGGATCTTGATGATGAAGATTTTGAGGATTTCTTCTTTTTCTTCACATCATCAGAACTGTAATCCTTGTATTTCTTCTTCTTTAATTCCTTTTCCCATTGAGGACAATCTTGAATGTAATGTCCTGGTTTCTTACACTTGTGACAAAGCCTCTTCTTATAGTCACTGGTTGAGGAATCGTTGCTCCTTGAGGATTTTCCAAAACGACCACGTCTTGAGAACTTCTGGAATTTCTTCACAAGCAGCGCCAGATCATGACTTAGTTCTTCAGGATCACCAAGGCTGCTATCAGAGTCTTCATCTTCGGACTCAGATACTACCTTGGCCTTCAGTGCACGTGATCTTCCATAGCTCGAACCATAGAGATCTCTCTTCTCAGCAAGCTGGAACTCATGAGTGTTTAGCCTCTCGAGGATATCAGCGGGGTCAAGTGACTTGTAATCAGCACGCTCTTGAATCATCAGTGCCAAAGTGTCAAATGAGGAATCAAGCGATCTCAGCAATTTCTTCACCACCTCATGGTCGGTGATGTCAGTGGCACCAAGTGCTTGAAGCTCATTTGAGATGTCAGTGAGGCGATCGAAGGTTTGCTGAACATTTCCATTGTCGAGTCTTTTGAAGCGGTTGAAGAGATTGCGAAGAACATCAACTCAAGAATCACGCTGAGTTGAAACTCCTTCATTGACTTTGGACAGCCTATCCCAGATAAGCTTAGCAGTTTCCAAAGCACTCACTCTACCATACTGTCCTTTGCTCAGATGGCCACATATGATATTCTTCGCTTGGGAATCGAGTTGCTTGAATCTCTTCACATCGGTAGCGTTCAGTGAGGGTGAGACAGAGGGAACACCATTTTCCACAACATACCAGAGATCATTATCAATTGCCTCAAGATGCATGCGCATCTTGTTCTTCCAGTAGGGGTAGTCCGTCCCATCAAAGGTAGGACACCCAGCAGAGACCTTGATCATACCTGCGGTCGACATAACTAAAACTCCAGGCGGTTAAACCAAAATCACATAGAACAAGGGAGTACCTTGCTCTGATACCAATTGAAAGTGCGTTATATCGACTAGAGGGGGGGTGAATAGGCGATTTTTATGAAATTCTTCACTGAGGAATTTGCTCGTGAGGAAATTCCTTAGCGAAGAAATACTAGCAGCGGAATAAGTACTCAGAAGTAAACATAACAGATTACATGCATAGTCATCATGGTGAAATGAAGACAAACACAGAGTACAGAAAGCGTAGGCACAGGATAACTCTAGATGAAGACAAACAGACTGAAGAAATTGAACCGAGGAATTTGTGAAAGTCTTCAGTCAAAGTCTTCAAACACAGATATGAACAAACAGACAACACAATAATGAGGAAATGAAGGTGTTGAGGAAATGGAACCAGTAAGCTTGGTGAAGACAATGATTTGGTAGACCAGTTCCAACTGCTGTCTCAGTTGTACGTCTGGTTGGAGTGGCTGAGTATTTAAACTCGAGGACACACAGTCCCGGACACCCAGTCCTGAGCATGTAGCTCGGGACACCAAGTCCTCACCGTATTCTCCTTGAACTAAGGACACACAGTCCTCGTCCAATCACTCGTGGTAAGTCTTCAGGTGACTTCCAAACCTTCACAGACTTGGTCACTCGGCGATCCACAATTCCTCTTGGATGCTCTAGACCTTGACGCCTAACCGTCTGGAAGAAGTACAGTCTTCAAGGGTAACAAGCGTCGGATCCACGCAGGATCAATTTCTTCAGTGATGCTCAATCACTTTGGGTTTGTAGGTGTTTTGGGTTTGGGTTTGGATTTTCCTCACTTGATGATTTTCGCTCAAAGTCCTCGGAGGATGGGTTGCTCTCAAATGACAAGTGTCAAGTTCACGTGGAGCAGCCAACCAGCTAGTGGTTGAAGGGGGCGGCTATTTATCGCCTAGGGAGCAGCCCGACATGATAAGACATAAATGCCCTTCAATGATATGACCGTTAGGTGGACAAGATATTTTAGGACAGCTGGCGCGAGGCACAGCAACGGTCGGAAATTTGGAGTACAAATTCCTCAGGGCTATCATGTTCCTCACTGTGTAGGCAATTCGCACTGGCGAATTCCTAACTCCTCAGTCAGAGAAAAGTCCTCAGTGACCAGAAGAACTGCTTCTCTGTCACTGAAGAAATTGACTAAACTGTATGAGATTTCCAATGGCTTCACTCGAAGGGATTGGTAGGTGTAGGATTTGAGTTGAGCATCACATGGAAATTTTCTCCTTAGTATTTCCTCGACCTCCTTTAACAGTACGGTGTTTCCTATGACTCAAGAAAGAGAAAAAATGAAACTACGAAAACAAAAGTCTTCACGCTTCACGTTCCTCAAACGAATACCATGTCTTCAAGGTCACACCAATTTCTTCACTTTCAAAGTCTTCAGAAAGTCTTCAGAATATCAAAGTCTTCAGTCGAAGAACTTCATTTTTAGGGGTCGACTTTTACTGTAAATATCAAACTCCTCATAGACTTATAGACTTGTGTACACTCATAAAAACATCAGATGCTTAACCTATAAGTCTTCAATACACCAAAATCACTAAGGGGCACTAGATGCACTTACAATTTATAATTATCCTCACTATATTATGCAGATTGATGATCGTCGAGTGCAGAAAAGCAGAAATGTATGATATTGGGTTCATTAACACAAATCTCATAGATGAATTTCAGGTTAAAAAGAGCGCCCAAGATGCCGAGGCCAACTTGCTCAAATCATTGCTAATAAATCAACGAAGATTTAATACTCTTTCCTTACAACTTCAAGTGAGTGTTACTGTCGTGTGCATATTTGGTTTCCCTTATTACTTGAGCGAGGTTATAGTAATGTAATTGATGAGTTATGTATGCGTGCGCATCTTCCACTATATTCTCCTGGAGATTAAGCTTGAACGGGGACTAGTAACCGTCTTAGACTTGAGACGAAAAGATCCCGGGACCTATGCGGACATGACTAAAATTCTCAACAAGTAAGTTCAATCGATCATTATCGCACCATATCGGCAACTTTTTGTTCATTTCCTGATATCTCAAGTAATAATTATTTTCTTTGTCTTGCAGGGTTTGGAAACAGTTCACCGCAGAAGCTCCGAGACTGCTGAAGGAGCTGCGATATACATACCCGAAAGTAAGTACTACTAGCTAGCTAGTTGTGCGCATCTCCCGTTGATTCTAGCTACTTTCATCAATGCCATTTATAATGCTTCATTATCAGTTTGATTGACCTCTATTTCTCGTAAAGTGCTTGTGGCAGGAACAAGGGAATGATTACTGTGGATATTATGTGTGCGAGTTCATCTACAACGCGACTAGCAAAGATAAGCGGGGCTACTCTAAAAGACAATATGAAGTGCGTAAGCAATAATATTCACAATTTCATTTTATTACACCATCATTTCTGTTGAGTTTCATTCATATATATGTATTAACCCCCTTCTTCAAATTAGATGTGGCAGATGCGGAATGAACTCCTACCACAAGATCGCATGAAATCAATTCAAGAGGAATTGGCGGGATACTTTCTTGACCACGTCATTAATAAAGCCGGAGAATACCATGTGGAAGTTGAGTTCAAATGCTAGGGGATTGTAAGAGATCTAACATATTGTATATGTATGTAGCCAGTAGCGTCGGATAGATAATACGAAAACTTGTTGTTCGACCAATCTCTCGGAGAAGGAGAGGTCGATCACTTCTCTCGGTATGCATGACGTACTTCTGTACTTAATGGTTTCCTTCATTTTCTTACTAGCTAGCGTGTCGAGGGCCTCTCTATACGTATAGTACGTAGCGTCGACCAAGCATGGAGATAAGATAGGACACTTCTCTCTATTAATTAATTAGCTACCTAACACAATATATGAAACACCTTAATTAACCATACAAAACCCCCAAATCCACCCCCTCCCCCCCTTCAGAAAAAAAACAAAAACCCTAGCCCCTGAACAGCTGACGCGTGGATGCCTATTGGTCCCGGTTGGTGGCACCAACCGGGACTAAAGGGCCTCCTGACTGGGCTCGCAGCACCGGCCACGTGGAGGCCCATCTGTCCCGGTTAGTATAAGAACCGAAACTAAAGGCCTAGGCATTAGTAACGACCCTTTAGTCCCGGTTCCCCAACCAGGACAGATGGGCCTTATGAACCGGGACAAATGGCCCTTTTTCTACTAGTGCTATGTGCCGCCTCGGTTTTACGTGCCCCGCCCAAGAGGAAGCAGGCCACCTCGACCGGCTCAGCCGGCGTGCCGGAGAAGCCTCCAAGGAAGAAGGCGATCGCGTCAAGGGGTCGGGCTACTCCTATGCCTCTGGCCATCCCCGGCATCCACATTGACGGCAAGCCGCCAGCCACGCCCACAACGTGTTTGATGAAATGGCTGGGAGGTAAAAAAATCCGTTGCTTGCTTTGGACCGGCCATCTTCCATTCCGGCCTTTCGGAACACTTGATTGAGCTTTGGCCGGGTGGTAAACTTGATACCTCGTTTGTTGTGCATGATTTTGGATGTGATGTACTAGTATGATGATCAACTAGTGGTGTATATATATGATGATGAACTTGATAAATATTTGTTTATTATTGTATTTGCGGGACGGTTAGCCCTCCAGCATGGAATAGATCCCGCAAACGCGTCCCACAAAACATTTGCGGGACGGGTTTACAGAAACTGTTCCGCCGGAGGGCTCGCCGTCACATAAATAATTTTTGCGGGAGCCCTCAAATAATTCTTTCGGCTCGACCGTTTGCCGGATCTTTTTGCGGGAGCCCTCAAACAATTCTTTCGGCCCAGCCGTTTGCGGGATCTGCTAGATATGCTCTTAGCCTTCTGTTCGCACACGAACACATCACCGTGTACCTCCAACGCCGAGGGTGATGCACCGCAGCTCACGTCGAAGGAGGCCCACCGAAAGCGCGGTACGCAAGACAATCCGGCGGGCGCTTTTGTAGACCCAAAACCCCACACGCCCGGGAGGGACCTCGTCAGGGCGCGCGGCGGATATGGGCTGCCCTAGGTCGATTCGCTCACCCCTAGAGCCTCGAGGATCGCTGCCCTTCAACACGAAGAACGAACGAAGAACGAGAGAGAAAGAACAAGGGAGAGATGTAAAAACTAGGGTAAAAAGTAGTATATTGATTTGTCGATTGTGTGTTGTTTCAATCGGCCGTCACCCCCAACATATATAAGAGGCGGCTGGACTTCCCGTACAAGCAAAGGATTTATCTAGGCTTTCCTTACAAGAAAATTGCATCAATTCACGTCCAAAACCCTAGTCAAATTCGGACTGGTTTTATCCGAACTTTCCAAAACTGTTCGGTTTAAACTGGCTGTACTTTGAGGGTCCTTTTTGTGGTGACAAACTACCTCGGATGGACACGAGCCCAAAAGCAATCTTGACCGTTTCGACGAGGCGAACCTCTTTTATGTTGAACGTTTTTTCATCAGAGGTCATCTTGAGGGTCAAATTACTCGCGCAAAACAGCTAAGTATTCACGCAGCTCATCAGACATACCCACGTATGTGTCTGGTTCTGGGCGTCATATTTTGCTCACTGGAGGGTCGTGCTGTGCGGGCTCTAACTTTTGCATACGAACTCCGATTTGAACGATTTTTATATCAAAATCGATCGTTTCAACGAGACGAACAACTTTCATGTTGAACGTTTTTCCATTCGAGATCATGTGAATAACCTTTTGAGCCCATCTTCAACTTATCGTCCGATTGACTATCACAGCCTCCAACCCGGCAAGTTTTGTATTCCGGCAAGGGTTTCACTCCGGCAAGGGTTTCACTCCGGCAAGGTTTGTACTCCGGCAGGGGTTTCACTCCGGCAAGGTTTGTACTCCGGCAAGGGTTTCACTCCGGCAAGGTTTGTACTCCGGCAAGGTTTGTACTCCGGCCAGGGTTCCTCTCTGACAAGGTTTCCACCCCGGCAAGGGTTTTCTTTCCCACTCAGGGCCGGCCCGCGAAGTGTTGCCTCTAACTTTTGCATACGAACCCGGACTCTTAACCATGCCAAAATCTGGTGTCAACACATGCCCCCCTGTTTTTCGGCAAAGCTAGCGTGCCGAAAAATAACTTGTACCATGTTTGTTCTAAGGACGATGTCAACACTCCATCGGCCTTTTTATGTGCTTCAGGCGATAATTTCTATATCGGCCATGTTTATTCTTAGGGCGATAATTTTATATCGGCCGTTGATTTTAACTTCTTGTTTACATCATACCTTGGAACCGATTATCACCAATCGGCTTTAGAGAGATGGGAATGAATCCGTTCCTCGTAGCACTAAGGAAATCAAACCCCGAGAGGTCACGCCCTGTTAAGCAAGTAACATTGGGATGATTCCAATCCACCGATGCATCAGCCAAAGCAACACAAGCCGAATTATCCGCGTGAATGACTTCTACCTCATCATCGACCCATTGTATTAAGAATTGATGCATGGTAGATGGCACACATTGGTTAGCATGAACCCAATCACGGCCTAATATAACATTATAGTTGCCTTGCACCTCGGCGATGAAGAATGTGGTGGCCAAAGTTTTACTTCCCACGGTGAGTTCCATGCACATCACACCTTTGGCCTCTGTTTTTTCTTTTCCCTCAAATCCATTAAGTACCATATTGGTCTTCATCAATGCATATCGTCTAACCCCAACTTCTTGAAGAGCGAGTAGGGCATAAGATTTACCACACCACCACCATCAACGAACATCCTAGCAACCGGCGATCCGTTAATATGACCTTTGAGGTACAATGGCTTCAAGTGTTTCACCGGTTCTTTTGGCTTCTCGAAGATAGCATTCTTATGACCAAATCCAGCTGGGCTACCTCCCATTCTTTACATATAGCACGAAACTCGGCAGGTAAGTAATATACCATATTAATATCCATACCTTCCCGAACCGGCGTAGATTCATAATCCACCATCTCATCTTCATCCCCCAATGTGAATATTGGGCTCAAAGATTTCTCAACTGAAGGGGATGTTTCAGGTGGTGTGGACGATGTAATAGGGGTTGCATCATCCTCTTTTGGTGGCGAATGGGTTGTTGTAGCTAATGTAGAAGCATCTGCGTTTTCTTTTTGTATAGGCCTCCACACTTGTTTTGTGAGTGCCATGGGCCGAATTTCACTTAACAATTCATCCCTTTGCCTCTCCTCTTTGCGCTCTACCTTCTCGTGGTTCCTCATGCGTTGTAATCTCCTTTTCATGGTCTTGGTTAAACCGGGAGGACACCACTTAGGTTGAGTATATTTGGGATCTGTTGGTTTGGCCTTGCTTGTGCTTGCCTCATGATCACTAACCATGAAACCCTGCTGAACAATAACAATATCACCATTAGAAGTAGCCAGATTACCAACAATTGGCTTTTTGATCTCCTTTTGCTTGTCGCGTTCTGAAATTTCTGCATTACATGACTTAACACGCCACACTTTTTTATTGGCCTTACTTGGAGAAACTTTTGTTGGCCGATTAGCACCATAGCTCAAACGGCCTTGTGTGGGATAATAAAGCCTCTCGCGAGCAGGCCTTCTAGGTGCTGCCCACCCCATATGGAAAGCATAAGGAGCCATTGGGGACTGCCCCCATCCTCCACTGAAGCCTCTCATGTAATATGGTGCATAGAAGGGTTGTGACATCCATGGTGTCGGTGCCCATGACCCATATGGCCTTGCATATCGTCGAAACTCTTGCTCCAGAGGCAATCTTGAACGCTTTGAATGTGATGGCCGATTAGAGCAAGAACCGGCCGCTTGACTTGCATATTTGGATAGCAACATATCAAAAGTTGGCTTGATTCTCTTGTTCTTAGTTTCATTCTTTTTCCACTTGCCAACTTCTGAATTCTTGGGCTTGATCAATTTAACATGAGCATCCTCTTGTACTTGTGGTTGCCCCCCGAGTGTAGCATTTTTTATAGTGATCTTCAACACTTCCTTGCCATCGGGTTGCTTCTCAAGCACAATCTTTCTTACCAAGACCTTGTCGCCCTCCTTGCTATTCCTGGGTTCACCAATAACAACATTATCTTTATTAGCGGATTCGGCTATGTTTGGCCGAATTAACATTTTCTTCCCTTCCAAGTCTATGGTGTTTATGGGGAAGGGCTGCTTATCAACTTGCATCTCAGCAAAATTCAATCGTCCGTCATTAATGGCCGATTGTATCCGTCGTCGAAAAACATTGCAATCGTTAGTAGCATGAGAAAATGAATTATGGTACTTGCAATAAGCACGCCGTTTCAGCTCCTCAAACGGCGGTATGGTGTGTGATATTCTAATCATCTTATCTTGCAAGAGAGCATCAAATATTTTATCACACTTTGATATATCAGAAGTAAACCTCATCTCCTCATCACGATTCTTGCGAATCGGCTTAAGAGAATTGCACATATAGGGTTTGGCCTTTGAGGACCAAACAAATTCAGTAGTATAGACATCAACCTCATCGTCCGAATTATCATCATTGTGTTCAACCATATGCATTCTAGGACGATCGGTTGTAGACCTATGGACCTCTTTACTTCGACTCTCTTGGGCCAAGGCTTTTTGTAAGACTTGATTAATGCTCGAAAACTCATAACTTTCTAGCCTCTCTTTAATGTGAGTTTTCAAACCATTAAGAACAAGATCTGCCAAGTCTCTCTCAGTTATCACTAAGCTATAACATCGGTTTTTTATATCTCTAAACCTCTTGACATAATCAGTGACCGATTCATCATGTTTCTGCCTAACCGATGTAAGATATGACAACTTTAGCTCATTATCGCCGCTATAAAAGTGATCATGAAACTTTTGCTCTAATTGCGACCATAAGAGAATTGAGCCATGTGGTAAAGCAGCAAACCATGAAAATGCGGTACTGTTGACACCAGAATTTGGCACGGTCAAGAACTTAATTAATACGGCCTCAAATGGAGAAGTGATCTAAATAAAAAAGTTCCGTATTATCGATATGAACATCTTTGAAGTTTTGGGCCATCGCCATCC
The DNA here is from genome assembly GCA_032464435.1 of Aegilops umbellulata. Lineage (NCBI taxonomy): Eukaryota > Viridiplantae > Streptophyta > Magnoliopsida > Poales > Poaceae > Aegilops > Aegilops umbellulata. Next base: position 663,986,661 of record CP136060.1, read on the forward strand.
GATCTCATCTCGCAGGCCGAAGTTGTGTTCGAAATACTGTTTTGTATTCAGAACACTATTCGGCTCATTACGCCCTCAACACCACCACTTATGAAAAAATGATCTAGACGGATTGTCTTCGTCTCGTCGAAACGATCGATTTTGATATAAAAATCGTTCCAATCCGAGTTTGTATGCAAAAGTTAGAGCTATCGGAGTGCAGCCATGTCATGAGGCGTGATGTGGCGCGCCCCACCAGATCTATGTCTGATGGGTAGCGCGATGGAACGGGTGTCTTGCGTAATAGTCCGTTTTGAGCGAGCAATTTGGCCTTCAAGATCACCTCTGATCAAAATATGTTCAACACAAAAGTTTTTCGTCTCGTTGAAACGGTCAAGATTGCTTTTCGACTCGTTTTCATCCGAGGTCGTTTGCTGCCTCAAACATGACCCGCAAGGTGCAGCCAGGTTGTAAACCGAACCGTTTTGGAAAGCTTGCCGGGTGAAGAACTTGCCGGACAGAGACCTTGCCGGGTGAAGAGCTTGCCGGATGAAGACCTTGCCGGGGGTGAAAAGCTTGCCGGGTGAAGACCTTGCCGGGGGTGAAAAGCTTGCCGCGAAAAGGCTTGCCGGGGTGAAAACTGTCAAGGCCAATCCGACCAAAAGATGAAGATGGGCTCAAATAATTATCTAGATGAACTCGGATGAAAAAGTGTTCAACATGAAAGTTGTTCGTCTCGTCGAAAAAGTCAAGATTGATTTTGGGCTTGTTTTTATCCGAGATCGTTTACCACCACGAAAAGGACCCGCAAGGTGCAGCCAGTTTAAACCGAACAGTTTTGGGAAGTTCGGATAAAACCAGTCCGAATTTGACTAAGGTTTTGGACGTGAATTGATCTAATTTTCTTGTAAGGAAAGCCTAGATAAATCCTTTGCTTGTACGGGAAGTCCAGCCGCCTCTTATATATGTTGGGGGTGACGGCCGATTGAAACAACACCCAATCGAACAAATCAATCTACTACTTTTTCATGTTCATCTATGTTTTAACTCTCCCTTGTATCTTTCTTCTCGTTCTTCGCTAGTTCTTCATGCTGGAGGGCTGTGGATCCACGAGGCTCTAGGGGCGAGCGAATCGACCTGGAGGAGCCCATAGTCGCCGCAAGCCCTGACGGGGTCCCTCCCGGGCAAGCGGGGCTTCGGGTCTACAAAAGCGCCCGTCGACTGTCTTGCGTATCGCGCTGTCGGTCGGGTCTCCTTCGATGTGAGCTGTGGTGCATCACCCCCGGCGTCGAGGGTACATGTGACGTGTTCGTGTGTCAACACACTTTTTGGCGACTCCGCTGGGGACGAAGCTTCGAACGGTCTCTGGCCCGTTCTTGCTACGAAGAGATCGTCATCAAGTTGCTGAAATCTACAAAGGTAATATGAATACCGAATTCCCCTTTGTAGATGCAAATAATTCATATGTTGTTGCTAGATCACCTAATGAGCACAATGTATCGGCTAGCCCTAGTTTTATCAATCATGCATCTAATTATGCGCAAGGGCCGATGCAAAACAATTTTCATGCTTCAAATTCTTATGATTTTAGCAACATACAACATATGTATCCAAACTCTCATGCATCGGCAACCCCACAAATCCATATGACGACGAACAACATGATGGGTTTGGTTAATCAATTTGAAACACCTCATGTTAAAATTTCCAATAGCATACAAGAAAGTGTTTCACCTTTTTATTCATCGGCAACTGATTTACAATATGTGAATCCAACCTTGCCAATGGATGGGAGAATTGGCCATTCTACTACTAGCTATTCGGCCAGTTACTCTCAACCATCATATGCTACACCTCATGTTAGTAATTTTTCAGCACCGTATGCAACTGTAGATCTTCATAATTCGGCCCCGCATCTTCATGGTCACAGCCGAATAAGTGAAAATTTTACAGGAACACATGTGCCGTCATCAAATACTGTAGCATATAATGCATACTCTACGCAATTCAAGAATTTCGGCAACACTCACGAATCATTGCCGAAAGAATATGAAAGTGTTGCGGAGCAATCCCTTCCAGAAGCGGTTGTGGCTGCATTAAAAAAGAGCTTGGCACAAAACAAGAGGATTAGTGCTCTTTGCCTTGAACAATATGAAAAGAGGTTGTTTCCTGATTATGCTGCAATAAAAGCTAGAGTTTTGCAAGAAGATGAATCTTTGCCAATTGATAAAATTAATATGGTTTTACAACAATCCATATGCCTTCACCTAATGCTACATCATATTATACAGCCCCTACACAATTGCAAAATTTCGGCAACACCCGTGTGTCACTACCGAAAGAATCTAAAAGCATTGGGGGGCAATCGTATCCGGAGTGGGCTGAAATTGAGAAAAATCTTAAAGCCAACTTTGCCGCCCGCCGCCAGAAACAAATAGAAAAAGAATTGGCTCAGATAAAAGAAGCATTGCCAATTGGTAGTATCAATGAAAAGAAGGATGATTTGGAACTTGAAAGTGCTTCGGTTGAGAAAGCCGAATCAAGTAGCATATATTCTGAATCCATCAAATCCAAAGAGGCAAGCATTATTGAGAAAGGGCATGGCAAGCATAGCAAAGCGACCATACTTGACTTTTCTAAAGTTAATGGAACCTACTTCCTGCCCTATGAGTTTCGTGCCAGAGAAATTGATGAACTTCAAGGACAAGAACAAGTAGCCGAACAAAGTTTGGCCGACAAAAATCTTCAATGTAATGATGCACGGAATCAAGAAAAAGATGATGAAGAGGCGTTGGGGAGCCATCCAAAGGCGGAGCAAGATATTGTTCAAGTCACACCACCATCGTGCTCTCCCAACATATTTGAAGAGGTATGTTTAGCAAGTAATTTACCTATTTTCAGATTTGGTCAGGACTTTATTGTTGATGCATCTATTAGAAAAATCCTCATAAGTAATTTTGAAAGACCAATGAAGAAGGGTAATTTACTTGCTAGCAATAAAGTTGTTATTGAGCATATCGGTCAACCCATTACGCCATTTATAAAGACCGATAGTGACTTATTATTACAGCCAAAGCTTTCCCCATTGCTTTATCTAAAGTTCATATCTATTTGGGTAGCTTTGCTTATTTCGTACTTGGCTTGCACTTGGTCTCAATTGAGACATGTATGTTCTAACTATTTTCGTTTTAGAAATTTAAAGCCAAGGTTAAATTCTGTTGAGAAAACTGATGCTAGTATAATACCTTACCCAAAGACATCGGAAATAGAGCGCAAAACACAATGCATAACCGAATGGTGTGGTGCAAAATCTGAACCATTCGTTTTCTTAATTCCAAAGCCGTTCTCACAGCAAGATCGGCTAGAAAATAAAAGGTTTACCTTTAATTCAAACATGTGTGATCAAATCTTTGATTTGTTGTTGAGGAATAATTATATTAGAATTCTTGATCACCATGTTGAGCCATCTGTCCAGGGACGAATGTATTGTAAGTTGCATGATTCGTCCAAGCATAATTTTGAGGATTGTAACATGTTTCATCAAATGGTTAAATCGGCCATTGATAAAGGACGATTGAAATTTGTTGAGACACCAAGAGATGACCAGTCTATTCCGATTGGTCCCGATGGTAGAAAGTTTTTGCATCGGCTGCTTCAAGCCGATCCATTTGAAGAGAAGGTAAAAACTGCAGGTGATGGGATCAAGCTTTCAAGTAAAGAAGTTGTCGAAGAGCATAATGAACATAATCTTGAGGGCAAGAATTCCATCGAAGCTACAATGGAGACGCCAAGGACTGGGGGGCAGCAAGCAAATCCAACGATCGATGAAAGCAAACCAAAAGAGAACAAAGGCCGAAATAAGCGCAAGTGTAAAAGATTAAAAATCACCTTTGCTGAACTATTGGAGAAATATTAAAAGAAGAGTGAAGATAAGAATGCTTATCGGCCCAATCATGCAAAGAAACCAAGATCACCCCCAAGGCGCAAATATGAGGATCGGTATTGGCAAAGTGAGAGTTTCAATGCAACATACTCATATCCTTATTTTGGGCCGCCAATGCCAATGCCGTGGATGCCTCCCTATGCTCATGTAGATCCATATTCATCATGGGACAGGTATGATACAAGGGCACATTCTCCATCTTATTTTAGACCATCTCACCAATATTATGCAGCTCCGAGAAGATCAACATTTGAACAGTCACATGTTAAAGACCGTTTCAATTATAAGGAATCGGTCCGGACACCATGGATGAAAAAAGAGGTGGTCAAGCAAGTCTACCACGTGAAAAGAGATGGTCGTAAGTGTGCTACTTCAGATTTGATCTCAAATAATAAAGAGCCAATTAAAGTGTTGACATTGGCTACAAAAGGCAATAAGACGAAGCAACCAATTATTGAGAGTCGAAGTGCCAAATCTGAAGAAAAGAAGTTGAGAATGCACAAGGCCAAAAAGGAATTGCCATTGGTCAAAATAGAATCACAGCCGAGATGCCCACTCGACTTATCGTATTGGCAAAAGAGGAAATTACACAAACTTAGTGCACAAGAACTTGAAGAAAGGAACATGGCATGGGTTCTCAAAGGAAGTGCTCAAAATAAGAATTATCTGCAAGCCTCCATTACAAGAAGTGCGGCAAAAGTGAAGAAGGAAAAGAGTAAAAACTATGAAGGACCAAGCCGAAGGTTTCAACATCTTTGGTCTACACATTATCCATATTCTTCAACTATGCCATTAACGCCTATGCCATGGAATTCGTCATCAGGTATGATTGGTAATCCTCAATGGGCCTATTTTAATCCATGGATGCAATATAATTTCTTACGTCATGAAAGGGTATTACCAAGTCACTATACATTTGATTAGCCACAAGTTTGTTGCTGATCCAAAGGGCCGAAATACTTGATTTGTCATTTCATTTGTTTATTTCGGCTATATGTGCTTTGAATGAAGTTTACATGGTAATGGCTGGTATTTATCTATCGTCCTAAGAGTATGTCAATGCATGGCCGGTGTAGTATTCTAACATCGTCCTTAGTTTGATTGGAGAGCGAGACAAGGTACGTGCTCATGAAAATTTATATGTGTGCCTATATTATGATTGAATGGAGTTGAGACATCATGACCGATGTCATTGAATATATGCTGCATAGACCAATTCATAGCTGTAGAATTGGTTGGTGGGCTTATACTTTGTTTGGATATGATTTGGCTTATGCATCTTTGAGATCTATAAGAGGCCAAATCATAGTTGATTTTATTATTGAACATCGGATTGATGACAAGCATGACATTGATATAAACCTTGTCTCATTAGTACCGTGGAGATTATATTTTGATGGTTTAGTTTGTAGCAATGGCCAAGGTGTTGGTATTGTTTACATATCTCCTCATGGTGCTGTTTTGGAAGCCTCATGCCGCTTAGAATATTTTTGCACAAACAATCAAGCCGAATATAGATCAAGGCTCCTCTTTCATGTCACACCAAGTTAGAGAATTTGCCGAATCTTGTAACATAAAATTGCTCAATTCCTCTCCATATTATGCCCAAGCCAATGGACAAGCTGAGTCTAGCAATAAAATTTTAATCAAGCTCATCAAGAAGAAGATTGAGGATAACCCAAGGAGATGGCATGAGTTGTTGTCTGAAGCTTTGTGGGCACATAGAATTTCAAGGCATGGTGCTACAAAGGTGACTCCATATGAGCTAGTATATGGTCAAGAGGTTGTTTTACCAGTGGAAGTGAATTTGAGTGCTTTGAGAATAGCCAAACAGAATGATTTATCGGCAGTGGACTTTTACAATTTGATGATGGACAACATTGATGAAGTTGCTGATAAACGTTTGGCTGCTTTAAGGGCCATAGAGAGGGACAAGCTGAGGGTAGCCAGAGCTTACAATAAAAAGGTCAAGTTGAAGAATTTTTAGGTTGGCGATCTTGTGTGGAAAGTGATTCTACCAATTGGTTCTAGAGATAGAAAATTCGGGAAGTGGTCTCCAAGTTGGGAAGGTCCTTTTAGGATTACAAGAGTTGTTCCCGGAAATTCATATTTGGTGGAATCCATACAAGGGTCATTGTTACCTCGAGCTCTCAATGGCAAATATTTGAAGAAGTACCACCCGAGTGTGTGGCAGGAAGCCTAACTAGGCAACGGCCGATATAAAATTATCGCCCTAAGCATAAACACGGCCGATATAGAAATTATCGCCTGAAGCACATAAAATGACCGATGGAGTGTTGACATCGTCCTTAGAACAAACGTGGTACAAGTTATTTTTCGGCACGCTAGCTTTGCCGAAAAACAGGGGGGCATGTGTTGACACCAGAATTTGGCACGGTCAAGAACTTAATTAATACGGCCTCAAATGGAGAAGTGATCTAAATAAAAAAGTTCCGTATTATCGATATGAACATCTTTGAAGTTTGGTCCATTGCCATCCGATCTCATCTCGCAGGCCGAAGTTGTGTTCGAAATACTGTTTTGTATTCAGAACACTATTCGGCTCATTACGCCCTCAAGACCGCCTCTTATGAAAAAATGATCTACACGGATTGTCTTCGTCTCGTCGAAATGATCGATTTTGATATAAAAATCGTTCCAATACGAGTTCGTATGCAAAAGTTAGAGCTATCAGAGTGCAGCCATGTCATGAGGCGTGATGTGGCGCGCCCCACCAGACCTATGTCTGATGGGTAGCGCGATGGAACGGGTGTTTTGCGTAATAGTCCGTTTTGAGCGAGCGATTTGGCCTTCAAGATCACCTCTGATCAAAATATGTTCAACACAAAAGTTTTTCGTCTCGTCAAAACGGTCAAGATTGCTTTTGGACTCGTTTCCATCCGAGGTCGTTTGCTGCCTCAAACATGACCCGCAAGGTGCAGCCAGGTTGTAAACCGAACCGTTTTGGAAAGCTTGCCGGGCAAAAAACTTGCCGGGTGAAGAGCTTGCCGGACAGAGACCTTGCCGGGGAGGAAAGCTTGCCGGGTGAAGAGCTTGCCGGATGAAGACCTTGACGGGGGTGAAAAGCTTGCCGGGTGAAGACCTTGCCGGGGGTGAAAAGCTTGCCGGGAAAAGGCTTGCCGGGGTGAAAACTGTCAAGGCCAATCCGACCAGAGGATGAAGATGGGCTCAAATAATTATCTAGATGAACTCGGATGAAAAAGTTTTCAACATGAAAGTTGTTCGTCTCGTCAACATGAAAGTTTTCAACACTCAATCTACAACAAGTAGTATATTGATTTGTCGATTATGTGTTGTTTCAATCGGCCGTCACCCCCAACATATATAAGAGGCGGCTGGACTTCCCGTACAAGTAAAGGATTTATTTAGGCTTTCCTTACAAGAAAATTGCATCAATTCACGTCCAAAACCCTAGTCAAATTCGGACTGGTTTTATGCGAACTTTCCAAAACTGTTCGGTTTAAACTGGCTGTACTTTGAGGGTCCTTTTTGTGGTGACAAACTACCTCGGATGGAAACGAGCCCAAAAGCAATCTTGACCTTTTCGACGAGACGAACATCTTTCTTGTTGAACGTTTTTTCATCCGAGGTCATCTTGAGGGCCTAATTACTCGCGCAAAACAGCTAATTATTCACGCAGCTCTTCAGACATACCCACGTATGTGTCTGGTTCTGGGCGTCATATTTTGCTCACTGGAGGGTCGCGCTGTGCGGGCTCTAACTTTTGCATACGTACTCTGATTTGAACGATTTTTATATCAAAATCGATCGTTTTGACGAGACGAACAACTTTCATGTTGAACGTTTTTCCATCCGAGATCATCTGAATAACCTTTTGAGCCCATCTTCAACTTATCGTCCGATTGACTATCACAGCCTCCAACCCGGCAAGTTTTGTATTCCGGCAAGGGTTTCACTCCGGCAAGGTTTGTACTCCGGCAAGGGTTTCACTCCGGCAAGGTTTGTACTCCGGCAAGGGTTTCACTCCGGCAAGGTTTGTACTCCGGCAAGGTTTGTACTCCGGCCAGGGTTCCTCTCTGACAAGGTTTTCACGCCGGCAAGGGTTTTCTTTCCCACTCAGGGCCGGCCCGCGAAGTGTTGCCTCTAACTTTTGCATACGAACCCGGACTCTCAACCATGCCAAAATCTGGTGTCAACACCTTCTTGTGTGGCTTCATCTCAAGTTCTTACCGAGGAGCCGTGATGATGCTCCTAGCAAGTTTCATGCCGAAATTATCTGTTTTTGTTTCGTCGGCAAGTGTATTACTTTACTGTCTGGATGCCGGATGGTTTTCCAAGCTCAAAGGCTCAAAGCTATCCTGCGGATTTGGATAGACCAAAATAGTGTTGTTTTTCTCATGCATGCCCGTCCAGAGCATATGGCTATGACTAGGAATTTACAGTAGAAATTCAAACATTTGGATATTGAAATTACATGAGTACCCACGAAGGTGACTATATATAACTGCAGGCCACTTGTGCTGCATTATTCCCCCTCGGTTCTGGTAATAGCAATGCTAACCTCTGGTGAAGCACTGCCAGCGACACATATCCCATAGCACAAGAATGGCTGAGATAAGGAGTGTCCCTGTATGTGAGCTCATTAACAACTTTCTCTTGAATTAAAGGCTAAACTCTTGTCTGATTTTGGAGTTCGGAGATTTAGACTAGGGAGATAATTGATGGCAAATATCTTGAGTTGAAGTGCTATCATTTATCTTCTTCAGAATTGAATAGTTGAAATACTACTTGCCAAACAAATGCTCCAACAACCTTTGTTTGTTTGAATAATGATTTACCCTTTATATATACCAGTATCTTCACCCGACTAGATATGAAACTCCACTGACCCACTTAACTTTGACAGGTTAGCAGGACTAGCTAGCATATACAGTATGCCTAGTGGAGTGCAAGTTGAACAACAGGGATAGAGGTGACCGAGGGAACAGGAGACACCAGGAAAAAATGGAAGATCTAATGATCATGAAAATATAGAACCAGAATACCATCATGGATCTTTGTAGAAGCGCCACTGTGTAGATTCTATGTTTTTTCCTAGTGTACACAACCGACCTAGGATGTTTAATTAGTTCACCACGGCCAACTAAAGAGATGCTTCAAGTCTGATGTTGTTGAGCAAACTTGTTGGTGGTGAACACTTGATGCAAACCACACACACGGTTTTTTCATTCCCTATAGCCCAAGAAATGAGAACGGTGAGGGAAGCGCATGCTTTGCGATTTTAAATGTTCTTGCCGGAGTGGTTGATCCACCAACTTTGACCGTTTTCATGAGATGTCATGAAGAGGTGTCGAGTTGCTCAAGATTTAACCACTCATTGACAAAGTTCCACACACGAAGAGTGAATCCACACTTGTAGAAGAGGTGAGCATCATATTCTTGTTCTCCCTTGCGAAGGGGGGAAAGATCGCAATTTGACCAACCATGCAACCTATCAACGGTCCAAATCCTCTCTTTAATCGCCAACCGTGTGTGTGGAATTGGAGAGTAGATAGTGCCCATGAATTAAGCCAAGTATGTGGTGGTCACGTAGTAATGACCATTATCCATGTGTTTCCAAACGATATCATCTTCAGCATGCTCCTCAAGATGGAACCCTTGGAGAAGAGTCCATAGGTATATGAATTGTCTTACATGCTCGAAGGTGAAGTTTACAGAGATTTTATCTTAGATATCCATGCATCGTTGTGGAGTGCATCCTTAACCTTCCATTTTTTTTCCTCGTGGATGCCTCATAAATAAGGTGTGTGATCTCTTTGGGTTTCTGATCTTGCGCCCAAGGTGCAACCCAAAAAGGGTTCTTGTCTTCGTTGCCGATGGTGATTGTGGTGGAGCTGCAGAAGAGGTCAAGGTCCATCTTGCACATGGGTTTCCCATGCGAACCCACATTTTTGTGGGCTCCTTCAACTCAAACCAAGCCCATCTCAAATCTTAGAGCTCTCGCGAATTTTTACTTGGTTAGGACTCCAAGGTCATCACGCTCGAAAGGCAGACACACCAAGTTTCAATTTACCTTGCATTTAATTAGCACCAGTGGTCTGACCCGGACCGGATCAAAGGAAGGCCCGCTCGATTTTGTTTGTGTTGTGGAGGATACTCAGAGGTGGGGGGGGGGCAATGGCGTGATGTAGTGCACCACTTGCGAGGAGATGACCGATTTGAAAAGAGTGGTACACGCAATAGTGTTGATTCTGTTGCCCTCCAAAGGGGTAAGCTTGGCCACCACTTTGTCCTCGAGAAATTGGAAATCCACCTTCTTAAGTTGCCACACCGAGAGGGGGGGTGGGGGTGGGGGGGTTATCTCATTGGAAGGAGGTTTTTCTAGCCGGCAAGCTTTCAAGAACGTGGTCAGGGTTGGCAACACTAGCTTAGTATATCAAGTAGGCAAAACTCACGTGCAAAAATGAGGAGAGATGAAAGGTGAACAATGGGACCCTAATAGGAAACCAGGGGGCAGGAGACAACGGGAAGAATGGGATATCTAATAATCATGGAAAACATAGAATTGAACTGCCATCATTAATCTTCACTCGAGCAGTATGGCGATCACGCCTGTGCATCGAGGGGCAACGATGATCTTGTGGTAGAATTAAGAAGTGGGCCAGAGCTGTGGCTAAATTAGTTAGCTCACACTGTCATTAGTTTTAGTAAACTAGCAGGGAGGAGGTGTCGTTGGGCGCCGTGGTGGCATCGACGATAGCTAGACCGAGCAAGGTTGATGCATCAGTACAGTTCTGAAGATGGAGCGGTGGCAGTTGGCGGCGGCGGCCTCTCAGAGCATGCTGGACCAGTGTGTGCCTCAGACCCGGCAAGTGGCTAGGTTGGGGTCTCAGGTCTTAGATGTTAGGCTTGGCTGCGATGTCTGTTTGGTATTAATTAGGCCCAGGCTATCTACGCCCCTTCATCAACTGGATAGGTGTAGCAACATGTTGTTGCTTAGACGGCGGCTTTAGTCTTACTGTTGTATGACTTTATAAGGTCTTGTGAGAACAATTAATAAAGTGGCTGTATGCATCGTCCAGATGCAGAGGCCGGGCTCATCCTCCTTTTTTAAAAATAGGTGCCTCATAGTAGTGTTGTATACGTGGGTGCTGGCCGCCCGAAAAGAGTCCAAATGACGTGTTATAGTACTGTTTCTGGTCTTGCCCGGTCTACCCTTTCAAAGAACGTGTATATACTTCAGACTCGTGTTTCCCGTTCAAAGCACATGGCTATGACCATGACCATTCACCCTTTTCTGGTAGACATACTTCCGATATTTTCCTTTTTTTTCTAAACACTCTGACTTATTTTCAAGTTTTTTCTTCTTTTGTTCATACTTAATTACTGGTTGTTACATGTGTGCAACTGGCTTCTTGTCATCCATAATTTACTTGCAATTATTCGAGGGAGGAAAAAATTGTGGTTTAAAATTAATTAATGATCAAACTTGTACTTAAAAACATAATTGATCAAACTTGTTTGGTTTTGGAGTTGGGATATTGCAACTCACGACCATTCATCCCAAGATGATAAAAAAAAATTCAATGCACCAACAACCTTCACTTGCTTGAATAATCGTGTGCCCTTTATATATGCCACTATCTTCACCTGGGACCTGACTAGAAAACCATAGAACAGGCGTAGAAAACCTTGGGAACTCATTTGTACCATGACAGAAGAGCCCAATGGAAGTAGCAGGACCGATGCTGAATTTTTTATTGGTAGCAACCAACGATAAGTGTGACAGAGACGTATTTACATAGCTGCCCTATTATATAGCCAAGCTTCCTGCCTCCTTTCGTGTAGTCAGACGTATTTACAAACAGCACAGTACATGCATGTAACTTTTCCTGATTTTAATACCCCTGTTATTTGCAATTTTCATCATTATCAATCAAGATGAACATTTTCTTATATCCTAAAACTTTCTTAAAATTTGTTAATAATTTTGGAGTTTCAAATTGTGTACGAAAATGTCATAAACTTGAACACTTTTTACAAATTTGTGAACAAATACCCAACAATTGATGTTGTACACAACTTATAAGACCACATACTTTTTAAAAAATATCAAAAAAACTCAAATGTAAGCATTTCTTAAATTTGTGAGCAAAATAATTCCAAAACATGAATATTGTATGAAATTCCAGAACATTCTTTAAAATTGTAAACAATATTTGAAACAAGAACATTTATTGTTATTCCAAAAATATTTAAAATTAAAATAGGTTTCAATAAGAATAATAAATTTCAAAAGTGAGAATGGTGATTAAGGAAATAAGAAAATAAAAAACGAAAAATAAAAAATAAAATAATACGCTTAGGACTTGGCCCAACTAGGCAACTGCAACGCTTCCACCGGGTCCATGTTGGGCCAGCCCAAGCGTTAGCAGATTTAAACAAAAAGTTTATCAATTTTGAAATCAAATGTTCATGCATTTGAAAAAAAACCGCAGGCTTTGGAAAAAGTTCCTAAAAGTTGAAAAGCGTTTGCACATTTGAAAAATCATGCATTTGAAAACAAATTTCACGAATTTAGGAAAATATTCACAAATTTGAAAAGTTCACGGAAATAAAAGTATCATTATTTAAAAATATTTTGTGAATTTAAAAACATTAAATTAAATTAGAAAATATTAACTAAAAAGCCGAAGGAAAATCAGACAAACAAAAACTGAAAAAAATTAAAACCAATTGTTCATGTTTCAAAATTTTGTTCAAATCTCCAAAAAATGTTTGCTCAAATTTTGTTAAATACAAAAACTATTCGGCACTAGAAAATTGTTCACATTTTTCTCAATAAAAATTCCTATATCTTGCCAAAAATATTTCATATATGTGAACGTTGTTTTGTTTTCTTATATATTTCGCACTACAAAATACAACAAGCAACTATGGGGTGCAGTTGCTAGTAACGCGCGCCTTTAAGTGTGAGGTCTTGAGTTCGAGCCCTCGCGAGTACTCCCTTTTCTCGTGGTGTACTTCTAGAAAAGATCATCAATCCCTTTATTATGAAGTGGTATAGAGTATCTCAGTCGTTGATATGTTTAGGGGGTGTATGCCCAAGAAGAAGTGTTGATATAAATGTCAGACCATTGGTCCCTCCCCGTATTAAAAGAAAAGATTCATCACTGACCTTCATTCGAGCCTAGAAGTTTCAAACTATAGGTCGTGGCCTTCTTTAATTGCTCACATGTTTCATGGTTTTTTGGGACTCAAATTATCAAATTATATTTTCTGATCATGCCTTTCGTTTCAAAGAAGGTGTTGCATGCCCATGAGCGTCCCCATAAAATCCAGACTCATGTTTCCCGTTCAAACCACATGGTTATCACCTTGACCTTAAAGGTTTGTCAACAAGCAGTTAGCCAAGGCTGACCACGATCAACATCATGCATGTCTCATTTTGCTAATATATTGACATTTGGTGTGTCATGTCGCTTAGCAAAATTGAAATATATCCTCCTCTCCCTTGATTATACGATGTACTGATACCACTGGCGGAGGAGCCCAGTGGGCAAGGTGTGGCAGCCGCCACACCTTGATTTCCACAAAATAAAAATATATATAAGCATATACTTTTCTTGATGGAAATACTGCTTGTTAGTTTTAGACCACGCTAGATCGATTCACCCAAACAAAGCTAGATGAAGCACGTAAGTTAGATTGGAAGCACACAAGCAGGCAGCTTGATTGATGTGTTGTCCAGCACATGCCCATCTCACTACGCGAACCAGCTCGCTTCCGCTGCACAACGATCGGATCGATTCTCTCCGCGGCTCGCTCATAATGGAACTCGTGACTAGGCGATCCAAAAATAGAACAGATAAATTTTTGTTGATGCGTGCAACATGTATTTTTTTTCTTATGACATATATAAGAGTACATGATTGACTTCCGCCAGCCCGCCCGCGGGCGATTTTTGCCCTGAAACGCGCCGCCATCACCCGCCGGCCCATCCCCGACCCCGCCGCCGGCAGCGCAATCGTATTCCCGGCCGACCTGCCGATTTGAGTCTGCTATGCTGATGATGGCCCGCCTCCGCTGCCGGCGATTTGTGCCCAACAACGCCGCCGCCCCCGCCCGTCCATCCATCCCTAACACCGTCTCGACCCGCGGCCTATCGAATTGGCTATTATGTTTTTGCATCAATTTTTTATTGAGGGGGCATCAATTTTGTCTAGTTGACAGTTTGCCACACCTTAATTTTTTTTCGTCCTCCGCCTCTGACTGATACTGATACAGAGCATGCTTACGTCCAATCAATAGCCAGATTTTCCATATCAACTCAACTTCTCGGACAACCTGGTTGGTAACACAATTTAATATTATGGGAAAGTATACTTTTGCCCCTCTTTGTTATCGGACTCTAGGTTTTTTCCTTTTTTTGCGAGAGACATCAGAAGCATTACCCAAAGTCCAGCGTTACAAAGCATCATAAATAATAATAATAATTACATCCAAGTCCTTAGGGACCAATAATCTTCTACTTCCCAAATGAGCCGGTGGCACACTGCCACTTCCGATCTACTCCCGGAGCCGGCATGACTTTGCTACCTGTGGTAGAGAAATCATCAAAACAACAGACAAGGAACTCACCGGAGGAAGTCAAGCGCCAAACGACCACTCGCTGACGCTGGAGAGGTGAATGATCTAGTTGCCAACCAACCACCCGCCCATGGTGCCACCCTGAAACAAGTTTAACAGTTAACTATTGAAACTAAAAACCATAGGATGTTGTTAATGGACAGTGCAAGATGTACAATTTTGAATGACATGGCTTTGACCTTAGCATTTAGAAGACCTAAAAGGGTTAGAAAGTAAACCAAAATAATAATTAAAAAATGAAAGTAAACAGAACAAACTTTTTCTTAGATCAAAACAAAACAAATCATAAGTATGCTATAAAATAACACCCGCAAAAGAAGAGTATATGTTGATGAACACCCGTAATAGTAGAAAGCAGCATATTAGACTCTGTTGTTGATATATTTTGTGTTACCTAAAATTACAAAACATAAAAATATAGTGTAAAATGTACATAAAATGCAAATTTTCTAGACTTAAGACCCATATTTTTGTTTTCTTATGCTAAATTTTACTTAGTAAAATCAATATGAATGTAACTTTTTGTATACGAAATGTAATTTATATATGAAACGATTGTAAGATTACCTCGGGTGAAGAATAACGTATTCTGCACCCTGGGTGATGAATAGTAACACACTATTCATCACCCAGGGTGCAGAATACGTTATTCTTCACCCGAGGTAATCTTATGATCATATCATAATTAAATTATGTTTGGATTTCAAATAGTTACATTCCTATTGATTCACTACGTAAAATTTAGCATAAAAAATTAAAATATAGGTCATAAGACAAGAAAATTTGCAGTTTATGTGTATTTTACACTATGTTTTTACGTTTGTAATTTTACATAACATAAAATATTTTTTATGACGATTATATATTTTCTTACGGTCTCTTTTTACGTCGAAAATAAGACAAAACTTACGGAACGTAAAATTACGGTGCATTGATGGTAAAATAGAGGGGGTGAAGAATAACTATTCCTCACCCAGGGTGACGAATAGTCAATCCGTACTTCCGTAGCGTACTTCCGTTTTTTTCTTCTTAAAATTCCAACATGTGAAACTATCTCACTACCACTCCCCCCTTTTTCTGTAGCGTACTTCCGTTTTTCTCTTCTTAAAATTCCAACTTATTTTGATTTTTTTTCTGATTTTGTTAATGTTGATTGGTTGTTACATGTGTGAAACTGCCTTCTAGTCATCTAGAATCTCCTTGAAATTGTTCAAGGGACGAATGATAAAATACTATTTGGTTTCTAATCAATGATCAAACTGGTGTGCTTTTGGGGTTGTGAGATCACAACGCACTAACACTCATCCTATGATGGTGAAAAAAAGCTAATGCACAACAACCTTCACTTGCTTGAATAATGGATGTTCCCTTATATATAACACCATACATCTTCACCTGGCTAGATAGGAAAGTCCACTGAGCCACTTCACATTGATATGTCGGCCGGCAGCACAAGTAAGCTTATTAGTACGCCAAGTAGGTGAAACTCCTGTATACGAAGAAGAGGGGGGCCGAAAGTTGTATAGAATGGATGTAGGAAACATTGGGAACAGGAGACAACGGGATGAACGAAAGATAAGGATCTCGAAAAGCTTGAATTGAATTGCCATTGTTGCTCTTTGCGCGAGGAACACAGTGCAGTTTGTATGTCATGTTCCAGCAGTGGCGGAGGCAGGGGGGACCAGCAGGGGCCCTGGCCCCCCCTAATAACGTGAACGAAGTGCTAATTAGTTGATGAACAGTGCAAAAACCAGTGATTATCTACTGTTAAAAGCCTATTTTTCATTGGTTTGGCCCTCCCCAGCCCATTTTAACAGCCTTCGGTCCCAGTGATACAAATTTCCTGGCTCCGCCACTGTGTTCCGGTGCAATCATCAAATCATGGGTGCCGACTGGAATTAATTAGTCGTGCAAAAGGTGAAACTTGGATAGATAATACTGGGAGTATTGTAGTAACTAACTTTTGATGAGCTTCCTGCTCCCACCTGTGTGTGTACCTTGGCGACCTATGAGCTTAGTTTTGTATCCATGGTTTTACCGGGTAAAAAAAATGGTATGACCTAGTCGTCTAGTCTGGATCTGGATGCGGGCCGGCCGGGAAGAGCCCAAGGGGCCGACCGATGCTGATTTTTTGGTTGGTAGCGACGCAACCAAGGATAAGTGTGACAGAGACGTACTAGTAGTACATGTATAGCTGTAGCTAGTGACTTTTTCTACAAATACGAAACAATTAATATATTTTGTTGTACTACTAGTAGTAGAAATTCAAACTCGTGGCTAGGAATTCAGACTCGTGTTTCTCCGGTCCACGCCATGCATATGCATGCTTCACCGTCTGCATCTGCAACTGTCACACCAACTTTTTTTTTTGAGAACCAACTAATAATAAAAGGCGGCAACAGCTAAAGAGGAAGGCCCAACCCAGCCCAAGGGTGGTCAATGCGTGGAGGCCAGCCCAACTCCACCAACGCAGGGCCCATATGAAAATCTAATATATATTTTTCTGATGAGTTTAGGTTGGTGTGTCAAACTTTTTCTGTTGGTCTGATTCTTTGTGAAGTTGAAGTGTTCGACATCATCGTGAAGGTTTTGTGATCCGACGTCCTGCACTTCTAGGGGATTATCCCCGACCCAAGTACGTTCACCGATCAGGGCTTCCCATCTTTTTGGATGAGCGACTCGATGTGTTCTCAAAAATCATTATTGGCAATATTCGTGCGGGTGAAAGAGTGACAACCTCGTTGCTCCAGTCCAATTGCAGCCTTTTTTACCAAAGTCTTTGGAGTATTTCTTCTAACAAAGGTTGATGCAGCGAAGAAGGTGTTTTCAAGAAATTTTATTGTAATTCTTAGTCATAGGAGTTACTTTGTGTTTTTTGAGATTTTAGATCCGAATCAATGTACATGTAATTGTTATGAGTATAAATAAAATTGCAGGTGTTTCTCAAAAGAAATCTAATATTTTTTTAAAGAGGGGAAAATGCTCTAAACATTAGGAAAGTTGAAATATAAAGGACATTGATGCTATAGAGGCTAGTCGCTAACCCAAGGTCTCACCAAGCATACCATAATCTATAGAGGTCAAGTGTGTCGCCAAAATGAGCCTCTAGATAAATAAGGCTTTAATTGAGAATCTACATACATGGCAAAAAAAGTTGAAAAGGGGATCAAATTTGCTCTAAACCTTAGGGAAACATTGAATTTGGCGCACATTTCTCGAGCATTTGAGCTTTTCTCGTTTGCCACAAGGCGGATATGCATTGCTTCGAGTCGCGCCCCCAGGGACTCGGCTCGATAAGGGGGGTCATAGGGACATCGTGAGTGATGACCGAGGTGGAGCCATCCCCGCCACGAAGTCTTCTTGGGAATGCCAAAGTCTTCTTCCTCTTGCGTCTAGCGGGACGCACCGTGAGCATAGCTTGAGGCCGCTTCTGGGCCACTGCCTCGACGGACCAGACTTATATAAACCCAAGAGCTTGCAGAAGGAGTGTCCAAGAAGTCATCGATGCAGACCATGTGACGACGACGGCCACGATCCGTGAAGCAAATCACCGCCCCGGTGAAAAAAATGCCGATAAGGGCGTGTAAAAACTTCGATGACAATGAACACTGGCTGAATCCAGATGGATTCACCAGAAACCTAAGGGCTAGTTCATTTGGGGCTTATGGTTGGCTATGAAAATAAGCTACCCTCTCCCCAACTTATTTCCACAGCGAACAATAAGCTCAAAAAAGAACTAACCCTAAACCGAGTTGAATAAGTTTACCTAAAAAGAAAATCTGTAACACCCTGTCACGCTTGGAGGGATCTGGACTGGCCCCTCAGACCAGCACTAGTCTTTGTCCTCACTATTGCGCACCCGAGACTAACTTTCCGGTTGGTCACCCATCATAGAATCGCTCCAAGTCAAGCACGCTTAATTTTGGAGTACTTGTCGAAGGGGTTTTCAGAAAAGAAAGAATTCCTTGTTGATATGAGTTGTCTATCATTCGTATTAAAACAGAGTCTCACAAAATCTCAGCACCCAATGCTAAGCTAATCAAGTTATGAGTTGTATAAATTAACTTTTATTGCTCACTAAATAAGGCTTTAATTGAGAATCTACATACACGGGAAAAAAAGTTGAAAAGGGGATCGGATTTGCTCTAAACCTCAGGGAAACATCAAATTTGGCGCGCATTCCTCGAGCATTTGAGCTTTTCTCGTTTGCCACAAGGCGGATATGCATTGCCTCGAGTCGCGCCCCCTAGGGACTCGGCTCGATAATGGGGGTCATAGGGACATCGTGAGTGATGACTGAGGTGGAGCCATCCCCGCCACGAAGTCTTCTTGGGAATGCCAAAGTCTTCTTCCTCTTGCATCTAGCGGGACGCACCGTGAGCATAGCTTGAGGCCACCTCTGGGCCACTGCCTCGACGGAACAGACTTATATAAACCCAGGAGCTTGCAGAAGGAGTGGCCAAGAAGTCATCGATGCAGACCATGTGACGACGACGGCCATGATCCGTGAAGCAAATCGTTGCCCCAGTGAAAAAAAACGCCGATAAGGGTGTGTAAAAACTTCGATGACAATGAAAACTGGCTGAATCCAGATGACAATGTTTATCAAAGTATAACTTGTATTTGAGCTCTCCATTCCTGTCCTTAACAAGAAAGTCATGGGCTATCATGCTCTTATAGTCTAGATAAGCATTAGGCAGCAATTTTTCTTCTTTCTCATAATGCCTAATAGCTATGTTAAAATGTGCAGCAAGGCGAGAAGCATAAATGCCTCCAAAGATGGGGCCTTTAGTACGGTTCAGACTCAACCGCCTAGCAATAATTCCGCCCGTACTGGTAGTGTTGTCGCGGTATAAACCATGGAACAAAATAATAATATCAGGAACACTAAAGTTCCCACAGTTCCCACGACCTATCAAGCATCGACTAGCAAATAAAGCAAAATAGCGTAACACAGGAAAATGTATGCTAGTGATCCTCGCATCAGAAACCTTCCCGGTTTCTCCCACAGAGATAAGTTTGATAAATGGTTCCAACTCTTTACGAGGTGGTTCCTCTAAGGTACCCTCAGAGGGTATTGCAGACTGTGCAAAATTCAGACAATGGCATTTTCTTCACAACGTCATATAAATGAAACTCTACTAAAGGAGGTGATTCCTTAGGGTAAAAGTAGAAGTTTTGCACAAAAATATTTGTGAGTAAGAGATACTGTGGACGTTGGTTGTGGACGAAGTCGGTGAGGCCAGCATTTTCAATCAATGAATAGAAATCCTCATAAATCCCGGCCTGTGTCAAGAAATTATCAGAAGGCCATTCACACGGCCGGATCTCTGCGGTACGAGGCAAATTATATTTGGGCCTCTGAGCTTCTTCATTTTGCTTATCCTTTGATCTTCGGCTCGATGAACCCCTCAAAAGTCTCCTCATTATTTCTGAAATAATCTGAAATTTTTAGTAACTTCAAACAAAAGTGAACCAACTTCAATAAAACTGATAGCAACTACTCCTACAAGTGCCTAGAGCCTATATCAAGCATTAGAACTACTTGGAACCATATAAATTTAACCTGCAAGCTCAAGAACATGGTCACCTATGCAACACAAATTTGCAAAGAATAAAGCACTAGAACAAAAACTAATTGGAACAATGGAGGAGTCACATACCAAGGAACAATCTCCCCATGCAGTTTTGCGAGAGGTGCTTTGAGCAAGGAGATCGAAAATCACAGCAAAAGTGGCTGGAACTCGTGCTTGAGTTGGTTTTCGGGTTTGTGTGAGACAGAGGAAGAAGATGGGTGCTGGGATAATTGGAGGAGGGCCACCGTGGGCCCATGAGGCAGGGGGCGCGCCCTATAGGGGGGCACCCACCACCCTCATGGCCAGGTGGCAGCTCCTCCCAGGATAATTTTTGCACACTAAATCCTCAAATATTGCCAAAAAAATCATATTAAATCGGCATGTCATTCTGAGCACTTTTATTTTCGGGATATTTTTATATTGCACAGATAAGCCAGGAAATAGACAGAAAAATATTATTTTTACTTTATTTCTACTAAATTACAGGAAATATAAAGAGGGTACAGAAGTTTGTGCTTCTAGTTTCATCCATCTCATGCTCATCAAAAAGAATTCACTAACAAGGTTGATCAAGTCTTGTTAACAAACTCATTCCGATAATCATGAAACCGGAGAAATTTCGAATAACACTAAGTTACCTCAACGGGGATATGCACATCCCCTATAATAAGTATATCATATTTCTTTTTGACCGTAGGAAGAGGAAATTCAAAACCTCCAATTATAATCGATGGAATTTGTCCAATGGAGTTGATACTATGAACTTGAGGTTGTTTCCTCGAAAAGTGTACCGTATGCTCATTACCATTAACATGAAAAGTGACATTGCCTTTGTTGCAATCAATAACAGCCCCTGCAGTATTAAGAAAAGGTCTTCCAAGAATAATAGACATATTATCATCCTCGGGAATATCAAGAATAACAATGTCCGTTAAAATAGTAACGTTTGCAATCACAACAGGCACGTCCTCACAAATACTGACAGGTATAGCAGTTGATTTATCAGCCATTTGCAAGGATATTTCAGTAGGTGTCAACTTATTCAAGTCAAGTCTATGGTATAAAGAGAGAGGCATAACACTAACACCGGCTCCAAGATCACATAAATCAGTTTTAATATAATTT
Organism: Aegilops umbellulata; assembly: GCA_032464435.1. NCBI lineage: Eukaryota > Viridiplantae > Streptophyta > Magnoliopsida > Poales > Poaceae > Aegilops > Aegilops umbellulata. The sequence continues at coordinate 664,007,916 of CP136060.1, forward strand.
CTTTTAATGGAGCATGGTATAGTAGGTACTCCGGGATCTCCAAGTTTCTTTGGTATTCCACCCTTAAAAGTATAATTAGCAAGCATGGTGGAAATTTTAGCTTCCGGTATCTTTCTTTTATTAGTAATGATATCCTTCATATATTTAGCATAAGGATTTGTTTTGAGCACATCAGTTAATCGCATACGTAAAAATATAGGTCTAATCATTTCAGCAAAGCGCTCAAAATCCTCATCATCCTTTTTCTTGGATGGCTTGGGAGGAAAGGGCATGGGTTTCTGAACCCATGGTTCCTTTCTTTACCATGTTTCCTAGCGAAAAAGTCTCTTTTATCATAACGTTGATTCTTTTATTGTGGGTTATCAAGATCAACAGCAGGTTCAATTTCTACATCATTATCATTACTAGGTTGAGCATCATCATGAACATCATCATTAACATTTTCACTAGGTTCATGTTCATTACCAGACTGTGTTTCAGCATCAGACATAGATATATCATTTGGATTATCAGGTGGTTCAGCAATAGGTTCACTAGAAGTTTGCACAGTTCTATCATTTTTCTTTATGTTCTTTTTAGAAGAACTAGGAACATCAATATTATTTCTATGAGAATCCTGCTCGATTCTCTTGGGATGGCCTTCAGGATACAAAGGTTCCTGAGTCATTCTACCAGTTCTAGTAGCCACTCTAACAGCATAATCATTTTTCTTACTAATCATTTCATCAAGCGCTTCCTTTTGAGCTTTAAGTACTTGTTCTACTTGAGTGGTAACCATAGAAGCATGTTTGCTAACAAGTTTAAGTTCAGTTTTAATATTAGCCATATAATCACCCAAGTATTTAATCATATCGGCATCATATTTCAATTGTCTACCAAAATAAGCATTAAAATTTTCTTGTTTGACAATAAAATTATCAAACTCATCAAAGCATTGCCTAGCAGACTTATAGTGAGGGATATCACCTTCATCAAATCTATAGAGAGAATTTACCTTTAATACCTGTGTCGGGATATCGGGAGGTTCTTCAATAAATAAAGGATTAAGATCATATACTTCTTCAACAGGCGGGAAATTAAGACCATGTATTTCTTCAATAGGAGGTAAATTCTTAACATCTTCAGCTTTAATACCTTTTTCTTTCATAGATTTCTTTGCCTCTTGCATATCTTCGGGACTGAGAAATAGAACACCTCTCTTCTTCGGAGTTGGTTTAGGAATATGCTCAGTAATTGGAGCGGGAGCTGGCTCAGGGGCTGGCTCAGGAGGTGCCCAATTATTTTCATTTGTCAACATATTATTCAATAGAATTTCAGCTTCATCCTTCATCTGAACCTTCCAAGTACTAATCTATCTTTATGGGGAAGACCCTTCATCTGACCTCTGGGCTCTCCGGTGTTCTTTCCCCGAAAAGACAGCCAGCACAACTATCCAGGTAATCTCTGGAAGCATCGGTTAGTCCATTATAAAAGATATCAAGTATTTTAGGTTTCTTAAGGGGATGATCAGGCAAAGCATTAAGTAGCTTGAGAAGCCTCCCCCAAGCTTGTGGGAGACTCTCTTCTTTAATTTGCACAAAGTTGTATATTTCCCTCAAAGCAGCTTGTAAGTGCATCTAGTGCCCCTTAGTGATTTTGGTGTATTGAAGACTTATAGGTTAAGTATCTAATGTGTTTATGAGTGTACATAGGTCTATAAGTCTATGGGGAGTTTGATATTTACAGAGAAAGTCGACCCCTAAAAATGAAGTTCTTCGACGGAAGACTTTGATATTTTGAAGACTTTCTGAAGACTTTGAAAGTGAAGAAACTGGTGTGACCTTGAAGACTTGGTTATCATTCGAGGAATACGAAGCGTGAATACTTTTGTTTTCGTAGTTTCATTTTCTCTTTTTTGAGTCATAGGAAACACCGTACTGTTAAAGGGGGTCGAGGAAATACTAAGGAGAAAATTTCCAAGTGATGCTCATCTCAAATCCTACACCTACCAATCCCTTCGAGTGAAGCCATTGGAAATCTCATACAGTTCAGTCAATTTCTTCAGTGACAGAGACGCAGTTCTTCTGGTCACTGAGGACTTTGCTCTGACTGAGGAGTTAGGAATTCACCAGTGCGAATTACCTACACTGTGAGGAACATCACTACAAGAAATATGTTAACTTGTGACCACCACTATTGGTCACTGAAAGGTCACAAATTTCCATTTGCGACCTTTTTGTGACCAAAAACAGAAGGTTAAAAGCTGGCGGTCGTAAACTGACTATAGCGACCTTTCTTCTGGAATGGTCGAAGACGTTTACGACCAAAATACGTCTACTGTGGCGTTTTGGTCACTACCAACCTCCCCAGGCCACGTAGGCATCCAGCGTGGCAATCTGACGTGGCACAAGATTCAGCCCGGTCCAATTCGATTTTCTACATGGGCCTAGCCCAACAATTCGGCCTTTTAATGTATTTTTTTCTTGTTAATTTTCGGTAGCTACATGGGCTTGGGCCATTAATTCGGCCTTTTTTTCTAAGATGTAGTTTTTCGTCCTTTTTTTGCCACTGGTCCCACCAATCAAATTGGTCCCACTTGTCATTCTTATCACAAAACTGATCCCACACATCAAAATTTTTAAAATGTGTCAGACAACCATTATAACTTGGACCCCCTTGTCAGGTTTCCATTTGACGGGTATTCAAATCACATACACAATCATTATTTCAAACAATGCAATAGCAAATGAAATTCGTCCAAAACAACACGACATTGGTCTACTACAAATGTTACAGTATACTACAGCCCAGATAAGCCTACTACTGCCTACATTTACAACACATAATATGCCAGTCTTTGTTGATATGCTTCACAGCTTCGAACTTGGATTCACACTTCACCTGTGCAAAAAAAAGAATGAACATATAAGAATAAGAATGTGTACAGAACATCAAACAGTAGCCAATGAGGGATCCAATAACTTATAAGCAAGAATTGACAGCAAATGAGATGTACATAAATAGTATGACTAACACTAACCAGTATGCGTTCATGGAGTGACTAAAATGTTCTCACTAGCTAGGATTTTTTTAGTATACAATATACTGACATGCGCAACTCTCTAAATTGATCATAGAAATGAAAACTGTAGGTGCGCTGCAGGCCAGATCATCATATTTGAGCATTCATATTTCTGTATTACTACACAGCAACTATAGCACTAGGAGTACACAGCAACTAGTAGCAGAACTAGAAGAAAACCGTACAGGTGGGGAGAGCCAAGCGTGAGCAGCAAACTTATGTCAGGAGTCCCGAATCCCTCCATGTACACGCGCGCGAGCCAGCCTCCAGCTGAATGCCCTATCAATGATAACTTCCCATCTGCAAGCATCAAACAGTCCAGAGTCAGGATGAATGCCCTCACTTTTCAAACATAATTCATTTTATTCCATGGTTTTCTGCAAAAAAAATCTGCTTGCAGTTTCGTGGACAACTGAGCATACTGTCCATAATCTTGAACCAGTCAGAGGGCTGAATCTAGCAGCAACAGAAGGAGATTCAAATTGGAAGAAACAAACAAATTTTAGATGGTGAATTGGAAGCAAGATTTTCTTTTTCATGGCAACTGAAACCAAGAACAAGTTGCTCAATGGCACAAGGCAGTAAAACAGCTAGCTTCAATCGCGGGGCACTCATCAGTGCTAGAAATTGCACCATGATTCAGGAGACGGACCTGGAGAGGAAAGCTCCCTGGCCTCGGACACCGCTTCCTCCACTCGTCTCAGGACACCATTCCCACAGGAAAAGCAAGCACCTTAAGCCCTCTCGCCACGGATCCTCGAAGAGACCCACCAGGTAGGCCTCTGCAGCCTCCTGAAGGGCCAGCACCGCATGGCTCTGGAAGCGGAGGTCAGTCTGCACAGACAGAACAGAGTGGTGCTTTTAGTTTACTTGATTCATCATTCTATAAGAGTTGAGATAACAGGAGCATAACAATGTAGTGTTGTACTGTGAAGTTTGAGGAGCATAACAATGTAGTACTATACTGTGAAGTTTGAGGAGCATAAAATATATGAGACAGTTTACTTGATCCAAATTTTAAGGAGTATCTTATCTACTAGTAGTACTGTACTGTGAGACTTTCCTAAAGCATAGTCTGTTACCAAACAGACTGAGAACCATCAGAAGAACATAGATGGTATTTGAACAAGCAACTCCAGTATAAATTTGAACAAGCAATGGTATTCGTCAATGCTGGAGATACAGTCAAACTGTAATCACAAAGAATGATTGAGTCCATGGCCAGTCTGCTTCTGGTAATGTACTGCGCTGCACATTTCATTTAAGTTTACTTCAGCATGCAATATTTAAGAAGTTCCGCTTTACTGAAAAAATCTTATAAATGAACATATTTTTAGTCATCGAGCATATGTCACAGTACTAGTCATGATCTTTCAGTAAGCATCGATTGTGGAAACAGTAGCACTGGCTACTACGGCTACAGCAACACCAAGCAATTCAACGAAGCAACGGCCACCATACAGAGCTAAGCACTGGCTACTACGGCTAGTAAGTGAGTCGGTCAAATAGCCCTACGTACTTCATGTTGATATGCAGCAGTACTTCATTGATCTAGGGATTCTGATTCCACATAGCTGCCTGAAATGCTTGTATTAGCTAAGAGAAACCTAGCTTCGTGGTAATAAATCAAGCACATATGACACTAACATACGTGTATTTGCTATTTCAACGGTACAACAGAAATCTGATCAAGAGCGACGGATCAGGCAGCATACGCGTGCGGAGAAGAAGATAATCACAGACAAGCTACTATTGAATTGGATCATAAAGAGCTATCAAACCAGAACAGACTAGCTGTAATAGATAAAACATGCATAGATTAACCGATCAAACCATGCGGCATCAGGAATTCGCCTGGAAGACGGTAGGCCTAACCCTTCAGTAAAAATTACAAAATAAACACAATATCTACACAAAAATAGATAGGCTTATACATCAATCCAGAGACTCAACAAACAGCAGGAGCATATTTTCTTCATCAAAGAGATACTAGCGAGCAAATAGGTTCTGGCACATCTAAATCATCAATTATCTCACGGATCCCCATATAACTAGGGGCCATGCTTATCATCTGAGAAAAGAAACCTATCTTCCGGTTAAAACCAATATACAATCCTAAGCCTATTAGAAAGATCACGTCTAGATAGAATTTTTTTTACATGGCACACAAGCTACTTGGGGGAATCTATGAGCAGGAACTGACGGACTAGTACATAAAACATGCATAGATTTCGACCATCCATCCCGTGCATGAGCACATCCACCCATTAATTACAAATTAGTACCCACGAAATCCTTACGAACTCGCCAAATCTTCACCGATCTAACCACAGATCGGAGCCAAATTCCACAATACTAGACGCCCAACTATCACAGAGCACCATAGAAACGCGGATCTAGACGATACAAGGAGGAGATGGGAAGGAATCGCCGTACCTTGAGGCAGTGGGGGAGGAGGATTCGACGAGCCCCGGGTCGATCGGAGACAAGATGGCGCGGAGCCTGGTGACGGCATGGCTCTTGGTGGGGCGGCGGATGATGCACTGGTCGGGGGCGGTGGTGACGGAGCGCGCCTCCGGGGCTCCTGCGAGCACGTCGTCGATGGCCTTGTGCACGCGGAGGTAGTGGAAGAGGGCGCGGCCGTGGACGCCCAACGGGCGGTCAGAGGGCAGGAAGCGGGAGAGGTAGTCGATGGCCTTGTCCCAGGAGCCCGCGTCCACCAGCTCGGCCAGGTGCTTCAGGCACAGGAACACGTTCGTCTGGGTCACCAACTTGCACGCGCGCGTGCGTTGCCCGGGTCAAGAGATGCATTCGCAGAGGCAGGTTTGAAGGGGGCAGGGGGAGACACGACTGCGTGCTTACACATCCACGGTGCGGTTGAAGTTGTGGTGCCCGAGGAAGGAGATGAGCCGCCGCTGCTAGGATGTAGTCATCCCTATCGACAAGGATGGAGCGCTCGGGCGTGGCGGATCCGGCCCCATTCCCATCGGCGAAGTAGGATCTCCCGGCGGCGGCCTCGGCGGAGCAGGGAACCAGGGCGAGGGAGGAGGAGGGAGGTGGTGGCGGCGATCTGGAAGGGGAGGGGAGCAGGGAGCCAGGGCGAGGAGGGAGGGAGGAGGATTGGATCTGGCATCGGGAGAGGGGTTCCGGTTGAGGATGGATTGATTGATGTGGGATCTTGCCGGAGGGGAAGGAGGGAGGAGTAAAGCACGACGATCTTGCCGGAGGGAAAGGAGGGAGGGGAAGGATGGATCTGCGAGGGGAGGGATCTGCGAGCGCTAGGGTTAGCTGAGAGAGCGGAGGGGTGGATGGACGGACGGATGGATGTATGGATGGATGGACAGATGTTTGCCATGTCACTGATCCATGCCACACCTAGTTCCACCAATCAGAATTAAGCATTTTTTGTTTTTTCTCTTATAGTTTGTACCCTCTTATTCAGGCAAACATTCAACCTCTTATAGTTAGTTCAAATAAACCAATATTTTGTACATGTGTGTATTTAGGCATGACAAACAATGTTGATTTGGGAGGTTTTCATTTACTTTGCTCAAAAGAACCATTTTTCGTTTTCTGAGTGACCAAAATGTGTTTTTTTTGTGAAGGACCTACCATATGTTTCTTGCAAAATTGTACCAAATCATTTTTCTAAAATACTAGGCCATATTTAATGCACATTTGACCAAATGGTTGGGTGTAAAAAGTTTTGATCCACCTCTCGTGAAAAGACAAATTCCCGCCGATTCAGCTGGAAGCGGGTCAAATTTGAACTGTAGCTACCTTATAGTTTGCTCTTTATTTTTTCCAAAAATCATTTCTAGGTACATAAGTATCTATTTAATCAGAGAAACACCAAAAAAATTCCAAGATTCACCAAAAAAATTCCAAGATTCAACCACTAGCAAGGAACGGTCATTCCCGCCGTTTTAACCGCATTTTGAAACGGGCATAAAAAATTCAAAAAAATCTTCGCATTGTGTCATTATATCTGGCCAAGTTCCCAAGAAAAATAATAAACTTGCAATTCGGCAATTATTTTAAAAAAGTGTTCTCAGAAATGAGCTATCATGCGTGAAGATTCATGGCTTTCGAGCCAAATGATCAATCTTATGGCCACATTCATGGCATAGTTTGTTCAAATGATCTCATATTGAGCACAAGGGTGCATATTGGAATGACAAACAATATTGCATAAGGAAATTTTCTTTTTCTTTGGACGAAAGAACCATTTTCCATTTTTTGAGTGCCCAAAAGGAGGTTTTTTTGTGAAGGACCTCCCAAATAATTGTTGCAAAATTGGACCAAATCATTTTTCTAAAATACTAGGCCATATTTAATGCACAATTGACCAAATGGTTGGGTGTAAAAAGTTTTTATCCACCTCTGGTGAAAAAGACAAATTCCCGCCGATTCAGTTGGAAGCGGGTCAAATTTGAACTGTAGCTGCCTCGTAGTTTGCTCTTTATTTTTTCCAAAAATCATTTCTAGGTACATAAGTATCTATTTAATCAGAGAAACACCAAAAGTTTTCCAAGATTCAACAACTAGCTAGGAACGGTCATTCCCGCCGTTTTCACCGCATTTTGAAACGGGCATAAAAAATTCAAAAAAAACAAAAAATTGGGAAACCTTCGCATTGTGTTATTATATGTGGCCAAGTTCCCAGGAAAAATAATAAACTTGTAATACGACAATTATTTTTAAAAAGTGTTCTCAGAAACGAGCTATCACATGTGGAGATCAATGGCTTTCAAGCCAAATAATCAATCTTATGGCCACATTCATGGCATAGTTTGTTCAAATGATCTCATATTATGCACAAGGGTGCATATTGGAATTCCAAACAATGTTGCCTAAGGGAGTTTTCATTTTCTTTGCACAGAAAAACCATTTTCCATTTTTTGAGTGCCCAAAAGGAGTTTTTTTTGTGAAGGACCTCCCAAATAATTGTTGCAAAATTGGACCAAATCATTTTTCTAAAATACTAAGCCATATTTAATGCACATTTTACCAAATGGTTGGGTGTAAAAAGTTTTTATCCACCTCTGGTGAAAAAGACAAATTCCCGCCGATTCAGTTGGAAGCAAGTCAAATTTGAACTGTAGCTGCCTCATCGTTTGCTCTTTATTTTTTCCAAAAATCATTTCTAGGTACATAGGTATCTATTTAATCTGAGAAACACCAAAAAAATTCCAAGATTCAACCACTAGCTAGGAACGGTCATTCTCGCCGTTTTGACCGCATTTTGAAACGGGCATAAAGAATTCAAAAAAAATCAAAAAATTGGGAAACCTTCGCATTGTGTCATTATATGTGCCCAAGTTCCTAGAAAAAATAATAAACTTGTAATACGGCAATTATTTTAAAAAAGTGTTCTCAGAAACGAGCTATCACGTGTGGAGATCAATGGCTTTCAAGCCAAATAATCAATCTTGTGGCCACATTCTTGGCATAGTTTGTTCAAATGATCTCATATTGTGCACAAGGGTGCATATTGGAATTCCAAACAATATTGCCTAAGGGAGTTTTCATTTTCTTTGCATGGAAAATTCATTTTCCATTTTCCGAGTGCCCGAAAGGAGGTTTTTTTGTGAAGGAACTACCAAATATTGGTTGCAAAATTGGACCAAATAATTTTTATAAAATACTAGGCCATATTTAATGCACAATTGACAAAATGGTTTGGTGTAAATTTTTTTGATCCACCTCTCGTGAAAAAGACAAATTTCGGCCGATTTAGTTGGAAGCGGGGCAAATTTGAACTGTAGCTGCCTCATAGTTTGCTATTTATTTTTCCTAAAAATCATTTCTAGTTACATAAGTACCTATTTAATCATAAATACCTGGTTTGGTGGCGATACATCGACGTTTGGGTGGTGGCCGCGTGACTGTGGCGTCGCCATGTGTTCTGGGAGGCCTAGGCATGTCTTGTGGGTTGGGCACTCCCCAGGTAGGTGCTAGGAATAAAATTACAACATAAGATTCTCACGAGGAGACCGATCGATGCTCAATCATGAATTAGCAGCCAAGTGTTTGATTAGCGGTACGGGAAATGTACATGGCTAATGGGCATGAGTTTTGGCTGAGGATGATCAGTTACTAAGAAGACCATCTTCACAAATTTTCAGCTCAAAAGGAGGAGCCTAGGTGGTACTTGCTTTGCAAACCACCAGACTGGACATAAATACGAATGTTGAAGCTTGGCTCAAAATAATGAATGGATTGAGCTGGCATTTGGTGGAGGATGGTTATTTGGGCATAGGAAAGCACTGTAGAAAATGGATACTATTTGGACATGCCAAAGTGGTACTTCCTTCACAAACTGTTACTCTGAACAGAATAGGAAAATGAATATTTTTGAACTAGGCAAGGAAGGTTTTTTACATATTTGACGAAGATATGACCCAAAGAATTTATGAGATTTTTTTGGGAATTTTGGAAATGACAGAAATATAGGTTGCTTCACAACCTAGGGCAAAAACTGCCACATGGACATGACACATAGGCAAAACTGATGAGGTGGCGCCTAGTCATAGCAACCCACCACAATTTACAAGGCTATGACCATCTATATTGGTCGTTAACAACTAGAAATAAGGCAGCGGACTAGCGTTGTTTGCTTTATGACCATTTCGTGTAAGGAAATTACGACCTTTCTGACCAAAATGGTCGCAATAGTTTAGGGTTTGGAGCCCCCCGAACAGCTTTTGACCAATTGGTCTGAAATGGTCATAGATGTATGACCAATTCTTCCAGGGTCACTGACAGAAGGTCACAAGTTGACATATTTCTTGTAGTGCATGATAGCCTTGAGGAATTTGTACCTCAAATTTCTGACCGTTGATGTGCTACGCGCCAGCTGTCCCAAAATATCTTATCCATCCAACGGTCATATCATTGAAGGGCATTTATGTCTTATCATGTTGGGCTACTCCCTAGGCTATAAATAGCCGCCCCCTACAACCACTAGCTGGTTGGCTACTCCGCGTGAACTTGATACTTGTCATTTGAGAGCAACCCATCCTCCGAGGACTTTGAGCGAAAATCATCACGTGAGGAAAATCCAAAACCAAACCCAAAACACCTACAAACCCAAAGTGATTGAGCATCACTGAAGAGATTGATCCTGCGTGGATCCGACGCTTGTTACCTTTGAAGACTGTGCTTCTTCCAGACGGTTAATCGTCAAGGTCTAGAGCATCCAAGAGGAATTGTGGATCGCCGAGTGACCAAGTCTGTGAAGGTTTGGAAGTCACCTGAAGACTTACCACGAGTGATTGGGCGAGGACTGTGTGTCCTTAGCTCAAGGAGAATACGGTGAGGACTGTGTGTCCGGGACTAGGTGTCCTCGAGTTTAAATACTCAGCCACTCCAACCAGATATACAACTGAGATAGCAGTTGGAACTGGTCTACCAAATCATTGTCTTCACCAAGCTTACTGGTTCTATTTCCTCAACACTTTCATTTCCTCATTACTGTGTTGTGTGTTTGTTCATATATGTGTTTGAAGACTTTGAGTGAAGACTTTCTCAATTTCCTCAGTTCAATTTCTTCAGTCTGTTTGTCTTCATATTGTGCTATCCTGTGTTTACGCTTTCTGTACTCTGTGTTTGTCTTCATTTCATCATGATGACCATGCATGTAATCTGCTATGTTTACCTCTGAGTACTTATTCCGCTTCTAGTAGTTCTTCGCTAAGGAATTTCCTCACGAGCAAATTCCTCTGTGAAGAATTTCATAAAAATCGCCTATTCACCCCCCCCCCCTCTAGTCGATATAACGCACTTTCAATTGATATCAGAGCAAGGTACTCCCTTGTTCTGTGTGATTTTGGTTTAACCGCCTGGAGTTTTAGTTATGTCGACCACAAATATGAAGAAAGTGTCGTGCCCCATCTTTGACGGTCACGAGTATCCCAAATGGAAAGCTATGATGAAGAAGCGTCTCATGGTGATGGACAGCGAACTATGGACCGTCACTGAGATTGGTCTGACTGATCTGTGCAAGATGGCGGAAGCTGATGACATTCGCAAGTACACTCAACTCAACCTCACAGCGAAGGCCGTCATCTGCTCCAGTCTGTCTCGAAACCAGTTCAGAAACATCATGCATCTCGATCAGGCGAAGCTTGTCTGGGACCATCTCTCTGATGTCTATGAAGGCCATCGAACCCGTCATGATCCTTGGTTTGAAGATTTCAAGGAATCGCTCAAATCGATGACATTCGAACCAGAGTCATCATCCTCTACTTCATGCCTTATGGCAAAAAGTGCTGAGGTAACTGAATGCTACCTATGTGAGTCTAGTGATGAAGAATCTGGTGATGAATTTGGACCCAGTTATGTCAAACTTGCTTCCCTTGCCGCAAAACAACAAAGAGCTTTGCAAAAAGCTAATGATATGCTTAGTAAGACCAATGATATGTTGGGTGAAGAAATGGATCAGTCACAAGCCTTGGCTGAAAGTCTTCAGAGACTTCATTCTAAGCATGACTCTCTTCAAGATCAGCATAACTCTCTCTTGTCTGATTTTGAGAAGATAAGAGTGAGTTATGAAGATCTTCAGAAGTAGCGCGATTCATTACTTGCTCAACAAATCAGCGCTGCTCAGGAAGAATTCATTCGTCCATGTTTAAAATGCATTGAACGAGAATCTGCTAATTCTTCACCTGAATGTTCAAATGCTTCAAATGTTACAAATTCTTCACCTGTATCTGCTATCACTAATTCCTCATCTGAGGACATTGCTAGTATTACTGACGATGCAGGACTGAAGGAATTGTACATGACAGGCATGTACAAAAGCCTCAAAGGGCATCAGACTCTTTATGATGTGCTTAAAAAGCAGATCCTCAACAGGAACCCTAGGAAAGAGGGTATTGCCTTTGAGAGGAAACTCAATGCTGATGGTACATATTGGAAGCCTGAGCAGTACCCCAAAACCTCATGGGTTGCTGCAAAGGGACCTCCAGTTGATCCATCTAATTTATCTGGCTATACATGTGAATCTTCTCATTCTTCTGATGAGTCATTTGACTCCAACTATAAATTGTTCAAAAATCAGAATGGTGAAGTATTTGCTAGATATGTTGGCACTAACTGCAGGAACGGTTCCCCTATGAAGAAAATCTGGGTTCCCAAAAGTTGCCCTGAAAGTCTTCAGGTGAATGTCCTCATGACACCACCTGTAAAGAAAAGGAACCCCAGATCAAATTCTTCATATGGACCAAATTCTTCATATGGATCCAAGTCCTCATACGGACCAAATTCCTCAAGGGGATCAAATTCCTCACATGGATCAAAGTCCTCATATGAACATCATCGTGCTAACAACTCTGTTTCGCAGGGAAGAGCCAAGCGCTATGAATATGAGCATTATTCTTCAAATTATTATGTTCATAAGTCCTCGAAGAATTTCTCTGCTTATTCATATGCTTACCCTAACCCCTCTTATGTGAAACGAAATGGTTTGGCTGTGTAAGTGCATCTAGTGCCCCTTAGTGATTTTGGTGTATTGAAGACTTATAGGTTAAGCATCTGATGTGTTTATGAGTGTACACAGGTCTATAGGTCTATGAGGAGTTTTATATTTACAGTAAAAGTCGACCCCTAAAAATGAAGTTCTTCGACTGAAGACTTTGATATTCTGAAGACTTTCTGAAGACTTTCTGAAGACTTTGAAAGTGAATAAATTGGTGTGACCTTGAAGACATGGTATTCGTTCGAGGAACGTGAAGCGTGAAGACTGTGTTTTCGTAGTTTCATTTTTCTCTTTCTTGAGTCATAGGAAACACCGTACTGTTAAAGGGGGTCGAGGAAATACTAAGGAGAAAATTTCCATGTGATGCTCAACTCAAATCCTACACCTACCAATCCCTTCGAGTGAAGCCATTGGAAATCTCATACAGTTCAGTCAATTTCTTCAGTGACAGAGACGCAGTTCTTCTGGTCACTGAGGACTTTGCTCTGACTGAGGAGTTAGGAATTCGCCAGTGCGAATTGCCTACACAGTGAGGAACATGATAGCCCTGAGGAATTTGTACTCCAAATTTCCGACCGTTGCTGTGCCACGCGCCAGCTGTCCTAAAATATCTTGTCCACCTAACGGTCATATCATTGAAGGGCATTTATGTCTTATCATGTCGGGCTGCTCCCTAAGCTATAAATAGCCGCCCCCTACAACCACTAGCTGGTTGGCTGCTCCGCGTGAACTTGACACTTGTCATTTGAGAGCAACCCATCCTCCGAGGACTTTGAGCGAAAATCATCAAGTGAGGAAAATCCAAACCCAAACCCAAAACACCTACAAACCCAAAGTGATTGAGCATCACTGAAGAAATTGATCCTGCGTGGATCCGACGCTTGTTACCTTTAAAGACTGTGCTTCTTCCAGACGGTTAGGCGTCAAGGTCTAGAGCATCCAAGAGGAATTGTGGATCGCTGAGTGACCAAGTCTGTGAAGGTTTGGAAGTCACCTGAAGACTTACCACGAGTGATGGGATGAGGACTGTGTGTCCTTAGTTCAAGGAGAATACGGTGAGGACTTGGTGTCCCGAGCTGCGTGCTCAGGACTGGGTGTTCGGGACTGTGTGTCCTCGAGTTTAAATACTCAGCCGCTCCAACCAGACGTACAACTGAGACAGCAGTTGGAACTGGTCTACCAAATCATTGTCTTCACCAAGCTTACTGGTTCCATTTCCTCAACACCTTCATTTCCTCATTACTGTGTTGTCTGTTTGTTCATATCTGTGTTTGAAGACTTTGACTGGAGACTTTCACAAATTCCTCAGTTCAATTTCTTCAGTCTGTTTGTCTTCATCTAGAGTTATCCTGTGCCTACGCTTTCTGTACTCTGTGTTTGTCTTCATTTCATCATGATGACCATGCATGTAATCTGTTATGTTTACTTCTGAGTACTTATTCCGCTGCTAGTATTTCTTCGCTAAGGAATTTCCTCACGAGCAAATTCCTCAGTGAAGAATTTCAAAAAAATCGCCTATTCACCCCCCCTCTAGTCGATATAACGCACTTTCAATTGGTATCAGAGCAAGGTACTCCCTTGTTCTGTGTGATTTTGGTTTAACCGCCTGGAGTTTTAGTTATGTCGACCGCAGATGTGAAGAAAGTACCGTGCCCCATCTTTGACGGTCACAAGTATACCAAATGGAAGGCTATGATGAAGAAGCGTCTCATGGTGATGGACAGCGAGCTATGGACCGTCACTGAGATTGGTCTGACCGATCTGTGCAAGATGGCGGAAGCTGATGACATTCGCAAGTACACTCAACTCAACCTCACAGCGAAGGCCGTCATCTGCTCCAGTCTGTCTCGAAACCAGTTCAGAAACATCATGCATCTCGATCAGGCGAAGCTTGTCTAGGACCGTCTCTCTGATGTCTATGAAGGCCATCGAACCCGTCATGATCCTTGGTTTGAGGGTTTCAAGGAATCGCTCAAATCGATGACATTCGAACTAGAATCATCATCCTCTACTTCATGCCTTATGGCAAAAAGTGCTGAGGTAACTGAATGCTACCTATCTGAGTCTAGTGATGAAGAATCTGGTGATGAATTTGGACCCGGTTATGTCAAACTTGCTTCCCTTGCTGCTAAACAACAAAGAGCTTTGAAAAATGCTAATGATATGCTTAGTAAGAGCAATGATATGTTGGGTGAAGAAATGGATCAGTCACAAGCCTTGGCTGAAAGTTTTCAGAGACTGCATTCTAAGTATGACTCCCTTCAAGATCAGCATAACTCTCTCTTGTCTGACTTTGAGAAGATAAGAGTGAGTTATGAAGATCTTCAAAAGGAGCGCGATTCATTACTTGCTCAATAAATCAGCACTGTTCAGGAAGAATTTATTCCTCCATGTTTAAAATGCATTGAACGAGAATCTGCTAATTCTTCACCTGAATGTTCAAGTGCTTCAAATGTTACAAATTCTTCACCTGTCTCTGCTATCACTAATTCCTCATCTGAGGACATTGCTAGTATCACTGACGATGCAGGGCTGAAGGAATTGTACATGACAGGCATGTACAAAAGCCTCAAAGGGCATCAGGCTCTTTGTGATGTGCTTAAAAAGCAGATCCTCAACAGGAACCCTAGGAAAGAGGGTATTGCCTTTGAGAGGAAACTCAATGCGGATGGTACTTATTGGAAGCCTGAGCAGTACCCCAAAACCTCATGGGTTGCTGCAAAGGGACCTCCAGTTGATCCATCTGATTTATCTGGCTATACATGTGAATCTTCTCATTCTTTTGATGAGTCATTTGACTCCAACTATAAACTGTTCAAAATCAGAATGGTGAAGTATTTGCTAGATATGTTGGCACTAACTGCAGGAACGATTCCCCTATGAAGAAAATCTGGGTTCCCAAAAGCTGCCTTGAAAGTCTTCGGGTGAATGTCCTCATGACACCACCTGTGAAGAAAAGGAACCCCAGATCTAATTCTTCATATGGACCAAATTCTTCATATGGATCCAAGTCCTCATACAGACCAAATTCCTCAAGAGGATCAAATTCCTCACATGGATCAAAGTCCTCATATGAACATCATCGTGCTAACAACTCTGTTTCGCAGGGAAGAGCCAAGGGCTATGAATATGAGCATTATTCTTCAAATTATTATGTTCATAAGTCCTCGAAGAATTTCTCTGCTTATTCATATGCTTACCCTAACCCCTCTTATGTGAAACGAAATGGTTTGGCTGCTTTGCCACCATTCTCATACGGAGCTCGCAGAGTGATGAACTCTTTGCCACCCCTTCAGATGTGGGTGGTGAAGAAAAAGAACTAATCTCTTCTGCAGGGTCAGGTCTCCAGACGTGCTGTAACGTCTGAAGAATTTGCTGGGGACCTGACAAAAATGCCTGAAAGGACGCAGGCTAACCATGATGAAATGAACTTTCATTTCACACGTCCTCCCTCTGTTTTATCGGTTCTACTGCTTGATGAAATTTATCTGATGAACTGTGATATCATATTCTTCACTACTGAAGTATATGAGGTTCGTAAGTTGCACTAATTCATCTGCAGGATGATCAACCCAAAGCCACTGAATGGGTACTTGATAGTGGATGTACAAATCACATGACCGGTGACAAGAATCTGTTGATGGATGCTCCCTTATCAGCATCACACATGAAGCATATCATCTTCGCTGATAAAAGCAAAAGTCAGGTATTGGGTCTAGGTAAGGTTGCTATCACAAAGGATCGACACATGGACAAAGTCATGCTTGTTGAGTCCTTAGGATACAACCTTATGTCTGTCTCAATGCTTTGTGATCTTGATATGGTTGTTGTCTTCGGCAAGTATCATTGTGTTGTGATTATGGAATCTGACAAGTCCAAAGTCTTCGAAGGCTTTAGGAGAGGAGACTTGTATATTGTTGATTTCTCTGCAGATTCACAACCTGTCGTGTGCCTACTTGCAAAAACTTCAGAAGGATGGCTATGGCATCGACGACTTGGTCATGCAGGCATGAGGAATCTACACACGCTTGCGAAGAAGAAGCATGTCATTGGCATTGAGAATGTCAAATTCCTCAAGGATCACTTATGCGGTGCCTGTGAAGCTGGAAAGATGACCAAGGCCAAGCATCCAGCGAAGACTATCATGACCACTACTCGTCCATTCGAATTGCTTCACATGGATCTCTTCGGTCCTAACCATTATTCCTCTGTCTCTTATGAAGCATCTCAATATGATTTTGTTATTGTTGATGATTACTCTCGTTACACATGGGTGCACCTTGTCTCTTACAAAACTGAAGTGCAGGAAGTCTTCAAACGATTTTCCTCGAGGGCTTCAACTAACTTTGGTGTGAAGATCAAGCACATCAGAAGTGACAATGGCACTGAGTTCAAGAATTCGGGTCTCAATGACTATCTTGATGAACTTGGTATTACTCATGAATTATCCGCTCCTTATACTCCTCAACAGAATGGCGTCGTGGAGCGCAAGAACAGGACTCTTGCTGAGATGGCTCGCACTATGCTCGATGAGTACAAAACCCCTCGTCGTTTCTGGGTTGATGTAATTGATACTGCGTGCCATATCATCAACAGAGTGTATCTTCACAAATTCTTCAAGAAGACTGCCTATGAACTCCTCACTGACAAGAAACCCAATGTGAGTTATTTCAAAGTCTTCGGTGCTAAATGCTGGATTAGAGATCCTCATCACAACTCTAAATTTGCACCGAAAGCACATGAAGGTTTCATGCTTGGTTACGGAAAGGACTCGCACACCTACAGAGTCTTCAACAATGTTCTTCACAAGATTGTTGAAACTGTAGATGTGCGGTTCGATGAAACTAATGGCTCGCAAAGAGAGCACCTACCTTCTGTGTTAGATGAACCAGCACCTGAGGAATCGATCAAGCACAAGGCTACTGAAGATGTCATTCCTACTGAAGAATCTGCTGAAGAATTCGTTCCAGAACGTGAAGAACGTCGAACTAATGCACCTGAAGAAAATGCTGAGGAAATTGATGCTGAAGAAAATGCTGATCAAATTCCTCAACGGCAACCAACACACCCTCGCATAGCAAAAGAAGTGCAAGTGGAGAAGATCATCGATGACATTAGAGCACCAGGTCCTCTCACACGCTCAAAAGCTTCACATCTATCTAACTTTTGTGGGCACTTTGCTTTTGTCTCTATCACAGAGCCCACTAAGGTAGATGAAGCATTTCTGGAGCCTGAGTGGATTCAGGCCATGCAAGAAGAATTACATCAGTTCAAGCTCAACAACATATGGGAACTGGTCAATCGTCCCGATCCTCGCAAGCATAACATCATTAGTACAAAGTGGATCTACCGCAACAAGCAAGATGAAAATGGTGTTGTGGTGAGGAATAAGGCACGACTAGTAGCTCAAGGCTACACACAGGTTGAAGGAATTGATTTCGATGAAACTTTTGCACCTGTTGCTAGACTTGAAGCTATTCGCATATTACTTGCTTATGCTAACCATCATGATATCATCTTATACCAAATGGATGTGAAAAATGCATTCCTCAATGGTAAGATTGAGGGAGAAGTATATGTTGCTCAACCACCAGGTTTTGAAGATCCAAAACATCCTGACAAAGTCTTCAGACTTAACAAGGCCCTCTATGGCCTCAAGCAGGCCCCACGGGCGTGGTATGACACATTGAAGGAATTCTTCATGAAGAAAGGCTTCACACCCGGTTCACTCGATCCCACTCTTTTTACTAAATCATATGATGGTGAACTGTTTGTGTGCCAAATATATGTTGATGATATCATCTTTGGTTGTACTGACCAACGTTATAGTGATGAATTTGCCTATATGATGAGTGAAGAATATCAAATGTCTATGATGGGAGAATTGAAATTCTTCTTAGGTCTACAAATTCGTCAACAGCACAATGGGATATTCATATCTCAGGAGAAATACCTCAAGGATGTCCTGAAGAAATTCGGCATGCAAGATTGCAAAGGTCTCAAAATTCCTATGCCCACAAATGGTCATCTATGCACTGATGAAAATGGTACTGACTTCGATCACAAGGTATACCTCTCCATGATTGGCTCTTTATTGTACTTATGTGCATCTAGGCCAGATATAATGCTTAGTGTTTGCATGTGTGCATGATTTCAAGCTGCACCGAAGGAATCACACCATTCGGCTGTGAAGCATATTCTTCGAATGTACTTTGAAAATGCACTCATCCTAACACTTATGCATAATTGATGACTTAGATGTGCAACACATGAAGAAACGTTTTTCTTCAATCAATGAAGAATAACACTCTAAGTGTGAAGAAATTAATGAAGAATTTGATTCTCAGAACCCTACGACAATGTACGCGGTGTCTGAAATCATCATTCTTACACGGTGGGTCACGCCACCACAAAAGTTGAAAATCTTCAATTTGAGTTTTTCCTCAACTTTTGAAATTCTTCAGTTTTTCAAATTCTTCAAACTTTACAAAGTCTTCACTTGTGCCGTCGTTTTTCTTCATTTGCTATATATATATATATGAGTTTATGTCCTCTACAGCATTCACTTATAGCTATTTCTTCAAGTTGGAATTTTTTTCTGCTAAGTGAATGTGATCGGACCCTTCCCCTCTATGCTATACTCAATCCAGTCTATTCACAAATTCTTCATGTGCGTTCTATTTGAAACTCGTTCAAATTCTTCACTGTGTCCTTGTCAGCTGAAGAAATTGCGAACGGAACGTTAAAACTAATCTTATCCAAACCTTCGGTTTTGCCGCGCAATCCGTTCCACTTCCCACGATGGACTATTTTACTCACCCACGATCTTACACGATATCCACTACACAGTACGTGGGTGACACATGTCAAGTGAAGGAGAACGGCCAGGGGCATGTTAGTCCTAAATCTTCGGACGAGCAGTTTTTCACTGCGGCTATAAATACCCCTCCGTTGCCATCCTCGCTTCCTTTACCTCGCTCGATCTCACTCCCTCGCTCGAGCTCTCCAAACCCTAGCGCCGTCGCTACTCCATCGTCGCCGGTGAGGAAAAGCTTCACTGCCTCGACCTCATCGCCGACGTACTCACGCCGACAGCGGAAATCTTCACCTCCGCCGCCGCCGTAGACGTCTTCCTCCGCCAAGTTAGGGCATGGAAGATCTGCATTGACGAACTTCACTGCTCCAACTCACAGTTCGTCGTGTTCTTCATTCAGGGTAATTAAAAGCTATTTTTACTGCCCTCTTTGATTCGAAGTTTTTCTACAAAATCTTCAAAGGTGTTTTTTTTTCTTCAAATCCTCACACACAAAACACCTCACTTATTCTCTGTTCTTGATTCATTTCCCTAAGTCTAAATTTCTTCAATATTCCTCAATTGTGTGGATTCTCAATCTATACAACTCTGGAACCTAAGACATATATGGAGCTTAGTGAAATTCCTCAAGACGAATCTGGTCAAATTCCTCAAAACTTGTTCTTTATGAAAAACCCTCTGAGAACGCATATGACCTCTTCAAATTCCTCGCAACTTTACTCTGTTCACAGGTACACATGTCCGCTGCTGAATCCTTAGGTTCTCATCAACTTAACTCATTTGCAGCATTCCTCGAAGAAAAGTTGCATACTTCTTCAGAGAATTCCATTGTTCAAATTCCTCATCTGAAGAAAATGGCTGAAGGTAAAAGGCCGCAGAAAGGAGGAAAGAGACCAGAGGTCATGACTGCATTTGAAATCCCTGAGGACATTTATGCTGGGTACTGCACACCTCCTGAAGAAGATAGAAATCAGCGCAAGGTGCGCATACAGAAGATTGAAAGGAGATGGGCAAGAGAATGGAGGGAGTACAGATATGTTACTCCTAAGTACATGAAGAAATTCACCGTAAACCCTCCATGTCAACGCCCTCCATTGGCACCTGGCCAAGTGGCTGATCCCTCTAGCATCAGAAGAGGTGAGGAATTTCCTCAAGAATGGGCCAAGCGCCAGCGTAAACTGCAAAAGCAAGCAAAAGAAGCAGTGAGGAAATTCAATGAAGAATCTGTTGCTGCTGCTTCCACTGAGGCTTCTGCCAAGCCGAGGAAATCAATGATGAAGAAGCCTGCTCGTAAGCCAAGTGCTTCACCTTCAATGCCCTCACGGCCAAGTTCCTCAGCTGCGCCCTCACGGCCAGAATCTTCAAAATCTTCAAAGCAAATTCCTCATGCTGCTCCTGCTCCCACAAAGTCCTCAGCTCCTGTGCATCTGGCCTCATGCCAAAGGACAACTGGCATCTCTATTGCCTCTGGTGTCTCAGCTAGTTCCTATAGGGGGAGATCATATATCAAATGTCGCGAGAAGGAGAACGGCCAGGGGCACGTTTGTCCTAAATCTTCGGACGAGCAGTTTTTCACTGCGGCTATAAATACCCCTGTCCCCGTCCTCACTTCTTTTACCCCGCTCGATCTCACTCTCCCGCTCGAGCTTCCAAACCCTAGCGCCGTCGCTACTCCATCGTCCCCGGTGAGGAAGAGCTTCACTGCCTCGACCTCGTCGCCGTCGTACTCGTGCCGACCGCGGAAATCTTCACCTCCGCCGCCACCATAGACGTCTTCCTCCGCTAAGTTAGGGCATGGAAGATCTGCATCGACGAACTTCACTGTTTCAACTCCCAGTTCGTCGTGTTCTTCGTTCAGGGTAAATAAAAGCTAATTTTACTGCCCTCTTTGATTCGAAACTTTTCTACAAAATCTTCAAAGGTGTTTTATTCTTCAACTCCTCACACACAAAACACCTCACATGTTATCTGTTCTTGATTCATTTCCCTAAGCCTCATTTTCTTCAAGATTCCTCAATTGTGTGGATCCTCGATCTATACAACTCTGGAACCTAAGATATAAAGCGCTTAGTGAAATTCCTCAAGACGAATCTGGTCAAATTCCTCAAACTTGTTCTTTATGAAAAACCCTCTGAGAACGCATATGACCTCTCCAAATTCCTCGCAACTATACTCTATTCACAGGTACACATGTCCGCTGCTGAATCCTTAGGTTCTCATCAACTTAACTCATTTGCAGCGTTCCTCGAAGAAAAGTTGCATACTTCTTCAGAGAATTCAATTGTTCAAATTCCTCATCTGAAGAAAATGGCTGAAGGTAAACGGCCACAGAAAGAAGGAAAGAAGCCAGAGGTCATGACTGCTTTTGAGATCCCAGAGGATATTTACAAAGAATACTGCACGGCTGATGAAGCCAAGTTTGGCAAAGAAGATAAAAATCAGCGCAAGGTGCGAATCTAGAGGATTGAACGGAGATGGGCATGTGAATGGAGGGAGTAAAGATATGTTACTCCAAAGTACATGAAGAAATTCGCACTCAACCCTCCATGCCCAAGAGCCCCATTGGCACCTGGCCAAGTGGCTGATCCCACTAGCATCAAACGCGGTGAGGATTTTCCTGAGGAATGGGCCAAGCGCCAAGCTAAACTGGCAAGACAAGCCAGAGAAGCAGTGAGGAAATTCAATGAAGACTCTGCTGCTGCTGCTGCCACTGAGGCTTCTGTCAAGCCGAAGAAAGCGATGCTCAAGAAGCCCGCTCGCAAGCCAAGTGATTCAACAATATTGCCCTCACGGCCAGAATCTTCAAAATCTTCAAACCAAATTCCTCATGCTGCTCCTGCTCCACCAAAGTCCTCAGCACCACCTCAACAGTCCTCAGCTGTCCCAACAAAGTCCTCAGCACCTGTGCATCTGGCCTCGTGCCAAAGGACTACTGGCACCTCAATTGCCTCTGGTGTCTCAGCTAGTTCCTCAGCTGGACCTTCTCTGCTGAAGAAAAAGGCTACTGCTGGACGCGGCACTTGTCCAACTCCTCAAAAGAAGCAGGTAGTATTCACTGTGCCATCTGATGATGATGAAGCTGATGAAGAGGAACTCACTGAAATCATCAGAGACCGACAAGAAAGGGATGCTAAAGCCAAAGGCACACCTGTGCCCCTGCTATTGGATCCAAGGGCGATCCTAGATTATATTGATCTCTGGCATAAGGACCCTAACACACCTATGCCTGATTTCAAGCTGACTCCTGGCCAAAGTCACATGTTGACTCACTTCATCCAAGAGGAGAAGTGGAAATATGACAGGGCCAGAGAGATCAAGAAATCGCAGTACAGGAAAGAAAAGCTGCTGAAGAAAAATGTTGTCAAGATGACGCCTGTGGAACTCGTCAAGATGCAAGCTGAGATCAAAGCCCTCAATGACAACTTTGACTCGTACTATGCTGATTGGCAAGGAGCCAAGGTCAGATTTGTGAGGCTGACTGATACCTTCACCAAGGGTACTGCCTCAAAGCAACAAATTCCTCATGCTGAAGCATCTGTTCAGCAAACTGAAGAACATGCCAGCACCGCTGATGAAGTTCAGGCTGCTGAAGAAAATGCCAGTTCCAGGGCTGATGACTCTGCTCTAGCCACTGAAGAAATTGCCAGGGCATCCACTAGTGGTGCGCCTGAAGAAAACGAAGAAACCAGGGCAACTGCATCAGTTGCACCTGAGGATAATCAACCAGATTCCTCAGCTCCACCTGCGCCTACGCCAACTCCAATTCTTCCATCTGCATTAGATGTGAAGAAAACCAAGGCTGCAGAGCGAGCTGCTGTGAAGAAAAGGAAGACATCCAATGCTTCAGAATCTTCAGCCCCCAAGAAGATGAAGCTTATGACAAGCTCATTTGCAAATCCCATTGATGCCATTCCTATCTCCTCCATGCCATCAAAGGACCTTGTTCCTTTTGGTGAAGATTATGAGATCCCTAGTGGATCAGATGACGAAACTCAATCTGCTGCTTCCTCAGAGCAGATTGATGAAGAAATTGAAGCGGATGCAATCCCTTCAATCCCAACGGTCTCATCACCAATGCCTCAGTTTGATGCTGAAGAGGCTGGTGTTGAAGAAATTGATGAAGATGTGGATATTGGAAGCACCACTCCAGTGATGAATGATGACTTTTGGGAAAGTCAGCATCCCAATTCCCCACTCTTCACTCCCCTGCAGCAAATTCCTCACTCCCCTTCACCAACAGTAAAATTGGGCTCTGAAGAAACTCATCCCACTGCATCTGTGAATGAAGAAATTCCAGCCACTAGTGTTGAGGAAATTGCTGCTGAAACTGACAAGGTGACTGCACCTGAGGAACATCCTGAAATTCCTCAGCCTAAAGAACCTGAGATTGTGATTCCTGAGGTCGTGATGCAACTCACTGACACTCCTCTGCCAAGGCCAAAGGATCCGTTCTCACGCAAACAGAAATTCAAGGCTGAAGACTTCTATGGCGAGCACGTGTTCTTCACTGAATATAATCCATATGACTCTGCTCGCATAAGGAAGAGGCGTTTCTGGACATCCAGCCAAGCCAATTTCTATTCCTCGGTGCTTTACAACAAAGACAAAGTCTTCGACCATGCTCATATTCCTCACATGGGTATGAAGTCTTTGCCGTGCTTCACGCCAGTCCTCAGCGTTCTTCACGACGCTGGGCTGCTCAATTTCTGCACAGACATATGCGATTGGACTGAAGAACTTATTCTTCAATTCTATGCAACGTTGCACATCACCGGCAACTCTGAAGATGTGAACTCATGGGTTTTGGACTGGATGACTGAGAACACACATTATAAGGCCCTAGCATCTGAATTGCTTCGTGTCCTTCCACTGAGTCCACCCACTGAAGATGCGCGTTGTGTGTACAACGAACCTGAGCTTTCAAATCACTATATGCAAGTGCTAATGAAGCCTTTGAAGCCAGGGCAGGCTCCTAGAACCAAATTCCTCGTCAAGGAATTGTTGTATGTGCCAAGGACTGTCTATCGCATTCTGACGAAGACAATGAGTCCCATCAAAGGCCACGACTCGACTGATGAAGAAGTCGTTGCCATCATGAAGAATCTGCTTTTCAACATCATTCATGGCGTTCCCGTCAACTTCCATGATTTCTTCATGAGGACTCTGGCCAACATTGCTATGTCACCATTTGAGCTGAAGCCTTATGCACCTTGGATAATGAAATTCATCAGGACAAGGTCGTCACTAAACTACAAGGCTGAAACTCTCAACCACTGCAGCTACTTGCCTCCCATTGAAGTCCTCAAACGGATATTTTCCTCAGCTGAAGAAAAGGGCAAGGCCACTGCTGTGATAGATGAAGGCATTTGTCCATTAGATGGACAATTTCGCAAGGTTGCTTCTTATTCCACCAATGATGACTCTGCCACACATGACTCTGCTGCCAACACTGTCAAGCCAAATCCTCAAGCCACAGCACCCAGGGTGATGACTGACCGTGAGTTACTCCTCAGTCTTCATCAAAAGGTTGATCGCAATCACAAATGGGTCAAGCGTCAGTTTGGTTCAAGTCTTCACAACATGACTTCCACACACAATGCAGTGAAGAAAGACCATTACTACCTTCATGAAACCCTCAACCGCCCCTGGGTTGTTCTGTCTAAAGTGTACAGTGATGAAGACTTGGAGAAAATGGGTCTCAAAGAAGACTTTGACTGGTTTGCACCTCCTCCGAAGAAATACAAGAAGGTCAAGGTTCCTTCTCTGGTGGCCAGCTCATATTCTTCATCGCGTGAGACTGATGAAAATGAAGATTTGGACGACACTGCAGCAGGCCCTACTTCAACGACCGACCCCAACAACGCTGGCGCTCCTTCATCAACTTGAATATCTTCAGGGGCGTTAGTCCTCAGTTTCGATCCTTTTGGTCATTTGATGACAAAGGGGGAGAAATCTGAGTTAGTCTTCAAGCGGGTCTATAATAAGGGCGTTTTTTTTAAGTTACAACTCTCGTTCTTCCAAAACTTTTATTGGATCGAGTTGTAATCTTAAGTCCGATGGTGCGCTGATAGTTTTGTTGCACTATGCTTTGATACTTTGATGCGCTATTCTGCATGCTTATTCCTCGTTAATATTACCGCACGCATGCTGAATTACATCAGGCACCATATTTCATCATGCATTTCAAATTCTTCATATTATATGTCAAATGCGTGTATGAATTACAAGATATAGGGGGAGATCTCCATGATCCAACTCTTCAAGTGTGCATTGCTTCAAAAGCAAATTCCTCACTATGCACATCTTCAGGGGGAGTTCTTCTATATCTTGCAATCAAATTCCTCAATATCAGTATTTACACTTCATATATTTATCCCCTTTGAAAACTTAACCTATGTTGTCATCAATCACCAAAAAGGGGGAGATTGTAAGTGCATCTAGTGCCCCTTAGTGATTTTGGTGTATTGAAGACTTATAGGTTAAGTATCTAATGTGTTTATGAGTGTACAAAGGTCTATAAGTCTATGAGGAGTTTGATATTTACAGAGAAAGTCGACCCCTAAAAATGAAGTTCTTCGACTGAAGACTTTGATATTTTGAAGACTTTCTGAAGACTTTGAAAGTGAAGAAATTGGTGTGACCTGGAAGACTTGGTTATCATTCGAGGAATGTGAAGCGTGAAGACTTTTGTTTTCTTAGTTTCATTTTCTCTTTCTTGAGTCATAGGAAACACCATACTGTTAAAGGCGGTCAAGGAAATACTAAGGAGAAAATTTCCAAGTGATGCTCATCTCAAATCCTACACCTACCAATCCCTCGAGTGAAGCCATTGGAAATCTCATACAGTTCAGTCAATTTCTTCAGTGACAGAGATGCAGTTCTTCTGGTCACTGAGGACTTTGCTCTGACTGAGGAGTTAGAAATTCGCCAGTGCGAATTACCTACACTGTGAGGAACATGATAGCCCTGAGGAATTTGTACCTCAAATTTTTGACCGTTGCTGTGCTACGCGCCAGCTGTCCCAAAATATCTGATCCATCCAACGTTCATATCATTGAAGGGCATTTATGTCTTATCATGTCGGGCTGCTCCCTAGGCTATAAATAGCCGCCCCCTACAACCACTAGCTGGTTGGCTGCTCCGCGTGAACTTGACACTTGTCATTTGAGAGCAACCCATCCTCCGAGGACTTTGAGCGAAAATCATCAAGTGAGGAAAATCCAAACCCAAACCCAAAACACCTACAAACCCAAAGTGATTGAGCATCACTGAAGAGATTGATCCTGCGTGGATCCGACGCTTGTTACCTTTGAAGACTGTGCTTCTTCCAGACGGTTAGGCGTCAAGGTCTAGAGCATCCAAGAGGAATTGTGGATCGCCGAGTGACCAAGTCTGTGAAGGTTTGGAAGTCACCTGAAGACTTACCACGAGTGATTGGGCGAGGACTGTGTGTCCTTAGCTCAAGGAGAATACGGTGAGGACTGTGTCTCCGGGACTAGGTGTCCTCGAGTTTAAATACTCAGCCGCTCCAACCAGATGTACAACTGAGACAGCAGTTGGAACTGGTCTACCAAATCATTGTCTTCACCAAGCTTACTGGTTCTATTTCCTCAACACTTTCATTTCCTCATTACTGTGTTGTGTGTTTGTTCATATCTGTGTTTGAAGACTTTGACTGAAGACTTTCTCAATTTCCTCAGTTCAATTTCTTCAGTCTGTTTGTCTTCATATTGTGCTATCCTGTGTTTACTCTTTCTGTACTCTGTGTTTGTCTTCATTTCATCATGATGACCATGCATGTAATCTGTTATGTTTACCTCTGAGTACTTATTCCACTGCTAGTAGTTCTTCGCTAAGGAATTTCCTCACGAGCAAATTCCTCTGTGAATAATTTCATAAAAATCGCCTATTCACCCCCCCCCCTCTAGTCGATATAACGCACTTTCACAGCTTGTTTCTTATGAGCAGGGAAATATTTAGCAGAGAAGTAATAAATCATATCCTGGGGACTACGCACACAACCAGGATCAAGAGAATTAAACCATATCTTAGCATCACCCTTTAATGAGAACGAAAATATTTTGAGTATATAGAAGTAACGCGATCTCTCATCATTAGTGAACAGGGCAGCTATATCATCTAACTTATTAAGATGTGCCACAATAGTTTCAGATTCATAGCCATAAAAAGGATCAGATTCAACCAAAGTAATTATATCTGGATCAACAGAGAATTCATAATCCTTATCAGGAACACATATAGGTGAAGTTGCAAAAGCATGATCAGGTGTCATTTTATCTCTAAGTGATTCTTTGTTCCATTTAGTCAATAACCTCTTAAGCTCATATCTATCTTTGCAGGCTAAAATAGCCAAAGAAGAATCTTTATCAAAAAGATAACCTTCAGGAATAACAGGCATATTTTCATCATCACTATCATTATCATATTCAGATTCATCAATTTCTCTTTCTCTAGCCCTAGCAATTGGTTCTTCAAGAAATTCACTAAGGGGCACAGTAGTATCAGGCATAGAAGCAGTTTCATCATAAGTATCATGCATAGCAGAAGTGGCATCATCAATAACATGCGACATATCGGAACGAATAGCAGAAGCAGGTTTAGGTGTCGCTAGCTTACTCATAACAGAAGGTGAATCAAGTGCAGAGCTAGATGGCAGTTCCTTACCTCCCCTCGTAGTTAAGGGATAAATTGTTGTCTTAGCGTCTTTCAAGTTCTTCATAATGTCCAGCAGATATAAATCCCAAGTGACTCAAAGAATAGAGCAATGCTCCCCAGCAAAGGCGCCAGAAAAAGGTCTTGATAACCCACAAGTATAGGGGATCGCAACAGTTTTCGAGGGTAAAGTATTCAACCCAAATTTGTTGATTCGACACAAGGGGAGCCAAAGAATATTCTCAAGTATTAGCAGCTGAGGTGTCAATTCAACCACACCTGGAAACTTAGTATCTGCAGCAAAGTGTTTAGTACCAGAGTAATATGATAGTGGTGGTAACGGCAGCAAAAGTAAATACAGTAAAAGCAATGTTTTTGGTATTTTGTAGTGATTGTAACAATAGCAGCAGAAAAGTAAATAAGCGTAAACCAGTATGGAAAACTCGTAGGCACCGGATTAGTGATGGATAATTATGCCGGATGCGGTTCATCATGTAACAGTCATAACATAGGGTGACACAGAACTAGCTCCAATTCATCAATGTAATGTAGGCATGTATTCCGTATATAGTCATACGTGCTTGTGGAAAAGAACTTGCATGACATCTTTTGTCCTACCCTCCCGTCGCAGCGGGGTCCTATTGGAAACTAAGGGATATTAAGGCCTCCTTTTAATAGAGAACCGGAACAAAGCATTAGCACATAGTGAATACATGAACTCCTCAAACTATGGTCATCACCGGGAGTGGTCCCGATTATTGTCACTTCGGGGTTGCCGGATCATAACACATAGTAGGTGACTATAGACTTGCAAGATAGGATCAAGAACTCACGTATATTCATGAAAACATAATAGGTTAAGATCTAAAATCATAGCACTCGGGCCCTAGTGACAAGCATTAAGCATAGCAAAGTCATAGCAACATCAATCTCACAACATAATGGATACTAGGGATCAAACCCTAACAAAACTAACTCGATTACATGGTAAATCTCATCCAACCCATCACCGTCCAGCAAGCCTACGATGGAATTACTCACGCACGGCGGTGAGCATCATGAAATTGGTGATGGAGGATGGTTGATGATGACGACGGTGACGAATCGCCCTCTCCGGAGCCCCGAAAGGACTCCAGATCAGCCCTCCCGAGAGGTTTTAGGGCTTGGCGGTGGCTCCATATCGTAAAACGCGATGATTTCTTCTCTCTGATTTTTTTTCTCTCCGAAAGCGAATATATAGAGATGAAGTTGGCGTCGGAGGATTTCCAGGGGGCCCACGAGGTAGGGGGCGCGCCCTAGAGGGGGGGGCGCGCCCCCCACCCTCGTGGACAGGGTGTGGGCCCCCTGGTCTTCATCTTTGGAAAGGATTTTTTATTATTTTTTCTAAGGTGTTCCGTGGAGTTTCAGGACTTTCCGAGAATATTTGCTTTCTGCACATAAAACAACACCAAAGTAATTCTGCTAAAAACAGCATCAGTCCGGGTTAGTTCCATTCAAATCATACAAGTTAGAGTCCAAAACAAGGGCAAAAGTGTTTGGAAAAGTAGATACGACGGAGACGTATCACTACTTGGCATAATTTCAATGTAAATCTTCTTAATTGTGGTATGAATATTCAGATCCGAAAGATTCAAGACAAAAGTTCATATTGACATAAAAATAATAATACTTCAAGCATACTAACAAACCAATTATGTCTTCTCAAAATAACATGGCCAAAGAAAGTTATCCCTACAAAATCATATAGTCTGGCTATGCTCTATCTTCACCACACAAAGTATTAAATCATGCACAACCCCGATGACAAGCCAAGCAATTGTTTCATACTTTTGACATTTTCAAAACCTTTTCAATCTTCACGCAATACATGAGCGTGAGCCATGGATATAGCACTATATGTGGAATAGAATGGTGGTTGTGGAGAAGACAAAAAGGGGAAGATAGTCTCACATCAACTAGGCGTATCAACGGGCTATGGAGATGCCCATCAATAGATATCAATGTGAGTGAGTAGGGATTGCCGTGCAACGGATGCACTAGAGCTATAAGTATATGAAATCTCAACAAAAGAAACTAAGTGGGTGTGCATCCAACTCGCTTGCTCACGAACACCTAGGGCATTTTGAGGAAGCCCATCATTGGAATATACAAGCCAAGTTCTATAATGAAAAAATCCCACTAGTATATGAAAGTGACAAAATGAGAGACTCTCTATCATGAAGATCATGGTGCTACTTTGAAGCACAAGTGTGGTAAAAGGATAGTAACATTGTCCCTTCTCTCTTTTTCTCTCGTTTTTTTTATTTGGGCCTTTCTCTTTTTTTATGGCCTTTTTATTTATTTTTCGTCCGGAGTCTCATCCCGACTTGTGGGGGAATCATAGTCTCCATCATCCTTTCCTCACTTGGGACAATGCTCTAAAAATGATGATCGTCACACTTTTATTTTTCTTACAACTCAACATTTACAACTCAATACTTAGAACAAAGTATGACTCTATGTGAATGCCTCCGGCGGTGTACCGGGATATGCAATGAATCAGGAGTGACATGTATAAAAGAATTATGAATGGTAGCTTTGCCACAAATACTATGTTAACTACATGATCATGCTAGCAATATGACAATGATGGAGCGTGTCATAATAAACGGAACGGTGGAAAGTTGCATGGCAATATATCTCGGAATGGCTATGGAAATGCCATGATAGGTAGGTATGGTGTCTGTTTTGAGGAAGGTATATGGTGGGTGTATGATACCGGCGAAAAGTGCGCGGTATTAGAGAGGATAGCAATGTTGGAAGGATGAGAAAAGTGCGTATAATCCATGGACTCGACATTATTCATAAAGAACTCATATACTTATTGCAAAAATCTAGAAGTTATCAAAGCAAAGTATTACGTGCATGCTCCTAGGGGGATAGATTGGTAGGAAAATACCATCGCTCGTCCCCGACCGCCACTCATAAGGAAGACAATCAATAAATAAATCATGCTCCGACATCATCACATAACGGTTCACCATACGTGCATGCTACGGGAATCACAAACTGTCGGGGAAAGTCTGACTCCGCGAGCACCTATGGGGACGGAGCCCCTTCTCGGTTCGGCGGGGGGCGGAGGTCGCACGAAGAGCAGATCGAGGCGAGGCACACGAGCGGTTTTTACCCAGCTTCGGAGCTCTCCGGAGAGATAATACTCCTACTGCTGCTTTGTGGATTGTATTGAGTTCCTGCTCGGGAGCGCTGAGTGCTACAGTACACACCAGCAGCTAACGAGACCAAGCGTGAGTGTTCTACTGTTCGTCCCCCTTCCCTTACGTTGTGCATGGGCCTCCTTTTATATGATCAAGGGGTCTCCAACAGGTGGCAACGTAGGCAAGGGCAAAAATGGAAAGGTGTTGCGGTAGGTACAGTTACCTACACAGTGTATCATACCTAACTCTGACGGCAGGGGACAAGGGAATGCCTATCTAGTCGCCCGAAACAGTGCAGAAAAGGGACCGTTGGGGACGCCACTGCTTGCCACGATGGCGATCTTGTCAGCGCCTGCTTGCCACGGTGCACCCCTGGCTGCACAGCCTCCCGCCACGTACGCCTGGAAGGGTCTCAGAGCGACACGTTGGTGGGTGAGCTGGAGCGCAGGTACAGAGTGGTTGCTTGCCGCGGCAAACGTCTTGCCGCGGCCGTTGCCTTGTCGCATCCGGGAGCTTGTCGCTCGCCGGGCCCTGCCGGGACGCATGGCGCGTCGCGGTAAGTACCTTGGGATGCCTTGGTTGGCCTTCCCGGCAAGCTCCTTTTGCCGGGGTCTTGTGCCTTGAGTGGCCTTCCCGGCAAGCTCCTCTTGCCGGGGACTTGTCTCCTTGGCTTAAATACTTTGTTCTTGAATGGTTCCAAAGGAACCACGGGGGCCCTTGGCGGTCACCCGGCAAGCCTTGCCGCGGGGCGCTGCGACTGCCCGTGCACAAGTTCGGGATACTAGGGTACCCCTACTCTAGTACACCGACAGGAGCCCCCGGGCCTGGGCCATACACGGTGTCGAGCGCTATTGGGCCAGGCCCAAAACAGGGCACGGGCACGCGCGGCCTGGGTCACGTCGTATCTTGCTCCGCATCCACCGCGCCCTCCCTGGACGGCACGCGTCAATTGTGGCGTCGTGGGAGAGGTCGTGGGTGGTTTCTTTATTCGGAAAGGCGAAGCATCTGCCCTCTTCCTCCTTATAAGCAGGGGAAACAGGGGCAGTTCGCCCACCTGCCCATTGCTATTCCTGCCTCGAAAATCTCCGCCGCTCCCCTTCTTCTCAACGCCGAAAGAGAGCAGCGCTCCGCCCCCATCGCCACCAGCACCGCCAACGCCGTCGTCCTCCCTCACCATTCCCGCTATGGCTCCGAAAGTCGAGAAGGCGAAGTCGGCCGAGGCGCAGCGGCTCGCGGCGCTGTGAAAGGAGCGGGCAATCTTCCCTCCGAGGCTTGAGGCGGAAGAGCTGAAGGAGTTCTACTACCTCTTCTGGTCGACGGGAACGCGAGTGCATCCGCGCATGAAGGTACTCCCAGCCGCTGCCTGGGATAAGACTCCCACTGGGTACCCTTTCTTCGTCTTGTTCTTCTACTGCGGGCTCTGCCCGCCCTTTTCTGAATTCTTCTGTGACATCATGAACACCTACGGGCTCCACCTCCTTGACTTCACCCCCAATGCTGTCCTGACCATGGCAGTTTTCGCACATCTCTGCGAAAGCTTTGTTGGAATCCATCCAAACGTAGCCCTTTTTCACCACTTCTTTTCGCCTCGAGTTGAGAAAGGAGAGCCTTTATCCGGCGGAATCAGCTGGATCTCAAAAGCTGGCAAGAAGGAGGCTTATCTGGATGGAGAGTTCCGCAGCAAGTGGGAGGAGTGGAGGGCGGACTGGTGCCTGATTGTCGAGGAGAACCCGCAGCCGTTTACTGCTCTGCGCGAAACTCCAGTAGTGCGCGGCAGTGATTGGAGTAGCCTGGCCCCGGAAGACGACAGACTGAAGATTGCCGTTGCCCGGATCCTACGCCTCAGGCTTGCCGGGCTTACTGTAGGAGCAGTTGGCGCAGATTTCCTCCGCCACTGCATCGCCCCCCTGCAGGAGAGGAGGAGACCCGCCTGGGAGTTTCAGAACGCGGCGGATATCATGAGGCTGCGGCCGGGCCTCAACTTCAACTTCACTGTCATGGAGCTCAACTCGATGCTCCAGGAGCTGTTCAAGTACGACCCACAGCATCCCGAAGTGTTCAGGTTGCCGAGGGGCGTCATTCCGATGTGCAACAATTCCTTGCTCGACCGCATCCGTGCAATGATGCCGCTGTGCGACTCTCATGGAATTGATCCAGCCTGGATAGAGCCTGCAGATGCTGTCGTGCGGGCGTTCTTTGACAACTTGGAAGAAGTGCCGGTCGATGCCGATGAGAAGAGGGGCCTCACCCGGGACACCACCGACGATGAGCTCAAGCGCATCGCCACCAGGATGGAAGAGGCGGCGGCAGCCGCAGCCGCGGGCGAGTTTGGGTTCACCGTGGAGGAGGCAGAGGCAGCAGAGGCGGCAAGCCTCGCCGAGCGAGAGGATCTTGCTGGCGAGGAAGAGCCTGCCGGGCATGATGCCGGGCCGGGCGGGCCCGCCGAGGATACGAGCGGCTCGTTGGAGATCGGCTCCTCTTCCTCTTCGTCATTGGGCAGCTTGCCGCAAGCAGAGCCCCCGGCTCCTCAAGCAGAGCCCCCGGCCCCACAAGCAGAGCCCCCGGCCCCACCAGCAGAGCCCCCGGCTCCACCAAGAAGGTGTCTTCACAAGGTCGGGGACGTAGCGGAGCGGCGGATGAGTCAACCCCCACCGCGCCGTACGACGCGCTCCACCGCGGCAAGTTCTGTTGCCGCGGAAGCACCTCACGCCGCAGCGGCAACCGGGGCGGGGTCCTCCCGGTCCGCCGCTCCAGCTCCCGCCAAGCGGCCGAGGGATCCTACTCCTCCGCCTCCTCGCGCCGGAGGAGGGCTAGGCTTTGACTTCTCCGCGCTCAGCTCCGACGAGGAAGAAGAAGAGTAAGATTCTCGTTGTACTTGTATGTCTTCAATACTTGTTGTCTTGTCTTGTATCTCATTTGCTTTACTCTGAACTTATTCCTTTTTAGGACTCTGGCCCAGAGAACGGCAAAGAGAGCCAAGGTCCCGGTGATTGTCATCGAGGATGATCCCACCGTGTCAGCAGGGGGTGCGCCTGAGACAAGCTTGCCAGACCCGGCAGTTGTTCTTCAGAGCAGCCCCCAGCGCAGCCCCCAGCGTAAGTATACGGTTTGCTTCCCGCTGTTGAGCGCACATGGATACTCTTTGTTTGCTGATATCTGACTGTTGGCTTGTGTAGGAGCAGAGCAGCCTCGCCAGGAGCTCCCGGAGGCCGCCCCTGATACGACATCTGCTTCGACTACGCCGCCAAGGGAGAGTTCTCCGGCAAGGGCGAATCCTCCGACAAGGGAGAGCTCCCCAGTAAGGGGGAGCTCTCCGGCAAGGGAGGAGTCTCCGGCAAGGGACAGCACCAGCGGTCCTCCGGTGGTGGAGACCACAACTGCCGAGCCTAGTGCAGGTAAACCTCTTGCTTCAAAACTTCCCTTGGGTTCTTCTTCTTTTGATCTTATTTTTGGATATTTGCTTGACTTTTCTCCCTTTTTCGGCCGTCAGATGCACCCACTGCGGAGCCGATGGAGACCGAGGTTGTTGTTGATGATGCCGCCGCCACCGAAGAAGCGGCCGGAGCTGATGATCCCGCCGGCGAAGAGGCCGCCAAGGCTGCCGCCGCAGCAGCTGACGAGGGGTCTGGCGATCATACCGACGACCTTGAGGCCACAGGAGCGACAGGCGCTACACCGACCGCCGATCCCCCCCGCCGTTGCCGCAGCGTCAGGCTCCGAAGAGCCTCAGCCAGGCGTCTACTTGAAGGCCGGCGATGGCATCTTCATCAACCTCCCCTGGGCGTCAACGTCCAGGGCGCCAGTTGAAGGAGAAAGCTTCGACGTGGAGGTGCTTGCCTCCGCTGGGTTGACGCTGGTCGACGCGCCAAGCAGCAGCAGCGACGAGCCTGAAGAGGAGCGACTGCTGCGGAAGCTGGTGTCGCTCTACCGTGCCCGCCAGGCCAAACTGGAGTCCCGCGAAGCGCTTGTCGTGAAGGCGGGGTGGACGTGGAGAAGCGCGCGGAGGAGCTCCGAGGTCTCAATCAGGCAGCTCTTCGGTCGCTGACGGAGGAGCGTGTGCACCTCGATGAGGCGCAGAAGGCCTTCATCCTCGAGAAGGCAGAAGTTGCAGAGCAACAGGGGCTTGCCGCCGAGGAGTTATCTGTGCAGGAGGGCGAGTTGGTGCAGCTGAAGGCCAGCCTGGACAGCCACGAAGAGGAACTCGCTGCGCGCGAGCAAACACTCAGCGGAGCTCTCAAAGAAGCAAAGGATGCTGCCGAGGCTGCCAAGAAGGATCTGGAGGCGAAGGTGGCGCAGCTGGAGACTGATCTCAAGGCGAGCGGTGAAAAGCTTGCCGCGCTCAAGCATGAGCGCGAGAAGGACGCCTACACCTTTGGCGAGCTGCAGGGTCATCTTGCCGAGAAGATCAAGGAGCTTGCCGCCGCCAAGGACTCCAACGCCGATCTTGAGTTGAAGCTGGACGCTTTGACAAAGACGCTGGACGGTGCCAGGGAGCAGGAGGCGGCCCTGAAGAAGGAGATCAAGGCCGACAAGGCGCTGCTGGAGAGCATTGCCGCCACCCAGAATGATTTCAGAGAAACTATGGAGCAGTGGACGGAGGGTCTTGTGAATGCTGCCGCAGACATCGACAAGGAGCTGGCGCAGCTGGGGATGGAGGATCTCGGGTATCCCTCCGATGAGACCCTCCCATCCAGCGCCAAGCTCACTCTGTTCTTCAAAGGCGTGGCGACGGCCCTCCAGCGACTCCGGGAGAGGATCCCAAAGCAGCTGGCCGACGAGTCGCGCAAGATCTGCGCAGGAGCTCTTCAGAAGGTGCTGGTGAAGGTAGCCTTCCGCAACCCGGGCCTCAACCTCACCAATGTCCTCAGATCCCTGCCGGCGGACGCTGATCTGGAGGCGCTCAAGGACCTTGTCGCACCCATTGTGGACAAGGTGAGCGGGATCAAGAGGGTTGAGGGCGACCGTGTGGACTAGGCCGCCTGTTTTCTTCTTTTCTTGTCGCTGCTGATCGTGTTATGAAAACAGTCTATTAGAGCCGCGACAAGCTATCTTGTAATATATAACTTTATTTTGGGTAGTGATTGCAATGTTGTTTCCTTTACTTGACTCCTTCCTTTGTATGTTTTTGCCCTATGCTTTTAGGGAACTTGCCGGCGCAGGCACTCTGGCCGCGAGCGCTGAGTGCGGGACGTCAGCAGCCTGCTGGCAGTGCCGTTGCCGACAAGAAACCTTGTCGTAACTAGTCGAAGCTCGCTTAAGTTGTTGAGTGAACTCGAAACAAGGTAAGGGCGCGACTCTAGTCGCAGCACACTTAAACTGTTGAGCGAACTCGAAACAAAGTAAGGGCGCAACTAGCCACGAGCCGGTTCCTTCGCGCACAGGTTTTCCATACAAAGCATGGTCATTCAAGGAAGATAACTTCAAAAAAATTAAAAGCATCTGATTGCTCAAACTTTGGCAACTTAGCTTTTCAGTCGTTTGCTTCCCGGCAAGGCGAAACCTTCTTGAACGACGCCTGGTCCATGCCATTATCTTCCCCTTTCCCCCCGGCAAATTTGTGGGCGGAGGAACCTTCATTTCCTTGAGAAAAAAGGAAGTAGAGAAAATAATAATATGGAGCCTTATGGCTCGTTATTGCTTACCGGGGGTGTTCGCTGCACAAAGTGTCAGATAACTTATGCAAAAAAAGCATGAAACCGACAAGATGTGCGGAGCACATGAGCTTGATTTATGCACAGGGTCTGCGCCTGGTTTTGTACGAAGGATTACATGCAACAGCGGCAAGACTTGTACAAAAGGTGGTTGCCGGAGCAGGGTCCGGCAACCGCGCCTTACGGGTAAAACTTACAAAGATGCTCAATGTTCTAGGAGTTGCTCACCGGAATGCCATCTTCGGTCTCAAGGCGGACAGCGCCAGGCCTAGTGACTCGTTTCACCCGATAAGGGCCTTCCCACTTCGGCGTCAACTTGTTGAAATTCTTGGCGGAATGAACGCGCCGAAGAAGAAGGTCGCCTTCCTCGAGACTTCTGGCGTTAACTTTGCGGCTATGGTAGCGGCGCAAAGCTTGCTGGTAGCGAGCAGCTCGTACCGCAGCCTGAAGACGGTCTTCCTCAAGGAGCAGCGCGTCATCTTGTCGCAGCTGCTCTTGCTCAAGCTCATCATAAGCGAGCACTCGAGGTGACCCGTATACGAGTTCCGTGGGGATAACTGCCTCTGCTCCATAGACTAGAGTGAAAGGTGTCTGGCCAGTGGCTCGATTTGGCGTCGTTCTGATCGACCAAAGAACCACCGGCAGCTCCTCAATCCAGTTTCTTCCGCACCTGTGCAGCCTGTCGAAAGTCCTGGTCTTGAGCCCACGCAGCACTTCAGCGTTTGCCCTCTCCGCTTGACCGTTGCTCCTGGGGTGAGCAACAGAAGCGAAGCAGACCTTGGAGACAAGATCTTGGACGTACTGCATGAAGGTGCGGCTCGTGAATTGCGTACCGTTGTCGGTGATGATCCTGTTAGGGATCCCGGAGCGGCAAACAATCGACCTGAAGAACTTGACTGCTGACTGTGCTGTCACCTTCCTCACTGGTTCCACTTCCAGCCACTTTGTGAACTTGTCGATTGCGACATACAAGTACTCAAAGCCCCCGACTGCTCGGGGGAAGGGGCCGAGGATGTCGATCCCCCAGACCAAAAATGGCCAGGACAAAGGGATCGTCTGGAGAGCTTGAGCTGGCTGGTGTATCTGCTTGGAATGGAACTGGCACGCTTCACACTTGGTTACTTGTAGAGTTGCATCCTGGAGGGCTGTCAGCCAAAAGAAACCTTGTCGGAACGCTTTGCCGGCAAGTGCTCTTGCGCCAATGTGGTGACCACAAATGCCTCCATGTATCTCTGCCAACAGCTTCTGTCCATCTTCCTGGCGAATACACTTCAATTTCACACCGTTGAGTCTTCTTCTGTATAGTGCGTTGTCGACAAACTGGTACATACTTGACTGCCGGGCTACTCTTTCCGCTTCTTCTGGCTCTTCGGGAAGTTCTCCTGTCTGGAGAAAACGGACGATCTGCTGTGCCCATGCTGGAGCTTGTGGCTCGACAGCAAGGACTAAAGGCACATCTGCTGCTGCGGGAACATCCGCTTCTACGGCGAGAACCTGCGGCTCAGCCGGAGCTTGACGTTCCCCGGCAAGCTTGCCGGAGCAAAACTTGTCGGGAGCGTCTGCTACAACAAAACAAACCCTGGGGCTTGTCGGAGCAGACTGCTCCTCAGCACTCTTGGCGTTGATCTTGGGGACTTTCTTGGCGGCGGCTTCGGGAAGCTCTGCCGGAAAATAGTCACCGGAAATCAACTTCCTCTTCTTGCTCTGTCCAGTTGATGGCGTAACAGATGGTTGAGTCAGCTTGAGCACCAAGATCCCTGGTTCCACAGGTAACTTAAGTGCTGCGCACTTTGACAGGCCATCGGCAATGTCGTGGAGTGTCGCCGTTGGCGAAGCCGATGAGGCTCTGAATGGTGGCCCTCCAATCGTCGATCTTGTCTGGCGTTGGAGGGAAGTCTAGGAGCAGTTGAGCTCGCGCCAAAGATTCTGCTGGAGTGGCGGGTAGTGGTGGCGAACGGTGCGAGGAGCAGGATATGCTCGGACTCCTAACTGCGTTAGAAGGAGCAATATCCTGTCCAAGCGACCGTGCCTCGCTCGCGCCAGCACGCTGGCGCGCATGCTGGCCTGGAGCATCTCGAGATCCGCCAGCTCGATTCGGGTCCAGCGAGCGTATGGTACCGTGAGTACCACGACGCTGCCGGTCCCGCGCTTCCTGAGATGGGCGCGGAGCATCCACGGACGCCCGGTCATCGTGGGAGCCTGCTACGCCGCCGACGGGCAGCGCAGCCTTGTCCTTGGACCTGGCGGCACCGTGGGCTCCCTCGTCGGCGCCCGTTCTTCCGCCGGCGTTTTCCCCACCAGCCGTTTGCTCCGGCGGCGGTGGGTTCGAAGCGGACGGAGCAGCCGCCTCCGAGGCCTTCTTCTTCGGTGGCATGTCGATGAAGTCGATGAAGATCTAGCTCGCATGAACGTCCGATCAGGTTCACACAACCTCAACGCCCCCTACCTGGCGCGCCAAAGATGTCGGGGAAAGTCTAACTCCGCGAGCACCTATGGGGACGGAGCCCCTTCTCGGTTCGGCGGGGGGCGGAGGTCGCACGAAGAGCAGATCGAGGCGAGGCACACGAGCGGTTTTTACCCAGCTTCGGAGCTCTCCGGAGAGATAATACTCCTACTGCTGCTTTGTGGATTTTATTGAGTTCCTGCTCGGGAGCGCTGAGTGCTACAGTACACACCAGCAGCTAACGAGACCAAGCGTGAGTGTTCTACTATTCGTCCCCCCTCCCTTACGTTGTGCATGGTCCTCCTTTTATATGATCAAGGGGTCTCCAA
Organism: Aegilops umbellulata; assembly: GCA_032464435.1. Taxonomy (NCBI): domain Eukaryota; kingdom Viridiplantae; phylum Streptophyta; class Magnoliopsida; order Poales; family Poaceae; genus Aegilops; species Aegilops umbellulata. The sequence continues at coordinate 664,047,562 of CP136060.1, forward strand.
CAGGTGGCAACGTAGGCAAGGGCAAAATTGGAAAGGTGTTGCGGTAGGTACAGCTACCTACACAGTGTATCATACCTAACTCTGACGGCAGGGGACAAGGGCATTAAATGCCTATCTAGTCGCCCGAAACAGTGCAGAAAAGGGACCGTTGGGGACGCCACCGCTTGCCACGATGGCGATCTTGTCAGCGCCTGCTTGCCACGGTGCACCCCTGGCTGCACAGCCTCCCGCCACGTACGCCTGGAAGGGTCTTAGAGCGACACGTTGGTGGGTGAGCTGGAGCGCAGGTACAGAGTGGTTGCTTGCCGCGGCAAATGCCTTGCCGCGGCCGTTGCCTTGTCGCATCCGGGAGCTTGTCGCTCGCCGGGCCCTGCCGGGACGCGTGGCGCGTCGCGGTAAGTACTTGGGATGCCTTGGTTGGCCTTCCCGGCAAGCTCCTCTTGCCGGGGTCTTGTGCCTTGAGTGGCCTTCCCGGCAAGCTCCTCTTGCCGTGGACTTGTCTCCTTGGCTTAAATACTCTGTTCTTGAATGGTTCCAAAGGAACCACGGGGGCCCTTGGCGGTCACCCGGCAAGCCTTGCCGCGGGGCGCTGCGACTGCCCGTGCACAAGTTCGGGATACTAGGGTACCCCTACTCTAGTACACCGACACAAACTTTAATACAAGTATTTATCAAATTCACAACTACTCAACTAGCATGACTCTAATATCACCATCTTATATCTCGAAACAATTATCAAGCATCAAACTTTTCTTAGTATTCAACGCACTCAAGAGAAAGTTTTACAAATCTTGAATACCAAGCATGTTATTATTATTAAGCAATTACCATGCTATTTAAGACTCTCAAAATAATCTAAGTGAAGCATGAGAGATCAGTAGTTTCTATAAAACAAATCCACCACCGTGCTCTAAAAGATATAAGTGAAGCACTAGAGCAAAACTATATAGCTCAAAAGATATAAGTGAAGCACATAGAGTATTCTATCAAATTCCAATTCATGTATGGCTCTCTCAAAAGGTGTGTATAGAAAGGATGATTGTGATAAACTAAAAAGAAAAGACTCAAATCATACAAGATGCTCCAAGCAAAACACATATCATGTGCTGAATAAAAATATAGCTCCAAGTAAAATTACCGATGGAAGTAGACGAAAGAGGGGATGCCTTCCGGGGCATCCCCAAGATTTGACATTTTGGTGTCCTTGGATTATATTGGGGGTGCCATGGGCATCCCCAAGCTTAGGCTCTTGCCACTCCTTGTTCCATATTCCATCAAAAGATTTCACCCAAAACTTGAAAACTTCACAACACAAAACTCAGCAGAAATCTCGTGAGCTCCGTTAGCGAAAGAAAACAAAAGACCACTTCAAGGTACTGTAATGAACTCATTCTTTATTTATATTGGTGTTAAACCTACTGTATTACAACTTCTCTATGGTTTATAAACTATTTTACTAGCCATAGATTCATCAAAATAATCAAACAGACACACGAAAAACAGAATCTGTCAAAAACAGAACAGTTTGTAGTAATCTGTAACTAACTCAAACTTCTGGAACTCCAAAAACTCAGCCAAAATAGGAAGGCCTAGGCAATTTGTTTATTGATCAGCATCAATTGGAATCAGTATTTTATCACGTTCTGGTGATTTTTAATAATTGTTTTCGTGAACAGAAAGTTTCTGGAAATTACAGCAAGATCAAATAACTATCATCCAAGAAGATCCTATAGGTTTAACTTGGCACAAACACTAATTAAAAGATAAAATCACATCTAAACAGAAGGTAGATGGATTATTTATTCCTAAAAAACTAAAAATAAAATTGGGTTGCCTCCCAACAAGCGCTATCGTTTAACGCCCCTAGCTAGGCATAAAAGCAAGGATAGATCTAGGTATTGCCATCTTTGGTAGGCAATCCATAAGTGACTCTCATAATAGATTCATATGGTAATTTTATTTTCTTTCAGGGAAGTGTTCCATGACTTTCTTTAATGGAAATTGGAATCTAATATTCCCTTCCTTCATATCAATAATTGCACCAATCGTTCTTAGGAAAGGTCTACCAAGAATAATAGGACAAGAAGGATTGCAATCTATATCAAGAACGATAAAATCTACGGGCACATAATTCCTATTAGCAACAATAAGAACATCATTAATTCTTCCCATAGGTTTCTTGATAGTGGAATCCGCAAGATGCAAGTTTAGAGAGCAATCATCAAAATCGCGGAAATCTAGCAAATCACACAAAGTTTTGGGAATATTGGAAACACTAGCACCCAAATCACATAAAGCATAAAATTCATGATCCTTAATCTTAATTTTAATAGTTGGTTCCCACTCATCATAAAGTTTTCTAGGGATAGAAACTTCCAACTCAAGTTTTTCTTCATAAGATTGCATTAAGGCATCAATGATATGTTTGGTAAAGGCTTTATTTTGACTATAAGCATGAGGAGAATTTAGCACAGATTGCAACAAGGAAATACAATCAATTAAAGAGCAACTTTCATAATTAATTTCCTTGAAGTCCAAAATAGTGGGTTTAGCAACATCTAGGGTTTTATTCTTTTCAATCCCACTTTCATCAATTTCATCATCAAGATCTAAAAACTCTGAATTTTTGGAACGCCATCTAGGTAAAGGTGGATCATATTCAGTCCCATTATTATCAAGATTCATATTGCAAAACAAAGATTTAATAGGGGACACATCAATAACTTTTAGATCTTCATCTTGATTTTCATAGGAATCCGGTTTAGCGGCCATCTTATTGACTAAGGTAGCCTGATTATCCAAAATTTCAGCAGTCAACTTTTCAAGACGAGCGATTTGAGATCTTATACCATCAAATTCTTTAGACATATCATTGAGCTCTTTATTCATATAACTCATAAAACTTTTTTGTTCCTTAAGCTCGTTTCTGAAGAAACGATTATGCTCAAATTGCAAAACCATAATACTCCTAACGTTGCTTTCGATCTCTTCTAACCTTTTAAGGTGAAGATCACCAAATCTAGATAGAGCCATCGAGACTAGCAAGCAATCCAACACACGAGCAAACAAAAAGGCAAGCGAGGAAAAAGGCAAACGGAAAAAGAGAGGGCGAATAAAACAGCAAGGGTGAAGTGGGGGAGAGGAAAACGAGAGGCAAATGGCAAATAATGTAATGCGAGAGATAAGGGATTGTGATGGGTACTTGGTATGTTGACTTTTGCGAAGACCTCCCCGGCAACGGCGCCAGAAATCTTCCTGCTACCTCTTGAGCACTGCGTTGGATTTCCTTGAAGAGGAAAGGGTGATGCAGCAGAGTAGAGTAAGTATTTCCCTCAGTTTTTGAGAACCAAGGTATCAATCCAGTAGGAGGCTACGCGCGAGTCCCTCGTACCTACACAAAACAAATAGCTCAACGCAACCAACGCGATTAGGGGTTGCCAATCCCTTCACAGTCACTTACGAGAGTGAGATCTGATAGAGATGATAGATAATATTTTTGGTATTTTTGATATAGAGATGCAAAGTAAAATAAAAGGTAAAGTAAAAAAGTAAAGCAATAATAAAGTGATAGAAGATTGATATGATGAGAATAGACCCGGGGCCATAGATTTCACTAGTGGCTTCTCTCAAGAGCATAAGTATTCTACGGTGGGTGAACAAATTACTGTTGAGCAATTGACAGAATTGAGCATAGTTATGAGAATATCTAGGTATGATCATGTATATAGGCATCACGTCCGAGACAAGTAGACCGACTCCTGCCTGTATCTACTACTATTACTCCACTCATCGACCGCTATCCAGCATGCATCTAGAGTATTAAGTTCAAGAAAACAGAGTAACGCCTTAAGCAAGATGACGTGATGTAGAGGAATAAATTCATGCAATATGATAAATACCCCATCTTGTTATCCTCGATGGCAACAATACAATACGTGCCTTGCTGCCCCTACTGTCACTGGGAAAGGACACCTCACGATTGAATCCAAAGCTAAGCACTTCTCCCATTGCAAGAAAAACCAATCTATTAGGCCAAACCAAACTGATAATTCGAAGAGACTTGCAAAGATAACCAATCATACATAAAAGAATTCAGAGAAGATTCAAATATTGTTCATAGATAATCTTGATCATAAACCCACAATTCATCGGTCTCAACAAACACACCGCAAAAAGAAGATTACATCAAATAGATCTCCACGAGAGAGGGGGATAACATTGTATTGAGATCCAAAAAGAGAGAAGAAGCCATCTAGCTACTAACTATGGACCCGAAGGTCTGAGGTAAACTACTCACACTTCATCAGAGGGGCTATGATTATGATGTAGAAGCCCTCCATGGTGGATTCCCCTTTCGGTGGAGCTCCAGAACAGGCCCCAAGATGGGATCTCGTGGGTACAGAAGGTTGCGGCGGTGGAATTAGGTTTTTGGCTCCGTCTCTGATCGTTTGGGGGTACGTAGGTATATATAGGAGGAAGGAGTACGTCGATGGAGCAAAGGGGGGCCCACGAGGCAGGGGGCGCACCTTCCACCCTCGTGACTGCCTCCCTCCTTTCTTGACGGAGGGTCTAAGTCTCCTGGATCATATTTGTTGAGAAAATCACGTTCCCGAAGGTTTCATTCCGTTTGGACTCCGTTTGATATTCCGTTTCTTCGGAACACTGAAATAGGCAAAAAAAACAGCAATTCTGGGCTGGGCCTCCGGTTAATAGGTTAGTCCCAAAAGTAATATAAAAGTGGAAAATAAAGCCCAATATGGTCCAAAACAGTAGATAATATAGCATGGAGCAATCAAAAATTATAGATACGTTGGAGACGTATCACGTAGTCCTTCTCCTCCGCCTCGTAAGCAAGCACGAAAGAAGACAGCCGCAGCCGCTCCGTCTACTCCAGCGTCTAGCAGTACAGCCAGAGGCGGGAGGTAATACAGATACGGTCCACCTCTCAAGCCTCTAGAGAAGTTACCGTACGAGATGACCGTGGAAGAAAACAAGAAGATCATGCCAAAAGAAGTGAAGGACTTCTTTGAAGGGGAGAAAGCAGAGAGGCATCCACCTCCGGAGGAGAAGGTAGATCCGGTGAAAGCAAAGCGCAATATCGATGCCCTGAGGAAACCACCAAAGTCTCCGCCAAAACCAACTATGAGCGCGTTACTGAAAAGGCATATCTCAAAGCGGAGCAGTCGGGAAGTACTGTCAGTGATCAAAGGTTAAAAGAACGACGAGCAGCTGGGAAAAAATTGCCTAGCTCGGCGAACAAGCGAACCAATCGTGCCCCCCGCTCAATGTGTCTAGCGACATCGTCGCTAATGCTCCGGGGATGGTGCCCGGTTATAGCAATCTTGGAGATTACCTGCTCGACGATATACATTATGATTTCTTGGAGGTGGACAAACACAGATACGAGTATGGGAAGCCTCTCGTCAAAGATGAAAAATCTCTAACAATGATGATGCGAAGATTCCATGATTGGTACATGAAAACCTGCATAGAGTCTGGGGGGACGAATACTTTGTATCTGAAAGTTAAAGAGGAGCACGACCTCGTTGGAATTGATCTATTGCATGTTCCATTTGAGGAGTTCTTCCAGTTCTTCAATCAAAAGGCCCTCAATAAATTAACGGTCACTTGCTACTGTCTGTAAGTACTACTTCTGTCATTAAGTCTCTATATATAGCTCAGCTCTTTCATTGCATGTATTTATAATTATCCTCACTATATTATGCAGATTGATGATCGTCGAGTGCAGAAAAGCAGAAATGTATGATATTGGGTTCATTAACACAAATCTCATAGATGAATTTCAGGTTAAAAAGAGCGTCCAAGATGCCGAGGCCAACTTGCTCAAATCATTGCTAATAAATCAACGAAGATTTAATACTCTTTCCTTACAACTTCAAGTGAGTGTTACTGTCGTGTGCATATTCGGTTTCCCTTATTACTTGAACGAGGTTATAGTAATGTAATTGATGAGTTATGTATGCGTGCGCAGCTTCCACTATATTCTCCTGGAGATTAAGCTTGAACGGGGACTAGTAACCGTCTTAGACTTGAGACGAAAAGATCCCGGGACCTATGCGGACATGACTAAAATTCTCAACAAGTAAGTTCAATCGATCATTATCGCACCATATCGGCAACTTTTTGTTCATTTCCTGATATCTCAAGTAATAATTATTTTCTTTGTCTTGCAGGGTTTGGAAACAGTTCACTGCAGAAGCTCCGAGACTGCTGAAGGAGCTGCGATATACATACCCGAAAGTAAGTACTACTAGCTAGCTAGTTGCGCGCATCTCCCGTTGATTCTAGCTACTTTCATCAATGCCATTTATAATGCTTCATTATCAGTTTGATTGACCTCTATTTCTCGTAAAGTGCTTGTGGCAGGAACAAGGGAATGATTACTGTGGATACTATGTGTGCGAGTTCATCTACAACGCGACTTGCAAAGATAAGCGGGGCTACTCTAAAATACAATATGAAGTGCGTAAGCAATAATATTCACAATTTCATTTTATTACACCATCATTTATGTTGAGTTTCATTCATATATATGTATTAACCCCCTTCTTCAAATTAGATGTGGCAGATGCGGAATGAACTCCTACCACAAGATCGCATGAAAGCAATTCAAGAGGAATTGGCGGGATACTTTCTTGACCATGTCATTAATAAAGCCGGAGAATACCATGTGGAAGTTGAGTTCAAATTCTAGGGGATTGTAAGAGATCTTACATATTGTATATGTATGTAGCCAGTAGCGTCGGATAGATAATACGAAAACTTGTTGTTCGACCAATCTCTCGGAGAAGGAGAGGTCGATCACTTCTCTCGGTATGCATGACGTACTTCTGTACTTAATGGTTTCCTTCATTTTCTTACTAGCTAGCGTGTCGAGGGCCTCTCTATACGTATAGTACGTAGCGTCCACCAAGCATGGAGATAAGAGAGGACACTTCTCTCTATTAATTAATTAGCTACCTAACACAATATATGAAACACCTTAATTAACCATACAAAACCCCCAAATCCACCCCCTCCCCCCCTTCAGAAAAAAAAACAAAAACCCTAGCCCCTGAACAGCTGACGCGTGGATGCCTATTGATCCCGGTTGGTGCCACCAACCGGGACTAAAGGGCCTCCTGACTGGGCTCGCAGCACCGGCCACGTGGAGGTCCATCTGTCCCGGTTAAGTATAAGAACCGGAACTAAAGGCCTAGGCATTAGTAACGACCCTTTAGTCTCGGTTCTCCAACCGGGACAGATGGGCCTTATGAACCGGGACAAATGGCCCTTTTTCTACTAGTGCTATGCGCCGCCTCGGTTTTACGTGCCCCGCCCAAGAGGAAGCAGGCCACCTCGACCGGCCCAGCCGGCGTGCCGGCGAAGCCTCCAAGGAAGAAGGCGATCGCGTCAAGGGGTCGGGCTACTCCTCTGCCTCTGGCCATCCCCAGCATCCACATTGACGGCAAGCCGCCGGCCACGCCCACAACGTGTTTGATGAAACGGCTGGGAGGTAAAAAAATCCATTGCTTGCTTTGCACCGGCCATCTTCCATTCCAGCCTTTCGGAACACTTGATTGAGCTTTGGCCGGGTGGTAAACTTGATACCTCGTTTGTTGTGCATGATTTTGGATGTGATGTACTAGTATGATGATCAACTAGTGATGTATATATATGGTGATGAACTTGATAAATATTTGTTTATTATTGTATTTGCGGGACGGGTAGCCCTCCAGCATGGAATAACTCCCGCAAACGCGTCCGGCAAAACATTTGCGGGACAGGTTTACAGAAACTGTTTCGCCGGAGGGCTCGCCGTCCCGTAAATAATTTTTGCGGGAGCCCTCAAATAATTCTTTCGGCTCGGCCGTTTGCCGGATCTTTTTGCGGGAGCCCTCAAACAATTCTTTCGGCCCGGCCGTTTGCTGGATCTGCTAGATATGCTCTCAGCCTTCTTGTGTGGCTTCATCTCAAGTTCTTACCGAGGATCCGTGATGATGCTCCTAGCAAGTTTCATGCCGAAATTATCTGTTTTTGTGTTCGTCGGCAAGTGTATTACTTTACTGTCTGGATGCCGGATGGTTTTCCAAGCTCAAAGGCTCAAAGCTATCCTGCGGATTTGGATAGACCAAAGTAGTGTTGTTTTTCTCATGCATGCCCGTCCAGAGCATATGGCTATGACTAGGAATTTACAGTAGAAATTCAAACATTTGGATATTGAAATTACATGAGTACCCACGAATTCGAAGGTGACTATATATAACTGCAGGCCACTTGTGCTGCATTATTCCCCCTCGGTTCTGGTAATAGCAATGCTAACCTCTGGTGAAGCACTGCCAGCGACACATATCCCATAGCACAAGAATGGCTGAGATAAGGAGTGTCCCTGTATGTGAGCTCATTAACAACTTTCTCTTGAATTAAAGGCTAAACTCTTGTCTGATTTTGGAGTTCGGAGATTTAGACTAGGGAGATAATTGATGGCAAATATCTTGAGTTGAAGTGCTATCATTTATCTTCTTCAGAATTGAATAGTTGAAATACTACTTGCCAAACAAATGCTCCAACAACCTTTGTTTGTTTGAATAATGATTTACCCTTTATATATACCAGTATCTTCACCCGACTAGATATGAAACTCCACTGACCCACTTAACTTTGACAGGTTAGCAGGACTAGCTAGCATATACAGTATGCCTAGTGGAGTGCAAGTTGAACAACAGGGATAGAGGTGACCGAGGGAACAGGAGACACCAGGAAAAAATGGAAGATCTAATGATCATGAAAATATAGAACCAGAATACCATCATGGATCTTTGTAGAAGCGCCACTGTGTAGATTCCTAGTAGACACAACTACCGAGTGTACACAACCGACCTAGGATGTTTAGTTAGTTCACCACTACCGAGTGGCTGCTAATTAGTTCACCATCATCAAAGTGAAGGGAGATTTTTCTCCGTTTTGGGACTTTCACGTGAAGGATGGCTCCCAAACCAGGTTTGGGAGGACAAGTGGTTGGGTGATATCCCGCTGTGGAAACAAACAATCTACTATGGCAGACGTCCTCCAAACTTCCCCTCCAATGTTGCAATGGAGGAGAGACCTTGTGGGGCCAAAATTAGTAGCTTGGACTAATTTACTTCCTCGAGTTGCTAATATTGTTCTTATACATGAGCAAGACGTTTTCACTCGAACTTAACTCCTGATGGGGGGTTCTCGGTGAAGTCTCGTTATCTTGCTCTTGTGCACTATGATGTTCCCAAAATCAACAAAGTCCTGTGGAAAATAAGGGGCCGCTCAAAATTAAGATATTCCTTTGGTACTTACGACTCGGAGTAGTTCTAACCAGGGATAACTTGGTTAAACTAAACTGACAAGGCAGTAAAAATTGGTGCTTTTGTCACAAAGATGAGACTATCCGACACCTTTTCTTTGAATGTTTCTTTGCACGAGCCATTTGGTTTATTATACAAGCGGCTTTAGGGTTGTCTCCCGGAATGATGGTCCCTAATTTTTTGGCTCCCACGGCCAACTAAAGAGATGCTTCAAGTCTGATGTTATTGGCAAACTTGTTGGTGGTGAACACTTGATGCAAACCACACACACTGTTTTTCCATTCCATATAGCCCAAGAAATGAGAGCATCTCCAGCCGCGCCCCCACCAGGCCCCCCCTAGGCCACTTTTTCGGCGCCGGTGCCGAAAAAATGGCCCAGTCGCGCCCCCAGGAGCCCGTTTTCCGCCGGATTGGGCCGAAATTGACGCCGGCGTACCCAACTCGAACCCGGCGCGCTGGGGTCGCCTGGGGGCGCCGGACGGACCGTTTTTGGCCCGAACTGTGATGGGCCCGCCCTATCAACGACGCGCCGCTTCGTCGTCCACATCGCCTCGTTTCCCGCGGGAATCAATGCCACGACGAGGACGAGGACGACGACGGCGACGATGACGACGACGGAGACTACACCGACTTCTACAAGCGCCTAGGCATGTAGAAGTCGGACGGCGGCGAGGCGCGGCGAGGACGGCGTAGCTAGGCCGTGTTTGTTTTTTTTATTTGTTTTTTGTACAAATTTGAATGAATGTCGCCGACTTTGGATGAATTTCGACAAGTTTGTGCCCAAAAAATGCCGAATTCATTTAGCCCTGGGGCCGACCTGGGGGCGACGACTGGGAACGCAGTTGCCCCCACGCCAAAAATCTCGTCGGCTCGCCCCCAGGACGCGTTTTTTTGGCGTTCTGGGGGGCCGAACGGTTGGAGATGCTCCGAGAACGGTGAGCGAAGCGCATGCTTTGTGATGAATGTTCTTGCGGAGTGGTTGATCCACCAACTTTGACCATTTTCATGAGATGTCATGAAGAGGTGTCGAGGTGCTCAAGATTTAACCACTCATTGACAAAGTTCCACACACGAAGAGTGAATCCACACTTGTAGAAGAGGTGAGCATCATATTCTTGTTCTCCCTTGCGAAGGGGGAAAAGATCGCGATTTGACCAACCACGCAACCTATCAACGGTCCAAATCCTCTCTTTAATCGCCAACCGTGTGTGTGGAATTGGAGAGTAGATAGTGCCCATGAATTAAGCCAAGTATGTGGTGGTCACGGAGTAATGACCATTATCCATGTGTTTCCAAACGATATCATCTTCAGCATGCTCCTCAAGATGGAACCCTTGGAGAAGAGTCCATAGGTATATGAATTGTCTTACATGCTCGAAGGTGAAGTTTACAGAGATTTTATCTTAGATATTCATGCATCGTTGTGGAGTGCATCCTTAACCTTCCATTTTTTTCCTCGTGGATGCCTCATAAATAAGGTGTGTGATCTCTTTGGGTTTCCGATCTGGCACCCAAGGTGCAACCCAAAATGGGTTTTTGTCTTCGTTGCCGATGATGATTGTGGTGGAGCTGCAGAAGAGGTCAAGGTCCATCTTGCACATGGGTTTCCCATGCGAACCCACATTTTTGTGGGCTCCTTCAATTCAAACCAAGCCAATATCAAGTCTTAGAGCTCTTGCGAATTTTGACTTGGTTAGGACTCCAAGGCCATCACGCTCGAAAGGCAGACACACCATGTTTCAATTTACCTTGCATTTAATTAGCACCGGTGGTCTGACCCGGACCGGATCAAAGGAAGGCCTGCTCAATTTAGTTTGTGTTGTGGAGGATGCTCGGAGGGGGGCAACCAATGGTGTGATGTAGTACACCACTTGCGAGGAGATGACCGATTTGACAAGACTGGTACGCCCAATAGTGGTGATGTTGTTGCCCTCCAAAGGGGTAAGCTTCGCCGCCACTTTGTCCTCGATAAATTGGAAATCCACCTTCTTAAGTTGCCACACTGAGGGGGGGGGTATCTCATTGGAAGGAGGTTTTCGTAGCCGGCAAGCTTTGAAGAATTTGGTCAGGGTTGGCAACACTAGCTCAGTATGTCAAGTAGGCAAAACTCGCATGCAAAAATGAGGAGAGATGAAAGGTGAATAATAGGACCAGTATAGGTAACCACGGGAACAGGAGACAACGGGAAGAACGGAATATCTAATAATCATGAAAAATGTAGAATTGAACTGCCATCATTGATCTTCACTCGAGGAGTATGGCAATCACGCCTGTGCATCGAGGGGCAACGATGATCTTGTGGTAGAATTAAGAAGTGGGCCAGAGATGTGGCTAAATTAGTTAGCTCACACTATCGTTAGTTTTAGTAAACTAGTAGTGATTAACTTCCTCCACTCATATATGCCACTATCTTCACCTGCGACCTGACTAGAAAACCATAGAGCGGGCGTAGAAAACCTTGGGAACACGAGACAACGGGATGATTGAAAGATCCAATGATCTTGACAAACTACAACTGAATTGTCATTGTTGATCTTCGCTTGAGAATCAAACTGAAGTTTCTGTCTTGTACTGTACTTCCTGGTCCCACTTGACAGAGTACTGATTAACTTGTGATTAGCTTCCTACTCCAACTCATTTGTACCATGACAGAAGAGCCCAATGGAATTAAGTGTGACAAAGACGTATTTACATAGCTGCCCTATTATTTGCAATGTAACTTTTCCTGATTTTAATACCCCAGTTATTTGCAATGTAACTTTTCCTGATTTTAATACCCCTGTTATTTGCAATTTTCATCATTATCAATCAACATGAACATTTTCTTATATCCTAAAATTTTCTTAAAATTTGTTAATAATTTTGGAGTTTCAAATTGTGTACAAAAATGTCATAAACTTGAACACTTTTCACAAATTTGTGAACAAATACCCAACAATTGATGTTGTACACAACTTATAAAACTACATAATTATTAAAAAATATCAAAAAAACTCAAATGTAAGCATTTCTTAAATTTGTGAGCAAAATAATTCCAAAACATGAATATTGTATGAAATTCCAGAACATTTTTTAAAATTGTAAACAATATTTGAAACAAGAACATTTATTGCTATTCCAAAAATATTTAAAATTAAAAATAGGTTTCAGTAAGAATAATAAATTTCAAAAGTGAGAAAGATGATTAAGGAAATAAGGAAAAAAAACGAAAAATAGAAAATAAAATAATACGCTTAGGACTGCAACGCTTCCACTGGGTCCCTGTTGGGCCAGCCCAAGCGTTCGCAGATTTTAAAAAAAGTTTATCAATTTTGAAAACAAATGTTCATGCATTTGAAAAAAAATCGCAGGCTTTGGAAAAAGTTCCTAAAAGTTGAAAAGTGTTCACAGATTTGAAAAATCATGCATTTGAAAACAAAGTTCACGAATTTAGGAAAATATTCACAAATTTGAAAAGTTCATGGATTTAATAAAAGTATCATTATTTAAAAATATTTTTTGAATTTAAAAAAATTAAATTAAATTAAAAAGATAATAACTAAAAAACCGAAGGAAAATCGGACAAACAAAAACTAAAAAAAACCACAAATTTTAAAAATTGTTCATGTTTCAAAATTTTGTTCAAATTTCCAAAAAATGTTTGCTAAAATTTTGTTACATACAAAAACTATTCAGCACTAGAAAAAATTTCACATTTTTCTCAATAAAAATTCCTATTTTTGCCAAAAATATTTCATGTATGTGAACGATGTTCTGTTTTCTTATATATTTCGCACTACAAAATACAAAAAGCAACTATGGGTGCAGTTGCTAGTAACGCGCGCCTTTAAGTGTGAGGTCTTGAGTTCGAGCCCTCGCGAGTACTCCCTTTTCTCGTGGCGTACTTCTAGAAAAGATCATCAATCCCTTTATTATGAAGTGGTATAGAGTATCTCAGTCGTTGATATGTTTAGGGGGTGTATGCCCAAGAAGAAGTGTTGATATAAATGTCAGACCATTGGTCCCTCCCCATATTAAAAGAAAAAATTCATCACTGACCTTCATTCGAGCCTAGGAGTTTCAAACTATAGGTTGTGGCCTTCTTTAATTGCTCACATGTTTCATGGTTTTTGGGGACTCAAATTATCAAATTATATTTTCCGATCATGCCTTTCGTTTCAAAGAAGGTGTTGCATGCCCATGAGCGTCCCCATAAAATCTAGACTCATGTTTCCCGTTCAAACCACATGGTTATCACCTTGACCTTAAAGGTTTGTCAACAAGCAGTTAGCCAAGGCTGACCACGATCAACATAATACATGTCTCATTTTGCTAATATATTGACATTTGTTGTGTCATGTCGCTTAGCAAAATTGAAATATATCCTCCTCTCCCTTGATTATACGATGTACTGATACTGATACAGAACATGCTTACGTCCAATCAATAGCCAGATTTTCCATATCAACTCAACTTCTCGGACAACCTGGTTGGTAACACAATTTAATATTATGGGAAAGTATACTTTTGCCCCTCTTTGGTATCGGACTCTAGGTTTTTTCCTTTTTTTGCGAGAGACATCAGAAGCATTACCCAAAGTCCAGCGACACAAAGCATCATAAATAATAATAATAATTACATCCAAGTCCTTAGGGACCAATAATCTTCTACTTCCCAAATGAGCTGGTGGCACACTGCCACTTCCGATCTACTCCCGGAGCCGGCATGACTTTGCTACCTGTGGTAGAGAAATCATCAAAACAACAGACGAGGAACTCACCAGAGGAAGTCAAGCGCCAAACGACCACTCGCTGATGCTGGAGAGGTGAATGATCTAGTTGCCAACCAACCACCCACCGATGGTGCCACCCTGAAACAAGTTTAACAGTTAACTATTGAAACTAAAAACCATAGGATGTTGTTAATGGACAATGCAAGATGTACAATTTTGAATGACATGGCTTTGACCTTAGCATTTAGAAGACCTAAAAGGGTTAGAAAGTAAACCAAAATAATAATTAAAAAATGAAAGTAAACAGAACAAACTTTTTCTTAGATCAAAACAAAACAAATCATAAGTATGCTATAAAATAACACCCGCAAAAGAAGAGTATATGTTGATGACCACCCGTAATAGTAGAAAGCAGCATATTAGACTCTGTTGTTGATATATTTTGTGTTACCTAAAATTACAAAACGTAAAAATATAGTGTAAAATGTACATAAAATGCAAATTTTCTAGACTTAAGACCCATATTTTTGTTTTCTTATGCTAAATTTTACGTAGTAAAATCAATATGAATGTAACTTTTTGTATACGAAATGTAATTTATATATGAAACGATTGTAAGATTACCTCGGGTGAAGAATAACGTATTCTGCACCCTGGGTGATGAATAGTAACACACTATTCATCACCCAGGGTGCAGAATACGTTATTCTTCACCCGAGGTAATCTTATGATCATATCATAATTAAATTATATTTGGATTTCAAATAGTTACATTCCTATTGATTCACTACGTAAAATTTGGCATAAAAAATTAAAATATAGGTCATAAGACAAGAGAATTTGCAGTTTATGTGTATTTTACACTATGTTTTTACGTTTGTAATTTTACATAACATAAAATATTTTTTATGACGATTATATATTTTCTTACGGTCTCTTTTTACGTCGAAAATAAGACAAAACTTACGGAACGTAAAATTACGGTGCATTGATGGTAAAATAGAGGGGGTGAAGAATAACTATTCCTCACCCAGGGTGACGAATAGTCAATCCGTACTTCCGTAGCGTACTTCCGTTTTTTTCTTCTTAAAATTCCAACATGTGAAACTATCTCACTACCACTCCCCCCTTTTTCTGTAGCGTACTTCCGTTTTTCTCTTCTTAAAATTCCAACTTATTTTGATTTTTTTTCTGATTTTGTTAATGTTGATTGGTTGTTACATGTGTGAAACTGCCTTCTAGTCATCTAGAATCTCCTTGAAATTGTTCAAGGGACGAATGATAAAATACTATTTGGTTTCTAATCAATGATCAAACTGGTGTGCTTTTGGGGTTGTGAGATCACAACGCACTAACACTCATCCTATGATGGTGAAAAAAAGCTAATGCACAACAACCTTCACTTGCTTGAATAATGGATGTTCCCTTATATATAACACCATACATCTTCACCTGGCTAGATAGGAAAGTCCACTGAGCCACTTCACATTGATATGTCGGCCGGCAGCACAAGTAAGCTTATTAGTACGCCAAGTAGGTGAAACTCCTGTATACGAAGAAGAGGGGGGCCGAAAGTTGTATAGAATGGATGTAGGAAACATTGGGAACAGGAGACAACGGGATGAACGAAAGATAAGGATCTCGAAAAGCTTGAATTGAATTGCCATTGTTGCTCTTTGCGCGAGGAACACAGTGCAGTTTGTATGTCATGTTCCAGCAGTGGCGGAGGCAGGGGGGACCAGCAGGGGCCCTGGCCCCCCCTAATAACGTGAACGAAGTGCTAATTAGTTGATGAACAGTGCAAAAACCAGTGATTATCTACTGTTAAAAGCCTATTTTTCATTGGTTTGGCCCTCCCCAGCCCATTTTAACAGCCTTCGGTCCCAGTGATACAAATTTCCTGGCTCCGCCACTGTGTTCCGGTGCAATCATCAAATCATGGGTGCCGACTGGAATTAATTAGTCGTGCAAAAGGTGAAACTTGGATAGATAATACTGGGAGTATTGTAGTAACTAACTTTTGATGAGCTTCCTGCTCCCACCTGTGTGTGTACCTTGGCGACCTATGAGCTTAGTTTTGTATCCATGGTTTTACCGGGTAAAAAAAATGGTATGACCTAGTCGTCTAGTCTGGATCTGGATGCGGGCCGGCCGGGAAGAGCCCAAGGGGCCGACCGATGCTGATTTTTTGGTTGGTAGCGACGCAACCAAGGATAAGTGTGACAGAGACGTACTAGTAGTACATGTATAGCTGTAGCTAGTGACTTTTTCTACAAATACGAAACAATTAATATATTTTGTTGTACTACTAGTAGTAGAAATTCAAACTCGTGGCTAGGAATTCAGACTCGTGTTTCTCCGGTCCACGCCATGCATATGCATGCTTCACCGTCTGCATCTGCAACTGTCACACCAACTTTTTTTTTTTTGAGAACCAACTAATAATAAAAGGCGGCAACAGCTAAAGAGGAAGGCCCAACCCAGCCCAAGGGTGGTCAATGCGTGGAGGCCAGCCCAACTCCACCAACGCAGGGCCCATATGAAAATCTAATATATATTTTTCTGATGAGTTTAGGTTGGTGTGTCAAACTTTTTCTGTTGGTCTGATTCTTTGTGAAGTTGAAGTGTTCGACATCATCGTGAAGGTTTTTTGATCCGACGTCCTGCACTTCTAGGGGATTATCCCCGACCCAAGTACGTTCACCGATCAAGGCTTCCCATCTTTTTGGATGAGCGACTCGATGTGTTCTCAAAAATCATTATTGGCAATATTCGTGCGGGTGAAAGAGTGACAACCTCGTTGCTCCAGTCCAATTGCAGCTTTTTTTACCAAAGTCTTTGGAGTATTTCTTCTAACAAAGGTTGATGCAGCGAAGAAGGTGTTTTCAAGAAATTTCATTGTAATTCTTAGTCATAGGAGTTACTTTGTGTTTTTTGAGATTTTAGATCCGAATCAATGTACATGTAATTGTTATGAGTATAAATAAAATTGCAGGTGTTTCTCAAAAGAAATCTAATATTTTTTTAAAGAGGGGAAAATGCTCTAAACATTAGGAAAGTTGAAATATAAAGGACATTGATGCTATAGAGGCTAGTCGCTAACCCAAGGTCTCACCAAGCATACCATAATCTATAGAGGTCAAGTGTGTCGCCAAAATGAGCCTCTAGATAAATAAGGCTTTAATTGAGAATCTACATACATGGCAAAAAAAAGTTGAAAAGGGGATCAAATTTGCTCTAAACCTTAGGGAAACATTGAATTTGGCGCACATTTCTCGAGCATTTGAGCTTTTCGAGTTTGCCACAAGGCGGATATGCATTGCTTCGAGTCGCGCCCCCAGGGACTCGGCTCGATAAGGGGGGTCATAGGGACATCGTGAGTGATGACCGAGGTGGAGCCATCCCCGCCACGAAGTCTTCTTGGGAATGCCAAAGTCTTCTTCCTCTTGCGTCTAGCGGGACGCACCGTGAGCATAGCTTGAGGCCGCTTCTGGGCCACTGCCTCGACGGACCAGACTTATATAAACCCAAGAGCTTGCAGAAGGAGTGTCCAAGAAGTCATCGATGCAGACCATGTGACGACGACGGCCACGATCCGTGAAGCAAATCACCGCCCCGGTGAAAAAAATGCCGATAAGGGCGTGTAAAAACTTCGATGACAATGAACACTGGCTGAATCCAGATGGATTCACCAGAAACCTAAGGGCTAGTTCATTTGGGGCTTATGGTTGGCTATGAAAATAAGCTACCCTCTCCCCAACTTATTTCCACAGCGAACAATAAGCTCAAAAAAGAACTAACCCTAAACCGAGTTGAATAAGTTTACCTAAAAAGAAAATCTGTAACACCCTGTCACGCTTGGAGGGATCTGGACTGGCCCCTCAGACCAGCACTAGTCTTTGTCCTCACTATTGCGCACCCGAGACTAACTTTCCGGTTGGTCACCCATCATAGAATCGCTCCAAGTCAAGCACGCTTAATTTTGGAGTACTTGTCGAAGGGGTTTTCAGAAAAGAAAGAATTCCTTGTTGATATGAGTTGTCTATCATTCGTATTAAGACAGAGTCTCACAAAATCTCAGCACCCAATGCTAAGCTAATCAAGTTATGAGTTGTATAAATTAACTTTTATTGCTCACTAAATAAGGCTTTAATTGAGAATCTACATACACGGCAAAAAAAGTTGAAAAGGGGATCGGATTTGCTCTAAACCTCAGGGAAACATCAAATTTGGCGCGCATTCCTCGAGCATTTGAGCTTTTCTCGTTTGCCACAAGGCGGATATGCATTGCCTCGAGTCGCGCCCCCTAGGGACTCGGCTCGATAATGGGGGTCATAGGGACATCGTGAGTGATGACTGAGGTGGAGCCATCCCCGCCACGAAGTCTTCTTGGGAATGCCAAAGTCTTCTTCCTCTTGCATCTAGCGGGACGCACCGTGAGCATAGCTTGAGGCCACCTCTGGGCCACTGCCTCGACGGAACAGACTTATATAAACCCAGGAGCTTGCAGAAGGAGTGGCCAAGAAGTCATCGATGCAGACCATGTGACGACGACGGCCATGATCCGTGAAGCAAATCGTTGCCCCAGTGAAAAAAAACACCGATAAGGGCGTGTAAAAACTTCGATGACAATGAAAACTGGCTGAATCCAGATGACAATGTTTATCAAAGTATAACTTGTATTTGAGCTCTCCATTCCTGTCCTTAACAAGAAAGTCATGGGCTATCATGCTCTTATAGTCTAGATAAGCATTAGGTAGCAATTTTTCTTCTTTCTCATAATGCCTAATAGCTATGTTAAAATGTGCAGCAAGGCGAGAAGCATAAATGCCTCCAAAGATGGGGCCTTTAGTACGGTTCAGACTCAACCGCCTAGCAATAATTCCGCCCATACTGGTAGTGTTGTCGCGGTATAAACCATGGAACAAAATAATAATATCAGGAACACTAAAGTTCCCACAGTTCCCACGACCTATCAAGCATCGACTAGCAAATAAAGCAAAATAGCGTAACACAGGAAAATGTATGCTAGTGATCCTCGCATCAGAAACCTTCCCGGTTTCTCCCACAGAGATAAGTTTGATAAATGGTTCCAACTCTTTACGAGGTGGTTCCTCTAAGGTACCCTCAGAGGGTATTGCAGACTGTGCAAAATTCAGACAATGGCATTTTCTTCACAACGTCATATAAATGAAACTCTACTAAAGGAGGTGATTCCTTAGGGTAAAAGTAGAAGTTTTGCACAAAAATATTTGTGAGTAAGAGATACTGTGGACGTTGGTTGTGGACGAAGTCGGTGAGGCCAGCATTTTCAATCAATGAATAGAAATCCTCATAAATCCCGGCCTGTGTCAAGAAATTATCAGAAGGCCATTCACACGGCCGGATCTCTGCGGTACGAGGCAAATTATATTTGGGCCTCTGAGCTTCTTCATTTTGTTTATCCTTTGATCTTCGGCTCGATGAACCCCTCAAAAGTCTCCTCATTATTTCTGAAATAATCTGAAATTTTTAGTAACTTCAAACAAAAGTGAACCAACTTCAATAAAACTGATAGCAACTACTCCTACAAGTGCCTAGAGCCTATATCAAGCATTAGAACTACTTGGAACCATATAAATTTAACCTGCAAGCTCAAGAACATGGTCACCTATGCAGCACAAATTTGCAAAGAATAAAGCACTAGAACAAAAACTAATTGGAACAATGGAGGAGTCACATACCAAGGAACAATCTCCCCATGCAGTTTTGCGAGAGGTGCTTTGAGCAAGGAGATCGAAAATCACAGCAAAAGTGGCTGGAACTCGTGCTTGAGTTGGTTGTCGGGTTTGTGTGAGACAGAGGAAGAAGATGGGTGCTGGGATAATTGGAGGAGGGCCACCGTGGGCCCATGAGGCAGGGGGCGCGCCCTATAGGGGGGCACCCACCACCCTCGTGGCCAGGTGGCAGCTCCTCCCAGGATAATTTTTGCACAGTAAATCCTCAAATATTGCCAAAAAAATCATATTAAATTGGCATGTCATTCTGAGCACTTTTATTTTCGGGATATTTTTATATTGCACAGATAAGCCAGGAAATAGACAGAAAAATATTATTTTTACTTTATTTCTACTAAATTACAGGAAATATAAAGAGGGTACAGAAGTTTGTGCTTCTAGTTTCATCCATCTCATGCTCATCAAAAAGAATTCACTAACAAGGTTGATCAAGTCTTGTTAACAAACTCATTCCGATAATCATGAAACCAGAGAAATTTCGAATAACACTAAGTTACCTCAACGGGGATATGCACATCCCCTATAATAAGTATATCATATTTCTTTTTGACCGTAGGAAGAGGAAATTCAAAACCTCCAATTATAATCGATGGAATTTGTCCAATGGAGTTGATACTATGAACTTGAGGTTGTTTCCTCGGAAAGTGTACCGTATGCTCATTAACATTAACATGAAAAGTGACATTGCCTTTGTTGCAATCAATAACAGCCCCTGCAGTATTAAGAAAAGGTCTTCCAAGAATAATAGACATATTATCATCCTCGGGAATATCAAGAATAACAATGTCCGTTAAAATAGTAACGTTTGCAATCACAACAGGCACGTCCTCACAAATACTGACAGGTATAGCAGTTGATTTATCAGCCATTTGCAAGGATATTTCAGTAGGTGTCAACTTATTCAAGTCAAGTCTATGGTATAAAGAGAGAGGCATAACACTAACACCGGCTCCAAGATCACATAAATCAGTTTTAATATAATTTCTTTTAATGGAGCATGGTATAGTAGGTACTCCGGGATCTCCAAGTTTCTTTGGTATTCCACCCTTAAAAGTATAATTAGCAAGCATGGTGGAAATTTTAGCTTCCGGTATCTTTCTTTTATTAGTAATGATATCCTTCATATATTTAGCATAAGGATTTGTTTTGAGCACATCAGTTAATCGCATACGTAAAAATATAGGTCTAATCATTTCAGCAAAGCGCTCAAAATCCTCATCATCCTTTTTCTTGGATGGCTTGGGAGGAAAGGGCATGGGTTTCTGAACCCATGGTTCCTTTCTTTACCATGTTTCCTAGCGAAAAAGTCTCTTTTATCATAACGTTGATTCTTTTATTGTGGGTTATCAAGATCAACAGCAGGTTCAATTTCTACATCATTATCATTACTAGGTTGAGCATCATCATGAACATCATCATTAACATTTTCACTAGGTTCATGTTCATTACCAGACTGTGTTTCAGCATCAGACATAGATATATCATTTGGATTATCAGGTGGTTCAGCAATAGGTTCACTAGAAGTTTGCACAGTTCTATCATTTTTCTTTATGTTCTTTTTAGAAGAACTAGGAACATCAATATTATTTCTATGAGAATCCTGCTCGATTCTCTTGGGATGGCCTTCAGGATACAAAGGTTCCTGAGTCATTCTACCAGTTCTAGTAGCCACTCTAACAGCATAATCATTTTTCTTACTAATCATTTCATCAAGCGCTTCCTTTTGAGCTTTAAGTACTTGTTCTACTTGAGTGGTAACCATAGAAGCATGTTTGCTAACAAGTTTAAGTTCAGTTTTAATATTAGCCATATAATCACCCAAGTATTTAATCATATCGGCATCATATTTCAATTGTCTACCAAAATAAGCATTAAAATTTTCTTGTTTGACAATAAAATTATCAAACTCATCAAAGCATTGCCTAGCAGACTTATAGTGAGGGATATCACCTTCATCAAATCTATAGAGAGAATTTACCTTTAATACCTGTGTCGGGATATCGGGAGGTTCTTCAATAAATAAAGGATTAAGATCATATACTTCTTCAACAGGCGGGAAATTAAGACCATGTATTTCTTCAATAGGAGGTAAATTCTTAACATCTTCAGCTTTAATACCTTTTTCTTTCATAGATTTCTTTGCCTCTTGCATATCTTCGGGACTGAGAAATAGAACACCTCTCTTCTTCGGAGTTGGTTTAGGAATATGCTCAGTAATTGGAGCGGGAGCTGGCTCAGGGGCTGGCTCAGGAGGTGCCCAATTATTTTCATTTGTCAACATATTATTCAATAGAATTTCAGCTTCATCCTTCATCTGAACCTTCCAAGTACTAATCTATCTTTATGTGGAAGACCCTTCATCTGACCTCTGGGCTCTCCGGTGTTCTTTCCCCGAAAAGACAGCCAGCACAACTATCCAGGTAATCTCTGGAAGCATCGGTTAGTCCATTATAAAAGATATCAAGTATTTTAGGTTTCTTAAGGGGATGATCAGGCAAAGCATTAAGTAGCTTGAGAAGCCTCCCCCAAGCTTGTGGGAGACTCTCTTCTTTAATTTGCACAAAGTTGTATATTTCCCTCAAAGCAGCTTGTAAGTGCATCTAGTGCCCCTTAGTGATTTTGGTGTATTGAAGACTTATAGGTTAAGTATCTAATGTGTTTATGAGTGTACATAGGTCTATAAGTCTATGGGGAGTTTGATATTTACAGAGAAAGTCGACCCCTAAAAATGAAGTTCTTCGACGGAAGACTTTGATATTTTGAAGACTTTCTGAAGACTTTGAAAGTGAAGAAACTGGTGTGACCTTGAAGACTTGGTTATCATTCGAGGAATACGAAGCGTGAAGACTTTTGTTTTCGTAGTTTCATTTTCTCTTTTTTGAGTCATAGGAAACACCGTACTGTTAAAGGGGGTCGAGGAAATACTAAGGAGAAAATTTCCAAGTGATGCTCATCTCAAATCCTACACCTACCAATCCCTTCGAGTGAAGCCATTGGAAATCTCATACAGTTCAGTCAATTTCTTCAGTGACAGAGACGCAGTTCTTCTGGTCACTGAGGACTTTGCTCTGACTGAGGAGTTAGGAATTCACCAGTGCGAATTACCTACACTGTGAGGAACATCACTACAAGAAATATGTTAACTTGTGACCACCACTATTGGTCACTGAAAGGTCACAAATTTCCATTTGCGACCTTTTTGTGACCAAAAACAGAAGGTTAAAAGCTGGCGGTCGTAAACTGACTATAGCGACCTTTCTTCTGGAATGGTCGAAGACGTTTACGACCAAAATACGTCTACTGTGGCGTTTTGGTCATTACCAACCTCCCCAGGCCACGTAGGCATCCAGCGTGGCAATCTGACGTGGCACAAGATTCAGCCCGGTCCAATTCGATTTTCTACATGGGCCTAGCCCAACAATTCGGCCTTTTAATGTATTTTTTTCTTGTTAATTTTCGGTAGCTACATGGGCTTGGGCCATTAATTCGGCCTTTTTTTCTAAGATGTAGTTTTTCGTCCTTTTTTTTGCCATTGGTCCCACCAAGCAGATTGGTCCCACTTGTCATTCTTATCACAAAATTGATCCCACACATCAAAATTTTCAAAATGTGTCAGACAACCATTATAACTTGGACCCCCTTGTCAGGTTTCCATTTGACGGGTATTCAAATCACATACACAATCATTATTTCAAACAATGCAATAGCAAATGAAATTCGTCCAAAACAACACGACATTGGTCTACTACAAATGTTACAGTATACTACAGCCCAGATAAGCCTACTACTGCCTACATTTACAACACATAATATGCCAGTCTTTGTTGATATGCTTCACAGCTTCGAACTTGGATTCACACTTCACCTGTGCAAAAAAAAGAATGAACATATAAGAATAAGAATGTGTACAGAACATCAAACAGTAGCCAATGAGGGATCCAATAACTTATAAGCAAGAATTGACAGCAAATGAGATGTACATTAAATAGTATGACTAACACTAACCAGTATGCGTTCATGGAGTGACTAAAATGTTCTCACTAGCTAGGATTTTTTTAGTATACAATATACTGACATGCGCAACTCTCTAAATTGATCATAGAAATGAAAACTGTAGGTGCGCTGCAGGCCAGATCATCATATTTGAGCATTCATATTTCTATATTACTACACAGCAACTAGAGCACTAGGAGTACACAGCAACTAGTAGCAGAACTAGAAGAAAACCGTACAGGTGGGGAGAGCCAAGCGTGAGCAGCAAACTTATGTCAGGAGTCCCGAATCCCTCCATGTACACGCGCGCGAGCCAGCCTCCAGCTGAATGCCCTATCAATGATAACTTCCCATCTGCAAGCATCAAACAGTCCAGAGTCAGGATGAATGCCCTCACTTTTCAAACATAATTCATTTTATTCCATGGTTTTCTGCAAAAAAAATCTGCTTGCAGTTTCGTGGACAACTGAGCATACTGTCCATAATCTTGAACCAGTCAGAGGGCTGAATCTAGCAGCAACAGAAGGAGATTCAAATTGGAAGAAACAAACAAATTTTAGATGGTGAATTGGAAGCAAGATTTTCTTTTTCATGGCAACTGAAACCAAGAACAAGTTGCTCAATGGCACAAGGCAGTAAAACAGCTAGCTTCAATCGCGGGGCACTCATCAGTGCTAGAAATTGCACCATGATTCAGGAGACGGACCTGGAGAGGAAAGCTCCCTGGCCTCGGACACCGCTTCCTCCACTCGTCTCAGGACACCATTCCCACAGGCAAAGCAAGCACCTTAAGCCCTCTCGCCACGGATCCTCGAAGAGACCCACCAGGTAGGCCTCTGCAGCCTCCTGAAGGGCCAGCACCGCATGGCTCTGGAAGCGGAGGTCAGTCTGCACAGACAGAACAGGGTGGTGCTTTTAGTTTACTTGATTCATCATACTATAAGAGTTGAGATAACAGGAGCATAACAATGTAGTGTTGTACTGTGAAGTTTGAGGAGCATAACAATGTAGTACTATACTGTGAAGTTTGAGGAGCATAAAATATATGAGACAGTTTACTTGATCCAAATTTTAAGGAGTATCTTATCTACTAGTAGTACTGTACTGTGAGACTTTCCTAAAGCATAGTCTGTTACCAAACAGACTGAGAACCATCAGAAGAACATAGATGGTATTTGAACAAGCAACTCCAGTATAAATTTGAACAAGCAATGGTATTCGTCAATGCTGGAGATACAGTCAAACTGTAATCACAAAGAATGATTGAGTCCATGGCCAGTCTGCTTCTGGTAATGTACTGCGCTGCACATTTCATTTAAGTTTACTTCAGCATGCAATATTTAAGAAGTTCCGCTTTACTGAAAAAATCTTATAAATGAACATATTTTTAGTCATCGAGCATATGTCACAGTACTAGTCATGATCTTTCAGTAAGCATCGATTGTGGAAACAGTAGCACTGGCTACTACGGCTACAGCAACACCAAGCAATTCAACGAAGCAACGGCCACCATACAGAGCTAAGCACTGGCTACTACGGCTAGTAAGTGAGTCGGTCAAATAGCCCTACGTACTTCATGTTGATATGCAGCAGTACTTCATTGATCTAGGGATTCTGATTCCACATAGCTGCCTGAAATGCTTGTATTAGCTAAGAGAAACCTAGCTTCGTGGTAATAAATCAAGCACATATGACACTAACATACGTGTATTTGCTATTTCAACGGTACAACAGAAATCTGATCAAGAGCGACGGATCAGGCAGCATACGCGTGCGGAGAAGAAGATAATCACAGACAAGCTACTATTGAATTGGATCATAAAGAGCTACCAAACCAGAACAGACTAGCTGTAATAGATAAAACATGCATAGATTAACCGATCAAACCATGCGGCATCAGGAATTCGCCTGGAAGACGGTAGGCCTAACCCTTCAGTAAAAATTACAAAATAAACACAATATCTACACAAAAATAGATAGGCTTATACATCAATCCAGAGACTCAACAAACAGCAGGAGCATATTTTCTTCATCAAAGAGATACTAGCGAGCAAATAGGTTCTGGCACATCTAAATCATCAATTATCTCACGGATCCCCATATAACTAGGGGCCATGCTTATCATCTGAGAAAAGAAACCTATCTTCCGGTTAAAACCAATATACAATCCTAAGCCTATTAGAAAGATCACGTCTAGATAGAATTTCTTTACATGGCACACAAGCTACTTGGGGGAATCTATGAGCAGGAACTGACGGACTAGTACATAAAACATGCATAGATTTCGACCATCCATCCCGTGCATGAGCACATCCACCCATTAATTACAAATTAGTACCCACGAAATCCTTACGAACTCGCCAAATCTTCACCGATCTAACCACAGATCGGAGCCAAATTCCACAATACTAGACGCCCAACTATCACAGAGCACCATAGAAACGCGGATCTAGACGATACAAGGAGGAGATGGGAAGGAATCGCCGTACCTTGAGGCAGTGGGGGAGGAGGATTCGACGAGCCCCGGGTCGATCGGAGACAAGATGGCGCGGAGCCTGGTGACGACATGGCTCTTGGTGGGGCGGCGGATGATGCACTGGTCGGGGGCGGTGGTGACGGAGCGCGCCTCCGGGGCTCCTGCGAGCACGTCGTCGATGGCCTTGTGCACGCGGAGGTAGTGGAAGAGGGCGCGGCCGTGGACGCCCAACGGGCGGTCAGAGGGCAGGAAGCGGGAGAGGTAGTCGATGGCCTTGTCCCAGGAGCCCGCGTCCACCAGCTCGGCCAGGTGCTTCAGGCACAGGAACACGTCCGTCTGGGTCACCAACTTGCACGCGCGCGTGCGTTGCCCGGGTCAAGAGATGCATTCGCAGAGGCAGGTTTGAAGGGGGCAGGGGGAGACACGACTGCGTGCTTACACATCCACGGTGCGGTTGAAGTTGTGGTGCCCGAGGAAGGAGATGAGCCGCCGCTGCTAGGATGTAGTCATCCCTATCGACAAGGATGGAGCGCTCGGGCGTGGCGGATCCGGCCCCATTCCCATCGGTGAAGTAGGATCTCCCGGCGGCGGCCTCGGCGGAGCAGGGAACCGGGGCGAGGGAGGAGGAGGGAGGTGGTGGCGGCGATCTGGAAGGGGAGGGGAGCAGGGAGCCGGGGCGAGGAGGGAGGGAGGAGGATTGGATCTGGCATCGGGAGAGGGGTTCCGGTTGAGGATGGATTGATTGATGTGGGATCTTGCCGGAGGGGAAGGAGGGAGGAGTAAAGCACGACGATCTTGCCGGAGGGAAAGGAGGGAGGGGAAGGATGGATCTGCGAGGGGAGGGATCTGCGAGCGCTAGGGTTAGCTGAGAGAGCGGAGGGGTGGATGGACGGACGGATGGATGTATGGATGGATGGACAGATGTTTGCCATGTCACTGATCCATGCCACACCTAGTTCCACCAATCAGAATTAAGCATTTTTTGTTTTTTCTCTTATAGTTTGTACCCTCTTATTCAGGCAAACATTCAACCTCTTATAGTTAGTTCAAATAAACCAATATTTTGTACATGTGTGTATTTAGGCATGACAAACAATGTTGATTTGGGAGGTTTTCATTTTCTTTGCTCAAAAGAACCATTTTTCGTTTTCTGAGTGACCAAAATGTGTTTTTTTTGTGAAGGACCTACCATATGTTTCTTGCAAAATTGTACCAAATCATTTTTCTAAAATACTAGGCCATATTTAATGCACATTTGACCAAATGGTTGGGTGTAAAAAGTTTTGATCCACCTCTCGTGAAAAGACAAATTCCCGCCGATTCAGCTGGAAGCGGGTCAAATTTGAACTGTAGCTACCTTATAGTTTGCTCTTTATTTTTTCCAAAAATCATTTCTAGGTACATAAGTATCTATTTAATCAGAGAAACACCAAAAAAATTCCAAGATTCACCAAAAAAATTCCAAGATTCAACCACTAGCAAGGAACGGTCATTCCCGCCGTTTTAACCGCATTTTGAAACGGGCATAAAAATTTCAAAAAAATCTTCGCATTGTGTCATTATATCTGGCCAAGTTCCCAAGAAAAATAATAAACTTGCAATTCGGCAATTATTTTAAAAAAGTGTTCTCAGAAATGAGCTATCATGCGTGAAGATTCATGGCTTTCGAGCCAAATGATCAATCTTATGGCCACATTCATGGCATAGTTTGTTCAAATGATCTCATATTGAGCACAAGGGTGCATATTGGAATGACAAACAATGTTGCATAAGGAAGTTTTCTTTTTCTTTGGACGAAAGAACCATTTTCCATTTTTTGAGTGCCCAAAAGGAGGGTTTTTTGTGAAGGACCTCCCAAATAATTGTTGCAAAATTGGACCAAATCATTTTTCTAAAATACTAGGCCATATTTAATGCACAATTGACCAAATGGTTGGGTGTAAAAAGTTTTTATCCACCTCTGGTGAAAAAGACAAATTCCCGCCGATTCAGTTGGAAGCGGGTCAAATTTGAACTGTAGCTGCCTCGTAGTTTGCTCTTTATTTTTTCCAAAAATCATTTCTAGGTACATAAGTATCTATTTAATCAGAGAAACACCAAAAGTTTTCCAAGATTCAACAACTAGCTAGGAACGGTCATTCCCGCCGTTTTCACCGCATTTTGAAACGGGCATAAAAAATTCAAAAAAAACAAAAAATTGGGAAACCTTCGCATTGTGTCATTATATGTGGCCAAGTTCCCAGGAAAAATAATAAACTTGTAATACGACAATTATTTTTAAAAAGTGTTCTCAGAAACGAGCTATCACATGTGGAGATCAATGGCTTTCAAGCCAAATAATCAATCTTATGGCCACATTCATGGCATAGTTTGTTCAAATGATCTCATATTATGCACAAGGGTGCATATTGGAATTCCAAACAATGTTGCCTAAGGGAGTTTTCATTTTCTTTGCACAGAAAAACCATTTTCCATTTTTTGAGTGCCCAAAAGGAGTTTTTTTTGTGAAGGACCTCCCAAATAATTGTTGCAAAATTGGACCAAATCATTTTTCTAAAATACTAAGCCATATTTAATGCACATTTTACCAAATGGTTGGGTGTAAAAAGTTTTTATCCACCTCTGGTGAAAAAGACAAATTCCCGCCGATTCAGTTGGAAGCAAGTCAAATTTGAACTGTAGCTGCCTCATCGTTTGCTCTTTATTTTTTCCAAAAATCATTTCTAGGTACATAGGTATCTATTTAATCTGAGAAACACCAAAAAAATTTCAAGATTCAACCACTAGCTAGGAACGGTCATTCTCGCCGTTTTGACCGCATTTTGAAACGGGCATAAAAAATTCAAAAAAAATCAAAAAATTGGGAAACCTTCGCATTGTGTCATTATATGTGCCCAAGTTCCTAGAAAAAATAATAAACTTGTAATACGGCAATTATTTTAAAAAAGTGTTCTCAGAAACGAGCTATCACGTGTGGAGATCAATGGCTTTCAAGCCAAATAATCAATCTTGTGGCCACATTCTTGGCATAGTTTGTTCAAATGATCTCATATTGTGCACAAGGGTGCATATTGGAATTCCAAACAATATTGCCTAAGGGAGTTTTCATTTTCTTTGCACGGAAAATTCATTTTCCATTTTCCGAGTACCCGAAAGGAGGTTTTTTTGTGAAGGAACTACCAAATATTGGTTGCAAAATTGGACCAAATAATTTTTATAAAATACTAGGCCATATTTAATGCACAATTGACAAAATGGTTCGGTGTAAATTTTTTTGATCCACCTCTCGTGAAAAAGACAAATTTCGGCCGATTTAGTTGGAAGCGGGGCAAATTTGAACTGTAGCTGCCTCATAGTTTGCTATTTATTTTTCCTAAAAATCATTTCTAGTTACATAAGTACCTATTTAATCATAAATACATGGTTTGGTGGCGATACGTCGACGTTTGGGTGGTGGCCGCGTGACTGTGGCGTCGCCATGTGTTCTGGGAGGCCTAGGCATGTCTTGTGGGTTGGGCACTCCCCAGGTAGGTGCTAGGAATAAAATTACAACATAAGATTCTCACGAGGAGACCGATCGATGCTCAATCATGAATTAGCAGCCAAGTGTTTGATTAGCGGTACGGGAAATGTACATGGCTAATGGGCATGAGTTTTGGCTGAGGATGATCAGTTACTAAGAAGACCGTCTTCACAAATTTTCAGCTCAAAAGGAGGAGCCTAGGTGGTACTTGCTTTGCAAACCACCACACTGGACATAAATACGAATGTTGAAGCTTGGCTCAAAATAATGAATGGATTGAGCTGGCATTTGGTGGAGGATGGTTATTTGGGCATAGGAAAGCACTGTAGAAAATGGATACTATTTGGACATGCCAAAGTGGTACTTCCTTCACAAACTGTTACTCTGAACAGAATAGGAAAATGAATATTTTTGAACTAGGCAAGGAAGGTTTTTTACATATTTGACGAAGATATGACCCAAAGAATTTATGAGATTTTTTTGGGAATTTTGGAAATGACAGAAATATAGGTTGCTTCACAACCTAGGGCAAAAACTGCCACATGGACATGACACATAGGCAAAACTGATGAGGTGGCGCCTAGTCATAGCAACCCACCACAATTTACAAGGCTATGACCATCTATATTGGTCGTTAACAACTAGAAATAAGGCAGCGGACTAGCGTTGTTTGCTTTATGACCATTTCGTGTAAGGAAATTACGACCTTTCTGACCAAAATGGTCGCAATAGTTTAGGGTTTGGAGCCCCCCGAACAGCTTTTGACCAATTGGTCTGAAATGGTCATAGATGTATGACCAATTCTTCCAGGGTCACTGACAGAAGGTCACAAGTTGACATATTTCTTGTAGTGCATGATAGCCTTGAGGAATTTGTACCTCAAATTTCCGACCGTTGATGTGCTACGCGCCAGCTGTCCCAAAATATCTTATCCATCCAACGGTCATATCATTGAAGGGCATTTATGTCTTATCATGTCGGGCTACTCCCTAGGCTATAAATAGCCGCCCCCTACAACCACTAGCTGGTTGGCTGCTCCGCGTGAACTTGATACTTGTCATTTGAGAGCAACCCATCCTCCGAGGACTTTGAGCGAAAATCATCACGTGAGGAAAATCCAAAACCAAACCCAAAACACCTACAAACCCAAAGTGATTGAGCATCACTGAAGAGATTGATCCTGCGTGGATCCGACGCTTGTTACCTTTGAAGACTGTGCTTCTTCCAGACGGTTAATCGTCAAGGTCTAGAGCATCCAAGAGGAATTGTGGATCGCCGAGTGACCAAGTCTGTGAAGGTTTGGAAGTCACCTGAAGACTTACCACGAGTGATTGGGCGAGGACTGTGTGTCCTTAGCTCAAGGAGAATACGGTGAGGACTGTGTGTCCGGGACTAGGTGTCCTCGAGTTTAAATACTCAGCCACTCCAACCAGATATACAACTGAGACAGCAGTTGGAACTGGTCTACCAAATCATTGTCTTCACCAAGCTTACTGGTTCTATTTCCTCAACACTTTCATTTCCTCATTACTGTGTTGTGTGTTTGTTCATATATGTGTTTGAAGACTTTGACTGAAGACTTTCTCAATTTCCTCAGTTCAATTTCTTCAGTCTGTTTGTCTTCATATTGTGCTATCCTGTGTTTACGCTTTCTGTACTCTGTGTTTGTCTTCATTTCATCATGATGACCATGCATGTAATCTGCTATGTTTACCTCTGAGTACTTATTCCGCTGCTAGTAGTTCTTCGCTAAGGAATTTCCTCACGAGCAAATTCCTCTGTGAAGAATTTCATAAAAATCGCCTATTCACCCCCCCCCCCCTCTAGTCGATATAGCGCACTTTCAATTGATATCAGAGCAAGGTACTCCCTTGTTCTGTGTGATTTTGGTTTAACCGCCTGGAGTTTTAGTTATGTCGACCACAAATATGAAGAAAGTGTCGTGCCCCATCTTTGACGGTCACGAGTATCCCAAATGGAAAGCTATGATGAAGAAGCGTCTCATGGTGATGGACAGCGAACTATGGACCGTCATTGAGATTGGTCTGACTGATCTGTGCAAGATGGCGGAAGCTGATGACATTCGCAAGTACACTCAACTCAACCTCACAGCGAAGGCCGTCATCTGCTCCAGTCTGTCTCGAAACCAGTTCAGAAACATCATGCATCTCGATCAGGCGAAGCTTGTCTGGGACCATCTCTCTGATGTCTATGAAGGCCATCGAACCCGTCATGATCCTTGGTTTGAAGATTTCAAGGAATCGCTCAAATCGATGACATTCGAACCAGAGTCATCATCCTCTACTTCATGCCTTATGGCAAAAAGTGCTGAGGTAACTGAATGCTACCTATGTGAGTCTAGTGATGAAGAATCTGGTGATGAATTTGGACCCAGTTATGTCAAACTTGCTTCCCTTGCCGCAAAACAACAAAGAGCTTTACAAAAAGCTAATGATATGCTTAGTAAGAGCAATGATATGTTGGGTGAAGAAATGGATCAGTCACAAGCCTTGGCTGAAAGTCTTCAGAGACTTCATTCTAAGCATGACTCTCTTCAAGATCAGCATAACTCTCTCTTGTCTGATTTTGAGAAGATAAGAGTGAGTTATGAAGATCTTCAGAAGTAGCGCGATTCATTACTTGCTCAACAAATCAGCGCTGCTCAGGAAGAATTCATTCGTCCATGTTTAAAATGCATTGAACGAGAATCTGCTAATTCTTCACCTGAATGTTCAAATGCTTCAAATGTTACAAATTCTTCACCTGTATCTGCTATCACTAATTCCTCATCTGAGGACATTGCTAGTATTACTGACGATGCAGGACTGAAGGAATTGTACATGACAGGCATGTACAAAAGCCTCAAAGGGCATCAGACTCTTTATGATGTGCTTAAAAAGCAGATCCTCAACAGGAACCCTAGGAAAGAGGGTATTGCCTTTGAGAGGAAACTCAATGCTGATGGTACATATTGGAAGCCTGAGCAGTACCCCAAAACCTCATGGGTTGCTGCAAAGGGACCTCCAGTTGATCCAACTAATTTATCTGGCTATACATGTGAATCTTCTCATTCTTCTGAT
The DNA here is from genome assembly GCA_032464435.1 of Aegilops umbellulata. NCBI lineage: Eukaryota > Viridiplantae > Streptophyta > Magnoliopsida > Poales > Poaceae > Aegilops > Aegilops umbellulata. The sequence continues at coordinate 664,080,460 of CP136060.1, forward strand.
GAGTCATTTGACTCCAACTATAAATTGTTCAAAAATCAGAATGGTGAAGTATTTGCTAGATATGTTGGCACTAACTGCAGGAATGGTTCCCCTATGAAGAAAATCTGGGTTCCCAAAAGTTGCCCTGAAAGTCTTCAGGTGAATGTCCTCATGACACCACCTGTAAAGAAAAGGAACCCCAGATCAAATTCTTCATATGGACCAAATTCTTCATATGGATCCAAGTCCTCATACGGACCAAATTCCTCAAGGGGATCAAATTCCTCACATGGATCAAAGTCCTCATATGAACATCATCGTGCTAACAACTCTGTTTCGCAGGGAAGAGCCAAGCGCTATGAATATGAGCATTATTCTTCAAATTATTATGTTCATAAGTCCTCGAAGAATTTCTCTGCTTATTCATATGCTTACCCTAACCCCTCTTATGTGAAACGAAATGGTTTGGCTGTGTAAGTGCATCTAGTGCCCCTTAGTGATTTTGGTGTATTGAAGACTTATAGGTTAAGCATCTGATGTGTTTATGAGTGTACACAGGTCTATAGGTCTATGAGGAGTTTTATATTTACAGTAAAAGTCGACCCCTAAAAATGAAGTTCTTCGACTGAAGACTTTGATATTCTGAAGACTTTCTGAAGACTTTGAAAGTGAATAAATTGGTGTGACCTTGAAGACATGGTATTCGTTCGAGGAACGTGAAGCGTGAAGACTGTGTTTTCGTAGTTTCATTTTTCTCTTTCTTGAGTCATAGGAAACACCGTACTGTTAAAGGGGGTCGAGGAAATACTAAGGAGAAAATTTCCATGTGATGCTCAACTCAAATCCTACACCTACCAATCCCTTCGAGTGAAGCCATTGGAAATCTCATACAGTTCAGTCAATTTCTTCAGTGACAGAGACGCAGTTCTTCTGGTCACTGAGGACTTTGATCTGACTGAGGAGTTAAGAATTCGCCAGTGCGAATTGCCTACACAGTGAGGAACATGATAGCCCTGAGGAATTTGTACTCCAAATTTCCGACCGTTGCTGTGCCACGCGCCAGCTGTCCTAAAATATCTTGTCCACCTAACGGTCATATCATTGAAGGGCATTTATGTCTTATCATGTCGGGCTGCTGCCTAGGCTATAAATAGCCGCCCCCTACAACCACTAGCTGGTTGGCTGCTCCGCGTGAACTTGACACTTGTCATTTAAGAGCAACCCATCCTCCGAGGACTTTGAGCGAAAATCATCAAGTGAGGAAAATCCAAACCCAAACCCAAAACACCTACAAACCCAAAGTGATTGAGCATCACTGAAGAAATTGATCCTGCGTGGATCCGACGCTTCTTACCTTTAAAGACTGTGCTTCTTCCAGACGGTTAGGCGTCAAGGTCTAGAGCATCCAAGAGGAATTGTGGATCGCTGAGTGACCAAGTCTGTGAAGGTTTGGAAGTCACCTGAAGACTTACCACGAGTGATTGGACGAGGACTGTGTGTCCTTAGTTCAAGGAGAATACGGTGAGGACTTGGTGTCCCGAGCTGCGTGCTCAGGACTGGGTGTTCGGGACTGTGTGTCCTCGAGTTTAAATACTCAGCCGCTCCAACCAGACGTACAACTGAGACAGCAGTTGGAACTGGTCTACCAAATCATTGTCTTCACCAAGCTTACTGGTTCCATTTCCTCAACACCTTCATTTCCTCATTACTGTGTTGTCTGTTTGTTCATATCTGTGTTTGAAGACTTTGACTGGAGACTTTCACAAATTCCTCAGTTCAATTTCTTCAATCTGTTTGTCTTCATCTAGAGTTATCCTGTGCCTACGCTTTCTGTACTCTGTGTTTGTCTTCATTTCATCATGATGACCATGCATGTAATCTGTTATGTTTACTTCTGAGTACTTATTCCGCTGCTAGTATTTCTTCGCTAAGGAATTTCCTCACGAGCAAATTCCTCAGTGAAGAATTTCATAAAAATCGCCTATTCACCCCCCCCTCTAGTCGATATAACGCACTTTCAATTGGTATCAGAGCAAGGTACTCCCTTGTTCTGTGTGATTTTGGTTTAACCGCCTGGAGTTTTAGTTATGTCGACCACAAATATGAAGAAAGTGTCGTGCCCCATCTTTGACGGTCACGAGTATCCCAAATGGAAAGCTATGATGAAGAAGCGTCTCATGGTGATGGACAGCGAGCTATGGACCGTCACTGAGATTGGTCTGACCGATCTGTGCAAGATGGCGGAAGCTGATGACATTCGCAAGTACACTCAACTCAACCTCACAGCGAAGGCCGTCATCTGCTCCAGTCTGTCTCGAAACCAGTTCAGAAACATCATGCATCTCGATCAGGCGAAGCTTGTCTAGGACCGTCTCTCTGATGTCTATGAAGGCCATCGAACCCGTCATGATCCTTGGTTTGAGGGTTTCAAGGAATCGCTCAAATCGATGACATTCGAACCAGAATCATCATCCTCTACTTCATGCCTTATGGCAAAAAGTGCTGAGGTAACTGAATGCTACCTATCTGAGTCTAGTGATGAAGAATCTGGTGATGAATTTGGACCCGGTTATGTCAAACTTGCTTCCCTTGCTGCTAAACAACAAAGAGCTTTGAAAAATGCTAATGATATGCTTAGTAAGAGCAATGATATGTTGGGTGAAGAAATGGATCAGTCACAAGCCTTGGCTGAAAGTTTTCAGAGACTGCATTCTAAGTATGACTCCCTTCAAGATCAGCATAACTCTCTCTTGTCTGACTTTGAGAAGATAAGAGTGAGTTATGAAGATCTTCAAAAGGAGCGCGATTCATTACTTGCTCAATAAATCAGCACTGCTCAGGAAGAATTTATTCCTCCATGTTTAAAATGCATTGAACGAGAATCTGCTAATTCTTCACCTGAATGTTCAAGTGCTTCAAATGTTACAAATTCTTCACCTGTCTCTGCTATCACTAATTCCTCATCTGAGGACATTGCTAGTATCACTGACGATGCAGGGCTGAAGGAATTGTACATGACAGGCATGTACAAAAGCCTCAAAGGGCATCAGGCTCTTTGTGATGTGCTTAAAAAGCAGATCCTCAACAGGAACCCTAGGAAAGAGGGTATTGCCTTTGAGAGGAAACTCAATGCGGATGGTACTTATTGGAAGCCTGAGCAGTACCCCAAAACCTCATGGGTTGCTGCAAAGGGACCTCCAGTTGATCCATCTGATTTATCTGGCTATACATGTGAATCTTCTCATTCTTTTGATGAGTCATTTGACTCCAACTATAAACTGTTCAAAATCAGAATGGTGAAGTATTTGCTAGATATGTTGGCACTAACTGCAGGAACGGTTCCCCTATGAAGAAAATCTGGGTTCCCAAAAGCTGCCTTGAAAGTCTTCAGGTGAATGTCCTCATGACACCACCTGTGAAGAAAAGGAACCCCAGATCTAATTCTTCATATGGACCAAATTCTTCATATGGATCCAAGTCCTCATACAGACCAAATTCCTCAAGAGGATCAAATTCCTCACATGGATCAAAGTCCTCATATGAACATCATCGTGCTAACAACTCTGTTTCGCAGGGAAGAGCCAAGGGCTATGAATATGAGCATTGTTCTTCAAATTATTATGTTCATAAGTCCTCGAAGAATTTCTCTGCTTATTCATATGCTTACCCTAACCCCTCTTATGTGAAACGAAATGGTTTGGCTGCTTTGCCACCATTCTCATACGGAGCTCACAGAGTGATTAACTCTTTGCCACCCCTTCAGATGTGGGTGGTGAAGAAAAAGAACTAATCTCTTCTGCAGGGTCAGGTCTCCAGACGTGCTGTAACGTCTGAAGAATTTGCTGGGGACCTGACAAAAATGCCTGAAAGGACGCAGGCTAACCATGATGAAATGAACTTTCATTTCACACGTCCTCCCTCTGTTTTATCGGTTCTACTGCTTGATGAAATTTATCTGATGAATTGTGATATCATATTCTTCACTACTGAAGTATATGAGGTTCGTAAGTTGCACTAATTCATCTGCAGGATGATCAACCCAAAGCCACTGAATGGGTACTTGATAGTGGATGTACAAATCACATGACCGGTGACAAGAATCTGTTGATGGATGCTCCCTTATCAGCATCACACATGAAGCATATCATCTTCGCTGATAAAAGCAAAAGTCAGGTATTGGGTCTAGGTAAGGTTGCTATCACAAAGGATCGACACATGGACAAAGTCATGCTTGTTGAGTCCTTAGGATACAACCTTATGTCTGTCTCAATGCTTTGTGATCTTGATATGGTTGTTGTCTTCGGCAAGTATCATTGTGTTGTGATTATGGAATCTGACAAGTCCAAAGTCTTCGAAGGCTTTAGGAGAGGAGACTTGTATATTGTCGATTTCTCTGCAGATTCACAACCTGTCGTGTGCCTACTTGCAAAAACTTCAGAAGGATGGCTATGGCATCGACGACTTGGTCATGCAGGCATGAGGAATCTACACACGCTTGCGAAGAAGAAGCATGTCATTGGCATTGAGAATGTCAAATTCCTCAAGGATCACTTATGCGGTGCCTGTGAAGCTGGAAAGATGACCAAGGCCAAGCATCCAGCGAAGACTATCATGACCACTACTCGTCCATTCGAATTGCTTCACATGGATCTCTTCGGTCCTAACCATTATTCCTCTGTCTCTTATGAAGCATCTCAATATGATTTTGTTATTGTTGATGATTACTCTCGTTACACATGGGTGCACCTTGTCTCTTACAAAACTGAAGTGCAGGAAGTCTTCAAACGATTTTCCTCGAGGGCTTCAACTAACTTTGGTGTGAAGATCAAGCACATCAGAAGTGACAATGGCACTGAGTTCAAGAATTCGGGTCTCAGTGACTATCTTGATGAACTTGGTATTACTCATGAATTATCCGCTCCTTATACTCCTCAACAGAATGGCGTCGTGGAGCGCAAGAACAGGACTCTTGCTGAGATGGCTCGCACTATGCTCGATGAGTACAAAACCCCTCGTCGTTTCTGGGTTGATGTAATTGATACTGCGTGCCATATCATCAACAGAGTGTATCTTCACAAATTCTTCAAGAAGACTGCCTATGAACTCCTCACTGACAAGAAACCCAATGTGAGTTATTTCAAAGTCTTCGGTGCTAAATGCTGGATTAGAGATCCTCATCACAACTCTAAATTTGCACCGAAAGCACATGAAGGTTTCATGCTTGGTTACGGAAAGGACTCGCACACCTACAGAGTCTTCAACAATGTTCTTCACAAGATTGTTGAAACTGTAGATGTGCGGTTCGATGAAACTAATGGCTCGCAAAGAGAGCACCTACCTTCTGTGTTAGATGAACCAGCACCTGAGGAATCGATCAAGCACAAGGCTACTGAAGATGTCATTCCTACTGAAGAATCTGCTGAAGAATTCGTTCCAGAACGTGAAGAACGTCGAACTAATGCACCTGAAGAAAATGCTGAGGAAATTGATGCTGAAGAAAATGCTGATCAAATTCCTCAACGGCAACCAACACACCCTCGCATAGCAAAAGAAGTGCAAGTGGAGAAGATCATCGATGACATTAGAGCACCAGGTCCTCTCACACGCTCAAAAGCTTCACATCTATCTAACTTTTGTGGGCACTTTGCTTTTGTCTCTATCACAGAGCCCACTAAGGTAGATGAAGCATTTCTGGAGCCTGAGTGGATTCAGGCCATGCAAGAAGAATTACATCAGTTCAAGCTCAACAACATATGGGAACTGGTCAATCGTCCCGATCCTCGCAAGCATAACATCATTAGTACAAAGTGGATCTACCGCAACAAGCAAGATGAAAATGGTGTTGTGGTGAGGAATAAGGCACGACTAGTAGCTCAAGGCTACACACAGGTTGAAGGAATTGATTTCGATGAAACTTTTGCACCTGTTGCTAGACTTGAAGCTATTCTCATATTACTTGCTTATGCTAACCATCATGATATCATCTTATACCAAATGGATGTGAAAAATGCATTCCTCAATGGTAAGATTGAGGGAGAAGTATATGTTGCTCAACCACCAGGTTTTGAAGATCCAAAACATCCTGACAAAGTCTTCAGACTTAACAAGGCCCTCTATGGCCTCAAGCAGGCCCCACGGGCGTGGTATGACACATTGAAGGAATTCTTCATGAAGAAAGGCTTCACACCCGGTTCACTCGATCCCACTCTTTTTACTAAATCATATGATGGTGAACTGTTTGTGTGCCAAATATATGTTGATGATATCATCTTTGGTTGTACTGACCAACGTTATAGTGATGAATTTGCCTATATGATGAGTGAAGAATATCAAATGTCTATGATGGGAGAATTGAAATTCTTCTTAGGTCTACAAATTCGTCAACAGCACAATGGGATATTCATATCTCAGGAGAAATACCTCAAGGATGTCCTGAAGAAATTCGGCATGCAAGATTGCAAAGGTCTCAAAATTCCTATGCCCACAAATGGTCATCTATGCACTGATGAAAATGGTACTGACTTCGATCACAAGGTATACCTCTCCATGATTGGCTCTTTATTGTACTTATGTGCATCTAGGCCAGATATAATGCTTAGTGTTTGCATGTGTGCACGATTTCAAGCTGCACCGAAGGAATCACACCATTCGGCTGTGAAGCATATTCTTCGAATGTACTTTGAAAATGCACTCATCCTAACACTTATGCATAATTGATGACTTAGATGTGCAACACATGAAGAAACGTTTTTCTTCAATCAATGAAGAATAGCACTCTAAGTGTGAAGAAATTAATGAAGAATTTGATTCTCAGAACCCTACGACAATGTACGCGGTGTCTGAAATCATCATTCTTACACGGTGGGTCACGCCACCACAAAAGTTGAAAATCTTCAATTTGAGTTTTTCCTCAACTTTTGAAATTCTTCAGTTTTTCAAATTCTTCAAACTTTACAAAGTCTTCACTTGTGCCGTCGTTTTTCTTCATTTGCTATATATATATATATATATATATATATATATATATATATATATATATATATATATATGAGTTTATGTCCTCTACAGCATTCACTTATAGCTATTTCTTCAAGTTGGAATTTTTTTCTGCTAAGTGAATGTGATCGGACCCTTCCCCTCTATGCTATACTCAATCCAGTCTATTCACAAATTCTTCATGTGCGTTCTATTTGAAACTCGTTCAAATTCTTCACTGTGTCCTTGTCAGCTGAAGAAATTGCGAACGGAACGTTAAAACTAATCTTATCCAAACCTTCGGTTTTGCCGCGCAATCCATTCCACTTCCCACGATGGACTATTTTACTCACCCACGATCTTACACGATATCCACTACACAGTACGTGGGTGACACATGTCAAGTGAAGGAGAACGGCCAGGGGCATGTTAGTCCTAAATCTTCGGACGAGCAGTTTTTCACTGCGGCTATAAATACCCCTCCGTTGCCATCCTCACTTCCTTTACCTCGCTCGATCTCACTCCCTCGCTCGAGCTCTCCAAACCCTAGCGCCGTCGCTACTCCATCGTCGCCGGTGAGGAAAAGCTTCACTGCCTCGACCTCATCGCCGACGTACTCACGCCGACAGCGGAAATCTTCACCTCCGCCGCCGCCGTAGACGTCTTCCTCCGCCAAGTTAGGGCATGGAAGATCTGCATTGACGAACTTCACTGCTCCAACTCATAGTTCGTCGTGTTCTTCATTCAGGGTAATTAAAAGCTATTTTTACTGCCCTCTTTGATTCGAAGTTTTTCTACAAAATCTTCAAAGGTGTTTTTTTTTCTTCAAATCCTCACACACAAAACACCTCACTTATTCTCTGTTCTTGATTCATTTCCCTAAGTCTAAATTTCTTCAATATTCCTCAATTGTGTGGATTCTCAATCTATACAACTCTGGAACCTAAGACATATATGGAGCTTAGTGAAATTCCTCAAGACGAATCTGGTCAAATTCCTCAAAACTTGTTCTTTATGAAAAACCCTCTGAGAACGCATATGACCTCTTCAAATTCCTCGCAACTTTACTCTGTTCACAGGTACACATGTCCGCTGCTGAATCCTTAGGTTCTCATCAACTTAACTCATTTGCAGCATTCCTCGAAGAAAAGTTGCATACTTCTTCAGAGAATTCCATTGTTCAAATTCCTCATCTGAAGAAAATGGCTGAAGGTAAAAGGCCGCAGAAAGGAGGAAAGAGACCAGAGGTCATGACTGCATTTGAAATCCCTGAGGACATTTATGCTGGGTACTGCACACCTCCTGAAGAAGATAGAAATCAGCGCAAGGTGCGCATACAGAAGATTGAAAGGAGATGGGCAAGAGAATGGAGGGAGTACAGATATGTTACTCCTAAGTACATGAAGAAATTCACCGTAAACCCTCCATGTCAACGCCCTCCATTGGCACCTGGCCAAGTGGCTGATCCCTCTAGCATCAGAAGAGGTGAGGAATTTCCTCAAGAATGGGCCAAGCGCCAGCGTAAACTGCAAAAGCAAGCAAAAGAAGCAGTGAGGAAATTCAATGAAGAATCTGTTGCTGCTGCTTCCACTGAGGCTTCTGCCAAGCCGAGGAAATCAATGATGAAGAAGCCTGCTCGTAAGCCAAGTGCTTCACCTTCAATGCCCTCACGGCCAAGTTCCTCAGCTGCGCCCTCACGGCCAGAATCTTCAAAATCTTCAAAGCAAATTCCTCATGCTGCTCCTGCTCCCACAAAGTCCTCAGCTCCTGTGCATCTGGCCTCATGCCAAAGGACAACTGGCATCTCTATTGCCTCTGGTGTCTCAGCTAGTTCCTATAGGGGGAGATCATATATCAAATGTCGCGAGAAGGAGAACGGCCAGGGGCACGTTTGTCCTAAATCTTCGGACGAGCAGTTTTTCACTGCGGCTATAAATACCCCTGTCCCCGTCCTCACTTCTTTTACCCCGCTCGATCTCACTCTCCCGCTCGAGCTTCCAAACCCTAGCGCCGTCGCTACTCCATCGTCCCCGGTGAGGAAGAGCTTCACTGCCTCGACCTCGTCGCCGTCGTACTCGTGCCGACCGCGGAAATCTTCACCACCGCCGCCACCATAGACGTCTTCCTCCGCTAAGTTAGGGCATGGAAGATCTGCATCGACGAACTTCACTGTTTCAACTCCCAGTTCGTCGTGTTCTTCGTTCAGGGTAAATAAAAGCTAATTTTACTGCCCTCTTTGATTCGAAACTTTTCTACAAAATCTTCAAAGGTGTTTTATTCTTCAACTCCTCACACACAAAACACCTCACATGTTATCTGTTCTTGATTCATTTCCCTAAGCCTCATTTTCTTCAAGATTCCTCAATTGTGTGGATCCTCGATCTATACAACTCTGGAACCTATGATATAAAGCGCTTAGTGAAATTCCTCAAGACGAATCTGGTCAAATTCCTCAAACTTGTTCTTTATGAAAAACCCTCTGAGAACGCATATGACCTCTCCAAATTCCTCGCAACTATACTCTGTTCACAGGTACACATGTCCGCTGCTGAATCCTTAGGTTCTCATCAACTTAACTCATTTGCAGCGTTCCTCGAAGAAAAGTTGCATACTTCTTCAGAGAATTCAATTGTTCAAATTCCTCATCTGAAGAAAATGGCTGAAGGTAAACGGCCACAGAAAGGAGGAAAGAAGCCAGAGGTCATGACTGCTTTTGAGATCCCAGAGGATATTTACAAAGAATACTGCACGGCTGATGAAGCCAAGTTTGGCAAAGAAGATAAAAATCAGCGCAAGGTGCGAATCTAGAGGATTGAACGGAGATGGGCATGTGAATGGAGGGAGTAAAGATATGTTACTCCAAAGTACATGAAGAAATTCGCACTCAACCCTCCATGCCCAAGAGCCCCATTGGCACCTGGCCAAGTGGCTGATCCCACTAGCATCAAACGCGGTGAGGATTTTCCTGAGGAATGGGCCAAGCGCCAAGCTAAACTGGCAAGACAAGCCAGAGAAGCAGTGAGGAAATTCAATGAAGACTCTGCTGCTGCTGCTGCCACTGAGGCTTCTGTCAAGCCGAAGAAAGCGATGCTCAAGAAGCCCGCTCGCAAGCCAAGTGATTCAACAATATTGCCCTCACGGCCAGAATCTTCAAAATCTTCAAACCAAATTCCTCATGCTGCTCCTGCTCCACCAAAGTCCTCAGCACCACCTCAACAGTCCTCAGCTGTCCCAACAAAGTCCTCAGCACCTGTGCATCTGGCCTCGTGCCAAAGGACTACTGGCACCTCAATTGCCTCTGGTGTCTTAGCTAGTTCCTCAGCTGGACCTTCTCTGCTGAAGAAAAAGGCTACTGCTGGACGCGGCACTCGTCCAACTCCTCAAAAGAAGCAGGTAGTATTCACTGTGCCATCTGATGATGATGAAGCTGATGAAGAGGAACTCACTGAAATCATCAGAGACCGACAAGAAAGGGATGCTAAAGCCAAAGGCACACCTGTGCCCCTGCTATTGGATCCAAGGGCGATCCTAGATTATATTGATCTCTGGCATAAGGACCCTAACACACCTATGCCTGATTTCAAGCTGACTCCTGGCCAAAGTCACATGTTGACTCACTTCATCCAAGAGGAGAAGTGGAAATATGACAGGGCCAGAGAGATCAAGAAATCGCAGTACAGGAAAGAAAAGCTGCTGAAGAAAAATGTTGTCAAGATGACGCCTGTGGAACTCGTCAAGATGCAAGCTGAGATCAAAGCCCTCAATGACAACTTTGACTCGTACTATGCTGATTGGCAAGGAGCCAAGGTCAGATTTGTGAGGCTGACTGATACCTTCACCAAGGGTACTGCCTCAAAGCAACAAATTCCTCATGCTGAAGCATCTGTTCAGCAAACTGAAGAACATGCCAGCACCGCTGATGAAGTTCAGGCTGCTGAAGAAAATGCCAGTTCCAGGGCTGATGACTCTGCTCTAGCCACTGAAGAAATTGCCAGGGCATCCACTAGTGGTGCGCCTGAAGAAAACGAAGAAACCAGGGCAACTGCATCAGTTGCACCTGAGGATAATCAACCAGATTCCTCAGCTCCACCTGCGCCTACGCCAACTCCAATTCTTCCATCTGCATTAGATGTGAAGAAAACCAAGGCTGCAGAGCGAGCTGCTGTGAAGAAAAGGAAGACATCCAATGCTTCAGAATCTTCAGCCCCCAAGAAGATGAAGCTTATGACAAGCTCATTTGCAAATCCCATTGATGCCATTCCTATCTCCTCCATGCCATCAAAGGACCTTGTTCCTTTTGGTGAAGATTATGAGATCCCTAGTGGATCAGATGACGAAACTCAATCTGCTGCTTCCTCAGAGCAGATTGATGAAGAAATTGAAGCGGATGCAATCCCTTCAATCCCAACGGTCTCATCACCAATGCCTCAGTTTGATGCTGAAGAGGCTGGTGTTGAAGAAATTGATGAAGATGTGGATATTGGAAGCACCACTCCAGTGATGAATGACGACTTTTGGGAAAGTCAGCATCCCAATTCCCCACTCTTCACTCCCCTGCAGCAAATTCCTCACTCCCCTTCACCAACAGTAAAATTGGGCTCTGAAGAAACTCATCCTACTGCATCTGTGAATGAAGAAATTCCAGCCACTAGTGTTGAGGAAATTGCTGCTGAAACTGACAAGGTGACTGCACCTGAGGAACATCCTGAAATTCCTCAGCCTAAAGAACCTGAGATTGTGATTCCTGAGGTCGTGATGCAACTCACTGACACTCCTCTGCCAAGGCCAAAGGATCCGTTCTCACGCAAACAAAAATTCAAGGCTGAAGACTTCTATGGCGAGCACGTGTTCTTCACTGAATATAATCCATATGACTCTGCTCGCATAAGGAAGAGGCGTTTCTGGACATCCAGCCAAGCCAATTTCTATTCCTCGGTGCTTTACAACAAAGACAAAGTCTTCGACCATGCTCATATTCCTCACATGGGTATGGAGTCTTTGCCGTGCTTCACGCCAGTCCTCAGCGTTCTTCGCGACGCTGGGCTGCTCAATTTCTGCACAGACATATGCGATTGGACTGAAGAACTTATTCTTCAATTCTATGCAACGTTGCACACCACCGGCAACTCTGAAGATGTGAACTCATGGGTTTTGGACTGGATGACTGAGAACACACATTATAAGGCCCTAGCATCTGAATTGCTTCGTGTCCTTCCACTGAGTCCACCCACTGAAGATGCGCGTTGTGTGTACAACGAACCTGAGCTTTCAAATCACTATATGCAAGTGCTAATGAAGCCTTTGAAGCCAGGGCAGGCTCCTAGAACCAAATTCCTCGTCAAGGAATTGTTGTATGTGCCAAGGACTGTCTATCGCATTCTGACGAAGACAATGAGTCCCATCAAAGGCCACGACTCGACTGATGAAGAAGTCGTTGCCATCATGAAGAATCTGCTTTTCAACATCATTCATGGCGTTCCCGTCAACTTCCATGATTTCTTCATGAGGACTCTGGCCAACATTGCTATGTCACCATTTGAGCTGAAGCCTTATGCACCTTGGATAATGAAATTCATCAGGACAAGGTCGTCACTAAACTACAAGGCTGAAACTCTCAACCACTGCAGCTACTTGCCTCCCATTGAAGTCCTCAAACGGACATTTTCCTTAGCTGAAGAAAAGGGCAAGGCCACTGCTGTGATAGATGAAGGCATTCGTCCATTAGATGGACAATTTCGCAAGGTTGCTTCTTATTCCACCAATGATGACTCTGCCACACATGACTCTGCTGCCAACACTGTCAAGCCAAATCCTCAAGCCACAGCACCCAGGGTGATGACTGACCGTGAGTTACTCCTCAGTCTTCATCAAAAGGTTGATCGCAATCACAAATGGGTCAAGCGTCAGTTTGGTTCAAGTCTTCACAACATGACTTCCACACACAATGCAGTGAAGAAAGACCATTACTACCTTCATGAAACCCTCAACCGCACCTGGGTTGTTCTGTCTAAAGTGTACAGTGATGAAGACTTGGAGAAAATGGGTCTCAAAGAAGACTTTGACTGGTTTGCACCTCCTCCGAAGAAATACAAGAAGGTCAAGGTTCCTTCTCTGGTGGCCAGCTCATATTCTTCATCGCGTGAGACTGATGAAAATGAAGATTTGGACGACACTGCAGCAGGCCCTACTTCAACGACCGACCCCAACAACGCTGGCGCTCCTTCATCAACTTGAATATCTTCAGGGGCGTTAGTCCTCAGTTTCGATCCTTTTGGTCATTTGATGACAAAGGGGGAGAAATCTGAGTTAGTCTTCAAGCGGGTCTATAATAAGGGCGTTTTTTTTAAGTTACAACTCTCGTTCTTCCAAAACTTTTATTGGATCGAGTTGTAATCTTAAGTCCGATGGTGCGCTGATACTTTTGTTGCACTATGCTTTGATACTTTGATGCGCTATTCTGCATGCTTATTCCTCGTTAATATTACCGCACGCATGCTGAATTACATCAGGCACCATATTTCATCATGCATTTCAAATTCTTCATATTATATGTCAAATGCGTGTATGAATTACAAGATATAGGGGGAGATCTCCATGATCCAACTCTTCAAGTGTGCATTGCTTCAAAAGCAAATTCCTCACTATGCACATCTTCAGGGGGAGTTCTTCTATATCTTGCAATCAAATTCCTCAATATCAGTATTTACACTTCATATATTTATCCCCTTTGAAAACTTAACCTATGTTGTCATCAATCACCAAAAAGGGGGAGATTGTAAGTGCATCTAGTGCCCCTTAGTGATTTTGGTGTATTGAAGACTTATAGGTTAAGTATCTAATGTGTTTATGAGTGTACAAAGGTCTATAAGTCTATGAGGAGTTTGATATTTACATAGAAAGTCGACCCCTAAAAATGAAGTTCTTCGACTGAAGACTTTGATATTTTGAAGACTTTCTGAAGACTTTGAAAGTGAAGAAATTGGTGTGACCTTGAAGACTTGGTTATCATTCGAGGAATGTGAAGCGTGAAGACTTTTGTTTTCTTAGTTTCATTTTCTCTTTCTTGAGTCATAGGAAACACCATACTGTTAAAGGCGGTCAAGGAAATACTAAGGAGAAAATTTCCAAGTGATGCTCATCTCAAATCCTACACCTACCAATCCCTCGAGTGAAGCCATTGGAAATCTCATACAGTTCAGTCAATTTCTTCAGTGACAGAGATGCAGTTCTTCTGGTCACTGAGGACTTTGCTCTGACTGAGGAGTTAGAAATTCGCCAGTGCGAATTACCTACACTGTGAGGAACATGATAGCCCTGAGGAATTTGTACCTCAAATTTTTGACCGTTGCTGTGCTACGCGCCAGCTGTCCCAAAATATCTTATCCATCCAACGTTCATATCATTGAAGGGAATTTATGTCTTAAAATGTCGGGCTGCTCCCTAGGCTATAAATAGCCGCCCCCTACAACCACTAGCTGGTTGGCTGCTCCGCGTGAACTTGACACTTGTCATTTGAGAGCAACCCATCCTCCGAGGACTTTGAGCGAAAATCATCAAGTGAGGAAAATCCAAACCCAAACCCAAAACACCTACAAACCCAAAGTGATTGAGCATCACTGAAGAGATTGATCCTGCGTGGATCCGACGCTTGTTACCTTTGAAGACTGTGCTTCTTCCAGACGGTTAGGCGTCAAGGTCTAGAGCATCCAAGAGGAATTGTGGATCGCCGAGTGACCAAGTCTGTGAAGGTTTGGAAGTCACCTGAAGACTTACCACGAGTGATTGGGCGAGGACTGTGTGTCCTTAGCTCAAGGAGAATACGGTGAGGACTGTGTGTCCGGGACTAGGTGTCCTCGAGTTTAAATACTCAGCCGCTCCAACCAGATGTACAACTGAGACAGCAGTTGGAACTGGTCTACCAAATCATTGTCTTCACCAAGCTTACTGGTTCTATTTCCTCAACACTTTCATTTCCTCATTACTGTGTTGTGTGTTTGTTCATATCTGTATTTGAAGACTTTGACTGAAGACTTTCTCAATTTCCTCAGTTCAATTTCTTCAGTCTGTTTGTCTTCATATTGTGCTATCCTGTGTTTACTCTTTCTGTACTCTGTGTTTGTCTTCATTTCATCATGATGACCATGCATGTAATCTGTTATGTTTACCTCTGAGTACTTATTCCGCTGCTAGTAGTTCTTCGCTAAGGAATTTCCTCACGAGCAAATTCCTCTGTGAATAATTTCATAAAAATCGCCTATTCACCCCCCCCCCTCTAGTCGATATAACGCACTTTCACAGCTTGTTTCTTATGAGCAGGGAAATATTTAGCAGAGAAGTAATAAATCATATCCTGGGGACTACGCACACAACCAGGATCAAGAGAATTAAACCATATCTTAGCATCACCCTTTAATGAGAACGAAAATATTTTGAGTATATAGAAGTAACGCGATCTCTCATCATTAGTGAACAGGGCAGCTATATCATCTAACTTATTAAGATGTGCCACAATAGTTTCAGATTCATAGCCATAAAAAGGATCAGATTCAACCAAAGTAATTATATCTGGATCAACAGAGAATTCATAATCCTTATCAGGAACACATATAGGTGAAGTTGCAAAAGCATGATCAGGTGTCATTTTATCTCTAAGTGATTCTTTGTTCCATTTAGTCAATAACCTCTTAAGCTCATATCTATCTTTGCAGGCTAAAATAGCCAAAGAAGAATCTTTATCAAAAAGATAACCTTCAGGAATAACAGGCATATTTTCATCATCACTATCATTATCGTATTCAGATTCATCAATTTCTCTTTCTCTAGCCCTAGCAATTTGTTCTTCAAGAAATTCACTAAGGGGCACAGTAGTATCAGGCATAGAAGCAGTTTCATCATAAGTATCATGCATAGCAGAAGTGGCATCATCAATAACATGCGACATATCGGAACGAATAGCAGAAGCAGGTTTAGGTGTCGCTAGCTTACTCATAACAGAAGGTGAATCAAGTGCAGAGCTAGATGGCAGTTCCTTACCTCCCCTCGTAGTTGAGGGATAAATTGTTGTCTTAGCGTCTTTCAAGTTCTTCATAATGTCCAGCAGATATAAATCCCAAGTGACTCAAAGAATAGAGCAATGCTCCCCAGCAAAGGCGCCAGAAAAAGGTCTTGATAACCCACAAGTATAGGGGATCGCAACAGTTTTCGAGGGTAAAGTATTCAACCCAAATTTGTTGATTCGACACAAGGGGAGCCAAAGAATATTCTCAAGTATTAGCAGCTGAGGTGTCAATTCAACCACACCTGGAAACTTAGTATCTGCAGCAAAGTGTTTAGTACCAGAGTAATATGATAGTGGTGGTAACGGCAGCAAAAGTAAATACAGTAAAAGCAATGTTTTTGGTATTTTGTAGTGATTGTAACAATAGCAGCAGAAAAGTAAATAAGCGTAAACCAGTATGGAAAACTCGTAGGCACCGGATTAGTGATGGATAATTATGCCGGATGCGGTTCATCATGTAACAGTCATAACATAGGGTGACACAGAACTAGCTCCAATTCATCAATGTAATGTAGGCATGTATTCCGTATATAGTCATACGTGCTTGTGGAAAAGAACTTGCATGACATCTTTTGTCCTACCCTCCCGTGGCAGCGGGGTCCTATTGGAAACTAAGGGATATTAAGGCCTCCTTTTAATAGAGAACCGGAACAAAGCATTAGCACATAGTGAATACATGAACTCCTCAAACTATGGTCATCACCGGGAGTGGTCCCGATTATTGTCACTTCGGGGTTGCCGGATCATAACACATAGTAGGTGACTATAGACTTGCAAGATAGGATCAAGAACTCACATATATTCATGAAAACATAATAGGTTAAGATCTAAAATCATAGCACTCGGGCCCTAGTGACAAGCATTAAGCATAGCAAAGTCATAGCAACATCAATCTCACAACATAATGGATACTAGGGATCAAACCCTAACAAAACTAACTCGATTACATGGTAAATCTCATCCAACCCATCACCGTCCAGCAAGCCTACGATGGAATTACTCACGCACGGCGGTGAGCATCATGAAATTGGTGATTGAGGATGGTTGATGATGACGACGGCGACGAATCGCCCTCTCCGGAGCCCCGAAAGGACTCCAGATCAGCCCTCCCGAGAGGTTTTAGGGCTTGGCGGTGGCTCCATATCGTAAAACGCGATGATTTCTTCTCTCTGATTTTTTTTCTCTCCGAAAGCGAATATATAGAGATGAAGTTGGCGTCGGAGGATTTCCAGGGGGCCCACGAGGTAGGGGGCGCGCCCTAGAGGGGGGGCGCGCCCCCCACCCTCGTGGACAGGGTGTGGGCCCCCTGGTCTTCATCTTTGGAAAGGATTTTTTATTATTTTTTCTAAGGTGTTCCGTGGAGTTTCAGGACTTTCCGAGAATATTTGCTTTCTGCACATAAAACAACACCAAAGTAATTCTGCTAAAAACAGCATCAGTCCGGGTTAGTTCCATTCAAATCATACAAGTTAGAGTCCAAAACAAGGGCAAAAGTGTTTGGAAAAGTAGATACGACGGAGACGTATCACTACTTGGCATAATTTCAATGTAAATCTTCTTAATTGTGGTATGAATATTCAGATCCGAAAGATTCAAGACAAAAGTTCATATTGACATAAAAATAATAATACTTCAAGCATACTAACAAACCAATTATGTCTTCTCAAAATAACATGGCCAAAGAAAGTTATCCCTACAAAATCATATAGTCTGGCTATGCTCTATCTTCACCACACAAAGTATTAAATCATGCACAACCCCGATGACAAGCCAAGCAATTGTTTCATACTTTTGACATTTTCAAAACCTTTTCAATCTTCACGCAATACATGAGCGTGAGCCATGGATATAGCACTATATGTGGAATAGAATGGTGGTTGTGGAGAAGACAAAAAGGGGAAGATAGTCTCACATCAACTAGGCGTATCAACGGGCTATGGAGATGCCCATCAATAGATATCAATGTGAGTGAGTAGGGATTGCCGTGCAACGGATGCACTAGAGCTATAAGTATATGAAATCTCAACAAAAGAAACTAAGTGGGTGTGCATCCAACTCGCTTGCTCACGAACACCTAGGGCATTTTGAGGAAGCCCATCATTGGAATATACAAGCCAAGTTCTATAATGAAAAAATCCCACTAGTATATGAAAGTGACAAAATGAGAGACTCTCTATCATGAAGATCATGGTGCTACTTTGAAGCACAAGTGTGGTAAAGGATAGTAACATTGTCCCTTCTCTCTTTTTCTCTCGTTTTTTTTATTTGGGCCTTTCTCTTTTTTTATGGCCTTTTTTTTTATTTTTCGTCCGGAGTCTCATCCCGACTTGTGGGGGAATCATAGTCTCCATCATCCTTTCCTCACTTGGGACAATGCTCTAAAAATGATGATCGTCACACTTTTATTTTTCTTACAACTCAACATTTACAACTCAATACTTAGAACAAAATATGACTCTATGTGAATGCCTCCGGCGGTGTACCGGGATATGCAATGAATCAGGAGTGACATGTATAAAAGAATTATGAATGGTAGCTTTGCCACAAATACTATGTTAACTACATGATCATGCTAGCAATATGACAATGATGGAGCGTGTCATAATAAACGGAACGGTGGAAAGTTGCATGGCAATATATCTCGGAATGGCTATGGAAATGCCATGATAGGTAGGTATGGTGGCTGTTTTGAGGAAGGTATATGGTGGGTGTATGATACCGGCGAAAAGTGCGCGGTATTAGAGAGGATAGCAATGTTGGAAGGATGAGAAAAGTGCGTATAATCCATGGACTCGACATTATTCATAAAGAACTCATATACTTATTGCAAAAATCTAGAAGTTATCAAAGCAAAGTATTACGTGCATGCTCCTAGGGGGATAGATTGGTAGGAAAATACCATCGCTCGTCCCCGACCGCCACTCATAAGGAAGACAATCAATAAATAAATCATGCTCCGACATCATCACATAACGGTTCACCATACGTGCATGCTACGGGAATCACAAATTGTCGGGGAAAGTCTGACTCCGCGAGCACCTATGGGGACGGAGCCCCTTCTCGGTTCGGCGGGGGGCAGAGGTCGCACGAAGAGCAGATCGAGGCGAGGCACACGAGAGGTTTTTACCCAGCTTCGGAGCTCTCCGGAGAGATAATACTCCTACTGCTGCTTTGTGGATTGTATTGAGTTCCTGCTCGGGAGCGCTGAGTGCTACAGTACACACCAGCAGCTAACGAGACCAAGCGTGAGTGTTCTACTGTTCGTCCCCCTTCCCTTACGTTGTGCATGGGCCTCCTTTTATATGATCAAGGGGTCTCCAACAGGTGGCAACGTAGGCAAGGGCAAAAATGGAAAGGTGTTGCGGTAGGTACAGCTACCTACACAGTGTATCATACCTAACTCTGACGGCAGGGGACAAGGGAATGCCTATCTAGTCGCCCGAAACAGTGCAGAAAAGGGACCGTTGGGGACGCCACTGCTTGCCACGATGGCGATCTTGTCAGCGCCTGCTTGCCACGGTGCACCCCTGGCTGCACAGCCTCCCGCCACGTACGCCTGGAAGGGTCTCAGAGCGACACGTTGGTGGGTGAGCTGGAGCGCAGGTACAGAGTGGTTGCTTGCCGCGGCAAACGCCTTGCCGCGGCCGTTGCCTTGTCGCATCCGGGAGCTTGTCGCTCGCCGGGCCCTGCCGGGACGCATGGCGCGTCGCGGTAAGTACCTTGGGATGCCTTGGTTGGCCTTCCCGGCAAGCTCCTTTTGCCGGGGTCTTGTGCCTTGAGTGGCCTTCCCGGCAAGCTCCTCTTGCCGGGGACTTGTCTCCTTGGCTTAAATACTTTGTTCTTGAATGGTTCCAAAGGAACCACGGGGGCCCTTGGCGGTCACCCGGCAAGCCTTGCCGCGGGGCGCTGCGACTGCCCGTGCACAAGTTCGGGATACTAGGGTACCCCTACTCTAGTACACCGACAGGAGCCCCGGGCCTGGGCCATACACGGTGTCGAGCGCTATTGGGCCAGGCCCAAAACAGGGCACGGGCACGCGCGGCCTGGGTCACGTCGTATCTTGCTCCGCATCCACCGCGTCCTCCCCGGACGGCACGCGTCAATTGTGGCGTCGTGGGAGAGGTCGTGGGTGGTTTCTTTATTCGGAAAGGCGAAGCGTCCGCCCTCTTCCTCCTTATAAGCAGGGGAAACAGGGGCAGTTCGCCCACCTGCCCGTTGCTATTCCTGCCTCGAAAATCTCCGCCGCTCCCCTTCTTCTCAACGCCGAAAGAGAGCAGCGCTCCGCCCCCATCGCCACCAGCACCGCCAACGCCGTCGTCCTCCCTCACCATTCCCGCTATGGCTCCGAAAGTCGAGAAGGCGAAGTCGGCCGAGGCGCAGCGGCTCGCGGCGCTGTGAAAGGAGCGGGCAATCTTCCCTCCGAGGCTTGAGGCGGAAGAGCTGAAGGAGTTCTACTACCTCTTCTGGTCGACGGGAACGCGAGTGCATCCGCGCATGAAGGTACTCCCAGCCGCTGCCTGGGATAAGACTCCCACTGGGTACCCTTTCTTCGTCTTGTTCTTCTACTGCGGGCTCTGCCCGCCCTTTTCTGAATTCTTCTGTGACATCATGAACACCTACGGGCTCCACCTCCTTGACTTCACCCCCAATGCTGTCCTGACCATGGCAGTTTTCGCACATCTCTGCGAAAGCTTTGTTGGAATCCATCCAAACGTAGCCCTTTTTCGCCACTTCTTTTCGCCTCGAGTTGAGAAAGGAGAGCCTTTATCCGGCGGAATCAGCTGGATCTCAAAAGCTGGCAAGAAGGAGGCTTATCTGGATGGAGAGTTCCGCAGCAAGTGGGAGGAGTGGAGGGCGGACTGGTGCCTGATTGTCGAGGAGAACCCGCAGCCGTTTACTGCTCTGCGCGAAACTCCAGTAGTGCGCGGCAGTGATTGGAGTAGCCTGGCCCCGGAAGACGACAGACTGAAGATTGCCGTTGCCCGGATCCTACGCCTCAGGCTTGCCGGGCTTACTGTAGGAGCAGTTGGCGCAGATTTCCTCCGCCACTGCATCGCCCCCCTGCAGGAGAGGAGGAGACCTGCCTGGGAGTTTCAGAACGCGGCGGATATCATGAGGCTGCGGCCGGGCCTCAACTTCAACTTCACTGTCATGGAGCTCAACTCGATGCTCCAGGAGCTGTTCAAGTACGACCCACAGCATCCCGAAGTGTTCAGGTTGCCGAGGGGCGTCATTCCGATGTGCAACAATTCCTCGCTCGACCGCATCCGTGCAATGATGCCGCTGTGCGACTCTCATGGAATTGATCCAGCCTGGATAGAGCCTGCAGATGATGTCGTGCGGGCGTTCTTTGACAACTTGGAAGAAGTGCCGGTCGATGCCGATGAGAAGAGGGGCCTCACCCGGGACACCACCGACGATGAGCTCAAGCGCATCGCCACCAGGATGGAAGAGGCGGTGGCAGCCGCAGCCGCGGGCGAGTTTGGGTTCACCGTGGAGGAGGCAGAGGCAGCAGAGGCGGCAAGCCTCGCCGAGCGAGAGGATCTTGCTGGCGAGGAAGAGCCTGCCGGGCATGATGCCGGGCCGGGCGGGCCCGCCGAGGATACGAGCGGCTCGTTGGAGATCGGCTCCTCTTCCTCTTCGTCATCGGGCAGCTTGCCGCAAGCAGAGCCCCCGGCTCCTCAAGCAGAGCCCCCGGCCCCACAAGCAGAGCCCCCGGCCCCACCAGCAGAGCCCCCGGCTCCACCAAGAAGGTGTCTTCACAAGGTCGGGGACGTAGCGGAGCGGCGGACGAGTCAACCCCCACCGCGCCGTACGACGCGCTCCACCGCGGCAAGTTCCGTTGCCGCGGAAGCACCTCACGCCGCAGCGGCAACCGGGGCGGGGTCCTCCCGGTCCGCCGCTCCAGCTCCCGCCAAGCGGCCGAGGGATCCTACTCCTCCGCCTCCTCGCGCCGGAGGAGGGCTAGGCTTTGACTTCTCCGCGCTCAGCTCCGACGAGGAAGAAGAAGAGTAAGATTCTCGTTGTACTTGTATGTCTTCAATACTTGTTGTCTTGTCTTGTATCTCATTTGCTTTACTCTGAACTTATTCCTTTTTAGGACTCTGGCCCAGAGAACGGCAAAGAGAGCCAAGGTCCCGGTGATTGTCATCGAGGATGATCCCACCGTGTCAGCAGGGGGTGCGCCTGAGACAAGCTTGCCGGACCCGGCAGTTGTTCTTCAGAGCAGCCCCCAGCGCAGCCCCCAGCGTAAGTATACGGTTTGCTTCCCGCTGTTGAGCGCACATGGATACTCTTTGTTTGCTGATATCTGACTGTTGGCTTGTGTAGGAGCAGAGCAGCCTCGCCAGGAGCTCCCGGAGGCCGCCCCTGATACGACATCTGCTTCGACTACGCCGCCAAGGGAGAGTTCTCCGGCAAGGGCGAATCCTCCGACAAGGGAGAGCTCCCCAGTAAGGGGGAGCTCTCCGGCAAGGGAGGAGTCTCCGGCAAGGGACAGCACCAGCGGTCCTCCGGTGGTGGAGACCACAACTGCCGAGCCTAGTGCAGGTAAACCTCTTGCTTCAAAACTTCCCTTGGGTTCTTCTTCTTTTGATCTTATTTTTGGATATTTGCTTGACTTTTCTCCCTTTTTCGGCCGTCAGATGCACCCACTGCGGAGCCGATGGAGACCGAGGTTGTTGTTGATGATGCCGCCGCCACCGAAGAAGCGGCCGGAGCTGATGATCCCGCCGGCGAAGAGGCCGCCAAGGCTGCCGCCGCAGCAGCTGACGAGGGGTCTGGCGATCATACTGACGACCTTGAGGCCACAGGAGCGACAGGCGCTACACTGACCGCCGATCCCCCCGCCGTTGCCGCAGCGTCAGGCTCCGAAGAGCCTCAGCCAGGCGTCTACTTGAAGGCCGGCGATGGCATCTTCATCAACCTCCCCTGGGCGTCAACGTCCAGGGCGCCAGTTGAAGGAGAAAGCTTCGACGTGGAGGTGCTTGCCTCCGCTGGGTTGACGCTGGTCGACACGCCAAGCAGCAGCAGCGACGAGCCTGAAGAGGAGCGACTGTTGCGGAAGCTGGTGTCGCTCTAGCGTGCCCGCCAGGCCAAACTGGAGTCCCGCGAAGCGCTTGTCGTGAAGGCGGGGTGGACGTGGAGAAGCGCGCGGAGGAGCTCCGAGGTCTCAATCAGGCAGCTCTCCGGTCGCTGACGGAGGAGCGTGTGCACCTCGATGAGGCGCAGAAGGCCTTCATCCTCGAGAAGGCAGAAGTTGCAGAGCAACAGGGGCTTGCCGCCGAGGAGTTATCTGTGCAGGAGGGCGAGTTGGTGCAGCTGAAGGCCAGCCTGGACAGCCACGAAGAGGAACTCGCTGCGCGCGAGCAAACACTCAGCGGAGCTCTCAAAGAAGCAAAGGATGCTGCCGAGGCTGCCAAGAAGGATCTGGAGGCGAAGGTGGCGCAGCTGGAGACTGATCTCAAGGCGAGCGGTGAAAAGCTTGCCGCGCTCAAGCATGAGCGCGAGAAGGACGCCTACACCTTTGGCGAGCTGCAGGGTCATCTTGCCGAGAAGATCAAGGAGCTTGCCGCCGCCAAGGACTCCAACGCCGATCTTGAGTTGAAGCTGGACGCTTTGACAAAGACGCTGGACGGTGCCAGGGAGCAGGAGGCGGCCCTGAAGAAGGAGATCAAGGCCGACAAGGCGCTGCTGGAGAGCATTGCCGCCACCCAGAATGATTTCAGAGAAACTATGGAGCAGTGGACGGAGGGTCTTGTGAATGCTGCCGCAGACATCGACAAGGAGCTGGCGCAGCTGGGGATGGAGGATCTCGGGTATCCCTCCGATGAGACCCTCCCATCCAGCGCCAAGCTCACTCTGTTCTTCAAAGGCGTGGCGACGGCCCTCCAGCGACTCCGGGAGAGGATCCCAAAGCAGCTGGCCGACGAGTCGCGCAAGATCTGCGCAGGAGCTCTTCAGAAGGTGCTGGTGAAGGTAGCCTTCCGCAACCCGGGCCTCAACCTCACCAATGTCCTCAGATCCCTGCCGGCGGACGCTGATCTGGAGGCGCTCAAGGACCTTGTCGCACCCATTGTGGACAAGGTGAGCGGGATCAAGAGGGTTGAGGGCGACCGTGTGGACTAGGCCGCCTGTTTTCTTCTTTTCTTGTCGCTGCTGATCGCGTTATGAAAACAGTCTATTAGAGCCGCGACAAGCTATCTTATAATATATAACTTTATTTTGGGTAGTGATTGCAATGTTGTTTCCTTTACTTGACTCCTTCCTTTGTATGTTTTTGCCCTACGCTTTTAGGGAACTTGCCGACGCAGGCACTCTGGCCGCGAGCGCTGAGTGCGGGACGTCAGCAGCCTGCTGGCAGTGCCGTTGCCGACAAGAAACCTTGTCGTAACTAGTCGCAGCTCGCTTAAGTTGTTGAGTGAACTCGAAACAAGGTAAGGGCGCGACTCTAGTCGCAGCACACTTAAACTGTTGAGCGAACTCGAAACAAAGTAAGGGCGCAACTAGCCACGAGCCGGTTCCTTCGCGCACAGGTTTTCCATACAAAGCATGGTCGTTCAAGGAAGATAACTTAAAAAAAATTAAAAGCATCTGATTGCTCAAACTTTGGCAACTTAGCTTTTCAGTCGTTTGCTTCCCGGCAAGGCGAAACCTTCTTGAACGACGCCTGGTCCATGCCATTATCTTCCCCTTTCCCCTCGGCAAATTTGTGGGCGGAGGAACCTTCATTTCCTTGAGAAAAAAGGAAGTAGAGAAAATAATAATATGGAGCCTTAAGGCTCGTTATTGCTTACCGGGGGTGTTCGCTGCACAAAGTGTCAGATAACTTATGCAAAAAAAGCATGAAACCGACAAGATGTGCGGAGCACATGAGCTTGATTTATGCACAGGGTCTGCGCCTGGTTTTGTACGAAGGATTACATGCAACAGCGGCAAGACTTGTACAAAAGGTGGTTGCCGGAGCAGGGTCCGGCAACCGCGCCTTACGGGTAAAACTTACAAAGATGCTCAATGTTCCAGGAGTTGCTCACCGGAATGCCATCTTCGGTCTCAAGGCGGACAGCGCCAGGCCTAGTGACTCGTTTCACCCGATAAGGGCCTTCCCACTTCGGCGTCAACTTGTTGAAATTCTTGGCGGAATGAACGCGCCGAAGAACAAGGTCGCCTTCCTCGAGACTTCTGGCGTTAACTTTGCGGCTATGGTAGCGGCGCAAAGCTTGCTGGTAGCGAGCAGCTCGTACCGCAGCCTGAAGACGGTCTTCCTCAAGGAGCAGCGCGTCATCTTGTCGCAGCTGCTCTTGCTCAAGCTCATCATAAGCGAGCACTCGAGGTGACCCGTATACGAGTTCCGTGGGGATAACTGCCTCTGCTCCATAGACTAGAGTGAAAGGTGTCTGGCCAGTGGCTCGATTTGGCGTCGTTCTGATCGACCAAAGAACCACCGGCAGCTCCTCAATCCAGTTTCTTCCGCACCTGTGCAGCCTGTCGAAAGTCCTGGTCTTGAGCCCACGCAGCACTTCAGCGTTTGCCCTCTCCGCTTGACCGTTGCTCCTGGGGTGAGCAACAGAAGCGAAGCAGACCTTGGAGACAAGATCTTGGACGTACTGCATGAAGGTGCGGCTCGTGAATTGCGTACCGTTGTCGGTGATGATCCTGTTAGGGATCCCGGAGCGGCAAACAATCGACCTGAAGAACTTGACTGCTGACTGTGCTGTCACCTTCCTCACTGGTTCCACTTCCGGCCACTTTGTGAACTTGTCGATTGCGACATACAAGTACTCAAAGCCCCCGACTGCTCGGGGGAAGGGGCCGAGGATGTCGATCCCCCAGACCAAAAATGGCCAGGACAAAGGGATCGTCTGGAGAGCTTGAGCTGGCTGGTGTATCTGCTTGGAATGGAACTGGCACGCTTCACACTTGGTTACTTGTGCAGTTGCATCCTGGAGGGCTGTCAGCCAAAAGAAACCTTGTCGGAACGCTTTGCCGGCAAGTGCTCTTGCGCCAATGTGGTGACCACAAATGCCTCCATGTATCTCTGCCAACAGCTTCTGTCCATCTTCCTGGCAAATACACTTCAATTTCACACCGTTGAGTCTTCTTCTGTATAGTGCGTAGTCGACAAACTGGTACATACTTGACTGCCGGGCTACTCTTTCCGCTTCTTCTGGCTCTTCGGGAAGTTCTCCTGTCTGGAGAAAACGGACGATCTGCTGTGCCCATGCTGGAGCTTGTGGCTCGACAGCAAGGACTAAAGGCACATCTGCTGCTGCGGGAACATCCGCTTCTACGGCGAGAACCTGCGGCTCAGCCGGAGCTTGACGTTCCCCGGCAAGCTTGCCGGAGCAAAACTTGTCGGGAGCGTCTGCTACAACAAAACAAACCCTGGGGCTTGTCGGAGCAGACTGCTCCTCAGCACTCTTGGCGTTGATCTTGGGGACTTTCTTGGCGGCGGCTTCGGGAAGCTCTGCCGAAAAATAGTCACCGGAAATCAACTTCCTCTTCTTGCTCTGTCCAGTTGATGGCGTAACAGATGGTTGAGTCAGCTTGAGCACCAAGATCCCTGGTTCCACAGGTAACTTAAGTGCTGCGCACTTTGACAGGCCATCGGCAATGTCGTGGAGTGTCGCCGTTGGCGAAGCCGATGAGGCTCTGAATGGTGGCCCTCCAATCGTCGATCTTGTCTAGCGTTGGAGGGAAGTCTAGGAGCAGTTTAGCTCGCGCCAAAGATTCTGCTGGAGTGGCGGGTAGTGGTGGCGAACGGTGCGAGGAGCAGGATATGCTCGGACTCCTAACTGCGTTAGAAGGAGCAATATCCTGTCCAAGCGACCGTGCCTCGCTCGCGCCAGCACGCTGGCGCGCATGCTGGCCTGGAGCATCTCGAGATCCGCCAGCTCGATTCGGGTCCAGCGAGCGTATGGTACCGTGAGTACCACGACGCTGCCGGTCCCGCGCTTCCTGAGATGGGCGCGGAGCATCCACGGACGCCCGGTCGTCGTGGGAGCCTGCTACGCCGCCGACGGGCAGCGCAGCCTTGTCCTTGGACCTGGCGGCACCGTGGGCTCCCTCGTCGGCGCCCGTTCTTCCGCCGGCGTCTTCCCCACCAGCCGTTTGCTCCGGCGGCGGTGGGTTCGAAGCGGACGGAGCAGACGCCTCCGAGGCCTTCTTCTTCGGTGGCATGTCGATGAAGTCGATGAAGATCTAGCTCGCATGAACGTCCGATCAGGTTCGCACAACCTCAACGCCCCCTACCTGGCGCGCCAAAGATGTCGGGGAAAGTCTAACTCCGCGAGCACCTATGGGGACGGAGCCCCTTCTCGGTTCGGCGGGGGGCGGAGGTCGCACGAAGAGCAGATCGAGGCAAGGCACACGAGCGGTTTTTACCCAGCTTCGGAGCTCTCCGGAGAGATAATACTCCTACTGCTGCTTTGTGGATTTTATTGAGTTCCTGCTCGGGAGCGCTGAGTGCTACAGTACACACCAGCAGCTAACGAGACCAAGCGTGAGTGTTCTACTATTCGTCCCCCCTCCCTTACGTTGTGCATGGTCCTCCTTTTATATGATCAAGGGGTCTCCAACAGGTGGCAACGTAGGCAAGGGCAAAATTGGAAAGGTGTTGCGGTAGGTACAGCTACCTACACAGTGTATCATACCTAACTCTGACGGCAGGGGACAAGGGCATTAAATGCCTATCTAGTCGCCCGAAACAGTGCAGAAAAGGGACCGTTGGGGACGCCACCTCTTGCCACGATGGCGATCTTGTCAGCGCCTGCTTGCCACGGTGCACCCCTGGCTGCACAGCCTCCCGCCACATACGCCTGGAAGGGTCTTAGAGCGACACGTTGGTGGGTGAGCTGGAGCGCAGGTACAGAGTGGTTGCTTGCCGCGGCAAATGCCTTGCCGCGGCCGTTGCCTTGTCGCATCCGGGAGCTTGTCGCTCGCCGGGCCCTGCCGGGACGCGTGGCGCGTCGCGGTAAGTACTTGGGATGCCTTGGTTGGCCTTCCCGGCAAGCTCCTCTTGCCGGGGTCTTGTGCCTTGAGTGGCCTTCCCGGCAAGCTCCTCTTGCCGGGGACTTGTCTCCTTGGCTTAAATACTCTGTTCTTGAATGGTTCCAAAGGAACCACGGGGGCCCTTGGCGGTCACCCGGCAAGCCTTGCCGCGGGGCGCTGCGACTGCCCGTGCACAAGTTCGGGATACTAGGGTACCCCTACTCTAGTACACCGACACAAACTTTAATACAAGTATTTATCAAATTCACAACTACTCAACTAGCATGACTCTAATATCACCATCTTATATCTCGAAACAATTATCAAGCATCAAACTTTTCTTAGTATTCAACGCACTCAAGAGAAAGTTTTACAAATCTTGAATACCAAGCATGTTATTATTATTAAGCAATTACCATGCTATTTAAGACTCTCAAAATAATCTAAGTGAAGCATGAGAGATCAGTAGTTTCTATAAAACAAATCCACCACCGTGCTCTAAAAGATATAAGTGAAGCACTAGAGCAAAACTATATAGCTCAAAAGATATAAGTGAAGCACATAGAGTATTCTATCAAATTCCAATTCATGTATGGCTCTCTCAAAAGGTGTGTATAGAAAGGATGATTGTGATAAACTAAAAAGAAAAGACTCAAATCATACAAGATGCTCCAAGCAAAACACATATCATGTGCTGAATAAAAATATAGCTCCAAGTAAAATTACCGATGGAAGTAGACGAAAGAGGGGATGCCTTCCGGGGCATCCCCAAGATTTGACATTTTGGTGTCCTTGGATTATATTGGGGGTGCCATGGGCATCCCCAAGCTTAGGCTCTTGCCACTCCTTGTTCCATATTCCATCAAAAGATTTCACCCAAAACTTGAAAACTTCACAACACAAAACTCAGCAGAAATCTCGTGAGCTCCGTTAGCGAAAGAAAACAAAAGACCACTTCAAGGTACTGTAATGAACTCATTCTTTATTTATATTGGTGTTAAACCTACTGTATTACAACTTCTCTATGGTTTATAAACTATTTTACTAGCCATAGATTCATCAAAATAATCAAACAGACACACGAAAAACAGAATCTGTCAAAAACAGAACAGTTTGTAGTAATCTGTAACTAACTCAAACTTCTGGAACTCCAAAAACTCAGCCAAAATAGGAAGGCCTAGGCAATTTGTTTATTGATCAGCATCAATTGGAATCAGTATTTTATCACGTTCTGGTGATTTTTAATAATTGTTTTCGTGAACAGAAAGTTTCTGGAAATTACAGCAAGATCAAATAACTATCATCCAAGAAGATCCTATAGGTTTAACTTGGCACAAACACTAATTAAAAGATAAAATCACATCTAAACAGAAGGTAGATGGATTATTTATTCCTAAAAAACTAAAAATAAAATTGGGTTGCCTCCCAACAAGCGCTATCGTTTAACGCCCCTAGCTAGGCATAAAAGCAAGGATAGATCTAGGTATTGCCATCTTTGGTAGGCAATCCATAAGTGACTCTCATAATAGATTCATATGGTAATTTTATTTTCTTTCAGGGAAGTGTTCCATGACTTTCTTTAATGGAAATTGGAATCTAATATTCCCTTCCTTCATATCAATAATTGCACCAATCGTTCTTAGGAAAGGTCTACCAAGAATAATAGGACAAGAAGGATTGCAATCTATATCAAGAACGATAAAATCTACGGGCACATAATTCCTATTAGCAACAATAAGAACATCATTAATTCTTCCCATAGGTTTCTTGATAGTGGAATCCGCAAGATGCAAGTTTAGAGAGCAATCATCAAAATCGCGGAAATCTAGCAAATCACACAAAGTTTTGGGAATATTGGAAACACTAGCACCCAAATCACATAAAGCATAAAATTCATGATCCTTAATCTTAATTTTAATAGTTGGTTCCCACTCATCATAAAGTTTTCTAGGGATAGAAACTTCCAACTCAAGTTTTTCTTCATAAGATTGCATTAAGGCATCAATGATATGTTTGGTAAAGGCTTTATTTTGACTATAAGCATGAGGAGAATTTAGCACAGATTGCAACAAGGAAATACAATCAATTAAAGAGCAACTTTCATAATTAATTTCCTTGAAGTCCAAAATAGTGGGTTTAGCAACATCTAGGGTTTTATTCTTTTCAATCCCACTTTCATCAATTTCATCATCAAGATCTAAAAACTCTGAATTTTTGGAACGCCATCTAGGTAAAGGTGGATCATATTCAGTCCCATTATTATCAAGATTCATATTGCAAAACAAAGATTTAATAGGGGACACATCAATAACTTTTAGATCTTCATCTTGATTTTCATAGGAATCCGGTTTAGCGGCCATCTTATTGACTAAGGTAGCCTGATTATCCAAAATTTCAGCAGTCAACTTTTCAAGACGAGCGATTTGAGATCTTATACCATCAAATTCTTTAGACATATCATTGAGCTCTTTATTCATATAACTCATAAAACTTTTTTGTTCCTTAAGCTCGTTTCTGAAGAAACGATTATGCTCAAATTGCAAAACCATAATACTCCTAACGTTGCTTTCGATCTCTTCTAAGCTTTTAAGGTGAAGATCACCAAATCTAGATAGAGCCATCGAGACTAGCAAGCAATCCAACACACGAGCAAACAAAAAGGCAAGCGAGGAAAAAGGCAAACGGAAAAAGAGAGGGCGAATAAAACAGCAAGGGTGAAGTGGGGGAGAGGAAAACGAGAGGCAAATGGCAAATAATGTAATGCGAGAGATAAGGGATTGTGATGGGTACTTGGTATGTTGACTTTTGCGAAGA
This sequence comes from Aegilops umbellulata, assembly GCA_032464435.1. NCBI lineage: Eukaryota > Viridiplantae > Streptophyta > Magnoliopsida > Poales > Poaceae > Aegilops > Aegilops umbellulata. The sequence continues at coordinate 664,111,274 of CP136060.1, forward strand.
CCTCCCCGGCAACGGCGCCAGAAATCTTCCTGCTACCTCTTGAGCACTGCGTTGGATTTCCTTGAAGAGGAAAGGGTGATGCAGCAGAGTAGAGTAAGTATTTCCCTCAGTTTTTGAGAACCAAGGTATCAATCCAGTAGGAGGCTACGCGCGAGTCCCTCGTACCTACACAAAACAAATAGCTCAACGCAACCAACGCGATTAGGGGTTGCCAATCCCTTCACAGTCACTTACGAGAGTGAGATCTGATAGAGATGATAGATAATATTTTTGGTATTTTTGATATAGAGATGCAAAGTAAAATAAAAGGTAAAGTAAAAAAGTAAAGCAATGATAAAGTGATAGAAGATTGATATGATGAGAATAGACCCGGGGCCATAGATTTCACTAGTGGCTTCTCTCAAGAGCATAAGTATTCTACGGTGGGTGAACAAATTACTGTTGAGCAATTGACAGAATTGAGCATAGTTATGAGAATATCTAGGTATGATCGTGTATATAGGCATCACGTCCGAGACAAGTAGACCGACTCCTGCCTGTATCTACTACTATTACTCCACTCATCGACCGCTATCCAGCATGCATCTAGAGTATTAAGTTCAAGAAAACAGAGTAACGCCTTAAGCAAGATGACGTGATGTAGAGGAATAAATTCATGCAATATGATAAATACCCCATCTTGTTATCCTCGATGGCAACAATACAATACGTGCCTTGCTGCCCCTACTGTCACTGGGAAAGGACACCTCAAGATTGAATCCAAAGCTAAGCACTTCTCCCATTGCAAGAAAAACCAATCTATTAGGCCAAACCAAACTGATAATTCAAAGAGACTTGCAAAGATAACCAATCATACATAAAAGAATTCAGAGAAGATTCAAATATTGTTCATAGATAATCTTGATCATAAACCCACAATTCATCGGTCTCAACAAACACACCGCAAAAAGAAGATTACATCAAATAGATCTCCACGAGAGAGGGGGATAACATTGTATTGAGATCCAAAAAGAGAGAAGAAGCCATCTAGCTACTAACTATGGACCCGAAGGTCTGAGGTAAACTACTCACACTTCATCAGAGGGGCTATGATTATGATGTAGAAGCCCTCCATGGTGGATTCCCCTTTCGGTGGAGCTCCAGAACAGGCCCCAAGATGGGATCTCGTGGGTACAGAAGGTTGCGGCGGTGGAATTAGGTTTTTGGCTCCGTCTCTGATCGTTTGGGGGTACGTAGGTATATATAGGAGGAAGGAGTACGTCGATGGAGCAAAGGGGGGCCCACGAGGCAGGGGGCGCACCTTCCACCCTCGTGACTGCCTCCCTCCTTTCTTGACGGAGGGTCTAAGTCTCCTGGATCATATTTGTTGAGAAAATCACGTTCCCGAAGGTTTCATTCCGTTTGGACTCCGTTTGATATTCCGTTTCTTCGGAACACTGAAATAGGCAAAAAAAACAGCAATTCTGGGCTGGGCCTCCGGTTAATAGGTTAGTCCCAAAAGTAATATAAAAGTGAAAAATAAAGCCCAATATGGTCCAAAACAGTAGATAATATAGCATGGAGCAATCAAAAATTATAGATACGTTGGAGACGTATCACGTAGTCCTTCTCCTCCGCCTCGTAAGCAAGCACGAAAGAAGACAGCCGCAGCCACTCCGTCTACTCCAGCGTCTAGCAGTACAGCCAGAGGCGGGAGGCAATACAGATACGGTCCACCTCTCAAGCCTCTAGAGAAGTTACCGTACGAGATGACCGTGGAAGAAAACAAGAAGATCATGCCAAAAGAAGTGAAGGACTTCTTTGAAGGGGAGAAAGCAGAGAGGCATCCACCTCCGGAGGAGAAGGTAGATCCGGTGAAAGCAAAGCGCACTATCGATGCCCTGAGGAAACCACCAAAGTCTCCGCCAAAACCAACTATGAGCGCGTTACTGAAAAGGCATATCTCAAAGCGGAGCAGTCGGGAAGTACTGTCAGTGATCAAAGGTTAAAAGAACGACGAGCAGCTGGGAAAAAATTGCCTAGCTCGGCGAACAAGCGAACCAATCATGCCCCCCGCTCAATGTGTCTAGCGACATCGTCGCTAATGCTCCGGGGATGGTGCCCGGTTATAGCAATCTTGGAGATTACCTGCCCGACGATATACATTATGATTTCTTGGAGGTGGACAAACACAGATACGAGTATGGGAAGCCTCTCGTCAAAGATGAAAAATCTCTAACAATGATGATGCGAAGATTCCATGATTGGTACATGAAAACCTGCATAGAGTCTGGGGGGACGAATACTTTGTATCTGAAAGTTAAAGAGGAGCACGACCTCGTTGGAATTGATCTATTGCATGTTCCATTTGAGGAGTTCTTCCAGTTCTTCAATCAAAAGGCCCTCAATAAATTAACGGTCACTTGCTACTGTCTGTAAGTACTACTTCTGTCATTAAGTCTCTATATATAGCTCAGCTCTTTCATTGCATGTATTTATAATTATCCTCACTATATTATGCAGATTGATGATCGTCGAGTGCAGAAAAGCAGAAATGTATGATATTGGGTTCATTAACACAAATCTCATAGATGAATTTCAGGTTAAAAAGAGCGTCCAAGATGCCGAGGCCAACTTGCTCAAATCATTGCTAATAAATCAACGAAGATTTAATACTCTTTCCTTACAACTTCAAGTGAGTGTTACTGTCGTGTGCATATTCGGTTTCCCTTATTACTTGAGCGAGGTTATAGTAATGTAATTGATGAGTTATGTATGCGTGCGCAGCTTCCACTATATTCTCCTGGAGATTAAGCTTGAACGGGGACTAGTAACCGTCTTAGACTTGAGACGAAAAGATCCCGGGACCTATGCGGACATGACTAAAATTCTCAACAAGTAAGTTCAATCGATCATTATCGCACCATATCGGCAACTTTTTGTTCATTTCCTGATATCTCAAGTAATAATTATTTTCTTTGTCTTGCAGGGTTTGGAAACAGTTCACCGCAGAAGCTCCGAGACTGCTGAAGGAGCTGCGATATACATACCCGAAAGTAAGTACTACTAGCTAGCTAGTTGCGCGCATCTCCCGTTGATTCTAGCTACTTTCATCAATGCCATTTATAATGCTTCATTATCAGTTTGATTGACCTCTATTTCTCGTAAAGTGCTTGTGGCAGGAACAAGGGAATGATTACTGTGGATACTATGTGTGCGAGTTCATCTACAACGCGACTTGCAAAGATAAGCGGGGCTACTCTAAAAGACAATATGAAGTGCGTAAGCAATAATATTCACAATTTCATTTTATTACACCATCATTTCTGTTGAGTTTCATTCATATATATGTATTAACCCCCTTCTTCAAATTAGATGTGGCAGATGCGGAATGAACTCCTACCACAAGATCGCATGAAAGCAATTCAAGAGGAATTGGCGGGATACTTTCTTGACCATGTCATTAATAAAGCCGGAGAATACCATGTGGAAGTTGAGTTCAAATTCTAGGGGATTGTAAGAGATCTTACATATTGTATATGTATGTAGCCAGTAGCGTCGGATAGATAATACGAAAACTTGTTGTTCGACCAATCTCTCGGAGAAGGAGAGGTCGATCACTTCTCTCGGTATGCATGACGTACTTCTGTACTTAATGGTTTCCTTCATTTTCTTACTAGCTAGCGTGTCGAGGGCCTCTTTATACGTATAGTACGTAGCGTCCACCAAGCATGGAGATAAGAGAGGACACTTCTCTCTATTAATTAATTAGCTACCTAACACAATATATGAAACACCTTAATTAACCATACAAAACCCCCAAATCCACCCCCTCCCCCCCTTCAGAAAAAAAAACAAAAACCCTAGCCCCTGAACAGCTGACGCGTGGATGCCTATTGATCCCGGTTGGTGCCACCAACCGGGACTAAAGGGCCTCCTGACTGGGCTCGCAGCACCGGCCACGTGGAGGTCCATCTGTCCCGGTTAAGTATAAGAACCGGAACTAAAGGCCTAGGCATTAGTAACGACCCTTTAGTCTCGGTTCTCCAACCGGGACAGATGGGCCTTATGAACCGGGACAAATGGCCCTTTTTCTACTAGTGCTATGCGCCGCCTCGGTTTTACGTGCCCCGCCCAAGAGGAAGCAGGCCACCTCGACCGGCCCAGCCGGCGTGCCGGCGAAGCCTCCAAGGAAGAAGGCGATCGCGTCAAGGGGTCGGGCTACTCCTCTGCCTCTGGCCATCCCCAGCATCCACATTGACGGCAAGCCGCCGGCCACGCCCACAACGTGTTTGATGAAACGGCTGGGAGGTAAAAAAATCCATTGCTTGCTTTGCACCGGCCATCTTCCATTCCAGCCTTTCGGAACACTTGATTGAGCTTTGGCCGGGTGGTAAACTTGATACCTCGTTTGTTGTGCATGATTTTGGATGTGATGTACTAGTATGATGATCAACTAGTGATGTATATATATGGTGATGAACTTGATAAATATTTGTTTATTATTGTATTTGCGGGACGGGTAGCCCTCCAGCATGGAATAACTCCCGCAAACGCGTCCGGCAAAACATTTGCGGGACAGGTTTACAGAAACTGTTTCGCCGGAGGGCTCGCCGTCCCGTAAATAATTTTTGCGGGAGCCCTTAAATAATTCTTTCGGCTCGGCCGTTTGCCGGATCTTTTTGCGGGAGCCCTCAAACAATTCTTTTGGCCCGGCCGTTTGCTGGATCTACTAGATATGCTCTCAGCCTTCTTGTGTGGCTTCATCTCAAGTTCTTACCGAGGATCCGTGATGATGCTCCTAGCAAGTTTCATGCCGAAATTATCTGTTTTTGTGTTCGTCGGCAAGTGTATTACTTTACTGTCTGGATGCCGGATGGTTTTCCAAGCTCAAAGGCTCAAAGCTATCCTGCGGATTTGGATAGACCAAAGTAGTGTTGTTTTTCTCATGCATGCCCGTCCAGAGCATATGGCTATGACTAGGAATTTACAGTAGAAATTCAAACATTTGGATATTGAAATTACATGAGTACCCACGAAGGTGACTATATATAACTGCAGGCCACTTGTGCTGCATTATTCCCCCTCGGTTCTGGTAATAGCAATGCTAACCTCTGGTGAAGCACTGCCAGCGACACATATCCCATAGCACAAGAATGGCTGAGATAAGGAGTGTCCCTGTATGTGAGCTCATTAACAACTTTCTCTTGAATTAAAGGCTAAACTCTTGTCTGATTTTGGAGTTCGGAGATTTAGACTAGGGAGATAATTGATGGCAAATATCTTGAGTTGAAGTGCTATCATTTATCTTCTTCAGAATTGAATAGTTGAAATACTACTTGCCAAACAAATGCTCCAACAACCTTTGTTTGTTTGAATAATGATTTACCCTTTATATATACCAGTATCTTCACCCGACTAGATATGAAACTCCACTGACCCACTTAACTTTGACAGGTTAGCAGGACTAGCTAGCATATACAGTATGCCTAGTGGAGTGCAAGTTGAACAACAGGGATAGAGGTGACCGAGGGAACAGGAGACACCAGGAAAAAATGGAAGATCTAATGATCATGAAAATATAGAACCAGAATACCATCATGGATCTTTGTAGAAGCGCCACTGTGTAGATTCCTAGTAGACACAACTACCGAGTGTACACAACCGACCTAGGATGTTTAGTTAGTTCACCACTACCGAGTGGCTGCTAATTAGTTCACCATCATCAAAGTGAAGGGAGATTTTTCTCCGTTTTGGGACTTTCACGTGAAGGATGGCTCCCAAACCAGGTTTGGGAGGACAAGTGGTTGGGTGATATCCCGCTGTGGAAACAAACAATCTACTATGGCAGACGTCCTCCAAACTTCCCCTCCAATGTTGCAATGGAGGAGAGACCTTGTGGGGCCAAAATTAGTAGCTTGGACTAATTTACTTCCTCGAGTTGCTAATATTGTTCTTATACATGAGCAAGACGTTTTCACTCGAACTTAACTCCTGATGGGGGGTTCTCGGTGAAGTCTCGTTATCTTGCTCTTGTGCACTATGATGTTCCCAAAATCAACAAAGTCCTGTGGAAAATAAGGGGCCGCTCAAAATTAAGATATTCCTTTGGTACTTACGACTCGGAGTAGTTCTAACCAGGGATAACTTGGTTAAACTAAACTGACAAGGCAGTAAAAATTGGTGCTTTTGTCACAAAGATGAGACTATCCGACACCTTTTCTTTGAATGTTTCTTTGCACGAGCCATTTGGTTTATTATACAAGCGGCTTTAGGGTTGTCTCCCGGAATGATGGTCCCTAATTTTTTGGCTCCCACGGCCAACTAAAGAGATGCTTCAAGTCTGATGTTATTGGCAAACTTGTTGGTGGTGAACACTTGATGCAAACCACACACACTGTTTTTCCATTCCATATAGCCCAAGAAATGAGAGCATCTCCAGCCGCGCCCCCACCAGGCCCCCCCTAGGCCACTTTTTCGGCGCCGGTGCCGAAAAAATGGCCCAGTCGCGCCCCCAGGAGCCCGTTTTCCGCCGGATTGGGCCGAAATTGACGCCGGCGTACCCAACTCGAACCCGGCGCGCTGGGGTCGCCTGGGGGCGCCGGACGGACCGTTTTTGGCCCGAACTGTGATGGGCCCGCCCTATCAACGACGCGCCGCTTCGTCGTCCACATCGCCTCGTTTCCCGCGGGAATCAATGCCACGACGAGGACGAGGACGACGACGGCGACGATGACGACGACGGAGACTACACCGACTTCTACAAGCGCCTAGGCATGTAGAAGTCGGACGGCGGCGAGGCGCGGCGAGGACGGCGTAGCTAGGCCGTGTTTGTTTTTTTTATTTGTTTTTTGTACAAATTTGAATGAATGTCGCCGACTTTGGATGAATTTCGACAAGTTTGTGCCCAAAAAATGCCGAATTCATTTAGCCCTGGGGCCGACCTGGGGGCGACGACTGGGAACGCAGTTGCCCCCACGCCAAAAATCTCGTCGGCTCGCCCCCAGGACGCGTTTTTTTGGCGTTCTGGGGGGCCGAACGGTTGGAGATGCTCCGAGAACGGTGAGCGAAGCGCATGCTTTGTGATGAATGTTCTTGCGGAGTGGTTGATCCACCAACTTTGACCATTTTCATGAGATGTCATGAAGAGGTGTCGAGGTGCTCAAGATTTAACCACTCATTGACAAAGTTCCACACACGAAGAGTGAATCCACACTTGTAGAAGAGGTGAGCATCATATTCTTGTTCTCCCTTGCGAAGGGGGAAAAGATCGCGATTTGACCAACCACGCAACCTATCAACGGTCCAAATCCTCTCTTTAATCGCCAACCGTGTGTGTGGAATTGGAGAGTAGATAGTGCCCATGAATTAAGCCAAGTATGTGGTGGTCACGGAGTAATGACCATTATCCATGTGTTTCCAAACGATATCATCTTCAGCATGCTCCTCAAGATGGAACCCTTGGAGAAGAGTCCATAGGTATATGAATTGTCTTACATGCTCGAAGGTGAAGTTTACAGAGATTTTATCTTAGATATTCATGCATCGTTGTGGAGTGCATCCTTAACCTTCCATTTTTTTCCTCGTGGATGCCTCATAAATAAGGTGTGTGATCTCTTTGGGTTTCCGATCTGGCACCCAAGGTGCAACCCAAAATGGGTTTTTGTCTTCGTTGCCGATGATGATTGTGGTGGAGCTGCAGAAGAGGTCAAGGTCCATCTTGCACATGGGTTTCCCATGCGAACCCACATTTTTGTGGGCTCCTTCAATTCAAACCAAGCCAATATCAAGTCTTAGAGCTCTTGCGAATTTTGACTTGGTTAGGACTCCAAGGCCATCACGCTCGAAAGGCAGACACACCATGTTTCAATTTACCTTGCATTTAATTAGCACCGGTGGTCTGACCCGGACCGGATCAAAGGAAGGCCTGCTCGATTTAGTTTGTGTTGTGGAGGATGCTCGGAGGGGGGCAACCAATGGTGTGATGTAGTACACCACTTGCGAGGAGATGACCGATTTGACAAGACTGGTACGCCCAATAGTGGTGATGTTGTTGCCCTCCAAAGGGGTAAGCTTCGCCGCCACTTTGTCCTCGAGAAATTGGAAATCCACCTTCTTAAGTTGCCACACTGAGGGGGGGGTATCTCATTGGAAGGAGGTTTTCGTAGCCGGCAAGCTTTGAAGAATTTGGTCAGGGTTGGCAACACTAGCTCAGTATGTCAAGTAGGCAAAACTCGCATGCAAAAATGAGGAGAGATGAAAGGTGAACAATAGGACCAGTATAGGTAACCACGGGAACAGGAGACAACGGGAAGAACGGAATATCTAATAATCATGAAAAATGTAGAATTGAACTGCCATCATTGATCTTCACTCGAGGAGTATGGCAATCACGCCTGTGCATCGAGGGGCAACGATGATCTTGTGGTAGAATTAAGAAGTGGGCCAGAGATGTGGCTAAATTAGTTAGCTCACACTATCGTTAGTTTTAGTAAACTAGTAGTGATTAACTTCCTCCACTCATATATGCCACTATCTTCACCTGCGACCTGACTAGAAAACCATAGAGCGGGCGTAGAAAACCTTGGGAACACGAGACAACGGGATGATTGAAAGATCCAATGATCTTGACAAACTACAACTGAATTGTCATTGTTGATCTTCGCTTGAGAATCAAACTGAAGTTTCTGTCTTGTACTGTACTTCCTGGTCCCACTTGACAGAGTACTGATTAACTTGTGATTAGCTTCCTACTCCAACTCATTTGTACCATGACAGAAGAGCCCAATGGAATTAAGTGTGACAAAGACGTATTTACATAGCTGCCCTATTATTTGCAATGTAACTTTTCCTGATTTTAATACCCCAGTTATTTGCAATGTAACTTTTCCTGATTTTAATACCCCTGTTATTTGCAATTTTCATCATTATCAATCAACATGAACATTTTCTTATATCCTAAAATTTTCTTAAAATTTGTTAATAATTTTGGAGTTTCAAATTGTGTACAAAAATGTCATAAACTTGAACACTTTTCACAAATTTGTGAACAAATACCCAACAATTGATGTTGTACACAACTTATAAAACCACATAATTATTAAAAAATATCAAAAAAAACTCAAATGTAAGCATTTCTTAAATTTGTGAGCAAAATAATTCCAAAACATGAATATTGTATGAAATTCCAGAACATTTTTTAAAATTGTAAACAATATTTGAAACAAGAACATTTATTGCTATTCCAAAAATATTTAAAATTAAAAATAGGTTTCAGTAAGAATAATAAATTTCAAAAGTGAGAAAGATGATTAAGGAAATAAGAAAAAAAACGAAAAATAGAAAATAAAATAATACGCTTAGGACTGCAACGCTTCCACTGGGTCCCTGTTGGGCCAGCCCAAGCGTTCGCAGATTTTAAAAAAAGTTTATCAATTTTGAAAACAAATGTTCATGCATTTGAAAAAAAATCGCAGGCTTTGGAAAAAGTTCCTAAAAGTTGAAAAGTGTTCACAGATTTGAAAAATCATGCATTTGAAAACAAAGTTCACGAATTTAGGAAAATATTCACAAATTTGAAAAGTTCATGGATTTAATAAAAGTATCATTATTTAAAAATATTTTTTGAATTTAAAAAAATTAAATTAAATTAAAAAGATAATAACTAAAAAACCGAAGGAAAATCGGACAAACAAAAACTAAAAAAAACCACAAATTTTAAAAATTGTTCATGTTTCAAAATTTTGTTCAAATTTCCAAAAAATGTTTGCTAAAATTTTGTTAAATACAAAAACTATTCAGCACTAGAAAAAATTTCACATTTTTCTCAATAAAAATTCCTATTTTTGCCAAAAATATTTCATGTATGTGAACGATGTTCTGTTTTCTTATATATTTCGCACTACAAAATACAAAAAGCAACTATGGGTGCAGTTGCTAGTAACGCGCGCCTTTAAGTGTGAGGTCTTGAGTTCGAGCCCTCGCGAGTACTCCCTTTTCTCGTGGCGTACTTCTAGAAAAGATCATCAATCCCTTTATTATGAAGTGGTATAGAGTATCTCAGTCGTTGATATGTTTAGGGGGTGTATGCCCAAGAAGAAGTGTTGATATAAATGTCAGACCATTGGTCCCTCCCCATATTAAAAGAAAAAATTCATCACTGACCTTCATTCGAGCCTAGGAGTTTCAAACTATAGGTTTTGGCCTTCTTTAATTGCTCACATGTTTCATGGTTTTTGGGGACTCAAATTATCAAATTATATTTTCCGATCATGCCTTTCATTTCAAAGAAGGTGTTGCATGCCCATGAGCGTCCCCATAAAATCTAGACTCATGTTTCCCGTTCAAACCACATGGTTATCACCTTGACCTTAAAGGTTTGTCAACAAGCAGTTAGCCAAGGCTGACCACGATCAACATAATACATGTCTCATTTTGCTAATATATTGACATTTGTTGTGTCATGTCGCTTAGCAAAATTGAAATATATCCTCCTCTCCCTTGATTATACGATGTACTGATACTGATACAGAACATGCTTACGCCCAATCAATAGCCAGATTTTCCATATCAACTCAACTTCTCGGACAACCTGGTTGGTAACACAATTTAATATTATGGGAAAGTATACTTTTGCCCCTCTTTGGTATCGGACTCTAGGTTTTTTCCTTTTTTTGCGAGAGACATCAGAAGCATTACCCAAAGTCCAGCGATACAAAGCATCATAAATAATAATAATAATTACATCCAAGTCCTTAGGGACCAATAATCTTCTACTTCCCAAATGAGCCGGTGGCACACTGCCACTTCCGATCTACTCCCGGAGCCGGCATGACTTTGCTACCTGTGGTAGAGAAATCATCAAAAAAACAGACGAGGAACTCACCAGAGGAAGTCAAGCGCCAAACGACCACTCGCTGATGCTGGAGAGGTGAATGATCTAGTTGCCAACCAACCACCCGCCGATGGTGCCACCCTGAAACAAGTTTAACAGTTAACTATTGAAACTAAAAACCATAGGATGTTGTTAATGGACAATGCAAGATGTACAATTTTGAATGACATGGCTTTGACCTTAGCATTTAGAAGACCTAAAAGGGTTAGAAAGTAAACCAAAATAATAATTAAAAAATGAAAGTAAACAGAACAAACTTTTTCTTAGATCAAAACAAAACAAATCATAAGTATGCTATAAAATAACACCCGCAAAAGAAGAGTATATGTTGATGACCACCCGTAATAGTAGAAAGCAGCATATTAGACTCTGTTGTTGATATATTTTGTGTTACCTAAAATTACAAAACGTAAAAATATAGTGTAAAATGTACATAAAATGCAAATTTTCTAGACTTAAGACCCATATTTTTGTTTTCTTATGCTAAATTTTACGTAGTAAAATCAATATGAATGTAACTTTTTGTATACGAAATGTAATTTATATATGAAACGATTGTAAGATTACCTCGGGTGAAGAATAACGTATTCTGCACCCTGGGTGATGAATAGTAACACACTATTCATCACCCAGGGTGCAGAATACGTTATTCTTCACCCGAGGTAATCTTATGATCATATCATAATTAAATTATATTTGGATTTCAAATAGTTACATTCCTATTGATTCACTACGTAAAATTTGGCATAAAAAATTAAAATATAGGTCATAAGACAAGAGAATTTGCAGTTTATGTGTATTTTACACTATGTTTTTACGTTTGTAATTTTACATAACATAAAATATTTTTTATGACGATTATATATTTTCTTACGGTCTCTTTTTACGTCGAAAATAAGACAAAACTTACGGAACGTAAAATTACGGTGCATTGATGGTAAAATAGAGGGGGTGAAGAATAACTATTCCTCACCCAGGGTGACGAATAGTCAATCCGTACTTCCGTAGCGTACTTCCGTTTTTTTCTTCTTAAAATTCCAACATGTGAAACTATCTCACTACCACTCCCCCCTTTTTCTGTAGCGTACTTCCGTTTTTCTCTTCTTAAAATTCCAACTTATTTTGATTTTTTTTCTGATTTTGTTAATGTTGATTGGTTGTTACATGTGTGAAACTGCCTTCTAGTCATCTAGAATCTCCTTGAAATTGTTCAAGGGACGAATGATAAAATACTATTTGGTTTCTAATCAATGATCAAACTGGTGTGCTTTTGGGGTTGTGAGATCACAACGCACTAACACTCATCCTATGATGGTGAAAAAAAGCTAATGCACAACAACCTTCACTTGCTTGAATAATGGATGTTCCCTTATATATAACACCATACATCTTCACCTGGCTAGATAGGAAAGTCCACTGAGCCACTTCACATTGATATGTCGGCCGGCAGCACAAGTAAGCTTATTAGTACGCCAAGTAGGTGAAACTCCTGTATACGAAGAAGAGGGGGGCCGAAAGTTGTATAGAATGGATGTAGGAAACATTGGGAACAGGAGACAACGGGATGAACGAAAGATAAGGATCTCGAAAAGCTTGAATTGAATTGCCATTGTTGCTCTTTGCGCGAGGAACACAGTGCAGTTTGTATGTCATGTTCCAGCAGTGGCGGAGGCAGGGGGGACCAGCAGGGGCCCTGGCCCCCCCTAATAACGTGAACGAAGTGCTAATTAGTTGATGAACAGTGCAAAAACCAGTGATTATCTACTGTTAAAAGCCTATTTTTCATTGGTTTGGCCCTCCCCAGCCCATTTTAACAGCCTTCGGTCCCAGTGATACAAATTTCCTGGCTCCGCCACTGTGTTCCGGTGCAATCATCAAATCATGGGTGCCGACTGGAATTAATTAGTCGTGCAAAAGGTGAAACTTGGATAGATAATACTGGGAGTATTGTAGTAACTAACTTTTGATGAGCTTCCTGCTCCCACCTGTGTGTGTACCTTGGCGACCTATGAGCTTAGTTTTGTATCCATGGTTTTACCGGGTAAAAAAAATGGTATGACCTAGTCGTCTAGTCTGGATCTGGATGCGGGCCGGCCGGGAAGAGCCCAAGGGGCCGACCGATGCTGATTTTTTGGTTGGTAGCGACGCAACCAAGGATAAGTGTGACAGAGACGTACTAGTAGTACATGTATAGCTGTAGCTAGTGACTTTTTCTACAAATACGAAACAATTAATATATTTTGTTGTACTACTAGTAGTAGAAATTCAAACTCGTGGCTAGGAATTCAGACTCGTGTTTCTCCGGTCCACGCCATGCATATGCATGCTTCACCGTCTGCATCTGCAACTGTCACACCAACTTTTTTTTTTTGAGAACCAACTAATAATAAAAGGCGGCAACAGCTAAAGAGGAAGGCCCAACCCAGCCCAAGGGTGGTCAATGCGTGGAGGCCAGCCCAACTCCACCAACGCAGGGCCCATATGAAAATCTAATATATATTTTTCTGATGAGTTTAGGTTGGTGTGTCAAACTTTTTCTGTTGGTCTGATTCTTTGTGAAGTTGAAGTGTTCGACATCATCGTGAAGGTTTTGTGATCCGACGTCCTGCACTTCTAGGGGATTATCCCCGACCCAAGTACGTTCACCGATCAGGGCTTCCCATCTTTTTGGATGAGCGACTCGATGTGTTCTCAAAAATCATTATTGGCAATATTCGTGCGGGTGAAAGAGTGACAACCTCGTTGCTCCAGTCCAATTGCAGCCTTTTTTACCAAAGTCTTTGGAGTATTTCTTCTAACAAAGGTTGATGCAGCGAAGAAGGTGTTTTCAAGAAATTTTATTGTAATTCTTAGTCATAGGAGTTACTTTGTGTTTTTTGAGATTTTAGATCCGAATCAATGTACATGTAATTGTTATGAGTATAAATAAAATTGCAGGTGTTTCTCAAAAGAAATCTAATATTTTTTTAAAGAGGGGAAAATGCTCTAAACATTAGGAAAGTTGAAATATAAAGGACATTGATGCTATAGAGGCTAGTCGCTAACCCAAGGTCTCACCAAGCATACCATAATCTATAGAGGTCAAGTGTGTCGCCAAAATGAGCCTCTAGATAAATAAGGCTTTAATTGAGAATCTACATACATGGCAAAAAAAAGTTGAAAAGGGGATCAAATTTGCTCTAAACCTTAGGGAAACATTGAATTTGGCGCACATTTCTCGAGCATTTGAGCTTTTCTCGTTTGCCACAAGGCGGATATGCATTGCTTCGAGTCGCGCCCCCAGGGACTCGGCTCGATAAGGGGGGTCATAGGGACATCGTGAGTGATGACCGAGGTGGAGCCATCCCCGCCACGAAGTCTTCTTGGGAATGCCAAAGTCTTCTTCCTCTTGCGTCTAGTGGGACGCACCGTGAGCATAGCTTGAGGCCGCTTCTGGGCCACTGCCTTGACGGACCAGACTTATATAAACCCAAGAGCTTGCAGAAGGAGTGTCCAAGAAGTCATCGATGCAGACCATGTGACGACGACGGCCACGATCCGTGAAGCAAATCACCGCCCCGGTGAAAAAAATGCCGATAAGGGCGTGTAAAAACTTCGATGACAATGAACACTGGCTAAATCCAGATGGATTCACCAGAAACCTAAGGGCTAGTTCATTTGGGGCTTATGGTTGGCTATGAAAATAAGCTACCCTCTCCCCAACTTAATTATTATAGAAGCCCAACATAAAATTTTATTTTAGAAGCCTCCTTATTAAGGGTTAACTAGTAGGCTTCTAAAATGATATTTTAGGTTGGGCTTCTACAATAAGCTAGGGTGGGCACAAATTATTTCCACAGCCACCATGCACCTTCACCTGGCTAGATAGGAAAGTCCACTAAGCCACTTGAGTTTTACATGTCTGCAGCACAAGTAAGCTTAGTACGCCAAGTAGGTGAACCTCATGTACATATAATTACAAAGACGAGGAGGGGCTGAGATCGAGTTGAAGAGAAGGGATGTAGGAAACCTTGGGAACATGAGACAACGGGATGAAGGAAAGATAAGGATCTCGAAAAGCTTGAATTGAATTGTCATTGTTGATCTTAGCGCGAGGAACACAGAACACAATGAAGTTTGTATGCCTTGTTCTAGTGCAATCATCAAATCATGTTGTTGTCTAGTTCACTTGTCTGCAGAGTGGAATTAATTAGTCACGCAATTTGATTATTTTGTGTGATTAACTTGAGGCGGAGAGATTGTATGTACTTATGGGCTTAATTAGTTTTGTATCCATTGTTTTACCGGGTAATGGTACGACTTAGTCTACTCTGGATGCCTCGATCGACGATGTCCTCTCCTCAGCGGTGTCGTGAGTGCCATGTCGGCAGGAGTGCCCTATTCGATGGGCGTGTTGGTTTTCCGTTAAGTAACAGGGCAACTCTCTTCTTCTTAAACAATGAAAATGACAAATCCTTTGGTTCGTTTAATTTAAAAAAAATGTTTTACTGAGTAATGGTACGACTTAGTCTAGTCTGGATGCCGGCCGGGAAGCAGCAGGACCGACGTTGAATTTTTGGTTGGTAGCGACCAAGGATAAGTGTGACCTTTTCAACAAAATTAATAAATTAGAAATTCAAACGCGTGCCATCTTCAGACTCGTGTTTCTCCAGTCCACGCCATGCATATGCATGCTTGACTATCTTCAGACTTGTCTGTCACAAGAACCAAGGCGGGCCTAGCAACAACTAAAGAGGAAGGCCAGCCCAACTCCACGTACGCAGGCCCATATGAAATCCACCTATAATGCTCTCTTTTTAAAAAAGAGGCCAAAATGCTCTAAACATTAGGAACGCTGAAATATAACGGATATTAATTCATGCTATAGAGGCTGAGTGCTCCTATATGGCGCGTGACGTGCTGGCAAACATGCCAGCGCGCACCCCTCCGCTCCTGTACACCCCAGTATTTTAATTCGTTTTATTATTATTTTGGCGTTTTGTTTTTCTTCAACATAATTCGTAATTTATAAAATTTCCAAATTTCAATGAAAGTGAATTTTGTAAAAAAAAGGATGTTTGTGATTTCAAAATATTGAACATTTTTTGAATTTCAATGAAAATTTATTTATTTTGATGAGCAATTTTATACAAACATTTTCTAATAGTAATAAACATTTTTTTATATGAGACGAACACAATTCGAATACGATGAACATTTTTTAAACTTGATCAACTAAACTTGTATTCATGAATAATTTTTTGACAAAATAGATGAACAAATTTTGAATTCATCAAACAATTTTTTAATTCGATGAACAAATTTTGAAACGAACGAACAAATTTTGAATCTGGTGAACAATTTTTGAAATTGATGAAGTTTTTTCCTTTATTGTTATCAGTTTATTCTTGTTTTTCAATTTGCAAAATTATTTTAAATTCACGATTTTTTAATAATGATTTTTTTAGAATATGTGTTTTTTAAAAAATTAGGTTTTACTTTTGCAAATTCGTGCACATTTCTATTTAATCATAAAAAAAAATTGGAGCCGTTAAAAGTTTTTAAAACTCATGAACAATTTTTAGAAATCGTGAACATTTTTTTTCAGAACCATGAACATATTTTTCTAAATCATGAACATTTGTTTCGAAATTTTTAACAATTTTTAAAAATCACGAACATTTTTTGAAATCGTGAACAGTTTTTATAAATGTTGATTTTTTTACAAATTTGTTAACATTCTCTTAAATCTTGAACAAATTTTAAAAAATTGATGGAATTTTTCTTAATTTGTTGAACACTTTTTTAAATCTATGAGCATTTTTTAATTTGATGAACATTTTGTGAATTTGATGAAGAAATTTTGAATTTTGATGAACATTTTTTTAAATCCGGTGATCACAAAAGGAATTTTGATGAATATTTTTTGAATCATTGAGCATTTACACATTGTCGAGCATTTTTTGAATTTGATAGTAAAAAATGTTCACGAATTTGGAAAGAAAAGAAAAAGGAAAAGGGGAAACAGAAAAGAAAGATAGAAAAAAGAAAAAGAAAAATGAGAACTAAATAAAAAGCGAAAAGAAAATAAATGGGATATGGGCCAGCCCATACAAACGCCCAGTGCGCCCCCGGGGGGGTACGCGCCAGGTCGCTCGGCGGCGCCCTTTGCGCCATATAGGAACCTGCATAGAGGCTAGCTAGTCGCTAACCCAAGGTCTCACCAAACGTACCATAATAAGTCAAGTGTGTCACCAGAATGAGCCTCTAGATAATAAGCCTATAATTGAGAATACACGGCGAAAAATCGTTCAAAAGGGGATCAAATTTGCTCTAAACCTTAGGAAAACATGAAATTTGGCGCACATTCCTCAAGCGTTTGAGCTTTTTTTGTTTGGCCACAAGGCGGAGATTCATTGCCTTGAGTCAGGCCCACTAGGGACTCGGCTCGATAATGGGAGTCATCAGGACATCGTGAGTGATGACCGAGGTGGAGCCATCCCTGCCACGAGGTGGAGCAGGCTTTTATAAAACCCAAGAGCTTGTACAAGCAGCGGCTAGGAAGTCATCGATGCAGACTAGGAGACGACAACGACCATGATCTGCGAAGCAAATCGCCACCCCGGAGAATAAAATGCCGATAAGGGCATGTAAAAACTCCGATGACCATCAACAATGGCCGAATCCAGATGGATTCGCCGGAAACCTAAACCAACTTGATCTCGGAAGAGCCGCTAGAGAGACAACACCACACTCCCCGCCAGCGATAAGCCCACCAATGGAAAGGAGAAATGGCGGGGAGAACACTATTCCTACAATTGAGCAGCGCAGCCACCTCGCCGCCTCAAACCAAACGCGAAGACTCCGTATAGAAAACCAGAAGAAAAATTACTCATGCCGCTGCACGACATGTCCGGGTATGATATCGAGCTCGCCGCCTTCCAGGCCCGTGCACCTCTGGATCCCTTCGGATATGATATTTAGCTTGCTACCTTAAAGATTGCCACACCGGATCCCTCTGGCCGCCACCAGCTTCGTCAGTGCCGCCGTCAAGCATGAGCGAGAGGGAGAGAAGATGGGTGAGGAAAAAATCGGCTAGCCCACCAGTTCTAAGGAATACAAGGATAAGATCTTTTTAAAAAAAAAGGAGTTTACCCCAAAAGAAAATCTCAGCACCCTTTCGAAGCTAATCTGGTTATGAGTTGTATAAATTCACTGTTACTGCTCACTGAATAATACAATAGATAGCGACACGGCAAAAGATGCCTGGAAAGGGAAAACGAAGACACAAATTTGGGATGCCTTCCCTGCAAGCTAGGCATGAGGGCGCTGGTGGGTCCCACGCGCGCGTACACGTGGACGCCAGTCCAATACGCGGATGTAAATAAATATTCTGCCGTCCAACCTTGCATGCTTTAAGCATGATGATGATGACGAGGAGGAGGAGGAGGAGGAGGATGACATGCGGGGCCAAGCGGTGGGTGACCACTGGTGGAAAAAGGGCCTTTGGTCGCGGTTCGCAACTGCCATTAGTCGCGGTTGCGCAACCGCGACCAAACAGGCGGGACTAAAGGCTCCACCCTTTAGTCGCGGTTGCTTAAGAACCGCGACTAAAGGCCCGTCCACGTGGGCGCCAGGTGGCCGCCGGGGCGGAGGACTTTTAGTCGCGGTTCTTCTGGCCAACCGCGACTAAAGACCGTCGCAGGTTTAGGGTTTTAGCCCCCCCCCCCCCTAAACCTGCCCCCCCCCCTAAACCTGTTTTCTGTTTAATTTGTATTGTTTTACTTCTTTTATGCTTTATTTTAATTTTGAAGGAGTTTCACATATTCTACGCTACTACATACATGCATATGATTGTACAATTTCAAACAAATTTGAAATTAGAACCAAAAAGAATTCAAGAGGAATATACAGTATATATTAAATATCATCGGATGACCATATACAATTTTGAACAAGTTTCCATACATAATTTAAGGCATATAAAGTTCTACGTCCTCGTAATGGTGTTCTCCTTTAGGATGGAGGACTTCCCTCCTGAACCATCCAGCTAGTTCCTCTTGAAGTGGTCGGAAGCGAGCTTCTGGACTAAGCATCATCCGGAGGTTATTCCTCTGAGCATTGGTATCACTCGGAACCCGCTCAGAGGTGTATCTCCGGATCATCTCACAGACATAGTATCCACATAGATTGGTCCCCGTTGGCTGAATATCCCCAGCATTCTTAGCCTTTGACATTTTGAATTCTAGCTCTTTTTTTAATTCACCGACCTTTGTATCTACGAACCGTCTCCAAACCCTACGAGGCAAAAAAAATTAAATGAACAAGAGAGTTATTAGTTACTTGATATTAGGAAATGAACGAAATAGGCCGATCGATATAGAGCGCAAATGAATGAAAATAATTACTTCTGCATCATTTTTCTCAGGTTGCCCCAAAGCTTTGGATCCATATTCAGAGAGTCGTGGACGAGACATTCTGAGGTGTCAACTTTAATTACTAGCAGAATCCAGTGGAACCTGCGGACACGATACATGCACAGTACGTCATGCATAACTCATCGATTAGCCGGCCACATACCATGCATGGAGTAAACAAAAGAGAATATGCTCAAGACAGAAACACTCACCCAAAATGGTAAGGAAATAGAATATCACTTTTGAGTTCCTGCTTTGTAAGAAACTGCCACAGGTCTGCCTCCATGTCGTCGGGGTGATGCCGCAACACATATCCATTAACGATGTGTGGGTCAATGAACCCAACATCATGGATGTTCCTTACTCTGCATTCCTTAATCTTCATTCTGCATGTATAATAGCGGACACAACAATATAGTTAGGACATATATATAGTGCAGGCAATATGAACGAGATGGGGTAGAAATAAATCACTTACAGAACGTAGCAACTGATGATAGATTTGTCGAGCTCGCGCAGATTGAAAAGCTGGAACAATTCACTCAGATGAATTTGTACATAGTAATGTTTGAAGTGATGCTCATGTCTAACTTCCGCATAAATATATTCGTTGGCGTTTTTATTTTTTATGTAACCCTTGTACCATTTCAGCAGACCTTTCATTTGTGGAGGTAGATCCTGTTCCTGCGCAGGCTCGACGAGAGGCCCATTCTTCACATATGTAATTACTACCTCCTTCACTGGCGCCTCATCAAGGCCTAACAATTCACGAAGAGTGATACCTAAGTTGGCCGCTTGTTCTCTGGCACTCGTTGCAGTCAATCCAAGTGCTGCCGCAGCTGCTATGATATCGGGGTCATCCGGACCGGCGGCTTTCACTATAAGCGGGGCAATTGATTGTTTACTTTGTTCCCCGAGCTGGGCAACTCGTTTACTTTGTTCCGGATCGGGGTCATCCGCCCGCCCTTTCTTCTCCTTCAACATGAGTGCCTGCCTACGAAGTTCACGTGCATAGTCCTCAGGCAGATTCTTCGCGGCTTGGGACGGTGTGCTCAAAAATGACTTAGCCCACTTCTTTTGCTCATCAGAAAATACTGGCTTGGGCTCGGGCTCTCTTTTCTTCTTGCAGTCCGCCTTCCATTTCTCAAGATCAGCAGCTGCGGCCGCGGCAGTTTCCTCGGCACTACGTTCCCAAGGCCTTGTGGGGAGAGGCTTCAGTGATGGCTCCGGTACCTTTGTGGTCTTAGGTACATAAGGGTCCGGGTTAATAATCCAGGACTGCTTCTGCTTCTTTGCCGGAGGTGGATTGGGGGGCGGCGTCTGATCACCCGCCGGACGAGGACTGGGGGGCGGCGTCTGATCACCCGCCGGACGTTGTGGACTGGGAGGCGTCGGCTGACGTGACGGAGGTGTAGGTGAACCGCCACCACCACCACCACCGCCGCCGCCGCCACCGCCACCACCACCACCGTAGGGGGGTGGACTTGTTGTCCTTGGCGCCTCGCCTGGAAACTTGATAAACTTCTTTTGCCATAGAATGAAATGGCGCTTGACATCTCCAAGTCTTTTCTCCCCTTCAGGTGTAGCAATGTCAATCTCCAGGTCCTCAAACCCTTGGACTATGTCCTCCACCGTGACACGAGCATAGCCATCTTGAATGGGGGTGTTGTGGTGGAGTGCTCCAGGTAAACATGGTAAAGCACTGCCGATGGCTACCTTCATGGACATGTTCCCGATAGGATAATACAGATGACATTCTTTCCTCTCCTTTATATCGTCCACGGGGTAGCGAGGAGGCTCCGGTGCAGTAATTTCGACCACCAGAGGCTCCGGTGCAGTAATTTCGATCGTCGGTGCATCTGCACCAGCCGGTGGGGCCTCCGTGGAAGCCACGCTGCTTCTCCGCTGCTGGCTATCGAGATCCGCTGGATGATCTTCATGCTGCGCCCAAGCTGCATCTCTTTCGGCTACTAGTACACTCACGGTTTTCTTCATCACATCCATTTCCGATGCCAACCGCGCCACAACATCTGCTTCCCGATCCATCTTTCTCTTACGGCTTCTGTAACCGTACGGGTCATCGTTCTGGGGGAACCCTATTTTCCACGGAATGTGCCCCATGCCTCGTACACGTCCTCCGTGTTCAGGATTCCCGAGGGCTTTTGTCAGTGCGTCGTTCTCTCTGTTGAACTTGATCTTCCCCTCTTGAGCATCCCTCATTGCGTCAATAAGGGCTTGGGTGGGTTTCATTATTTTGCCCTGGTAAACACACTCCCCTGTCTCCGGGTTCAGCGTTCCCCCATGCCCGTACCACCAGCTTTTGGCCCTTGGGTCCCATCCCTCCGTACTTGGACGGATTCCTCGCGCCCTCAGCTCGTTCTCCATCTTCGCCAACCTAGGCTGCCAAAGGCGATACCCTCCTGGCCCCATAATATGACTGTACTCCTTCTTAGCCGCATTTTCCTTATTTTTTTTCGATATTTGAATGAACTGCTCCGATTTCTTTTGCTTCACAAATTCTGGCCAATCATGTTTCAGTTTCTCATATTGTCCTTTGAAATCCGGAGTCTTGTTCTGCTTGACAAAGTCATGGTTTAGATTTTGCTTGAATTTCCGGAATGCATCGGCCATCTTATGAAGAGCGAACTGTTTGACTAGCCTCCTCCTCTCCTTGTTTTCCTCAATCTTGTTACCCTCCTCATCGAATTTGTTGTATTCCGGAGGTAGAACGAAATGTTCCATAAGCTTCTTGAAGCAATCTTTTTTTGTTCTCTTATCGACAAAAGTGAAACCAGCAATTCGTGCCTTCTTTGGCTCATTCCACTCTTGGACGGTGATCGAGACGTTGTCTCTAACAACGGCTCCGCATTGGCTGACAAACTTGATGGCGTTCTTGCGGGGCTCCAGCGGCCTGCCGGTTGCACTGTCGACAACCTCGATGGTGCATGTTTCCCCTTGTTTCATCGTCTTGGTTGCGCCACGCTTTGACGACGTACTCGATTGTTTCGATGATCCGGCCGAGGGCTAAAATAAGAAAGAGAGTCGCGCCCGTTAGTACACACATATTTATTCAAATCAGTTAGTTTGTATCACCAGAGGCTCAATGTATATATATACCTCGGCGCCGGAGGTGGTTGCTACTTCCATTTGAAGATCGTCGTTTATCGACGTTTGTTCGGCATCATCTTGCTGACGGCGCCCTTCATCTTCACCGTCAAGGTTCAGATAAGAAGAGACATCATCTTCTTCTTGTCCGGTCGGCACATATTGAATATCGCCGTTTATGATGCCGAACATATGTGCTTCACCGTCCGGATCATAGTTGTCCATAATCGGGTCAGCTCTATCGTCCGCCATTATGTCAGTCCTGAAAACATGTAGTAAAAACAAATTAATTAAGTGAAGAAGGGGGGCGGGGGCGGTGGCGGTGGCGAAAGGGCGGTGGCAAAAGGAGGGGGCGAGGAAGGGGTGGGAGAGGGTGTCGCGGTAGAGCGCGAGACGGGGCGGCAGACGACGGCGCCACGGAGAGGGAGGCGAGGACAACACACATGTATAACCCTCGCCATTTGGTTAATTATCAAATTTTACGGTTTTTTGTTAATTATCAAGTTTTAAGTTACTTATTTTCTTCTTCCTTTTTCCTTTCTTCTTCTTTCTTTCTTCTTCTTCCTTTCTTCTTCTTCCTTTCTTCTTCTTTCTTTCTTCTTTCCTTTCTTCTTTCTTTCTTCTTCTTCCTTTTCTTCTTATTCCTTTCTATTCTTTCTTTCTTCTTCTTTCCTTTTTCTTTTTTCTTTCTTTCTTCTTCTTCCTTTCTTCTTCCTTTCTTCTTTTTTTTTCTTCTTCCTTTTCCTTTCTTCTTTCTTTTGGTTTTCATTTGGTTTTTATTTGGTTTTCATTTTTTCTTCTTTCTTTTTCTTTCTTGTTTTTTCTTCTTCATTTTTCTTTCTTCTTTCTTTCTTCTTTCTTTTTTTCTTCTTCCTTTTTCTTCTTTCTTTTTTTCTTCTTCCTTTGTTTTTCTTCTTCCTTTCTTTTTTCTTCTTTCTTTTTCTTTCTTGTTTTTTCTTCTTCATTTTTCTTTCTTCTTTCTTTCTTCTTTCTTTTTTTCTTCTTCCTTTTTCTTCTTTCTTTTTTTCTTCTTCCTTTGTTTTTCTTCTTCCTTTCTTTTTTCTTCTTTCTTTTTCTTTCTTGTTTTTTTTCTTCTTCCTTTTTCTTTCTTCTTCCTTTGTTTTTCTTCTGTTTTTTTGTTTTCTTTTGTTTTTTCTTCTGTTTAATTTGTTTTTTTTTGTGTTTTCCTTTTTCCTTTTTCCTTTTTCCTTTTTTCCTTTTTCTTCTTCTTCCTTTTCCCTTTTTCTTTCTTCTTCTTCTTCCTTTTTCTTCTTCTGATCTTCTTCTGCCGGCGGAGGACGGCAGGGCCAGCGGGCGGCGGGCGGCGCGCGGAGGACGGCAGGCAGGGCCGGCGGGCGGCGGGCGGCGCGCGGAGGACACGGCGCAGGCAGGGCCAGCGGGCGGCGGGCGCGGCGGGCGGCGGGCGGCGGGCAAGGGCGCAGGGCACGGGCGGCGCTCACTGGGGACGGGGGGCGGCGGCGCGCAGGGCTCCGGCGTCGGGCAGGGCTTCGGCGTCGGCGTCGGCGTCGATCGGCGTCGGGGCAGCGCTTCGGCGTCGAGAGAGAGGAGAATGGGAAGTGGCAAAACTGCCAAGTGCAGTATTTATAGACGCAGCTTTAGTCGCGGTTGGTGTGGCGGACCGCGACTAAAGCCTAGCTTTAGTCGCGGTCCGCAACACCAACCGCGACTAAAGATAGCCTTTAGTCGCGGTCCGCCACACCAACCGCGACTAAAGGGTTTTGGCGCCGCTTCGTTCCCGCGCAGGAAAGAGCCTTTAGTCGCGGTTGGTGTGGCGGACCGCGACTAAAGGCTAGCTTTAGTCGCGGTCCGCCACACCGACCGCGACTAAAGATCTGTGCTGGCACTGGCGCTGTGCGGTGGGATGTTTAGTCCCACCTCGCTAGCCGAGAGGCTTCGACAGTGGTTTATAAGCGCGGCTGCGCTGACCACTTCGAGCTCCTCTCAAATGCAGGCTTACGGGCCTATTCTGTTACTACTAGCCTGTGGGCCTACTGGGCCTTCCTGCGGGCCTGAATCCTGGCCCAATAATGGGTTTCTAGTCGTATTCAGGCCGTGGTGGCCCAGTAGGTGGCTTATTTTTTATTTTTTGCCTGTTTTTTGTTTTCATTTTTGCTTTATTTATTTTGTTTTGTTTCTACTTACAACAAAAAGCTTATTTATTTTATTTTATTTTGTTTCTAATTACTTATTTATTTTACTTTATGATAATTATTTTTGCTATTAAAGTTTCTAATTGCTTATTTATTTATGTTATTAAAATCTTAAAAATACAATTATATATCAAAAAAATCAAAAAATAAAACTAATTCATTTTAAATTCTTGTTTTTCTTCTGTTTTTTTCTTCCTTTTTTCTTCTATTTTTTCTTCTGTTTTTTTCTTCCTTTTTCTTGTTTTTCTTCTTTTTTTTTCTTCCTTTTTCCTTTTTTCTTCTGTTTTTCTTCTGTTTGTTTTTTTCTTATGTTTTTCTTCTGTTTTTCCTTTTTTCTTCTGTTTTTTTCCTTTTTCCTTCTTTCTTCTTCTTCCTTTTTCCTTTTAAAATCAGAAAAATAAAACTAATTCATTTTAAAATCTTAAAAATACAATTATATATCAAAAAAATCAGAAAAATAAAACTAATCCCTTGAAGGTTTGACAAAAGGTTTGATACATCATTCAGTTCATCGGCCAAATACAAAGTTTGGTACAATAAATTATTACACATCAATTCTTCCCTTGTGTCCCTGCTTGCTTACGATTGTGCCGTATCCATGGAGCATCCTCATCATTTAACTTAATGCTTGGGTCGGTGTTCACTTTGAAGGGCGGAATTTCAGTAAACATATTATAATCTTCTGACATGTCTGTCTTGTCCTCCACTCCCACGATGTTTATTTTCCCTGAAAGAACAATGTGGCGCTTTGGATCATCGCATGATGTACTGATCATTTTCTTATCTTTCCGTTTCCTCGGTTTGCTACTCATGTCCTTCACATAGAAAACCTGAGCGACATCTTTCGCTAGGACGAATGGTTCGTCAAGGTAACCAAGATTGTTGAAATCCACCATTGTCATTCCGTATTGCTGGTCCACCTTTACCCCACCTCCTGTTAGCTTGAACCATTTGCACCGGAACAAAGGGACCTTAAAGGAGGGTCCATAGTCAAGTTCCCATATCTCCTCTATGTAACCATAATATGTGACCTTTTGCCCATTCTCGGTTGCTGCATCAAAGCGGACACCACTGTTTTGGTTGGTGCTCTTTTTATCTTGGGCGATCGTGTAAAATGTATTCCCATTTATCTCGTACCCTTGGAAAGTCGTTATAGTCGAAGATGGTGTCTTGGCCAACATGTACAGCTGATCTACAACATCATTGTCATTCATTAAATGTTTTCTCAACCAACTGCCGAAAGTCTCCATGTGGGCCTTCCTAATCCAGGATTCAGGCTTCCCCGGGTTGTCCGAGCGTAAAATATTCTTGTGTTTCTCAAAGTACGGAGCCACCAAGCTGGAATTGGTCAGTACAGTGTGGTGTGCTTCAGTCAGAGAATGGCCGTCCATACATATCGTTGATTTCCTTCCGATCGTGCCTTTTCCACTTAGTCTCCCCTCGTGCCGCGATCGAGGAAGTCCAATCGGCTTAAGGTCAGGAACAAAGTCAACACAAAACTCAATTACCTCCTCATTTCCATAGCCCTTGGCGATGCTTCCTTCTGGCCTAGCACGGTTACGAACATATTTCTTTAATACTCCCATGAACCTCTCGAAGGGGAACATATTGTGTAGAAATACAGGACCGAGAATGAAAATCTCTTCGACTAGGTGAACCAGGAGGTGAGTCATAATATTGAAGAAGGATGGCGGGAACACCAACTCGAAACTGACAAGACATTGGACCACATCGTTCTGTAACCGTGGTAGATCTTCTGGATTGATTACCTTCTGAGAGATTGCATTGAGGAATGCACATAGCTTCACAATGGCTACTCGAACATTTTCCGGCAGGAGCCCCCTCAAAGCAATCGGAAGCAATTGCGTCATAATCACGTGGCAGTCGTGAGACTTCAGGTTTTGGAACTTTTTCTCCGCCATGTTTATTATTCCCTTTATATTGGACGAGAATCCAGACGGGACCTTCATACTGCTCAGGCATTCAAAAAAGATGACCTTCTCTTCTTTGGTCAGAGCGTAGCTGGCACGACCTTGAAACCATTCCGGATGCCGGTCATCAGGGTCTTTCAAACGTTGCTGGTCCTGCCGTGCTTCCTTTGTATCATTTGTCTTCCCATACACGCCCAAGAAGCTTAGGAGGTTCACGCAAATATTCTTCGTAACGTGCATCACGTCGATTGCAGAGCGGACTTCTAGGACTTTCCAATATTCTAGCTCCCAGAATATAGATTTCTTCTTCCACATGGCTGCGTGCCCGTCAGCTCCCTTCGGAACTGATTGTCCGCCAGGACCCTTTCCAAAGATGACTTTCAAATCCTTGACCATATCAAATACCTCAGCACCAGTGCGTTCTGCAGGCTTCGGCCGGTGATCTGCCTTGCCGTTGTAATGCTTGCCTTTCTTTCTTACTGGATGAATTTTCGGAAGAAATCGACGATGCCCAAGGTACACGTTCTTCTTACAATTTGGCAAATGTACACTTTCAGTCTCATGTAAGCAGTGCGTGCATGCATTGTATCCTTTATTTGACAGTCCCGAAAGGTTACTAAGAGCAGGCCAATCGTTGATGGTTACGAAAAGCAACGCTCGTAGGTCAAATTCCTCTTGTTTGTGCTCATCCCACACACGGACACCAGGTCTGCCCCACAGCTGTAAAAGTTCATCAACTAATGGCCTTAGGTACACATCGATGTCGTTGCCGGGTTGCTTAGGACCTTGGATGAGCACTGGCATCATAATGAACTTCCGCTTCATGCACAACCAAGGAGGAAGGTTGTAGATGCATAGAGTCACGAGCCAGGTGCTATGGCTGGAGCTCTGCTCGCCGAAAGGATTCATGCCATCTGTACTTAGACCAAATCTTATGTTCCTTGCGTCAGCTGCAAAATCTTTGAACTCTCTGTCGATCTTTCTCCATTGCGTTCCATCTGCGGTGTGTCTCAACTCCCCGTCCGACTTACGGTCCTCTTTGTGCCATCGCAACAACTTGGCATGCTCTTTGTTCCTGAACAGACGTTTCAACCGTGGTATTATAGGAGCATACCACATCACCTTGACGGGAACCCTCTTCCTGGGTTTCTCGCCCTCAACATCGTCACCAGGGTCATCGCCTCTGATCTTATAACGCAATGCAGTGCATACCGGGCATTCATTCAAATTCTCGTATTCACCGCGGTAGAGGATGCAGTCGTTGATGCATGCATGTATCTTCAGAACCTCTAAACCTAGAGGGCAGACAACCTTCTTTGCTTCGTACGTACTGGCGGGCAACTCGTTATTCTTTGGAAACATATTCTTCAACATTTTCAGCAAGTTTTCAAATGCCGAGTCAGCTACACCTGCATGTGCCTTCCATTTCAGCAAATCCAGTGTGCAGCCCAGCTTTTTCAGACCATCATCGCATCCGGGGTACAACGACTTTCTGTGATCCTCTAACATGCGATCCAAATTCTCCCTCTCCTTTTCAGTTTCGCAGCGTCTCCGTGCATCAGCAATGGTCCGACCAAGATCATCAACGGTCTCATCACGTGCCTCTTCTTCACCTTCACCTTCCCCTTCACCTTCCCCTTCACCTTCCCCTTCACCTTCAGCATCCTCCATGAAAGTATCACCGAAATCAGCAAGATAGCTTTCATCGATGAAATCATCCCCTTCTTCATCTTCTTCCATTATAACCCCTCTTTCTCCATGCTTGGTCCAACAATTATAGCTTGGCATGAAACCGTGCCGAAGCAGGTGCAGGTGAACTTCTCTTGAGGAAGAGTAACCCTTCTGATTCTTACAGTCAACACATGGACAGATAACAAAACCCTTCTGCTTGTTCGCATTAGCCACTACGAGGAAATCTTTCAAACCCGTAGTGAACTCGCGGGAGAGTCGGTTACCGTACATCCATTGCCGATTCATCTGCATTATTATAATATAAAATATATAATTAACCATCATGCATTTGTTAAACTAACTAGCTATAAACAATAGAAATTAAACAATGAACAGCACACATGCATATTTTATCAATGACACACATGCATGAAAGGTTCAAGTTGCTAACCGCGATCGAGGAGGAAAAAAATGAATGAGGAACCTCAAGTGTGGCTCTTGGGGCATTTCATCAAACACCTTGTGTGCATAAGAGGAACCAAAAGCAAACCTACACCCCCTTGTGAAGCTTGTGAAGAGAAGTGGCACCAAATGGCTAAGTGAGTGCGCTGAACTGGTATATATAGGGGAGGAGCTTTAGTCGCGGTTGGCCTGGCCAACCGCAACTAAAGGCCTTTGGGCACCTTTAGTCGCGGCTGGCCTGGCCAACCGCGACTGAAGCCCCTCACGTGCACCAGCTGGCCACCGAGCGCCCTGGGCGCAGGCATTTGGTCGCGGTTCGTCTGCCGAACCGGGACTAAATGCTTCATTAGTCGCGGTTCCTGCAGTTCCGCGACTTATGGGGCTGGACGGAAGCCTCTTTTTCTACCAGTGGACGTGGCCGGTCCGGCTCTGCAATTAACAAACTGAATAGCTGAAAAGAGCATCATGAGGGGGTGAGTGAAGGCCATGGGAGTCTCAGATGCTCCCCTCGTCTTATCTCCATGGAACAAGCATGACCCGCGAGAAGACCACAACTCCTCTCCGTCACACCGCTGTGGAGATCGTTTTTGGTGAACAAATCAATTATCTCTTCCATTGCTTCTCACAAAGAAATAGCTCTCCCGTTACAACGCACGGGCATATGTGCTAGTCTACAAATACAAAACAATTAGGGCATATATTTGTTAGACCTGCCAAGCCATATGGAGTAGAAAATCAAACTCGTGTCATTGCATGCCTAGGACTCGTGTTGATCCAATTCAGACTCGTGTTTCTCGGGTCCACGCCATGCATGCTTGTTTTACGAGGCTCGTGTTTCTCGGCCGGCCAACGCACGGGCATATGTGCTAGTCTACAAATACAAAACAATTAGTCTCACAAAGAAATAGCTCTCCCGTTGCAACGCATGGTATGACTTAGTCTACTCTGGATCTGGATGCAAGTTGGCCGGCCGCCGGGAAGAGCAGGATCGATGCTGAATTTTTGGTTGGTAGCAACGGAGGATAAGTGTGATACATATATATGTATAGCTGTAGCTCGTGACTTTTTCTACAAATACGTACAAAACAATTAATATATTTGTTGGACCTGCATGCCATGGAGTAGAAATTCAAACTCTATCGTGCCCTTGCATGCCTTGGAATGTGTTGATCCAATTCATATGCATGCTTCTCCGGTCCACGCCATGCATGCTTGACCACCTGCAAGTGTCATATAAGTAAGAACTAATAAAGAGAGGCCAAAATGCTCTAAACATTAGGAAAGTTAAAATATAAAGGACATTAATGTTGTAAACATTAGGAAAGTCGAAATATAAAGGACATTAAGGTCTCACCAAACATACCATAATAACTCAAGTGTGTCGCCAAAATGAGCTTCTAGATAATAAGCCTTTAATTGAGAATATACACGGCAAAAAAACAAATCATTGAAAAGGGGATCAAATTTCCTCTAAACATTAGAAAAACATTAAATTTGGCGCACATTTCTCGAGCGTTTGAGCTTTCCTTGTTTGGCCACGAGCGGAGATGCATTGCCTCGAATCGCACCCACTAGGGACTCGGCTAGATAATGGGGGTCATAAGGACATAGTTAGTGATTACTAAGGTGGAGCCATCCCCGCCATGAAGTCTTCTTGTGAGTGCCCAAGTCTTCTTCCTTCTGCATCCAGCGTGACACACCGTGAGCATAGCTTGAGGCCGCATCTTGGGCAATGCCTCCGAAGCAGATTTTTATAAATCCAAGAGCTTGTAGAAGCAGCGGCCAGGAAGTCATCGATGCAGACCAGGGGACGCCGACAGCCACGATCTGTGAAGCAAATCGCCACCCCGAAGAAGAAAACGCCGGTAAGGGCATGTAATAACTCCGATGACCATGAACACTGGCCGAATCTAGATGGATTCACCAGAAACCTAAGGGTCGGTTCTTTCGGCGCTCATGGCTGTGAAAATTATTCTAGAAGTCCTACCTAAATGTTTTTAGAAGCCTCCTAATTACGGGCTAACTAGTAGGCTTCTAAAATAATTTTTTAGGTTGAGCTTCTAGAATAGGCGCAACTTATTTCCACAGCCAGCCATGAGCTCCAAAAGAAGTAACCCTAAAACCGACTTGATCCCTGAAACCCCGCCAGGGACACAACACCGCTTGCCCCGTCGGCGATAAGGCCACCAGTGGAAAGGGGAAAGGGCGGGGAGAACATTATTCCTACAATTGGGCAGAGCCGCCACCTCGCCGACGCCCTCTTCTCGGGTGACCTAGCTAGCATGGGCCTCCTTTAAAGATTGCCATGCCGGATCCCTCTAGCCACCGCCAGCTTCACGAGTGCCGCTGTCAAGCACCACCTTATATTGCAGATCAGGCGATGGCGAGAGGGAGAGAAGATGGGTGGCGGCTAGGGTTTCCTTGCTGGCACGGAACCGCCTCTCTCACAAGCGGTACAGTCGCTTTAAAGCTGATGAAAAAATTGGCTAGCCCAGTAGTTATAAGGAATACAAGGATAGGATTTTTTTTAAAAGTAAAAGAGTTACCTCAAAAAAATCTCAGCACTCAATAGTAAGCTACGGGCTGTATAAAATTACTTTTAATGCTTAATAAAAAATGCAATAGAAAGCGAGACGGCAAAAGATGCCTGGAAAGGGAAAATGGAGACACAGATTTGGCATACCTGTCTGTAATCCCTTCCCTGCAAGCTAGGCATGAGGACTCTGGTGCGCGTACACGTGGGCGCCAGTCTAGTACCCGGATATAAATAAATATTCTGCCGTCCAACTTTGCATGCTTTAAGCATGATGATGACGAGGGGGAGGAGGATGACATGTGGGACCGGGCGGCGGGTGACGTGGCTGTGCAATTAACAAACTGAATCCATCCAGAAAAGAGCATCAGGAGAGGGTGAGTGAAGGGCATGGCCCATGGGAGTCTCAGATGCTCCATCCATCCACATGTTTTTTTTTTCAGTTTATATATATAAACAGAGAGAGAACGCTCAGCTCATCGTCCCTCACCTCCACCCATCCACCTCCACTATCTATCTCCACCCATTTCACTTTTGGTCTCGCCCCACGCGGCACAGAAGAAAGCAGAGGTCGCCGGCGATGGCGCTCAAGGTGGCCTCCTTCCCCGGCGAGCTCTCCTCCCTCCTCGAGCTCTCCTCCGGCACCACCAGCAGCAGGAGCAGGAGCAGCAGGGGAGCCGCCTTCCGCCCCCGCCCCCGCCAGCGCAAAGGTAGGGCCGCCGGACTCTTTCTTTTCCCCTCCCCTTCCTTGCTTGTTTCCCGGATCCAACTGCCAGTTTAATTTCCACCCCTAGGAATAGGATTGCTAATTTCCTGCCATTTTTTGTTTACTACTCCCTCCGTCCCAGAATATAAGAACGTTTTTAAAACGTTCTTATAATCTGAGACAGAGGGAGTACTTAATAATTAATTGTGTGCTTCAATTTTAAAGCAATTAGTCGTCAGTTCCAAGGTAGCATGTGGTGGTGCTCTACTCCTACTAGCTAACTAGAGTAGATAGAATTGTTTTTTAGAATCGATCCCACTCTTGCTGCAAAGATGAGTGAGTGAGTCCTTCCAAGGAAGATTATGTATCTATCTATGTTCAACACATCTATCTATCTATGTATGGTGTATCACGAATTAGGCCACTTGTGCCTCTGCTTTGCTTTGCCAAGGAAGAACAGAAAACAAAACAAAAAGCTTGAGCTTTGCTCCGAAATCATTTCTTCCGTTTTCGCGGCGAATGGCAGCCGCAAGCAAGCGGGTGTGTTCTCGGAGAATAACAAGCATAGTAAATACAGTATGTCTGTCTGTCTGTCAGTGTGATCTCATATTCTGATGATGCCTAACCGTTTTGATTTGGACGTCCTTCAAAAGACACCATTTCCTTTCCTTTCCTTTCCTTTCCTTTCCTTTCCTTTCATCATATAAAAAAAACATTATATTAGTAGAGTAAAAAGAGGCAGAGATTTCATACACCTTACCTTACTTTTTTGTCTAGGCAGCAGTTTTCAGTTAAGTGTCATTCAGTGTAGAAAGAAGAGAATCCCCTCTTTTCTTTTGCAATCCACTAACCGGCTGCATCAAATTCTGAAATATCTATCGTCCAGGAGGGGGTCCGTTTGCCAATTCCATCCCCCTGCGCTGCCTGCCTGCCTGGAATATCTAATGTTCCTTCCTTCCAAAGTTCCAAGAACATATTCTCTTGTGCCTGGCCTGGATCCCATTCCACCTCCTACTTTCCAGTGACATGATATTTTCATGTGCCTCTGTTCACTGCCTTGCTTACTTTTAAGCTGATTTTTTGAATTCTATTTTCTTAGCATATCATTTTAGGCCCTGTTTGGTTGCTTGGTTGGTTGGTGCACTAGACATGAACTGGGTGGGAGTTTACATGAGTGACCAAACATCAACATTAATGCTCATCATAGATTACATAGGGATAGGGTGCAATAATTCAGGGCTTGAATTTTTAAACTTCCTTTAGCATAGGGTGCGGTCCTGTTTATTTTCTAGTGGAACTTTGGTTGGTTAGTGGTGTTGCTTTCAAGTTTCAACTAATCTTAGTTTGACTTGACTTGTGCCCCCATTCCAGTGGATTTCACGTTTCAAAGGAGGGACAAAAGAGCAGCCTACCTGAGGACATGCTGCTCGATGCAGCAGGGCCCGCCGCCAGCCTGGCCTGGCCGAGCTGTCGCGGAGCCCGAGAGGAGGTCATGGGAGGGTCCCAAGCCCATCTCGATCGTCGGCTCAACCGGTTCCATAGGAACACAGGTAAGATGCATGGAAGCTTATAATCTGCACCGTTGCAATGTTACATGTTCAAACAATAGTGGTTCTTTTTGTCAGTCAACTTGGTGGATCTGCTGGTAATTAACATTTTTTTTCTTTTTTGTTTGCGTAACTGAAAAGACATTGGACATCGTTGCGGAGAATCCTGACAAGTTCCGGGTTGTCGCTCTTGCTGCTGGCTCCAATGTCACTCTTCTAGCTGATCAGGTACAATAATCTATCTTCTGAGTGTATATTTATTATTTATTCACTTTCAGTTTCACCCCTTGTTGTGAATTGTCAGAGCAAAACTGCGTGCATATCGTAGTATTAACTGTATGAAAGTTACTGCTGAATTTAACAGGTGAAAACGTTCAAGCCAAAGCTGGTTGCTGTAAGAAATGAGTCACTACTCAATGAGCTAAAGGAAGCGTTAGCTGGTTGTGAAGAGATGCCGGAAATTATTCCTGGGGAGCAAGGTGTCATAGAGGTAAGGAGACATTTCTTTCGATCCTACATGCAAAAGGAATCAATGCTTTATACTGAATTTTCACTGATATTCAACTCTTCAATAATAGGTCGCTCGCCACCCGGACGCAGTTACAGTCGTTACCGGCATAGTAGGGTGTGCAGGACTCAAGGTAATTTATGTTCTTCTCTGTTGCATTTTTTTCCTTCATCTTTTATTTTTAATAGCTTTTAAGGTGTTAAGAGAAGTCGGCATGCAACAACCTGATCGATAGTGCCGTAGTGGTGCAACCAATATCCTATCCTTAACAGTTTAGAGCCTTGGTCCATGGCTCCTTTATGAAACTGCATATCAGTAGGCCCATCATGCCTGCCTCAGTGGTGCTACTTTCAGACTCTGCTTAGTATCTTATCTTATCTTTGCATTTCCGGACAACTCAACATTATCATGCTATTGTTAAATTTTCTCTCCTCCACTTTGGATGGACTGATTGAAAAAAATATAGATGCAGCCAAATCTGATTATGTATGCTTGCTGAAGCTACTATGAAGGCCAACTAAAATATCCATTATTTTCTTTCTGTTTGACAGCCTACAGTTGCAGCAATTGAAGCTGGGAAAGATATTGCGTTGGCGAACAAAGAGACACTCATCGCAGGTGGTCCGTTCGTGCTTCCCCTTGCGCACAAGCACAATGTGAAAATACTTCCTGCTGATTCAGAGCACTCTGCAATATTTCAGGTACATACCATAAAACAGTTAGTTCTTACCGCAGATATATTTTTCACCATGATGAAAAAAAGTTGTTGATATGATTTTTGTTGTTTTGATATATTTTTGTTAATATTGTGAATTTAAGTTTTCTGCTCCTATCATATAGTGTATACAAGGCTTGTCTGAAGGATCGCTCCGTCGCGTTATTCTGACTGCGTCTGGCGGTGCTTTCAGGTAAGTCTGTTTGTTTTAATGTGTATTGCAGTACATGTTTTACTTCTAGAAGCATCGGACTCCATCTTATGTCAATTGATGTGACAGGGACTGGCCAGTAGAGAAGCTGAAAGATGTAAAGGTTGCGGATGCTTTGAAGCACCCAAACTGGAGCATGGGGAAGAAAATCACAGTAGATTCTGCTACTTTGTTCAACAAGGTGCTTACAAATTTCCTCAACTTTATGTTAAAACTTTCTTCTTCTTCTTTTTTGTGTGTCTGTTTAATCACTATAGCGACAACTTGATTCTTGCAGGGGTTAGAAGTTATCGAGGCGCATTATTTGTTTGGTGCTGAATATGATGACATTGAGATTGTGATTCACCCACAGTCCATCATACACTCTATGATTGAAACCCAGGTGAGGTCCTACAACATAGTTATCCCCTTTTTTCAAGAAGCATATATTCTTAAGAACACCGTAACGCACGCACACGTCATGCCGATGTGACGCGGTGCATATCTTTTATTCTTGCTTTCTCTGGTAGTACGTTTAGCGCATCAGACCGGCAGAATCTGAGGTTTATGTTCCTTCAGGTCCTTGAGGCTGATATGCTAAATCATTTACATATGGCTTAATGTTATCTTCAAGTGTTCATGAAGTTGTATTACTTCCTCAGGATTCATCTGTCCTGGCTCAGCTGGGATGGCCAGACATGCGGCTACCGATCCTATACACCTTGTCTTGGCCAGACCGAGTCTACTGCTCCGAGGTCACCTGGCCCCGGCTAGACCTTTGCAAGTACAAGCACTCTCCCAGCTCCACGATTTTGTTCTAAAATGTCCTCTAAGAATTTCCAGATTAATTTCTTAGCTAATTGATTGCAATTGGATAATGCAGGCTGGGTTCGCTGACATTTAAAGCTCCCGACAACGTGAAATACCCATCGGTGGATCTCGCGTATGCAGCAGGGCGAGCCGGGGGCACCATGACGGGAGTTTTGAGTGCTGCTAATGAGAAGGCGGTGGAGCTGTTCATCGACGAAAAGTATGATTCTTTCTTTTCTGAATGCTATCATCCTTTTCTTCTGTCTTGTTTTTTAGACAAAGCATTGCATAGCGGATGCCATTGTTCTGATTTGGTTGACGTAACTATGTTCCGCGTGTCTGTTCTGCTGATAGCAGCATCATGATATACAAAATTCTTTGGTATCAACCAAAGTAAACAAAAAGATTCTTTGCGTAGTCTGACTTGAAAGGAGAATGTATGTCCTGAAAGCTAATAATATGCTCAGGCACTTTCGACCATAACCTAATACGTTACGGATTATAATAACTCTGCGGAACCTTGATTTCACGAGCGATTGATATAAGTTTAGCTTAAGTTTGGCCTACCTGTTGTTGCATATCTCATATTTGCTGCGATGAAAACTGTTTTATGAACATGGACATAAAAGCAAAGTCCTCATCCATCTCCTCTGTTGTTGGTTTTGCAGGATCAGCTACCTGGACATCTTCAAGGTGGTGGAGATGACGTGCGACGCGCACCGCAACGAGCTGGTGACAAGGCCGTCGCTCGAGGAGATCATACATTACGACCAGTGGGCAAGGAAGTTCGCCGCCAACCTAGAGCCATCGTCGTCTGGACGGAGCCCTGTGCTCGCCTAAGGCCCTTCTTCCTGGAGCTGGCCGATGAAGCACAGAAGATGTACACTACTACTCCCATGGCCTGGCCTTGCTAAGACTGGCCATGTGGAAATCAAGCTTAGATATTTCAACAAGGCACACATAGGTTGCCTTCCTGAAATGTAAATCATGTGTTCGCACAAATAAATCACGTAAATTTTGAAATAGGCAAGAATCAAACACATGCATCCCTCCAGTTTTGGCTACCATGCATGGTAGAGAAAATTCATTTTCAGAACCATGTTCAAAGTTCAGAAAAGAATCCAACAGCATCCAAAGGTGGAGCCACAATTGTGTCAAGAGGATGAACCTAGCCAAGACTCCATGGTAGTATTTTTCTTCCTTCCTTTTTCGCTAGGCGGTGCTCCCCAGATCATCATCCACATTACAATTCACATGAATTGAATTGCAACAAAGATAAGCACCGACAAAAGGTAGTCCATCTAATCACCGACAAAAGGAAGCACACGACCGACCTGAGACAGTTCCCACCGGATCCCGGGAGAAGCCATGCAGCTTTAGGTGGCACACAAAAGCACTCACCAGAATCTGATGCCCTTCCATAATAATACTACCACACTCAACATATCTCTACTCAAAAAGATAACTGGCATTCCCAAAGCGATATTCCTTATCCCAGCAAGCTCAGAAAAGGCACCGACAACAGGTCCACAGCACGGGTAAATTTAATGGGGGAATCCCTTAATACGATACGATAGCATTAGATGTGCAAGTACATGAATCCTTTATACAAACTCATCAAACACAGAGATGTAGATGCAAATGTTCTAAAGTAGGTGGAGATAGAGATCTTCGACAAGAGATAGGCCTGGGCTTCTGGTGGGGTGGTAGTAGGCAAGTAACGCGGCGGAGGAGGGTGGTCTAGTGGCCGTATTTCTGGAACTCCCATTCGCTGTTGTCTGCAACGTGGAGCAACAAAAAGATGCTGGTCAGTATATATGGAGATTTCCAACTTGAGCCATACAGTAACTGTTGTGGTTACCTAGTGGGCACACTTGGCGAGTCTTGAGCCACCTGCTGATGCAGTGGAAGTGGAAAGCATGATTACAGACACCTGTAGTGCACAAGACCACATCATGTTAGGTCCACTGAAGCTCAATACCAATGAGTTTGGTTTACAATAATAAATCTATTTACAAGGGAAATATTTGACCCCAAAAACTAGTTAAGATACTCCATCTGTTCCTAAATATAAGTCTTTTTAGAGATTTGACTATGGACTACATACGGATGAAAATAGACATATTTTAGAGTGTAGATTCACTCATTTTGCTCCGTATGTAGTCCATATTAAAATCTTTAAAAAGACATTGTATTTAGGAACGGAGGGAGTACATGTCAAGGGGGTATATAGCTTGGTAAATTTACTCGCTCGCAACATGTCAAGGGGGTATATTACTGACTTCAGTACCAAATATCAAACATTCAAATTAACCACACCCCCCATTAATTGCCCCATGAGGGCATCCTACTATCTTCTGGGTCTTGAGACTACAATAACATGACAAGGTATAGCATAAAAAATTTCATATCTCACAAGTTTGTAATTCCATCAGCAAACAAAGAGACAGATAATCCAAACTATACCTTCAAACATATTGGCTCATGTCCTACTTCTACTCCCTCCGTTCCAAAATAGATGACCCAACTTTGTAAACATGGGCAAACTATAGTCAAGTGCAAACATAAAAGCACTGTATGACACCTCATGATCCATCAACATTGATTATTATTTTTAAATTCAACACATGGGCAAACTATATTCCTACTATTAATGCGGTAATATCAGGCTAAGATCACTGTAGGATAAGGCAAGTTGCACAAAAGGAAAATGGAAAGGATGCATAAAACACTAGCATAAGTACAATGACATGTTTTCCTAGCTTAGGCTTCACCAAGAGTGGATGGTCACATAATAAATAGTTCCAGATGCAAGCGTCGTACTCGTATACATGCATGACAGGTATATATTGGAGGAATAGGGCATGTCTACTCCGTGAACGTTAATCCGGCCAGCGAGCAAGGGAGCTGCGTCCACTCATATTAGGCCGTTTGGTTGCCATTATATCCTACAGGCATGCAAGATGAGCGCACGAGGCAGCATGCAAGCGAGCGCGCAAGGGGATAATCTGCTTATTATGGCAGACAATTTTGGGGATATTATGTGAGTTAAATCTAGCAGCATTATAGGTCATTTTCTAAACTGATTTTTTTCCTGCGCACGCTAATTGGTGTGCCTTATTTGCTGAAACATCCCCCTGGCCTAATAAACGCAGACAGAGGGAGTTGCACTTTATCGAATAAATACTAGGTACTAAGTTGATTAATCATTTCAACAGACAGATACACAAGCAATTTATTTAGCATCATGTACGTCGCACTCTGCAACAAGATGAGATGCACAGCTTCAATCAATCAATCAATCTAAAGTAGAGTAACATAACAGGTTTTACTACTAGTTATCCCATATAGAGTTAGTATAGGTGGTGTAAGATGCAGAAAACAGAGGAGGTTGATTCAGCAACTAGAGCCCGTAATCATGAGGTAGGTAAATACGAATCAACTAGTAGAGTAGATAAAACATGGTCCTGAGAAGACGTATGGCTTATATAAACATAACAGTGGAATACTGAATCCTGTATGGTTATATGTATGCAGAAGAAAACAGGCGTAAGAGACTATGACTTGATAAATCACAAAACAGCCGTAAATTAAATTTAATCTAGAAAGGAGGGAGGCATATAAATTAAATTTGGCAGTCGGCGGTGAAGGAAGCAACAGTGATATTGATATTTAAGAGAAGAGAGGGAAGGAATGAAGCGTACATACCCCATGCGACGGTGCACTCCTCGCTGGTGGCGCTGGCCTGGTTGGCCTGGCACTCGATGCCTGCAGCCCAATAATTCGGATCAGATCAGATCGGCAATCCCCTCCCCTCCCCTCCCCTCCCCCATAATAAAGAAAGAAGAAGAAGAAGAAGAAAACAAGAAAGCTTAAGGGTTACATACATAGATCCATGATGTGGTTGCGGCAGATGGCGCAGTTGTCCACCACGATGTCTGCAGTTCCAGATACATCAATCAACCAGATCAATCAACCAGATCTATCTAGGTCAGGGTTAGGGATGGATCGGATCGGATCGGCGCTTACCCCACGCCCAGAGCGCGACGGCGTTCCACTTCTTGATCTCGAAGCGCTTGCCCGGCTTGCGGGACGACGAGGAGGAGGCCCCGGCGTCGGCGGCGGGGGGCGGGGCGGCCGGCGGCGGCGCGTCGGGAGCGTCCGTCTCCATGGCCGACATCTTTGCGTCTCTGTCTGCTCTCTCTCTCTCTGTGCTGGGGTTGGTTGGGCTTCCTCTTTCTCTTTCTCTTCTCTTTGGGGGTTGGGCCGTATCTATCTATCTATCTCTCTATCTATCTCTCAACCAAAACCGACTCAGATTTGATTTCATTTGATTTCAGAATCAAATCAGATTTCGGTTCAAAAACCAAAGAGGCCCCACTCATCTACACTAGTATTTTCTAAATTCCCCGTTTATTTATTTCCTCAAAAACAAGCACTCCCTCCGTTTTTTATTTACTCTACATGCATATTAGACTTGACTCAAGTCAAACTTCGTAGAGTTCGCACCAATTTCTTTTATATTTATAGATAGAAAAAAATATAAATATTTACCCTAACAGATTTATA
Source organism: Aegilops umbellulata (assembly GCA_032464435.1). NCBI lineage: Eukaryota > Viridiplantae > Streptophyta > Magnoliopsida > Poales > Poaceae > Aegilops > Aegilops umbellulata. Next base: position 664,151,461 of record CP136060.1, read on the forward strand.
CGATGCCAAGGCACGTTCAATACTACCGAACCTAATGGCATTGCTTTGTTATCCAAGGTACATGTTAATGTTTTTGACTGTCAATCAACTTCGTCATAGTTTACAAAGCTTCGCTTTGACCAAAGCTAGCTACTATATATGCGGGTCGGAGTAAATAAAAACAGAGAAAATACGTATCAAGACAAAGATACCTTGCTTCTCACACCCCTCCCTCGTGGGTGGGTCGGAGGTACGTACAACAGCTAGCTCTTCTAACCATCCAACCATAGGCCGACGCTTCTCCCAATAAAGTAACCACCCTGACAAGCTGGATAGAAACAAGGTTATGCTTCTGCAAACTTGTCTGCTTTGATCCTGACCTAGTCCATTCGTCGGATCGGGCCGTGTTCTCTTTGCTACATAGAAGAATATTGTACGAATTTGAATTATAGAGTGTGTGTGTGTGTAGTGTCGTAGCCACCTTCCACTTACTTCCCGGACAAACCTTGTGTATACAACAATGAAAAAATAGTGTGCCTGTCCCTTAAAATATGCTATTAGCGAGGCATTGCTAGCGCGCTAGCGCTTTTTTTCATTGGTATACAGTACCCATTGTAGCTACAATGCGCTGGTGTAGCTACTGTCGAAGAAAAAAACACAGGCATAACAGTCACCAGAACAAATTTCACGGCCAAAGAAGTCAAAGCATGGTGCGCAAAGATGGACATAAAGCTCGATTACGCGTCAGTCTATCACCCGCAGTTAAACGGGCAGGTAGAACGCACCAACCGACTAATCCTCAGCAACATTAAACCAAGGCTAGTATGCTCCATCAAAGAAGCAAACTGCAAATGGGTAGAGGAGTTCGATCCACACCCAACCGATCCATGGGGTACACCCCATTCTTTATGGTATACCGCGACAAGGCTCGCAATCATGGCCACTCGCAGCACGGTGGCGGCGTCGCAACACCGACTCGCAGCATGATGGTGTCGTTGTAGCATGGGCTCTTTTTTTTTGAAAAAGAGGATTACCCCAGCCTCTGCATCTGGGCGATGCATGCAGCCATTTTATTAATTATTCATAAAGATCTTACAAAGTAGTACATAAATTTGTCTGAAGCCACCATCTTAGCAACAATTGTCGCTATTTCTAACCACTTGATGTATTTTTTTCAATAAACGAATCTACGAAAAAAAACACCTAGGGTGCAACAAGTGGTGCACATGCAGTGCGCCATTTTTCAGCGCCTGAGATGGTTGGAGTGACCTTTGCAAAGGGTACTAATCACATAATAGGGACCCAGTGAACAAACGAAGCCACAACTGGGTCAGACATTTATCACGCACCTGAGCGATGTGTATTGTAGCAACTCGGCTTGGGGGATACAGTCACAACTCGGTCTTTTCAGGTTTTTCTATTTTTTCCCTTTTTCTAGAGAACATGGAAAATTAATATTTAAAAGTGAATTTTAAAAAATATGATAATATTTTGAAAATTTAAGAAGATTTTTTGACAATCATGAAGATTTTTTTAAAAAATAGGAAAATTCTTTAAAAATATGATCTTTAAGAAAACAAGAATATATTTTGGAAAAGTGTGATTTGTAAAAAAATCGAGAACATTTCTTAAAACCGCGAACATGTTTTCAAATTTCAGAAAAAAATGCAAACAATTTTTATGTTTTCAAACATTATTTTAGAAAATGCAAACAATTTTTATATTTTGAAAGTTTGCAAAAATTGAATTTTTCAAAATTTATGAAAAAATGAAAAATAAATAGCCAAAAAAATTTGTAAGTGAAAAAACATACCCGTTGTTTCAGGAAAATGACCCTATAGCTGGAAGCGGTCATTCCCGCAGCAGCGTGTGCTCGCAGGGCTGGGAGGGCGACGACTTGATCTGGGAAGGCGGCGGCGTGACCGGGGCTAATCCACCGCCGTGACGACGACGGCGTCTTCGGGACCGCCGGCAGCCGGCGGCAACCCAAGCAAGTACGGATCTCCTTTGGATCCCTGTGATTTCTCCTCCTTCCTTCCCCCCATTTCTGGCCGACATTGTTGCTTCGGTCGAGTTCAGCTCCGTGCCTTCCGGTGGCTTCACCGGCGGCTCCGCAACGAGCGGCTACGCTGTGGTTAGGGTTGTGTTGGCGCCCTCTTTTTTTTATTTGCGCCCCCGTATTTGTGTGGGGAATTGACTAGGAACTTGGGGTGGGGAATGGATTTTGCGCCCTCTGTTTGTGAGCATGATTGGCCACAGGTTTGTTGTTTCATCACCTGACGTGCGATGGAGAAGGAAGGCCCCAGCCCAGGAGCACTCGGAGAGGAGCATGCAGTTTTAGCATGAATTTTTTTCGTTTTCTATTTGTGAGCATGAATGGCCACAAGTTTTTCCCTACCTGACTGCCCCTTGGCACCTGGAGAGGAGCAGGAATAGTTGTAGCTGCAGGAATAGTTGTAGCATAGGCACAACAAGTTTTTCCCAGAATAGTTGTAGCTCCAGGAACTATTGGAGCATAATTTTTTTACACTGAATCCATTGAAAATCATACAGTCATACGCTCACTGGAAAGAAAACCAAGTTCAAAAGTTTTTTGAATTTTTGTAGCTTAAAGCTTTCTGTAGCTCATAGCTTTCTGAATGGATTTTTATAGTTTTTATGCTACTGTATTTTTTATAATGCTATAAGCTATCTTTTCAAAGCTATCTTCTACTGCATCATCATCTGGGTTTGTGAAAAAAATGTTAATATTGCAGCTCTTCTTCACCATTGTCGAGGATGGACATTGGGCAGCTGTTGTTGCAAACTTGATGCAAAAACAATTCAATGTATTTTGACTCCAGGAGCGATGACCTTCACTACGTCAGCAACCTTGAGCACCCATGTTGCAATCTGGTATGAAAACTACACCCCTTTTTCCATCTTTGTTTGGTCATTTTCATTCTTTTTCTCGTATCAAATTGATGTTGTGGTACCAATCAATGAAGATGTCACCGTGCCATCTTTTTATATCTTCATTTTTTCTATATTAAATGTGCATATAACAAACTTCAAAACTCTGGTCAGAGAACGAAACCCATGGAAGCTTGATCTTGACAAGTTCGATCGTTTCAGCCCAAAGGGGTACCCGCAGCAATCAACAGCGTATTATTCTCTTTTTCATTTTTCTTTTCTTTCATGTGCCCATCCACAACTTTCTACATTTGTTTCAGGAAGTATTTTTAGGTGTACCTTTTTTGGCAGGTTTGATTGTGGATTCTTTGTTATTCTATACATGGAGAATCTAATAGCAAGGGGGATGAAGCCATTCAACACGGTATAACCATTTTTGCTATGCAACACTAGTAGCTAAATAACATTTTTTGTTTTTCGAAACACTACTTTTGTGAATATGACTCCTATCAACATCCCCCACCTCTTGTGTCTTTAATGATGTTTTTGTATTTTTGCTTTCTGTATGCTCAGGACACGAGGTCATTGCTCAGTGTCCGAACATTCATTGCGGCGAAGCTATTCAAGCATCCTCAAAACACAGTCAACTCAGCCGAAGAGTTCCAGAAACTGTTGAGAAGCTCGTAGAAGATGCCGTTTCTGAAACAAGATATTGCTAGTTTAGTTTTTAGGCTATTGCGGGTCCTTGTGTGCGCTACATTCTCTTATGTAACTGAAACAACAAGTTTCTGTTAACTAGCTAGTTGTCTTTTTCCAGAACTCAAGCTGGAGCATGTATCATGCTGGGGCATGTCCCCTTTCTCCCCTCTTTTCTTGAAAATGCTGGAGCATCAGCCATGCTTAGCTATCAATGTGAACTAGAGATGGATGCAGAGTTGGCAATGAAAATGACTGGCTTTTTTGCAGTTCGTTTCCTTGCTTATTGGTACATTTTTTTGCTGAAACAATGAATCCTACTGGTATTATTATGTGCTCTGGGGAAACATGTTGTAGCAAGAATGCACAATGAAACCATCATGTATCATCAATCATCTATAGAATAGCTTTTTTGAGCACTAAAAACATGATGTCACAACATGAAGCAAACGGTACATTCATGTATATGCCACGGAGGACAAAATGTACAACATGAATCATGAAACAAACAACACATTCATGTGCTGGAGCAGTACTGGAAATATGGCACATACCTCAAAAAATTTCAAAAGACAAAATGTGAGCTATCGTGAATGTCTCAAGTCCAAATATGAGATCTCTTATTTTTTCTGTTGTGTAACATACGTTTTCCAAATTGAAATAGAACCTAAATACATCATCAAGGTTGCAACAATGAAAGGAAATTATGAATGTTTTTTGCTCAAGCACAGGGAATGCAAAACATCTTTGACTAGGACCAAGAACTCCCCCTGGCTACTTGTTTCCGGTTTATCGGGCTTTCTAGCCTGCACACACCCAAAGACCCTCTTGATCATTATTGCATCCTCTTGTTTCTGGCCTCTCTTCTGGCTGTACTTTGTAGAAGATATATGTGTGCCGAACCCCAACTTGAAGGCATAGTCATTGTAGAATTTCTTGGCATCCTCAATTGTGTCAAACACCATGCCAACATAGGGTGGTAGTGGCTGCGATGAAACATCCCCGTCATCTGAATCATCTTGCATCGCGTCATCAACATGAAACAAACCATCTGAATATTCATGATTATCAACAAAAAAGTTTCCTTGGACATAGCTCTCTTCCCCTTCAGTCCCAGCTTCCTGAAACGAGACACATGTTTATTTATGTAAATAAAGAGGTGTTGTTTCAGAAATTCAGGTACACAGATACATCAATCAACAGTTTTTCAGCTTCATTTGCACACAAAAATCTTCACTCAATGTGGCCTTTTCTCACATAAGCATACACATTCAAAATTGTATCACAGTGATATATTACTTTCTTTATCAAATAGGCTGATAAATATCACGTAACAGAGGGGATCATGTTGCAGAGATAGAAGAAGCGGACAGGTGTGTGGGGATGTGCTTTGGTTCCACTCACACACATGAAACAAAATTGATTTTCTAGCTGCCACACACATGAAACAAATTGGTTTTGTTTTGTATATTTTTGTTTGTAACTTTTAAAAAATCATGATCTCTTCAACATATTGTACACATTTTTTATTTCATGAACATTTTTTACAAACTTTTTAAATTCACGTTTTTTCTTCAAATTTGCTATTTCCCTTTCTAATTCATGAACTTTCTAAAAATGTGCAAGAAAATATTGTCACCACATACGGTTATCCAAACATGATCATTCGTCTATTTGTCAGATGGGTACTTAGCAGGTTCTCTGCTGAATCGCGAGATTTTTTCGATAAAGGGCGCTTTTATTATCTCAAAATGTAGCATCAAGCGATACAAAGCATTTAGAGTATCACCCGGCCTCTGCATAACTAGGATGCACACAGCCAAACATAAAAAATCTGACAAGAAAAAAATGACAATTCGGCAACAGTAGAGTCCTATAGACCGACACTATGCCTATGTCGAAACGGTTGGTGGACCGATGCGGCGATTATGCTGCCACCCATGTTGGGTAAAAAACTCCATAGCCACCTGCTCCAATCGCCGCATATATGCATGGAAACTGGCTAGCTATTTTGCATGCATGCACTCACTATCGTGGTTGTTTGTATATGCACACATATATACGCTTCGTCCCTTCCGTGCATCGTTACAGAATCTGGAGAAGGGCCAGCCCAGTGGTAAGCGATGGAAACAATTGCTTTTCTAGTTAATCGCGACACACGGGGACAAGAGATAAGCAAGAAAAAAAAACTGAGAGAAAGAAAACGGACCAGGAGACAAAAAATGGGAAGACAAACAAACAAACAAGCACAAGGGGGATGGGCTTGTAAGGTGATGCTGATATCATATTTATATATTTTATGTTATTGTCACATATACATCTAGACGTGCCCTAGTCAAACACTTGCAATTTATATAACTGAAGTACGTCTCCATTTAATAATGGACCGTATGCATCTTTCTGGTGCAGAGCCGGGGAATTCCCCCTTTTCGAGAAAAAAAATTAATAATGGACCGGCCGGTCTATATAGGCGAGCGGATACAAATCAGAAATGCAAAACAAATTGAAATTTGGGAATCGGACCGAACGGCTATGCCATCCCACGACCACCCGTTCCTCTTCTACCACACAACACGGAAACAAATTAAAAGCCCGCAACCCCACCGTCGATGAGATTGAATTGCCACGGGTTGCCGCCATAAGGGGACCTGCAATCGATGCGGCCGGTGCGCCGGGAAGAATGATGGTGCGGCTGATGTGCCGATGCAAACGTCCGATACCAATATTTTTTTTTAGCATCAGTACAGACACAAGCGCTCATATACACGCGCATACACTCACCCATATGAACGCACACACGCACACCCTGTCCTTATGAGCACCTCGTCGTCGTCGACGGGAACGTCTCCTCCCACTGAAAGCGCATCGCCGAAAATCCTGAAATAAATCCAGGAATAATGCGAGCACCAGGATTTAAACCCTGATGGGTTGGGGATACCACTGTCCACCTAACCAACTCAACCACAGGTTGATTCGCGTCTGATACCAATATTTTGACCAAGGGATCCTTGAACGAGGAGAAGATGACAGGCTCCATCATGTTGACGTCGAACGTAGGCACCACAAGATTGGTGACGGTGTCGGCGAGGGTGTGCCTGCCCGTGACATCCTTGATCTTTTCATGCAGGAACTTGCCGTTGTACGCGGGTCCCCACCACCGACGTGATGGGTCGGGTTTACTTACTTTGCAAGATACACAAACATCGATGATGGGTCGGGTTTACTTACTTTGAGCTTTTCCCCGAGTTTCTGGAGGACGACCGCCGGGATGAGCCCGCGTATCCCGCCACCGTCGATGCTCAGCACCGTGATACGCTTCGCATACTTGGGTGGCGGGAGGACGGGGCGTCGACCCGTTGGCTGGGCAGCTGAGGTTGCTGCCAGCCCACCCGAGTTCGAGTCCCGACACGGACGCGCGGTGCTCACGGAGTTTCTTCTATAAAGAAAAGCCAACGAGGGTTAGCCCTTGGGTTGGTCTCATTTTATATACTTGGGTGGCGGGAGCCGCTCCCTCCACACCGACGGCCGTGGTCTCGGGGGATGTGTCGGCGGGGACGGTGGTTCTTCCTCCTCTGGCTGGGGCGCTAGTACAATAACCGAGGAACCAGCGTCCATGTTGCTGGCCATGCGTGCCTTCCACTAGCTAGCGTGCCTGCCTCACGACGGACGGTTAGATCAACATAAACATAGGAGCAGCGAGAGGAAGGAGGAGGAGATTCGGGTGAGACGTCTATGTCTGCGCGTGCGCGGCGTCGAGGGAGAAAGGCAAATGTGGGTTTGCGATGCGAATCCCCTGGCCCGTGCCGTGTGTTTAAACACCGTCACAGCGGAGTTGGTGCGTGGTGGGTCGACTCCTGGGCCCAGCCTCCCACCAAGCTCATTCTCATTCTTCTCTCTATCTTTTTCTTTATTTACTTAAAAAGAAATGAAAGTAAGGTTCATATTTCATCTTTCCTTCCTCCAACCTCTTTATACATGTACATTCACCCTTCCTCCCTTTTTTCCCACTTTCATGTATGGTTTTTCTCCTATCGGTTTTCTCTAAAATCGACTCAAATGTCTCATGTCTTATGAACTCTCCAATGTAAAACAATAGTATGTACCTCGGCCGTGCGGTGTGTTTAAATGTCTCATGTCTTACTTTGTCTAAAAGCAATGCACAGTCAATTGTCTAGTAAAAAGATTAGAGAGAGCTCATGCCGTATGCCATCTCCCGTCACCGTCAGCACGACATCGCCCACCAAAGGCCCTCGTTTTAAATCAGAATTCAATAAACAAGTACATATATCTCGACACAAAAATAAAATCAAATTCCATTGTATGCCCGCTAAATTTGTTGCGCTCATCGATGTTTCCGGTTTCGTTGTTCATCATTAGTACTATCACATATGGTCTGTTCTATCACATTGGGTAGTCGGACGAATCGACTACCTCTTGGGAGGGAAAATCTTAGGCCCGTTCTCCAAGTAGAAATCCTGGATTTCTTGGGGGGTGTATTTTGGCCTGCCTTGATCGTCTGGCGTCACCAACATAGCCGCGATGAGGCCGCCCGTGCTCGTGCCAGCGATCACGTCGAAGTAATCCGCTATATGGACATTTTCCGTGTTGACATTAGGGTCCTTCTCCTTTTCAACAAGCTGACACAAAATAGATATCAAGCTACGTACGTATGTACCCATCCGTCCAGCATAACATTTCAACACAGAACCTACGGTGTTCTCTCAAGCGTCGATGATGGGGTTGACTTACTTTGAGCTTTTCCTCGAGTTTCTGGAGGACGACCGCCGGGATGAGCCCGCGTATCCCACCACCGTCGATGATTCCCAAACTTCGGTGGAGGGAGCCGTGGCCGTCGGGGATGCTACATCCGGGGGAAAGTCCACCACAATCGTCTCAACATCCATGTTGCTTGTTGCCATGCCTTCCTTACACCTGCGTGCTAAGACTGTCGATGGGAGCAAGAACGTCAGATAGACTAGCTAGATAAGATAGATATATATTACTGACAAACCAGGATGCATGGGAGATGCACGAGAATCAAACAAAGAAACAATAGCCGGAGGATCGGAAGGAGAAATAAATTTAGGAGATCGAGCGAGAGACGCCACACGGCCTCACCCGGCTGCCTAGCTAGCTTCTGCCTGCGCTAGCTGCGTCGAGAAAGTATGGGGTAGCTGTGTGGTGCGATGATGCGAACACCCGTGGATGCCATGTGTTTAAATACTCGGAATAGGGAGGGAGTAGTTTTTTTTTGTGGTAAACCAAAGCTTTATTATGGCGATGCCGAACGGTTTACAGGGAGGGAGTAGGTGTGGACGATGCCCTGTTGAGTGTTGACGCACCCCAGGCCTCTCCTTTCGTTGGGCTTCTGGCCCAGTCTCTCTTCTTGCATGATACTGGCCTTCTTATTCTCATTTTATTTTCCGGTCCTTCTGAAAAATATATTTTTTATTTTCCGGTCCCTGAAAATACCTTTTATGTTACACAAAATAATACTACTCTACAAAATAGGAACTAACACCTGTCACTTAACTAATATGCTAGTATATATAGGAGAAAAAAAACTACATATGAATTATATGAATATAGCATGAACATAACATTGAGCTGTTTTACGGTGATTGGGTTAGTACTCGGAGTACTTAGCAATACTTACATGTCTAATCACGTCTGATTTTTATTAGCCGTCAGATCTTGCGGGGAATTTTAATTGATTAAATTTAATATGTTAATTGCGATAAGGGCATAATGGTCCAGGGGGAAATATCTTTTCTTGAACCGATCACCTGAGGACCAGATCCATGTCTACTCGATCCAGTTCAGAATCCTCCTCCGATCTATTCGTCGCCGCTCGCCGCTCCTGACCTTCTCCGTCCTCGACCTGCCCGGCGAGAGGAATAAATTCATCGTCCTCGTCCTCCACCCAACCAACCCCAGCCCCCCACGCCGTCACCAAAGAAGAAGAAGGCCGGATCTGCGCCGGCTGAATCGGCGGCGACCGCGGCGGGCGATCCCATCTCTTCGCGCGTACCATCCTTAAGGTATGAATTCGGCTTGGCGTTCTGCTCGTTCTCTTGGCCATTGCGCCCCTCCACCGTGCATGCAGTACAACCTCAACCCCACAAGATCCGGGTACGGACTAGAACAACGAATGGAAAGCTTCATCGTGGCTAGTTTCTCTTGAGCTAATCGCATCATGTTTGTTTAAGTAAGATGTTGAGGGCATTGCTTACTTCCTTTGGTACCGCAGAAAAAAAGTGACTTACTTGACGTTTGAGATGAGATATACTAAAGGAAGATGAGATACTGGTTCCATAGTTCACTTAATTTAGTTTATTAAAGTCATCATCACTTTAGGTTTGCATAGCGCATGAAATATAGTTTAAAGGAAGATGAGATACTACTTGTTGGACGTTGATGATTGGTTTCCCTCACATGTCAAAACAACAAAGTCTTTTCCATGCACTTGTCTTTGCCTATGAGCTATTTTACACCTGCAACATTGATAAATAGAAAGATGTTGATGATTGGTTTCCCTCACATGTCATATGCAGGAAGACATGGCGTATGCAAGTGATGAGAGTATGTTCGAGTATCTAAATGTTGTCAGCAAGATGTTTGATAGTGAGGCTGAAGGCTATGAATTCTACAACAAATAACAAATATGCTCTTGAAAAAGGTTTTAGTGTGAGGAAAAGCTACGTTGAGTGGGATGGATCCAACAAATACATAATTTTAAGGAAAATTGTGTGTAGTTTTCAAGGGTTTCGCGAAGAGAAACACATGAAAAGAAAGATGGAAGATAGAAAGAGGAGGCCACGAAGTTTAACTCGTGTTGGGTGTAATGCTAAATTGGTCATTACAAGACAGGAGGAAACCGGTCGGTGTTTTTTCAAGGATTTCATCGATGAGCACAACCATCCTCTAGCCCCACGGGATCTTTCTTGTCTGCTGCGTTCGCACAGACGAATTAGCGATGAGCAGAAAGCGGACATTGCGGACATGAAAAAATGTGCGATCCGCAAATACCGTATTATGGATATTTTGTGCTTTCAATACGGTGGATTTGATAAGGTTGGATGCATAAAGAGGGACATTTATAATTTCTGCCATGCTAATAAGCAGGGGACAATCAGTGCCGGTGATGCTAATACAGTGATCATGCACATGATGGCGAGGCGAGAGCGAGATGTGGATTTTTTCTTCAAGTACTTGGTAGACGAGCATGGCCATCTGAAGGGACTGTTCTGGGCTGATAGTCAATCGCGACTTGACTACGAGGCTTTCGGAGATGTCATTGTTTTCGATAGCACATACAGAACCAACAAATACAATCTGCCATTCGTGCCGTTTGTCGGGTTGAATCACCACCGCAGCACTGTTACATTTGGCTGTGGTATAATTTCTCATGAAACAAGCCAGGCATACGAGTGGATGTTGCGGACCTTTTCTGATTGCATGGCACAGAAGCATCCGATATCTGTGATCACAGATGGGGACCTTGCCAACTGGATGACGACGCTACTGTGGTAGAAAGCGACTCAGATACACTGGCGACATGCATGAATGATGTCGTGGCCACTGTTGCACGCGTCAATGAGGCCACCACTATGATGGCACGCGCCAATTAAGTCTTTCAGGTGTGGTTGAATTGACAACTCAACTGCTAATACTCACTAATATTCTTTGGCTCCCTTTGTGTCAAATCAATAAATTTGGGTTGAATACTCTACCCTAAAAAATTGTTGCGATCCCCTATACTTGTGGGTTATCAAGACATTTTTATGGCGCCGTTGCCGGGGAGCATAGCTCTATTTGCTGAGTGACTTCGGATTTATATCTGTTGATCACTATGAAGAATCTAAAAGATACTAGAACCAAGATCGTTCCCTCTAAAAGAAGGGGAGGTAATGAACTGTCAGCTAGCTCTACACTTGAGTCACCTTCTATCTTGAGGAAGTTTGCAACACGACCACATGCTATTAATTCAGATATGTCGCAAGTAATTGATGATGCTACTTTTGCTATGAATATTGCTTATGATGATGCTAGTACCTTTCTTGATAAAATTGTGCCACTAGGTGAATTTCTTGATGAACGACTTGCTAGAGCTAAAGAAATTGAGAATGCTGAAATTGATGAAAACTTTGAAACTGAAAATTATGATTCACCTATTAAACCTAGACATCCTAGATATGAATTTCCTGATATACTCGAGGGTTACATTATGGATGGAGAGGCAGCTAGAGACTTTCTTGCTTGTAAGGATAGAAATGATCTTAAGAAATTACTAGCCAAGCTAAAAGAAAAATCTTTGAATGCCAGAATGAAATATGACCCTAAGTTTGCTACTTCACCTATCTTTGTTACTGATAAGGATTATGAATTCTCTGTTGATACTGAGTTAATTACTTTGATTGAATCTGATCCTTTTCATGGTTATGAAATTAAAACGGTTGTGGCACATCTTACTAAACTGAATGATATAGCCACCATATTTGCTCATGAGGAAAAAAATCGCTATTACTATATTCTCAAGGTGTTTCCTTTCTCATTAGAGGGTGATTCAACCTGGCAGTCGGGTTGGGTTTGCCCGGGTCAACCACTACCAAACCCATGCCCAATAACTAAATCGGGTTTGCCCTAGACCCACGACCCTGCACATGTGTCTGAACTTGAACCCACACCCGAACCCATTGGGTGATCCAACCCTATCGGGCACCCATCGGATCCAACCTCTCTTTGTTCTCTGGACATGTATTACACTACACATGATTCATCTTTTATGGGCCTAATGGAGATGTGCAACGCTCTGTAGTGCAGCCTGCTGCTAGCTATTTTGCATGGGCCACTTCTCGAGAGAATGATGAAGCAAAGCATTAAGTTAAATTAGGAGAATGATGTGATTGACATGACCCATTCCATTAGCTTAGCACCCGATCGTTTAGTATGTTGCTATTGCTTTCTTCATGACTTATACATGTTCCTATGACTATGAGATTATGCAACTCCCGTTTGCCGGAGGAACACTTTGTGTGCTACCACACGTCACAACGTAACTGGGTGATTATAAAGGTGCTCTACAGGTGTCTCCAAAGGTACATGTTGGGTTGGCGTATTTCAAGATTAGGATTTGTCACTCCGATTGTCGGAGAGGTATCTCTGGGCCCTCTCGGTAATGCACATCACATAAGCCTTGCAAGCATTGCAACTAATGAGTTAGTTGTGAAATGATGTATTATGGAACGAGTAAAGAGACTTGCCGGTAACGAGATTGAACTAGGTATTGAGATACCGACGATCGAATCTCAGGCAAGTAACATACCGATGACAAAGGGAACAACGTATGTTGTTATGCGGTCTGACCGATAAAGATCTTCGTATAATTTGTGGGAGCCAATATGAGCATCCAGGTTCCGCTATTGGTTATTGACCGGAGACGTGTCTCGGTCATGTCTACATTGTTCTCGAACCCGTAGGGTCCGCACGCTTAAGGTTTCGATGACAGTTATATTATGAGTTTATGAGTTTTGATGTACCGAAGGAGTTCGGAGTCCCGGATGAGATCGGGGACATGACGAGGAGTGTCGAAATGGTTGAGACGTAAAGATCGATATATTGGACGACTATATTCGGACATCGGAAAGGTTCCGAGTGATTCGGGTATTTTCGAGGGTACCGGGGAGTTACGGGAATACGAGGAAGAAGCAATGGGCCTCATGGGCCAAGTGGTGGAAGAGAGGAGGTAGGGCGCGCGGCCCCCTAGCCCAAACCGAATTGGACTAGGGGGCCAGCCCCTCTTTCCTCCTTTTCCTCCCTCTCCTTCCTTCTCCTTCTCCTTCCCTTCCTTCCCCTCTCCTACTTGGACTAGGAAAGAGGGGGGAATCCTACTTGGAGTAGGATTGCCCCCCCTTGGGCGCGCCTCCTCCCCTTGGCCGCCTCTCCCCCTTACTCCTTTATATACGGGGGCATGGGGCACCTCTAGACACACAAGTTGATCTTCGTGATCATTCTCTTAGCCGTGTGCAGTGCCCCCTTCCACCATAAATCTCGATAATATTGTAGCGGTGCTTAGGCAAAGCCCTGCGACGGTAGAACATCAAGATCGTCACCACGCCGTCGTGCTGACGGAACTCATCCCCGACACTTTGCTGGATCGGAGTCCGGGGATCGTCATCGAGCTGAACGTGTGCTAGAACTCGGAAGTGCCGTAGTTTCGGTGCTTGATCGGTCGGGCCGTGAAGACGTACGACTACATCAATCGCGTTATCATAACGCTTCCGCTGTCGGTCTACGAGGGTACGTAGACAACACTCTCCCCTCTCGTTGCTATGCATCACCATGATCTTGCGTGTGCGTAGGAAAATTTTGAAATTACTACGTTCCCCGACAATATACAAGAGTTAAGTACACCTTCCACGGGTGTCTTAACTTGTCCGCCGCAGTCACTGGTACCTAAACTTGTAAAATACTCCGTCTGTCTAGAACTATTTGCCGATAAAATGGATAGAAATGGTTGTATCTAGCATACAATTACGTCTAAATACATCCATTTCTGCAATAAGTAGTTCCGGATGGAGCGCGAGTACATGAAAACACTCTCATAGGGAGGAGGTTGCCCCCCACCCCCCCTTCCCCAGCCCCGGCGTTGCCCACTCGGGCGACTCAGGCAGCGGCTAGGGTTTCGAGCACCGCCACCTACATCTCCTCTCCCCCTCGTCGCTGCCACCCGACGAGGTCGCCGGGCAAGCCCGTGTGGCCACCGATGACGATGGCAGCAAGGCCTTCGTCGCTTCATTCGCGAAGATCTGGATCCATAGGGCGGCGGCCACTGCCGGTGCGGTGCCGCCGTTCGCGCCCTGGACAGTGTTTGCGGGGGGCTCTGTCCAGCGTTCTCGACCGCTCGGGTGGTGGGGCGTCGGCGCTTGGCGGCGGCAGCGTCTTCTGCCTACCTAACGATCACATACATACAAGAGTTAAATACACCCGCCACGGGTGTCTTAACTTGTCCGCCGCAGTCACTGGTACCTAAACTTATAAAAATACTCCGTCTGTCTAGAACTATTTGCCGATAAAATGGATAGAAATGGTTGTATCTAGCACACAATTACGTCCAAATACATCCATTTCTGCAACAAGTAATTCCAGATGGAGCGCGAGTACATGAAAACACTCTCATAGGAAGGAGGTTGCCCCCCCCCCCGGATGGCAGCGATCCGGATTGCAAATAAACACCCCACTATAATCATATAGGAAAAAGAAAACATCGATAACTACACATGCATACCTCTGAAAAATGTCGTAGGGGAAAACAACAAATTTCTCATCGCGAGAGTGAGAGAAAGCGAGAGGAGAGAGAGAGAGAGAGAAAGAGAGAGAGAGGGAGAGGGAGGAGAGAGGGAGAGAGAGACGCCTTAGGATTAACCATATTCAAACACGTTTTTTGTTATTTTGTGTGAACACCGAGGCCATCGCCGGCGAGGGTGAGAAGGAGGATAAGCGGCAACACAAATATGATGCCTCGTAAAAATAAAGGAGATGGACCTATTGTGGTCTTGAGTGATGGTTGTTGGGTTAAGAGTGTGTGTTATGTTTTCTCTCCCGTTGCAACACACGGCCTCTTTTACTAGTATTTCATAACAGAATAGTAGTTCAAGGTAAAAGCTATCTGCCGAACGTTATGGTTTTAGTCATACGTCGGAACTACTGACCCACCCTCCGATCTGTATCTTACAAGCAATCTGCTTCTTCTATTTTCTTAGTTTTTTCTCCCCGCTTTCCGAAATAGGTTTTCGCCCTTACTTTGTAGATAAAGCACAACACATATCTATATCTACATCTGAAGTTTCATACGGTTCGCTCGTACACACGGTAAGCCATCTAGGCCAGGTACTCGTACGTTGAGGGGCCTTCTATGGGCTTTCATAAAGACCGCGAAAAATAATTGGATCCAAATAAATCAACATCATACGCAGTACCTTGTGTCTGGCTCTTTGATGTTACAACAAACGAGCTATGCATCTTTCACGTTTACTAATCCCACCTCGCTCTTTTACAATTGTTCCCACCAGTAAATATACAAGCAGCCCGAGGAATCAACCAACAGACCGTTAAAGAAGCGGCCTCAGGAAGGATTATGGGCTTAAATAGGATGCTTAAATGAATGTGACTAATTAAAAGAAAGAATTGTGGGTAAACAGGTGGAATAATTAAAGAACGATTGTTGTCTTAATAAATAGAATATTCAAATAAATGGTGCCAATTAAAGGAGGGTCCTTGGCTGGCCCCTGGCCTTCGCAAAATTTCCTTTTGCACCTTCCTAAACCCCTCCGGGCTTTACCCTTGGCCCAAATAAAGTGTTCTCGCACCCGAACATTTCGAGAAACATCCGAAGCCCTTTTGTGGTGAATTCCGAACCCTTTCGAAGACCAAAAAATATTATCCCACATATCAATCTTTACCTCCGGACTATTCCGGATCTCCTCATCATGTCCGTGATCTCATCCGGGACTCCGAATAATATTCGGCCACCAACATACATAACTCATATAATACTATATCATCAATGAACGTTGCGTGCGGACCCTACGAGTTCGAGAATGATGTAGACATGACAGAGACGCTTCTCCGATCAATAACCAATAGTGAGACCTGAATGCCCATATTGGTTCCTACATATTCCACGAAGATCTTTATCGGTCGAACCTTTATGACAACATACGTAGTTACCTTTATCTGTCGGTATGTTACTTGCACGAGATTCGATCGTCGATATCTCCATACCTAGTTCAATCTCATTATCGGCAAGTCTCTTTACTCGTTCCGTAATACATCATCCCGTAACTAACTCCTTAGTCACTTTGCTTGCAAGCTTCTTGTGATGCTGTATTACCGAGAGGGCCCAAAGATACGTCTCCATCATACGGAGTGACAAATCCCAGTCTTCATCCGTGCCAACTCAACAGACATCTTCGGAGATACTTGCAGAGCATCTTTACGATCACCAAGTTACGTTGTGACATTTGATGGCACACAATGCATTCCTCCGGAGTCCGGGAGTTGCATGATCTCATGGTCGAAGAAACATGTATTTGACATTAAGAAAGCAGTAGCAATAAACTGGACCATCATATCCTATGCTAACGGTTGGGTCTTGTCCATCACATCATTCTCCTAATGATGTGACCCCGTTATCAAATGACAACTTGTGTCTATGGTTAGGAAACCTTAACTATCTTTGATCAACGAGCTAGTCTAGTAGAGGCTCACTAGGGACACGATATTTGTTTATGTATTCACACATGTATTTAAGTTTTCGGTCAATACAATTCTAGCATGAATAATAAACCTTTCTCATGAATAAGGAAATATAATTATAACAACTTTATTATTACCTCTAGGGCATATTTCCATCACTTATTTACTTTCTGGAGATGTTGGTATGTTCGTAATGAAGTGGTGCATCAAAAACTGCCCCCCCATGTGGATGTCTCATGTAGATTTCTTCAGAGTTATTTGGACTCCATCATTGCAATCAGAACAAACTCATCCGCTGACCCTAGTAAAGGGAAGGTGAGTTTATCATATGAGAAGAGGGCACCGAGTCCCTTGCCTGTTTTGTGAATGATGTGAGGTGGACTCCACCTGCTCATGGTTGTCTCAAGCTCAATACTGATGGATCGTACAATGTGGACGGCACAACGGATGCTGGAATGATCTTACGTAATGAAGATGGCACAATTATTTTCTCGGCATGCAGATAAATGTTCTCGTGTCGGGACGATGTTGGAAGCTGAGCTCTGCGGCTGCATGGAAGGACTATCGCTAGCTATTCAGCGAAGTAATTCCCCCATTATGATCAAAATGGACTCGCTCACTGCGGTCTCCATGATTCAAGAGAAGGAGGTGGATATAAAAAGATCGGTCTATGCTTCCCTGGTGAAGGAAATCAAGTTCCTGAGAGGTCTTAGAGAAACTTGTGTTACTCATGTAAGTGGTAGTCAGAATAATGATAGTGACTATCTTGCTAGTTTTGCTAGAGTTGATCTTAGAACTATGACATGGCTTGGTTCTGCCCCACCCAAGGTTTTGGATGTCGTACAAGCCGATTGTAATGATACTATGAATGAGTAATACAAGTTTTTCCTACCGCAAAAAAAGTTGTATAGAAAAAATGTTGACCATGTATATTAAAAAAAAGGAGGGAAAGAAACAGAAAAAAAAGGAAAACTGACTTCACGGTGACGGTGGAATGTGGAAAGTTTCACAATCACAAAAAGAAGGTGCTTCACGGTTTATTATTTGTTGGCGCAGCCCGGGGAAGAAGAAGACACACAAGTCTGAAGGTTGAAGAAGACGTACACACAGAGTTAGGCACCGCACACAACTTGTGCCACTTTTCTGTATTTTTCTCTCACTAGATGCAACTGGTTACAAGTGCTTTTAAAGGGAAACATGCACACACGGCCAAGCCACACACCGGCTTGATCCGTACTATTTCACTCTCCACTAGCTGCATGTACGCACGTCCAGCACCAACAGGTCGAACCTCCCGCAACGGCCACACGGCTCGGCCATTTTCTTTACATGCATGTAGCTAGACGCTAACTAACTCTATCTTGACCATCAGTACTTGCCTACGTAGGCCACCTCTTCACTACGTGCACTAATGCCCTGATCACTAAACACATGATTAGTCCCAGCAACACGTGAATGCATGTACTCAACTACTGGCCGCTACACTGCACTCTCTCTATCGCTGCGTGCTGTCTTCTCTGCAGACCTGGTCACTCCGCCATGTTTACATGCATACAACTAGCCGGAACTAAATCGACTACTAGAACTAAAATCATGCAAACACAAATAAACATGATGAATACCGAGACAACAAGGTAAACTCTATCATTATTGGGCGGTCTGTTGAGTATTATTGCAGCGGCCTCGTGTCCAAAGTAAAACAGCCCGCCTGGCCCAACCAAACCCTCATCCCCTCCTCTCTCGAGTCGCCCGCCGCCGACGACGCCGTCGCCGCCGGTCGAGAGGCGACAAAATATCGGAGTTGGCGGCGGAGGCTGCTCTCCCTCCTGCGCCTCGCCCCGGCAGGTTGTCTCGCCGCCTTCGAGGAGCTTCAGCCTGCCCCGCCGACGCGGCCTCCACCTCAGGTGAGCGCTTCCCCGTGCCTCACGCCGGGTCTGTAGAGTAGAGTTCAGTTCAGTTTGGCCGGATGCCTTCTCGACCAGTTGAGTTGAACTGCTGGCCGGCCGGAGATCGGCAACATTCAGGGAGGTTAAGGCCCAGTTCTTTTGACCCGATTATGGAGATTCTGGGTCTGAAAAATCAAAAGCTAGAAAGAACTCGTTTTGATTCTGTAGAATCGTCAAAATCAGACCACAATCGACAGTGCAACTGAAAAGCAGCGTTTTGGGTCGATTCTGGCGATTCTGGACCTCCCGCAAATGAAAACGTTTGGGCTTTCAGACTGTACCCCTATTTGAACACTAAATTACAGGCAAAATGCCCTTCCACAGCCCAACCGGACCGACCGCGGCCCAGAAAACACATCGGCCGCGCTCGCTTTCCTGTCCTTGCTCGGTTCCTCTTTCCTCCAGCCGCCGCTAGGGTTCCTGACCCGCCGCCCCTCCTCCCTCGATGAACGGCGGCGACCCCGCCGGAGCAGACGAGCGCCGCCCGACGCGCCCATCCGGCCGGCCGAAGCAGTGCTCAGCGCCACCTCCTCCGACCCCCATTCAGCCTGCCCCTGAGGTCCTCCGCCCCGCCGGCTCCGACCGCCCTCCCCGTCGTCCTCCGCCGGCCCCGATGAGCCCATCCAGCCGGCTGCTGCTGTCCTCTGCCCGCTGCCTCGGTGAGCCTCTCTCTCTCTTGTATTTTCTCTATACATGGAAGAGTGGATGGATAGATGGATGTATATGATTTGTAGCTCTTTTCTGTACATGGAACAATAGACTGCTAGATGGATGTATATGATTTGCTTGCTTGATGGATGTATGTAGATGATGTTAGTTTATCTGTTAGATTCTTCTCTGTACACCAACGCTCTACCATTAGAAGATGATGGTACCATGGCTGAAAGACGTGATTCTATTTCTACCAGTCTGCTGAACCTGTCCACCATGTTTCAGTTTGGACTATTTCCCCGCTTTTCCTGATATATATATTTTTATACAAAAATTTTATACTTATTATACTGCTGTGTTTAGGAGTATAATTTTTCATTACTTGTTTGACATACTTTTTTAACAGACTTGTTTCTTTTGTTTGCCATACTTAATAACAAAAATATATATTAGTTTTTATTACTTATTTATTATATATTTGTAATATATATCATTGAAAAAAACTCACGCGTTGCGCTGAATTCTTCTACTTTTGAAACAAAAACTTTATTTTGTTTCATACTTGTGTAAATTATATAGTTCATACATACATATGGTTGATATTTCTAAACCATTTGGTTTAATAAATATTGAAATAGTGGTTGTACTATATGATTAGGAAAAAATATCTATGGAAAATTCTAGAGCGAAGTTTAATCATAGGTGAGGGACTGCTCCAAATATATTCGTTTTTGGAGCACCAATGTACAAAGTTAACCATATAGTTACTTATTTAACCATATGTGAGGGATTACACAATGTACAAATTTAACTATATATATAAATACACTATCCTCTATACACTCCTAGTTTTAAAAAGCCCACATTCAATTGAGGTCCCCAATTGAAATTGGGTCACCCGATTTTGACCGGGTTAACACTTTCTTAGAGCACTCTCACTCAATTCTTTTATATTATACATTGTGCTTCCTAATTTTTAAGGCCTCACAATTGAGGTCTTTAATTTAGAACTGGGTCACATGGTTTGTCACATGATTTTAACCGAGGAATCTTTCCCACCTTGTGGCAGCCCTCCCTTCTCCTCCAACCTATATAGGCTCCTCTAGTTCTACTTCTAGTTTATTCAATTATAGCTAGATTAATCCTCTCTAGTTCTCATAATTAGAAGCCTAGTGTGGTTCTAATCTTCACCCTCTAATTCTCTGGCATCGATTAGCTCTGGACAACGAAGCGGCGCCGATCGTGAAGACCGTACGCTTGCAAACTGTGGAAAGGCCGTGCTTTCTGTCTTCCGTTCGAGGGACCGTTCGTGAACGGTTCGAGAGACTTCAGGTAAGATCTACGCCAACTGTTCTTCCACTACTACTCAGAGTTCGTAACGATCCAATATAAACTTCTATAAGCATCTTTATAGTGTTCCTGGTTCGATCGTAGGAAGAACTTTTTCTACTACATTTTCCAAAAGTAACCGACCTACACGTAACCATATGTAACGCTGGTGCCTATATAAGCCGAGGGATTTTAGACCATGGGGCAAGTTAGCTTCATTCACATATGATGTCGAGGTAGATCAACTTGTACTCGATACTCCATCCAGACAATATAATTAGAAGCAAGAGTAGGGTTTTTGTCACGCCCCAATACATTACTCGGATGTAACAGCCGCCATGCATTTGTAAACCAAAGCTTATAAACGGGCGAGGCCTAAATTAAAACATTTCACAATGATACACTTATATAGCATGTATTCTTTATTTCTGGGATACAAAGTTCTTGCTAAAAGTAAACTCCTAAAGTACTTCTATTTATTCCCTCCCGGCGCGTGCTACGCCTATTACTCAACTTCATTCTCGAGATCATTGCCGCTCTGGGCTGCAAAAATAGAAATTAAGCAAGGGTGAGTATGATAATTCATACCCAACAACTAGCATTTTGTCAAGCGAAAGAAGAAAGGGTTATGAACATCATAATGGTCCAATTCAGGGTCGCTTTGATTCAAAGTTATTTTATAGGATCTTTAAAGGATTAGAATCCTTAGGATTTTTTCCTATATTGGTCATTTGATTCGTAGGATTGAATACTATAGGATTTTTTTCCTAAGGATTCATTTGTACTACATTTCACAGGAATTCTAACATCCACTGCAATCTTTCGGAAGAAATCCTTTGTTTTTCTCATGACACAATCAAACAAACTCAAATCCTATAGGGATCCAATGGACATGCCATTCAAATGCTACGTTTTCCCTATTCCTGTGTTTTTGCAATCATATGAATCAAAGAGGCCTTCAATTTCAAAGAAATGATAAGGCAACAATGGATGGATTTAGCGGCGGAAAATAAGGTAATACAAAGAGGTTGAATTAAAGATATTATCCAACGGAAATAATGGAATAAACTGTACGGAAGTGTATATGAAAACATATTGGTATTACACGTGACCAGCAAGCTGCCCAACCTGGGAGTCACAAGGTGAAATTTCACACTTTAACACTCTTAAGAGGGGTACTCCAACATCGGCAGTCTCAACCAAAACCACGTGGATTCCAGAAGAGCAGAGCTCTTTGGTCCCCTGAGGCACGACAACTTGACTTACTAGTCTGGGTCGTTCCCAAGGATCCATTCCCGACACCCTGTTCGGAACAAGTGTCACCCCAACGGAGAACTCAGACAGACCCATACCTGAACTATAACCAGTATAATACGTTTGCCTACGTGACACGAATATAGATGGATAGAATATGATATGTGACTGGGTCGATGATAGAATTACTGAAATATCAGTCAAGACAATACGCTCATGCCTTTTCATGAGTTCCTTCGAAACACACTGATTCCATCAATGAATGGATACGAGGACAACATGTCCCTCTCTCAATTAAAACAAGGATCAACGGAGGATCAGTAAAGATCAAATCAGATGATCAACGGAGACAACAATAACGATTCAAGAGTTAGCAGAGTATCAACCGTGACAGAGAACTTCTCTTCTCCATGACATAATAAATCTGGCCATTAGTATTATCCCGACCGATCAACTCCGCCGTCATGTAAAATCGGACATCAAACTATATATCCTCCTCACTCTGCCCAACTCTAAACTCTAGTTCTATGCGTTCCTCTCTTTCTCTCAGTGGTGTATGAGGTGCAAAGTGAGCAGCAGGAGGTATTTATAGGGTGTGTGCAGATGTGAACATCGCCTAAATATCCAGCCGCAGGTGACCTTTCAAGCTAACCTTTGGAGCAGTCTAAGAATACTGGGCGACCCAAGGGTCATCTACTCCTGCCTGGAGACCATGCACAGAGTCCACCTTCTGAGTCCACATCCAATTTCTTGTACGTTTCTTGCCACGTTGCTTCTCTTATGATTATACATGCATGTACATAGTTGACTTGAGGCTCTAGTACTAAGAAATATCTACCGACTACCATTTCTACCTAGCTCATTCCATCTAGTCTAATGCCACATTAACTCCCTTGTAATTATTTAGAGCATCTCCAGCCGTTCGGCCCCAGGGGCTTGAAAAAGCGATGCCTGGGACGCGCCGGCGAAATTATCGGCTTGCGGACGGTCGGTTTCCCAACTGCTGACCCACGCCCAACCCAAACGCCTTTTTTTTAAAGATAAACTCGGCCAAACACTACAAATTTTGGCCAAACTCGGCCAAACACGCCGATTTTCATTAAATATTAGTACATATAAACTTAAAAACATACTTAAAAAACTAAAAACCTCCTCCTTCTCCACGTCGCCGCCATCTTTACTGCACCCCTGCCCTGCATCGCCTTGGCGGACGGGCTTGGTTGGCGGCGGAGGTGCGTCGTCGTCACTGTCCTCAAGGACGATGACGCCACCCTCGTCGCGGCTACGGTGCCGGGCGGCGATCTCCTCCAGGGCACGGCGCTGGCGCTCCATTTCCAACTTGAAATAGTCCTCGCGCGTCCATTTGAGGGCGGCCTCGTCGGCGGTGGCCATGTTGTCGTGCTCGTTCTTGACGGCGACGAGCCCCGGCTCCGTCTTGGGCTTGACAAGGCGGGAGGAGGAGCCACGGTCGGCCTCGTTGATGACGAGGGCGCTGCCGCGAGTGCACCGCCCGAGCGGCGTCTCCACGGGCTCGGCCTTGACGCTGGCGAGCGGCGACGAGCCGGAGGAGAGGGAGGAGGGAGGAGGAGGAGGACAGGGAGGATGGGGAGGAGGACGAACCCGCCATGCGCCTCGGCAGCCAAATGCCGCCGCTCCGGTGAGGGACAGGCGTAGGGGCCGACGGGTACTGGAGCGGCGTCAGGTTGCCGCCCTCGAGGTGCTCGAGGACGTTGTGCAGCGTCTGCCCGTGGACTCCCCACCACAAGCGGCGGCCATCGGCGTCGTGGGGCCCCCTCACCGGCGCGTTGTTGGTGTTGGCTTTTGATCGCAACATCAAATCACCCAGGAGCACCACGTGCGTACAACCAGCTAGCAAGCAAGCTAACAGGCAGCTTAATGGATTCTGGCCGTATGTACGTGTATAGCCAGCGACTCTCTCTCCAGAAACTTGCGTAACTAGCGACACAGAAAAAACTGATCAATGTGATGGCCATAGGGTAGCCACCTGCGCTTTGGGTAGCTTTTGGAGGGGCGTTCAAGTTCGTATTCCTCGGCCGCAAGGACTTCAGTCCATCTGTCGGCTAGCAAACCTTGATCAGCTCTAAGATGTTGCTGCTTTTTCTTAAGGCTACTCGTCGTGGCCATAAGCCTGCGCTTAAAGCGCTCTTGTTCGACGGGATCCTCAGGCACGACAAATTCGTCGTCGTCGAGGCTTGCCTCGTCTTCAGAGAGAGGCATGTATATTATCATCCTCTTCCTCCTTGTCTGCCGCCCTCTCAGGGGGGCTGGCTTCTCCATCCTCCTGCATTGTCCGGGGTGTTATTATCTCCCTTGCCGGTATCACCGTTTTTGCTTTGGCCGGACTTAGAGGGGCGTCGCTGACGCCGGCGCTTAGGTTGCTTCTTTGAGGGGTCATCCCCCGTTGTTTCGTCGCCATTGCCTTCTTTGGGTGTATCAACCATGTATATGTCATATGACGAGGTGGCTTTCCAGTGCCCTATAGGCGCCGGTTCCTGTTCGTCTCCTACATCGTCGTCCATACCGTCGATGTCTTCGGAGTCGAAGTCTAGCATGTCGGTTAAGTCATCGACAGTGGCTACAAAGTGGGTGGTGGGTGGGCGTCGAATTTCTTCGTCGTCCGCATCCCAATTCTACCGATCATAATCCGGCCAGGACTCTCCTGACAAAGAGAGAGACTTTAGTGAATTCAGAATGTCGCCGAAGGGCGAGTGCTGAAAGATATCCGCGGCGGTGAATTCCATGATCGGCGCCCAATCGGATTCGATTGGCAGGGGCGCGGAGGGCTCGCAGTCCGGAGAAGAGTCCGGCACCTTGGAGTCACGGGCTTCGCAGAGGATAAAGCTGGTGTTCGGCTCGATCGCCGTAGAGACTGCGGCCCCTGAGGCGGGGTCTAGCCACCCGTCCTCGATCGGCGCAGTTGGCTCTGAGCTAAGGGTCGGAGCGGATGCGGGTGCGGCCTCTAGGGCACTGTTCGGCAGCAGAGTTAAATCGTGCCCATCATGACAGTGCGGCGTGCCCGGCTGTGGCTCGAATCCATCGAAGATCAAGTCTCCGCGGATGTCAGCCGTATAGTTCATGTTGGGGAACGTTGCAGAAAACAAAAATTTTCCTACGGTTTCACCAAGATCCATCTATGAGTTCATCTAGCAACGAGTATTCAGATTCATCTACATACCTTTGTAGATCGCGAGCGGAAGCGTTCAAGGAACGGGGATGAGGTAGTCGTACACGACGTGATCCAAATCACCGGAGATCCTAGCGCCGAACGGACGGCACCTCCGCGTTCAACACACGTACGGTCAGCGCAACGTCTCCTTCTTCTTGATCCAGCAAGGGGAAAGGAGAGGTTGAGGAAGATGGCTCCAGCAGCAGCACGACGGCGTGGTGATGGTGGAGCTGCAGTACTCCGGCAGGGCTTCGCCGAGCTCTATGGAGGAGGAGGAGGTGTTGGAGAGGGAGAGGGAGGCGCCAATGCCAAGGGGTGCGGCTGCCCCCCTCCCCTCCCCCTTTATATAGGCCCTGGGGGGGCGCCGGCCCTGGGAGATTGGATCTCCCAAGGGGGGGCGGCGGCCAAGGGCTGGAGTGGCCCCCAAGCCAAGGTGGGGCGCCCCCCCCCCCCACCCCTAGGGTTTCAACCCTAGGCGCACGGGGTGGGCCTAGGGGGGCGCACCAGCCCACTATGGGCTGGTTCCCATCCCTACTTTGGCCCATGGGGCCCTTCGGGATAGGTGGCCCCACCCGGTGGACCCCCGGGACCCTTCTGGTGGTCCCGGTACAATACCGGCGACCCCGAAACTTGTTCCGATGGCCAAAACAGCACTTCCTATATATAATTCTTTACCTCCGGACCATTCCGAAACTCCTTGTGACGTCCGGGATCTCATCCAGGACTCCGAACAACATTCGGGTTACTGCATATACATATCCCTACAACCCTAGCGTCACCGAACCTTAAGTGTGTAGACCCTACGGGTTCGGGAGACATGCAGACATGCCCAAGACGGCTCTCGGGCAATAACCAACAACGGGATCTGGATACCCATGTTGGCTCCCACATGCTCCACGATGATCTCATCGGATGAACCACGATGTCGAGGATTCAAGCAACCCCGTATGCAATTCCTTTTGTCAATCGATATGTTACTTGCCCGAGATTCGATCGTCGGTATCCCAATACCTCGTTCAATCTCGTTACCGGCAAGTCACTTTACTCGTACCGTAATGCATGATCCCGTGACCAGACACTTGGTTACTTTGAGCTCATAATGATGATGCATTACCGAGTGGGCCCAGTGATACCTCTCCGTCATACGGAGTGACAAATCCCAGTCTCGATCCGTGTCAACCCAACAGACACTTTCGGAGATACCCGTAGTATACCTTTATAGTCACCCAGTTACGTTGTGACGTTTGGCACACCCAAAGCACTCCTACGGTATCCGGGAGTTACACGATCTCATGGTCTAAGGAAAGGATACTTGACATTTGATAACTCTAGCAAACGAACTATATGATCTTATGCTATGTTAGGATTGGGTCTTGTCCATCACATCATTCTCCTAATGATGTGATCTCGTTATCAATGACATCCAATGCCCATAGTCAGGAAACCATGACTATCTATTGATCAACGAGCTAGTCAACTAGAGGCTTACTAGGGACATGTTGGTGTCTGTTATTCACACATGCATTACGATTTCCGGATAACACAATTATAGCATGAATAAAGACAATTATCATGAACAAGGAAATATAATAATAATGCTTTTATTATTGCCTCTAGGGCATATTTCCAACAGTCTCCCACTTGCACTAGAGTCAATAATCTAGTTACATTGTGATGAATCGAACACCCATGGAATTCTGGTGTTTATCATGTTTTGCTCTAGGGAGAGGTTTAGTCAACGGATCTGCTACATTCAGGTCCGTATGTACTTTACAAATATCTATGTCTCCATCTTGAACATTTTCACGAATGGAGTTGAAGCGACGCTTGATGTGTCTGGTCTTCTTGTGAAACCTGGGCTCCTTGGCAAGTGCAATAGCTCCAGTGTTGTCACAGAAGAGTTTGATTGGCCCCGACGCATTGGGTATGACTCCGAGGTCGGTGATGAACTCCTTCACCCAAATTGCTTCATGTGCTGCCTCCGAGGCTGCCATGTACTCCGCTTCACATGTAGATCCCGCCACGACGCTCTGCTTGCAACTGCACCAACTTACTGCTTCACCATTCAAAATATACACGTATTCGGTTTGTGACTTAGAGTCATCCAGATCTGTGTCGAAGCTAGCGTCGACGTAACCTTTTACGACGAGCTCTTCGTCACCTCCATAAACGAGAAACATTTCCTTAGTCCTTTTCAGGTACTTCAGGATATTCTTGACCGCTGTCCAGTGTTCCTTGCCGGGATTACTTTGGTACCTTCCTACCAAACTCACGGCAAGGTTTACATCAGGTCTGGTACACAGCATGGCGTACATAATAGAACCTATGGCTGAGGCATAGGGGATGACCCTCATCTCTTCTATATCTTCTGCCGTGGTCGGACATTGAGCTGAGCTCAATTTCACACCTTGCAATACTGGTAAGAACCCCTTCTTAGATTGATCCATATTGAACTTCTTCAATATCTTATCAAGGTATGTGCTTTGCGAAATACCTATGAGGCGTCTCGATCTATCTCTATAGATCTTGATGCCTAATATATAAGCAGCTTCTCCAAGGTCCTTCATTGAAAAACTCTTATTCAAGTAGGCCTTGATGCTGTCCAAGAGTTCTATATCATTTCCCATCAAAAGTATGTCATCTACATATAGTATGAGAAATGCTACAGAGCTCCCACTCACTTTCTTGTAAACGCAGGCTTCTCCATAAGTCTGCGTAAACCCAAACGCTTTGATCATCTCATCAAAGCGAATGTTCCAACTCCGAGATGCTTGCACCAGCCCATAAATCGAGCGTTGGAGCTTGCACACCTTGTCAGCATTCTTAGGATCGACAAAACCTTCCGGCTGCATCATATACAATTCTTCCTTAAGGAAACCATTAAGGAATGCCGTTTTGACGTCCATTTGCCATATCTCATAATCGTAGAATGCGGCAATTGCTAACATGATTCGGACGGACTTTAGCTTCGCTACCGGTGAGAAAGTCTCATCATAGTCAATCCCTTGAACTTGTCGATAACCCTTAGCGACAAGCCGAGCTTTATAGATGGTCACATTACCATCCGCGTCTGTCTTCTTCTTAAAGATCTATTTATTTTCTATGGCTCGCCTCTCAACGGGCAAGTCAGTCAAAGTCCATACTTCGTTTTCATACATGGATCCTATCTCGGATTTCATGGCTTCTAGCCATTTGCCGGAATCCGGGCCCGCCATCGCTTCCTCATAGTTCGAAGGCTCACCGTTGTCTAACAACATGATTTCCAAGACAGGGTTGCCGTACCACTCTGGTGCGGAACGTGTCCTTGTGGACCTTCGAATTTCAGTAGGAGCTTGATTAGAAGTATCTTGATCATCATCATTAATTTCCTCTCTAGTCGGTACAGGCACCTCAGAAATGTTTTCTTGAGTTGCACCATTTTACGGTTCAAGAGGTAACACTTCATCAAGTTCTACTTTCCTCCCACTTACTTCTTTCGAGAGAAACTCCTTCTCTAGAAAGGATCCATTCTTGGCAACAAAGATCTTGCCTTCGGATCTGAGGTAGAAGGTATACCCAATAGTTTCTTTAGGGTATCCTATGAAGACGCATTTTTCCGATTTGGGTTCGAGCTTTTCAGGTTGAAGTTTCTTGACATAAGCATCGCATCCCCAAACTTTTAGAAACGACAGCTTAGGTTTCTTCCCAAACCATAATTCATACGGTGTCGTCTTAACGGATTTCGGCGGAGCCCTATTTAAAGTGAATGCGGCAGTCTCTAAAGCATAGCCCCAAAAGGATAGCGGTAGATCGGTAAGAGACATCATAGATCGTACCATATCTAATAGAGTGCGATTACGACGTTCGGACACACCATTGCGCTGAGGTGTTTCAGGCGGCGTGAGTTGTGAAACTATTCCACATTTTCTTAAGTGTGTGCCAAATTCGTGACTCAAGTATTCTCCTCCACGATCTGATAGTAGAAACTTGATTTTTCTGTCACGTTGATGTTCAACCTCACTCTGAAATTCCTTGAACTTTTCAAAGGTCTCAGACTTGTGTTTCATTAAGTAGATATACCCATATCTACTCAAGTCATTAGTGAGGGTGAGAACATAACGATAGCCACTGCGAGCCTCAACACTCATTGGACCGCACACATCAGTATGTATGATTTCCAATAAGTTGGTTGCTCCCTCCATTGTTCCTGAGAACGGAGTCTTGGTCATTTTACCCATGAGGCATGGTTCGCACGTGTCAAATGATTCATAATCAAGAGACTCTAAAAGTCCATCTGCATGGAGCTTCTTCATGCGTTTGACACCTATGTGACCAAGGCGGCAGTGCCACAAGTATGTGGGACTATTGTTATCAACTTTAACTCTTTTGGTATTCACACTATGAATATGTGTATCATCACGTACGAGATTCATTAAGAATAAACCATTAACCATCGGAGCATGACCATAAAACATATCACTCATATAAATAGAACAACGGATTTAAATGAGTAGCTATCTCGAATTAAACGAGATCCAGATACAATGTTCATGCTTAAACTTGGCACTAAATAACAATTATTGAGGTTTAAAACTAATCCCGTAGGTAAATGTAGAGGTAGCGTGCCGACGGCGATCACATCGACCTTGGAACCATTCCCGACGCGCATCGTCACCTCGTCCTTCGCCAGTCTCCGCTTATTCCGCAGCTCCTGCTTTGAGTTACAAATATGAGCAACTGCACCGGTATCAAATACCCAAGAGCTACTACGAGTACTGGTAAGGTACACATCAATTACATGTATATCACATATACCTTTTGTTTTGCCGGCCTTCTTGTCCGCTATGTATTTGGGACAATTCCGCTTCCAGTGACCACTTCCCTTGCAATAAAAGCACTCAGTCTCGGGCTTGGGTCCATTCTTTGGCTTCTTCCCGGCAGCTTGCTTGCCGGGCGCGGTAACTTCCTTGCCGTCCTTCTTGAAGTTCTTTTTACCCTTGCCCTTCTTGAACTTAGTGGTTTTATTCACCATCAACACTTGATGTTCCTTCTTGACTTCTACCTCTGCTGATTTCAGCATAGCAAATACTTCAGGAATGGTCTTTTCCATCCCTTGCATATTGAAGTTCATCACAAAGCTCTTGTAGCTTGGTTTTCTCTAGGAACGCGTTGAAGTTGAGGACTACGTTGGCCATTTGATCTACAAGACATATTGTAAATATTTTAGACTAAGTTCATGATAATTTAAAGTTCATCTAATCAAATTATTTAATGAACTCCCACTTAGATAGACATCCCTCTTCTTGTCATCTAAGTATTACATGATCCGAGTCAACTAGGCCGTGTCCGATCATCACGTGAGACGGACTAGTCAACATCGGTGAACATCTTCATGTTGATCGTATCTTCTATACGACTCATGCTCGACCTTTCGGTCTTCTGTGTTCCGAGGCCATGTCTGTACATGCTAGGCTCGTCAAGTCAACCTAAGTGTTTGCATGTGTAAATCTGTCTTACACCCGTTGTATGTGAACGTTAGAATCTATCACACCCGATCATCACGTGGTGCTTCGAAACAACGAACTGTCGCAACGGTGCACAGTTAGGGGGAACACTTCTTGAAATTATTATGAGGGATCATCTTATTTACTACCGTCGTTCTAAGTAAACAAGATGCAAAAACATGATAAACATCACATGCAATCAAATAATAATAGTGACATGATATGGCCAATATCACATAGCTCCTTTGATCTCCATCTTAGGGCTCCATGATCATCTTGTCACCGGCTTGACACCATGATCTCCATCATCATGATCTCCATCATCGTGTCTCCATGAAGTTGCTCGCCAACTATTACTTCTACTACTACGGCTAACACATTTAGCAATAAAGTAAAGTAATTTACATGGCGTTTCCATTGACACGCAGGTCATAAAAGAATAATGACAACTCCTATGGCTCCTGCTGGTTGTCATACTCATCGACATGCAAGTCGTGATTCCTATTACATGAACATGATCTCATACATCACATATATATCATTCATCATTCATCACAACTTTGGCCATATCATATCACCAAGCACTTGCTGCAAAAACAAGTTAGACGTCCTCCAATTGTTGTTGCAAGTTTTACGTGGCTAAATTAGGGTTCTAGCAAGAACGTTTTCTTACCTACGTGAAAGCCACAACGTGATTTGTCAACTTCTATTTACCCTTCATAAGGACCCTTTTCATCGAATCCGCTCCAACTAAAGTAGGAGAGACAGACACCCGCCAGCCACCTTATGCAACTAGTGCATGTTAGTCGGTGGAACCGGTCTCACGTAAGCGTACGTGTAAGGTTGGTCCGGGCCGCTTCATCCCACAATACCGCTGAAGCAAGATAAGACTAGTAGCGGCAAGAAAAGTTGACAACATCTATGCCCACAACAAATTGTGTTCTACTCGCGCAAGAAGAACTACGCATAGACCTAGCTCTGATGCCACTGTTGGGGAACGTTGCAGAAAACAAAAAATTTCCTACGGTTTCACCAAGATCCATCTATGAGTTCATCTAGCAACGAGTATTCAGATTCATCTACATACCTTTGTAGATCGCGAGCGGAAGCGTTCAAGGAACGGGGATGAGGTAGTCGTACACGACGTGATCCAAATCACCGGAGATCCTAGCGCCGAACGGACGGCACCTCCGCGTTCAACACACGTACGGTCAGCGTAACGTCTCCTTCTTCTTGATCCAGCAAGGGGAAAGGAGAGGTTGAGGAAGATGGCTCCAGCAGCAGCACGACGGCGTGGTGATGGTGGAGCTGCAGTACTCCGGCAGGGCTTCGCCGAGCTCTATGGAGGAGGAGGAGGAGGTGTTGGAGAGGGAGAGGGAGGCGCCAAGGCCAAGGGGTGCAGCTGCCCCCCTCCCCTCCCTCCTTTATATAGGCCCCTGGGGGGCGCCAGCCCTGGGAGATTGGATCTCCCAAGGGGGGGCGGCGGCCAAGGGCTGGAGTGGCCCCCAAGACAAGGTGGGGCGCCCCCCCACCCCTAGGGTTTCAACCCTAGGCGCATGGGGTGGGCCTAGGGGGCGCAGCAGCCCACTATGGGCTGGTTCTCCTCCCTACTTTGGCCCATGGGGCCCTCCGGGATAGGTGGCCCCACCCGGTGGACCCCCGGGACCATTCTGGTGGTCCCGGTACAATACCGGTGACCCCGAAACTTGTCCCGATGGCCAAAACAACACTTCCTATATATAATTCTTTACCTCCGGACCATTCCGAAACTCCTCGTGACGTCCGGGATCTCATCCGGGACTCCGAACAACATTCGGGTTACTGCATATACATATCCCTACAACCCTAGCGTCACCGAACCTTAAGTGTGTAGACCCTACGGGTTCGGGAGACATGCAGACATGACCGAGATGGCTCTCGGGCAATAACCAACAGCGGGATCTGGATACCCATGTTGGCTCCCACATGCTCCACGATGATCTCATCGGATGAACCACGATGTCGAGGATTCAAGCAACCCCGTATGCAATTCCCTTTGTCAATCGATATGATACTTGCCCGAGATTCGATCGTCGGTATCCCAATACCTCGTTCTATCTCGTTACCGACAAGTCACTTTACTCGTACCGTAATGGATGATCCCGTGACCAGACACTTGGTTACTTTGAGCTCATAATGATGATGCATTGCCGAGTGGGCCCAGTGATACCTCTCCGTCATACGGAGTGACAAATCCCAGTCTCGATCCGTGTCAACCCAACATACACTTTTGGAGATACCCGTAGTATACCTTTATAGTCACCCAGTTACGTTGTGATGTTTGGCACACCCAAAGCACTCCTACGGTATCCGGGAGTTACACGATCTCATGGTCTAAGGAAAGGATACTTGACATTTGATAACTCTAGCAAACGAACTATACGATCTTATGCTATGTTAGGATTGGGTCTTGTCCATCACATCATTCTCCTAATGATGTGATCTCGTTATCAATGACATCCAATGCCCATAGTCAGGAAACCATGACTATCTATTGATCAACGAGCTACTCAACTAGAGGCTTACTAGGGACATGTTGGTGTCTGTTATTCACACATGCATTACGATTTCCGGATAACACAATTATAGCATGAATAAAGACAATTATCATGAACAAGGAAATATAATAATAATGCTTTTATTATTGCCTCTAGGGCATATTTCCAACAGTTCAAACTTCCAAATCTGACTTGATGGCCAGGGGCGTAGCTTTCAATCTGCTCCAGATGGCCAAGCAAATTAGCCCGTAGTGCAAAGCCGCCGAATACGAATATCTGTCCGGGGAGAAAAGTCTCACCCTGGACCGCATCGCTGTTGATGATCGGAGTAGCCATCGGGCCTAAAGATGACGACACAGAGGAACTCTCAATGAAAGCACCAATGTCGGTGTCAAAACCGGAGGATCTCGGGTAGGGGGTCCCGAACTGTGCGTCTAGGCGGATGGTAACAGGAGACAAGGGACACAATGTTTTTACCCAGGTTCGGGCCCTCTCGATGGAGGTAAAACCCTACTCCTGCTTGATTAATATTGATGATATGGGTAGTACAAGAGTAGATCTACCACGAGATCAGAGAGGCTAAACCCTAGAAGCTAGCCTATGGTATGATTGTTGTTGTGTCCTACGGACTAAACCCTCTGGTTTATATAGACACCGAAGAGGGCTAGGGTTACACAGAGTCGGTTACAATGGGAGGAGATCTACATATCCGTATTTGCCAAGCTTGCCTTCCACGCCAAGGAATGTCCCATCCATACACGGGACGAAGTCTTCAATCTTGTATCTTCATAGTCCAAGAGTCCGGCCAAAGGTTATAGTCCGGCTATCCGGACACCCCCTAATCCAGGACTCCCTCAAGCAACAAGTAACAAAAGTAAATAAAGTGCAGCAAGGTGGCCCAATCCTTTTTGTATCAAAGGACAAGCCGAAACAAACTCTTATATAAGGAAAAGCGCTCCCGAGGACACATGGGAATATCATCAAGCTAGTTTTCATCACGTTCATATTATTCGCGTTCGGTACTTTGATAATTTGATATGTGGGTGGACCAGTGCTTGGGTGCTGTTCTTACTTGAATAAGCATCCCACTTATGATTAACCTCTATTGCAAGCATCCGCAATTACAACAAAAGTATTAAGGTAAATCTAACCATAGCATGAAACATGTGGATCCAAATCAGCCCCTTACGAAGCAACGCATAAACTAGGGTTTAAGCTTCTATCACTCTAGCAAACCATTATCTACTTATTACTTCCCAATGCCTTCCTCTAGGCCCAAATAATGGTGAAGTGTTATGTAGTCGACGTTCACATAACACCACTAGAGGCTAGACAACATACATCTCATCAAAATATCGAACGAATACCAAATTCACATGACTACTAATAGCAAGACTTCTCCCTTGTCCTCAGGAACAAACGTAACTACTCACAAAGCATATTCATGTTCATATAAGAGGGGTAATAATATGCATAAAGGATCTGAACATATGATCTTCCACCAATTAAACCAACTAGCATCAACTACAAGGAGTAATTAACACTACTAGCAACCTACTAGTACCAATCCCGGACTTGGAGACAAGAATTGGATACAAGAGATGAACTAGGGTTTTTATATGAGATGGTGCTGGTGAAGATGTTGATGGAGATTGCCCTCTCCCGATGAGAGGAGCGTTGGTGATGATGATGGCGATGATTTCCCCCTCCCGGAGGGAAGTGTCCCCGGCAGAACAGCTCTACTAGAGCCCTAGATTGGTTCCGCCAAGGTTCCGCCTCATGGCGGCGGAGTCTCGTCCCGAAAGGTTTCTTATCAATTTTTCCTCGACGAAGGACCTCATATAGCAGAAGATGGGAATCGGAGGGCCAACAGGGGGCCCACGAGGTAGGGGGCGCGCCCAGGGGGTAGGACGCGCCCCCCACCCTCGTGGACAGGTGGGCCCCCCTCTGGTGAACTTCTTCCGCTGGATATTTTTTTATATATTCTGAAAATCACTTCCGTGGAGTTTCAGGACTTATGGAGTTGTGCAGAATAGGTCTCTAATATTTGCTCCTTTTCCAGCCCAGAATTCCAACTGCCGGCATTCTCCCTCCTTGTGTAGACCTTGTAAAATAAGAGAGAATAGCCATAAGTATTGTGACATAATGTGAAATAATAGCCCATAATACAATAAATATCGATATAAAAGCATGATGCAAAATGGACGTATCAACTCCCGCAAGCTTAGACCTCGCTTGTCCTCAAGCGAAAGCCGATAACGATAAATATGTCCCCATGTTTAGAGGTAGATGTGTCGATAAAAATAAAATACGGACATGGAAGCATCATAATTATTCTCATAACAGCAACATATATGGATATTGTCACATGATTACTTATGTTCAAGTGATGATCTATTCACAATGCAAAAGTATGAATCAGAAACTTTATTGAGAACCAACAAACTATAATCTCAGTCATTGAAGCAATTGCAATTTATCATAACATCAGAAAGAGTCTATATCATAGCTTAAAAGCAAGTCCACATACTCAACTATCATCTAGTCCTTCATAATTGCTAGCACTCACACAATACTTGTGGTTACAGAGTTTTAATCGGACACAGAGAAAGATAGGGGCTTATAGTTTTGCCCCACAACCTTTTACCTCAAGGGTAATGTCAATAATAATAACTCATGTTCCAACATATTGTGCTTGCCAAAGGATAAAATGAAAAAGGAAAGGTGAAGATCACCATGACTCTTGCATAAGGTAGAAGATAATAGTAAAAGATAGGCCCTTCGCAGAGAGAAGCAGAGGTTGCCATGCGCTTTTATGGTTGGATGCACAAAATCTTAATGTGAAAGAACGTCACTTTATATTACCCCTTGTGATATGAACCTTTATTATGCAGTCCGTCGATTTATTACTTCCACATCACAAGATCGTATAAAGCTTATTTCTCCCACACCAATCAATCATACATATTTAGTGCAATTTTTATTGCTTTGCACCGATGACAACTTACTTGAAGGATCTTACTCAATCCATATGTAGATATGGTGGACTCTCATGGCAAAACTGGTTTAAGGGTTTTGGAAGAACAAGTAATATCTCTACTTAGTGCTGAGAATTTAGCTAGCATGAGGGGGAAAGGCAAGCTCAACATATTGGAGGATCCATGACAACATACTTTATCTCAGATATAAGAAAACATAACTCATCACGTTGTCTTCCTTGTCCAACATCAACTCTTTAGCATGTCATATTTTAATGAGTGCTCCCAATCATAAAGGATGTCAATAATAGTATATTTATATGTGAGACCTATCTTTCCTTATTACTTCCTATTAATTGCAACGATGACCAAAGCTATGTCTGCCAACTCCCAACAACTTTTAATCATCATACTCTTTCTATGTGAAGTCATTACTCTCAATAAGATCAATATGAACTTTTGTTTCTTTTTATTCTTTCTTCTTTCCTTTTATCCACTCAAGATCATAGCAAGAAAATCAAGCCCTTGACTCAACACTAATCTTTGTTATATATAGCTCACGGACTCAATTACATAGAGAGATCATAAAGCAAAAACTCAAAAATAGATCAAGATACTACTAATAGGATCGAACTAAGAAAAACGGTAAAGATAGGAGTGTGATGGTGATACGATATCGGGGCAGAAGATAGAAAGAGAATGAAAGTCATTCCCTATGCCTCAGTCATAGGTTCTATAAAGTATGTCATGCTGTGTACCAGAACTATTGTATACCCTACACTGATTTTGGCAAGGGAGTACAATAGTGATCTAGGAGTAGATCACTGGACAGCGGTCAAAATTATCCTTAGTGAAATAAGGATATGTTTCTCGATTATGGAGGTGACAAAAAGGTTCGTCGTAAAGGGTTATGTCGATACAAGTTTTGACACCAATCTAGATGACTCTAAGTCTCAATCTAGATACATATTGAAAGTGGGAGCAATTAGCTAGAGTAGCTCCGAGCAAAGTATTGTTGACATAGAAATTTGCAAAATACATACGGATCTGAATGTGGTAGACCCGTTGACTAAGATTCTCTCACAAGCAAAACATGATCACACCTTAGTACTCTTTCGGTGTTAATCACATAGCGATGTGAACTAGATTATTGACTCTAGTAAACCCTTTGGGTGTTGGTCACATGATGATGTGAACTATGGGTATTAATCACATGGTGATGTGAACTATTGCTGTTAAATCACATGCCGATGTGAACTAGATTATTGACTCTAGTGCAAGTGGGAGACTGAAGGAAATATGCCCTAGAGGCAATAATAAAGTTATTATTTATTTCCTTATTTCATGATAAATTTTTATTATTCATGCTAGAATTGTATCAACCGGAAACATGATACATGTGTGAATACATAGACAAACAGAGTGTCACTAGTATGCCTCTACTTGACTAGCTCGTTAATCAAAGATGGTTATGTTTCCTAACCATAGACAAAGAGTTGTTATTTGATTAACGAGGTCACATCATTAGTTGAATGATCTGATTGACATGAGCCATTCCATTAGCTTAGCACCCGATCGTTTAGTATGTTGCTATTGCTTTCTCCATGACTTATACATGTTCCTTTGACTATGAGATTATGCAACTCCCGTTTACCGTAGGAACACTTTGTGTGCTACCAAACGTCACAACGTAACTGGGTGATTATAAAGGTGCTCTACAGGTGTCTCCGAAAGTATTTGTTGGGTTGGCGTATTTCGAGATTAGGATTTGTCACTTCGAATGTCAGAGAGGTATCTCAGGGCCTTCTCGGTAATGCACATCATATAAGCCTTGCAAGCATTGCAACCAATGAGTTAGTTGCGAGATGATGTATTACGGAACGAGTAAAGAGACTTGCCGGTAACGAGATTGAACTAGGTATTGGATACCGACGATCGAATCTCGGGCAAGTAACATACCGATGACAAAGGGAACAACGTATGTTGTTATGCGGTCTGACCGATAAAGATCTTCGTAGAATATGTAGGAGCCAATATGGGCATCCATGTCCCGCTATTGGTTATTGACCGGAGACGTGTCTCGGTCATGTCTACATTGTTCTCGAACCGTAGGGTCCGCACGCTTAAGGTTTCGATGACAGTTATATAATGAGTTTATGAGTTTTGATGTACCGAAGGAGTTCGGAGTCCCGGATGAGATCGGGGACATGACGAGGAGTCTCGAAATGGTCGAGACATAAAGATCGATATATTGGACGACTATATTCGGACATCGGAAAGGTTCTGAGTGGTTCGGGTATTTTCGGAGGTACCGGAGAGTTACGGGAATACGGGGAAGAGTATTGGGCCTTATTGGGCCTTAGTGGGAAGGAGCCAGGAGGTGGCGCGCGCCCCTCCCAAGCCCAGTCCGAATTGGACAAGGGGTTTGGGGGCGCGGCGCCCTCTCCCTTCCTTCTCCACTCCCCTCCTTTCCCCCTTCTCCTAGTTGGACTAGGAAAGGTGGAATCCTACTCCCGGTGGGAGTAGGACTCCCCTTGGCGCGCCCCTTCTAGGCCGGCCGCCCCCTCCCCCTTGCTCCTTTATATACGGGGGCAGGGGGGCACCCTAGAACACACAAGTTGATCTTCGTGATCGTTCCTCAGCCATGTGCGGTGCCCCCCTCCACAATATTCCACCTCGGTCATATTGTTGCAGTGCTTAGGCGAAGCCCTGCGTCGGTAGTACATCAAGATCGTCACCACGCCGTCGTGCTGACGAAACTCTTCCCCGAGAGATTTGCTGGATCGGAGCCCGGAGAACGTCATCGAGCTGTACGTGTGCCAAGAACTCGGAGGCGCCGGAGTAACGGCGCTTGGATCGGTCGGATCGGGAGGAGGACGTACGACTACTTCCTCTACGTTGTGTCAACGCTTCCGCTTCGGTCTACGAGGGTACGTAGACAATACTCCCCCCTCTCGTTGCTTTGCATCACCATGATCTTGCGTGTGCGTAGGAATTTTTTTGAAATTACTACGTTCCCCAACACAAGCTTGGTAGTTTCCAAGGGGAGTGCCCATACCCATGTGATTATGTATCCTTTGTTGGTGAAGAGGTTGGAGGTGTCGTTGACTTAGTTGATGGCACAGACTTCTCCCTTAATTTGCGCTTGAGGACGGCATTTTGATCCCTCAGATCATCAATCTCCCACTCCAGGGTTAATATCTTTTTGCATAGGTCTTGCTTATTTTCCTGTAAGAGACGAAAATGGATAAAGTCGAACTTTGGTTTCTTTACCCTATCAGGGAGACTTGACTTTTTGAACTCCACGTGCATGTCCCCAGGTTGATGTAATGGGGCTTCATCTTCATCTGAGCTCGTCTCCTCCTTGCCCTTGGGTTCATAGTCCTCTTCTTCCACCGTGATCCAACCATCGTGTTCCACATCTCCATAGACCTTGGGATTTGCTAAGTAATCATCCACATAGCTTTCTCCTTCCGAATCCTGGGACGACATGTTGATCTAATCTGCAGTGGGACAGCTCGAAACAAGAACAGAGGATATTTGCGTGATACAGGAATCAAAACCTTGGGGAGAATATATAATGAATTTTTACCGACCAAAATATGTATCATGCCAGAAAACGGAGTCCGGAAGGCACACGAGGTGCTCACGAGGTAGGGGGGCGCGCCCAGGGGGGTAGGGCGCGCCCTCCACCCTCGTGGAGCCCTCGTGTCCTTTCCGGACTGCCACTTATTTTTCTATTTTTCTAAATATTCCAAAACGGAGAAATATTGCCTTAAAAACTGTTTTGGAGTCGGTTTACTTACCGTACCACATACCTATTCCTTTTTGGAGTCTGAAACGTTCTGGAAAGTGTCTCTTATGTATTCCTCCGGGGTTACGGTTTCAATAACATTAGTTTCAACATTTATGGGATTACCTGAGATATAATATTTAATTCTTTGACCGTTTACCACCTTCGGGTTTGTGCCTTCGAAGTTGTTGATTTTTATTGCACCGGAACGATAGACCTCCTTGATAACGTATGGGCCTTCCCATTTAGAGAGAAGTTTTCCTGCAAAAAATCTTAAATGAGAGTTGTACAACAATACATAATCACCTACATTAAACTCACGCTTTTGTATTCTTTTGTCATGCCATCTTTTGACTTTTTCTTTAAACAACTTGGCATTTTCATCAAGTGAGCTAATATCAATAACCTCTTCTCACCAGCAAGTTTGAAATCATAGTTGAGCTCTTTAATAGCCCGATATGCCTTATGTTCTAGTTGAGAGGTAAGTGACATGCTTTTTCATAAACCATTTTATATGGAGACATACCCATAGGATTTTTATATGCAGTTCTATAAGCCCATAATGCATCATCAAGTTTCTTAGACCAATTCTTTCTAGACCTATTGACAGTCTTTTGCAAAATTAATTTGAGCTTTCTATTACTCAATTCTACTTGGCCACTAGACTGTAGGTGATAAGGAGATGCAATTCTATGATTGACATCATACTTAGCAAGCATTTTACGGAAAGCACCATGAATAAAGTGTGAACCACCATCAGTCATTAAATATCTAGGAACTACAAACCTTGGGAAAATAACTTCCTTAAGCATTTTAATAGAAGTGTTATGATCAACACTACTGGTTGGAATAGTTTCTACCCACTTAGTAACGTAATCAACAGCAACTAGAATATGTGTATATCCATTAGAGGCAGGAAAAGGTCCCATATAATCAAAGCCCCAAACATCAAATGGTTCAATAACAAGTGAATAATTCATAGGCATTTCTTGACGTCTACTAATATTACCAATTCTTTGACATTCATCACAAGCCAAGACAAACTTACGGGCATCCTTGAAGTGAGTAGGCCAATAGAAACCAAATTGCAATATCTTATGTGCAGTTCTATCCCCGCGTGGTGTCCTCCATAAGCTTCAGAGTGACACCTGCGTAGGATCTGTTCCTGTTCATGCTCAAGTACACAACGTCTAATAACACCATCTACTCCTTCTTTATAAATATGTGGGGACATGCTCAGGTACACAACTGTATTTACCACTTCAATTAAAAAATACATTAGAAAATTCTCCTACTGTTTTTTTGGTCATTATGGAAGAAGAAATTATTTGCCCATGGAAGCGACAACTTCCTTCTATGATAATGACCTGAAAATTGCAGGAGAATTTTCTACTACTTTTCTGTAGAGAAACCTATGATTTATGCCGACTGGTCGATGCTTGCGGCCAAACACTCGATTTTGACCGGGTGAACAATTTATCAAGGATCTCTCCCATTCAATTTTTTAAAGAAAATTCACCATGTTTCCGAATTTTGAAGATATTTTATTCATTTGAGGTAATTTGGATTATGATTTTGACCGTGGCAACAATTTTTCAAATCAACCAGCAGCAATCGGCGTATATTCTACATATCAATCCCGGGCACCTTCCCACCACCTAGAAAAAAAACTGCCACCATGTGATACTGTAGCACCAATATAGTAAATGCAACCACCGACGCAAACAATTCCCTACATAAATATAGGTTGGTTAGCGGATAACACAAAATCACACGCCCAAAGTCACAACAAATCACCACATTATAAGTAAAAATAAATAAAACTCCATCATCTCCCTCGCCCGACAGACTAAATATTTCATTAGTTCCAAAACATAAGGGGTATTATTTTTTTGGAAAGTCAAATTTCTAAACCTTTTGCCAAGTTTAGAACAAAAATATCGACATCCACTTAAACAAAAAAAGTATGGAAATTCATTTCATGCTGAATCTGATCATATCGAATTGATATTATGAATTATATTTCTCTACAAATTTGTAAAAGTTTGATCAATAAAATGTTTAACTTTTCAAAAAAGTAATACACCTTATATTTTGAAAGAGAATGAGTGTTTTTTTATGAAACCTAACAACACCAATGCGCAGCAAAGCATGCCCAACCCTTCTGCTAGTAAATAGAGTACGCTCTCTAATTTT
The DNA here is from genome assembly GCA_032464435.1 of Aegilops umbellulata. NCBI lineage: Eukaryota > Viridiplantae > Streptophyta > Magnoliopsida > Poales > Poaceae > Aegilops > Aegilops umbellulata. Next base: position 664,193,639 of record CP136060.1, read on the forward strand.
TTAGGCCTCACAACCAATTGAGGTCTTCAATTTGAAATTAGATCATCTGATTTTTTTTTTTCGGGCCAACAATTTCTAAAGAAGCTATCTCAATCAATTATTTTAATTCACTATACTCCTTAATTTTGGAGCCTATTCATTCGATTGAGGTATTCATTCGGATTCGGTTCAAGATTTTGATTTTGTCTATTATTTTTAAAATCAATTGGGAGCAACGGCCTATAAAAACATACCAATCCCACCCTTTCACCGCCTAGAAAAAAAAGAAGCATCAACACACCGAAATAATAGATGCAGACACCGATGCAGAAAAATTCTCCACATAACTGTGTTGATTAGCAGATAACATGAAATCACACCTCGCAGGGCCCACGAAAACACCGTATAATAAATAAACTGAAAAGCACACTCCATCATATCGCCCAACTGTTCCCGCAAAAATAAATAAAATAAATAAATAAATTATGGGGTGCCCAACTCAATGTCTCCACGCGGTGGAAGGAGTTGGTGTCGGCCGGGGTGTATAATCTATACCTACTAATAAAGCAAGGTGAATTTCTCCGATTTTCTCATCCGTTCATCGTTAAAATTTATTTTTCTATCCGTGGTCGTACAAAAATTTTGTGTGTCCGTCTGTTTTTTATTTTAGCAATCCAGATTTTCGTACTTGGGCCGCAGTGCGTTGTGGCCTAGCCAAGCAAGCCCAATTAATTGCCTGCGGATGAAGCTGCAAAAACTCTATTTGTCGCAAAATCCGGCTGATAGTCAGAGCTTCGCAAAGGGCGCACAAAACTGTGCCGGCCCTTTTCGTTTTTTCTTCCAAATTTATTTTTAATTTTATCTTATTTCGCAATTAAAAATTTTCAAAAAATTTCAGCATTTAATTTTTATATAAAATTTTCAAAAAATCTTCAGAATAACAATATTGTATTCCGGTTTCTAAAAATGTTTGGAACTTTTTTTCTCATTTTGATTTTTTGAAATTAAGGAAATATTAATTTTTTTCCAAAAAAATGTTTGTGTTTTCCAAAATTCTTTGGAATTTTCAAAAATATTCCAAATTCGGAAAATATTCTTGTTTTAGTAAAATTGTACTGAGTGTTTGAAACATGTTCCATTTTCAAAAGTTGGTCACAACTCGAAAGAATGTTTGTATTTTCATGAAAGGTTCATGTCTTCAGAAAATGACGCCGTTTCAAATTTTGTTCATGTTTTTTTTTCAAAATGGACGGAGTATTAAAAACATGTTTGTTAGATACCGGGTCTGGGGCACAATCCGGTTAGACGCACTCTTGTGTCGTCGCTGCCATCTTCCATGAGTCCGTCTTCAGATTATATTGAGTCTTCTACTTTGTGAAGGCCACTTCTGCCATCGACGTCACCATGACGCCAGACAGCTACCTCCTCCTGCACGAGTCCATCTCCGCACATCGGACGCCGAGACTCCACAACGCCATGCCGCCGATCTCCGCCGCCATCAATGAGTGAGATGAAGAACCGCTCCACCACAGCAAGTACAAGGTGAGGAAGGGCGAGGTCGCCATCGGAGACACGGCTGGAAGATAAGCACCGCAGTCACGAGACATGCCCGGAGCTGCGACGCGGTAGATCAGACGAGCCGCCACCAGGAACCAGATAAGCTCGCCATGCACACCCAACATCCCCATGCCCAAGTCGGCGCCTTCAAGAAGTTGACGACGCTGTGGCGCCGCCGCCGCTTAGCCATCGGGGCTAGGGTTTTCACCCGGGCGCAGGGGAAGGGGGGAGGCAGGGGAGGTTTAGCCTCGGCGCCACCACCAAGGAGGGAATGGCGTCTGGGACGCCATTGACGCCGTGGCCGCCACCGGCGGCCAAGGGTTTCCCCCGGCCAAGCACCCTGCCGCCACCTCCGAACCAGACACAACATCGGCAGGCGCATGCACGCCGGAGATCCAGGCCGACCGGAGGTCATGCAACACGAGCGAATCAGATCGCCTCCGATCTGACGAGGGGAGCTCGGGGCCTCCCCGCGCCATGACCAGCGCCCACCGGGACCTCGCTGCTCGCGCATTCGAGGAGATCCGGCCTACCTCACCGACGAGCACTCCCCGCTGCTGGAGGAGCGTCGTCCGCCCCAGCGAGGCCGCCGCCTTAGATCAGCCGGCGCAGATCTGACCAGAACAAGCACTGCCGCAAAGAACGTGACGTGTCGCCACCGGCCAGCAGGCCGCGCCGCTCCGCACCGACCACCAGCGCGCGCCACCCGACGCACCGGCCGCCGAGCTCCGCCGCCGCGCCCGAAGAAGCAGCCCCCCGCGGCCCCTGTTCCAGGCGAGGTCAAACGAGATCCCGCCGCCGCTGGCACCGCTGGGGCTTTGCCCGGCGGCGGCGAGAGGAGAGGAAGGAGGTGGGGGCTGGGTTCGGCGGCGGCTAGGGTTGGGCGCCCGGGTCGCCCGCGGGCGGGGGGGGGGGGGGTGGGTGGGGGGGACACGGGGCCAAAGGTCTGTCTTGTGTAAAATCCTGGGTACATATGTATCCTATATAATTCTTTTAGCAATTTAACAAAAATTCAAAAATTTCTGAATATATTTTTGAAATAAACTTGACCTTTCATTGTACTAGTGAGAAAAGTTCCACAAAAATAAAATTCCTTATTGACTTCTTTTCAAGAAAGACAAATTTCGGTCAAAATAGCGTGAATAGTGACATATAATAGCAAATAAATGTTGTCTTTTTCGCTGTGAAGTCAACGTTTGTTTTTTTTGTGAAAATTTATATACTAGTGCGCAAGTAAGTCAAGTTTAATCTAATAATACTTTTAAACTATTTTAACTTTTTGTTTAATTATTTAAAAAAACCTTATAGGGTGTATAACATGCGGGAGCCAAAGGGTATTTCCCACCGATATAACCACATTAAGTGAATATCCAATCTTTGCATAGCATGATGTACACAATCAACACATTCAAAACAACCAAAAACACGTACACAGGGACAACGTTAGTGACAAAGTAAAAGAAAAAAAAGACATCGGCCTCACGAAGATGTTCACGTGGGGAGGGTGACATGCATGCAAAGAGAGGGAGCGTCTGGGCTGAAAGTGAAAGACAAGATGTTGATCTATCCCCGCTGTCGCCTTTTGGCTTCCTCTGCTTTAAAATTGAAATTCCTATTGATCAAGCAAGAGTTGAATATTGTGGTTAGCTCTGGCCTGCTTACCCGCTTCCTTAATTGTGGCAGACAAATACGCAAACGACTCGATCTCTATAATGATTGGATTGGATGCATCCTTGTCGTCATACTGATTAGATGCCCATCATGAAACTACTAGGACTAGCCTAACATGCTTATTAGTCTGATGGGTTCCTGCCAAAGAGAAGAGCTGTAATGTAAGACATGCATCTTCCTTAATTTTGTCACTGGCAACATCATGGATGCATCCAAAAATACGAGGGTAGTCCTGACATGCATACACGGACCCGACTCATACACGGACCCGACTCGATCCTGTTGCAAGTCAAAATAAACTTGTTTGAGATGGGATCTGGAGTTGCCAACTTGCATGAGGAATCGGGCAGATAATAATAAACATAAAACTAAAAACCACAGTGCAAGCAAAGATAAATGAAACCTGAAAAATAAATCCCCTTTCTTTGGGTACTTTTTCAAAAAGGGAAATATGTTAATATCAAGTAGATACCAATTACACCCCGTCTCAGCACCAATAAGATGTCTAAAAACATCCAGATTGCCCACAGCCAAAAAGGAAAATAAAATGTAAAAAAAGAAGAGAAAAAAGACCCTGCCATGGTGATCGATGATCCGCAATATCAACACTCTAACCACCACCAAAGACAACACCTGGACTAGAAAGAAGGTTCTCCAAAAGCAACGCCTCCAAGAAGGAAACAATGCACAAGTGTTGTCGTTGCCCGATCAAAGATAGTAAGTTTTCACCCTGGAGAAAAAATGCATTCCAAAACAGTACCTTCAACAAGGTCACTACCGGGCACAACCTATAAAGGCCAGAACTTGAGTTTTCACCTTGGAAATCACGACTCGATACTCAAAGGAGCACCACCAACAAAGAACTCGTCCAATGCTGCCACTCCCACTTGCGGACTCTACTAGTACGAGTCATGTACCACCAGACTCACAGGAACTCGTGCCCGATCTGGACGGGAACATATCCTGCAAGCCAAGTCTAGACAACTGCATGTGAAGCAAAGTCTTCATTGCATCCAAGACCCCATCTTCGCCACATGCAGTTCCTCCTATCACGCCATTGCATTCTTCGCATGTGTTGATCCCTTGAAAATCTTGATGCAGACATGTCCCGAGGTGTCAACAAAATAGAGCTTCGCGATACCCCGGTGAAGCTGGTTATGCTGATGTTGCGGGTGTACATGATAGGCCCCAATCTAATCAAGGTGTCTAAAGAGCGCCATATATGGCAGTCCTTGTTTTGAACGAGAAGTTTGGAACTCACAGATGGCCAGATCAAAGAGGACAGATCGTAGGTAGAACGGTGACTTCGCGCGAAGACCACTAGGGCCAGATGGTGGGCAACAACGTCGAGATGCTTACTGTGCATATCATGTTGTTTGGTGTTTGCTTAGTTTGTTGAACTATGGGCCTTAGAGTAACTCTAGAAGAGACGTCGTAATAATTGGGCCCAACGCCGTAATAATCATCCATATGATGATATGTCCCCGAGGGGTCTAGCAGAATTAATCGCTATCACATGCTTCATTCGAGGTTGCTTCGAAAACTAGTATGCGGCCTGCATATTCACTACTGCGGACCGAGAATAGCATTGAACATAATCACCGGCCGTCCCGTGACCAACTGTCACAGATGTGGTCATCTGTAACGGGCCACGAGAAGCATGTCAACGATGAGGGTTTTGTGGCTCGGCTTTCTCATGAAACCCTCCCAAGTGATCCATCTTCACCCTTCCCTCCATCCAGATCAGTCGGCGCCTCCGCTCCATCCCCGATTTGGCGGCGCCCTCCCGCCGTGGGTGGTGTGAGGAAAAACCCTAGAGCTAGCTTAAGACAAGTGTCATGTGCGTCCAGCTTGCGAGGGACGTGGTCGGAGACAAAGACAAGCGGTAAGTTGGAATCTAAACCATTCTTTAATACCATGCATCCTTGTTGTATGCATGTGATGTGATGGTTAGGTGTGTAACTAAGAATAGCTAACCTTTGGGTAACTAATTAAGTTACAACTAATAATGCATCCACGAGGGAGGTGTAAATAGGGAGGGAGGCGAGATGGTAGGTGAAGAGGAAAGTAGACATTGACACACTGTAGCACTAGCACATATATAGACAAGAAAAATCTATGGCATCGAGCAGCACTAGTGAATCTCCCTCGCCCGGTGATGGCTGTGGCGAAGGAGCTGGCACCTTCACCGAGTTTCTTGCTAAACGGCGGCAGGACGGATCCGATCAGCAGTGGCTACCCTCTGTGCTTCTGGCGCCGGCCCTATGCGGGCACTGCCATAAGATCGAGGATCTTAGGCGGGGTCAGAACAGCGACGGCGACGGAAGCGACCAAGTTGGTGTTGGAGGCGACCAAGTGGATAGGCGACTGCGACACACCACTGCACTATGCCGCCAGGTCCGGAAACCTCAGGGATGATGCTTTTCCACTTACTTTGTCTGCTAGGTGATTCCTACGGCCATGAGTGGACGGCGCTGGTGGAGTGGTGGTGAGGAACCTCAACGGTAATGGGGAGACGGCCTTGCACGATAGAGGCCATCAAGTTGGGGAGCAGGTGCATGGCCAGGATGCTTATATTTTCTTAATAGAGTACAAACCCAGATGCTCATATACACTCACTCACCCATTAACACACCCTACCCCTATGAGCACATGTCACCTTCACCATGTTGCTTAATCAATGGCGGCTGTACTACCACAAACTGAACAATTATTGGTTTTGTATAGAGTTCTCTGAACTAGCTAGCTAGACGGATAAGGCTCGAAATATCCATGTTGTTTTTTCCATGCCAACAAGTATATATAGATCTTGTCTGGCCTACAAAAATTACAAGGAAGAAAAACCATCAAGAAAGTCCACCAAAGCCTTCGTTTCAAGCTTGCAGCCACGTACTATATTACTCCCTCCGTTCCTAAATATATGTCATTTTAGATATTTTAAATGAATTACAACACACGGATGTATGTAGACATATTTTAGAGTGTACATTTACTCATTTTGCTTCGTATGTAGTCACTTGTTGGAATCTCTAAATAGACTTATATTTGGGAACGGAGGGAGTACTTGTTACCTTCATGCTGAACACCAAAATGTGTTGGGCTTTTTTTAGATCCACCAGCTAGTAAACAAAAAAAAACTGACGTAGAAAGTCCTTATTAATTGCAGGCATGATAGAATTGCTACTACATTGGAACAAGGATCTTAGCAATGAGAAGAATCTGAACGGCAGCACCCCTCTTCACTCTGCGGTTTCAGCGCCGTGGTCTGGAGATTCCTTGATTGGTAGAGCTTACATTCGTAGTAGATGTTACATTCTTCTTTGTCATCTCGTTTCCCCCAATAAGATCCGGTTTCCGTTGGAGACACACGCAGCGCAGCACGGCGTATACTTGATGACAACCCATCCGCAGCCTATCAGCGCCCATCCGCACGGCGTACACATCGCCGCCTTGATGGATAGGGAGGTCGCCTTCCAAATTCTCATCAAAAGATGGCCCCTGGTTGCATCGAGTTTCGTGATATGCAGGGGAAATCATTTCTTCACATTGCTGTCGAGAACAACGCCCTGCGAATAGTAAAGTATGCTTGTGAAGAAGCAATATTTGCGCCCATGTTGAACGCCCGGGACAATGATGGAAACACCGCACTGCACATAGCTGTGGAGGTTGAGAATCTACAACTTTCCTGTTTTCTCTTGCGGAACGCAAAAGTATTGTTAAATTGAAGGAACAACAAGGATCAAACTCCACTGGATGTAGCATGGAGCAAGACAGGCACAATATTTTCGTATGGAACGGTATAAATCTAGCTAACTCCCGTTCTCATGTTCAATTTCAAGCTAGTCGACCTTATTAATGAAAAAAAAGTAGTATGAATCATTTTACTCCCTCCGTTCCAAATTACTCGCCGTGGTTCGACGAGTAATTTGGAACTAAACTAAAACCACGACGAGTAATTTGGAACGGAGGGAGTAGTTGTTAATTTCATTTATTATGTTTCCTTAATGGTTCTTTCTTGCAGAATCAGAAGTATTTGATATATGGGCTACTCAGCGATGCAGGAGCAAGGCTTGGTAGCTTATGGAGAGATCGTGTTCAACAACTCTGCATTGAGAATCAGTTGTCAAAGCAAAAAGATGAAGAGAATCAATCAGAAGAAGTGCCTGAGGAGGCCAACATTAAGAATGAAGAGACAAATCCCATAACAGAGCTCGTAAGACTTGTCAAGAAAAAATAAGATAAAAAGATAAAAAAGGCAAACCGTGAGAAAAAAGAGGCGAAACTTGAGAAAGAAGAGGCCAAAGAGAAAAGAGACTCGGATCAGATGAATGATATGACCAGGACACTTGGCGTTTTATCTGGACTCATCACAACGATGACATTCGCTGCCGCCTTCGCCGTACCATCAGCGGTCAAAGCCGGAGGCAATGGCACACCAAGACTTTTTTGTACGTGGGATTTCAATGCGTTCGTGATGGCGAATGCGCTTGCTTTCGTCTGCTCCTTGGTAGGTACACTCTGCCTCATGTTCTCCGGCATGTCCTTCGCCTACAGTTCAGTCACCTGCTTGACCGTTGCATTTGCCCTTGGTCATACGGTTTCCAAGGCCATATTCGGGATCAGTCCTCTTCTGCTCATCTACCAAAATGGATATTTACTTCGAGAAATGCTTCTTACTTTTATAAAAAAAATTCTGTCAGACGGGGCCGTACATTTCTCTGGCAGTTCTTTACCTGCCGTATCTTTTGGGGTGTTCTATTTCAGTTTTGGCCCTTCATAGTTATCTTTACTTGGGCATCCTCAAGGGAACCTATTCCTTGAAGAGGCCCAGTGTAGAATGGAACCTAGAGAATGGAGTAAGTGGTCGGGAACCCATGCCTTCTGGCGTTGTAATAACAGAGCTTTGTAATTTCTTCCATCAATCAGTCAATTCTGCGTTCATGTTCTCTTTTTCTCTTCACAAAAAAGCAAACACCAGTAATTGTATTTCATCCAATAAAACAACAACAACAACTTATATAAACAAGTCTCTCGCTTGCCATATGGCAACTGTGTGGCTTGGTCTCAACCTTGATCTGCAATAAACAACTTTACATCCATGTACTCACTCCGTCCCATAATATAAGATTTTATTTTATCCAATATGCGACGGAGTATTTCTTTTGCAAAAAAGCATGACCAGGCGCATAATTGTGCTCATGAAGGATCGATGGTAAAAAATAATATTTATTTTATTTATACGCATCTGTTTTTTTTTTGCAAGAAAACGTCTGGTCTATTCATCTTCAACCATGACTGTACAATAACCAACAGAAATAATGAAAATTATATCCAAATTCATTGACCAATACACCAGCGCACCAGTACAGCAACCACCACCAATGAAGAGTGGTATAGATTAGAAGGATCCAAACTGAAAATACACAAACGCAGACGAACAACGACCAGATCCAAGCAGATCGATGAAACACAGATCCGCCGGAGGCACACCTCCACACGCACGCCGACTGACGATGCTAAACGCACCACCATGACGGAGAACTTATTCCATCTTCAGGAAGCTGCCACCGCCTCGCCTTCCTGAGCAGGACACAAACCCTAACAAAATTCGAAGGAACATCTAAAAACGGAGCCCTTCCGTCGGCAAGGGCCAGGATCCACCGTGCCCCCGTAGTCCTAAGGCCACCGTAGACGAGGCAGACCAGCGCAACACCGGCGGGAGGCAGAGGAACCCTATTTTTTCTTGGGGAAGCTCAACCCCGCACTGAACCGACCCATCATGCATGCATGTATGGTTGTTCATACGCATCCTTACTTGTGCATGCTCTTTGTAATTTCTGTATATTATGTGGCGTACATGCATATAATCTTTGCCCACATTGAAAATTCTGTATCAAGTGGGACCCTACAACATGCCAAAAAGAAAGGTCCACTTGAAGTTATAAAATTAAGCAAGACTACATGCTTTAGTTATATGATTTAAAGAGAATGGGTTCCATTTTGTACTTTTCTCCGGGGCACCAAATTCCTAGAGACGCCCTGCCACAATGTCTCAGGCTATCTCTTCACATTGAGTTACTGTAGAGGCCGGGTTCAGTTGATATCAGGCTGATATTAATATATATATATATATATATATATATATATATATATATATATATATATATATATAGTTGCTCTTTATCAACGAAAATGTGAGGCTAGTCCTACTTTCATATATAGTGCCCACCTAATTAACAATCAGTATTTCGTATGCTATGACAGAGGAGCAACCAATTATCATATAGATCAAATGGGTTAGATTCCAGTTTGATCCACATGCCCCTTGTCCTTTTGTTTGTCTTCATTGACATAGATCGGTGGACAAATTGAGAAGCAAATAGCCGAGCCAAATTAGAAACCAGAAACGACTTATCTTTACTGTGCAGCCTGTGCTTTGATCGATGTGCCCAAAAAGATGGGCCTATAGTGTCTAGTCTTTTCTGCTGGGTTCTTGGTTCTTTTATGTTGTTGGTTGTTGTCTCATCTTCTCTCTAGGAGGAGTTGTAATACAGTACAATTAATGGTGTTGCTTTTCATCAAAAGAAAAAACAAACTAGTTTCCTAAAACATTTTGAGAACATCAAAGCATGATTGATTGATAAAAGAAATGGCAAAGCTGCCTTATTACAAATGCCCGAAGGCCTGGGTTCACGACCCCGCTACTCCTCTAAACTCCACCCTCTAGTTGCCAATCTGCACTGGGCATTAGACAGTAATAACCACCCTTGATCTATGTTTGACGCCACTTCTTCAAGGGACAGGTTTATTGCCCGCTGATGCGTAAGTAAAAAGAGTGAAGGGCCAAAGCTGAATTATAGCCCACAGAGAGATACGGCGTATAAATAGGCATAATGCGAATTTATGCCCCCGTCTGACAGACAGCGGTTTGTAAGTATGAAAGATTTCTCCGACAGAACCTCCATTCTGCCAGAGCACCAGAGATAAGCTCACGGCGTACTCCCTCCATTTTTGTATACAAGGCCACAAACTCGGATTACAGGTACCAATGTAAAATTTAATGCCTGCTTTATAAGTCAACTTTTCTTCTTGTTTACTGGGATCATTAATACTCCACATGCATGCAAAGAAACTGAGTGAAGGAAGCAGCTGACTGTCATTATGACTGCATGCATGCAAGCATTAAACAGGTTGTTAGTATGAGAAAATATCATTAATTTTGCCTCGATTACTGTTGGTGGCCTTGTATAGATGCAAAATGTATATTCCATAGTGGCCTTGTATATAAAATTGGAGGGAGTATATGCCAGGGGCAATTGTACGACCTGCTGGGGCCAGTACTATATGTATGCCAAGGGCAAATGCAATAGTCAAGTAGGTGAGCGAATGTGAGGCGAAGAACGTGGATATCCTGAAGGCAGCTCGCCGGATATCCAGTTTAACCACGGACGTGCTGGAGATCATGAGACGAAGTGTAGCTATTGAGGAGTAGACGAAAGCACCTGCGTTGGCGAGCATGAACACACTGAAATACCAGGCATTGAAAAGTCTTGGATTGTCACCGTTGCTATTGTCAGCTTGTTTGATTGCAGGAGGTACGCTGAAGGCTGCACCGAATGTCACCGTTGTGATAAGTACTGATAAAATGCCAAGTGCCCGGCTCGATTCAGTCACCTCATCTGAGTCTTTTTTCTCTTCTTTCTCTTGCGCCTCAACCACTTCTTTTGATTGATTCTCCACATATTTTAAGCTTGACAACTGATTCTGAATGCAGAGTTGTTGAACACTGTTGAGTAATATGATTGTATTAGGAAACATAGGTTAGACTAGGAAATATTCTGGCTTGCCTTGTACTCCAAGTAGATCATGTACTCCTATATATATGCCCACGAGGCTCAAGCAATATATCAAAATATTCCATCAAAACCTCTCTCTTCCTTCTAACATGGTATCTATCGCAAGTCGATCCTAAACCCTAACCGCCGCCGCTTCCGCACCTGCGCGCCACCCCCGGGGCGGTCGGCCTCCATGACCGCCGCCGGGGGCCGCGCCGCCCGTACCTAGGGTTCGTCCGCCGGCCATGTTGGCCGGCTGCCCTAGAGTCTTTTTTCCCGATCCTTTGATCCGGGTTTTCTCTCTCTCTCGCCGGTCGCTTTGATCGGCGTTTATTTTTTGGTTTTCCGGTCTATGTGATCCGGTTTGCGTCGCCCACCGCCGCCGTCGACCCCGTGCGCCTCTACTCCAACACCGTCCCGATTAGCCGGCTTCTTCACCGACCCGACGGCCTCGCGCGTTGTCCGCGCGTCTGCCCGCCGGTCGCCCCGACTCGGCGGCCTCGTGCGTCGTCCGCGCGTCGGCCCGCCGGTCGCCCCGACCCGGCGGCCTCACGTCATGCGGCGGCCCTTCACCGCCGCCGTTCGCGCGACGGCCCGGCCGTCGATTTACGCCGGCCGTCACCGCCTTGCTCTGACCGGGACTCCTGCATCACCCCGATCCGTCGGCATCGCGCCATCCGGCGGCCAATCATAACCGCCCTGCCGCCTGCCGCCGCCGGCTTCATCTCGGACTCCGCCGTCACCGCGCCTCCACCGAGCGGCGTCCCCCACCTCGCGCGTGATCGGATTGATCACCCACCCGCCGCCGCGATCCGCCTCATCTACGCCGCGCGATCGACCTGGCCCTTGGTTACGCGCGCCTCTGCAGGTTCCGTGAAGATCGTTCTCGAGTTCAGCGCGCCTCTCCACCGATCGAGCATCGGGCTGCCGCTGCGTCGCCCCGTCGGGCCGCAGCGCCGCCGCCTCGTGGTTCTTCTCCCGGCTGCACCGACCCGCGTCACCGCTGCGTCGCCCCTTCGGGCCGTAGTGCCGCGGCCCGCGGTCCCCCGCCGCACCGAGGGCGTCCGCTCTAGGCCGTCTCGTGGCTGCATCGACCCTCGCGCCGCCGCTGCGTCGCCCCGTCGGGCCGTAGCGAGCGTGGCACGCGGTCCACGCCACCGTCCCGAGGCCATCCCCGCGGTTGCACCGACTCGCAAACTGCCGTTGCGTCGCCCCTTCGGGCCGCAGCGTCGCGGCCCGCGGTCCCCGCCGCCGCCATACCCCGGCCAAGCATATTCGCCCGGGTAGGGGATTGCCATCAATGTCGTTTGGGTGGCACTCGTATTTGTCTGCCTCCAATCGAGCGACAAAGAAAGAAAGAAAGAAACAGGTAAGCAAGCAAACAGCCGAGAGCTAATCACAATATTCAACTGTTGATCAAAAGGGTCAAGATCTTGTCTTTCACTTCCAGCCCAGGCGCCTCGGTGATCAAATTCACAGATTTGAAATAGTGGGAAATACATACCTTCATGCTGATGACCTGTTGCTCCTAAATTCCAGAGTTGTTGAGCGAGCGTTATAGACTTATAGTGGAGGAGATACCCGAGTTGCAAATTTAAAGCACCGTGGGAGTAATAAATTTGCTTTCGCGAGAAGCACAGGTGTGCTTCCACACATTTGCTATCGCGAGGAGCACAGTTGTGCTTTTGGAAATGGGAAAAAGGTGATAAATGCAACTTACTTCTGGGCTCTAATTTTTTTTTTCATCATTTTCTTTTCATTACCGGTTTTTTGGTTTTCATTTTATTACTTTATTTTTTGGGTTTTTTGTGAGAATTTTTTTTGTTGAAACCTATTAACATGGATCTAGTTTCAAAATTCTTGACTTGGGAAATGATGATGAAAGCAGTTTACGATTTGGAAGTAGGGTTCATGAGATTTTTTTTTTGAATAAACGAATCTACGAAAAAAAACTCCCACGATGCGACAAGTGATGCACATGCAGTGCATCATTTTTCAGCACCTAAGGAGGTTGGAGTGACCTTTGCAAAGGTTTAAGCAAAGTCTCGATCTATAAGGGGGGCCGGCCCTGCTCCCCTGCACCCCCTCCCAAGTGTCTCCGTCCTAATCACATAATAGGGACCCAGTGAATAGAGGAGGCCATAACTGGGTCATCCCATTTATCACACACCTGAGCGATGTGTATTGTAGCAACTCGGCTTGAGGGATACAGTCACAACTCGGTTTTTTCAGGTTTTTATTTTTTTTCCCTTTTCCTAGAAAACAGGGAAAAATAATATTTAAAAGTGAATTTTAAAAAATATGAAAAATAAATAGCCAAAAAATTGGTAAGTGAAAAATAACACAAAAACTGACCATAATCCTTTAGACACTTAGAAGGTTCCCAAAACAATAAAAGACCGAACCAGAACCTTCTAGAAGGTTCCCAAAAGGCGGTAAAGGGCCCAAAACCAGGTCTGTATAACACGGATATATTAGATAGGCCAACCCATCACACCTTACCTCGATGGTTTCCCTATGCGAAACATGGACTATTTGACACACACAGGACCTCCAAACTTCAGAGGCACTGAAATCAAATCCAAGATTACGTACTAATGGATTGTGCCCGTACATTGCTCACAGGATTAGGTGCTAATGGGGTTTTAAGCATAAAGTGAAAATGATTGGGTACTAATGCCTACTAGTCAAGATCAGTATTGGATAGTAAGTAATCAGATATAACTGCTCTATGTGTGTATAGCAAGGCAGAGAGAGGTGCCATTCCAGCCAGCCAAAGAACAATCAACTATGTTAGCTAGGGGTGCCATTCCAGCCAGCCAAAGAACAGTCAGATAAGTCGGACGAGGTACTCGTCGACAATGGTGTACTTGGGTGTCCGTTTGATGATCTATTTTAGAGATGCCCTAACAACATAATACAATCATATATATGTTGCTTTTGTGGGCCCTACTCTACTTGTATCAAACGCATGGAATTATGCGTTTGCTAGATTTGGGGTTTAAAAAACTTTTTTTAAAATCAGTTTGTATTTGGCATCATATTAGAGTTGAAATATGGAATCTAGACTTGGGATATAGATGTTTGGTTTGATGCCAACATTTGACATGTTTTTGTTTAGGCAAGCAAGAAATTTAGCTACCAATTGGTTGGCTATAGAGTTTTTTGTCCTCAATGTTACTAAGAAAAGCAAGCCCAATCTCTGTTGCTTATAGCAGCGGCGAGACATTCTTTGCTATTAGGTTCCACCGGTTGTGGAGACGTAGACCGAAAATATTGATAAAAAAATGAAGTACCAGCACACCTATTGTATGGCATGCACTCATCTTAGGGAAAAATGAATTCTCCATCAACCCTCTCATGTGTGAATAATGAATCAGCCCTTAAATAAACCAATCAACCTCTAGATAGCAAGACCCGTTGTGGCATTGTCCCATTTGAGTTCAAGATGTTCAGAGCACTGTCTTACTTGCAACAAATAGATGGCATCACATATGCATACCATGGAGATCACGAGGGAGGGAATAGGCGGCATCAGGAGGGAATAGGCGGCATCACAAATAGATGGCACAACTTTTCGGCCCGGTGCAAGAATGACTCCCCTAAGGGACATACGATAAACAAGGGACCTTCATCTCGAGAAGAAAAGCCTTGTGCAAGACTGGTCCTTTTCACTAGTTAGTACTCATCCTTTTGCTAACACAAGTGTGCCCCGTGTCAAAGATGGGCCGTTCTATGAGCAAAATAATAGCTCGGGACATGATCTTTATTGGTTCATCAACAAGTTGTTTGATGAATGAAGTAGCAAACATAATTAGTCCCCTACAAGTATGTGGTCGTGACTTTCAGATCAGGCATTGCTCGACAAGGCTTGGGATTTGCGGCAGTAGCTGCAGGTGCCACAAATATGCACCACCTCTAGTACAAATTTGGGCTCCTTTAAATTTTGGGGCTACCAAATAGAAATAGGGCATTTCTTGGAGCTGTGTTTTTGACAAAAATGTCGTAAATTACAGTTTTTTGTGCACGACCATAGCTTTTTATCATCTGTTGGAGATGCTCTTGGTGTACCAGGAGGATTCTTTCATGTGTTGCTACATTTGAAATCCATACCTTCAGGATATAAAACTCAACCAAATGAAATACCCCACCGTGTTGGTTATTACAGACAAGATCAATCTTGGATAGTAGGTAATCATGTATAACTCATAGATTTGTATTTTAGCAAGGCATGCGGAGCTTCTTCTTTCTGGTAAATTTACACAAGTCAATTTTGTTAGGGGTGCCATTCCAGCCAGTCAAAGAACTGTCAGAGAAGGTGGTCGAGGTACTCATCGACGGTGGTGTACTAGGGCGTCCGTTTGATGATCTACATTGGAGATGTCCTAAGAACAGAATATACAATCATATATATGTTGGTTTCTTGGGTCCTACTCCGCTTGTATAACAAGTAGGAAAAGTGTTATGTGTTAGCTAGATTTTGAGTAAAAGAACACTTCCAAAAATTCAGTATTCACCGTACCGATTTGAGCGAGAACTGGAAAAAAAAAGCATTCAGTATTTGGCATCATATTGGAGTTGAAATATGGAACCTATACTTGGAAAGTAGATGTTTCGTTTGATGCCAACATTTGACATGCTTTTGTGTAGACAAGCCAAAAGATCAGCTACCAATTGGTTGTCTATCGAATTTTTTGTCCTCGATATTACTAAGAAGAGCAGGGCCAATCCCCGTAGCTTTTTAACAGCGATGAGACCTTCTTTGGTCTTAGGTTCCACCGATGGTGGAGACGTAGACCGGAAATAATTGTTATTAAAAAATTAAGTAGCAACACACCTATTGTATGGCATGCATTCGTCTTATGGCAAAATGAAAATTCTCCACCAACCTTCTCATGTGTGAATAATGAAGCGGCCCTTAAATATACCAATCAACCTCCAGATAGCAAGACCTGTTGTGGCATTGTCCCATTTGAGTTCAAGATGTTCAGAACACCAGCTTATTTAGAAAAAAAATAGATGCCTCAGATATGCATACCATGGGGATCACGAGGGAGGGAATAGGAGGTATCAGGAGCAATGTCACAACTCGATGCATCGATGCAGGAGTGACTCACTTGGGAGACACAGGACAAAACCAGGGAGCTTCTTTGACAAGACAAACCATCTGCAACAACTGTTGTTTTCCCTGGTTAGATCTCCTCTTTTTGCGGACATGATCAGGTAGATAATCAGTTTTCTACTGGCCACCCCCAACGTTACTTTTCTTATTCTCTTTTGCTATTTCAGCCACATAATGCTTTTTTACAAGCAAGCAAAAGGCCCCACGTACTGGTTATTAAATCAAGCATGGACAGTTTCGTAAATTACTAATTATGAAGAACATACACGAGTACAATCCCAATTTGATTTCCTTAGCATCGGGATTGGATAATATAAACAGTAACATATTCTGAATCTCACACACGAGTACGATCTTTATTGATAACTCTATGAGGGGCCTCACAAGATTGGTTAGGGACGAAGAGGAGGCATGCACCGTGGAGGCGGATTTGTCTCCGTCGTGGAAAAAATATTCAGCCCAGAACGTGCACTTCTTACTTCTACGAAGTGTTGGTGTAATTATGCATCTCTGGGATGCCATTAGTAGAAACAGATTGCATCTAGATCACCTAAAAACATGAACAAAGAATGGTTTAGGGGATCATTACGTGTCACTGCAGTGGTCATGATCGCCTGCTTGGTGCAGGCTTGATGCAGGGGTGATGTAGTCGAGGTAGCAGTCCTCCTCAGCGTCCTGATGCCCTCAGGACGCCACCGGCACTGCCCGAGGACAGCAGCGGCGGCTGGAGTAGGTCTTCCCGTCGCTACAGCGCTCCCCCCGATCGGATGGGGTGAGAGAATATCGAGAGGGGAGTGAAACCGTACGAAAATTGTGATTGCGCAGGCTGCCAACCCTCTCCCGTACCCCCTTTTATGTAGCGCTGGCGACAGGGGACCTAAACCATCAGTTGGTTTGGGTGCCCCCGATCAGGGCGCCTTAGTTGGGATAAAAAGCCCACGTACGTTGGTGCGTGGGGCCTTTTCTTTAACGTTATCTTTCCCCCTTTTTTCTGTTAGACTAATAGATCTAACTGGCCTGTTAAGCCGTCAGATCAAAACCAACATTCTCCCCCTTGATCGTTAGGCTTAACTTCATTCGCCCATTCTACATAGGAATGATGTACCAAAGTGAGGTGTTACAACAGCTCGAAACGCCATGGAACCTCAACACTTATAGCACACCCGTCTATTTCGAAATGGAAAACATTTTGCTAATTGGGGAGTGGTTCATTTTTAATGGTCCTCTTATTCCAGAATCATAAGGCTTCCAGTAGTCCCATGCCGTCAACATGCTCACGAAAAATACTGGGTGGCAAGCCTTTTGTTAGCGGATCCGCAAGCATATGCTTCGTTCTTATGTGTTTAACATCAACTGTTTGATCCTGGATTCTATCTTTCACAACACGATACTTTATGTCAATGTGTCTGGCAGCATCACTTGACCTATTGTTACTCGTATAGAAAACTGCGGGTTCATTATCGCAGTATAATAAAATTGGTTTAGATATGCTGTCAACCACTTTAAGTCCGGGAATAAAATTCTTTAACCATACAGCCTGCCCGGTGGCCTCATAACATGCTACAAATTCTGCTTGCATCGTAGATCCAGCAGTTAAGGTTTGTTTGGAGCTTTTCCACGATATTGCTCCTCCCGCGAGTGTGAATACATAACCTGACGTGGATCTCTTACTATCCGCACACCCAGCAAAATCAGAGTCTGAATAACCAACAATTTCTAGGTTATCAGTTCTTTTATATGTAAGCATGAAATCCTTAGTTCCTTGCATATAACGCAAGACTTTCTTTGCGGCCTTCCAGTGGTCCGGTCCTGGATTTGATTGGTATCTGCCAAGCATCCCGGTTACAAAACATAAATCTGGGCGTGTACACACTTGAGCATACATGATGCTTCCGACAGCTGAAGCATAAGGGACCGACTTCATCTGATCAGTTTCACATTGGTTCCTCGGACATTGAAATGTCCCAAACTTATCGCCCTTAACAATAGGAGCAGGTGAGGGTGAGCACTTATGCATATTGAATTTTTTCAGTACTCTTTCAAAGTATGCCTTTTGAGATAGTCCTAACGTTCCTCTGGACCTATCTTGATGAATCTCGATGCCGAGGACATACGAGGCTTCACCAAGATCTTTCATGTCAAAACTGGATGACAGAAAATTCTTGGTCTCATGCAGCATATCCTTATCGCTACATGCCAACAATATGTCATCAACGTATAGGACTAAAAATGTGAACCTACTGCCTTTAAACTTAACGTATATGCAGTTGTCCACAACATTTTCGGTGAAACCAAAAGTTTTGATAATTGTATCGAAATTGAGGTACCACTCTCTTGAAGCTTGCTTCAAGCCATAAATCGATTTCTTTAGACGACATGCCAAATGTTCCTTCCCTTCCACAACAAAGCCTTCTGGCTGAGCCATGTAAACGTTTTCTTTTAAGTCACCATTTAGAAATGTCGTTTTAACATCCCTTTGGTGTAGTTCTAGGTCGAAATGAGCTACTAATGCCATTATGATTCTGAAAGAATCCTTGGTTGACACAGGAGAGAAGGTTTTCTTATAATCAATGCCTTCTCTCTGTGTATACCCTTTTGCCACTAGCCTTGCTTTGAACCGTTCGACATTCCCTTTGGAATCATACTTGGTTTTGTAGACCCACTTGCAGCCTACTTTCTTAGCTCCATCGGGAACTTCTACTAAGTCCCATACGTCGTTTGAGCCCATAGATTTCAACTCGTCTTCCATGGCAACCAACCATTTGGACGAATTTTCGTTTTTAATTGCCTCCTTATAAGAGGTTGGATCCTCCACCTTTCCCAGATCATTCATATCCTCAATCATGAAGGTGATATAGTCGTCTGATATGGCTTTCTTCCTCTCACGCCGTGGTCTACCCACAGGAGGAGGTGGTGGTGGTACATCATCATTTTGTGAATCATTATTTTCCTGGTGGTCCTCATTTGTGTCTGGATTTTCATTATTAGTCTCCGGATCACCATTTGACTGAGAAACTGAACCATGAGATTCAGGATCATCAGTTGTCACATTTCTTCGTATTGGAAAAACAATCTCTTGGATAATCGGGGATGGTGCACAAACCCGCTTCTCCTCAAGATCGATCTCCCTTAACTTAGTGGCCTTATTATCCTCAAAAAATACCGCTTGTCTAGTCTCCACAAACTTGGTGGTATGACTTGGACAATAAAAACGATATCCCTTTCCCCTATGAGGGTATCCAACGAAGAAACAACTAACTGTTTTTGGATCCAATTTCTTAAGTTGTGGATTGAAAACTTTAGCTTCAGCAGGGCAACCCCACACTCGTAAGTAATTCAAGCTCGGTTTCTTTCCCGCCCACATCTCGTAAGGTGTGTTCGGTGCTGACTTAGTTGGAGCAAGATTTAGTATGTGTGCAGCTGTCTTTAATGCCTCTATCCAAAGGCTTACTGGTAAACTCGAGTGACTAAGCATGCTTCGCACCATATCCATAAGGGTGCGCTCGGCCACACCATTTTGTTGTGGTTCACCAGGCATTGAGTATTGAGCAATGGTTCCATTTTCAGATAAGAACTTGGCAAAAGGTCCAGGAATCTGCACATAAGGAGCATGCCTACCATAATACTCTCCCCCGCGATCGGACCGTACAACTTTGATTTTTGCGTTCAGTTGATTTTCAACCTTCGCTTTATAGACTTTGAATTTCTCCAAAGCTTCTGATCGGTCACGTATGGGATAAATATACCCATAGCAGGAAAAGTCGTCTGTGAATGTAATGAATGAATCAAAACCATCTACAGACTTAACATTAAGGGGTCCACATATGTCGGTGTGAATTAATTCTAAGACCCCTGTGGCTCTTACTGCTCCTTTTGTTTTTGCGAATTTTCCTTTAATGCAGTCGACACATTTGTCTGCATCTGAGAAGTCTAATGGGAGGAGTATTTCATTTTTAACTAAGCATTCCATTCTCCCCCTCGAAATGTGGCCAAATGACAATGCCACAATTTCGAAGAATTACTAACTCCTTTCCATTTCTTCTCAACATTAATTTCATCACTCACATGCATAACTGAATCATTATTAAGAGATAACATGTATAGTTGGCCTCGTCTAACACCGATGCCTACATTCTTATTACATTTGATCAAAGCAAATTGTTTCTTGCCAAAATGGCACTCATACATATCATCATCTAAACGAGAAACTGAAATCAAATTCCTACTTAAGGTAGGCACATAAATAACATTATTCAATCGAAGAGTGTGGCCAGTGTGTAGCTCCAACGTGAGAGATCCCACAGCTTCAACATCGGCCTCAACTCCATTCGCAACCTTAAGCTTTCTTGTTCCTCCTCTTATAGTTTGGATCGTATCGAATCCCTGCATAGAGTTAGCAACGTGAGTGGTTGCTCCTGAATCAATCCACCATGACTTTATAGAAAAATCGACATAAAGAGATTCATCTACAAAAGTAATTTCATTAATACCTCTTTTGTTCATCCATTTTAGAAAACCTGGGCAGTCCCTTTGATAGTGTCCCTCCTCTTTGCAGAAGTTACAAGCATTTTCTCCAGCAGTGGAGCTGCTAGGAGCAGAAGAAGAACCACCGGCTTCTTTACCTTTGAATGCCTTAGGGTTGAATGGCTTAGTGCCTTCTTTCTTGACTTGCTTTTTCTGAGGCTTGGGAAAACCTTGCCCGTCATGCTTTCTCTTGTTAGAGCCAACATGAAAAACATGGTCTTTCTTCTGCCTCATGATCCTCTCTTCCTCCTGGACGATCCTTGCGGTCATCTCAGAGAGTGGCCATTTTTCCTTTAGAGAGTTATAATTGACCTTAAATTGTTCAAACTCTTCAGGAAGAGACTCAAGAATAATTATGACAAGAAGGGCTTCACTTAAAGAACACTCCAAAGCCTTAAGCTTGGTGAAAGCATTTACCACCCTCAATATGTGCTGCCTAACATTTCCGTCAATAGTGTATTTCTGAAGAAGCTTAGCAAAAAGCTCATGAGCATACACTTTGTCGGAGCCTTTAAATTGCTCCTCCATTTCAGTGAGGAAATCTTTAGCGGTGTCTTTCTTAGGGAGTGCTTCAGAAATGTCCGGCGATATTGTCGCTTTCATGATGAGAAGCGCAATATGGTTGGACTTGTTCCACTTTTCCATCTTAACATCATAGTCCTTCTTGAGTTTTGCATACCCTGTGACACCTGCAACAGGTGCCACAGGTTTTTCTTCCCTCAAGGCATAGTCAAATTCATTACAACCCAAACATAATTCGACTTGGGACTTCCAACGAGGGAAGTTACTCCCCGTAAGTGGTTCGATCGTGTCGGACCGGAATGGAGCGGAAGCTGAAATCATCATAAAGGTTAATAAGTAAACTTGCATGATTATAAATTTACGTTGGTAAATAAACAAACATGCCAAGTATTTAATTTCAACTCCATGTCAAAACACCATTGGGCAGAAAGAAACATGGAATTAAAATATCATAGGGGATGACTCATAATAATAAAACAACGTTGGTCCGAATTAAAATTAGAGTCATTTCATTCTGAATTTAAACATCAACATAAAAGATAATATCATTATTTTTTATGCCTTAAAATTCATCATGCAAAACACATAATAAATCCTGAAGAAAATATCTCGTTGGTTCAATTTTACCCAGAATAATAATGTGTTCATTTTAGTTTTAGGCATTTTCTATTTTTAACGGTGCAAAAACATAATAACTATTAACTTAAACGCACTGTAAAAAAGAAAATCGCGACAGTGATTTTAGCCCGAAAGACCCCAGTCCACAGCTACACGTAAAACGGCCCAGCCCAGAAGAAGTTGTTTTTTTGTGTGTGTGTTTTCGCTGGACTGACATAGCCTGGGCCGCAGCCCACAGCCGTAATCGGCCCATTAGCGCCCGCTGGCCCAGCAGGGAGCTGCGCGGTGCTCTGAGTCGTCGGATCGAGCCGACGGCATGCAGGTATCCCCTGCATCTGGACCCACACACCTTGGATCACAATCCACCTCCCTCTCTCGTCAAGCAGCTCCATCAGTTGTCGGGCGAGCGAGCTTGCATTGGATTTGGAGATGAGATCATCTGAAGATGGGGGCAAGAATTTCTTGGGTCATGCCATGCCGACCATAGACGCCTTGCTGTTTTTGATAATTTTCTCGCTGGCCTGGACCTGATGAAAAGGCCAAGCATTAGATAGCATCTCAGGACTGATGAGAAGCAAGTACGTAGTTGGATATATATATCTCCTTCCAAACGACGGCATGCGCCAGGGTTGCCATTCCAGCCAGCCTCACAGGAGGAAATAGCTTACCTCTGATGAGGAAAGAAAAACTGATCAAGTGTTGTACTCTAGTACTCCCTCCGTCCGAAAATACTTGTCGGAGAAATGGATGAATCTAGACGTATTTTAGTTATAGATACATCCAATTTTATCCATTTCTCTGAACAAGTGTTCGTCTACTTGTCTTGTTTCACTTAACAGCACTACTTGTTCGTCTACAAAGATCAATACCTGCTGCAACATCTACCAAACCCAGCCTCTGGTCTTCCTGCTGCTCGCCACCGCCGGCGGCGGCTGCCGCTGCTTGTTCACCCTAGAACCAGCAGCCGAGTGTGCCGCTCTCTTCGATGGCCTCGGCTCACCAACCTGCAGGCTCCTCTTCCTCCCTGAGTTCTGCCTGGTAGCGGCGGCGGCGGCTTTCTTCTTCATCTTGTCGACGCCATCCGAGGGCGCGGCCAAGACGGAGCTCTTGTTGGCCGAGTCCGAGCTTCTCAGGACTCGGTGGTTCACGCTCATCGCCTCCTCCCTCGTGCGAGGCCGCGGCACCTCCTCCTCGTGCGGCTTCTCACCCAAGTCGAGTAACTGAATGGAATAAATAGCATGATGTACATGTCAACTTACCGGTGCCCTCCAAAATGTAGGAATGAGTGTACATGATGCAATGCAGCACCTTCTCCTCCAAATGGTCCAGCCTCTGAGTCGCTGAATCGTTAAACTTGAGCTGCAGATACTCATTCTCAAACAGGAGCTCATCAATCTGAAACAAAACAATAATGAAAAATTCAACTCTATGTTGATGCCCATTCATGATTATTATGCTGGTAAAAAATTAATGAAGTCATGTACCCTTTGCTTAAGACCTGCAACCTCCTCCGAGTTTGATTTTTCCTGCTGTGCAAGTTTACGCTCCAACTCCACTATCTGCAAAAAGAAATTCAAGTCTCTTGTTAATGCCTATTATGATTATTATACTAATATAAGAATTAGTTGAGTACTATACCCTTTGCTTAAGACCTGCAACCTCCTCCGAGTTTGATTTTTCCTGCTGTGCAAGTTTACGCTCCAACTCCACTATCTGCAAAAGTCTCTTGTTGATGCCTATTATGATTATTATACTAATATAAGAATTAGTTGAGTACTATACCCTTTGCTTAAGACCTGCAACCTCCTCCGAGTTTAATTTTTCCTGCTGTGCAAGTTTACGCTCCAACTCCACTATCTGCAAAAGTCTCTTGTTGATGCCTATTATGATTATTATACTAATATAAGAATTAGTTGAGTACTATACTCTTTGCTTAAGACCTGCAACCTCCTCCGAGTTTGATTTTTCCTGCTGTGCAAGTTTACGCTCCAACTCCACTATCTGCAAAAGTCTCTTGTTGATGCCTATTATGATTATTATACTAATATAAGAATTAGTTGAGTACTATACCCTTTGCTTAAGACCTGCAACCTCCTCCGAGTTTGATTTTTCCTGCTGTGCAAGTTTACGCTCCAACTCCACTATCTGCAAAAGTCTCTTGTTGATGCCTATTATGATTATTATACTAATATAAGAATTAGTTGAGTACTATACCCTTTGCTTAAGACCTGCAACCTCCTCCGAGTTTGATTTTTCCTGCTGTGCAAGTTTACGCTCCAACTCCACTATCTGCAAAAAGAAATTCAAGTCTCTTGTTGATGACTATTATGATTATTATACTAATATAAGAATTAGTTGAGTACTATACCCTTTGCTTAAGACCTGCAACCTCCTCCGAGTTTGATTTTTCCTGCTGTGCAAGTTTACGCTCCAACTCCACTATCTGCAAAAAGAAATTCAAGTCTCTTGTTGATGCCTATTATGACTATTATACTAATATAAGAATTAGTTGAGTACTATACCCTTTGCTTAAGACCTGCAACCTCCTCCGAGTTTGATTTTTCCTGCTATGCAAGTTTACGCTCCAACTCCACTATCTGCAAAAAGAAATTCAAGTCTCTTGTTGATGCCTATTATGATTATTATACTAATATAAGAATTAGTTGAGTACTATACCCTTTGCTTAAGATCTGCAACCTCAGAGTCTGGTTTGTGCTCCAACTCCACTGAACCTGTCCTTCTCGAAATCTGAAAACCAAAAGTATATAAATGAATCTGGATATGATACTGAATATGCTGCTCAAAACAACTTCATAAGTTGTACAATAAACAGGATGTCCCGTGGGTGCAGCTTGTCTGGTCGACGTACTGCTCGGACTCTGTACCGCATGCGACCAGGCCCGGTCCTGGGGGGTGCAACCTGTGCCCCCGCACAGGGCCCCCAGGTTTTTGGGGCCTCAAAATTTTTATGCATTAGTAGTATTAATACTAGGTTTCATTAGCCAGGCCTGTCATTAGCGATAGATGATCATGATGGGCCTGCTCTTCTATCTTCGCTGCTGCCTGCTCCTGGGCCTCCTGGCGCTCAGTCCCCGCTAGCGATCGATCGACGGACTCAAGATTCACTCAGGAAAAAAAACTAGCGATCGAAGCGTCCCTACTGTCCCTTCGTTTATTCCTGCGGCGGTTATCCTTTTCCTTCGTTTCTTCGCGCATGCGGCGGCGGCTAGGGCAGCTTGATCAGGATTCAGACATCTTTAGGTTGCTGAAGAAGGTAGCGAGCAGCCAGCAGGAACGGCACCCGGCAGGAAAGCAGGCAAGTTGCGTCGACGGCCGGTGATTCCATGAGCCCTTCACCATCATTGTGAGTTCTAATTTCAATTCTGTATGGCTGTATATAGTTCTTGAGATTGCTGAAGAAGGCAGTGAGCGGCCGGCAGGAAAGCAAGCAAGTTCGCACCATCTTCAATTTGTCAAGTGTTGTTGCGTCGACGGCCGGTGATTCCGTGAGCCCTTCACCTTCGTTGTGAGTTCTAATTTCAATCTTGTATATAGTTCTGCTGATACTTTGTAGCTGATTTTAATATTTTCGTAAATTAGGCGTCTAGCACTACAAGATCTGAGTCATGTCTTCACTTAGAAAACATGAATCTGGTTACCAAAAGCGTTTGAAGAAACAAAAAATCAAGGAATTAACTCAATCTCAGTATGGAGATATCGATAAGTTTGTTATAAGAAAACCACAAGTGTCCTCCGATAATCAATCACTTGATCAAGAGCATGCAGGTAACAATAATGTTGAAAATGATCCTAGCCCTAGAGATGGCCCGACAGAGACAGAAAATAATGTTGCAGGTGAAGAAAGTAATGATAACATCGAGGCTACTAATGTTGATGGCAACTTGAATACTTCACCTAGTGCAGATGTTGGTGATTCTTTTCATCTTGATATATTTGATCCAAGAAATTGGGATTCTCTTGATTCTAAGCAAATTGACATTTTAGCAGAAAAGGGCCCTCAAAGGGACACATCATTTAAGAAAGGTCGTAAGGATAAATATAAAAGGAGGTTTTCTGCACTATTCTACACTAGAATTCTATCAAATGGAGAGCACTGCGATAGGGATTGGCTTGTCTATTCTGAGGAATTAGATAAAGTATTTTGCTTTGGTTGTAAATTATTTGCAAAAGGCCATCAAAAAGGTAATTTGGCAAATGAGGGGTACAATGATTGGACACATCTTGGCACTAGACTTAAAGAGCATGAGACAAGTGCAGATCATGTTTTGAATATGACTGTTTGGTATGAGTTGCGTAGTAGATTGCAAACACAACAAACTATTGATAAATCTGCGCAACGGCAACTTGAGAGTGAAAAGGACCACTGGAGAAAAGTTTTGTTCAGAATTGTTTGCATTGTAAAATTTCTTTCTAAGCATAATCTAGCATTTCGTGGTACCAATAGCAAATTGTATGAAGATAGCAATGGAAATTTCTTGGGTTTGATTGAGATGTTGGCTGAATTTGACCCAGTTATTCAAGAGCATGTTCGTCGCATTACAAATGAAGAAACTCATGCACATTATCTTGATCATAAGATTCAGAATGAGTTGATACATTTGCTTGCTTCTACTATTAAGTCTGAGATTGTGAAGAAAATAAAGGGTGCAAAGTATTTCTCTGCCATACTTGATTGTACCCCTGATGCAAGCCATCAAGAACAAATGTCTATAATCATAAGATATGTGGATTCATCTTCAAGTCATGTTTGCATAGAAGAATCATTTTTAGGATTTTTAGATGTAAATGATACGACTGGGCAAGGACTGTTTGAAGTGCTAGAGAATGAACTAAAGCTTCTTGATCTTGATATAGATGATGTTAGAGGACAAGGTTATGATAACGGGTCAAATATGAAAGGAACACACCATGGAGTCCAAAGGAGACTTTTGAATGTTAATCCTAGAGCTTTCTATTCTGCTTGCGGTTGTCATAGCCTTAATTTGACACTTTGTGATATGGCCAAGACTTGTGCTAAAGCTAAAGACTTCTTCGGAATTATCCAACGCATATATACAATCTTTGCTAATTCTACTAAGAAGTGGCATATTCTGAAGGAGAACATCATAGGATTAACTCCCAAGTCAGTGTCAGCTACACGTTGGGAGAGTCGTGTTGACAGTGTTAAAGCTATTCGACTTCAATGTGCAGACATTCGAGAGGCCCTACTTCAGGTACCCAATATTTTCATATTATAATAATGTGATTCCTTTAGCTATCTCCAAGTATAACATATATTTTTATCATTTCAGGTGGCTGAGACTGATAATGACATAAAAACAAGTAGTGAGGCTAAAGGTTTGGCAAATAATGAACTTGGAGAGTATGAATTTATAGTGGCAATAGTAATTTGGTATGAGGTATTGTATGCTGTTAATTTAGTAAGCAAACACTTGCAAGCAAAGGATATGCTTATTGATGTTGCTATTGAGAAAGTGCAAGGACTGATTACTTTCTTCAAGGGGTATCGGGAAACTGGTTTTGTACAAGCATTGGAGACGGCCAAAGGAATTGCACTTGAGATGGATATTGGTACAACATTTCGTAAAAGACGGGAAATTAAAAGAAAGAGACATTTTGATGAGAACCCAAATGACACAAATGTTGCCACACAGTCTGCAGAGGAATCATTCAGAGTCCACTATTTTGTACGTATTGTTGATCAAGCAATTAGTTCACTTACAAGCAGATTTGAACAATACCAAGGTTACCAGAAAATATTTGGTTTCCTATTTACCTCTGAAACATTGCAGTCCTTAGATAAGAAGAGCTTGAAAACTTCTTGTGATAATCTTGAGGTTGCTCTTAGAAAGGATGGAAAATCTGACATTGATGCCAATGAACTGTATGTGGAGTTGATGTTTCTTCAAAATTTCATGCCAAAAGAAAATATTGGGCCAGTTGAAATTTTAAAGTTCTTAAAGCGGCATGATTGTTTTCCCAATGCAAGTATTGCATATAGAGTTCTTTTGACCATCCCTGTGACTGTTGCATCAGCAGAACGGAGCTTTTCGAAATTGAAGCTATTGAAGTCTTATATGCGCACTACCATGACACAACAAAGACTTACTGATTTGGCCACAATAGCACTTGAGAGTGAAGTATTGGAGAAGATTGATTACGAGGATATTATTGAAGATTTTATTTCAAGAAACACTAAACAGACGATGTCAAAATCAAAGCTAACACAGGGATTCTATTTATCGACTGAGGGAGTCCTGATTAAGGGGTCCTCGGGCGTCCGGACTATGTAACATGGGCCAGACTAATGGGCTATGAAGATACAAGACAGAAGACTTCTTCCCGTGTCCGGATGGGACTCTCCTTTGCGTGGATGGCAAGCTTGGCATTCGGATATGTAGATTCCTTCCTTTGTAAACCAACTCTGTACAACCCTAGACCCCTCCGGTGTCTATATAAACCGGAGGGTTTAGTCCGTAGAGGGGATCATAATCATAATCATACAAGTTAGACTTCTAGGGTTTAGCCATTACGATCTCGTGGTAGATCAATTCTTGTAATCCTTGTATTCACTAAGATCAATCAAGTAGGAAGTAGGATATTACCTTCATCAAGAGGGCCCGAACCTGGGTAAACATCGTGTCCCCCGTCTCCTGTTACCATCGGCCCTAGACGCACAGTTCGGGACCCCCTACCCGAGATCCACCGGTTTGGCACCGACATTGGTGCTTTCATTGAGAGTTCCACTACGACGTCATCGGAAGGATCGATGGCTCCATCAGTCATCTACAACAATGCTGCCCTGGGGGAGGTCTTCCCCCCCCCCCCCCGGCCAGATCTTTGTGTTCGGCGGCTTCGTACTGCGGGTCAATTCGTTTGGCCATCTAGAGCAGATCGACAGCTACGCCCTTGGTCATCAGATTAGTTTTGGAAATCTGGACTATGTTGCTGATATCCGAGGAGACTTGATCTTCCAAGCGTTCGCGACCCCAACGTCTGCTCTGGCCTTAGATCCAGAGCGCCAAAGACGGAATTGCTAAGCCCGCCGGACTATCTGCGGCCACTAAGCCCAATGCGGGAGAGCCGGAGGAAGTACCATTCAGAATAACCACACAATCAGGTTGTTGGTTCAACCCAAAATTGATCTTCTTCTTTCTTGAACGGAATTTTTTTTATTTGCAAAAGAATTGGTCAAAAACGGCCCGATCTTCCATTGAGACTGAATACGCGCGGCTATCCTACTAATACTGACAATCAAAGACATGAGGTTCTTCATACCAGCATAATCATTCTCAACTTAAAGGAAGTCGAGTACACGTCTCCTTCAACCTGAAGGGCGAGGACCTGCAACGATGTAACGTTTGGAAGAAAAGTAACGAGAGTGATCAGAAAGCATACGACTCGAGGGAGGGTTGGCTAATCAAATTAGAATGAAGATTCCGCTCTATATGATAAACGTTGGTTGACTTTGATATGAAGTGTTGATTGTGTTTTCTATTCGTTCAGACCCCGATAGTACTTCTCGTTGTGACTGAAGGAAGGTTCATTCTCCCATTCCTCAAATGCAAAGGACAAGAAAGTCGGATTCTGGCTGGAAGGTTTTCGCTGGCGACCGTCATGGAGCCGGACTCTTCTACGGACGCTGGCTCCGAACCCTCGGAGTCAGCATCGTGTGAGCTCGGCCAAGGAGTTTCCTTCCCTCCGTACTCCACGGATTTTCTTCTCCCTGGCCAAACCTCGCCTTTAAGCGAGGCTCTGGACTTGATGCGATCCCTCGTCATTACAGAGGAGCAATGTCCGAACTACGCCTAGACTGGACCAGGGGCTGAGAGCGGGAAATTTTACGCCCCACCCACCACCCAATTCATAGTCACTGTCGAGGACTTAACTGACATGCTCGACTACGGCTCCGAAGACATCGATGGTTTGGACGACGATGCCGGAGAGGAGCAGGCCGAAAACCCGCCGTTTACCGGACGCTGGACGACCATCTCTTCGTATGACGTGTATATGGTGGACACACCCAAAGAGGTTAACGACGACAAAGAAGATCCAGTCGAGGATAAACCTCCTGAGACACAGCCAAAGCACCGACGTCAGCGGCACCGTTCTAAATCACGCCGTGGAAAAGACGGCAATACCGGCACCAGAGAAAACAACACTCCGGACAATGCCAAAGACAAAGAAGACCCCGCCGAGCCAACTTTCGAATAGGATGATCGGGAAGATGGGGAAGTTAGCCCTGACGAACATGCCATAAACGAAGACTCGAAGAACAATAATTATCTCCCACTCTCCGAGAACGAGGTGAGCCTTAAGCGCCGGTCAATTGCCACCGCAAGGAGCCTGAAAAAGAAGCAGCTGCTGCTGCTGCAAGCTGATCAAGATCTACTCAACGATAGGTGGACTAGAAATACGAAGCAGTGAACACTTCCCCTAAGCTTAGGGAGGCATACGGCCTCCAGAACAACTGCTCTGCTTCTGGTTTTGGACTCGATTCCCTCAAGTGACGACGGTCCAGATCGAGCGACGGTGAAACGCATGTGTTCGACCGAGTACACACAGTCCAGACAAGACAGATAATGACCAATCATTGGTTGGATGTTCACGGTGCCGGTAACCGCTTATTTGAAACAGTTCCCAGGTTATTTGTTGGAATTGGGCCTTCTAGCCCAACTGAACAAGGCTAGGCTGCCCATT
Organism: Aegilops umbellulata; assembly: GCA_032464435.1. Classification (NCBI taxonomy): domain Eukaryota; kingdom Viridiplantae; phylum Streptophyta; class Magnoliopsida; order Poales; family Poaceae; genus Aegilops; species Aegilops umbellulata. Next base: position 664,224,188 of record CP136060.1, read on the forward strand.
CCCAGGTTATTATACAACTATCTTCACCTGACTAGAACTAGATAGTTTTCACTTCAGTTTTACATCTAGACAACGCCAACTTACTACTCCCTCCGTTTGTTTTGTTTTTACTCTGTATAAAATTTGTTCCAAGTCAAACCACGTAAAGTTTGACCGATTTTATATTAAAAGCTATCATCATCTAGAATACTAAAGTTACATGATAGTATGAAAATTAATTAATTTTAGAGATGTACATCTAGTGATATTTCTTTTGTATTCTGAATGTTGATATTTTTTCGGCTCCGTTATTGGCTCTTTCTGGTGGCAGCACTAGTCGTTTGGTGGTCCATAGATCTCGACAAAATTCTTATTATTGAGCTGATTTGTACTTCTGATGAACCTTTGCAATAGATCTGATCCTTCTCACAAAACAACTACTTTACAAATTTTGACTTCAGATATACTAAAAAGAAATGGAGTCAGTATGTCTAGTAGGAGAAACTCAAGTACAAACATCAACAATAGGACAAATACTGAAAACCATGGAATTTGAATTTTGGTTTTTATCCTTAAATTCTAAGTTATTTTGAATTTTTTTTATTTTATTTTGTTCATGCTGATTTGTTGTTACATGTGTGAAACTGCTTTCTAGTCATCCAGAATCAACTTGCAATTGTTTGAGCCATGAATGGTAAAATATGTGGTAAAAAATTCATGTATTTGAAAAAAGTTAATGAAATTGAAAATATTACGAGTTTGAAAAAGTTTGAGGATTTGAAAAATGTTTGTGGTTGGGAAAAAATCATAATTTTTTTTAAAAAAACATGGATTTGAAACAGTTCACGGTTTGAAAAAAATTTGTGGTTTGAAAAACATTCGTGGACTTGGAAAAGCTCACGATTCTCGCCCCGTCCTCAAACAATTTTGTGACCACCTTCAAAAATCAGCCTCCGTCCTTGCCCCGTTCGTCCAACGGAAAGCTCCCCCTCGCACATGCCAAGCCTTGGACGCACTCGCCTCACCGCACCGCACCCTACCCTACTCCTTCCCCAGGGATTCAGATCCGGAACCGTCCACACCCACGCACAAAGTGCTCCCGGTCGCCGTCCACACCCACCGTCCTCCTCGCCGGTGATCCCCCCAAATCTCCGATTTGGGGGCTAATCCTTGCCCGATTCCGGCAATCCCCCCAAATCGTCCACTAACCTCGTCTCCCCCAATTCCGGCAAGAAACAAGTCCATCTGAAGCCCCCCTCCTCCTCGTACCCCACTGTCACTCCTCCTCACCGCGCTCCTCCTCCTCCTCGCCGCCCGATGGGTGCCAAGGCCGCCGCCGTCCTCCTCGCCGCCGTCCTAGTCTCCTACTTCTTCCACCTGCACAGAATTCTCGGGATTAGAGAGGAGGGTTGCAGATGGAAAAGGACAGCATTCCCAAAGCGATATTCCTTATCCCAGCAAGCTCAAAAAAGGCACCGACCAAAGGTCCACAGCAAGGGTAGGGGGGCTTCCCCCCCCCCCCCAACCCCCAAGCCCAAATCTAGGTTGAAATATAGTAAAACAAACCTAAGAATTGTAAAATGTTTGCATCATAATTTAATGTTCCATATTCATTGTATCACGTATGTTCTAACACAATCCAAGTCCTAAAATACTTCAAATACCCAAATATATGCTAAAGAACTGAAGCATAACTAGTGATGTGCATGCTACCGCCAACACAACTAATAAGAATACTGGTGGTGTGCAATAGAACACAAAATCCACTAATTATAAATATATTTAATTCTCCAAAATTTAGTAAACTATCTCTAAAAACATAAAACCCTTGAGGAAACTTGAAATGGTCTATACACAATGTATAAAAATTTGAAAGTCAAATGTGGAACAAAACTATAAGCCTTCTTTCAAACTAAAACTTCCGCTTTGAAACTTTGATCCTCCCCGGATATCCTTCGATTTCTAAGCAACGTATATCAAAACTATTGTATAACTTTCTCAAAACTTAACCAAAGCTTCTAGAGGACATATAATGAATCCATCCCACGTTTCATGTTATTAAGACCACATTACCATTTTTATAAAATCAAGTAGACAATTAGTTTCTGAATTTTCACAAAATCAAAAATGTTGACGAATTTGAAAAAAGTCATGATTTTGAAAAAAATGTTCGCAAATTAGAAAAATATTCACAAAAATGAAAAAACGAATTATAAAACATTCGTGAATTTGCAAATGTTCACAAAAATTCATTTTTTCCGAAAATTCCAAAAGGTTCGTAGATACAAAAAGGTGTTAGTACTAATAGCCTTTAAAGGAATTGGTATACGTCGCCCGCAGCAAGCAGTATGTTCCGATCGCCCGCTGTTGTTTTCCCATGGGTCGGCCCAGTACAGCGGGTTTCTTATTCCGCTTTCTCATCAGTTTACTATTATCTGGTTTTTCCTCTTTTTCCCTTCTCTTTTATCTTTCTTTTTGTATTTTTTCCTTTGTTGAATTTCATGAATATTTATATATATTTTAGTAAATTTCTAATTAAATCTCGTAATAAATTTCTCATTTGTTCAACACAAGCATGACCGACCCATTTATCGTGCACTTTAGCTATGGGTATTGTAGCAAATCAGCTCAGGGAGGTACAGTCACAGTGCGGTTTTTAGGGTTTCTATTTTCCCCCCTTTTTTAACACGAAAAGGTGAACATTTAAAGAAACACATTTTGAAAATTTGAGAAGATTTTTTTAAAACATGAAGATTTTTAAAAAATTGAGAAAGTTTCTCTTAATGTGACCATTTTTTTGAATAAACGAGTACTTCTTTTAAAAAAACATGAATATTTATTACAGTTTTCAGAACATTTTTTGAAACTTCAAACTTCTTTTTCATATTTAAGAACATTTTGAAAAAATCAAATAATTTCATATGTTTTCAATAAAAAATAGAATCTGGATTTTTCTATATTAAGAACGTTTTAAAAAGTATTGGAATTTTTTAATCTATTAAACCAATAACCAAAAAAAGGTAACAAAAAAATTATAAACCAAACCAGAAACTTTTAGACCATTAAAAGGTTCCCAAACCGAAGCGAACCTTCTAAAGGATTGTAATATCGTGGTCTGAATAACGTGAATATAGTTTACATGGACCGAGCCATCTCCCCTTTTTTATGAATATTAATCTGAATTTCTTAATCCTTTTTTATGAATTCTAAAGCGGTCTATTTTTTAAAGTTGAACTTCTTGTTATTTTATTTTTGAACTTCTTGTTATTTTAGTTTTGAACTTCTTGTTTTCATTCTTTAATAACGAGGGAAATCCGAGTTTTCTATAATCATCTAACATCTCCATATTTTGAACATGGACTTCCTGGGTTTTTCTTAATCTTTTTTATGAAATTTTGAAGCGCTCTTTTTTTAAAAGTTGAACTTCTTGTTTTTTAATTTTTGAACTTCTTATTTCCATTCTTTAATAACGACAAAAATCTGAGTTTTCTATAATCATCGAACTTCTCCATCTATTTAATATGGACTTTCTGTTTTTATTTCTTGATCTTTTTTATGAAATTTTGAAGCACTCTATTTTTAAAATTTGAACTTCTTGTTATTTTATTTTGAACTTATTGTTTCCTTTCTTTAATAACGAGGAAAATCACCGAACTTCTCTATTTATTTAATATGGACTTCCTAGTTTTATTTCTTATTCTTTTTTATGAAATTTTGAAGCGCTCTATTTTTATAATTTGAACTTCTTGTTATTTCATTTTTGAACTTCTTGTATCCATTCTTTAATAACGAGGAAAATCATCGAAATTCTCCATCTATTTAATAAACATCGACTCGTTCCGTATATTCAAATTTGAACTTCTAGGGTCTTTTTTAAAGGACAAAATCCCTTTTTTATATAAAATTGTTTGGGATGCTTTTTTTACATTCTTTAGGTTTGTAATAAACATTGAACTTCTTCCTCTTTTAAATTTGAAACTCTAGGCTTTTTGTAGAAATGGGGTAATCCAATTTTTTTATAATTTTTAAAATGATTATTTTTTGTAAACATCGAACTGATCCGTTTTTTCAATTCGAACTTAATAGTTTTATTACAAAAAATTGGAACGTAAATTCTCTCGGGGTTTTTTGTCAAAAAAAATCGACAAAATAACATCTTTTTTAGTGATACTGTAAATTTTTGTAAATTTTGTCCATGTACTGATGAAACTTTTTCTCCATGTGTTCTTACTCGTTTTCTTTCTCTAATTCTCCCTAGTGTTGGGGTGGACGCCGGCACCGGGATTGGGCGGGGCTGGTAGGAAATGTGGAGGTCGTTGTCTCGGCTGTAAGCCTACGACAATCACAAAGCACAACATCTACAACTAGTGTTAGTTTTTTCTTCTTGTGTAATATACATTGAACTGTTGCAAGAAATCAGAAGAATGGAATCAGTTTAACAAAATCAAGGGAATTTCATTAACTTCATTTTTTCAATTTCATTTACTTCACCTTTTTTTTTCTCGTGAACTTCCCATCTTCAATGCAGCCCTACTAAATTGGTTCATCTACACATTAGCCATAAAAAATTTAGCTACTATTTTTTCATTGCACAAAATTGGTGAATGAACATATTGGCCCGTTGAAAAAACAAACATTTGGACTGCTGTATATTACTACTAAGTTGTTGAAGTATAGGAAAGTTCTTTTACCCACACAATAATAGACACGTTTGAGAGAACATCTTTACACTGTAATTTTTTCAAAATTGGCCGGAAAAATGGTTGCCTTTTTGCAAAAACCAAACACAAAAAACAAACACAAGATGAATTGCTGATGGAGTAATATGACACTGAAGAATTGCTGCAGATTCTTTTGTTGAACTGAATCCTGAAGGAAATGTTGTATATGCGGATGTGGGCAGTGACCCGTGGTGGACGGAGAAGGAGCCGAGGGCCGACAGGATGCTGGTGGCGCTTGCCGTTGGTGGTGGCCTGTGGCACAACAACGGAGTCTCGTGGCCGGAGCAGAGAAGGAAGGAGGAGCTCGTGGCCGGAGCGGAGGAGGTGGTAGGGCGGGGAACTGTGGCGCGCTTGGGGCTGGCAGTGGATGCCGGCGCTCCTGAGCTGGGGGTGGGGGTGCTGACAGTGAACGGGTCGAGAGGGCGGGTACAGCACGGCGGCCGAAACCCAGGCGCGGGGCGGAGCCATAGCCAAATCCAGGCGAGGGGAGGTGCTGGGGACGGATCCAGGCGGGAGGGGGGGTTCCAGGGCGGATGGAAGGCCACCGGCGGCCGCCGCAGCAGAGCACGGAGCGGAAGGTCGCTGGACAGCATGTGTGCTGGGTGGAGGTCGGCAAGTCACCGTGGCCTCCCTGGGAAGGACGAGGCGGTGCCCCTAGGAAGGTCGCGGCGACGCCACTGAGAAGGTCGTGGTGGTGCCCCTGGGAAGGTCGCAACGAAAGAAGGCAGAGTGGTGCCCGGGGCAACCAGCGGTGCCTGAGCTCTTCCGCCGGCATGCACGGGAAGGCGGAAGGCGAGATCCCGGCGGCGCGGGACAACGAGATGCAGCCTGCAGCGTTGGTGTCTTGGTGGCGGCGGCGATGGGATCTTGGGGCGACGGTGCCTCCGGTTGGGGCACGGCAGGGTAGCGGCGGCGCCGCCGGTTGGGGATGGGGTGGCGGGCGCATCCCCGTTCGGGGCGGGAGGTGGGGAAGGTGGGGGATCGGTGGTGGATCGGGGGGAGGGGAGCGGGAGGTGGGGTGGGCTTTTTTTTTTTTTTCCTGTCACCGCCCGGGTTCGAGAGTTCAGAAACATCGCCGTCCGGCCCTGTATAGGGCGCTCGCATGATCCAAATAGCTATATATGGTGTTACTATTCATCACCCGGGGCGCAAAATAAGTTATTCTTCACCCGAGATAATCTTACGATCATATCATAATTAAATTACGTTTGGAATCCAAATAGTTACATTCCTATTGATTCGCTACGTAAAATTTGGCATAAAAAATTAAAAATATAGGTCATAAGACAAGAAAATTTGCAGTTTATGTGTTTTACACTATGTTTTTACGTTTGTAATCTTACATAACATAAAATATTTTTTACGACGATTATATATTTTCTTACGGTCTCTTTTTACGTCGGAAATAAGACAAAACTTATGGAACGTAAAATTACAGTGCATTGATGGTAAAATAGAGGGGGGTGAAGAATAACTATTCCTCACCCAGGGTGACGAATATATATATATATATATATATATATATATATATATATATATATAACAATGTTCAATTTTGCTCATAAATTATTTCTAAGGCATTTTGCTAAACAATGCTTCATCATTTTTTAATCCATATCTGATTTCAAATTCCACTTTGAATTCAAATTCAAATTATAAGTGAAATAAAATAAATCACAAAAATGAAAACTAAAATGTTCATAATGTGGCAAATAACACATAGTCAATTACGGTGGAGAAAACAAATTTTTATGTAGTGTTTGAATGCCCTAAAATAGTTAAAACAGGTGCCTAAACAATAATTGAAATGGTTTTTAAATTATAAAAATTCCAAACTAATTTATCTAATTGCCAAACTTTTTGTGGCAGTGGCCTAAATTACTATACAAATAATGGTCCAAGTTTTGTATTTCTATAAAACTAATTTCTTATAAAAAGAAATAGAAAACAGAGCAAATAAAAAGTAAAACAAAAATTAGAAAAAGGAAAAGGAAAAAAAAGAGCCCCCTGCCCCTGGGCCTTACGCCACAGGGGCAGGCCCAGCCGAGCCCAGACCAGCTTCCCTCCCGGGCGCGTCCCCTCTGCTACAACAGTAGGAGAGGGGATAAGGACTTCATTTTTACTACTCCGTGTTTCATACTGTATATACGTACTCCCTCCGTCCGAAAATATTTGTCATCAAAATTGATAAAAAAGAATGTATTTAAAATTAAAATACATCTAGATACATCCTCTTTTATTTGATGATAAATATTTCCGGACGGAGGTACAGATTTAGTTCCACTCTCCCACTCCCACTCTGTCTGTTCCCTCTCCCACTCGCTCCCCCGCCTTCTCCGCCAGATCCCGAGCGCGCCTGCGCCCGCCGTGTTAGCCGCGGCCATCGGCGGCAAGTCCACGAGCTCCGGCTCCGCTTCGTCCTCCCCGACCCCGGCCTCGAGCTCGTCTCCTCTGCATCGCCATCGTCTTCCCCCTCGGGCACCGCGGTCGTTCCGGCCACCCTCTGCTGCTACTAAGCTCTCGCCGGCCTCCTTAATTAGAGACACCCCCTGCTGCTCTCCGTGCCCATAGCCGCTGCGTCGTGCTCCCCTCCGCCGTCTGCCATGACCGTCGCGCGCGCTCCCTAGCGCCCGCGCTCCAGAGCGTCGCCCCCGAGCCTGGTTCGAGCTATACTCAGATCCATCCATTGCTAACAGGTACCTCTTGCTTCTCTGCTCCTCTGACCTATACTCAACATTCTAGCTAGCATTTTGTTCAAAGTATTTTTCAAGTATTTTGCTTAACTTCATCCTTGCTGTAATAGTCTTGAATTTGCTTTTTTTTTGCAACAAAAAAGAAGGATTGAATTTTCTTAATATATATTCTCTATAACTAATACTATGTTAAGTTCTAATTTGGGTCTATTACATCAATTGATTCATCTTAGTGCATCATATATTTTGCATCTTCTTCTTGATTCAGGGTTAGATCCCATCAATTAGCTTGACCTCTTCCATAGCAGTTTCCAGTTTAAATTGGCCATAATTCCCAATTGCTCATTCTGCCTGTAAAATTGGCACATATTCCATTTCAATTAACTGCTCTTTTTACGTTTTTCTATTAGGGAAAACAATAACATGGACGGTGTATGTGTGGCTCCAAGGGTTCTGTCGTTTTCTGTATTGGATGAAATTACTAAAGGTTTCTCTAATGACATGAAAGTTGGCGCTGGTTCGTATGGAAATGTTTATAAGGTATATATATATATATATATATATATATACTGTGTGATGCATACACTTTGCCTAGGGGAGAAGAGAAGAAGCTCAAATATACTCACATCATTTATATTCCAGTTCACAAGTGGCAAATAGTACTTCCTCCGTTCCTAAATAATTGTCTTTCTAGAGATTTCAACAAGTGACTACATACGGAGCAAAATGAGTGAACCTACACTCTAAAACATGTCTACATACATCCGTATGTTGTAGTCCATTTGAGATGGCTAGAAAGACAATTATTTGGGAACGGAGGGAGTATGTCCTATAGATCTTGTTAATGCAAACTTGATGTTACACTGCCACGCTATTTTCTGTCAAACAGTAATATAGAGCATGTTGTATAGGTAAGAAAACATGAGTATGCACAAATTTTCTGCTTAAACATGTATATGTCGCTGCCAACACAACTTTGAACCATGCATGCATTGATATATTGAATAGGGACAGCATACAGATGGGGAGATGATTGCTGTGAAGGTGCTTAATTACATTCCAGGACATGATGTTGAGCAATTTCAGAAGGAGTATCACAACCTCGTAAATCTGCAACATGAAAATATTGTGCGATTAATTGGCTATTGCCATGAAACTTTTGGAGAATTTAAACCTTATGAAGGGAAAGAGATCTTTGTCGAGACGATAAAAAGGGCGCTTTGCTTTGAGTACATGCAAAATGGAAGCCTTAATAGCTGTATTGCTGGTATGATGCACACTGCTCTACTTGTATTGTGGCATAGTACTACATTAAGCAAACATTCATGAAGCCTTATTGTGTGTTTCTGCAGATGAATCTACTGGACATGATTGGAGCACACGCTACGCAATAATTAAGGGGATTTGTCAGGGCTTGAAATACCTTCACGAGGAATTGGTTCCTCCTATGTTGCATTTGGATTTAAAACCAGGCAATATATTGCTTGACGAAAATATGGTGCCCAAGATCGCGGATTTTGGCTTGTCGAGGCTCTTCGGAGGAGAACAAACACAGATGACGAAAACTTCTATAGGAACACGGTAAGCCTAATCTTCTGTGTGACTTGAGAAGCTACCCAAAGAAAGAAATAATATATGTATATATTTTCATTAGACCCATGGTGTCAATAACATATATTATGTGTCATGCAGTGGGTACGTACCGCCAGAATATATCGATGCGGCCGTGATCACTGTCAAGTTTGATATATTCAGTTTGGGTGTGATCATCATAAAGATAATGACAGGGCCAAAGGGCTACTTTAGAAGTGCAGAAATGTCTCCACGAGAATTCATAGAGCTTGTAAGAGAGATTGTTTTCTATATTGAGATGATAAGTACATGTACATCATTCGTGCATGATATACCTCCCTCTTTTTTGATACACTACCATGCTTTATGTTCCACACTGCTAGGTACATGGGAAGTGGAAGAATAAGCTACAAACAACAACACCAGCTGATGCATTGGAGCCATATTGTGAACAAGTAAAGAGATGCATCGAGATAGCTTTAAGTTGTGTGGATGCAGATCGGCACAAAAGGCCGACTATGGGGGTAATCATCGAGAAGTTGAACGAGACAGAGCCTGCGCTACAATCGGTTGGTGCATCAATGACCAAAACAGGGTCGTCGATATACAAGGTATGGTCACTATAATGGCACAAGCTATTAGAGTAATCCAAATGTATTTGCGTGATAGGACTACTAGGTAGCACATTTGCTAGTAGTATAGCTTTGCGTGTCTGTGTTGAACCTGATTAGTGTACTACTAGTTTGAGTTAGCTTCCTTATACGTGTGGGCCTGTGCTAATAAGGTTAGAGCTAGTTTCTCCATGGTATTTGGTGTTGGTGTTCGAGTAAAATTTCATATAGCTTATTTCTGTGTCTGTAGGCCACTGACTTCCCAAGAAAACAGGGCAAGGAAGAATACACAAGCTCAGGTAATATTACATCTGTTAGCTAGCATCACTAGTTTCCCATGGCATGTGGGGGAAATAATTTGATTTAATATACATTGATCGTGTAGACAGCCGTGGGTGTTAGCGTTAGACAAACTTAGGAGGTGTGTGTTGTAAAGATTATGGTTGTGAGCAACAACTAATTTACAAATAGGAAATATACATACATGACATAAAATTAGTTTGTAGTATTTGGGATTTTATTTACTTGCCATTGCCTTTATTATGCAACCAAAAATAACAAATGAATAATGAAACAACAAATTAAGGACAATTCTCAAAATGGTCTTGTTGATTTGCAGGAACGAAGCCGACGCCGAGGGAACCCGGGGGCATGCAGATGGCAATTAAGAACCACAAAAAGGTCATGCTGGAGATCACCGGCGGCGACTACAACCATCACCGACCGGGTCTGGACCTGGTGGCTGTCGTAGACGTCAGCAGCAGCATGAATGGCGAGAAGATGGAACAGCTGAAGACAGCTATGCGGTTTGTCGTACAGAAGCTCACACCCATCGACCGCTTCTGCATCGTCACGTTCTCGGATCATGCTACAAGGCTCTGCCCACTGACACCGATGTTCAAGTCCTCACAGGCATATTTGCAGCAGCTCGTCGATGACCTTAAGGCACGTGGTGGCACCAACATCAGTAACGGTCTGCTGGCAGGGCTGAAGATCCTCGATGACCGCAGGATGAAAAACGGCCGCATCGCCAGCATCATGCTCATGTCAGATGGTGCAGAGTCCATGGGTGATGCTTCTCAAGTGGATATTCGCGGCAACGTACCCGTTTACACATTTAGTTTTGGCTTTGACAGCGACCATGTGGTGCTCAGCAGGGTAGCGGCCAATAGCAATGGAGGGACGTTCTCTCAAGTCCGGGATATTCGTGGTGGTGGCCTGACCATGGCCTTCTCTCAGTGCCTCGCCGGCCTACTTACAGTGACGGTTCAGGACCTCAAGGTGACGCTAGCACCCATTGGAGACGACTCGGAGATAGTGAAGGTGACTGCCGGGAACTACCTACAGACCAAGCACCAAATAAACGGCCCGGTGACCGTCAGCTTCGGTAACATCTACAGCAGGGAAGTGCGCAGGGTCATTGTCGACCTTCTCCTTCCGTCGGCAATCAAGAGTGGGGAAATCCTCAAGGTCACATACTCAAGCTCAAGCAGCAGGTAAAATACACACACACACACACATGCATGCATGCATGTCAACAGGAGAGACAAAGTAGTACGTAGTACTAGTATCAGCTACTCCCTCCGTTCCTAAATATTTGTCTTTCTAGAGGTTTCAAATGGTTACCACATACGGATGTATATATATAGACATATTTTAGTGTGTAGATTCACTCATTTTGCTCCGTATGTAGTCACTTGTTGAAATCTCTAGAAAGACAAATATTTAGGAACGGAGGGAGTATTAGATAAACGAAATCACATGCATGCATGTCAAAGAGATACCAACCATGCAATTATTTCATGCACGCATGCAGCTATTCTGGCCTAGCCCTACTTGTTTGGTAGTAAAGGCATTGTTGTTGTTGTTGTTGTATGCAGCTATTCTGGTAGGCTGCAGTTTGCCGTGCCTCCTGAGGCCATGTTGGACGTTTGGCGCACCGGCATCACAATCGGCATGGAGGTGTTAGAGGAGGAGATACCGAAGGAGTTAGAGACGGAGGAGGCCCGTCTGCACTTGGTGAAGATGATAAAGGACGCGAGAATGATGGCAGACTTGAAGAAGCTCAAGGATGCCCAGGACAAGCTAGTGGAGGCCCAGAACCAGCTAGTGGAGCTGTCCGATCCGCTGCTCAAGACTGATGTACATAATCTCTTGGAGCTCTTCAAAACCCTAGAAACCTACGAGGCACATGGCCGCTCCTTCTCCTTGGCACTGGAGTCTTCGCATGACCGGCAACGTTTTGCTACGAGGGGCATTGATATGCGGCTGTTTGCGACACCACGCATGGACATGTACCTGGAGCAGGCCAACAGGTTCCTCAGGGAACCGACGACACTGGTGCAGACGGCGGACCAAGATGACATGGAGGAGGTCGCTGCTGATCTTGCGAATATGATTCCCTGTACGGAAGAAGACACCAATGAACCGCAGCCTGGATACATTAGTGATGTGCCATCGGCGGTGATTAAGATCCGCAGCTTGGATCGCTGGACCATGATGATCGAGCTTGAGGCCAAGAACAAGCTGGTCGTGGTTGAATTCACCGCGAGCTGGTGCAGGGCATCCCGCAGCATAGCTCCCTTTTTTGCTTTTCTCGCCAACAAGTTTCCGGATGCCATTTTCCTCAAGGTTGATATTCATGATATGGAGGATATTGCCGAGGCATACGGAGTTGATGGTGTGCCGACCTTCCTGTTCATGAACAAGGGAAAGGTTAAGGACACACTTCGTGGCGCACACAAGGAAGAGCTGTTTGAGAAGCTTCAGCTGCAGATGGCCCTAATTATGGACAACTGACATTCATATCTGTTGAGTATATTGAATATTAGGAAGTATAGGATAGACTAGGATTTGGTCCTAACTTGTCTTGTACTCTAAGTGGATCATTGTACTCCCCTCAAAAAAAAAAGTAGATCATTGTACTCCTATGTACACGCCCACGAGGCTCAAGCAATACAACATCGATTCCACCAATACCTCTCTCTCCCTTGTAACAATATCCTTGGTCGCGGGCCGGCGTATACACATGCACTGTGCCGTGAGCTGATTTCTTGGCTTGTTTGATTTGGATTTCATTCCTTACAATGTGTGTTGGTCAGACAGCACAGCAGTGATGATTAATAGTCCTAATAATACTGTAAGCTGTGACATTGTTTGTGTCTGGCATATTAAGGCCTTGTGTATGGCTACGTATAAACCCTCGTGCATATGTTGTACTGCTAATTGCTCAGCAATATCTGAATCTGTACAGAATTCACCCCTCAGCTCATATACATCTGTTTCGTAGCTAGATTTCTTCCTTGCTGTTTTGACCTGACTTGTTCTGCACGAAGTTGAGACTTCTAGTCTGTTTGGAATATACTATAAGGTAGACAATATTCTTGCTCAAACTATTTGGCATGTTGTCAGGATCGCCCCTACTTGTTTAGTACTGAAGGAAGGTAGACAATCGGCATGGAGGTGTTAAAGGAGGAGACACCCAAAGAGTTAGAGACGGAGGAGCCAGTGTGCACATGCTTGCCGATGCCACCAATTTTATTACCAGGACCCTCCCTGCTCCTCTCCTCTCCTCCTTGTCCACTGTCATAGTTCCTGATGATTCAAATATCAAAAAATGCTCTGCTGGCTTCAGTGCACTGCAAGGTCTTGGCTGCAATCTCAAGTGGTCAAAGGAATTACAAAGTTGACTTGACAATTTCCACCTACAAAACAATCAACTGCTAAGTTTCAACAACCCTCACCTTCAATTTAATTCTTTCCACCTTCCATTAAGTGCACTTTAGCATCTGCTCTGCTCTTCTCTTCTCTTACAAAACCTCCAGCACACAAGGAAGGAACTCATCCATACATCCATGTTCAACTGTAATTATAAATCATCTGAGAAAGTACTTTTGGGTCTTTCATCCATATACATCCATGGCCGACTGTAATTATAAATCATCTGAAAAAAGTAATTTTGGGTCTTATTCAACCTCGGTGACTGTGGAACCTCTCTTTTCAATAAGCATTCTACCGCTATGGTTATCAACTCTTGACATCTTAAAAGAAAATAGTGATGATTACACCTTACTACTGCTATTTAACTCAGACAGGTGTGTGTGCAAGAGCTGTCAGCTGCAAGACAGGCGCTGAATCAGAGATTAATACTTGTCTTTGCTTTTTCAGGCTCAGAGCTGCCTCATGGTTCAGACTCTAACTTATTTGTGCTACATTATTTTATTTTCTCATACAATGACACACTTGGCCGGAGGGCAGGTGTACAGACAAGTTGCAGGACAGGACAATAATGCTGCAATAAACAGTTAGCTAAATGTTTCTGTATAACTCTTTTTGGCATCACCACTTGTATCAGTATACAGCAAATAGTATAATTCCAGGTAAGAAGTCTCATATATAGGACCAACAGGCTTCAGTAGATTAGATAAACTTCACTAGAGAGATCCTACACCTTCTCACAGGCACAGATATAAGTATGCATTTAGCACAAAACAGAGCTGCTGTTGAGCCTACCGGAACCAGAGTGAGCATAATATGGCATAATGATTTTTGTAAAATAAAGCCTAGAAAAGAAGAGACACATAGATCAACCTCACTGTACCAATCTTAAAAAAAATCCTCATGACACATCTCCAAGCAGTATGGCATAAAAATCAGATGTCACGGAAGAGAGCTGTTGAGTGTACCTGAATCAGACTCTGCTGCTGGTCCATGATTGTTCTGCCTTGTACTGCCGTCCAACAGGGTGATCATCCTCGGCACCTCCGTTTGGCACGTCAGCTCCCTTGGCTCCAGGCACGGCGACGGCTCCAGCGAGCATCTGAGACTGGACACGGTGACCATGGTTGACTAACTCAGACCATGGTCCAAACTGTAAGTTACTGAAGTTTATATCAGTCATGGTACATTATTTTTCATACAATGACACACTTGATCTGTGGATAGATGTAAAGACAAGTAGCGAGGAAATAATGCTGCATTAAGCACTCGGTTAAATGTTTCTGTATAACTTAACTTGTAACAATATAGCATATCAATAGTATAATTTCAAATTCTAATTTGAAGGACCAACAGGCTCCAATAAGTAGATTGATTTCAGTACAAACATCATAAGCACAGATGAATAAGGCCATTAACAGTAGCGTAAGCAACTAAGCATCGTAATAGTATGGAACTGAGGCATCTCAAGGCGGGGAACCTATGAATTTATTATCATTCGTGACAGATTATTTTACACACAGCTGGTTTGCAAAATGACATGCTTGATTAGAGGGCAGGTGAAGAGATAAGTAGCAGGACAATAATGCTGTGCTGCACTAAGAAGTTGAGTTAAACCAAATAGATACTGGTATAATTCCAAATGCTAAATCTGAAGGTGAGAAATCTCATCTATGGCACCTGTTATTTAACAGGCTCCAATACGTGGAAAAGGTCATACACATCTTCATAAGCATGGACAGATAAGTTAATAAGCCACTAATTTCATTGCGACAAGACAATGGCATTGCATAATGATGAGGTGCCACAGGACAAAACATACTAGTCCACCAGAGTGGCCTGTCTTTAACAGCCTCCAATTGTACTAGAATAATAAAGCCTAAAATGCGACAGACAGCTAAATCAACCTCACCATTCTTCTAAATCATTGGAAATATCCTTTCAGATGACACATTTGCAAGTAGGCAGTATGGGTTCTTGTTCCAAGGCCTAAACTAACCTCCCTCCCAGACAGTATTATTACTACTTGCGCTGCTTCTTCTTGGTATGCTCTGCTTCTTCTTGGGCGTCGGCGCCATCTCTGCTCCTCTTGTTTTTCTTCTTCTTCTTCTTCTTATTGTCGCTCCCCAAATCGGGGTCGACGAAATCAGCTTGTTCTTTCTTCACCTCGGCCAACTCTTGTGCGGCATGCTTCCGCTTCTTCTTGTGCTCCTCTTGATCTTCTTCCTGCTTGATGACGACGATGTCTTTCTCCTCCTTTTTCTTCTTCCTGGGGACCAAACTGATCCCTACTTTGGACACCACCGCCGCCTCCTCCTCCTCCTCCTCCTCCTGTTGGAGTTGGAGTTGGATCAAAGGGACGACATGTTGCTGCTCCTCCTGCTTGACGACACGCCTCTCTTCCTTGTTCCTCCGCTTCCTCTCACTGGCGGCGGCGGCGGCGGCAGCGGCACAAGGGCTGTGAACAAGATCCTCCTCCACCTTGACCTCGTGCTGGTGGTGGTGCTGGTGCTGGGCCCTGAGTAGGTCGCGGCGGAACTCGCGGAGCTCGTCGACGGCGTCGGCGGCGGTGCGGAGGTATGTGCCTGCGTCGGAGGAGGGGAGGTTGGAGGCGGAGCTCTTGTGGAACCCGTCGAGGATGACCTTGGCCTTGAGGAGCGAGCACGCCTTGGAGGAGACGATGGCGCCGGTGACCGCCCTCATCGCCTCGCCGCCGGCCGCCGCCACAGCGAGAGACAAAGGGGGTTGCTTTGCTTGGTTCTACAAAGGAGACAAAACTCTCTCCTTTTTAGGGTTGCTTCATTTTGGGCCGCAGCCCACAAAATACTTACTACGGTATGCATATGCATGCCACTGGGCCAGGCCAACTAAAACACCCCTTTTCCTCAAAAAAAAAAAACTACCCCTTTATGCCACCGATGATTTTTTTTTGACAAACTTCTCCTCCTTTATTCCTCTAGCAAAACCGTTGGATCGTCTATAAGTAATGGAAGCACCTCCGCATGTCTCGAATCCATCCATATACAAGGAGGAGAAAACTTAACCAGCCTAGCATGTTCATGTGCTACTTTATTACACTTTCTATTACAATGATCATAAGATAAATGATTAAAATCTGAGGACATGAAATAGCAATCATCAATAATTGCGCTTGCCACCGAAGAAGAATTGCCATGTCTCACAGCTTGTACTACCTCCAGACTGTCCGAGTTGATCACGACCTTGCTACAGCCCACAGTTCTGGCAAGGTTTAGCCCAAACCTAACTGCCAAAGCTTCTGTTGTGAAAGAATCATAGCATATGTCTATTCTTTCATTAGCTACCGCTATAAATTTCCCACTGTGATCACGAATAACTGCCCCCCCCCCCACCCCACATACCCTTCAAGTAAATCTTGGTCAAATCCAGCGTCTATGTTTAATTTCATGTATCTTCTGCCAAGCTTCTACACAAACTTTGGCTTTTGGTGAGAAGCCAATACTAAAATTTGTTGCAACTCCACGTATAGCTAGAGCAAACTGCATGGGGTTCTGAATATCTTCTTCATGATAGATTTTTCGGTGTTCAAACCAAAGATATACCACGCTGTGGTGGCTGCTACTGAAGGAAATATGCCCTAGAGGCAATAATAAAGTTATTATTTGTTTCCTTATATCATGATAAATGTTTATTATTCATGCTAGAATTGTATTAACCGGAAACATAATACATGTGTGAATACATAGACAAACAGAGTGTCACTAGTATGCCTCTACTTGACTAGCTCGTTAATCAAACATGGTTATGTTTCCTAACCATGAACAAAGAGTTGTTATTTGATTAACGGGATCACATCATTAGTTGAATGGTCTGATTGACATGACCCATTCCATTAGCTTAGCACCCGATCGTTTAGTATGTTGCTATTGCTTTTATCCATGACTTATACATGTTCCTATGACTATGAGATTATGCAACTCCCGTTTACCGTAGGAACACTTTGTGTGCTACCAAACGTCACAACGTAACTGGGTGATTATAAAGGTGCTCTACAGGTGTCTCCGAAAGTATTTGTTGGGTTGGCGTATTTCAAGATTAGGATTTGTCACTCCGAATGTCGGAGAGGTATCTCAGGGCCTTCTCGGTAATGCACATCACATAAGCCTTGCAAGCATTGCAACTAATGAGTTAGTTGCGGGATGATGTATTACGGAACGAGTAAAGAGACTTGCCGGTAACGAGATTGAACTAGGTATTGGATACCGACGATCGAATCTCGGGCAAGTAACATACCGATGACAAAAGGAACCACGTATGTTGTTATGGGGTCTGACCGATAAAGATCTTCGTAGAATATGTAGGAGCCAATATGGGCATCCAGGTCCCGCTATTGGTTATTGACCAGAGATGTGTCTCGGTCATGTCTACATTGTTCTCGAACCGTAGGGTCCGCACGCTTAAGGTTTCGATGACAGTTATATTATGAGTTTATGAGTTTTGATGTACCGAAGGAGTTCGGAGTCCCGGATGAGATCGGGGACATGACGAGGAGTCTCGAAATGGTCGAGACGTAAATATAGATATATTGGACGACTATATTCGGACATCGGAAAGGTTCTGAGTGGTTCGGGTATTTTCGGAGGTACCGGGGAGTTACGGGAATACGGGGAAGAGTATTGGGCCTTATTGGGCCTTAGTGGGGAGGAGCCAGGAGGTGGCGCGCGCCCCTCCCAAGCCCAGTCCGAATTGGACAAGGGGTTTGGGGGCGCGGCCCCCTCTCCCTTCCTTCTCCACTCCCCTCCTTTCCCCCTTCTCCTAGTTGGACTAGGAAAGGTGGAATCCTACTCCCGGTGGGAGTAGGACTCCCCTTGGCGCGCCCCTCCTAGGCCGGCCGCCCCCTCCTCCCTTGCTCCTTTATATATGGGGGCAGGGGGCACCCCATGGACACACAAGTTGATCCTTCGTGATCGTTCCTTAGCCGTGTGCGGTGCCCCCCTCCACCATATTCCACCTCGGTCATATTGTAGCGGTGCTTAGGCGAAGCCCTGCGACAGTAGCACATCAAGATCGTCACCACGCCGTCGTGCTGACGGAACTCCTCCCCGACGCTTTGCTGGATCGGAGCCCGGGGATCGTCATCGAGCTGAACGTGTGCCAAGAACTCGGAGGTGCCGGAGTAACGGTGCTTGGATCGGTCGGATCGTGAAGACGTACGACTACATCAACCGCGTTGATATAACGCTTCCGCTTTCGGTCTACGAGGGTACGTAGACAACACTCTCCCCTCTCGTTGCTATGCATCACCATGATCTTGCGTGTGCGTAGGAAAATTTTGAAATTACTACGTTCCCCAACAGTGGCATCCGAGCCTAGGTTTTTATGGTTTGATGTTTTGCACGAGTAGAACACAAGTGAGTTGTGGACGATACAAGTCATACTGCCTACCAGCATGTCATACTTTGGTTCGGCGGTATTGTTGGATGAAGCGGCCCGGACCGACATTACGCGTACGCTTACGCGAGACTGGTTCTACCAACGTGCTTTGCACACAGGTGGCTGGCGGGTGTCAGTTTCTCCAACTTTAGTTGAACCAAGTATGGCTACGCCCGGTCCTTGCGAAGGTTAAAACGGAGTCTATTTGACAAACTATCGTTGTGGTTTTGATGCGTAGATGAGATTAGTTCTTGCTTAAGCCCGTAGCAGCCACGTAAAATTTGCAACAAACAAAGTAGAGGACGTCTAACTTGTTTTTGCAGGGCATGTTGTGATGTGATATGGTCAAGGCATGACGAGATATAAGTTGTTGTATGAGATGATCATGTTTTGTTGAAGTTATCGGCAACTGGCAAAATCCGTATGGTTGTCTCTCTATTGCATAGGGATGCAAGTGCCAAATAATTGCTTTACTTTATCGCTATGCGATAGCAATAGTTGCAAGAGCAATTGTTGGTGAGACGACCATGTGACGACACATTGATGTAGATCAAGATGAGGGAGATCATGGTGTCATGCCGGTAACGATGGAAATCATGAGGATGCTTTGGAGATGGAGATCAAAGGCACAAGATGATGATGGCCATATCATGTCACATATTTTGATTGCATATGATGTTTATCTTTTATACATCTTATTTTGCTTTGATTGACGGTAGCATTATAAGATGATCTCTCACTAAATTATCAAGAAGTGTTCTCCCCGAGTATGCACCGTTGCCAAAGTTCGTCGTGCCCAGAAACCACGTGATGATTGGGTGTGATAAGCTCTACGTCCATCTACAACGGGTGCAAGCCAGTTTTGCACACGCAGAATACTCGGGTTATACTTGACGAGCCTAGCATATGCAGATATGGCCTCGGGACACGGAGACCGAAAGGTCGAGCGTGAATCATATAGTAGATATGATCAACATAGTGATGTTCACCGTTGAAAACTACTCCATTTCACGTGATGATCGGTTATGGTTTAGTTGATTTGGATCACGTGATCACTTAGAGGATTAGAAGGATGTCTATCTAAGTGGGAGTTCTTAAGTAATATGATTAACTGAACTTTAATTTATCATGAACTTAGTCATGGTAGTATTAGCATATCTATGTTGTAGATCAATAGCTCGCGTTGTTGCTTCCCTGTGTTTATTTTGATATGTTCCTAGAGAAAATTGTGTTGAAAGATGTTAGTAGCAATGATGCGGATTGGATCCGTGATCTGAGGTTTATCCTCATTGCTACACAGAAGAATTATGTCCTTGATGCACCGCTAGGTAACGGACCTATTGCAGGAGCAGATGCAGACGTTATGAATGTTTGGCTAGCTCAATATGATGACTACTTGATAGTTTAGTGCACCATGCTTAACAGCTTAGAATCGGGACTTCAAAGACGTTTTGAACGTCATGGACCATATGAGATGTTCCAGGAGTTGAAGTTAATATTTCAAGCAAATACCCGAGTTGAGAGATATGAAGTCTCCAACAAGTTCTATAGCTAAAAGATGGAGAAGAATCGCTCAACTAGTGAGCATGTGCTCAGATTGTCTGAGTACTACAATCGCTTGAATCAAGTGGGAGTTAATCTTCCAGATAAGATAGTGATTGACAGAATTCTCTAGTCACCATCACCAAGTTAGTAGAACTTCGTGATGAACTATAATATGCAAGGGATAACGAAAACTATTCCCAAGCTCTTCGCGATGCTAAATCGGCGAAGGTAGAAATCAAAGAAAAACATCAAGTGTTGATGGTTGACAAGATCACTAGTTTCAAGAAAAGGGCAAAGGGCAGAAGGGGAACTTCAAGAAGAAGGGCAAGCAAGTTGCTATTCAAGTGAAGAAGCCCAAGTCTGGACCTAAGCCTGAGACTAAGTGCTTATACTGCAAAGGGACTGGTCACTAGAAGTGGAACCACCCCAAGTATTTGGCGGATAAGAAGGATGGCAAAGTGAACAAAGGTATATTTGATATACATGTTATTGATGTGTAATTTACTAGTGTTTATAGCAACCCCTCGGTATTTGGTACTGGTTCAGTTGCTAAGAGTAGTAACTCGAAACTGGAGTTGCAGAATAAACAGAGACTAGTTGAGGGTGAAGTGACGATGTGTGTTGGAAGTGGTTCCAAGATTGATATGATCATCATCGTACACTCGCTATACTTTCGGGATTAGTGTTGAACCTAAATAAGTGTTATTTAAGTATTTGCGTTGAGCATAAATATGATTTGATCATGTTTATTGCAATACGATTATTCATTTAAGTTAGAGAACAATTGTTGTTCTGTTTACATGAATAAAACCTTATATGGTTACACACCCAATGAAAATAGTTCATTGGATCTCGATCGTAGTGATACACATATTCATAATATTGAAGCCAAAAGATGCAAAGTTAATAATGATAGTGCAACCTATTTGTGGCACTGCCGTTTAGGTCATATTGGTGTAAAGCGCATGAAGAAACTCCATGCTAATGGGATTTTGGAATCACTTGATTATGAATCACTTGATGCTTGCGAACCATGCCTCTTGAGCAAGATGACTAAAACGCCGTTCTCCGGAACAATGAAGCAAGCAACAGATTTGTTGGAAATCATACATACTGATGTATGTGGTCCAATGAATATTAATGCTTGAAGCAGGTATCATTATTTTCTGATCTTCACAGATGATTTGAGCAGATATGGGTATATCTACTTGATGAAACATAAGTCTGAAACGTTTGAAAAGTTCAAAGAATTTCAGAGTGAAGTGGAGAATCATCGTAACAAGAGAATAAAAGTTTCTACGATATGATCGCAGAGGTAAAATATTTGAGTTACGAGTTTGGCCTTTAGTTAAAACCATGTGGAATAGTTTCACAAATTCATGCCACCTGGAACACCACAGCATAATGGTGTGTCTGAACGTCATAACCGTACTTTATTGGATATAGTACAATCTATGATGTTTCTTACCGATTTACCAATATCGTTTTGGGATCATGCATTAGAGACAACTGCATTCACGTTAAAAGGGGCACCATCTAAAGTCCGTTGAGACGACACAATATGAACTATGGTTTGGCAAGAAACCAAAGTTGTCGTTTCTTAAAGTTTGGGATTGTGATGCTTATATGAAAAGGTTTCATCCAGATAAGCTCAAACCCAAATCGGAGAAATATGTCTTCATAGGATACCCAAAGGAGACAGTTGGGTACACCTTCTATCACAGATCCGAAGGCAAGACATTCGTTGCTGAGAATGGATACTTTCTAGAGAAGAAGTTTCTCTCGAAAGAAGTGAGTGGGAGGAAAGTAGAACTTGATAAGGTAATTGTACCTTCTCCCTTATTGACAAGTAGTTCATCACAGAAATCTGTTCCTGTGACTACTACACCAATTAGTGAGGAAGCTAATGATGATGATCATGTAACTTCAGATCAAGATACTACCGAACCTCGTAGGTCAACCAGAATAAGATCCGCACCAGAGTGGTACGGTAATCCTGCTCTGGAGGTTATGTTACTAGACCATGACGAACTTGCGAACTATGAGGAAGCGATGATGAGCCCAGATTCCGCGAAATGGCTTGAGGCCATGAAATCTGAGATATGATCCATGTAATAGAACAAAGTTTGGACTTTGGTTGACTTGCCCGATGATCGGCAAGCAATTAAGAATAAATGGATCTTCAAGAGGAAGACGGACGAGGAAGACGGACGCTGATAGTAGTGTTACTATCTACAAAGCTAGAATTGTCGCAAAAGGTTTTCGACAAGTTCAAAGTGTTGACTACGATGAGAGTTTCTCACTCGTATCTATGCTTAAGTCTGTCCGAATCATGTTAGCAATTGCCGCATTTTATGAAATCCGGCAAATGGATAAACAAAACTGCATTCCTTAATGGATTTATTGAAGAAGAGTTGTATACGATGCAACTAGAAGGTTTTGTCGATCCTAAAGGTGTTAACAAAATATGCAAGCTCCAGCGATTCATCTATGGACTGGTGCAAGCATCTCGGAGTTGGAATATACGCTTTGATAAGTTGATCAAAGCATATAGTTTTATACAGACTTACGGTGAAGCCTGTATTTACAAGAAAGTGAGTGGGAGCACTACAGCATTTCTGATAAGTATATGTAAATGACATATTGTTGATCGGAAATAATGTAGAATTATTCTGCAAAGCATAAAGGAGTGTTTGAAAGGAGTTTTTCAAAGAAAGACCTCGGTGAAGCTGCTTACATATTGAGTATCAAGATCTATAGAGATAGATCAAGACGCTTGATAAGTTTTTTTCAATGAGTACATACCTTGACAAGATTTTGAAGTAGTTCAAAATGGAACAGTCAAAGAAAGAGTTCTTTCCTGTGTTACAAGGTGTGAAATTGAGTAAGACTCAAAGCCCGACCACGACAGAAGATAGAAAGAGAATGAAAGTCATTCCCTATGCCTCGGCCATAGGTTCTATAAAGTATGCCATGTTGTTTACCAGATCGATTGTATACCCTACACTGAGTTAAGCAAGGGAGTACAATGGTGATCTAGGAGTAGATCACTGGACAGCGGTCAAAGTTATCCTTAGTGGAATAAGGATATGTTTCTCGATTATGGAGGTGACAAAAGGGTCGTCGTAAAGGGTTACGTCGATGCAAGTTTTGACACCGATCTGG
Organism: Aegilops umbellulata; assembly: GCA_032464435.1. Classification (NCBI taxonomy): domain Eukaryota; kingdom Viridiplantae; phylum Streptophyta; class Magnoliopsida; order Poales; family Poaceae; genus Aegilops; species Aegilops umbellulata. Next base: position 664,247,603 of record CP136060.1, read on the forward strand.
ATGACTCTAAGTCTCGATCTAGATACATATTTAAAGTGGGAGCAATTAGCTAGAGTAGCTCCGTACAGAGCATTGTAGACATAGAAAATTGCAAAATACATAACGGATCTAAATATGGAAGACCCGCTGACTAAGATTCTCTCACAAGCAAAACATGATCACACCTTAGTACTCTTTGGGTGTTAATCACATAGCGACGTGAAGTAGATTACTGAATCTAGTAAACCCTTTTGGATGTTGGTCACATGGCGATGTGAACTATGGGTGTTAATCACATGGTGATGTGAACTATTGCTATTAAATCACATGGCGATGTGAACTAGATTATTGACTCTAGTGCAAGTGGGAGACTGAAGGAAATATGCCCTAGAGGCAATAATAAAGTTATTATTTATTTCCTTATATCATGATAAATGTTTATTATTCATGCTAGAATTGTATTAACCGGAAACATAATACATGTGTGAATACATAGACAAACAGAGTGTCACTAGTATGCCTCTACTTGACTAGCTCGTTAATCAAACATGGTTATGTTTCCTAACCATGAACAAAGAGTTGTTATTTGATTAACGGGATCACATCATTAGTTGAATGGTCTGATTGACATGACCCATTCCATTAGCTTAGCACCCGATCGTTTAGTATGTTGCTATTGCTTTTATCCATGACTTATACATGTTCCTATGACTATGAGATTATGCAACTCCCGTTTACCGTAGGAACACTTTGTGTGCTACCAAACGTCACAACGTAACTGGGTGATTATAAAGGTGCTCTACAGGTGTCTCCGAAAGTATTTGTTGGGTTGGCGTATTTCAAGATTAGGATTTGTCACTCCGAATGTCGGAGAGGTATCTCAGGGCCTTCTCGGTAATGCACATCACATAAGCCTTGCAAGCATTGTAACTAATGAGTTACTTGCGGGATGATGTATTACGGAACGAGTAAAGAGACTTGCCGGTAACGAGATTGAACTAGGTATTGGATACCGACGATCGAATCTCGGGCAAGTAACATACCGATGACAAAAGGAACGACGTATGTTGTTATGCGGTCTGACCAATAAAGATCTTCGTAGAATATGTAGGAGCCAATATGGGCATCCAGGTCCCGCTATTGGTTATTGACCAGAGATGTGTCTCGGTCATGTCTACATTGTTCTCGAACCGTAGGGTCCGCACGCTTAAGGTTTCGATGACAGTTATATTATGAGTTTATGAGTTTTGATGTACCGAAGGAGTTCGGAGTCCCGGATGAGATCGGGGACATGACGAGGAGTCTCGAAATGGTCGAGACGTAAAGATCGATATATTGGACGACTATATTCGGACATCGGAAAGGTTCTGAGTGGTTCGGGTATTTTCGGAGGTACCGGGGAGTTACGGGAATACGGGGAAGAGTATTGGGCCTTATTGGGCCTTAGTGGGGAGGAGCCAGGAGGTGGCGCGTGCCCCTCCCAAGCCCAGTCCGAATTGGACAAGGGGTTTGGGGGCGCGGCCCCCTCTCCCTTCCTTCTCCACTCCCCTCCTTTCCCCCTTCTCCTAGTTGGACTAGGAAAGGTGGAATCCTACTCCCGGTGGGAGTAGGACTCCCCTTGGCGCGCCCCTCCTAGGCCGGCCGCCCCCTCCTCCCTTGCTCCTTTATATACGGGGGCAGGGGGCACCCCATGGACACACAAGTTGATCCTTCGTGATCGTTCCTTAGCCGTGTGCGGTGCCCCCCTCCACCATATTCCACCTCGGTCATATTGTAGCGGTGCTTAGGCGAAGCCCTGCGACAGTAGCACATCAAGATCGTCACCACGCCGTCGTGCTGACGGAACTCCTCCCCGACGCTTTGCTGGATCGGAGCCCGGGGATCGTCATCGAGCTGAACGTGTGCCAAGAACTCGGAGGTGCCGGAGTAACGGTGCTTGGATCGGTCGGATCGTGAAGACGTACGACTACATCGACCGCGTTGATATAACGCTTCCGCTTTCGGTCTACGAGGGTACGTAGACAACACTCTCCCCTCTCGTTGCTATGAATCACCATGATCTTGCGTGTGCGTAGAAATTTTTTGAAATTACTACGTTCCCCAACAGCTACTTCTCTCAATTTCGGAAGCCCCAACATATGGACTTCTCTTTCTTCCAAGTTTAACAGATCATGCACTAGTTCCTCACCAGTTTTATACTTTGTGCATCTTTCCTTTACTATAACATACACCCCCAATTGTCTCCAGACTTCTATTGATCTCGGGCACTTAAAGAGGAAATGTCGAATACCATCCGGACCTCCGTTATATTCTGGACAGTGAACCTTCACCCTAATATGCTTCGAAGTTAGGATCGACCGGCACAGTATATATAGCGCTGTGGAGGACCCGCCATATAATTTTTTTGATCTTGGCTGGGCATTCTAGACTCTAAATCAAGTTCCACTTCTCATCCGGTACTGAAGATCCCGTATTGGTATGAATCATATGACCAAACTGAAAATTCCATTCAACTTGGTAAGCTGAGCGTGCCGGAAAAATCCCGTTCTTGGTGGGATCCCAAGCAATAAAATCTGACATTTCATGTACAGGTAGTGGTATAGCAAGTATCCTCTGAGCATCCACATTCCAGAATGTTTGGTTCTCCAATTGAGCGTCCCAATCACCTGTCGCCGGATCAATGAGATCACAGACTCGGGATATTAAATTATACCTCGGATGGTCAACACTTCTTCTGTTGGTGACTGAGGGATCCACGAGTCCTCCCATATATTTACCTTTTCTCCATCTCCAAATTCTCCATATGTACACACGTCTCAAAGTGTCCACACCAGCCATGATTCTCTGCCAAGTATATGATGATTTTTGTTCCAAAGTAGTACTCAAGAAATCTCCTTCTGGGGAAGTACCTCGCTTTTAGGATAGTTGCACATGATGAATCTGGATTATCAATAAGACGCCAGGCTTTCTTCGCTAGGAGTGCGAGATTGAAATAATGAATATCCCTGAAGCCCATACCTCCTTTCTTCTTCGGTATACGCATCTTCCACTATGCGAACCAATGCATCTTTCTATTAGTTGCATCATCACCCCACCAAAAATGAGACATCGCATATGTGATTCCTTTGCATATTTTTGTAGGAATTTTGAAGACGGACATCGCATAAGTTGGTATTGCTTGCGCTACTGATTTTAAGAGCACTTCTTTACCTCCAGAAGATAAGCATCTCTCCTTCCATCCCATTAATCTCTGAACTAGACGATCAACCAAGTATTGGAAAGTGTCACTTTTATCAGTACCCAAAGTAGATGGAAGACCCAAGTACCTGTCATTCAAAGCCTTTGTCATAATATCTAGGGTTGAGCATACCTCAGCCTTCACATTAACGTCCGTACTTGGTCTGAAAAAAACACTTGATTTCTCCACACTAACAAGTTGGCCAGATGTCGAACAGTACATAAATGGATTTTAAGCAAGCAGCATTGGCCTTCAGCGAAATAAGTGAGTCATTTGCAAACAAAAGGTTTGTTACTGCCGGTGCATCACGACAAACTTTGACTTCCACGTGGTCGCCTTCTTGTTCGTGTTGGAAATATGCCCTAGAGGCAATCATAAAAGCATTATTATTATATTTCCTTATTCATGATAATTGTCTTTATCCGTGCTATAATTGTGTTATCCGGAAATCATAATACATGTGTGAATAACAGACAACAACGTGTCCCTAGTAAGCCTTTAGTTGACTAGCTCGTTGATCAACAGATAGTCATGGTTTCCTGACTATGGACATTGGATGTCATTGATAACGAGATCACATCATTAGGAGAATGATGTGATGGACGAGACCCAATCCTAAACATAGCATAAGATCGCATAGTTCGTTTGCTAGAGTTTTCCAATGTCAAGTATCCTTTCCTTAGACCATGAGATCGTGTAACTCCCGGATACCGTAGGAGTGCTTTGGGTATGCCAAACGTCACAACGTAACTGGGTGACTATAAAGGTATACTACGGGTATCTCCGAAAGTGTCTGTTGGGTTGACACGGATCGAGACTGGGATTTGTCACTCCGCTTGACGGAGAGGTATCACCGGGCCCTCTCGGTAATGCATCATCATAATGAGCTCAATGTGATCAAAGTGTTTGATCACGGGATCATGCATTACGGTACGAGAAAAGTGACTTGCCGGTAACGAGATTGAACGAGGTATTGGTATACCGACGATCGAATCTCGGGCAAGTAAAATACCGATTGACAAAGGGAATCGTATACAGGATTAATTGAATCCTCGACATCGTGGTTCATCCGATGAGATCATCGTGGAGCATGTGGGAGCCAACATCGGTATCCAGATCCTGCTGTTGGTTATTGCCCGAGAACCGTCTCGGTCATGTCTGCATGTCTCCCGAACCCGTAGGGTCTACACACTTAAGGTTCGGTGATGCTAGGGTTGTGAAGATATGTATATGCAGTAACCCGAATGTTGTTCGGAGTCCCGGATGAGATCCCGGATGTCACGAGGAGTTTCGGAATGGTCCGGAGGTAAAGATTTATATATGGGAAGTTGTCATACGGACACCGGGAAGTTTCGGGGGCATATCGGTATTGTACCGGGGCCACCGGAGGGGTTCTGGGGGTCCACCGGGAGGGGCCACCTCTCCCGGAGGGCCTCATGGGCTGTTTGAGGAAGGGAACCAGCCCAAAGTGGGCTGGTGCGCCTCCCCCCCAAGGGCCCATGCGCCTAGGGTTGGGGGGAACCCTAAAGGGGGCGCCCCCCTTGCTTGGGGGGCAAGTCCCCCCTCCCTGGCCGCCGCCCCCCTCTAGATCCCATCTAGAGGGGCCGGCCCCCCTTGCCCCTTCCCCTATAAATAGAGGGGTGAGGGGAGGGCTGCATAACCTTGCTCCTGGCGCCTCCCTCTCCCTCTCCAACATCTCCTCCTCCGTAGAGCTCGGCGAAGCCCTGCCGGAGTACTGCAGCTCCACCATCACCACGCCGTCGTGCTGCTGCTGGAGCCATCTTCCCCAACCTCTCCTTTGCCTTGCTGGATCAAGAAGAAGGAGACATTATGCTGACCGTACGTGTGTTGAACGCGGAGGTGCCGTGCTTTCGGTGCTAGGATCTCCGGTGATTTGGATCACGTCGTGTACGACTACCTCATCCCCGTTCGTTGAACGCTTCCGCTCGCGATCTACAAAGTGGTATGTAGATGAAATCTCTCTCCCATGACTCGTTGCTTATATGAACTCATAGATGGATCTTGGTGAAACCGTAGGAAAATTTTAATTTTCTGCAACGTTCCCCAACAGTGGCATCATGAGCTAGGTCTATGCGTAGTTCTCTATTGCACGAGTAGAACACAATTTGTTGTGGGCGTAGATGTTGTCAACTTTCTTGCCGCTACTAGTCTTATCTTGCTTCAGCGGTATTGTGGGATGAAGCGGCCCGGACCAACCTTACACGTACTCTTACGTGAGACCGGTTCCACCGACTAACATGCACTAGTTGCATAAGGTGGCTGGCGGGTGTCTGTCTCTCCCACTTTAGTTGGAGCGGATTCGATGAAAAGGGTCCTTATGAAGGGTAAATAGAAGTTGACAAATCACGTTGTGGCTTTTACGTAGGCAAGAAAACGTTCTTGCTAGAACCCTAATTCAGCCACGTAAAACTTGCAACAACAATTAGAGGACGTCTAACTTGTTTTTGCAGCAAGTGCTTTGTGATATGATATGGCCAAAGTTGTGATGAATGATGAATGATCTATATGTGATGTATGAGATGTTCATGCTATTGTAATAGGAATCACGACTTGCATGTCGATGAGTATGACAACCGGCAGGAGCCATAGGAGTTGTCTTTATTTTTTGTATGACCTGCGTGTCATTGAGAAACGCCATGTAAATTACTTTACTTTATCGCTAAACGCGTTAGCCATAGTAGTAGAAGTAATAGTTGGCAAGCAACTTCATGGAGACACGATGATGGAGATCATGGTGTCAAGCCGGTGACAAGATGATCATGGAGCCCCAAGATGGAGATCAAAGGAGCTATGTGATATTGGCCATATCATGTCACGTTTATTATTTGATTGCATGTGATGTTTATCATGTTTTGCATCTTGTTTACTTAGAACGACGGTAGTAAATAAGATGATCCCTCATAATAATTTCAAGAAGTGTTCCCCCTAACTGTGCACCGTTGCGACAGTTCGTTGTTTCGAAGCACCACGTGATGATCGGGTGTGATAGATTCTAACGTTCACATACAACGGGTGTAAGACAGATTTACACATGCAAACACTTAGGTTGACTTGACGAGCCTAGCATGTACAGACATGGCCTCGGAACACAGAAGACCGAAAGGTCGAGCATGAGTCGTATAGAAGATACGATCAACATGAAGATGTTCACCGATGTTGACTGGTCCCTCTCACATGATGATCGGACACGGCCTAGTTGACTCGGATCATGTAATACTTAGATGACTAGAAGAGGGATGTCTATCTAAGTGGGAGTTCATTAAATAATTTGATTAAATGAACTTTATTATCATGAACTTAGTCTAAATATTTACAATATGTCTTGTAGATCAAATGGCCAACGTAGTCCTCAACTTCAACGCGTTCCTAGAGAAAACCAAGCTGAAAGACGATGGCAGCAACTATACGGACTGGGTCCGGAACCTGAGGATCATCCTCATAGCTTCTAAGAAAGATTATGTCCTACGAGCACCGCTGGGTGACGCACCTGTTCTCCCTGCTGAACAAGACGTTATGAACGCTTGGCAGTCACGTTCCGATGATTACTCCCTCTTTCAGTGCGGCATGCTTTACAGCTTAGAGTCGGGGCTCCAAAAGCGTTTTGAGAGACATGGAGCATATGAGATGTTCGAAGAGCTGAAAATGGTTTTCCAAGCTCATGCTCGGGTCGAGAGATATGAAGTCTCCGACAAATTCTTTAGCTGTAAGATGGAGGAAAATAGTTCTGTCAGTGAACACATACTCAAAATGTCTGGGTTGCACAACCGCATGACTCAACTGGAAGTTAATCTCCCGGATGAAGCGGTCATTGACAAAATCCTCCAGTCGCTTCCACCTAGCTACAAGAGCTTTGTGATGAACTACAACATGCAGGGGATGGTAAAGACCATTCCTGAGGTATATGTTATGCTGAAATCAGCAGAGGTAGAAATCAAGAAGGAACATCAAGTATTGATGGTGAATAAAACCACTAAGTTCAAGAAGGGCAAGGGTAAAAAGAACTTCAAGAAGGACGGCAAGGAAGTTGCCGCGCCCGGTAAGCAAGTTGCCGGGAAGAAGCCAAAGAATGGACCCAAGCCCGAGACTGAGTGTTTTTATTGCAAGGGAAGTGGTCACTGGAAGCGAAACTGCCCCAAATACTTAGCGGACAAGAAGGCCGGCAAAACAAAAGGTATATGTGATATACATGTAATTGATGTGTACCTTACCAGTACTCGTAGTAGCTCTTGGGTATTTGATACCGGTGCAGTTGCTCACATTTGTAACTCAAAACAGGAGCTGCGGAATAAACGGAGACTGGCGAAGGATGAGGTGACGATGCGCGTCGGGAATGGTTCCAAGGTCGATGTGATCGCCGTCGGCACGCTACTGTTGGGGAACGTTGCAGAAAATTAAAATTTTTCCTACGGTTTCACCAAGATCCATCTATGAGTTCATCTAGCAACGAGTATTCAGATTAGATAGCATCTACATACCACTTTGTAGATCGCAACGGAAGCGTTCGAGTGAACGTGGATGAGGTAGTCGTACTTGCCGTGATCAAATTCACCGATGATCTAGTACCGAACGGACGGCACCTCCGCATTCAACACATGTACGGGACGGGAGACGTCTCCTCCTTCTTGATCCAGCAAGGGGGAAGGAGAGGTTGAGGAAGATCCAGCACGACGGTGTGGTGGTGGATGCAGCAGAACTCCGGCAGGGCTTCGCTAAGCAACTACGGGAGGAGGAGGAGGTGTTGCAGGGAGGGGGGAGTGCCAGGGCAATAGGGTGCGGCCACCCCTCCCTCCCCTCCCTTTATATAGGTGCATTAGAGGGGGGGAGGGCGCAGCCTTGCCCCTTCCTCCAAGGAAGGGGTGCGGCCAAGAGGGGGGGAGGAGTCCATCCTCCCCAAGGCACCTCGGAGGTGCCTTCCCCCCTTTGGACTCTCCCTCTCCAAGCCTCCTTGGCGCATGGGCCCTTGGGGCTGGTTCCCCTTGGCCCAAGCAGGCCAAGGCGCACCCCCTAAGGCCCATGTGGCCCACCAAGGCAGGTGGCCCCACCTGGTGGACCCCCGGGACCCCTCCGGTGGTCCCGGTACAATACCAATAACACCGAAACTTGTCTCGATGACCAAAATAGCACTTCCTATATATAATTCTTTACCTCCGGACCATTCCGGAACTCCTCGTGACGTCCGGGATCTCATCCGGGACTCCGAACAACATTCGGGTTACTGCACATACATATCTTCACAACCCTAGCGTCACCGATCCTTAAGTGTGTAGACCCTACGGGTTCGGGAGACATGCAGACATGACCGAGACGGCTCTCGGGCAATAACCAACAGCGGGATCTGGATACCCATGTTGCCTCCCACATGCTCCACGATGATCTCATCGGATGAACCACGATGTCAAGGATTCAATTAATCCCGTATACGATTCCCTTTGTCAATCGGTATTTTACTTGCCCGAGATTCGATCGTCGGTATACCAATACCTCATTCAATCTCGTTACCGGCAAGTCACTTTTCTCGTTCCGTAATGCATGATCCCGTGATCAAACACTTTGATCACATTGAGCTCATTGTGATGATGCATTACCGAGAGGGCCCGGTGATACCTCTCCGTCAAGCGGAGTGACAAATCCCAGTCTCGATCCATGTCAACCCAACAGACACTTTCAGAGATACCCGTAGCATACCTTTATAGTCACCCAGTTACGTTGTGACGTTTGGCACACCCAAAGCACTCCTACGGTATCCGGGAGTTACACGATCTCATGGTCTAAGGAAAGGATACTTGACATTGGATAACTCTAGCAAACGAACTATGCGATCTTATGCTATGTTTAGGATTGGGTCTTGTCCATCACATCATTCTCCTAATGATGTGATCCCGTTATCGATGACATCCAATGTCCATAGTCAGGAAACCATGACTATCTGTCGATCAACGAGCTAGTCAACTAGAGGCTCACTAGGGACATGTTGTTGTCTGTTATTCACACATGTATTACGATTTCCGGTTAACACAATTATAGCATGAATAAAGACAATTATCATGAATAAGGAAATATAATAATAATGCTTTTATTATTGCCTCTAGGGCATATTTCCAACAGTCTCCCACTTGCACTAGAGTCAATAATCTAGTTACATTGTGATGAATCGAACACCCATAGAGTTCTGGTGCTGATCATGTTTTGCCTTAGGCAGAGGTTTAGTCAACGGATCTGCGACATTCAGATCCGTGTGCACTTTACAAATTTCTATGTCTCCATCTTGAACATTTTCACGAATGGAGTTGAAGCGACGCTTGATGTGCCTAGTCTTCTTGTGAAACCTGGGCTCCTTTGCAAGTGCAATAGCTCCAGTGTTGTCACAGAAGAGCTTGATTGGCCCCGACGCATTGGGTATGACTCCGAGGTCGGTGATGAACTCCTTCACCCAAATTGCTTCATGTGCTGCCTCCGAGGCTGCCATGTACTCTGCTTCACATGTAGATCCCGCCACGACGTTTTGCTTGCAACTGCACCAGCTTACTGCCCCACCATTCAAAATATACACGTATCCGGTTTGTGACTTAGAGTCATCCAGATCTGTGTCGAAGCTAGCGTCGACGTAACCTTTTACGACGAGCTCTTCGTCACCTCCATAAACGAGAAACATTTCCTTGGTCCTTTTCAGGTACTTCAGGATATTCTTGACCGCTGTCCAGTGTTCCTTGCCGGGATTACTTTGGTACCTTCCTACCAAACTTACGGCAAGGTTTATATGAGGTCTGGTACACAGCATGGCATACATAATAGAACCTATGGCTGAGGCATAGGGGATGACGCTCATCTCTTCTATATCTTCTGCCGTGGTCGGACATTGAGCTGAGCTCAATTTCACACCTTGTAATACATGTAAGAACCCTTTCTTAGATTGATCCATATTGAACTTCTTCAATATTTTATCAAGGTATGTGCTTTGTGAAAGACCTATGAGGCGTCTCGATCTATCTCTATAGATCTTGATGCCTAATATATAAGCAGCTTCTCCAAGGTCCTTCATTGAAAAACTCTTATTCAAGTAGGCCTTGATGTTGTCCAAGAGTTCTATATCATTTCCCATCAAAAGTATGTCGTCTACATATAATATGAGAAATGCTACAGAGCTCCCACTCACTTTCTTGTAAACACAGGCTTCTCCATAAGTCTGTGTAAACCCAAACACTTTGATCATCTCATCAAAGCGAATGTTCCAACTCCAAGATGCTTGCACCAGCCCAGAAATCGAGCGTTGGAGCTTGCATACCTTGTCAGCATTCTTAGGATCGACAAAACCTTCCGGCTGCATCATATACAATTCTTCCTTAAGGAAACCATTAAGGAATGCCGTTTTGACGTCCATTTGCCATATCTCATAATCATAATATACGGCAATTGCTAACATGATTCGGACGGACTTCAGCTTCGCTACGGGTGAGAAAGTCTCATCGTAGTCAACCCCTTGAACTTGTCGATAACCCTTAGCGACAAGCCGAGCTTTATAGATGGTCACATTACCATCCGTGTCTGTCTTCTTCTTAAAGATCCATTTATTTTCTATGGCTCGCCGTTCAACGGGCAAGTCAGCCAAAGTCCATACTTTTTTTTCAAACATGGATCCTATCTCGGATTTCATGGCTTCCAGCCATTTGTCGGAATCCGGGCCCGCCATTGCTTCCTCATAGTTCGAAGGTTCATCGTTGTCTAACAACATGATTTCCAAGACAGGGTTGCCGTACCATTCTGGTGCGGAACGTGTCCTTGTGGACCTTCGAATTTCAATAGGAGCTTGATCAGAAGCATCTTGATCATCATCATTAATTTCCTCTCTAGTCGGTGCAGGCACCTCAGAAACGTTTTCTTGAGTTTCGCCATTTTCCGGTTCAAGAGGTAACACTTCATCAAGTTCTACTTTCCTCCCACTTACTTCTTTCGAGAGAAACTCTTTCTCCAGAAAGGATCCATTCTTGGCAACAAAGATCTTGCCTTCGGATCTGTGGTAGAAGGTATACCCAACAGTTTCTTTAGGGTATCCTATGAAGACGCATTTTTCCGATTTGGGTTCGAGCTTTTCAGGTTGAAGTTTCTTGACATAAGCATCGCATCCCCAAACTTTTAGAAACGACAGCTTAGGTTTCTTCCCAAACCATAATTCATACGGTGTCGTCTCAACGGATTTCGACAGAGCCCTATTTAAAGTGAATGCGGCAGTCTCTAAAGCATAGCCCCAAAAAGATAGCGGTAAGTCGGTAAGAGACATCATAGATCGCACCATATCTAATAGAGTGCGATTACGACGTTCGGACACACCATTACGCTGAGGTGTTCCAGGCGGCGTGAGTTGTGAAAGTATTCCACATTGTCTTAAGTGTGTGCCAAATTCATGACTCAAGTATTCTCCTCCATGATCTGATCGTAGAAACTTGATCTTTCTTTCACGTTGATTTTCAACCTCACTCTGAAATTCCTTGAACTTTTCAAAGGTCTCAGACTTGTGTTTCATCAAGTAGATATACCCATATCTACTCAAGTCATCAGTGAGGGTGAGAACATAACGATAGCCTCCGCGAGCCTCAACACTCATTGGACCGCACACATCGGTATGTATGATTTCCAATAAGTTGGTTGCTCGCTCCATTGTTCCTGAGAACGGAGTCTTGGTCATTTTACCCATGAGGCATGGTTCGCACGTGTCAAATGATTCATAATCAAGAGACTCTAAAAGTCCATCTGCATGGAGCTTCTTCATGCGTTTGACACCTATGTGACCAAGGCGGCAGTGCCACAAATATGTGGAACTATTGTTATCAACTTTAACTCTTTTGGTATTCACACTATGAATATGTGTATCATCACGTACAAGATTCATTAAGAATAAACCACTAACCATCGGAGCATGACCATAAAACATATCTCTCATATAAATAGAACAACCATTATTCTCGGATTTAAATGAGTAGCCATCTCGAATTAAGCGAGATCCAGTTACAATGTTCATGCTCAAACTTGGCACTAAATAACAATTATTGAGGTTTAAAACTAATCCCGTAGGTAAATGTAGAGGCAGCGTGCCGACGGCGATCACATCGACCTTGGAACCATTCCCGACGCGCATCGTCACCTCGTCCTTCGCCAGTCTCCGTTTATTCCGCAGCTCCTGCTTTGAGTTACAAATGTGAGAAACTGCACCGGTATCAAATACCCAAGAGCTACTACGAGTACTGGTAAGGTACACATTAATTACATGTATATCACATATACCTTTGATTTTGCCGGCCTTCTTGTCCGCTAAGTATTTGGGGCAGTTCCGCTTCCAGTGACCACTTCCCTTGCAATAAAAACACTCAGTCTCGGGCTTGGGTCCATTCTTTGGCTTCTTCCCGACAACTTGCTTACCGGGCGCGGCAACTTCCTTGTCGTCCTTCTTGAAGTTCTTTTTACCCTTGCCCTTCTTGAACTTAGTGGTTTTATTCACCATCAACACTTGATGCTCTTTCTTGATTTCTACCTCTGCTGATTTGAGCATAGCATATACCTCAGGAATGGTCTTTATCATCCCCTGCATATTGTAGTTCATCACAAAGCTCTTGTAGCTAGGTGGAAGCGACTGGAGGATTTTGTCAATGACCGCTTCTTCCGGGAGATTAACTTCCAGTTGAGTCATGCGGTTGTGCAACCCAGACATTTTGAGTATGTGTTCACTGACAGAACTATTTTCCTCCATCTTACAGCTAAAGAATTTATCGGAGACTTCATATCTCTCGACCCGGGCATGAGCTTGGAAAACCATTTTCAGCTCTTCGAACATCTCATATGCTCCATGTCTCTCAAAACGTTTTTGGAGCCCCGGCTCTAAGCTGTAAAGCATGCCGCACTGAACGAGGGAGTAATCATCGCAGCGTGACTGCCAAGCGTTCATAACGTCTTGTTCTGCAGGGAGAATAGGTGCATCACCCAGCGGTGCTCTTAGGACATAATCTTTCTTGGCAGCTATGAGGATAATCCTTAGGTTTCGGACCCAGTCCGTATAGTTGCTACCATCGTCTTTCAGCTTGGTTTTCTCTAGGAACGCGTTGAAATTGAGGACTACGTTGGCCATTTGATCTACAAGACATATTGTAAATATTTAGACTAAGTTCATGATAATAAAGTTCATTTAATCAAATTATTTAATGAACTCCCACTTAGATAGACATCCCTCTTCTAGTCATCTAAGTATTACATGATCCGAGTCAACTAGGCCGTGTCCGATCATCACGTGAGACGGACTAGCCAACATCGGTGAACATCTTCATGTTGATCGTATCTTCTATACGACTCATGCTCGACCTTTCGGTCTTCTGTGTTCCGAGGCCATGTCTGTACATGCTAGGCTCGTCAAGTCAACCAAAGTGTTTGCATGTGTAAATCTGTCTTACACCCGTTGTATGTGAACGTTAGAATCTATCACACCCGATCATCACGTGGTGCTTCGAAACAACGAACTGTCGCAACGGTGCACAGTTAGGGGGAACACTTCTTGAAATTGTTATGAGGGATCATCTTATTTACTACCGTCGTTCTAAGTAAACAAGATGCAAAACATGATAAACATCACATGCAATCAAATAATAAACGTGACATGATATGGCCAATATCACATAGCTCCTTTGATCTCCATCTTGGGGCTCCATGATCATCTTGTCACCGGCTTGACACCATGATCTTCATCATCATGATCTTCATCATCGTGTCTCCATGAAGTTGCTCGCCAACTATTACTTCTACTACTATGGCTAACGCGTTTAGCAATAAAGTAAAGTAACTTACATGGCGATTCTCAATGACACGCAGGTCATACAAAAATAAAGACAACTCCTATGGCTCCTGCCGGTTGTCATACTCATCGACATGCAAGTCGTGATTCCTATTACAATAGCATGAACATCTCATACATCACATATAGATCATTCATCATACATCACAACTTTGGCCATATCATATCACAAAGCACTTGCTGCAAAAACAAGTTAGACGTCCTCTAATTGTTGTTGCAAGTTTTACGTGGCTGAATTAGGGTTCTAGCAAGAACGTTTTCTTACCTACGTTCAAACCACAACGTGATTTGTCAACTTCTATTTACCCTTCATAAGGACCCTTTTCATCGAATCCGCTCCAACTAAAGTAGGAGAGACAGACACCCGCCAGCCACCTTATGCAACTAGTGCATGTTAGTCGGTGGAACCGGTCTCACGTAAGCGTACGTGTAAAGTTGGTCCGGGCCGCTTCATCCCACAATACCGCTGAAGCAAGATAAGACTAGTAGCGGCAAGAAGAGTTGACAACATCTACGCCCATAACAAATTGTGTTCTACTCGCGCAAGAAGAACTACGCATAGACCTAGCTCATGATGCCACTGTTGGGGAACGTTGCAGAAAATTAAAATTTTTCCTACGGTTTCACCAAGATCCATCTATGAGTTCATCTAGCAACGAGTATTCAGATTATATAGCATCTACATACCACTTTGTAGATCGCAACGGAAGCGTTCGAGTGAACGTGGATGAGGTAGTCGTACTTGCCGTGATCCAATTCACCGATGATCTAGTACCGAACGGACGGCACCTCCGCGTTCAACACACGTACGGGACGGGAGACGTCTCCTCCTTCTTGATCCAGCAAGGGGGAAGGAGAGGTTGAGGAAGATCCAGCACGACGGTGTGGTGGTGGATGCAGCAGAACTCCGGCAGGGCTTCGCTAAGCAACTACGGGAGGAGGAGGAGGAGGAGGTGTTGCAGGGAGGAGGGAGTGCCAGGGCAATAGGGTGCGGCCACCCCTCCCTCCCCTCCCTTTATATAGGTGCATTAGAGGGGGGGAGGGCGCAGCCTTGCCCCTTCCTCCAAGGAAGGGGTGCGTCCAAGAGGGGGGGAGGAGTCCATCCTCCCCAAGGCACCTCGGAGGTGCCTTCCCCCCTTTGGACTCTCCCTCTCCAAGCCTCCTTGGCGCATGGGCCCTTGGGGCTGGTTCCCCTTGGCCCAAGCAGGCCAAGGCGCACCCCCTAAGGCCCATGTGGCCCACCAAGGCAGGTGGCCCCACCTGGTGGACCCCCGGGACCCCTCCGGTGGTCCCGGTACAATACCGATAACACCGAAACTTGTCCCGATGACCAAAATAGCACTTCCTATATATAATTCTTTACCTCCGGACCATTCCGGAACTCCTCGTGACGTCCGGGATCTCATCCGGGACTCCGAACAACATTCGGGTTACTGCACATACATATCTTCACAACCCTAGCGTCACCGATCCTTAAGTGTGTAGACCCTACGGGTTCGGGAGACATGCAGACATGACCGAGATGGCTCTTGGGCAATAACCAACAGCGGGATCTGGATACCCATGTTGGCTCCCACATGCTCCACGATGATCTCATCGGATGAACCACGATGTCAAGGATTCAATTAATCCCGTATACGATTCCCTTTGTCAATCGGTATTTTACTTGCCCGAGATTCGATCGTCGGTATACCAATACCTCATTCAATCTCGTTACCGGCAAGTCACTTTTCTCGTTCCGTAATGCATGATCCCGTGATCAAACACTTTGATCACATTGAGCTCATTGTGATGATGCATTACCGAGAGGGCCCGATGATACCTCTCCGTCAAGCGGAGTGACAAATCCCAGTCTCGATCCATGTCAACCCAACAGACACTTTCAGAGATACCCGTAGCATACCTTTATAGTCACCCAGTTACGTTGTGACGTTTGGCACACCCAAAGCACTCCTACGGTATCCGGGAGTTACACGATCTCATGGTCTAAGGAAAGGATACTTGACATTGGATAACTCTAGCAAACGAACTATGCGATCTTATGCTATGTTTAGGATTGGGTCTTGTCCATCACATCATTCTCCTAATGATGTGATCCCGTTATCGATGACATCCAATGTCCATAGTCAGGAAACCATGACTATCTGTCGATCAACGAGCTAGTCAACTAGAGGCTCACTAGGGACATGTTGTTGTCTGTTATTCACACATGTATTACGATTTCCGGTTAACAAAATTATAGCATGAATAAAGACAATTATCATGAATAAGGAAATATAATATTAATTCTTTTATTATTGCCTCTAGGGCATATTTCCAACAGCTACCTCTACATTTACCTACGGGATTAGTTTTAAACCTTAATAATTGTTATTTAGTGCCAAGTTTGAGCATGAACATTGTGTCTGGATCTCGTTTAATTCGAGATGGCTACTCATTTAAATCCGAGAATAATGGTTGTTCTATTTATATGAGAGATATGTTTTATGGTCATGCTCCGATGGTTAATGGTTTATTCTTAATGAATCTCGTACGTGATGATACACATATTCATAGTGTGAATACCAAAAGAGTTAAAGTTGATAACAATAGACCCACATATTTGTGGCACTGCCGCCTTGGTCACATAGGTGTCAAACGCATGAAGAAGCTCCATGCAGATGGACTTTTAGAGTCTCTTGATTATGAATCATTTGACACGTGCGAACCATGCCTCAAGGGTAAAATGACCAAGACTCCGTTCTCAGGAACAATGGAGCGAGCAACCAACTTATTGGAAATCATACATACCGATGTGTGCGGTCCAATGAGTGTTGAGGCTCGCGGTGGCTATCGTTATGTTCTCACCCTCACTGATGACTTGAGTAGATATGGGTATATCTACTTAATGAAACACAAGTCTGAGACCTTTGAAAAGTTCAAGGAATTTCAGAGTGAGGTTGAAAATCAACGTGATAGAAAGATCAAGTTTCTACGATCATATCGTGGAGGAGAATACTTGAGTCACGAATTTGGCACACACTTAAGAAAATGTGGAATAGTTCACAACTCACGCCGCCTGGAACACCTCAGCGTAATTGTCATGGAATTGTCACGGCAGATGTCCTTAGTGTCAGGACTTAGTCGCGAGGCCAACGCATCTATGTGGTAGCTTGAGAGGGGTTGAGTGGGACGAGAGACGCAGGGCGGATCAACACACAAGACAAGGATTTAGACAGCTTCGGGCCCCGGGAAACATCATCCGGTAATAACCCTACATGCTGTTTGTGGCTAGGTCTCATTATCATCACGAGGGAGACGCCGTAAACCGGCTCTTTGTGTCTAGCCCTAGAGATTGTTTCTTGCTTGTAGCTTGTCCCCCCTTTGGGGAGCCCCGCCCCTCCTTATATATGTTGAAGGGGCGGTTTACATGTGGAGTCCTATTAGGATTAGGACTAGTCTATCTCTAATACAAACCGGATACAAGTCCTGGCCTTAAAAGGCAAATATTCCTTTCCTCTTAAACCGGCCCACCATAGTTGAACTGGCCTTCTGGGCCTTGGGCCTTGTCATCCGTCTGATCCGCCCGCCGAGTTACCAGTGAGTCATAACGACCAAGCGGGTTGCTTATAAACCGCCAAGGTCAGGGCGGGTCTTCAGATAAACCGCCAAGTCCGGCCGGTTTAACTTCCGGCCGGTTTACACCGCGGGGTATATCCCCGACATTAGCCCCCAAGTTTAGCTTGGATTTATCCATGGTAAACTTATGCTGCAAATAAATACCGGCACAAATTTGACAGGTTGTGCTCCGGGTTAAGAATTCTTGTAGACCGCCACTGATCATCCTTAAGTCTTTGTTATTCCCTCCTTCTAGAAAAATCCAGGTTAATAACCAGCTTCATACTCAAATTGCTGAAATTGGTTTCTCATAGAAAAATATTGTGAAGAATAATCCACTTGAGTCGGCTTCCAAAGCGCCGGTTTAAGAAATATTGGTCTTGAAATATTCATCTGATATTCAGCCAGTTTGAAGATGATCCCGGTCTTGAAAACTTGCCGGTTTAACATTACCAAATGGCCGGGTTATAAAAACTGATGACCCCGGATTATGATTGTTGCAGACACCGGTTCATGATTGTTGCCAACACCGGTTTATGATTATTGATGACACCGGGTTGCAGCCACAGGGTCATAATGATTGGTGACGCCGGGTCAATCTAATTTGCTCAACAGAGAATTTGAAAATATTTCTTCGATAATAATATAATACCTGTAGCCCCCAAGTGCCGGGTTGTCATGCTTGCAGCAACCTGGGACTTGTAATTGACTGATGCCCATAAAACTTCAACCAATGTAGCCCCCAAGGGCCGGGTCATTATGTAATAATCAGCAGGGACTTTGTAAATATAATCTTGTAAACTTTGAACAGCAATGTGTAGCCCCCAAGGGCCGGCTCAGTAAGATAATATTGAGCTGGGACTTTGATATATACTTCAATGAAAATAACATCATATGATGTAACCTCCATCATGAGGCTTGAATTCACGTCCACAAGGTTAAGAGCCTTGTGCTTTACCAACTGAGCAGTGAACCCTTCAATATAATGGATAAAAAGCTTTGTACCTTGAATAGTTGACAGGAGCAATTGGTAGCCCCCAAGGGCCGGCTCATTATAATGTGATGAGTCGGGTCTTCAATAAGGTGAGCAAAACAATGACTTTGCATTAGCCCCCAAGTGTCATGGTGCATGCTTGCAACGACATGAGACTTGCATATTTGATGTAATCTCAACTTTGAATAATGTAGCCCCCAAGTGCCGGGTTGTAAGCCTGCAGCAACTCGGGACTATTCCTTCAATCGTAGAAAATGATAACCATTGCGCTAAAGCGACTTTGAAAAAACCTTAATCATAATATTAATAATAAAAATCCAGCCATGTTGGCTATTCAAGATAATATAATCTGGTATGAAAACCTTATTCATCCAATATCATAATGAAAATTTAGCCAATTTTGGCTATTTGAATAATATAATCCCATAACTTATAAGCGCATGATTCCAATGGCGCAATCCAAATATATACTGGCGACTTATAGTCCAAAGCCAGACCGGTTTAATAAACACTGGATAATTTCTCATCATATACTGGCAACTTTATCGTCTTAAAGCCAGGCCGGTTTAACAAACACCGGATAGGTTATTATCATACTGGCGACTTATCGTCTTAAAGCCAGGCCGGTTTAATAAACACCGGATAATTTATAACCATGCGTTATTCAACCTATTTCTGCATACAACAAGTTTAAAGTGTCCTGGCGGTTTACCGCCGGACGGGTCATAATGTCCAACATATAACCTGGGTTTATAACCAAGGCTGCACTTAAAAATATGAAATATATCATACCTGTGACATTGAATCACATCATTGGTTTACCAACTTTTTGTAGTAAGAGTGATAACCCCAATCTTGAGTAATGATAACTCCTTCCATATTGTGCCGGTTTATGATAAAACCGTACCGGGCTGTGATAAACACCGGATTAACCATATATAATACTGGTGACTTGTAGTCAAACCAGACCGGGCTGATAACCTTCGGATTATAACTTGATCATGTACTCACAACTTGTAGTTGAAAGCCGAGCCGGGTTGATAAACACCGGTTTACTCCATAATAGGATGGTAACAGAAAATCAAACCGGGCAGATAATCTCCGGTCTAAAAATGGACCGTGTTCCGCCAATTTAGCTGTTTGAACCGGTACAAAATACTGTCGGTTTAAAAAACGCAAATAAAATAGCAACTTCTCAAGAAAGGCTATTAAAGCAAAAGCAATGGCAACAACTTTTTGCAAAAGAAAAGCTCTACTGAGCTTGGTCAGATGGAATTACCATGGTCAGACGCAACCAAGCCCCCCGAAGGCGTAGCGATGGTGCCAGTCAGCCAGGACCCCAAAATGACGCGTGGCGTTATGCCGGCCAAGTGGCATTGCTATGGTTCGGGTTCGACCAAGCCCCCAAATGACTCTAAGGCCCGTAGGCCGACCAAGAGGCGTGACCGGTTCAGACGTGACCATGTCCCCAAATGATCTGGTGGCTTTCGCCGGCCAAGAGGTATTGCATCGGTTCGGACACGACCGAGCCCCCAAGTGACCTTATAAGGACGGCTATGTTCTCTTTGGTTCAAATACGACCTATGTTTGAACAGTAAGCCCCTAAATGATCTTGATAAGACTTGCAAGGGGTAAACCGGATGTTGTTTTAAAACAACTCCATGTAACCACACATGATATAAAAGAATAGATACCCCGCTTTATAAATCGGGAGCCCCCATGTGACCAATAATATATTAGGCCAATAAGGCGGGATACCCATGTTTGAACCGCGCATCATGGCAGCAGGTCCTCTTCGATAATTTTTAACTTTTTTCAAGAGATAAATTCTTCTTGAACCGGATGTTAAACCGGATATTGAGAGCTTTAAAGCTTTGTGGGAGACATCCTTCCCTTGAACCGGATTTTAAACCGGAATCTTCATTTTCTGCCGGAAATTTTCTGACGGTCTTGAAACTCGAACTTGCGAGAAGTTAATTCCTTTTTGAACCGGACATTGTCAAACCGTATTTGAGCGCTTCAGAGCTTTGTGGGAGAATAGATTTTCTCTTGAACCGGATTGTAAACCGGATTTTCGAGAGCTTCAGTGAGACTGACTTCCCTTGAGCCGGATTTTAAAACGGAATCCTTTCTGATGACCCGGATCTTCTTCATTGAGCCGGGATTTTGTAACTGTCATATACTTTCTAAGCCGGAAATTTTCTGACGGCCTTTAAACTTTCATCAATATAACAGTAACCTCCGGGATCGGGTTATCTTTCCCTCCATCGTCCTGGGGTTCTTAAACCGGCTGAAACTGGCAAGACTTGCTGCGTCATATCATCGTAGCCCCCGAGTCTCAAAGGTGACTCGAGGAGTTGGCTTGAGACTCTTCATATTTGACCGTGATACAAACCGGCATAACCTGTATATCATTGGCGTTGATAGCACGACGTGAATCCATAGAAGGTGGAGGTGACTGCGGCGGGTTATAAATGATCCCATATGAGCCGTGTCAGCAACTCGGCCAATGGTTCCTTCCAACTGGCGATTTGAAGTTAATCAAAATTGTAGTGGCGGCGACTTGTGCGCCTGCCCATTGAACCATCCCTTGAAAATGGCGGCTGATGATAATTTGTCTCCAATTTGAAAGAAAACCGGGCTACCCAAGTTGTGACTTGCTCATACCCAATAAACAGCTCATGCAGACAAGTGCGGCCCAGTGTGTTGATGTAGACCAGGCCGCGAGAGACGGACAGCAGAGACGACCGCAACATCAGAGGCAGCTCGGACAGATGAGTCGACCGCGGCATTGTAAGCCGGTGCGGACGGGAGAGTCGGCCGCGGCA
The DNA here is from genome assembly GCA_032464435.1 of Aegilops umbellulata. Classification (NCBI taxonomy): domain Eukaryota; kingdom Viridiplantae; phylum Streptophyta; class Magnoliopsida; order Poales; family Poaceae; genus Aegilops; species Aegilops umbellulata. Next base: position 664,269,091 of record CP136060.1, read on the forward strand.
TTTGTAAATCAGTGCGGACCGACAATTCGGGCGCGGCAGCGGCAGTCGGTGCAGGTGCGAGAGTTCGCCACGACATTTAAACCGGTGCGAGCCTCCTGTCCATGGCACGACGCCACTTTTATAGTGGACTTTGTCCTGCATAAAATATATTGAAAGACAGAGTAACTGTTTTCAAACAAATTAATATGCGCTAAAATAAACCGGATCAATATCATCTGGTATTACGAACGCTGTCAGCGTAAACTGGTTTTAGATAACCAGAACAATCGGACCTCCAGGTGACTCGAAGATACCCATAATAACCGGCGTGTATATTCATCAACACCCGCCAGGTTAGCATCAACCTGTTGGACTTGACTTGTATATATTCTGCTTCTTACAACTTGCACCGTAAGTGGCCCGCAGGAACAACATTAGCAAACCGGCGGCGGGTTGGAGAGGCACCGGCAGCTCAGAAAAAATGCCGTGAAGGCGACTGGAAGTGGAAGCCGGGTCAAAGTGGCTCAAGGGCGCATCCGTGACGGCGGTTCAGAGTAGCAGTGGTAAGGCCGGCTCAACGCGCGGGCGGGTCAAGGCGGAGCGAAGCGCGCTGGTTTCCGACGGTGATGGCGATTCAAGGCGGAGGTAAGTCCGGTTTGACCGATGTAGCGACGATTTGTCCAGGGCGGTCAAGGGACGCCGGCGAGCAGTAGCAACAGTGGTGAACCGGTGATGTGGAGACCAGATGGAGGGGCTCGGCGACTCGCCGGAAAAGACCGCACCATAGGGGTGACTCGAGGTGGCTCAGGGCCGGACCAGTGGGGGTATTTCAACGCGGCCGCGGCGGAGCTGTACTATCCATGTGAGGCGGAGGCGAGGCCAGGCCGGGACAAGAGGCAAAGCTGTACCCACGATCCCATCCGGGTCGTGGCCTCCCCGAGTCCGCGGCTGGGAGGTGAGGCGCGGCATGGCTCATCCGCAGCAGCTCGCGGGGTTGCCCGGCGTAACCAAAACGGGGCCAGGCAGATGACAGCGATAGCGACATAGAGTCCGTGGCGGAAGCAGAGTTCTTGGGTGACTCAGAGTGGGTGCGGCGACTTGCGGCGCCAAAACGGATTCGAGGGTGAAAGCGAAGTTAACCACGGAGGCAGCGCTCGAGTCCTTGGCCGAGATGGCAAAAAACGAGGCGTGGGGTCCATGGAGTCGACCCGGCGAAGTGGAGGCAGGCCCGCTCGAGTCGTGGCGGTTTAACGTCCAACGCGAGGAGTCGACCCGGCTGTCGGCGGCGGCGGGCCATCTTCTGGAGACCCGACAAAGCGCCGGCGGTTCACGACGGAGGCAATTCATGGTAGAAGCCAGCAGCGGACGCAACCCACGACAGCGGTTTGGAACGACTTGGTCTTGTGCATGTTGATAATTCGCACCCATCGGATTCCCGTGAACCAACACTGAACCAAACGAAACCTTCAGGATCTTCTCCGATAATCTTTCCAACCAACCGGATGAACTCCGTTAATGAAAAATTTCTGATCTTGATCAAAGCTGATGTAGATTCTTCCAAAATTGACTTTTCTTCATCCAGAAATTTATGAACTTCTCGAAACCCTAATTAAGATCCCTCCAAGAACTCAACACCATCGTGCGCAAGCCCCACGGTGGGCGCCAACTGTCGTGGAATTGTCACGGCAGATGTCCTTAGTGTCAGGACTTAGTCGCGAGGCCAACGCATCTATGTGGTAGCTTGAGAGGGGTTGAGTGGGACGAGAGACGCAGGGCGGATCAACACACAAGACAAGGATTTAGACAGCTTCGGGCCCCGGGAAACATCATCCGGTAATAACCCTACGTGCTGTTTGTGGCTAGGTCTCATTATCATCACGAGGGAGACGCCATAAACCGGCTCTTTGTGTCTAGCCCTAGAGATTGTTTCTTGCTCGTAGCTAGTCACCCCTTTGGGGAGCCCCGCCCCTCCTTATATATGTTGAAGGGGCGGTTTACATGTGGAGTCCTATTAGGATTAGGACTAGTCTATCTCTAATACAAACCGGATACAAGTCCTGGCCTTAAAAGGCAAATATTCCTTTCCTCTTAAACCGGCCCACCATAGTTGAATCGGCCTTCTGGGCCTTGGGCCTTGTCATCCGTCTGATCCGCCCGCCGGGTTACCAGTGAGTCATAACGACCAAGCGGGTTGCTTATAAACCGCCAAGGTCAGGGCGGGTCTTCAGATAAACCGCCAAGTCCGGCCGGTTTAACTTCCGGCCGGTTTACACCGCGGGGTATATCCCCGACAGTAATGGTGTGTCCGAACGTCGTAATCGCACTCTATTAGATATGGTACGATCTATGATGTCTCTTACCGATTTACCGATATCTTTTTGGGACTATGCTTTAGAGACTGCCGCATTCACTTTAAATAGGGCTCCGTCGAAATCCGTTGAGACGACACCGTATGAATTATGGTTTGGGAAGAAACCTAAGCTGTCGTTTCTAAAAGTTTGGGGATGTGATGCTTATGTGAAGAAACTTCAACCTGAAAAGCTCGAACCCAAGTCGGAAAAATGCGTCTTCATAGGATACCCTAAAGAAACTATTGGGTATACCTTCTACCTCAGATCCGAAGGCAAGATCTTTGTTGCCAAGAATGGATCCTTTCTAGAGAAAGAGTTTCTCTCGAAAGAAGTAAGTGGGAGGAAAGTAGAACTTGATGAAGTGTTACCTCTTGAACCGGAAAATGGTGAAACTCAAGAAAACGTTCCTGAGGTGCCTGAACCGACTAGAGAGAAAATTAATGATAATGATCAAGATACTTCTAATCAAGTTCCTACTAAAATTCGTAGGTCCACAAGGACACGTTCCGCACCAGAGTGGTACGGCAACCCTGTCTTGGAAATCATGTTGTTAGACAATGGTGAACCTTCGAACTATGAGGAAGAAATGGCGGACCCGGATTCCGACAAATGGCTAGAAGCCATGAAATCCGAGATAGGATCCATGTATGAAAACGAAGTATGGACTTTGACTGACTTGCCCGTTGAACGGCGAGCCATAGAAAATAAATGGATCTTTAAGAAGAAGACAGACGCGGATGGTAATGTGACCATCTATAAAGCTCGACTTGTCGCTAAGGGTTATCGACAAGTTCAAGGAATTGACTACGATGAGACTTTCTCACCGGTAGCGAAGCTAAAGTCCGTCCGAATCATGTTAGCAATTGCCGCATTCTATGATTATGAAATATGGCAAATGGACGTCAAAACGGCATTCCTTAATGGTTTCCTTAAGGAAGAATTGTATATGATGCAGCCGGAAGGTTTTGTCGATCCTAAGAATGCTGACAAGGTGTGCAAGCTCCAACGCTCGATTTATGGGCTGGTGCAAGCATCTCGGAGTTGGAACATTCGCTTTGATGAGATGATCAAAGCGTTTGGGTTTACGCAGACTTATGGAGAAGCCTGCGTTTACAAGAAAGTGAGTGGGAGCTCTGTAGCATTTCTCATAATATATGTAGATGACATACTTTTGATGGGAAATGATATAGAACTCTTGGACAGCATTAAGGCCTACTTGAATAAAAGTTTTTCAATGAAGGACCTTGGAGAAGCTGCTTATATATTAGGCATCAAAATCTATAGAGATAGATCAAGACGCCTCATAGGTCTTTCACAAAGCACATACCTTGATAAGATATTGAAGAAGTTCAATATGGATCAATCTAAGAAGGGGTACTTACCTGTGTTACAAGGTGTGAAATTGAGCTCAGCTCAATGTCCGACCACGGCAGAAGATATAGAAGAGATGAGTGTCATCCCCTATGCCTCAGGCATAGGTTCTATTATGTATGCCATGCTGTGTACCAGACCTGATGTAAACCTTGCCGTAAGTTTGGTAGGAAGGTACCAAAGTAATCCCGGCAAGAAACACTGGACAGCGGTCAAGAATATCCTGAAGTACCTGAAAAGGACTAAGGAAATGTTTCTCGTTTATGGAGGTGACGAAGAGCTCGTCGTAAAGGGTTACGTCGACGCTAGCTTCGACACAGATCTGGATGACTCTAAGTCACAAACCAGATACGTGTATATTTTGAATGGTGGGGCAGTAAGCTGGTGTAGTTGCAAGCAGAGCGTTGTGGCGGGATCTACATGTGAAGCAGAGTACATGGCAGCCTCGGAGGCAGCACATGAAGCAATTTGGGTGAAGGAGTTCATCACCGACCTCGGAGTCATACCCAATACGTCGGGGCCAATCAAACTCTTCTGTGACAACGCTGGAGCTATTGCACTTGCAAAGAAGACCAGGCACATCAAGCGTCGCTTCAACTCCATTCGTGAAAATGTTCAAGATGGAGACATAGAAATTTGTAAAGTGCACACGGATCTGAATGTCGCAGATCCATTGACTAAACCTCTCCCTAAGGCAAAACATGATCAGCACCAGAACTCTATGGGTGTCCGATTCATCACAATGTAACTAGATTATTGACTCTAGTGCAAGTGGGAGACTGTTGGAAATATGCCCTAGAGGCAATAATAAAAGCATTATTATTATATTTCCTTATTCATGATAATTGTCTTTATTCGTGCTATAATTGTGTTATCCGGAAATCGTAATACATGTGTGAATAACAGACAACAACGTGTCCCTAGTAAGCCTTTAGTTGACTAGCTCGTTGATCAACAGATAGTCATGGTTTCCTGACTATGGACATTGGATGTCATTGATAACGAGATCACATCATTAGGAGAATGATGTGATGGACGAGACCCAATCCTAAACATAGCATAAGATCGCATAGTTCGTTTGCTAGAGTTTTCCAATGTCAAGTATCCTTTCCTTAGACCATGAGATCGTGTAACTCCCGGATACCGTAGGAGTGCTTTGGGTATGCCAAACGTCACAACGTAACTGGGTGACTATAAAGGTATACTACGGGTATCTCCGAAAGTGTCTGTTGGGTTGACACGGATCGAGACTGGGATTTGTCACTCCGCTTGACGGAGAGGTATCACCGGGCCCTCTCGGTAATGCATCATCATAATGAGCTCAGTGTGATCAAAGTGTTTGATCACGGGATCATGCATTACGGTACGAGAAAAGTGACTTGCCGGTAACGAGATTGAACGAGGTATTGGGATACCGACGATCGAATCTCGGGCAAGTAAAATACCGATTGACAAAGGGAATCGTATACAGGATTAATTGAATCCTCGACATCGTGGTTCATCCGATGAGATCATCGTGGAGCATGTGGGAGCCAACATGGGTATCCAGATCCCGCTGTTGGTTATTGCCCGAGAACCGTCTCGGTCATGTCTGCATGTCTCCCGAACCCGTAGGGTCTACACACTTAAGGTTCGGTGACGCTAGGGTTGTGAAGATATGTATATGCAGTAACCCGAATGTTGTTCGGAGGCCCGGATGAAATCCCGGACGTCACGAGGAGTTTCGGAATGGTCCGGAGGTAAAGATTTATATATGGGAAGTTGTCATACGGACACCGGGAAGTTTCGGGGGCATATCGGTATTGTACCGGGGCCACCGGAGGGGTTCTGGGAGTCCACCGGGAGGGGCCACCTCTCCCGGAGGGCCTCATGAGCTGTATGAGGAAGGGAACCAGCCCAAAGTGGGCTGGTGCGCCTCCCCCCCCGAGGGCCCATGCGCCTAGGGTTGGGGGGAACCCTAAAGGGGGCGCCCCCCTTGCTTGGGGGGCAAGTCCCCCCTCCCTGGCCGCCGCCCCCCCCCCCCCTCTAGATCCCATCTAGAGGGGCCGGCCCCCCTTGCCCCTTCCCCTATAAATAGAGGGGTGAGGGGAGGGCTGCATAACCTTGCTCCTGGCGCCTCCCTCTCCCTCTCCAACATCTCCTCCTCCTCCGTAGAGCTCGGCGAAGTCCTGCCGGAGTACTGCAGCTCCACCATCACCACGCCGTCGTGCTGCTGCTGGAGCCATCTTCCCCAACCTCTCCTTTGCCTTGCTGGATCAAGAAGAAGGAGACGTTCCGCTGACCGTACGTGTGTTGAACGCGGAGGTGTCGTGCTTTCGGTGCTAGGATCTCCGGTGATTTGGATCACGTCGTGTACGACTACCTCATCCCCGTTCGTTGAACGCTTCCGCTCGCGATCTACAAAGTGGTATGTAGATGCAATCTCTCTCCCATGACTCGTTACTTAGATGAACTCATAGATGGATCTTGGTGAAACCGTAGGAAAATTTTAATTTTCTGCAACGTTCCCCAACAGTTCGGCCCTGGATAATAAGGCAGTGAGGCCTTCCGTACAAAGTAAAAATAGATACGGCGAGAGAGGATCCCCTGATGAAGACCTCTAGTTGGTTTAAATGCTTCTGTGTCCGCTGAGTTGTACCTGACTTTGTATTCAACTGAAGAAAACAAACAACGTAATCATCTTTACCCGGTTAGCATTAAAACCGAGCTTCAAAAGAATAGCTTCGAGGAAGACCCACTCTACTCGATCATATGTTTATGTGCATATCAAGCTTGACCCCACACCACCCATCCTAGCATGTTTTCTTTTGCTTGGTTGTGTGCCGTAAGCAATAAGAACATTATTATCCGTAATTAACCTCCCAGGGACAAATGCACTCTGAGTTGAGCTTATTATTTCCGGTAAAAATAATTTCAGTCCCATGCATGGCAATGATTTTGGAAATAACTTTGTAAACAACATTGCATAGGGTTATCGGTCTAAACTGCGATACCTTTTCTGGAGAAAGTAGCTTGGGAATCATAACAATTGTGGTGTGGTTCCAGCCTTGGGGCATGATGTGTTAGAATTGCTCTTATTTTGCATGATATAGTTACAACTGGACGGCTCAGATGAGTCGTCGACGGCGCTCATTTCTTTGCAGCGGCATCCTTGTCGGCGCCGGCGGCATGCTTCTGCTTGTCTTTGTTGGCGGACTTGGCGGAGAGGTTGAGGTGCACGCCGGGGTCGCCGCCGCTGCAGGAGCTGTGCAGCAGCAGCGAGTTGTTGATCACCTGCACGTTGCTGTTGATCAGCGCCCTCATCATCCCCTGCTTCTTCTTCTGCCCCTCCACCGGCTTCCCGTCCAGCCGGTGCCCGCCCTGGTGCTCCTTCCACGAGCCGTCCTTGCCCACCTTCATGGACATGGACGCGCCCTTGTTCTCCCCGGCCAGCGTGATCACGCTCGCCCCCGGGTGCCCGTGTCCGGCGCCGGTGGCCCTGCGCACCATGTCGGCCTTGATCTCCCCGTGCAGCTTCCCGTGCTCCGCCTTGGCCTCCTTCTCCTTGTGCTTGCTGTCCTCATCGCCGGCGTCGGCATGGTGCTTCTTCTCTTTATCCTTGTGCTTGCTGTCCTCACCGGCGTGGTTCTTCTTGTCCTTGCTCTTGTGCTCGTCCTTCTTCTCCTTGTCGGCCTCCTTCTCCTTGCGGTGGTGCTTGGTCTCAGCCGCAGCAGCAGTCGGGTGCACGGCGGCTTTCTCCGGCTGCGGGACGACGTCCACGTCCTTGTGCTTGGGCTTAGGAGGCGTCCTGGCAGTACCACCGGCGTTGGAGTTGGTGTTGGGCGGCTCTCGGATGGTCGCGAGCGGCGAGGCCCGGTACGGGGACGGGGACGGGCGGGAGGACGCCTGGCTGTGGGCCGCACGAGGAGGAGTGGGTTGGCTGGGGTGGGAGGGCGACGGGCGGCGCGGCGAGGACGGCACTGCGGGCGAGGAGGGCGGGGAGAGGCGGCGCGACATCTGCGGGCGCACCGGGCTCCAGTAGGGGAACCAGTAGCGCGGCGGCTGCTGGTTCTGGTCGCCGTCCGCCATGGCTTTTGCTTTGCCCTCCTACACTTACACTTGGAATATGCATGTCTCTCCGGCGGCCCGGCCCTCTTGTGTCCTGTCCTGTCTCTCAAGTTTTCCACTAGTGCCTTTGCTGCTTTTACAAGGAAGGGAATCCAGGGACTTCGCAAAAAAAAAATCTACTTTTGGTTTTTCGATCGACAGTGTGGGCCCTGCCTGTCAGCGGGAAGAAAGAGACGCTGAAAAATAAATGGATGGGGGTGAGACTCAAGCAAAACACATCTTGGGGCGAACAGTGTTTGGTTGTCTGCACCGATTTTGCCTACATTGCACGCGTTTCTCTGATGGGCCTGGCTGGGGTAAAACACCCCCAAAACCAACATCTGTAAATAGTTTGGTTGCCCATATCTAGGTTGGCTGGTTCCAAACCTCGAGCGGATAACCAATACACCACATGTCAAACAGTGGTAATAGAGGCACAAAACGCAATAAGAACACAATAGCAGTCGTCGAGATTTGAAATGCTGTAATAATTTTGATATTCCAAGCTCTTTGAAAAGTGAAACCTTTTTGTAATTCTTTTTTTTTAAGACAGCAAGGGAAAATGCCAACATTTTTCAACATTACCGAATATTTTCTGAGATTATCAGCAGATTTCAATTCTGGAACAAAAATTGGAAACAAGAACATTTTTTAAATTCTGAACAAAAAGTTCAAACATGAAAAAAAATAAAAAATGCAAACAAAATATTTTATTGGCATGCTTTTGGGGAAATGTGAACAAAATTTGAAACATTGTACATTTTTTTAAAATGCAAACAAATTTTTGAAACCATGTACATTTTTATGAAAAATTCAGAACAAAATTTGAAAAAACGAGTATTTTATGCAATTACAAACATTTTTTCGTAAAATGCAAACATTTTTTTAAATAACCCAAACATACTGAGAATTTTTGAAAAAATAAAACACGAACAAACTTCGAAAACAAGAACAATTATTGAAATTCCCAAACATTTCTTATTTTTTGAACAAAATTTAAAAATATGAACATTTTTTTGAATTCGTGAACAAATTTTTAAAATACGAATAGTTTTTGAAATTCCAGAACATTTTTGAAATTATGAACAAAATTTGAAAATATTTTTTCTGAAATGTCGAACAATTTTTAAAATTGTATAAAAAACGAATTTTTTGAATGTTTTTTGAAAATAAGTGAACAACTTTGGAAATTCTAATATTTTTTTGAATTTTGAACATTTTCCTATTTCCGAACAAAAACGAAAAATAGGAAAATTTTGTTTGGAACAAATTTTGGAAAATGTGATTTTTCTTGAAATTTCTGAACATATTTTGAAAAACGAAAAAAGTAAAGAAAGTAGAATAAAAAGAAAAGAAAAATAGAAGCAAAAAAGGAAAAAGGAAAAACAAAAAAAAGAAACGAATGAAAACCGAGAAAACCCGAAAGGAAACAGCACAGGAAAAAAACCTGGTTCTGTGTAAAGCTGTAAGTGGGCCGGCCCAAGTCTCCTCGCTCTCATACTTGCCCCTGTGCGAAACCCCGACAATTCACCGCAGAGAGTGGCGAATAGGGTTTCCCGCACGAGGGAACTAATATTGACCCGTCGTTTGGTTGTGTGTGTTGACTAGGTGCACATAACACACGTTATTTGGTTACAAACTGCATAAAGTGTTGTCACCACTTCTCACTAGTGGTAACCTTACTACACATGATCTCAACATAGCTTCAGTCCTAGCTAGGAAACAAATGATGGTTCATCCTAGCTACTGTCAAATGGCAGTACAAATTATTAAGAGCCATATGGCTGAATAAGGGAAAGTTCATCGGTTATCCACATTCACCCTTGCCTCGGCGTGCACCCTTTCCTGTCTCTCAAGTTTTCTAGTAGTGCATTTGCTGCTTTTAGAGGGAAGGGAATCCATGTCCATCGTCTCAAGGACTGCTGCAAATCTTTGCGATGTGTTTGCTTGCTATGTGTGGGGGACCTCCTCCATCAACGACATCCTTTTATTTTGTTTTCATAATAACAAGAGTAAATTTCCTTTTTTGGTACCCCTAAGATTCACCTTTGTGACGATATTACCCACATTTCGAAAAAAATCTCAGTTCTAAAATTATACCCTCATTGGTGCACTTCGGTGCCACATTTTACCCCAAACCGACTTTGTTTCCCAATTTGGTGCTGAGTTGGCATGCCACGTAGGCGTTCTTTTTTTGTTTTTCATCGGTTTTGGTTTTGATTTTTTTTTCTACTTTTGGTTTTTGGTTCGATGGGGGTGGGCCCTGCGTGTCAGCGGGAAGAAAGAGATGATGAAAATATATGGTTAGGGGTGAGACTCAAACAAAAGACATCTTGGGGCGTGTTTGGTTGTCTACACCGATTTTGCCTACATTGATTGTGTTTTCTGTGATGGGTCTGGCTGAGGTAAATTACCCCAAAAACCAACATCTGCACATAGTTTGATTGCCAGCATCTAGGCTGGCTGCACGAGGGAACTAGTATTGACCCGCCATTTGGTTGCTTGTGTTGACTAGGCGCACATAACACACGGTATTTGCTTGCAAACTGCATAAGGTGTTGTCATCACTTCTTACTAGTGGCAACTTTACCACACATGATCTGAACATAACTTTAGTCCTAGCTAGGTTTAAACAAATGACAGTTCATTCTAGCTACTATCAAATGGCAATGGCAGTACAAATTATGAAGAGGCATATGGATGAATAGGGGAAAGTTGATGGGTGCTAACTAGGTGGAAGTCCGTCCATCCTCTTCCTCCTAGGATGTTGATACCATCAGGACGACTCATGGTGTCACTGAGAATGTTAGCATCATGTGATGGTCCTTGGTAGCCAGCCAGCCAGCCAGCATGTGAAGTTCAAATCGAAGCCAATAGTAGCAAGCACATTCTGGCTTTCTACCCGTGTATGTTGTTGTAAACTGTGACCTTAGCACTCTGGCAACAGCGGCATGAGTATCATATATTGCCAAATGGGGCATTACAAGATTGTGCTATGGGTATAACCAAATGGGTCATGGTTTCTAATTTGAGGTATTAGGATATGGGATGAGTTTTTTAAGGGATGACCGGACACTGTCCGCAGACGTTTGAAGGGTAGGATTTGTGACGTAGATGCTCTAAGCTGGGCGATCTAACATTGTTAGGTGAATCGGTATGAATGGAGTGTAGTTTGTGGGGTGATTGGAAGGAGAGAATCATCACGTGGTGTGGTGTGGACTGTGGAGGCAGGCAGGCGCTACACACGAGAACAAATCGAGCGAGAGGCCACTCCACTCCACACTCGAGAGAGAGAGAGAGGCTGCCTGCTCGTCTCCTCTCCCCACTTCTTCTCCCCACCCCAACCCAACCCAACCCTCGCCGCCGCCGCCACCGGACCCGGAGAAGAAGGGAAGGAGATCTCATCCAATCTCAAATCTCCAGCCTTTTTTTCTTTCTTTCTTTCCCCATTCCCATCCCGCCCCGCCCCGCCCGCATTAACAGAAGAGAATCTCCTTCCAAATCCAATCCAATCCAATCCAATCCTCCGATCCATCCATCCGCCAGCCCTAAACCCCCTCCCCTCCTCCCCCAAATCCATCCACCCACCCGCCCGCCGCCAATCCCCTCCCCTTGGCCGCGATGGCGACGGACGATCCCGAGCCCCCGCAGCCCCAAACCCTAGCCCTAGCCGCCGGGGAGCTCGTCTGGGCCAAGACCAAGGGCCGCCACCACTGGTGGCCCGCGCGCCTCCACGCCCCATCCTCTGAATCCCCCCTCGTCTCCTCCCTCGGCGCCGAGTACTCGGACGACCACCGCCCCGCCGTCGCCGTCAAGCCCTTCCTCGCCGCGCCCGACGCCGACGCCCTCGCGCGGGCCAACAAAGGCCTCGCCTTTGTCGCCGCCGTCGCCCACGCCAGGGCCACCGCCGTCGCCATCCTCTGCGACGCCCTCACCTGCCCCTGCGCCCGCGGCCCCCAAGAATCATCCGAGGCCGACGACACCAACAAGGTCGTCATCACCGGCCTCGCCAACCTCGACCCCCGCGAGTTCCTCGCCGCCCTCGGCAGCGCGGCCGTCGACGCCCCCGCCGTCGGCCTGCTGGACCGCGCCCGGCTCGAGAGCTGGGTCCGGGCGCTCGCCCAGCGATGGGGCCCCGACGGCCCCGGCCGCTACCAGCGCCGCACCAAAGACGACCTCATCGACAAGATTGACCTCGACATGCTGGCCGACGACGGTGCTCCCTCCGAAGAGGAGGAGGAGGAGGAGGAGAAGAAGGCCGTGGTGGTGCCGCACAAGACGCCCAAGCAGAGGAAGAGGCGCACCAAAGCCCCTTCTCCCAAAGAGGAGGAGGACAAAGCCGAGATGCCACACAAGACGCCCAAGCAGAGGAGGAGGCCCGCCAAAGCCTCGCCCATGGACTCCGAGGAGGAGGAGCAGAAACTCAGCAGCCAGAACAAGGATGAGAGCGGCACTGCCCTGTCCGGGAGGCGCGAGCGCAAGAAGAGCAAGTATCTCTCGCCGCCCTACACCAACATCGGCGTCTTTGCTCTTGAGGACAAGTCCCTAGATGATTCGCCAAAGAAATCGCCGCCCGCCAGAGCTGCTAACAAGGATGAGAGCAAGTATAACAAGAAGAGCAAGGTGGTGGTGGTGCCGCCGCCGCTTCCGCTGGACAATGTTGGTGCTCAGGAGGTCCTGCTGCTGCTGCGCTGCTTCGGGGAGGACGTCTGTCACAAGAGGCACTTCCCCAAGGCCGCGGAGGACTTCCTTGGCCTGCTCAGGAGCTCCGTGTTCGCCGAGGGTGCTCACCATGACTCCTACAAGGACCATGAATGCCCAGTGCCCAAGAATGCTGTTGAGAAGAAGGATGTCCTGGTTTCAGATCCAGCTGCTACTCCCAAACAAGGCAAGGGTAAGCGTGGTAGAAAGAAGAAGGATCAGGATGGCAGTGCCGATTCTTCTTCTATCAACAACAACAACAACAAGAAGAAGACTGACTGTGCAGCGGAGGATGCTTCTGAGGAGAATAAGAAAGAGGAGAATGTTTCTGACAAGAAGAAGAGGGGCAGAAAGAAGAAGGAGCAGGAGCAGGATGGAACCTCCCCAAAAGGCTCTCTTATCAACAAGAGGAAGAAGATGGACAAAACCTCCCCAAAAGCAACTCCTGGCTCTGGCTCTGGCTTGGTTATCACGCCCGCGATTCCTATCAGGCAGGTGAGTGCTGAGGATATCATGGGCCAAGTCAAACCAGGCATGGGAGCTGGGGTTCCTGATCCCAAGATGAAGAACAGCTTGTTGGTGTCCAAGAGCCCTATTTCAGCTACAATGTCTGGAGGAGTAAAATCAGGAGACCAAGGGGACGGTGGATCCGTTGTGAATGCTTCATCTGACCAATCTGCCAAAAAGAATGAGGAGGAAGCAACAAAGCCAGAAACTGATATGATGAGTGTGGACGGAGATGTGCCCCAGGCTCAAGTTACAGTGCCTATGAATGTGGATATGAACGTGGATACTAGTCTTAGCCAAGATGTTGCTGCCAAACATCAGGCTGGTGTTAAAATGCCTGAAGCTGCTGGTATGAATGTGGATATTCTTAACGCAGATGTTCCTGCCGCAAGTGCCCAGGCACAAGAAACTGGTGGTATTCAGTTATTGGATATGAATGTGGAAAGTGTTGTAGATGTGCCTGTCGTCACAAGTGTCGAGATGGAGCTGGAAGCTAGTATTCCTGTACTAGATATAAATGAACAAGTTGCTGCTGTTGAAGATGTGCCTGCTGCAAGTGGCTTGCTTCCACCTATCATCCATGGAGATATCATATCCCAGCCCGCCGATGAAAACAAAGACAAAAACGCAAGTGTGCAAGTTCGTGCAGTTCAAGAGTCATACACATCTCTGATTCAGGCGATGCTGCCGGAAACGTACAAGAAAGTGGAGGAGGTCGCTGCTGGAGCAGGTGCCGCCGCGGCGCCTCAAGGTGATGAGACTCAAAAGGTTGAAGAGACTAGCCAGAACAAGGCAGTTGCTGATGGAGCCAGCCATTCTTCTCCTGCAAAAGGAGGTACTGGTGGTGGTACCAATGGGAGCCCCTGCCCTGATGCGCCCAACTCTGCCCAGAAGAGGAGGAACAAGAAGCCCGCCGCAGCAGCATACTTTGCCAACCCAGCAGAGATCCGGGTGAAATTCTTGGACGGCACCATGGTGCCCACCAAGGAGGAGCTGCTCTCAGAGTTCCGCAGGTTTGGCGTCCTGGTGGAGTCGGAGTGCGACATATCAGAAGAGCGCCGCGACGCGCGCGTGGTGTTTGGGAAGAGCACCGAGGCGGAGGCGGCCTACACCAAGGCGGAAATCCCCGGCATCTTCGGGCAGTTCGGGCCCCCCTGGGCCACCCTGGGGCTCAACTACCTGGAGGCGATCACGCTTGCACCTGCCCGTCCCGCCAAGCCCCCGCTGGCTCGTGCCGACATGAGGAAGAACGTGGAGAACATGATCTCGTCCCTCAAGAACGGGCGGTCTTTGCCGCTCAACGTTGGAGCGGCGGCGTTCCCGGCCGCTCCCGCTCCCGCTCCCGCTGGAGGCGTGTCGGCGAGCCTCCTTGCTGAGATGCAGCGGCTCCTGTCCAAGCTCGACAAGACGCAGCCGCCCCCTGGGCCTTCGGGCTCGTCGTCGTAGGCCTTCCCTGCCTGCCTGCCTGCCGTAGTGATGGATGGATGGATCCCTAGCGTAGCTAGCTAGTTAAGTTAGTGAACTACTTGTTTTATATTTTCGGTCTAGGCATGAACGCACGCACTCGCATATGCTGGCTGTCTTTTGTTGATTATTATTACATTAGAGATGCTGCCGCTGTTGCTTTTATTATTTTATTTCCAGTCGAGTTGATGATGATGAACTAGATGAACTAGATGTATGGATGGCAGACGTACTCCCTCTGTTCCGAATTATTTGTCTTGGATTTGTCTAGATACGGATGTATCTAGACTTATTTTAGTGCTGGATACCTACGTATCTAGACAAATCTAAGACAAATAATTCGGAACGGAGGGAGTACGTTATTTTGTCATCATCAAATCATTTGTGCTTGCTTTTCTGCATCATTATCACCTTCATCTGGTTGCTTTCATTTCTTCTTCTTATTCATCATCATCATCATCATCATCATCATCATCATATATAGGAATAGGATGATGAATGTGGTTTTCCATTATATGATAGATAGAGTTAGTTATGTGGCAGTATGTATGAATCAATAATGTATATATCGTGGCAACAAACAATTATATCTTGCGGGTCGGGTAGGGTGTAGCAAGAATGAATGAATTGCATAGATGCATTCATATTTCATAATACAATACATGCAAGCTTAGGAAACATCAACTGCCTATAAAGCAACTTGTTTGGCTGTGAATTGTAAGAGTCCACATTCCCTTAATATGGATATATCTCAAGACCTGCATACATACATACATACACAAGATGCCATCTTCTTTTACTTTATTCAACTTTGTTCATGCACAAGTAGCGTGCCACGACTATGATTCATTCAACTTTGTTCCTTCGGAATCGCATCTTTTTGAGTCCCTCGAATTTATGGTCCTATTCGCCTGTGCCATCTCTTGTGTAAAATTATCTGAAAAATGTAATGTTGTCGAGCAGATTAAAGTGCTTTTGTGTAATAATAATAATGTCCTTTTGGATTGCAAAAGGACATTACTTGCTGTTTTCAGTGGATATTTGAGGAAATACATTTGGCTCTGAAATAATCTTTGTGAAAATGCACTATTTGGCCCCGACTTTGGTCTTCCTGCAACCTCGTCGGATATCCTACCACCATGAAAATTTGCATGCACCCGAGCTTGTTGGATGTTTAACTTTTTCACTTTTCTTTTTTGAATTTACGGGTAACATTTTGTCGTATCGGGTTCTTTTTTCTTCTTCCCTTTTTTTCTTTTACCGCTTTTCTAAAATTGGAAAAATGATATTAAAATGTTAGTCACATTTGAAAAAATGTTTATAAAATGTAAAAATGTTCTCTTAATTTTAGAAAAATGGTTCATACCTTTTTAAAATTACATGGCATTCTAGAGAAATGTTCTTCACATTGAAAAAAACTTAACCAATGTAAAAAAAGATAGCTTAATTAAGAAAAAAATTGTTTAGTGCCACCCAAATAAATATATTTGACATTTCAAGAAATGATCGCACAACTAAAAATTATGTTTGTCACATTTTATAACAAATGCACATATAATAGCATGAAACAATAAAAAAAGATACATCGAAGACGTGTCACTCCCCTGCTCCCCTCTATGTTCCTCCATGCCTCCAAGCTATGGGGAGGCGTCGGCACCACCCCCACCTTCCACCACCGCTTCCTCGCCCACCATCGAATGCTCCCCCGTCTTGGGTTTCTTCCAGAAGTACGTTGGAGAGCCAGTATTCACATCCATCACCGACGACCCTCCCGATTGCATCCCTCACGGGCGATTCTTCTTGCGCTCCGGCGGTGATGGGGACATGTTCGTGTTTGATTCACGGGTTCATGCGTTTCAAAAAAATGTTAGTGACATTAAAAAAATGTTTATGAAATGTAAAAAGATGTCCTCTAATTTTTTGAAAAATGTTTTGTACCTCCATGCATTTCAAAATAAATGTACTTCACATTCATAAAACATTAACCAATATTAAAAATGTTAGCTTATTTGAAAAATATTTGACATTTTAAGAAATATTCTCACAAATCAAAAATGTGTTTATCACATTTTATAACAAATGATCATACAATGTACAGAAATGTTTGTGTAGTTTTAGAAAATGATTCATGCCATTAAAAAAAGTTCAACAAGTATTTCAAAATTGTCTAACATGTATTCTGAAAAATAATTAAAACATGTGTTTTAAAAAATACATATAAAATCTGTAAACATTTCTTATGAAACCCAGATACTTTGAAAATCTGTAAACATTTTTGAATTTGAGCGATGCCTTTTCTATAAACTGTGAACATTATTTCAAATAAAAAATATATTATTGAAAGATAGAAAAACAGTAGGAAAAATCAGCATGAGAAAAGGGAAAAAATGCAAAAAAACAATTTTTTTAATGAAAGCAACAGAAGAAAAAAACAAACCGGATTCTTTTTTTTAGAAGAATGTTTGGGCCTGTAGATGTGGCACTTGTCGGTTTGCGTGACTGGGCCTGGGTCTGGCTTAATGGGCCAAGGCAGCAGCATGTGTAGTTGTCTACGTGCCAGCAGCCTAGATGATGGGTTGCTTGGAATGTGATGATCAGACCTAAGTATATGGGGGGTCTCGGTTTCAGAGACTTGGAGATGTTTAATTTGGCTCTCTTGGCTCGACAAGCGTGGAGAATTATGAACGATGAGGACTCTCTGAGTGCTAGAATATTGAAGGCAGTCTATTATCTAGAGTGTTCCTTGCTGGATGCAACCCTTGGGTCTAACCCATCACAGATTTGGAGGGCAGTAATAGATGGAAGGGATGTCATGGCCCAAGGAATTATACGCAGAATTGGAGACGGCGAGTCTACTAATATTTCGCGCCACAACTGGATACCCAGGTCAAGCTTCAAACGTCCCATCGCCTCCCTTGTTCAAGATCCACGGCAGCGGGTTTCTGAGCTCATCGAGACTACTACGGCATCTTGGAGGGTAGATCTTGTGCGTTCGGTTTTTACACCTTTTGATGCAGAAGAAATTTTGAAGATCCCTATCTGCACTAGAAGGGTGGGAGACTTCTGGGCCTGGAGCGAGGAGCAGCGTGGACACTTTTCTGTTGGCTCGGCCTATAGGATGTTGGTGCGCACTAAATTCAACAGAGAAAACTGGCTTGATAGAGTGGAAGGGCCATCCAATATCAACACTGAAAGCAATGAGTGGACCTACATCTGGAAGGTGAAAGTTCCATCAAAGATCAATGTATTCTTGTGGCGTCTTGCAAGGCACGCGATCCCTGCTGGTGAGGTTCTTCATCGTCGCAATATGTCGACGACGGCATCCTGCCCATTATGCGGAGCCCATGACACCTGGAAGCATGCATTACTAGACCGCCCGATGTCCCGTAGCACATGGGCTCTGTCTTCAGATGACGTGATTGATCAGTTAAGCGGGGTTCAGCATGAAGGGGCGAGGCACTGGATTTTTGCTATGAAAGATAAACTGAAACAGGATGAGTTTGTGAGGCTGGCTGTAACTTTGTGGGCAATATGGGGAGCCCGTAGGAAAGCAATCCACGAGGGTATTTTTCAGAGCCCATTCACGATCCATAGCTTTATCAGCTCTTACTTGCGTGAGATTGAAATGATAAATCAACCGAGTTTGAACCCGGACAGAGCAGCTGTGACGAGACCACAACGTTGGCTACCTCCCCAAGAGGGTCACTTTAAGATAAATGTGGATGCAGCTGTAGGTCGTTGAGGCGAGCATGGATCAGTGGGCACAATATGCAGGGATCAAACGGGAGGTTTTGTGGGAGCATCAACATTTGGTTTCACAAATATAGGTGATCCACCCACCCTGGAAGCACTCGCAATCAGAGAGGCGCTTGACCTAGTCGATGATCTTAACATACATCACATTCAAGTAGCCACGGATTGCAAGGAAGTCGTGGAAGAAATCAAGAAGGGAGGTGCAGCTAGATATGGTGCGATCGTCCAGGAGATAAAACTTCATTCAGTTTCTTTTATTTCTTGTAGGATAGGTCATGAGTTTAGGAGCTCAAATTATGAAGCTCACAATCTTGCGAAGTTCGCTTTATCTTTGGGGCCGGGTCGGCATGTCTGGCTTGGGCAACCCGATGGGATTCCTTTCGTCCATGTAAACATTGTGACGGTTGAATAAAAACTTCGCGAGATTGCCTAAAAAAAGCAGCCTAGATGATGGATGGATGGATCGCTTCTGTCGGTATTCGTACACAAAACCTAGCCGCCGCAACTCCCGATCGAAGAAACAAGGGAAGCATGGCGACGCCGTGCAAGGAGCAGCATTTTTTCCGCATCACCCTCTTCTCCAACTCCAAGAGCCTCAACGACCTAGACAAGGGTATGTATGTATGTATGTATGAAGCCTTCCTTCCTTCTTGCTGTGTGTCTTGTTGTTGTTGTTGTTGTTGTTGTTGTTGTTGTTGTTGTTGTTGTTGTTGTTGTTGTTGATCTGATGTATCATTGCATTGCATGCTGGCAACAAAACAAAACAAAAAACCAACAGTGTGCTCCGATGTGGTCAAGGCCGCCAAGGAGAAGCAGCTGGTCCGGGTCAAGGGATGCCCACCAAGGTGCTCAACATCACCACAAGGAAGTCACCCTGCGGACACGTGGGATCGGTTCGAGATGCGGGTGCACAAGAGGGTCGTCCATCTCATCGGCTCCCCGGACGTCGTTAAGCAGTTCCCAATCACCATCCCGCCAAGCGTCCACGTTGAGGTCACCATCACCGACCTCTAGCTAGTCTTCTTCTTCCCTAGCCTAGCATAGCCTAGCCTACCACAACAACAACCAGCCTACGTCTTTAATGTTTTTTGTTACATATAAATGGGTGACCTTTTTGTGTGTGACGGCTGGTTTCTAAGATGGGATCGTGATTATATTCAGAGTAACAACTCTCGATTAACTTAGGGTTTGCCTAGGCACATCTAGATATATATATAACCTAGTTATTGCAGACCTAGGTGGCTCAATCAAATCAAATATAGAAAGAAAAAAAGAAAACACCCACACAAATCTCTGTGTAAGATCAAAGACATATATGACTTAGATGTGCAATACTTACGGCACATCTAGATGTGCTTTAATTAGCAAACTTACCTTGATACTGTTATTGCTGCAGATGCACTTACCTTGATACTTTTTGCCTTTGCTCGCAAGTTTTTCCCCATGACTATTAACTTAAGCATAAAGTTGAGCTTAAGAGCTCAACTTCAAGCCCTAACCCCTTTCTTCTTCTTCTTCTTCTTCTTCTTCTTCTTCTTCTTCTTCTTCTTCTTCTTCTTCTTCTTCTTCTTCTTCTTCTTCTTCCCTTACACCCTAATCGAACCTTAAGAGGACCATTAAAACCATAGACCTCGCCTGGCACTATTCAACTTTTACACTGCAGCCGCCTCGTCGCAATCTCTGTCTTGTGCCTCGGTTAGTTTTTGAGCACCATCTTGTGGACACTCGGTGATTTGTACGTACTGGTAACTAGGCCTAGTAAATTAAGACATTATCAAATAACAAGATGATGCGTGCTAGCAGAGTGTCAAAAATATATTTCATTGCTAATAAGCACTTCAAATATTCCATTAAATCTACCGATATGTGAAAAATTATCCATGTATTTCCCATAACATCCCAATCTTGAATACAAAGTTTTAGACAATCACCCAAATTGGTACTAGAGCATGTTGCTGCCCAATCATCTACGAAATAGTAGTAACTTGGATGGAGAGTCGCATGTTACAATCAATGCACTGTAAACGATTATGCCATCTTTTAATGATCGCATGTTGGGGGGTAGCACTCGCATTTGGCAGTCGTTAGAAATCCTAGAATATTTTTGTCTTTCTCGCGGTTGCGGCATTGGCCGTCATCCCATCCCTCCTTGATGCATGCATGTCGGCAATCATCATTCTCCCTACCCATGCAACTTTCCCAAATCTCCTTGTAACAATTATTCTCAGTACATGAAACCTCGCCTATGGATAAATGACACAATGTTAGCACAAGTACCATCAATGTGGATAACAATGCCAATGTGTCGGCACAAGTACTAACACAACACTATAGCAAAAATGCCGATATTATATATAATTATACTTACTAGAAGAGGCCATAAGCAAGATAAGAAGGAAAGCACCCACAATGGTCTTCCTCGCAGGTTCCATCGTAGAACAGGAGAATGTAGTTTAATTACAAAAGAGAAGCTCAAGAATGTAGTAATGATGTTGTGTCCTTGGGTGTCCTAACTTTGTGAGGTTCTTATGGCGTTCTTGCACCGTAGACACCATAAATAGTTAGTTGTAAGGCCACTGGAAAACGAGGAAGCTAAATTAATATGAGGTAAAGAAAGACTGCAAAGCTAAATAAACTAAATTTGGCATGCTCCCTAGAACTTAAAATGAACAGAGCATTAATGACCCCTCGAATTTTAGCATGCTAGATCAAATAAGTTTGCACATGGATAGGTGAATATGTATGAATCTTCATATGGCATCAAAACTAAGATTGTTAATAAACACATGAACACATAAAATACAATGTCACTTAGGTTACAAACATACATGTATTCAGGATGGCTACAAGAAGGAAACCAACATACTATGTACTTAAAGCTTCCGTTCACATTACATACTCTCACTCTCCCTAACGGTTCCAGGTGATATAACAAAGGCATAGTGAGCCCGAATTGCAAGGTTTGTAGAAAGTATCAAGTCATCCTCGGTGCGAACCACGGTATGGATCCTTGGAGGTAGACACATCTTACACCAATGATAAGTTTTGCAACACAGATAAAATTTCACTTATGTCCCCATCAACACAAATAAAGCTGTCAACCTTGCTAGATTTCCTAGATATGCATGATAAAAGATAATGTGACAGGTAATAATTTTATATCTTCAGAAAAATAATAACTGAACAAAAAATTGCAAGTAAAATTTATTGAAAGTATTTTCGCCTACTCAAATCTGCACAAAAATAGCTCCCAATTGCGGAGCTTGCCCGCCAAGCAAAGCAAAGGGTCAGGCAACTTGGCCCCGCCGTGCTGCCATTCGGACGGAATCAAAACTGGCAAATCTTGAGGTAGGGGATCTTAAGCTATGCATCTAGGAGCGATGGTAACAAGGGCACAAGAATTTACCTAGGTTCTGGCTCTCCGGGGAGATAATACCAGACATCCTGCTTGTGTTCATTGCGTTGGAGTGAGTACTGAGTACAAGTATCTAACAAGGGATTTATTATGTTGTATAAGAGCTAGGCCCCTCAGTTTATATAAGTACAGGGGGATCCTACGGTACATGGATCCTAGTCAGCTACATGGAATCACATGAATATCTCCTTCTTTTGTTCCCTTGTAAGAACAAACCTGGCCCTTCGCATACTCCATTTGTTTCTGTCCTCGGGTTGCCACAAGTTTTGTTTAGGTCTATCACATAGCTTCATTGCATCAAGTCTAGCCTTAGTATTATCCTTCGTCTTCTCGGGAATGTTGAGCAATGTGCTAAAAATGGCCTCCGTGGTATTCTTTTCGATTTGCATTACATCAATGTTATGTGGAAGCTTGAGTTGGTGGATGCAGTGGAGATCCCAGAAGCATGGCTTGTGAGTCCAGGTGTGTTCTTCATTATATCCCAAGAAATACCCTGGATGTTTGGGATCAGGCTGGACAGCGTCCAGTTGAGAACGAATATGTTCACCCATCATCTCAGGTGGTGCTGAGTGTTCGACAACTTCACATTTCACAAAGTTGTTCTTGTCGAGGATGCAAATGTTGTCTATGGAAATCGAAACAATAATACGTGCCACCATGCTCCAACAAACGTCACTGAAGACCCCGCCTTGCATCTTGGGCATGGGAACTGATACGTCTCCAACGTATCTACTTTTTCAAACACTTTTGTTCTTATTTTAAACTCTAATGTCATGATTTGAATGAAACTAACCTGGCTTGACGTTGTTTTCAGCAGAATAATCTTGGTGCTATTTTTCTGCAGAAATGAAAGTTTTCGGAATCGGACGAAACTTTACAGAAATTATTTTATGGAATAAATTAAAAATACTGGAGAAAAAAACTGCTGGAGAAGGGCCACCAGCAGGCCACAAGTCTGGGTAGCGTGCCCACCCCCACGGCGCGCCCTGTGAGCTTGTGGGTTCCACGAGCCTTCGTCTGACCTAATCTCAAGCCTATATATTCCGTCTTCTTGAGAAAAAAATTAGAGAGAAAACAACAAGAACACACATGGTCTGGCCCACTAGCTCCACACGACACGAGCTACCGTCGGGCAAATAGCGAGTTATAGCTCTCGCATCAACTACGAGCGTCCGTACGATTAGTTTTATTTTACTTTTGTTTGTATTTTCGAAATATTGTAAATATCCAAATTTTAATTTAATTATATTTTAAAAATCATTCATTCTACATTTAAAAAACGTTCATGCCATTCAAAAATATCCGGACATATAAAAAATGTATGTGACAATTTAGAGAAAACAATTCATGCGTCTCAAAAAATGTTCTTGACATTTTTCTAAAAAAGTTTATATGGTATTAAAAAATTTAGCGTAATTAAGAGAAGAAATGTTTTGCACCATTAAAATATGTATGTAACATCCAAAGAAATGATCACAACTTTCAAAAATATGTTCCTGACATTTTTAGAAAAATATTTATAGAATGTAAAAAAAATGATTTGTACAATTCCAAGAAAATTTTGTGACATTTCAAAAAATATTCATGTGTTTCAAAATATGTTCATAATATTTTTTAAATGTTTTACAATTAAAAATGTTCGCTTAATTTAATAAAATGTTTTGTACCATTCAAACAATTGTTAATGACATTTAAATATTTAATCACTTAACAAATGTTTTGCATGTTTAAAAACAATGTCCATCATGTTTTCAATGTGTATTTCAGAAAATATGTTTAACTTGTATTTGAAAAATGTTGAGCTTGCATACCACAAATGTTCATCATCCAACGTATATTTGAAAAAATTTGCATGTATTTGAAACATAAAAAGTTGATTACAAACATAAAGAAAAACCAAAAGAACCAATGTAAACCGGTACAGAAAAAAGAAGAAAACCGCGCGGAAGCTTCTAAAACCGGTGCGAATCGGTGGGTAGACGCTTTCCAAAACCACAGCCAGAAAACCAACAAGATCGCACATGAGCCGGCAAACAATATTGTTATAGCTCTCGCGTCAACTACGAAGGTCCATATGGTTAGTAAACTGGCCTGTGTTCATACAATCATGTACTGTATGATGGATTCACAAACCAGAAAAGACCTTCAGTTGAGCTAATCAAAGATGCTACATTTTCCAGCAACATTCAGGCGCCTGAGTAAACGGCAATATATCAACAGCAGAGTTGGATCTAGGATTTCACGGCACCACCTACTTATTTTTGCTGCAACAACATTTGGAGCAACCGGAGCCGAGACGGTCTCCCCAACAACAAAGAATCGACCACGCTATACAATAACTGACAGTGACACAAGTAACACGAATATATATCGAATTAAACCGTGAACCCATGTCGGAAACATAAGCAGCGAATGTCCCTCCTAGCTCTCTCTAGATATCATGAATGAAGTATTACACTTGTTGGTACTATGTAGCACATTGAATAAGCCTTGTCGTTCGACTGTATCTTCCGCCCGCCCTTCCATTCTTCCCTTGCACACCGGGGATCAGTCTTTCGACGAGCTGCTGCTCGCGCCACCCTTCTTCCCGCCGTATTTCTGGCAACGCAACCGGAACAGACATTATATGATGAATGAATGAAACGGCAAAACAGGATAAAGGACGAGATGGAATGATATGCTATGCCTAAAGACCCATGATAGCAACCAAGAGGAATTGATATCATCAAGCAGTGGACAAGAAAAACAGAGAGAGCAGCAGAGGCCGGCCGACAAACCTGCTTGCCGATGTTGAAGGGCACATATTTGTACTTGAGCATGTGCAGAATCTGGCGCTTCATCGTGAGCACAAAGAGTACAATCCAGTAGCAGAGCAGTATAGGCCAGAAGACAGGGACGTCGAAGACGGAGAAGAAAGTCATGACAAAAGCTATAAGAAAAGCCTTTGTGATTGCATACCTGAAGCACGGGGAAACAAATATCATCATGGATGTATCATGCATAGAGGAATAAATAATGGAATATCTGAAACAGACTAGCTATACTATGGGTTTGCTAGTAAAAGCAGTTTCTGATTTTTTCTCTCTAAGCAAGCTTGCAGTTAATGGTGGTTGTATGGGATGACAATAGACGTGCTCCTCAAATTCCATGGTGATAGAATAGAATAGAACAACAATGCGTGAATGAAGAGCTCAAAGAATCACTGTAAGTTGCTAC
This sequence comes from Aegilops umbellulata, assembly GCA_032464435.1. Classification (NCBI taxonomy): domain Eukaryota; kingdom Viridiplantae; phylum Streptophyta; class Magnoliopsida; order Poales; family Poaceae; genus Aegilops; species Aegilops umbellulata. Next base: position 664,293,934 of record CP136060.1, read on the forward strand.
AAACAAACACTGCTGTATCAATGTTATTATTAACTTTTTTTATAATTCAGGCCAGGCAGATAGACGTTATTAAAACAAGTGTTTGCTTCTAGTCTAGTGAAAGAAAAGAAATAACAAATGTTTGACTGCCTATATAACGACTATACTATCAAGCTGATTATATATGACAATATTATAGCAGTAGGGAGCAGAGAAGCAAACACAGGGATACCAACTCAAGCCCAAATAAATAATGCATGATTTGTATTCTTCATTCATTCATTCATTCATTCATTCACAAGCAAGATTTGAGATGTCATTAGTTGACTAATAAGGCGGGCATAATGAATAAATAAATAAATAAATAAATAATTGGCAGGGAGAGATTTGCGATCTGGAGGATGCAAGCAGGGCTCCCAGAAGATGAAGATGAGACGAGTAGATCTGGATCTGGATCTGGGTGATGATGAGGGAGTAGATAGATAGATAGATCTGGGGGGGGGGGGGGGGATCGCAGAAGAGTACATACCAGAACTTGAACTCTGGGAGCCTCCTGATGAATGGCTTGAACTCGTCGGATCCGCGGGTGGGGAGGGCGGGCCCGGCGGCGGCGGCGGAGGGGTCGAGCTCCGGGTCCACCATGGGGGAGAGGAATCCGATGAGGAGGTTGAGGAGGTAGATCCCGAGGCCGTAGCTGACGATGTAGAAGCCGTGGATGGACAAGACCCGGAGCGCGTACACGCCGGCCACCACCAGCGTGCCCACCCACCGCCCCGTCGCGTGCGGCGTCGACCGGTCCAGGTAGTACTGGAACGCCCGCGTCGCCTCCCTCCGCCACTTGGCCGCCGCAGCAGCCGCGCCGCCCTCGCCGCCGCCGCCGCCGGAGTCCATGGTCCGGTGGTGGGGAGGGGAACCCTAGCGGAGGCGGAGCTGCTGCCTGCCTGCCTGCCTGCTGCTGGGTTAGGGGTGGGGGGTGGGGATCGGGAGGGACGAGTGGACTCCGCTTTGTTTGTTTGTTTTGTGCTCCGTTGCGTTGCGTTGGGCTCTTTTGATTATTAGTATATATGATATGATGATGATGAAACGAAATTTGGCCAAATTTTGGTGGTTCCAAAAAACTTTAGTGACACCGTAGCAAAATCTTGTTTCTCGCTCTACCCAAGCTTAGTTTGGTCCATGACAATCAATCTGCTTTATTTCACTCCCGGCACATCATCTATCGTTTTACCCTTAATGGCAACAATACTGCAAATATGTGTCTTGTCCCTTTCTGTCACTGAGATATACAACACCGCAAGATCGAACCCATCACAAAGCACCTCTCCCACTGAAGATAAATCAATCTAGTTGGCCAAACCAAATGGATAGATCGGAGAGAAATACAAAGCTATAACAATCATGCATAATAAAGTTTAGAAAAAAACTCGATTACTTCTCATGAATATTTAGATCATAAACCTACAATTCATCGGACCGGATCCCAACAAACACGCAGCAAAAAAAGATTACATCAAATAGAACTCCAAAAACACCAAGAAGAACATTGTATTGAAGAACAATGCAGCAATGATGTAGAAGCCCTCTGTTACTTCTGAGCTTACGTTGGTTTTTCCCTTCAAGAGGAAAGGGTGATGCATCAAAGTAGAGATAAGTATTTTCCTCAGTTTGAGAACCAAGGTATCAATCCAGTACGAGGTACAAGCAAGTCTCCAATCTATGCACCTGCACAGACAATCATACACTTGCACCCAACATGATAAAGGGCTTGGCAATCCCTTAACGGTCACTTGCAAGGATGAGATCTGATAGAGATAGATATAAAAGATTACTAAAATGTAAACAAAGTAAAAGCAAATAAAACTCAGCAAGGTATTTTTTGGTTTATAGATCTGAAAATATATGATGGAGAATAGACTCGGGGGACATAGATTTCACTAGAAGCTTGTCTCTTGAAAGAAACATACGGTGGGTGAACAAATTACTGTCGAGCAATTGATAGAAAAGCACAAAGTTATGAAGATATCCAATGCAATGATTATGAATATAGGCATCACGTCCGTGTCAAGTAGACCGAAACGATTCTGCATCTATTACTATTACTCCACACATCGACCGACTCCTACCTGCATCTAGAGTATTAACTTCATAAGAACATAGCAACACTTTAAGTAATATGACATGATGTAGAGGGATAAACTCAAGCAATATGATGAAAACCCCATCTTTTTACCCTTGATGGCAACCATACAATACGTGCCTCGCTACCCCTATTTTGTCACTGGGTGAGGACACCGCAAGATTGAACCCAAAACTAAGCACTTCTCCCATTGCAAGAAGAATCGATCTAGCTGGCCAAACCATACCGATAATTTGAGGAGAAATACAAAGATGTGTAATCATGCATAAAAGAGTTCAAAAAAGACTCATATTTATAGATAATCTAATCATAAATCCACAATTTATCGGATCTCGACAAACACACCGCAAAAGAATATTACATCGAATAGAACTCCAAGATCATCATGTATTCTTGAAGGGAAAATCAACACAAGCTCAAGAAGTAGCAGGAAGAATTTCAGGCGCCGTTGCCGGGGAGGTTGTACATCAAGCCTACCAAGTACTTGTCATAAACTCTCATCTCTTGCACTATATTATTTGCCATTTGCCTCTCATTTTCATCTCCCCGCACTCCTAAAACATTTTCAAAAAAACACAAAAATATTTGCCTTCTTTCCGTTCGTCTTTCCGTATGATTTTTCTTGTTTGCTATCTTTGCTTGTGTTGCCATGTGCCTTCTATTTGTTTGCATCTTTGCTTGCTAAAAATCTATTGATATGGATCCACTTAAAGTTTTCTACTTGGATCGTCTTCGATCCATATGTGCTCGTGCTAAAACCCCAACTAGTTTAGTTGAGGGAAAATCATTAGATGAGCATGCTCATTTTGTCCGTCACCGTTTGTCTCAAAAAGGCGGGCTTTTATGGAATCAAATAAATTGTTTGCTATGCTATGCTTGGAATCTATGTGAAATTTATGATTTTACTTGTTGCTCGGAGAACCCTAAAACACACCTTCCCTACCTATGTGAGTTTAATGATAATGAAATCTTATCTTCTTATGCCAAAGGTGTTTATAGTTATTACGATATCGAACAAATTGAAGAATTTGTTGCTTTTAAGGGTGCTTATGAAGTTGCTTCTTTGATTGAAAATATGATGTTACTCTCTAAAAATCTGAAAATTTTGACATACTTAAATATTGCTATGAAAACTATGCTCATCTCTTGCATCCGTACATCGTCGAATATTATCACCAATACACCTCGAATAGTATCATATATATAGCATCGCTAATACAGCTAGAACCATAGCACCCAACGGGTATCGGCGCGAGCGGTGGACACCCAAAGAGAGAAACCATCATAGGCAGGGACAGATTCAAGGGGGGACGAGAGGGGGCTAGCCCCCCCAACGATCGTGTCGCCCCCTTAATCGGGGTTGTTGTTCGCTAATTTTTCCTCGTAAACAACTGACTGTGGGCTGTTTCGCCCCCTGTCCCTGTGGCGTTTGTTAAAGAGAAGCCCAAAACAGCGAGTAGCATTGCAGCCCATCATAGAAGATAAATGGGCCAGTTAGTAGCAGGCTAGCAGGAGTCGTTCTCTCAAAAATAAAAGGCGATCTGTGTAGAGATAAATGAGCCACGTACACACAGGTCGCTATAATCGCTAGGTTTCCAAACTGCCTCCTGCAATCTAGTGTCACGCCTGTACCTTGCCTTGCCTGATATCGATCTTTTCGTGATTCCGTCCCATCGCCGTCAAGAGAATCGGAGAAGGGGACGGCCGCTGGTGAGCGCAGATCTTGTACAGATGAGCGGCAACAAACGAGGAAGAAAGGTTCTAGTTTAATACTGTACGAGCATTAGATTAGACCAGTTCTTGTTTTGTCCTTTTCAAACTATAATCTTTCTCCCAGTTCCAGTATTCTTTGATTACTTCCATAGAATTGCATGCTTTTTGATGTTCTGGTTTTGGAATTAGGTTGAATCAGTGAGTCGATCCCATCAATTACAGGGAAATTAATGAGATTTTGTAATGTGTTATCGACCACATTGTATTAATGATAATTATTAGTTTGTAAGATTATCTTCTGTTTCTAGAGTTGTGAATTTGTTTTTGTCATTAAGAAAATAATTTGTAATGTGTTTCTAGAATTTGTTTTTGTCATGTGAATGAAATTTACAAATAAAATCGGGCATGATTGCACACGGTGTTTCCATTGGACCAAACACTAAAATTTTCTACCACAACATAGCAGTTGCCCATGAACTTAGTGTGAAACCTTGCCCCCCCCTATGCCGAAATCCTGGCTCCGTCCCTGATCACAGGATCATAGCTCCAGTGAGATCCTGAAGAACCTGCTAGGTATTGTTGAACCTGCCTTCCAATGCAACCATGTAGCGACGGACGTGCTCGTCCTCCTCGCTGACACGGTAACGTACAACCTCTGCGGTGTCCGAAAGCCTCGACGCCGTCACTGGCCCATGCGACCGCCACCAAAGAAGGTTCGGGTCAACGACAGGCTGGCTCCTCACCAAGCTGCGCCCCCCGAAAGGTAGCACCTCCCAGTACCAGCCCGGCGGAGCCCAGTCCCGGACATGGCCCCTCTGATCAAGCTGGCCTCCTCCGCCGAGTCGAGGACGAGGATGCGGGATATGCATCGTCGACGTTGATGCGGGAATAATTTCTTTAACTAAAAAAATAACAACAAATGTGACACCTAAAACACCTAAATTCTATTAACTACACCTAATAAAAAACCTACATTTTAAACATGCTTCGATCATAACTAGGGTTCATACTATGTTATTCTAAGATTAAACACCTAAAATACCTAAATTAAATTAACAACATGGGGTTGCTGGTCTCGCCTCGATCAAGGCCGGAGGGGGTCGGTGACGGGGACGGCGGCGGGGATGATGCAGGAGCTCCTTGATCTCTGCAAAAAAAACAAAAACATTATTATCGTCATCTTAGGACTTAGTGAAACTCAATAAGCTACGTTGAATTATTCTATTCAAATTTACTTATAATTTCCTATTCTTTTCAAATTTACTTATAATTTCCTATTCTTTTCAAATTTACTTATTCAAATTTTCTAATAATTTCCTAGTCTATTCAAAAGACCTACATTTACCTATTTTTTCAATTTCATATTTTATTCTATTCAAAATTATTTATTCAAAATTTCTTACTAAAAATAAACTAGATCTATAGTAAAATTTTAATTAGATCATCAAATCTCATATACCTAATTTTTCTTACTAAAAATAAACTAGTTTTATTAATTCAACTAGTTCAACTAAGCACTTACTATAAATAAAATATACTAGTACTTACTAAAAATAAACTAGTTTAACTAGTTCTATTACTTTTCTAACTAATTCAATTAAACACTTACTAAAAAACAGTAAAAAAACTATATTGAATTTTTTCTATAAACTAAGCACCACTGCCCTAAATTAGCATCTACTCCCTCCGTCCGGAAATACTTGTCATCAAAATGGATAAAAGGAGATGTATCTAGACATATTTTAGTTCTAGATACATTCATTTTTATGCATTTTGATGACAAGTATTTTCGGACGGAGGGAGTACTTAATTAGTTACCTAACCTACTTCCCTAACTAAAAAACATCTAAGTTAATTAACTAAATTCACCTAGTTACCTAACCTAATGAACTAAATGGAGGGAGGAGGAGGCTGGCGGGGGAGGAGGCCGGCGGGGGAGCAGAGCCGGCGCGGGTGAGGGTGGCCGGCGGGGGAGGTGGACGGCGGGGGAGCAGAGCCGGCGCGGGCAAGGGCGGCCGGCGGGAGAGCTCCGGCGTAGAGACGATGGTGCGCGGGGGAGGGCGGCGACGATGACGGCGGAGAGAGGCGAGTGAGTGTGTGAGGGCGGGGGAGTGAGAGAGAGTGCGGGCCGTTGGGCTGGATAAAGAGCCCGTAGTAGTAGCACTTATATGTAGAAAGTGCTACTGCTACGTCCGGTAGCATTAGCGCTTCATACAGAAAAGCGCTACTACTATGCCTGGCCAGCCGACAACGGCCTAGCAATTGTAGTAGTAGCGTTTTTTTCAAAAACACCGCTACTGGTAAGCGCATAGTAGAAGCGCTTCTTATAAAAAGCGCTACTGATAAGTAGTAGGAGCGCTTTATTATAAAAAATGCTACTACTATGCTACTGTCTATAAGGATTTTCCTAGTAGTGCGGTCAGAATGGACCAAATCTGCGAGTTTTGGCAAGATTCTTGTAAGAGGACCTCATGGTTCCACGAACGTTCGGATCTACCCGGGGCCCTAAATAAGTGATTAATACCACAGAAAACTGATAGAAATGGACCAAATTTGTGTATTTTAGTGAGATCCCCGTAAGAGGACCTTAGGGTTCCCCGAATGTCCGGATCTACCCGAGGCCCAAAATCAGTGAGTAATACCATAGAAAACTGGACATAATGGACCAAACCTGTGAGTTTTGGTGAGATCCCTGTAAGTGGACCCCGGGGTTCCCCGAACGTCCAAATTGAACCGGGACCCAAAATCAGTGAGTAATACCATAGAAAACTGGCCAGAATGGACCAAATCTGCGAGTTTTGGCGAGGTCACCGTAAGCGGACCCTGGGGTTCCCCGAACGTCCGAATCGACCCGGGACCCAAAATCAGTGAGTAATACCATAGAAAACTGGACAGAATGTACCAAATCTGTGAGTTGTGGTGAGACCCCGAAATCGGACCACGGGGTTCCTCGAACGTCCAGTTCGACCCAAACCCAAAATCAATGAGTAATACCATAGAAAACCAGCAAGAATGGACCAAATCTGCGAGTTTTGGCGAGAGCCTTGTAAGTGGTCCACGGGGTTACCCAAACGTCCAAATCGACCTGAGACCCAAAATCAGTGAGTAGTACCATAGAAAACTGGCCAGAATGGACAAGTCTATGAGTTTTGGCAAGGTCCCTGTAACCAGACCCCGATGTTCTCCGAATGTCCAAATCGACCGTGGCCCAAAAATCAGTGAGTAAAACCATAGAAAATCAGCCAGAATGGACCAAATCTGTGAGATTTGGCAAGGTTCCTGTAACAGGACCGTAGGGTTACCCGAACGTCCGAATCTACCGGGGCCCTAAATCAGTGAGTAATACCATACAAAACTGGCTAGAATGGACCAAATCTGCAAGTTTTGGCGAGATCCTCGTAAGCGGGCCATGGGGTTCCCCGAACTTTCAAATCGACCCGGGACCCAAAATCAGCGAGTAATACCAGAGAAAACTGGACAGAATGGACCAAATCTGCGAGTTGTGGCGAGATCCCCATAATCGGACCATGGGGTTCCCCCAACGTCCGGTTCGACCCAAATCGAAAATCAGTGAGTAATACCATAGAAAACCGGCCAGAATGGACCAAATCTGCGAATTTTGGCGAGTTTCCTGTAAGCAAACCTCGGGGTTCCCTGAAAGTCCGGATCGACACGGACCCAAAATCAGTGAGTAAAACCATAGTAAACTGGCCAGAATGAACCAAATCTGCGAGTTTTGGCGAGGTTCCTGTAAGCGAACCCCAGGGTTCCCCGAACGGCCGATTCGACCTGGGCCCTAAATAAGTGATTAATACCGTAGAAAACTGGCTAGAGTGGCCAAATCTGTGTGGTTTGGCGAGATCCCCGTAAGCGGACCCTGGGGTCCCCTGAATGTCCGAATCAACCATGGACCCAAAATCAGTGAGTAATACCATTGAAAACTTGCCAGAATGGACAAAATCTGCGAGTTTTGGCGAGGTCCCTGTAACCGGACCCCAGTGTTCTCAGAATGTCCGGATCGCCCATGCCATAAAAATCAGTGAGTAATACCATAGAAAACCGGCCAGAATGGACCAAATCTATGAGTTTTGGCAAGATTCCTGTAAGGGGACCTCATGGTTCCCCGAACGTTCGGATCTACCCGGGGCCCTAAATCAGTGATTAATACCGTAGAAAACTGACCGAAATGGTCCAAATTTGTGTATTTTAGTGAGATCCCCGTAAGAGGACCTTAGGGTTCCCCAAATGTCCGGATCTACCCGGGGCCAAAAATTAGTCAGTAATACCATAGAAAATTGGCCAGAATGAACCAAATCTGCGAGTTTTGGCGAGATCCCCGTAATTGGACCCCGGGGTTCCCCGAATGTCCGAATCAAACCGGGAGCCAAAATCGGTGAGTAATACCATAGAAAACCGGCTAGAATGGACCAAATCTGCAAGTTTTGGCGAGGTTCCTGTAAGCGGACCTCGGGGTTCCCCGAAAGTCCGGATCGACACGGGTCCCAAAATCAGTGAGTAAAACCATAGAAACCGGCCAGAATGGACCAAATCTGCGAGTTTTGGCGAGGTTCCTCTAAGCGAACCTCAGGGTTCCACGAAAGTCCGTATCGACACGGGACCCAAAATCAGTTAGCAAAACCATAGAAAACTGGCAAGAATGGACCAAATCTGCGAGTTTTGGCGAAGTTCGCGGACTCAGCGTTCCCCGAACGGCCGGAATGACCTGGGCCCTAAATCAATGATTAATACAGTAGACAACAGGCCAGAGTGGCCAAATCTATGTGTTTTGGCGAGATCCCCGTAAGCGGACCCTGGGGTTCCCTGAACTTCCGAATGAACTAGGGACCCAAAATCAGTGAGTAATACCATTGAAAACTGGCTAGAATGGACCAAATCTGCAAGTTTTGGCGAGGTTCCTGTAAGCGGACCCAGGGTTCCCCGAACAGCCGGATCGACCTGTGCCCTAAATCAATGATTAATACAGTAGACAACTATCCAGAGGTGCCAAATCTATGTGTTTTGGCGAGATCCCCGTAATCGGACCCTCGGGTTTCCTGAACTTCCGAATGAACTAGGGACCCAAAATCAGTGAGTAATACCATTGAAAACTGGCCAGAATAGACCAAATCTGCAAGTTTTGGCGAGGTTCCTATAAGTGGACCCAGTGTTCCCCGAACGGCCGGATCGACCTAGGCCCTAAATCAGTGATTAATACCGTAGAAAACTGGCCAGAGTGGCCAAATCTGTGTGTTTTGGTGAGATCCCCGTAAGCGGACCCCGGGGTTCCCCAAACGTCCGAATCAACCAGGGACCCAAAATCAGTGAGTAATACCATTGAAAACTTGCCGGAATGGACAAAATCTGTGAGTTTTGGTGAGGTCCCCGTAACCGGACCCTAGTGTTCTCAGAATGTACAGATCGCCCATGGCACAAAAATCGGTGAGTAATACCATAGAAAACCGGCCAGAATGGACCAAATCTGCGAGTTTTGGCAAGATTCCTGTAAGAGGACCTCATGGTTCCCCGAATGTTCGGATCTACCCAGGGCCCTAAATCAATGATTAATACCATAGAAAACTTGCCGAAATGGACCAAATTTGTGTATTTTAGCGAGATCCCCGTAAGAGGACCTCAGGGTTCCCCGAATGTCTGGATCTACCCGGGGCCCAAAATCAGCGAGTAATACCATACAAAACTGACCAGAAGAATGGACCAAATCTGCGAGTTTTGGTGAGATCCCCGTAAGTGGACCCCGGGGTTCCCCGAACGTCCGAATCGAACCGGGACCCAAAATTAGTGAGTCATACCATAGAGAACCGGCCAGAATGGACCTAATCCACGTGTTTTGGCGAGGTTCCTGTAAGCGAACCTTGGGGTTCCCCGAAAGTCCGGATCGACACAGGACCCAAAATCAGTGAGTAAAACCATAGAAAATTGGCCAGAATGGACCAAATCTGCAAGTTTTGGCGAGGTTCATGTAAGCGGACCCAGGGTTCCCCGAACGGCCGAATCGACCTGGGCCCTAAATGAGTGATTAATACCGTAGAAAACTGGCCAGAGTGGCTAAATCTCTGTGTTTTAGCGAGATCCCCGTAAGCGGATCATGGGGTTCCCCGAACGTCCAAATCAACTAGGGACCCAAAATCAGTGAGTAATACCATTGAAAACTGGCCAGAATTGCCCAAATCTACGAGTTTAGGCGAGGTTCCTATAAGCGGACCCAGGGTTCCCCGAATGGCCGGATCGACCTGGGCCCTAAATCACTGATTAATACCGTAGAAATCTGTCCAGAGTGGCCAAATCTGTGTGTTTTGGCGAGATCCCCGTAAGCGGACCCTGGGGTCCCCTGAATGTCCGAATCAACCAGGGACCCAAAATCAGTGAGTAATACCATTGAAAACTTGCCAGAATGGATAAAATCTGCGAGTTTTGGCGAGGTCCACGTAACCGGACCCCGGTGTTCTCAGAACATCCGGATCGCCTGTGCCATAAAAATCAGTGAGTAATACCATAGCAACCGACAGAATGGACCAAATCTACGAGTTTTGGCAAGATTCCTGTAAGTGGACCTCATGGTTCCCCGAACGTTCAGATCTACCCGGGCCCTAAATCAGTGATTATTATAAATTCTAGAGATTAGATGTATCCACGAATATATGGATGGAAAACCCTACTTTCCTGAGGGGGTACCCTTTGGTGCAAAAAATGTGCCCATAGCCGCCATCTACAAAGGAGAAAACACATCTCCAACCAAGAGAAAAGCCTTAGGAATAAAAACAAGAAGGGGGTCGCCTTCCCCCTCCCTTCCGGCGGCCGCCTGGAGGCTGCCCGAAAGATTCCACCCCTCCCTTCCAAAATATAAAAATGTTTGGAGATTCATATAATGTTCAAATAAATATATTCGAGATTTCATGAAATGTTTGTGAATTTTAAAAAATCAAATATATGAAAAATGCTCATGAGTTCTTGCTAATTTGAAAAATATTCATGAATTTCAAATAATTTTTGTGAGATCAATTTTTTTCCAAGAGTTTAAAATTGAAAAACATAGAAAAATTGAAATGAAATGCCCATTACCACAAGCAGATTGTTCACATTAATTACTACCTAGTGACTCATCCACCATCTCAAGTCGCTATATCTTGCCCAAAGCGAGCTGGAACAGATCTCTCGCTGAAGGCTCCACAGTACTCCTGCCGCCCCCCTCACGCACAGTAAACAAAGTAGTAAGGCCATGTTACTTAACTCCAGACGGGCGTTTCTCAAAGAAAAAAAACTCTTGACGGGTCGATGTTTCTACTGTTTTTTCTCCATTTTTTCCAGTTTTCTTTGTCTTTTTATGTTTTGTTTTATTTTTTTAGTTTTTTATCCATTTTCATTCTTTTTTTTGCATTTTGTTTCTTTGTTCTTTCATTTACTTTTTATTTTATATATTTTGTATATTTTTGGGTTTTCTATATTCTGTGTCATTTTTTTATTTGTCAAAAACATTTTTTAATACATGTCTAATATTTTTCCAATACAAATTAAACATTTTTGTAATGCATAGTCAACATTTTTTCTATACACATTTTTAACATTGTAATGCTTGACTAACAATTTTCAAATACTTGTTCAATATTATTTTCAAATGCTTGATTAACATTTTTACATACATGACAAAAAATCCATCATTTTCTTAATATATGGTCAACATTTTTTCTATACACATTTAACATTTCTCAAATGATTGATTAACATTTTTCAAATACTTCTTCAACCTTTTTTTTTCAAAATGCTAAAAAATATTGTATACATGATCAAAAAATTTCTTAATTTTTTTATACATGGTCAACATTTTTTATATACACATTTAATGTTTTTCAAATGCTTGATCAACTTTTTCAAATACTTGTTCAACATTTTTTTTCAAATAATTGATTAAAATTCATAATTTTTTAATAAGTGATCACCATTTTTTATATGCACGTTCAACATTTTTCAAATACTTGTTCAACATTTTTAATACTTCTTAAATATTTTTTAAATACATGTTCAACATTTTCCAAATAATCATTCAATATATTTTGAATAATTTTTCAACATTTTTAAGTGCTTGATTAACAATTTTATATACATGATCGAGAAATTTCATCATTATTTTAATACATGATCAACACTTTTTGTATACACATTCAACATTTTTCAAAGCATGATTAGCATTTTCTAAAATATTATGCGAAGTAAGGTTTTGTAATATATATGTTTAGATTATTTAAAAGTGTAACTAAGGTTTTGTAATATATATGTTTAGATTATGATGATGCATTACCGAGAGGGCCCGGTGATACCTCTCCGTCAAGCGGAGTGACAAATCCCAGTCTCGATCCGTGTCAACCCAACATACACTTTCAGAGATACCCGTAGTATACCTTTATAGTCACCCAGTTACGTTGTGACGTTTGGTACACCCAAAGCACTCCTACGGTGTCCGGGAGTTACACGATCTCATGGTCTAAGGAAAGGATACTTGACATTGGAAAACTCTAGCAAACGAACTATGCGATCTTATGCTATGTTTAGGATTGGGTCTTGTCCATCACATCATTCTCCTAATGATGTGATCTCGTTATCATTGACATCTAATGCCCATAGTCAGGAAACCATGACTATCTGTTGATCAACGAGCTGGTCAACTAGAGGCTTACTAGGGACACGTTGTTGTCTGTTATTCACACATGTATTACGATTTCCGGATAACACAATTATAGCACGAATAAAGACAATTATCATGAATAAGGAAATATAATAATAATGCTTTTATTATTGCCTCTAGGGCATATTTCCAACAGTCTCCCACTTGCACTAGAGTCAATAATCTAGTTACATTGTGATGAATCGAACACCCATAGAGTTCTGGTGCTGATCATGTTTTGCCTTAGGGAGAGGTTAGTCAACGGATCTGCAACATTCAGATCCGTGTGCACTTTACAAATTTCTATGTCTCCATCTTGAACATTTTCACGAATGGAGTTGAAGCGACGCTTGATGTGCCTGGTCTTCTTGTGAAACCTGGGCTCCTTTGCAAGTGCAATAGCTCCAGTGTTGTCACAGAAGAGTTTGATTGGCCCCGACGCGTTGGGTATGACTCCGAGGTCGGTGATGAACTCCTTCACCCAAATTGCTTCATGTGCTGCCTCCGAGGCTGCCATGTATTCCGCTTCACATGTAGATCCCGCCACGACGCTCTGCTTGCAACTGCACCAGCTTACTGCCCCACCATTCAAAATATACACGTATCCGGTTTGTGACTTAGAGTCATCCAGATCTGTGTCGAAGCTAGCGTCGATGTAACCCTTTACGACGAGCTCTTCGTCACCTCCATAAACGAGAAACATTTCCTTAGTCCTTTTCAGGTACTTCAGGATATTCTTGACCGCTGTCCAGTGTTCCTTGACGGGATTACTTTGGTACCTTCCTACCAAACTTACGGCAAGGTTTACATCAGGTCTGGTACACAGCATGGCATACATTATAGAACCTATGGCTGAGGCATAGGGGATGACACTCATCTCTTCTATATCTTCTGCCGTGGTCGGACATTGAGCTGAGCTCAATTTCACACCTTGTAACATAGGTAAGAACCCCTTCTTGGATTGATCCATATTGAACTTCTTCAATATCTTATCAAGGTATGTGCTTTGTGAAAGACCTATGAGGCGTCTCGATCTATCCCTATAGATCTTGATGCCTAATATATAAGCAGCTTCTCCAAGGTCCTTCATTGAAAAACTTTTATTCAAGTAGGCCTTAATGTTGTCCAAGAGTTCTATATCATTTCCCATCAAAACTATGTCGTCTACATATAATATGAGAAATGCTACAGAGCTCCCACTCACTTTCTTGTAAACGCAGGCTTCTCCATAAGTCTGTGTAAACCCAAACGCTTTGATCATCTCATCAAAGCGAATGTTCCAACTCCGAGATGCTTGCACCAGCCCATAAATCGAGCGTTGGAGCTTGCACACCTTGTCAGCATTTTTAGGATCGACAAAACCTTCCGGCTGCATCATATACAATTCTTCCTTAAGGAAACCATTAAGGAATGCCGTTTTGACGTCCATTTGCCATATTTCATAATCGTAGAATGCGGCAATTGCCAACATGATTCGGACGGACTTCAGCTTCGCTACCGGTGAGAAAGTCTCATCGTAGTCAATTCCTTGAACTTGTCGATAACCCTTAGCGACAAGCCGAGCTTTATAGACGGTCACATTACCATCCGCGTCTGTCTTCTTCTTAAAGATCCATTTATTTTCTATGGCTCGCCGTTCAACGGGCAAGTCAGTCAAAGTCCATACTTCATTTTCATACATGGATCCTATCTTGGATTTCATGGCTTCTAGCCATTTGTCGGAATCCGGGCCCGCCATTGCTTCGAAGGTTCACCGTTGTCTAACAACATGATTTCTAAGACAGGGTTGCCGTACCACTCTGGTGCGGAACGTGTCCTTGTGGACCTTCGAATTTCAGTAAGAGCTTGATTAGAAGTATCTTGATCATCATCATTAATTTCCTCTCTAGTCGGTGCAGGCACCTCAGGAACGTTTTCTTGAGTTTCGCCATTTTCCGTTTCAAGAGGTAACACTTCATCAAGTTCTACTTTCCTCCCACTTACTTCTTTCGAGAGAAAATCTTTCTCTAGAAAGGATCCATTCTTGGCAACAAAGATCTTGCCTTTGGATCTGAGGTAGAAGGTATACCCAATAGTTTCTTTAGGGTATCCTATGAAGACGCATTTTTCCGACTTGGGTTCGAGCTTTTCAGGTTGAAGTTTCTTCACATAAGCATCGCAACCCCAAACTTTTAGAAACGACAGCTTAGGTTTCTTCCCAAACCATAATTCATACGGTGTCGTCTCAACGGATTTCGACGGAGCCCTATTTAAAGTGAATGCGGCAGTCTCTAAAGCATAGCCCCAAAAAGATAGCGGTAAATCGGTAAGAGACATCATAGATCGTACCATATCTAATAGAGTGCGATTACGACGTTCGGACACACCATTACGCTGAGGTGTTCCAGGCGGCGTGAGTTGTGAAACTATTCCACATTTTCTTAAGTGTGTGCCAAATTCGTGACTTAAGTATTCTCCTCCACGATCTGATCGTAGAAACTTGATCTTTCTATCATGTTGATTTTCAACCTCACTCTGAAATTCCTTGAACTTTTCAAAGGTCTCAGACTTGTGTTTCATTAAGTAGATATACCCATATCTACTCAAGTCATCAGTGAGGGTGAGAACATAACGATAGCCACCGCGAGCCTCAACACTCATTGGACCGCACACATCGGTATGTATGATTTGCAATAAGTTGGTTGCTCGCTCCATTGTTCCTGAGAACGGAGTCTTGGTCATTTTACCCATGAGGCATGGTTCGCACGTGTCAAATGATTCATAATCAAGAGACTCTAAAAGTCCATCTGCATGGAGCTTCTTCATGCGTTTGACACCTATGTGACCAAGGCGGCAGTGCCACAAATATGTGGGACTATTGTTATCAACTTTAACTCTTTTGGTATTCACATTATGAATATGTGTATCATCATGTACGAGATTCATTAAGAATAAACCATTAACCATCGGAGCATGACCATAAAACATATCTCTCATATAAATAGAACAACCATTATTCTCGGATTTAAATGAGTAGCCGTCTCGAATTAAACGAGATCCAGACACAATGTTCATGCTCAAACCTGACACTAAATAACAATTATTGAGGTTTAAAACTAATCCCGTAGGTAAATGTAGAGGCATCGTGCCGACGGCGATCACATCGACCTTGGAACCATTCCCGACGCGCATCGTCACCTCGTCCTTCGCCAGTCTCCGTTTATTTCGCAGCTCCTGCTTTGAGTTACAAATGTGAGCAACTGCACCGGTATCAAATACCCAAGAGCTACTACGAGTACTGGTAAGGTACACATCAATTACATGTATATCACATATACCTTTTGTTTTGCCGGCCTTCTTGTCCGCTAAGTATTTGGGGCAGTTCCGCTTCCAGTGACCACTTCCCTTGCAATAAGAGCACTCAGTCTCGGGTTTGGGTCCATTCTTTGGCTTCTTCCCGGCAACTTGCTTACCGGGCGCGGCAACTTCCTTGCCGTCCTTCTTGAAGTTCTTTTTACCCTTGCCCTTCTTGAACTTAGTGGTTTTATTCACCATCAACACTTGATATTCCTTCTTGATTTCTACCTCTGCTGATTTCAGCATAGCATATACCTCAGGAATGGTCTTTACCATCCCCTGCATGTTGTAGTTCATCACAAAGCTCTTGTAGCTAGGTGGAAGCGACTGGAGGATTCTGTCAATGACCGCTTCATCCGGGAGATTAACTTCCAGTTGAGTCAAGCGGTTGTGCAACCCAGACATTTTGAGTATGTGTTCACTGACAGAGCTATTTTCCTCCATCTTACAGCTAAAGAATTTGTCGGAGACTTCATATCTCTCGACCCGGGCATGAGCTTGGAAAACCATTTTCAGCTCTTCGAACATCTCATATGCTCCATGTCTCTCAAAACGCTTTTGGAGCCCCGGCTCTAAGCTGTAAAGCATGCCGCACTGAACGAGGGAGTAATCATCGGAACGTGACTGCCAAGCGTTCATAACGTCTTGTTCAGCAGGGAGGACAGGTGCGTCACCCAGCGGTGCTCGTAGGACATAATCTTTCTTAGCAGCTATGAGGATGATCCTCAGGTTCCGGACCCAGTCCGTATAGTTGCTGCCATCGTCTTTCAGCTTGGTTTTCTCTAGGAACGCGTTGAAGTTGAGGACTACGTTGGCCATTTGATCTACAAGACATATTGTAAATATTTAGACTAAGTTCATGATAATAAAGTTCATTTAATCAAATTATTTAATGAACTCCCACTTAGATAGACATCCCTCTTCTAGTCATCTAAGTATTACATGATCCGAGTCAACTAGGCCGTGTCCGATCATCACGTGAGACGGACTAGTCAACATCGGTGAACATCTTCATGTTGATCGTACCTTCTATTCGACTCATGCTCGACCTTTCGGTCTTCTGTGTTCCGAGGCCATGTCTGTACATGCTAGGCTCGTCAAGTCAACCAAAGTGTTTGCATGTGTAAATCTGTCTTACACCCGTTGTATGTGAACGTTAGAATCTATCACACCCGATCATCACGTGGTGCTTCGAAACAACGAACTGTCGCAACGGTGCACAGTTAGGGGGAACACTTCTTGAAATTGTTATGAGGGATCATCTTATTTACTACCGTCGTTCTAAGTAAACAAGATGCAAAACATGATAAACATCACATGCAATCAAATAATAAACGTGACATGATATGGCCAATATCACATAGCTCCTTTGATCTCCATCTTGGGGCTCCATGATCATCTTGTCACCGGCTTGACACCATGATCTCCATCATCATGATCTCCGTCATCGTGTCTCCATGAAGTTGCTTGCCAACTATTACTTCTACTACTATGGCTAACGCGTTTAGCAATAAAGTAAAGTAATTTACATGGCGTTTCTCAATGACACGCAGGTCATACAAAAAATAAAGACAACTCCTATGGCTCCTGCCGGTTGTCATACTCATCGACATGCAAGTCGTGATTCCTATTACAATAGCATGAACATCTCATACATCACATATAGATCATTCATCATTCATCACAACTTCGGCCATATCATATCACAAAGCACTTGCTGCAAAAACAAGTTAGACGTCCTCTAATTGTTGTTGCAAGTTTTACGTGGCTGAATTAGGGTTCTAGCAAGAACGTTTTCTTACCTACGTGAAAGCCACAACGTGATTTGTCAACTTCTATTTACCCTTCATAAGGACCCTTTTCATCGAATCCGCTCCAACTAAAGTGGGAGAGACAGACACCCGCCAGCCACCTTATGCAACTAGTGCATGTTAGTCGGTGGAACCGGTCTCACGTAAGCGTACGTGTAAGGTTGGTCCGGGCCGCTTCATCCCACAATACCGCTGAAGCAAGATAAGACTAGTAGCGGCAAGAAAGTTGACAACATCTACGCCCACAACAAATTGTGTTCTACTCATGCAATAGAGAACTACACATAGACCTAGCTCATGATGCCACTGTTGGGGAACGTTGCAGAAAATTAAAATTTTTCCTACGGTTTCACCAAGATCCATCTATGAGTTCATCTAGCAACGAGTCATGGAAGAGAGATTGCATCTACATACCACTTTGTAGATCGCGAGCGGAAGCGTTCAACGAACGGGGATGACGTAGTCGTACACACCGTGATCCAAATCACCGGAGATCCTAGCACCGAAAGCACGGCACCTCTGCGTTCAACACACGTATGGTCAGCGTAACGTCTCCTTCTTCTTGATCCAGCAAGGCAAAGGAGAGGTTGGGGAAGATGGTTCCAGCAGCAGCACGACGGCGTGGTGATGGTGGAACTACAGTACTCCGGCAGGGCTTCGCCGTGCTCAACGGAGGAGGAGGAGGTGTTGGAGAGGGAGAGGGAGGCGCCAGAGCAAGGGTGCGCAGACCTCCCCTCACCCCTCTATTTATAGGGGAAGGGGCAAGGGGGGCCGGCCCCTCTAGATGGGATGTAGAGGGGGGGGGGGGCGGCGGCCAGGGAGGGGGGACTTGCCCCCCAAGAAAGGAGGGCGCTCCCTTTAGGGTTCCCCCCAAACCCTAGGCGCATGGGCCCTTGGGGGGGAGGCACACCAGCCCACTTTGGGCTGGTTCCCTTCCTCATACAGCCCATGAGGCCCTCCGGGAGAGGTGGCCCCTCCCGGTGGACCCCCAGAACCCCTCCGGTGGCCCCGGTACAATACCGATATGCCCCCGAAACTTCCCGGTGTCCGTATGACAACTTCCCATATATAAATCTTTACCTCCGGACCATTCCGAAACTCCTCGTGACGTCCGGGATCTCATCCGGGACTCCGAACAACATTCGGGTTACTGCATATACATATCTTCACAACCCTAGCGTTACCGAACCTTAAGTGTGTAGACCCTACGGGTTCGGGAGACATGCAGACATGACCGAGACGGCTCTCGGGCAATATCCAACAGCGGGATCTGGATACCCATGTTGGCTCCCACATGCTCCACGATGATCTCATCGGATGAACCACGATGTCGAGGATTCAATTAATCCCGTATACGATTCCCTTTGTCAATCGGTATTTTACTTGCCCGAGATTCGATCGTCGGTATCCCAATACCTCGTTCAATCTCGTTACCGGCAAGTCACTTTTCTCGTACCGTAATGCATGATCCCGTGATCAAACACTTTGATCACATTGAGCTCATTATGATGATGCATTACCGAGAGGGCCCGGTGATACCTCTCCGTCAAGCGGAGTGACAAATCCCAGTCTCGATCCGTGTCAACCCAACATACACTTTCAGAGATACCCGTAGTATACCTTTATAGTCACCCAGTTACGTTGTGACGTTTGGTACACCCAAAGCACTCCTACGGTGTCCGGGAGTTACACGATCTCATGGTCTAAGGAAAGGATACTTGACATTGGAAAACTCTAGCAAACGAACTATGCGATCTTATGCTATGTTTAGGATTGGGTCTTGTCCATCACATCATTCTCCTAATGATGTGATCTCGTTATCATTGACATCTAATGCCCATAGTCAGGAAACCATGACTATCTGTTGATCAACGAGCTGGTCAACTAGAGGCTTACTAGGGACACGTTGTTGTCTGTTATTCACACATGTATTACGATTTCTGGATAACACAATTATAGCACGAATAAAGACAATTATCATGAATAAGGAAATATAATAATAATGCTTTTATTATTGCCTCTAGGGCATATTTCCAACAGACAGAATGTACCAAATCTGTGAGTTGTGGTGAGACCCCGAAATCGGACCACGGGGTTCCTCGAACGTCCGGTTCGACCCAAACCCAAAATCAATGAGTAATACCATAGAAAACCAGCAAGAATGGACCAAATCTGTGAGTTTTGGCGAGAGCCTCGTAAGTGGTCCACGGGGTTCCCCAAACGTCCAAATCGACCTGAGACCCAAAATCAGTGAGTAGTACCATAGAAAACTGGCCAGAATGGACCAAGTCTATGAGTTTTGGCAAGGTCCCTGTAACCGGACCCCGATGTTCTCCGAATGTCCAGATCGACCGTGGCCCAAAAATCAGTGAGTAAAACCATAGAAAATCAGCCAGAATGAACCAAATCTGTGAGTTTTGGCAAGGTTCCTGTAACAGGACCGTAGGGTTACCCGAACGTCCGAATCTACCGGGGCCCTAAATGAGTGAGTAATACCGTACAAAACTGGCTAGAATGGACCAAATCTGCGAGTTTTGGCGAGATCCTCGTAAGCGGGCCATGGGGTTCCCCGAACTTTCAAATCGACCCGGGACCCAAAATCAGCGAGTAATACCAGAGAAAACTGGACAGAATGGACCAAATCTGCGAGTTGTGGCGAGATCCCCATAATCGGACCATGGGGTTCCCCCAACGTCCGGTTCGACCCAAATCGAAAATCAGTGAGTAATACCATAGAAAACCGGCCAGAATGGACCAAATCTGCGAGTTTTGGCGAGTTTCCTGTAAGCAAACCTCGGGGTTCCCTGAAAGTCCGGATCGACACGGGACCCAAAATCAGTGAGTAAAACAATAGAAAACTGGCCAGAATGAACCAAATCTGCGAGTTTTGGCGAGGTTCCTGTAAGCGGACCCCAGGGTTCCCCGAACGGCCGAATCGACCTGGGCCCTAAATAAGTGATTAATACCGTAGAAAACTGGCCAGAGTGGCCAAATCTGTGTGTTTTGGCGAGATCCCCGTAAGCGGACCCTGGGGTTCCCCGAACGTCCGAATCAACTAGGGACCCAAAATCAGTGAGTAATACCATTGAAAACTGGCCAGAATTGACCAAATCTGTGAGTTTAGGCGAGGTTCCTATAAGCAGACCCAGGCTTCCCCGAACGTCCGGATCGGCCTGGAACCTAAATCAATGATTAATACCGTAGAATACTAGCCAGAGTGGCCAAATCTGTTTGTTTTGGCGAGATCCCCGTAAGCGGACCCTGGGGTCCCCCGAATGTCCGAATCAACTAGGGACCAAAAATCAGTGAGTAAAACATTAAAAACTTGCCAGAATGGACAAAATCTGCGAGTTTTGGCGAGGTCCCCGTAAACGGACCCCAGTGTTCTCAGAATGTCCGGATCGCCCGTGCCATAAAAATCAGTGAGTAATACCATAGAAAACCGGCCAGAATGGACCAAATCTACGAGTTTTGGCAAGATTCCTGTAAGTGGACCTCATGGTTCCCCGAACGTTCGGATCTACCCGGGGCCCTAAATCAGTGATTAATACCGTAGAAAACTGACCGAAATGGACCAAATTTGTGTATTTTAGTGAGATCCCCGTAAGTGGACCTTAGGGTTCCCCGAATGTCCGGATCTACCCGGGGCCCAAAATTAGTGAGTAATACCATAGAAAATTGGCCAGAATGAACCAAATATGCGAGTTTTGGCGAGATCCCCGTAATTGGACCCCGGGGTTCCCCAAATGTCCAAATCAAACCGGGAGCCAAAATCGATGAGTAATACCATAGAAAACTGGCTAGAATGGACCAAATCTGCGAGTTTTGACGAGGTTCCTGTAAGCGGACCTCGGGGTTCCCCGAAAGTCCGGATCGACACGGGACCCAAAATCAGTGAGTAAAACCATAGAAACCGGCCAGAATGGACCAAATCTGCGAGTTTTGGCGAGGTTCCTCTAAGCGAACCTCGGGGTTCCACGAAAGTCCGTGTCGACACGGGACCCAAAATCAGTTAGCAAAACCATAGAAAACTGGCAAGAATGGACCAAATCTGCGAGTTTTGGCGAAGTTTGCGGACTCAGCGTTCCCCGAACGGCCGGATCGACCTGGGCCCTAAATCAATGATTAATACAGTAGACAACAGGCCAGAGTGGCCAAATCTATGTGTTTTGGCGAGATCCCCGTAAGCGGACCCTGGGGTTCCCTGAACTTCCGAATGAACTAGGGACCCAAAATCAGTGAGTAATACCATTGAAAACTGGCTAGAATGGACCAAATCTGCAAGTTTTGGCGAGGTTCCTGTAAGCGGACCCAGGATTCCCCGAACGGCCGGATCGACCTGGGCCCTAAATCTGTGATTAATACCGTAGAAAACTGGCCAGAGTGGCCAAATCTGTGTGTTTTGGTGAGATCCCCGTAAGCGGACCCCGGGGTTCCCCAAATGTCCGAATCAACCAGGGACCCAAAATCAGTGAGTAATACAATTGAAAACTTGCCGAAATGGACAAAATCTGTGAGTTTTGGCGAGGTCCCCGTAACCGGACCCCAGTGTTCTCAGAATGTACAGATCGCCCATGGCATAAAAATCGGTGAGTAATACCATAGAAAACCGGCTAGAATGGACCAAATCTGCGAGTTTTGGCAAGATTCCTGTAAGAGGACCTCATGGTTCCCCGAATGTTCGGATCTACCCAGGGCCCTAAATCATTGATTAATACCATAGAAAACTGGCCGAAATGGACCAAATTTGTGTATTTTAGCGAGATCCCCGTAAGAGGACCTCAGGGTTCCCCGAATGTCCGGATCTACCCGGGGCCCAAAATCAGCGAGTAATACCATACAAAACTGACCAGAATGGACCAAATCTGCGAGTTTTGGTGAGATCCCCGTAAGTGGACCCCGGGGTTCCCCGAACGTCCGAATCGAACCGGGACCCAAAATTAGTGAGTCATACCATAGAGAACCGGCCAGAATGGACCTAATCCACGTGTTTTGGCGAGGTTCCTGTAAGCGAACCTCGGGGTTCCCCGAAAGTCCGGATCGACACAGGACCCAAAATCAGTGAGTAAAACCATAGAAAACTGGCCAGAATGGACCAAATCTGCAAGTTTTAGCGAGGTTCATGTAAGCGGACCCAGGGTTCCCTGAACGACCGAATCGACCTGGGCCCTAAATGAGTGATTAATACCGTAGAAAACTGGCCAGAGTGGCTAAATCTCTGTGTTTTAGCGAGATCCCCGTAAGCGGACCATGGGGTTCCCCGAAGGTCCAAATCAACTAGGGACCCAAAATCAGTGAGTAATACCATTGAAAACTGGCCAGAATTGCCCAAATCTACGAGTTTAGGCGAGGTTCCTATAAGCGGACCCAGGGTTCCCCGAATGGCCGGATCGACCTGGGCCCTAAAGCACTGATTAATACCGTAGAAAACTGTCCAGAGTGGCCAAATCTGTGTGTTTTGGCGAGATCCCCGTAAGCGGACCCTGGGGTCCCCTGAATGTCCGAATCAACCACGGGCCCAAATTCAGTGAGTAATACCATTGAAAACTTGCCAGAATGGACAAAATCTGCGAGTTTTGGCGAGGTCCACGTAACCGTACCCCGGTGTTCTCAGAACATCCGGATCGCCTGTGCCACAAAAATCAGTGAGTAATACCATAGCAACCGCCAGAATGGACCAAATCTACGAGTTTTGGCAAGATTCCTGTAAGTGGACCTCATGGTTCCCCGAACGTTCGGATCTACCCGGGCCCTAAATCAGTGATTATTATAAATTCTAGAGATTAGATGTATCCACGAATATATGGATGGAAAACCCTACTTTCCTGAGGGGGTACCCTTTGGTGCAAAAAATGTGCCCATAGCCGCCATCTACAAAGGAGAAAACACATCTCCAACCAAGAGAAAAGCCTTAGGATTAAAAACAAGAAGGGGGTCGCCTTCCCCCTCCCTTCCGGCGGCCGCCTGGAGGCTGCCCGAAAGATTCCACCCCTCCCTTCCAAAATATAAAAATGTTTGGAGATTCATATAGTATTCAAATAAATATATTCGAGATTTCATGAAATGTTTGTGAATTTTAAAAAATCAAATATATGAAAAATGCTCATGTGTTCTTGCTAATTTGAAAAATATTCATGAATTTCAAATAATTTTTGTGAGATCAATTTTTTTCCAAGAGTTTAAAATTGAAAAACATAGAAAAATTGAAATGAAATGCCCATTACCGCAAGCAGATTGTTCACATTAATTACTACCTAGTGACTCATCCACCATCTCAAGTCGCTATATCTTGCCCAAAGCGAGCTGGAACAGATCTCTCGCTGAAGGCTCCACAGTACTCCTGCCACCCCCCTCACGCACAGTAAACAAAGTAGTAAGGCCATGTTACTTAACTCCAGACGGGCGTTTCTCAAAGAAAAAAAACTCTTGACGGGTCGATGTTTCTACTGTTTTTTCTCCATTTTTTCCAGTTTTCTTTGTCTTTTTATGTTTTGTTTTATTTTTTTTAGTTTTTTCTCCATTTTCATTCTTTTTTTTTGCATTTTGTTTCTTTGTTCTTTCATTTACTTTTTATTTTATATATTTTGTATATTTTTGGGTTTTCTATATTCTGTGTCATTTTTTTATTTGTCAACAACATTTTTTAATACATGTCTAATATTTTTCCAATACAAATTAAACATTTTTGTAATGCATAGTCAACATTTTTTCTATACACATTTTTAACATTTTAATGCTTGACTAACAATTTTCAAATACTTGTTCAATATTATTTTGAAATGCTTGATTAACATTTTTACATACATGATAAAAAATCCATCATTTTCTTAATATATGGTCAACATTTTTTCTATACACATTTAACATTTCTCAAATGATTGATTAACATTTTTCAAATACTTCTTCAACCTTTTTTTTCAAAATGCTTGATAAAAAAAATATTGTATACATGATCAAAAAATTTCTTAATTTTTTTATACATGGTCAACATTTTTTATATACACATTTAATGTTTTTCAAATGCTTGATCAACTTTTTCAAATATTTGTTCAACATTTTTTTTCAAATAATTGATTAAAATTCATAATTTTTTAATAAGTGATCACCATTTTTTATATACACATTCAACATTTTTCAAATACTTGTTCAACATTTTTAATACTTCTTAAATATTTTTTAAATACATGTTCAACATTTTCCAAATAATCATTCAATATTTTTTGAATATTTTTTCAACATTTTTAAGTGCTTGATTAACAATTTTATATAAATGATCAAGAAATTTCATCATTATTTGAATACATGATCAACACTTTTTGTATACACATTCAACATTTTTCAAAGCATGATTAGCATTTTCTAAAATATTATGCGAAGTAAGGTTTTGTAATATATATGTTTAGATTATTTAAAAGTGTAAATAAAATTAAAAATGGAATCAAAAAACTAAAGGAGATGAAAAAAACAGAAAAGAAAAGGAGGTAGTGTACCTACCATGAACTGGGCCGGGCCATATCCTCGTGCACTTAAGCGAGTCAGAAGACTCGACTCGCTGAATACTCGCTAAACATGATGGGTCGTGGCCCATGTAGTGCTTTATGCTATTCCCGCATTGGAGGTTCTTATTTGTGTTCAGTTTCACCTCAAAAACAAAATTTGTGTTCAGTTTTTTAGACTAAACATGAATTAAGAATAACGATCAAGCATTTTAAAATTGTTCATGAACTAAAAGTTTGCGGATTGTTTTTCTAATCTTTAATTTAAATTTTTAGAGAACGTTCATTGATTTTTAATAATGTTTATGTATTTTAACAATGTTCACAGATTTAGAAAATTTCACGATTTAAAATTTGTCAAAGTCCAATTGGTGGACTGCCTCGTGATTTCATAAACTTTTCAGTCCAGCCTCGTAATAAGTATCATGCTACACGGCTGATATATAGTAGTATGCTTCTTGGGGGAGGGGGGGGGGGATATCGCATTTTAATGTTCCAATAAAATCTGAAAACTAATCCACATTGTCATTTGGGTTTTCATGATAAAATAAATCAACACACGAGCTACACGAAATGACAAATTGCCAATGCATTGAATGTGTGTGTACTGTTAAGTGAAAAAATCAACGATTTTCACATTTTGTGTAGCTTGCATTTCAATGCATTTTCGTCATGAAAATTTATTAATCTATTTTGTGTTCAGTTTCACCTGCATCCAGATTACATAAAATAATTAAATTAATTTCTCAGCAAGCAATACGCAGCACCTTGGTAGATGGAGGTTGTGGATCGATTATATACATACCTGCAGGTGCACATTAGGCACCCTAATTTAATTATTTTATGTAATCTGATCATTGTGTTGTGTTTCCCGTGGCCTCATCATATGCTCAGATCCAAAGTTTGGATACTCTTCAAAATCCTCATCCGCGCATGTCTCCATTTGCCCACTAGACTAGAAGGGCAACCAGGGCCAGAGCAATCACATTAAAAGTTTCAAATAGGGCACACACCGATATAAGGTTGGAAAATAGAGGGGTACCGATACGTCTCCAATGTACTATAAATTTTAATTATTCCATTTAATTATATTATCAATCAGTGATCCATATATTGGTCGATACATCTGACATTAATAGAATTTACAATAACATCATTGCAATCATGCTTTTCATTCCTGTAAGCGGACCTCGTGGTTCCCCGAAAGTCCGGATCGACACGGGACCCAAAATCAGTGAGTAAAACCGTACAAAACTGGCCAGAATAGACCAAATCTGTGAGTTTTGGCGAGGTTCCTGTAAGCGGACCACGGGGTTCCCCGAACGACCGGATCGACATGGGCCCTAAATAAGTGATTAATACCGTAGAAAACTGGCTAGAGTGGACTAAATCTGTGTGTTTTGGCGAGATCCCCATAAGCGGACCCTGGGGTTCCCCGAACGTCCGAATAACCCCGGGACCCAAAATCAATGAGTAATACCATAGAAATCAGGCCAGAATGGACCAAATCTGCGAGTTTAGGCGAGGTCCCCATAACCGGACCCCGGTGTTCTCAAAACGTCCGGATCTCCCGTGGCCCAAAAATCAGTGAGTAAAACCATAGAAAACCGGCCAGAATGGACCAAATCTGCGAGTTTTGGCGAGGTTCCTCTAAGCGAACCTTGGGGTTCCACGACAGTCCGTATCGACACGGGACCCAAAATCAGTGAGCAAAACCATAGAAAACTATCAAGAATGGACCAAATCTGCGAGTTTTGGCGAAGTTCCGGTAAGCGGACCCTAGGGTTCCCCGAACGGCCGAATCGACCTGGGCCCTAAATCAGTGATTAATACAGTAGAAAACTGGCCAGAGTGGCCAAATCTGTGTGTTTTGGCGAGATCCCCGTAAGTGGACCCTGGGGTTCCCCGAACTTACGAATGAACCAGGGACCCAAAACCAGTGAGTAATACCATTGAAAACTGGCCAGAATGGACCAAATCTGCAAGTTTTGGCGAGGTTCCTGTAAGCAGACCCAGGGTTCCCCGAACGGCCGGATCGACCCGGGCCCTAAATCAGTGATTAATACCGTAGAAAACTGGCCAGAGTGGCCAAATCTGTGTGTTTTGGCGAGATCCCCATAAGCGGACCCTGGGGTTCCCCAAACGTCCGAATCAACCAGGGACCCAAAATCAGTGAGTAATACCATTGAAAACTTGCCAGAATGGACAAAATCTGTGAGTTTTGGCGAGGTCCCCGTAACCGGACCCCCGTGTTCTTAAAATGTACGGATCGCCCGTGGCACAAAAATCAGTGAGTTATACCATAGAAAACCGGCCAGAATGGACCAAATCTGTGAGTTTTGGCAAGATTCCTATAAGAGGACCTCATGGTTCCCCGAACGTTCGGATCTACCCAGGGCTCTAAATCAGTGATTAATACCATAGAAAACTGACCGAAATGGACCAAATTTGTGTATTTTAGCGAGATCCCCGTAAGAGGACATCAGGGTTCCCCGAATGTCCAGATCTACCCGGGACCCAAAATCAGCGAGTAATACCATAGAAAACTGACCAGAATGGACCAAATCTGCAAGTTTTGGCGAGATCCCCGTAAGTGGACCCCGGGGTTCCCCGAACGTCCGAATCGAACCGGGACCCAAAATTAGTGAGTCATACCATAGAAAACTGGCCAGAATGGACCTAATCCATGTGTTTTGGCGAGGTTCCTGTAAGCGAACCTCGGGGTTCCCCGAAAGTCCGGATCAACACATGACCCAAAATCAGTGAGTAAAACCATAAAAAACTGGCCAAAATGGACCAAATCTGCAAGTTTTGGCGAGGTTCCTGTAAGCGGACCCAGGGTTCCCCGAACGGCCGAATCGACCTGGGCCCTAAATGAGTGATTAATACCGTAGAAAACTGGCCAGAGTGGCTAAATCTGTGTGTTTTAGCGAGATCCCCGTAAGCGGACCCTGGGGTTCCCCGAACGTCGAATTTAACTAGGGACCCAAAATCAGTGAGTAATACCATTGAAAAGTGGCCAGAATTGACCGAATCTACGAGTTTAGGCGAGGTTCCTATAAGCGGACCTAGGGTTCCCCGAATGGCCGGATCGACCTGGGCCCTAAATCACCAATATAGTTTATGAACCATAGGGAAGTTGGAATACAGTAAGTTTAACACCAATATAAATAAAGAATGAGTTCATTAGAGTACCTTGAAGTGGTGTTTTGTTTTCTTTCGCTAACGGAGCTTATGATATTTTCTGTTGAGTTTTGTGTTGTGAAGTTTTCAAGTTTTGGGTGAAAGATTTGATAGATTATGGAACAATGAGTGCAAGAGCCAAAGCTCGATTTATGGCCGTGCCGCACTATGCCTACCTCAAGCTCAAGATGCCAGGACCCAACGGCATCATCACCATCTACAGAGACTTCAAAAAGTCTGACACCTGCAACAGGGACTTCAACAAAATCTCTGAGTCCTCCGGCATGCAAGAAGAACTGGCGGAGCTTTCGCTCACCAATGACAGGTCCCTCATGCCCGAGGCAAAGCGACCTGCACCCGATGTGGCATTCAACGCCACGAACGACAGAGGACTCATCAGGTCCACCCGACGGACCCAAGCAAGATGGTCATGGTGTCAACCAGCCTGGACCCCAAATAGGAAAGCGCGCTCATCGAATTTCTCCGTGAGAACTGGGAGATTTTCGCCTGGTGTCCAACTGATATGCCAAGAATCCCCAGGGAATTCGCCGAGCATGCACTCGATGTTTATCCAGACGCCAAGCCAGTCAAGCAAGGACTGCGACGATTCTCCGAGCCAAAACGCAAAGCCATTCGCCAGGAGGTCAATAGATTACTAGCTGCACACTTCATCAAAGAGATCAAGAAAGCCACCTAGGTAGCAAACCCGGTGCTCGTCCCAAAGAAGCACGCCGTGATACTCCGCATGTGCGTCGATTTCACGGCCCTCAATAAGTGTTGCCCCAAGGATCACTTCCCCGCTCCCGCGGATCGACCAGATCGTCGACTCCACCGCAGGGTGCGAGCGCCTTTCATTCCTTGACGCCTACTCAGGCTACAACCAGATAAGGATGAAGGTGGAGGGCGAACAAAAAACTGCATTCATCACCCCTTACAGTGTCTACTGCTACACCACTATGCCCTTCGGGCTCAAGAACGCGGGTGCTACCTACCAGCATATGATGTAGTCCTGCCTCAAGGACCAAATAGGACGCAACGTCCAGGTATATGTCGACGACATCGTCGTCAAAAGCAAGTAGGAGCACTCACTCCTCGATGATCTGCGCGAAACCTTCGCCGCGCTCAACCGCTATGTCATCAAGCTCAACCCTACCAAGTGCGTCTTCGGGGTCCCCGCTGCGCAGCTGCTCGGTTACCTTGTGTCCGCACGAGGAATCGAGGCCAACCCAGAGAATGTAGAAGCAATCATGTCCATGAGACCTCCAACAAAGCTACGAGAGGTGCAACAGCTAGCAGGGCGAGTCGCAGCCCTTAGCCGTTTCATCAGCAAGCTGGGTGAAAAAGCCCTACCTTTCTACCAGCTGCTCAAGAAGGCCGACAAGTTTGAGTGGACGCCTGAAGCTCAAGCATCCTTTGACGACCTCAAGCGCACCCTCGCAACACCACCTGTACTAGTTGCTCCACAAGATCAAGAGCCGTTATACCTGTATGTAGCTGCAACCGACCAGGTGGTCAGCACAGTCCTGGTGGTGGAGCACCTGGAAGAAGGAAAGGTGCACGGCGTTCAGCGCCTGGTGTACTACCTCAGCGAGGTGCTCTCAACCTCGAAGCAGTGTTACCCGCACTACCAGAAGCTCGCCACAGGGTGTTCATGACGTCTCGCAAAGTTATCCATTACTTCCAGGAGCACCCAATCACTATGGTGAACAACTCCGCGCTTGGAGATATACTCAATAATCCCAATGCGACGGGACGAGTCGCAAAGTGGATGGTTGAACTCGGTCCCAGAGACATCCAGTACAAGCACCCAAACTCCATCAAGGCTCAAGTCCTACCAGATTTCATCACCCAATGGATGGAAGCTCAGCTACCAAGTGTGCCAGACGTGTCTAACTCCTGGACCATGTACTACGACGGATCAAAGAAGAACGAGGGTGCTGGAGCAGGAGTCATGCTCATATCGCCAAAGGGAGACAAGCTCCGCTATGTGCTAAAGATGGACTTCAAGAAGCCCTCTAACAACGAGGAAGAATATGAGGCACTGATCCATGGCATGAAGATGGCAATAGCATGTGGAGCCACACGTCTGATGATCTACGGGGACTCCTACTTGGTCATGCAGCAGGCCATGAAGCTCTGTGACGCCACGACAGAGAACATGATCACATATCGTGACCTTTATAATCAATTGGAGGGCAACTTCGACGGGTGCGAGATACGCCATATCGGGCGCGAAAGCAATGAAGAAGCAAACATCCTAGCCAACATAGGCTCCACCGGCGCACCCGTCCCGCTAGGTGTGTTCTTCGAGGCGATCAGCCACCGATCAATACGAACAAGGGAGCATCCGGGTCCACCTGCACCCGCACCTGTCACCTCGACAGACTCACCTGATTCAGATACGTCTGCTTCACCAGTAGAGGTAATGATCATTGAACCAGTATGGACCAACCCGTACTTGGCTTACATGATATGAGGAGAGCTACCAGAGGACACAATTGAAGCCCGGCGCATCACTCGCCGGTCCAAGGCCTTCACCATCATCGCTGGAGAACTATACAAGTGAAGCATCTCCGGTGTTCTACAAAGGTGCTTCGCACCCGAAGATGGCAGCGCAATCCTGCTGGACATCCACGCAGGCACCACCATGCGAGCAGCCGAGCTCTGGTGGCCAAAGCATTACGGGCCGGCTTCTACTGGCCAACAACAATGCAAGACGCATAGGAGATTGTGCGAAAGTGCCTGGGCTGCCAGAAGTTCGCCACAAGACCGCATGCCCCAGCTTCCGAGCTGAAGACGATCCCACTCACCTGGCCATTCGCCCAATGGGGGCTTGACATGGTAGGACCCCTCCGCAAATCATCTCACGGAGGCCACACCCATCTCCTGGTGGTAGTCGACAAGTTCACCAAGTGGTTAGAAGCTGTGCCCATCACGGCCTCCATAGTAGCTTCCGCTGTCAACTTCATCGAGTCCATCATATTCAGGTTCGGGGTGCCTTATAGCATCATCACCGACAACGGCACCAACTTCACAGCAGAGGAGTTGAAGAAATTTTGCAAGGACCAAGGAATCAAGCTCAACTACGCCTCGGTCGCCCACCCGCAATCAAACAGGCAGGTTGAAAAAGGCAACGAACTCGTCTCAGCTGGCCTGAAGAAGCGACTCGTCGTGCCGCTCAAACGCGCAGCTGGAGCTTGGGTGGAGGAACTCCCCTCAGTCATTCGTAGCCTGCTCAGCCACCTGCTCCGCAGTAGCCAACTCCCCTTCCAGTGAGTCCACAACGGTCGAAGAAGAGGCCCGACCAAGGAGACCTAAGAAACAAAATCAATTAGCCAATTCAGTACAAACAGGGGTCCGGCAATCAAAGACAATAAGACTTACCACTGAGGTCCTCAGACAAGATGTGCAAGCGACCCTTCAGAGATAGCTCACGTTCAGCAGCCCAGGCCTTGGTAGCATCCTCAGCTTCTTTTTCCATCTCCTCTCGGGCAGCCTGGCGAGCAGCATCCACCCGAGCCTCCGCAGCCGCTTTCTCCTTGGCCAGTGCCTTCTTTTGCTCCTTCACACGGTTGGAGGCAGTTTCCATTGCAGCCTCCACCTGTTGGGCGTGGTGAAGGGCGTTGTCCCTAGCAACCTCCGCCGTAGATGCGGACTCTGAGGGAAAGGCAAGTGCAAACACATTTAGGCAAGTGTAAGAAAAGACAACTCCAGCCAAAATACGACTTTGTACTCACTCTTGGTTTCAAGAAGCTGCTCGCGGAAGCTTGCCACATCCTTTTCCATCTGGGCGTAGCGCAGAATTGCGTCACGCACACTGTTCACGAAGGACTGCAAAAACACAGTTAGAGGGAGAGGTTCGGACAATTGAGCATGTGCGCAACTGCAAGCAGCTACCCACAGCCTCGGGGGCTACTCCCATCGAGAGCGCTGTCGCGCACCCGATAGAAACAAACAAGATAAAACGGAAATTACCTGGTCAGCCGGAGTTGAGACACCGGAAAGTCCAGTGCTGCCAAAGGAGCAGACATCGAAGGAGGAGCAGCCGGGGCGTTCATTGTAGTAGCAGCAGCGGAAGTGCCCACAGTGGCAGCCAGCGGACTTGCCATTATCGCAGCCGGCGAACGTGCTGGAGAAGCAACAGGTGCCAAGACATGGGCCACATGCCCCTAAAGCAGTCAAAAGAAAAGGTGGACTAAGGAAAAAGCAAACAAGATGAGATGCAAGATCAAAAGAAGAAACATAACTTACCTCTGGTAGAGGGTGGTCGGCCCCGTAGGGCTTGATGTGCAGCTTGACGTCGCAGGAGTCCTCTTTCCCCAGCTTGGTCAAAGGACGCATGATACCTCTTGAGCACTGTGTTGGTTTTCCCTGAAAGAGGAAAGGGTGATGCAGTAAAGCAGCGTAAGTATTTTCCTCAGTTTTGAGAACCAAGGTATCAATCTAGTAGGAGGCCACGCACGAGTCACTCGCACCTGCACAAACAAACAAGAACCTCGCAACCAACGCGATAAAGGGGTTGTCAAGCCCTTCACGGTCTCTTACGAGAGTGAGATCTGATAGAGATGATAGATAATATTTTTTTGGTATTTTTGTATGATAAAGATGCAAAGTAAATAAAGCAAGGTAAACGGCAAAGTAAATAGCAAAGTGTAGGAAGATTAATATGATGGAAAATGGACCCGGGGGCCATAG
This sequence comes from Aegilops umbellulata, assembly GCA_032464435.1. Lineage (NCBI taxonomy): Eukaryota > Viridiplantae > Streptophyta > Magnoliopsida > Poales > Poaceae > Aegilops > Aegilops umbellulata. The sequence continues at coordinate 664,326,958 of CP136060.1, forward strand.
GTATCACTAGTGGCTTCTCTCAAGATAGCATAAGTATTTGTGATGGGTGAACGAATTACTGTCGAGCAATTGATAGAATTGAGCATAGTTATGAGAATATCTAGGTATGATCATGTATATAGGCATCACGTCCGAAACAAGTAGACCGAAACGATTCTGCATCTACTACTATTACTCCACATATCGACCGCTATCCAGCATGCATCTAGAGTATTAAGTTCATGAAGAACAGAGTAATGCATTAAGAAAGATGACATGATGTAGAGGGATAAACTCATGCAATATGATATAAACCCCATCTTTTTATCCTCGATGGCAACAATACAATACGTGCCTTGCTGCCCCTACTGTCATTGGGAAAGGACACCGTAAGATTGAACCCAAAGCTAAGCACTTCTCCCATTGCAAGAACGATCAATCTAGTTGGCCAAACCAAACGGATAATTCGAAGAGACTTGCAAAGATAACCAATCATACATAAAAAAATCAGATTTGACTCAAATATTGTTCATAGATAATCTTGATCATAAACCCATAATTCATCGGATCTCGACAAACACACCGCAAAAGAAGATTACATTGAATAGATCTCCACAAGAGAGGGGGAGAACATTGTATTGAGATCCAAAAAGAGAGAAGAAGCCATCTAGCTAATAACTATGGACCCGAAGGTCTAAGGTAAACTACTCACACTTCATCGGAGAGGCGTTGGATATGATGTAGAGGCCCTCCGTGATCAATGCCCTTTCCAGCGGAGCTCCGGAACAGGCCCCAAGATGGGATCTCGTCAGTACAGAAAGTTGCGGCGGTGGAATTAGGTTTTTGGCTCCGTATCTGATCGTTTGGGGGTACGTAGGTATATATAGGAGGAAGAAGTATGTCGGTGGAGCAACAGGGGGCTCACGAGGGTGGAGGGCGTGCCTGGGGGGGGTAGGCGCGCCCCCTACCTCGTGCCCTCCTGGTTGATGTCTTGACGTGGACTCCAAGTCCTCTGGATCACGTTCGTTGAGAAAATCACGTTCCCGAAGGTTTCATTCCGTTTGGACTCCATTTGGTATTCCTTTTCTGCGAAACTCTGAAATAGGCAAAAACAACAATTCTGGGCTGGGCCTCCGGTTAATAGGTTAGTCCCAAAAGTAATATAAAAGTGTATAATAAAGCCCAATAATGTCCAAAACAGAATATAATATGGTATGAAGCAATAAAAATTATAGATACGTTGGAGACGTATCAAGCATCCCCAAGCTTAATTCCTGCTCGTCCTCGAGTAGGTAAATGATAAAAACAGAATTTTTGATGCGGAATGCTACTTGGGATGGTTTTTAATGTAATCCTCTTAATTGTGGTATGAATATTCAGATCTGAAAGATTCAAGACAAAAGTTTAATATTGACACAAAAGTAATAATACTTCAAGCATACTAACGAAGTAATCATGTCTTCTCAAAATAACATGGCTAAATAAAGTTATCCCTACAAAATCATATAGTCTGGCTATGCTCTATCTTCATCACACTAAATATTTAAATCATGCACAACCCCGGTTTCAGCCAAGCAATTGTTTCATACTTTAGAATTTTCAAACTTTTTCAACTTTCACTCAGTACATGAGCGTGAGCCATGGACATAGCACTATATGTGGAATAGAATATGGTGGTTGTGGAGAAGACAAAAAGGAGAAGATAGTCTCACATCAACTAGGCATATCAACGGGCTATGAAGATGCCCATCAATAGATATCAATGTGAGTGAGTAGGGATTGCCATGCAACGGATGCACTAGAGCTATAAGTATATGAAAGCTCAAAAGAAACTAAGTGGGTGTGCATCCAACCTGCTTGCTCACGAAGACCTAGGGCAATTTGAGGAAGCCCATCATTGGAATATACAAGCCAAGTTCTATAATGAAAAATTCCCAGTAGTATATGAAAGTGACAAAACGAGAGACTCTCTATCATGAAGATCTTGGTGCTACTTTGAAGCACAAGTGTGGTAAAAGGATAGTAACATCGTCCCTTCTCTCTTTTTCTCTCACTTTTTTTAGTCCGAAGTCTCATCCCGACTTGTGGGGGAATCATAGTCTCCATCATCCTTTCCTCACATGGGACAATGCTCTAATAATGATGATCAACACACTTCTATTTGCTTTACAACTCAAGAATTACAACTCGATACTTAGAACAAAATATGACTCTATATGTATGCCTCCGGCGGTGTACCGGGATATGCAATGAATCATGAGTGACATGTATGAAAGAATTATGAACGGTGGCTTTGGCACAAATACAATGTCAACTACATGATCATGCTAAGCAATATGACAATGATGGAGCGTGTCATAATAAACGGAACGGTGGAAAGTTTCATGGCAATATATCTCGGAATTGCTATGGAAATGCCATAATAGGTAGGTATGGTGGCTGTTTTGAGGAAGGTATATGGTGGGTGTATTGCACCGGCGAAAGTTGCGCGGTACTAGAGAGGCTAGCAATGGTGGAAAGGTGAGAGTGCGTATAATCCATGGACTCAACATTAGTCATAAAGAACTCACATACTTATTGCAAAAATTTAGAAGTCATCAAAACAAAGTACTACACGCATGCTCCTAGGGGAAGGGTTGGTAGGAGTTAACCATCGCGCGATCCCGACCTCCACACATAAGGAAGACAATCAATGAATATATCGTGCTCTGACTTCATCACATAATGGTTCACTATACGTGCATGCTACGGGAATCACAAACTTCAACACAAGTATTCTTCAAATTCATAACTACTCAACTAGCATGACTCTAATATTACTACCTCCATATCTCAAAACAATCATCAAGCATCCAACGTTTCTTAGTATTCAACGCACTCATAAGAAAATTTTATTTTTATGATTAGGACAAATTACCATGTTTTTTTGTGAGACTCTCAAAATGATATAAGTGAAGCATGAGAGAACAATAGTTTCTACAAAACGAATCCACCACCGTGCTTTAAAAGATATTAGTGAAGCGCTAGAGCAAAAACTACATAGCTCAAAAGATATAAGTGAAGCACATAGAGTATTCTAATAAATTCTTAATCATGTATGGCTTTCTCTAAAGGTGTGTACAGCAAGGATGCTTGTGGTAAACTAAAAAGCAAAGACGTCAATAATACAAGACGCTCCAAGCAAAACACATATCATGTGGTGAATAAAAATATAGCTCCAAGTAAAGTTACCGATGGAAGTAGATGAAAGAGGGGATGCCTTCCGGGGCATCCCCAAGCTTTGGCTTTTAGGTGTCCTTAGATTATCTTGGGGTGCCATGGGATGGCATGGTACTGCGACTTCCAGTCTAGGACCTCGAATTCGATCTTCTCTCCGCGGAAGTTTGCTTTTTCGCCAAAGACCATGTCGAGGCCTATCTTTCCCAGGGGGTATACTGGCTTCCCTATTACCATGTCGTGGAAGGTTGTACCTGAAGGGGTCAAGTTGGTGAGCGACAGGTTCATCCGCCGTACGGTGTCTGCGTAGATAGCTGTATACGGGTAGTCACAAGCCATCAAAATCGTCCCCGGACCCCAAAACAGTGGGTTGTAGCCCACGAAAACAGCCAGAAATGCCCGAAACGACGAGTTTTGACAACGACCAAATAGCTGTGTACCGGAGGTCACGGGCCATCGAAATCATGCCCTGACCCCAAAACAGTGCGCTATAGCCCACGAAAACGGCCAGAAATCCTCGAAATGACGAGTTTTTACGTCGACCAAATAGTTGTGTACCGGGGGTCATGGGCCATTGAAATCGTGCCCTGACCCCAAAACAATGTACTGCACAGCCCACGAAAATGGCCAAAAATGACCGAAACAACGAGTTTTGACGATGTCCAAATAGCTTTGTACCGGGGGTCACGGGCCATCAAAATCTTCCCGAACCCCAAAACAGTGGGCTATAGCCCACGAAAACAGCCAGAAATGCTCAAAACGACAAGTTTTGATGACGTCCAAATAGCTGTGTACCGGGGGAACGAGCCATCGAAATAGTGCCCGGACGCCAAAACAGTCCCACTAAAATGGTCAGAAATGACTGAAACGACTAGTTTTGATGACGTCCAAATAGCAGTGTAACTGGGGTCACGGCCACCAAAATCGTGCCCGGATCCCAAAACAGTGTGCTACAGCCAACGAAAATGGCCAAAAATGGTGGAAAACATGAGTTTTTACGTCGACCAAATAGCTATGTACCGGGGGTCACGGGCCATTGAAATCGTGCCTTGACCCCAAAACAGTGTGCTACAGCCAACGAAAATGGCCAGAAATGTCCGAAACGACGAGTTTTGACGACGTCCAAATAGCCTTGTACCGGGGGTCACGGACCATCGAAATCGTCCCGGACCCCAAAACGGTGGGCTATAGCCCACGAAAACGGCCAGAAATGCTCGAAACGACGAGTTTTGACGACGTCCAAATAGATGTGTACCGGGGATCACAGGCCATCAAAATCGTGCCCGGACGCCAAAACATTGTGCTATAGCCCACAAAAATGGTCAGAAATGACCGACAGGACGAGTTTTGACGACGTCCAAATAGCCGTGTACCTGGGGTCACGGACCATCTAAATCGTGCCCGGATCCCAAAACAGTGTGCCCCACGAAAATGGCCAGAAATGGCGGAAACAACAAGTTTTTACGTCGAACAAATAGCTGTGTACCGGGGGTCACGGGCCATTGAAATCGTGCCCTGACCCCAAAACAGTGTGCTGCAGCCCACGAAAATGGCCAGAAATGTCCGAAATGACGAGTTTTGACGATGTCCAAATAGCCTTGTACCGGGGGTCACAGGCCATCGAAATCGTCCCGGACCCCAAAACAGTGGGCTACCCATGAAAACGGCCAGAAATGCTCGAAACGACGAGTTTTGACGACGTCCAAATAGGTGTGTACCGGGGATCACGGGCCATAAAAATTGTGCCCGGACGCCAAAACATTGTGATATATCCCACAAAAATGGTCAGAAATGACCGAAAGGATGAGTTTTGACGACGCCCAAATAGCCGTGTACCTGGGGTCACGGGCCATCTAAATCGTGCCCGGATCCCAAAACAGTGTGCTATAGCCCACGAAAATGGCCAAAAATGGCCGAAACAACAAGTTTTTACGTCGAACAAATAGATGTGTACCGGGGGTCACGGGCCATTGAAATCGTGCCCTGACCCCAAAACAGTGTGCTGTGCAGTCCACGAAAATGGCCAGAAATGTCCGGAACGACAAGTTTTGACGATGTCCAAATAGCTTTGTACCGGGGGTCAAGGGCCATCGAAATTGCCCCGGGCCCCAAAACAGTGGGCTATAACCCACGAAAATTGCCAGAAATGCTCGAAACGACATGTTTTTACGTCGACCAAATAGCTGTGTACCGGGGGTCACGGGCCATTGAAATCGTGCCCTGACCCAAAAACAGTGTGCTGCAGCCCACGAAAATGGCCAGAAATGACCGAAACGACGAGTTTTGACGATGTCCAAATAGCCTTGTACCGGGGGTCACGGGCCATCAAAGTCTTCCCGGACCCCAAAACAGTAGGCTATAGCCCACGAAAACGGCCAGGAATGCTCGAAACGATGAGTTTTGACGACGTCCAAATAGCTGTGTACCGGGGGTCACGGGCCATCGAAATCATGCCGGACGCCAAAACAGTGTGCTATAGCCCACGACAATGGCCAGAAATACCCGAACGACGAGTTTTGACGATGTCCAAATAGCTTTGTACCGGGGGTCATGGGCCATCAAAATCTTCTCGAACCCCAAAACCGTGGGCTATAGCCCATGAAAACGGACAGAAATGCTCAAAACGACAAGTTTTGATGACGTCCAAATAGCTGTGTACCGGGGGTCACGGGCCATCAAAATCGTGCCCTGACGCCAAAACAGTGTGCTATAGCCCACTAAAATGGTAAGAAATGACTGAAACGACTAGTTTTGATGACGTCCAAATAGCCGTGTAAATAGGGTTATGGGCCACCTAAATCGTGCCCAGATCCCAAAACAGTGTGCTATAGCCCACGAAAATGGCCAGAAATGGCGGAAAACATGAGTTTTTACGTCGACCAAATAGCTGTACCGGGGGTCACGGGCCGTTGAAATCATGCCCTGACCCCAAAATAGTGTGGTACACCCAACGAAAATGGCCAGAAATGTCCAAAGCGACGAGTTTTGACGACGTCCAAATAGCCTTGTACCGGGGGTCACGGGCCATCAAAATCGTCCCCGACCCCAAAACGGTGGGCTAGCCCACGAAAACGGCCAGAAATACTTGAAACGATGAGTTTTGACGATGTCCAAATAGCTGTGTACCGGGGATCACGGGCCATCAAAATCGTGCCCGGACACCAAAACATTGTGCTATCGCCCATAAAATGGTCAAAAATGACCGAAAGGACGAGTTTTGACGACGTCCAAAAAGCCGGGTACCTAGGGTCACAGGCCATCTAAATCGTGCCCGGATTCCAAAACAGTGTGCTATAGCCCACGAAAATGGCCAGAAATGGCCGAAACAACAAGTTTTTATGTCGAACAAATAGATGTGTACCGGGGGTCACGGGCCATTGAAATCGTGCCCTGACCCCAAAACGCAGTCCACGAAAATGGCCAGAAATGTCCGGAACGACAAGTTTGGACGATGTCCAAATAGCCTTATACCGGGGGTCACGGGCCATCAAAATCGCCCCGAACCCCAAAACAGTGGGCTATAACCCACGAATATGGCCAGAAATGCTCGAAACGACAAGTTTTTACGTCGACCAAATAGCTGTGTACCAGGGGTCACGGGCCATTGAAATCGTGCCCTGACCCCAAAACAGTGTGCTACAACCAACGAAAATGGCTAGAAATGTCCGAAACGACGAGTTTTGACGACGTCCAAATAGCCTTGTACCGGGGGTCACGGGCCATCGAAATCGTCCCGGACCCCAAAACGGTGGGCTATAGCCCACGAAAACGGCCAGAAATGCTCAAAACGACGAGTTTTGACGACGTCCAAATAGCTGTGTACCGGGTATCACGGGCCATCAAAATCGTGCCCGGACGCCAAAACATTGTGCTATAGCCCACAAAAATGGTCAGAAATGACCAAAAGGACGAGTTCTGACGACATCCAAATAGTCGTGTACCTGGGGTCACAGGCCATGTAAATCATGCCCGGATCCCAAAATAGTGTGCTATAGCCCACAAAAATGGCCAGAAATGGCGGAAACAACAAGTTTTTACGTCGACCAAATAGCTGTGTACTTGGGGTCACGGCCATTGAAATCGTGCCCTGACCCCAAAACAGTGTGCTGCAGCCCACGAAAATGGCCAGAAATGTCCGAAACGACGAGTTTTGACGACGTCCAAATAGCCTTGTACCGGGGGTCACAGGCAATCGAAATCGTCTCGGACCCCAAAACAGTGGGCTACCCATGAAAACGGCCAGAAATGCTCGAAATGACGAGTTTTGACGACGTCCAAATAGGTGTGTACCGGGGATCACGGGCCATAAAAATTGTGCCCGGACGCCAAAACATTGTGCTATATCCCACAAAAATGGTCAGAAATGACCGAAAGGATGAGTTTTGACGACGTCCAAATAGCCGTGTACCTAGGGTCACGGGCCATCTAAATCGTGCCCGGATCCCAAAACAGTGTGCTATAGCCCACGAAAATGGCCAGAAATGGCCGAAACAACAAGTTTTTACGTCGAACAAATAGATGTGTACCGGGGGTCACAGGCCATTGAAATCGTGCCCTGACCCCAAAAAAGTGTGCTCTGTCCACGAAAATGGCCAGAATTGTCCGGAACGACAAGTTTTGACGATGTCCAAATAGCCTTGTACCGGGGCTCACGGACCATCGAAATCGCCCCGGACCCCAAAACAGTGGGCTATAACCCACGAAAATGGCCAGAAATGCTAGAAACGACAAGTTTTTACGTCGACCAAATAGTTGTGTACCAGGGGTCACGGGCCATTGAAATCGTGCCCTGACCCCAAAACAGTGTGCTGCAGCCCACGAAAATGGCCAGAAATGACCGAAACGACGAGTTTTGACGATGTCCAAATAGCCTTGTACCGGGGGTCACGGGCCATCAAAGTCTTCCCGGACCCCAAAACAGTGGGCTATAGCCCACGAAAACGGCCAGGAATGCTCGAAACGATGAGTTTTGACGACGTCCAAATAGCTGTGTACCGGGGGTCACGGGCCATCGAAATCATGCCGGACGCCAAAACAGTGTGCCATAGCCCACGAAAATGGCCAGAAATGACCGAACGACGAGTTTTGATGATGTCCAAATAGCTTTGTACCGGGGGTCACGGGCCATCAAAATCTTCCCGAACCCCAAAACAGTGGGCTATAGCCCACGAAAACGGCCAGAAATGCTCAAAACGACAAGTTTTGATGACGTCCAAATAGCTATGTACCGGGGGTGACGGGCCATCGAAATCGTGCCCGGACGCCAAAACAGTGTGCTATAGCCCACTAAAATGGTCAGAAATGACTAAAACGACTAGTTTTGATGACGTCCAAATAGCCGTGTAACTAGGGTTATGGGCCACCTAAATCGTGCCCGGATCCCCAAACAGTGTGCTATAGCCCACGAAAATGGCCAGAAATGGCAGAGAACATGAGTTTTTACGTCGACCAAATAGTTGTACCGGGGGTCACGGGCCGTTGAAATCATGCCCTGACCCCAAAATAGTGTGCTGCAGCCAACGAAAATGGCCAGAAATGTCCAAAACGACGAGTTTTGACGACGTCCAAATAGCCTTGTACCGGGGGTCACGGGCCATCGAAATCGTCCCCGACCCCAAAACGGTGGGCTAGCCCACGAAAACGGCCAGAAATGCTTGAAACGACGAGTTTTGACGATGTCCAAATAGCTGTGTAACGGGGATCACGGGCCATCAAAATCGTGCCCGGACACCAAAACATTGTGCTATAGCCCACAAAATGGTCAAAAATGACCGAAAGGACGAGTTTTGACGACGTCCAAAAAGCCGGGTACCTAGGGTCACAGGCCATCTAAATCGTGCCCGGATTCCAAAACAGTGTGCTATAGCCCACGAAAATGGCCAGAAATGGCCGAAACAACAAGTTTTTACGTCGAACAAATAGCTGTGTACCGGGGGTCACGGGCCATTGAAATCGTGCCCTGACCCCAAAACGCAGTCCACGAAAATGGCCAGAAATGACCGGAACAACAAGTTTTGACGATGTCCAAATAGCCTTATACCGAGGGTCACGGGCCATCGAAATCGCACCGGACCCCAAAACAGTGGGCTATAACCCACGAATATGGCCAGAAATGCTCGAAACGACAAGTTTTTACGTCGACCAAATAGCTGTGTACCGGGGGTCACGGGCCATTGAAATCGTGCCCTGACCCCAAAACAGTGTGCTACAGCCAACGAAAATGGCCAGAAATGTCCGAAACGACGAGTTTTGACGACGTCCAAATAGCCTTGTACCGGGGGTCACGGGTCACGGGCCATCGAAATCGTCCCGGACCCCAAAACGGTGGGCTATAGCCCACGAAAACGGCCAGAAATGCTCAAAACGACGAGTTTTGACGACGTCCAAATAGCTGTGTACCGGGGATCATGTGCCATCAAAATCGTGCCCGAATGCCAAAACATTGTGCTATAGCCCACAAAAATGGTCAGAAATGACCAAAAGGACGAGTTTTGACGACGTCCAAATAGTCGTGTACCTGGGGTCACAGGCCATCTAAATCGTGCCCGGATCCCAAAATATTGTGCTATAGCCCACAAAAATGGCTAGAAATGGCGGAAACAACAAGTTTTTACGTCGACCAAATAGCTGTGTACTTGGGGTCACGGCCATTGAAATCGTGCCCTGACCCCAAAACAGTGTGCTGCAGCCCACGAAAATGGCCAGAAATGTCCGAAACGACGAGTTTTGACGACGTCCAAATAGCCTTGTACCGGGGGTCACAGGCCATCGAAATCGTCCCGGACCCCAAAACAGTGGGCTACCCATGAAAACGGCCAGAAATGCTCGAAACGATGAGTTTTGACGACGTCCAAATAGCCTTGTACCGGGGGTCACGGGCCATCAAAATCGTCCCCGACCCCAAAACGTGGGCTAGCCCACGAAAACGGCCAGAAATACTTGAAACGATGAGTTTTGACGATGTCCAAATAGCTGTGTACCGGGGATCACGGGCCATCAAAATCATGCCCGGACACCAAAACATTGTGCTATCGCCCATAAAATGGTCAAAAATGACCGAAAGGACGAGTTTTGACGACGTCCAAAAAGCCGGGTACCTAGGGTCACAGGCCATCTAAATCGTGCCCGGATTCCAAAACAGTGTGCTATAGCCCACGAAAATGGCCAGAAATGGCTGAAACAACAAGTTTTTATGTCGAACAAATAGATGTGTACCGGGGGTCACGGGCCATTGAAATCGTGCCCTGACCCCAAAACGCAGTCCACGAAAATGGCCAGAAATGTCCGGAACGACAAGTTTGGACGATGTCCAAATAGCCTTATACCGGGGGTCACGGGCCATCAAAATCGCCCCGAACCCCAAAACAGTGGGCTATAACCCACGAATATGGCCAGAAATGCTCGAAACGACAAGTTTTTACGTCGACCAAATAGCTGTGTACCAGGGGTCACGGGCCATTGAAATCGTGCCCTGACCCCAAAACAGTGTGCTACAACCAACGAAAATGGCTAGAAATGTCCGAAACGACGAGTTTTGACGACGTCCAAATAGCCTTGTACCGGGGGTCACGGGCCATCGAAATCGTCCCGGACCCCAAAACGGTGGGCTATAGCCCACGAAAACGGCCAGAAATGCTCAAAACGACGAGTTTTGACGACGTCCAAATAGCTGTGTACCGGGTATCACGGGCCATCAAAATCGTGCCCGGACGCCAAAACATTGTGCTATAGCCCACAAAAATGGTCAGAAATGACCAAAAGGACGAGTTTTGACGACATCCAAATAGTCGTGTACCTGGGGTCACAGGCCATCTAAATCATGCCCGGATCCCAAAATAGTGTGCTATAGCCCACAAAAATGGCCAGAAATGGCGGAAACAACAAGTTTTTACGTCGACCAAATAGCTGTGTACTTGGGGTCACGGCCATTGAAATCGTGCCCTGACCCCAAAACAGTGTGCTGCAGCCCACGAAAATGGCCAGAAATGTCCGAAACGACGAGTTTTGACGACGTCCAAATAGCCTTGTACCGGGGGTCACAGGCAATCGAAATCGTCTCGGACCCCAAAACAGTGGGCTACCCATGAAAACGGCCAGAAATGCTCGAAATGACGAGTTTTGACGACGTCCAAATAGGTGTGTACCGGGGATCACGGGCCATAAAAATTGTGCCCGGACGCCAAAACATTGTGCTATATCCCACAAAAATGGTCAGAAATGACCGAAAGGATGAGTTTTGACGACGTCCAAATAGCCGTGTACCTAGGGTCACGGGCCATCTAAATCGTGCCCGGATCCCAAAACAGTGTGCTATAGCCCACGAAAATGGCCAGAAATGGCCGAAACAACAAGTTTTTACGTCGAACAAATAGATGTGTACCGGGGGTCACAGGCCATTGAAATCGTGCCCTGACCCCAAAAAAGTGTGCTCTGTCCACGAAAATGGCCAGAATTGTCCGGAACGACAAGTTTTGACGATGTCCAAATAGCCTTGTACCGGGGCTCACGGACCATCGAAATCGCCCCGGACCCCAAAACAGTGGGCTATAACCCACGAAAATGGCCAGAAATGCTAGAAACGACAAGTTTTTACGTCGACCAAATAGTTGTGTACCAGGGGTCACGGGCCATTGAAATCGTGCCCTGACCCCAAAACAGTGTGCTGCAGCCCACGAAAATGGCCAGAAATGACCGAAACGACGAGTTTTGACGATGTCCAAATAGCCTTGTACCGGGGGTCACGGGCCATCAAAGTCTTCCCGGACCCCAAAACAGTGGGCTATAGCCCACGAAAACGGCCAGGAATGCTCGAAACGATGAGTTTTGACGACGTCCAAATAGCTGTGTACCGGGGGTCACGGGCCATCGAAATCATGCCGGACGCCAAAACAGTGTGCCATAGCCCACGAAAATGGCCAGAAATGACCGAACGACGAGTTTTGATGATGTCCAAATAGCTTTGTACCGGGGGTCACGGGCCATCAAAATCTTCTCGAACCCCAAAACAGTGGGCTATAGCCCACGAAAACGGCCAGAAATGCTCAAAACGACAAGTTTTGATGACGTCCAAATAGCTATGTACCGGGGGTGACGGGCCATCGAAATCGTGCCCGGACGCCAAAACAGTGTGCTATAGCCCACTAAAATGGTCAGAAATGACTAAAACGACTAGTTTTGATGACGTCCAAATAGCCGTGTAACTAGGGTTATGGGCCACCTAAATCGTGCCCGGATCCCAAAACAGTGTGCTATAGCCCACGAAAATGGCCAGAAATGGCAGAGAACATGAGTTTTTACGTCGACCAAATAGTTGTACCGGGGGTCACGGGCCGTTGAAATCATGCCCTGACCCCAAAATAGTGTGCTGCAGCCAACGAAAATGGCCAGAAATGTCCAAAATGACGAGTTTTGACGACGTCCAAATAGCCTTGTACCGGGGGTCACGGGCCATCGAAATCGTCCCCGACCCCAAAACGGTGGGCTAGCCCACGAAAACGGCCAGAAATGCTTGAAACGACGAGTTTTGACGATGTCCAAATAGCTGTGTAACGGGGATCACGGGCCATCAAAATCGTGCCCGGACACCAAAACATTGTGCTATAGCCCACAAAATGGTCAAAAATGACCGAAAGGACGAGTTTTGACGACGTCCAAAAAGCCGGGTACCTAGGGTCACAGGCCATCTAAATCGTGCCCGGATTCCAAAACAGTGTGCTATAGCCCACGAAAATGGCCAGAAATGGCCGAAACAACAAGTTTTTACGTCGAACAAATAGCTGTGTACCGGGGGTCACGGGCCATTGAAATCGTGCCCTGACCCCAAAACGCAGTCCACGAAAATGGCCAGAAATGACCGGAACAACAAGTTTTGACGATGTCCAAATAGCCTTATACCGAGGGTCATGGGCCATCGAAATCGCACCGGACCCCAAAACAGTGGGCTATAACCCACGAATATGGCCAGATATGCTCGAAACGACAAGTTTTTACGTCGACCAAATAGCTGTGTACCGGGGGTCACGGGCCATTGAAATCGTGCCCTGACCCCAAAACAGTGTGCTACAGCCAACGAAAATGGCCAGAAATGTCCGAAACGACGAGTTTTGACGACGTCCAAATAGCCTTGTACCGGGGGTCACGGGTCACGGGCCATCGAAATCGTCCCGGACCCCAAAACGGTGGGCTATAGCCCACGAAAACGGCCAGAAATGCTCAAAACGACGAGTTTTGACGACGTCCAAATAGCTGTGTACCGGGGATCATGTGCCATCAAAATCGTGCCCGAATGCCAAAACATTGTGCTATAGCCCACAAAAATGGTCAGAAATGACCAAAAGGACGAGTTTTGACGACGTCCAAATAGTCGTGTACCTGGGGTCACAGGCCATCTAAATCGTGCCCGGATCCCAAAATATTGTGCTCTAGCCCACAAAAATGGCTAGAAATGGCGGAAACAACAAGTTTTTACGTCGACCAAATAGCTGTGTACTTGGGGTCACGGCCATTGAAATCGTGCCCTGACCCCAAAACAGTGTGCTGCAGCCCACGAAAATGGCCAGAAATGTCCGAAACGACGAGTTTTGACGACGTCCAAATAGCCTTGTACCGGGGGTCACAGGCCATCGAAATCGTCCCAGACCCCAAAACAGTGGGCTACCCATGAAAACGGCCAGAAATGCTCGAAACGACGAGTTTTGACAACGTCCAAATAGGTGTGTACCAGGGATAACGGGCCATAAAAATTGTGCCCGGACGCCAAAACATTGTGCTATATATATCCCACAAAAATGGTCAGAAATGACCGAAAGGATGAGTTTTGACGACGTCCAAATAGCCGTGTACCTGGGGTCACGGGCCATCTAAATCATGCCCGGATCCCAAAACAGTGTGCTATAGCCCACGAAAATGGCCAGAAAAGGCCGAAACAACAAGTTTTTACGTCGAACAAATAGATGTGTAATGGGGGTCACGGGCCATTGAAATCGTGCCCTGACCCCAAAACAGTGTGCCGCAGTCCGCGAAAATGGCCAAAAATGTCCGGAACGACAAGTTTTGACGATGTCCAAATAGCCTTGTACCGGGGGTCACGGGCCATCGAAATCGCCCCGGACCCCAAAACAGTGGGCTATAACCCACGAAAATGGCCAGAAATGCTCGAAACGACAAGTTTTTACGTCGACCAAATAGCTGTGTACCGGGGGTCATGGGCCATTGAAATCGTGCCCTGACCCCAAAACAGTGTGCTGCAGCCCACGAAAATGGCCAGAAATGACCGAAAAGGACGAGTTTTGACGATGTCCAAATAGCCTTGTACCGGGGGTCACGGGCCATCAAAGTCTTCCCGGACCCCAAAACAGTGGGCTATAGCCCATGAAAACGGCCAAGAATGCTCGAAACGATGAGTTTTGACGACGTCCAAATAGCTGTGTACCGGGGGTCACGGGCCATCGAAATCATGTCGGACGCCAAAACAGTGTGCTATAGCCCACGAAAATGGCCAGAAATGACCGAACGACGAGTTTTGTTGATGTCCAAATAGCTTTGTACCGGGGGTCACGGGCCATCAAAATCTTCCCGAACCCCAAAACAGTGGGCTATAGCCCACGAAAACGGCCAGAAATGCTCCAAACGACAAGTTTTGATGATGTCCAAATAGCTGTGTACCGGGGGTCACGGGCCATCGAAATCATGCCCGGACGCCAAAACAGTGTGCTATAGCCCACTAAAATGGTCAGAAATGACTGAAACGACTAGTTTTGATGACGTCCAACTAGCCGTGTAACTAGGGTCATGGGCCACCTAAATCGTGTCCGGATCCCAAAACAGTGTGCTATAGCCCACGAAAATGGCCAGAAATGGCAGAAAACATGAGTTTTTACGTCGACCAAATAGCTGTACCGGGGGTCACGGGCCGTTGAAATCATGCCCTGACCCCAAAATAGTGTGCTGCAGCCAACGAAAATGGCCAGAAATGTCCAAAACGACGAGTTTTGACGACGTCCAAATCGCCTTGTACCGGGGGTCACGGGCCATCGAAATCGTCCCCGACCCCAAAATGGTGGGCTAGCCCACGAAAACGGCCAGAAATGCTTGAAACGACGAGTTTTGACGATGTCCAAATAGCTGTGTACCGGGGATCACGGGCCATCAAAATCGTGCCCGGACACCAAAACATTGTGCTATAGCCCACAAAATGGTCAAAAATGACCGCAAGGACGAGTTTTGATGAAGTCCAAATAGCCGTGTAAATAGGGTTATGGGCCACCTAAATCGTGCCCGGATTCCAAAACAGTGTGCTATAGCCCACGAAAATGGCTAGAAATGGCCGAAACAACAAGTTTTTACGTCGACCAAATAGCTGTTTACCGGGGGTCACGGGCCATTGAAATCGTGCCCTGACCCCAAAAAAGTGTGCAACAGCCCTCGAATATGGCCAGAAATGTCCAAAACGACGAGTTTTGGTGACGTCCAAATAGCCTTGTACTGGGGGGGTCACGGGCCATCGAAATCATCCCGGACCCCAAAACAGTGGGCTAATGGGCAGAAATGCTCGAAACGACGAGTTTTGGCGACGTCCAAATAGCCTTGTACTGGGGGGTCACGGGCCATCGAAATCGTCCCGGACCCCAAAACAGTGGGCTAATGGGCAGAAATGCTCGAAACGACGAGTTTTGACGATGTCCAAATAGTTGTGTACCGGGGATCACGGGCCATCAAAATCGTGCCTCGACACCAAAACATTGTGCTATATCCCACAAATATGGTCAGAAATGACCGAAAGGACGAGTTTTGACGATGATCAAATAGTTGTGTACCTGGGGTCACGAGCCATCTAAATCCTGCCCGGATCCCAAAACAGCCCACGAAAATGGCCAGAAATGGCGGAAACAATTAGTTTTTATGTCGACCAAATAGCTGTGTACCGGGGGTCACGGGCCATTGAAATCGTGCCCTGGCCGCAAAACAGTGTGCTGCAGCCCACGAAAATGGCCAGAAATGTCCAAAACGACGAGTTTTGACGATGTCCAAATAGCCTTGTACCGGGGGTCACGGGCCATCGAAATCGCCCCGGACCCCAAAACAGTGGGCTATAACCCACAAAAACGGCCAGAAATGCTCGAAACGATAAGTTTTTACGTCGACCAAATAGCTGTGTGCCGGGGGTAACGTTCCACTGAAATCGTGCCCTGACCCCAAAACAGTGTGCTGCAGCCCACGAAAATGGCCAGAAATGACCGAAACGACGGGTTTTGACGATGTCCAAATAGCCTTGTACCGGGGGTCACAGGCCATCGAAATCATGCCCGGACGCCAAAACAGTGTGCTATAGCCCACTAAAATGGTCAGAAATTTTCGAAACGACGAGTTTTGAAGACGTCCAAATAGCCGTGTAACTGGGGTCACGGGCCACCTAAATTGTGCCCGAATCCCAAAACAGTGTGCTATAGCACAAGAAAATGGCCAGAAATGGCGGAAAACTTGAGTTCTTACGTCGTCCAAATAGCTGTGTACCGGGGGTCACGGGCCATTGAAATCGTGCCCTGGCCCCCAAAACAGTGTGCTGGAGCCCACGAAAATGGCCAGAAATGTCCGAAACGACAAGTTTTGACGACGAGCAAATAGCCTTGTACCGGGGGTCACGGGCCATCGAAATTGTCCCGGACCCCAAAACAGTAGCAAAAACGGGTCACGGGCCATCGAAATCGTCCCGGACCCCAAAACACTGGGCTATATCCCACGAAAACGGCCCAGAAATGCTCGAAACGACAAGTTTTGACGACGTCCAAATAGCTGTGTACCCGGGGATCACGGGCCATCAAAATCGTGCCCGGACGCCAAAACATTGTGCTATAGCCCACTAAAATGGTCAGAAATGACTGAAACGACTAGTTTTGATGACGTCCAACTAGCCGTGTAACTAGGGTCATGGGCCACCTAAATCGTGTCCGGATCCCAAAACAGTGTGCTATAGCCCACGAAAATGGCCAGAAATGGCAGAAAACATGAGTTTTTACGTCGACCAAATAGCTGTACCGGGGGTCACGGGCCGTTGAAATCATGCCCTGACCCCAAAATAGTGGGGACGGCCATAAATGCTCGAAAGGACGAGTTTTGACGACATCCAAAAAGCTGGGTACCTAGGGTCACAGGCCATCTAAATCGTGCCCGGATCCCAAAATAGTGTGCTATAGCCCAAAACAGTCTGCTGCAGCCCATGAAAATGGCCAGAAATGTCCGAAACGACAAGTTTTGATGACGTCCAAATAGCCTTGTACCGGGGGTCACGGGCCATCGAAATTTTCCTAGACCCCGAAATAGTGGGCACGGCCATAAATGCTCGAAACGACGAGTTTTTATGACGTCCAAATAGCTGTGTACCGGGGATCACGGGCCATCAAAATCATGCCCGGACGCCAAAACATTGTGCTATAGCCCAAAAAATGGTCAGAAATGGCCGAAAGGACGATTTTTGACGACGTCTAAATAGCCGTGTACCGGGGGTCACGGGCCATCTAAATCGTCCCCGACCCCAAAACGGTGGGCTAGCCCACGAAAACGGCCAGAAATGCTTGAAACGACGAGTTTTGACGACGTCCAAATAGCTGTGTAACGGGGATCACGGGCCATCAAAATCGTGCCCGGACACCAAAACATTGTGCTATAGCCCACAAAATGGTCAAAAATGACCGAAAGGACGAGTTTTGACGACGTCCAAAAAGCCGGGTACCTAGGGTCACAGGCCATCTAAATCGTGCCCGGATTCCAAAACAGTGTGCTATAGCTCACGAAAATGGCCAAAAATGGCCGAAACAACAAGTTTTTATGTCGAACAAATAGCTGTGTACCGGGGGTCACGGGCCATTGAAATCGTGCCCTGACCCCAAAACGCAGTCCACGAAAATGGCCAGAAATGACCGGAACAACAAGTTTTGACGATGTCCAAATAGCCTTATACCGAGGGTCACGGGCCATCGAAATCGCCCCGGACCCCAAAACAGTGGGCTATAACCCATGAATATGGCCAGAAATGCTCGAAACGACAAGTTTTTACGTCGACCAAATAGCTGTGTACCGGGGGTCACGGGCCATTGAAATCGTGCCCTGACCCCAAAACAATGTGCTACAGCCAACGAAAATGGCCAGAAATGTCCGAAACGACGAGTTTTGACGATGTCCAAATAGCCTTGTACCAGGGGTCACGGGTCACGGGCCATCGAAATCGTCCCGGACCCCAAAACGGTGGGCTATAGCCCATGAAAACGGCCAGAAATGCTCAAAACGACGAGTTTTGACGACGTCCAAATAGCTGTGTACCGGGGATCATGTGCCATCAAAATCGTGCCCGAATGCCAAAACATTGTGCTATAGCCCACAAAAATGGTCAGAAATGACCAAAAGGACGAGTTTTGACGACGTCCAAATAGTCGTGTACCTGGGGTCACAGGCCATCTAAATCGTGCCCGGATCCCAAAATAGTGTGCTATAGCCCACAAAAATGGCTAGAAATGGCGGAAACAACAAGTTTTTACGTCGACCAAATAGCTGTGTACTTGGGGTCACGGGCCATTGAAATCATGCCCTGACCCCAAAACAGTGAGCTGCAGCCCACGAAAATGGCCAGAAATGTCCGAAACTACGAGTTTTGACGACGTCCAAATAGCCTTGTACCGGGGGTCACAGGCCATCGAAATCGTCCCGGACCCCAAAACAGTGGGCTACCCATGAAAACGGCCAGAAATGCTCGAAACGACGAGTTTTGACGACGTCCAAATAGGTGTGTACCGGGGATCACGGGCCATAAAAATTGTGCCCGGACGCCAAAACATTGTGCTATATATATCCCACAAAAATGGTCAGAAATGACCGAAAGGATGAGTTTTGACGACGTCCAAATAGCCGTGTACCTGGGGTCACGGGCCATCTAAATCATGCCCGGATCCCAAAACAGTGTGCTATAGCCCACGAAAATGGCCAGAAAAGGCCGAAACAACAAGTTTTTACGTCGAACAAATAGATGTGTAATGGGGGTCACGGGCCATTGAAATCGTGCCCTGACCCCAAAACAGTGTGCCGCAGTCCACGAAAATGGCCAAAAATGTCCGGAACGACAAGTTTTGACGATGTCCAAATAGCCTTGTACCGGGGGTCACGGGCCATCGAAATCGCCCCGGACCCCAAAACAGTGGGCTATAACCCACGAAAATGGCCAGAAATGCTCGAAACGACAAGTTTTTACGTCGACCAAATAGCTGTGTACCGGGGGTCACGGGCCATTGAAATCGTGCCCTGACCCCAAAGCAGTGTGCTGCAGCCCACGAAAATGGCCAGAAATGACCGAAACGACGAGTTTTGACGATGTCCAAATAGCCTTGTACCGGGGGTCACGGGCCATCAAAGTCTTCCCGGACCCCAAAACAGTGGGCTATAGCCCATGAAAACGGCCAAGAATGCTCGAAACGATGAGTTTTGACGACGTCCAAATAGCTGTGTACCGGGGGTCACGGGCCATCGAAATCATGTCGGACGCCAAAACAGTGTGCTATAGCCCACGAAAATGGCCAGAAATGACCGAACGACGAGTTTTGTTGATGTCCAAATAGCTTTGTACCGGGGGTCACGGGCCATCAAAATCTTCCCGAACCCCAAAACAGTGGGCTATAGCCCACGAAAACGGCCAGAAATGCTCCAAACGACAAGTTTTGATGATGTCCAAATAGCTGTGTACCGGGGGTCACGGGCCATCGAAATCATGCCCGGACGCCAAAACAGTGTGCTATAGCCCACTAAAATGGTCAGAAATGACTGAAACGACTAGTTTTGATGACGTCCAACTAGCCGTGTAACTAGGGTCATGGGCCACCTAAATCGTGTCCGGATCCCAAAACAGTGTGCTATAGCCGACGAAAATGGCCAGAAATGGCGGAAAACATGAGTTTTTACGTCGACCAAATAGCTGTACCGGGGGTCACAGGCCGTTGAAATCATGCCCTGACCCCAAAATAGTGTGCTGCAGCCAACAAAAATGGCCAGAAATGTCCAAAACGACGAGTTTTGACGACGTCCAAATCGCCTTGTACCGGGGGTCACGGGCCATCGAAATCGTCCCCGACCCCAAAACGGTGGGCTAGCCCACGAAAACGG
This sequence comes from Aegilops umbellulata, assembly GCA_032464435.1. Lineage (NCBI taxonomy): Eukaryota > Viridiplantae > Streptophyta > Magnoliopsida > Poales > Poaceae > Aegilops > Aegilops umbellulata. The sequence continues at coordinate 664,347,295 of CP136060.1, forward strand.
CCAGAAATGCTTGAAACGACGAGTTTGGACGATGTCCAAATAGCTGTGTACCGGGGATCACGGGCCATCAAAATCGTGCCCGGACACCAAAACATTGTGCTATAGCCCACAAAATGGTCAAAAATGACCGCAAGGACGAGTTTTGATGACGTCCAAATAGCCGTGTAAATAGGGTTATGGGCCACCTAAATCGTGCCCGGATTCCAAAACAGTGTGCTATAGCCCACGAAAATGGCCAGAAATGGCCGAAACAACAAGTTTTTACGTCGACCAAATAGCTGTTTACCGGGGGTCACAGGCCATTGAAATCGTGCCCTGACCCCAAAACAGTGTGCAACAGCCCTCGAATATGGCCAGAAATGTCCAAAACGACGAGTTTTGGTGACGTCCAAATAGCCTTGTACTGGGGGGGTCACGGGCCATCGAAATCATCCCGGACCCCAAAACAGTGGGCTAATGGGCAGAAATGCTCGAAACGACGAGTTTTGGCGACGTCCAAATAGCCTTGTACTGGGGGGTCACGGGCCATCGAAATCGTCCCGGACCCCAAAACAGTGGGCTAATGGGCAGAAATGCTCGAAACGACGAGTTTTGACGATGTCCAAATAGTTGTGTACCGGGGATCACGGGCCATCAAAATCGTGCCTCGACACCAAAACATTGTGCTATATCCCACAAATATGGTCAGAAATGACCGAAAGGACGAGTTTTGACGATGATCAAATAGTTGTGTACCTGGGGTCACGAGCCATCTAAATCCTGCCCGGATCCCAAAACAGCCCACGAAAATGGCCAGAAATGGCGGAAAGAATTAGTTTTTATGTCGACCAAATAGCTGTCTACCGGGGGTCACGGGCCATTGAAATCGTGCCCTGGCCGCAAAACAGTGTGCTGCAGCCCACGAAAATGGCCAGAAATGACCGAAACGACGGGTTTTGACGATGTCCAAATATCCTTGTACCGGGGGTCACGGGCCATCGAAATCGCCCCGGACCCCAAAACAGTGGGCTATAACCCACAAAAACGGCTAGAAATGCTCGAAACGATAAGTTTTTACGTCGACCAAATAGCTGTGTGCCGGGGGTCACGTGCCATTGAAATCGTGCCCTGACCCCAAAACAGTGTGCTATAGCACAAGAAAATGGCCAGAAATGGCGGAAAACTTGAGTTCTTACGTCGTCCAAATAGCTGTGTACCGGGGGTCATGGGCCATTGAAATCGTGCCCTGGCCCCCAAAACAGTGTGCTGGAGCCCACGAAAATGGCCAGAAATGTCCGAAACGACAAGTTTTGACGACGTCCAAATAGCCTTGTACCGGGGGTCACGGGCCATCTAAATTGTCCCGGACCCCAAAACAGTAGCAAAAACGGGTCACGGGCCATCGAAATCGTCCCGGACCCCAAAACACTGGGCTATATCCCACGAAAACGGCCCAGAAATGCTCGAAACAACAAGTTTTGACGACGTCCAAATAGCTGTGTACCCGGGGATCACGGGCCATCAAAATCGTGCCCGGACGCCAAAACATTGTGCTATAGCCCACTAAAATGGTCAGAAATGACTGAAACGACTAGTTTTGATGACGTCCAACTAGCCGTGTAACTAGGGTCATGGGCCACCTAAATCGTGTCCGGATCCCAAAACAGTGTGCTATAGCCCACGAAAATGGCCAGAAATGGCGGAAAACATGAGTTTTTACGTCGACCAAATAGCTGTACCGGGGGTCACGGGCCGTTGAAATCATGCCCTGACCCCAAAATAGTGGGCACGACCATAAATGCTCGAAAGGACGAGTTTTGACGACATCCAAAAAGCTGGGTACCTAGGGTCACAGGCCATCTAAATCGTGCCCGGATCCCAAAACAGTGTGCTATAGCCCAAAACAGTCTGCTGCAGCCCATGAAAATGGCCAGAAATGTCCGAAACGACAAGTTTTGATGACGTCCAAATAGCCTTGTACCGGGGGTCACGGGCCATCGAAATTTTCCCAGACCACAAAATAGTGGGCACGGCCATAAATGCTCGAAACGACGAGTTTTTATGACGTCCAAATAGCTGTGTAGCGGGGATCACGGGCCATCAAAATCATGCCCGGACGCCAAAACATTGTGCTATAGCCCAAAAAATGGTCAGAAATGGCCGAAAGGACGAGTTTTGACGACGTCTAAATAGCCGTGTACCGGGGGTCACGGGCCATCTAAATCGTCCCCGACCCCAAAACGGTGGGCTAGCCCACGAAAACGGCCAGAAATGCTTGAAACGACGAGTTTAGACGACGTCCAAATAGCTGTGTAACGGGGATCACGGGCCATCAAAATCGTGCCCGGACACCAAAACATTGTGCTATAGCCCACAAAATGGTCAAAAATGACCGAAAGGACGAGTTTTGACGATGTCCAAAAAGCCGGGTACCTAGGGTCACAGGCCATCTAAATCGTGCCCGGATTCCAAAACAGTGTGCTATAGCCCACGAAAATGGCCAGAAATGGCCGAAACAACAAGTTTTTACGTCGAACAAATAGCTGTGTACCGGGGGTCACGGGCCATTGAAATCGTGCCCTGACCCCAAAACGCAGTCCACGAAAATGGCCAGAAATGACCGGAACAACAAGTTTTGACGATGTCCAAATAGCCTTATACCGAGGGTCACGGGCCATCGAAATCGCCCCGGACCCCAAAATAGTGGGCTATAACCCACGAATATGGCCAGAAATGCTCGAAACGACAAGTTTTTACGTCGACCAAATAGCTGTGTACCGGGGGTCACGGGCCATTGAAATCGTGCCCTGACCCCAAAACAATGTGCTACAGCCAACGAAAATGGCCAGAAATGTCCGAAACGACGAGTTTTGACGACGTCCAAATAGCCTTGTACCGGGGGTCACGGGTCACGGGCCATCGAAATCGTCCCGGACCCCAAAACGGTGGGCTATAGCCCACGAAAACGGCCAGAAATGCTCAAAACGATGAGTTTTGACGACGTCCAAATAGCTGTGTACCGGGGATCACGTGCCATCAAAATCGTGCCCGAATGCCAAAACATTGTGCTATAGCCCACAAAAATGGTCAGAAATGACCAAAAGGACGAGTTTTGACGACGTCCAAATAGTCGTGTACCTGGGGTCACAGGCCATCTAAATCGTGCCCGGATCCCAAAATAGTGTGCTATAGCCCACAAAAATGGCTAGAAATGGCGGAAACAACAAGTTTTTACGTCGACCAAATAGTTGTGTACTTGGGGTCACGGGCCATTGAAATCATGCCCTGACCCCAAAACAGTGAGCTGCAGCCCACGAAAATGGCCAGAAATGTCCGAAACTACGAGTTTTGACGACGTCCAAATAGCCTTTTACCGGGGGTCACAGGCCATCGAAATCGTCCCGGACCCCAAAACAGTGGGCTACCCATGAAAACGGCCAGAAATGCTCGAAACGACGAGTTTTGACGACGTCCAAATAGGTGTGTACCGGGGATCACGGGCCATAAAAATTGTGCCCGGACGCCAAAACATTGTGCTATATATATCCCACAAAAATGGTCAGAAATGACCGAAAGGATGAGTTTTGACGACGTCCAAATAGCCGTGTACCTGGGGTCACGGGCCATCTAAATCATGCCCGGATCCCAAAACAGTGTGCTATAGCCCACGAAAATGGCCAGAAAAGGCCGAAACAACAAGTTTTTACGTCGAACAAATAGATGTGTAACGGGGGTCACGGGCCATTGAAATCGTGCCCTGACCCCAAAACAGTGTGCCGCAGTCCACGAAAATGGCCAAAAATGTCCGGAACGACAAGTTTTGATGATGTCCAAATAGCCTTGTACCGGGGGTCACGGGCCATCGAAATCGCCCCGGACCCCAAAACAGTGGGCTATAACCCACGAAAATGGCCAGAAATGCTCGAAACGACAAGTTTTTACGTCGACCAAATAGCTGTGTACCGGGGGTCACGGGCCATTGAAATCGTGCCCTGACCCCAAAGCAGTGTGCTGCAGCCCACGAAAATGGCCAGAAATGACCGAAACGACGAGTTTTGACGATGTCCAAATAGCCTTGTACCGGGGGTCACGGGCCATCAAAGTCTTCCCGGACCCCAAAACAGTGGGCTATAGCCCATGAAAACGGCCAAGAATGCTCGAAACGATGAGTTTTGACGACGTCCAAATAGCTGTGTACCGGGGGTCACGGGCCATCGAAATCATGTCGGACGCCAAAACAGTGTGCTATAGCCCACGAAAATGGCCAGAAATGACCGAACGACGAGTTTTGTTGACGTCCAAATAGCTTTGTACCGGGGGTCACGGGCCATCAAATTCTTCCCGAACCCCAAAACAGTGGGCTATAGCCCACGAAAACGGCCAGAAATGCTCCAAACGACAAGTTTTGATGATGTCCAAATAGCTGTGTACCGGGGGTCACGGGCCATCGAAATCATGCCCGGACGCCAAAACAGTGTGCTATAGCCCACTAAAATGGTCAGAAATGACTGAAACGACTAGTTTTGATGACGTCCAACTAGCCGTGTAACTAGGGTCATGGGCCACCTAAATCGTGTCCGGATCCCAAAACAGTGTGCTATAGCCGACGAAAATGGCCAGAAATGGCGGAAAACATGAGTTTTTACGTCGACCAAATAGCTGTACCGGGGGTCACGGGCCGTTGAAATCATGCCCTGACCCCAAAATAGTGTGCTGCAGCCAACGAAAATGGCCAGAAATGTCCAAAACGACGAGTTTTGACGACGTCCAAATCGCCTTGTACCGGGGGTCAAGGGCCATCGAAATCGTCCCCGACCCCAAAACGGTGGGCTAGCCCACGAAAACGGCCAGAAATGCTTGAAACGACGAGTTTTGACGATGTCCAAATAGCTGTGTACCGGGGATCACGGGCCATCAAAATCGTGCCCGGACACCAAAACATTGTGCTATAGCCCACAAAATGGTCAAAAATGACCGCAAGGACGAGTTTTGATGACGTCCAAATAGCCTTGTACCGGGGGTCACAGGCCATCGAAATCGTCGCGGACCCCAAAATAGTGGGCTACCCATGAAAACGGCCAGAAATGCTCGAAACGACGAGTTCTGACGACGTCCAAATAGTTTGTGTACCGGGGATCATGGGCCAAAAAAATTGTGCCCGGATGCCAAAACATTGTGCTATATCCCACAAAAATGGTCAGAAATGACCGAAAGGATTAGTTTTGACGACGTCCAAATAGCCATGTACCTGGGGTCACGGGCCATCTAAATCGTGCCCGGATCCCAAAACAGTGTGCTATAGCCCACGAAAATGGCCAGAAATGGCCGAAACAACAAGTTTTTACGTCGAACAAATAGATGTGTACCGGGGGTCACAGGCCATTGAAATCGTGCCCTGACCCCAAAACAGTGTGCTGCAGTCCCCGAAAATGGCCAGAAATGTCCGGAACGACAAGTTTTGACGATGTCCAAATAGCCTTGTACCGGGGGTCACGGGCCATCGAAATCTTCCCAAACCCCAAAACAGTGGGCTATAGCCCACGAAAACGGCCAAACATGCTCCAAACGACAACTTTTGATGATGTCCAAATAGCTGTGTACCGGGGGTCACGGGCCATCGAAATCGTGCCCGGACGCCAAAACAGTGTGCTATAGCCCACTAAAATGGTCAGAAATGACTGAAACGACTAGTTTTGATGACGTCCAACTAGCCGTGTAACTAGGGTCATGGGCCACCTAAATCGTGTCCGGATCCCAAAACAGTGTGCTATAGCCCACGAAAATGGCCAGAAATGGCGGAAAACATGAGTTTTTACGTCGACCAAATAGCTGTACCGGGGTCACGGGCCGTTGAAATCATGCCCTGGCCCCAAAATAGTGTGCTACAGCCAACGAAAATGGCCAAAAATGTCCAAAACGACGAGTTTTGACGACGTCCAAATAGCCTTGTACCGAGGGTCACGGGCCATCGAAATCGTCCCCGACCCCAAAACGGTGGGCTAGCCCACGAAAACGGCTAGAAATGCTTGAAACGACGAGTTTTGACGATGTCCAAATAGCTGTGTACCGGGGATCACGGGCCATCAAAGTCGTGCCCGGACACCAAAATATTGAGCTATAGCCCACAAAATGGTCAAAAATGACCGCAAGGACGAGTTTTGACGACGTCCAAAAAGCCGGGTACCTAGGGTCACAGGCCATCGAAATCGTCCCGGACCCCAAAACAGTGGGCTACCCATGAAAACGGCCAGAAATGCTCGAAACGACGAGTTTTGACGACGTCCAAATAGGTGTGTACCGGGGATCACGGGCCATAAAAATTGTGCCCGGACGCCAAAACATTGTGCTATATCCCACAAAAATGGTCAGAAATGACCGAAAGGATGAGTTTTGACGACGTCCAAATAGCCGTGTACCTGGGGTCACGGGCCATCTAAATCGTGCCCGGATCCCAAAACAGTGTGCTATAGCCCACGAAAATGGCCAGAAAAGGCCGAAACAACAAGTTTTTACGTCGAACAAATAGATGTGTAACGGGGGTCACGGGCCATTGAAATCGTGCCCTGACCCCAAAACAGTGTGCCGCAGTCCACGAAAATGGCCAAAAATGTCCGGAACGACAAGTTTTGACGATGTCCAAATAGCCTTGTACCGGGGGTCACGGGCCATCGAAATCGCCCCGGACCCCAAAACAGTGGGCTATAACCCACGAAAATGGCCAGAAATGCTCGAAACGACAAGTTTTTACGTCGACCAAATAGCTGTGTACCGGGGGTCACGGGCCATTGAAATCGTGCCCTGACCCCAAAGCAGTGTGCTGCAGCCCACAAAAATGGCCAGAAATGACCGAACGACGAGTTTTGTTGACGTCCAAATAGCTTTGTACCGGGGGTCACGGGCCATCAAAATCTTCCCGAACCCCAAAACAGTGGGCTATAGCCCACGAAAACGGCCAGAAATGCTCCAAACGACAAGTTTTGATGATGTCCAAATAGCTGTGTACCGGGGGTCACGGGCCATCGAAATCATGCCCGGACGCCAAAACAGTGTGCTATAGCCCACTAAAATGGTCAGAAATGACTGAAACGACTAGTTTTGATGACGTCCAACTAGCCGTGTAACTAGGGTCATGGGCCACCTAAATCGTGTCCGGATCCCAAAACAGTGTGCTATAGCCGACGAAAATGGCCAGAAATGGCGGAAAACATGAGTTTTTACGTCGACCAAATAGCTGTACCGGGGGTCACGGGCCGTTGAAATCATGCCCTGACCCCAAAATAGTGTGCTGCAGCCAACGAAAATGGCCAGAAATGTCCAAAACGACGAGTTTTGACGACGTCCAAATCGCCTTGTACCGGGGGTCACGGGCCATCGAAATCGTCCCCGACCCCAAAACGGTGGGCTAGCCCACGAAAACGGCCAGAAATGCTTGAAACGACGAGTTTTGACGATGTCCAAATAGCTGTGTACCGGGGATCACAGGCCATCAAAATCGTGCCCGGACACCAAAACATTGTGCTATAGCCCACAAAATGGTCAAAAATGACCGCAAGGACGAGTTTTGATGACGTCCAAATAGCCTTGTACCGGGGGTCACAGGCCATCGAAATCGTCGCGGACCCCAAAATAGTGGGCTACCCATGAAAACGGCCAGAAATGCTCGAAACGACGAGTTCTGACGACGTCCAAATAGTTTGTGTACCAGGGATCACGGGCCAAAAAAATTGTGCCCGGATGCCAAAACATTGTGCTATATCCCACAAAAATGGTCAGAAATGACCGAAAGGATGAGTTTTGACGACGTCCAAATAGCCGTGTACCTGGGGTCACGGGCCATCTAAATCATGCCCGGATCCCAAAACAGTGTGCTATAGCCCACGAAAATGGCCAGAAATGGCCGAAACAACAAGTTTTTACGTCGAACAAATAGATGTGTACCGGGGGTCACAGGCCATTGAAATCGTGCCCTGACCCCAAAACAGTGTGCTGCAGTCCCCGAAAATGGCCAGAAATGTCCGGAACGACAGGTTTTGACGATGTCCAAATAGCCTTGTACTGGGGGTCACGGGCCATCGAAATCTTCCCGAACCCCAAAACAGTGGGCTATAGCCCACGAAAACGGCCAAACATGCTCCAAACGACAACTTTTGATGATGTCCAAATAGCTGTGTACCGGGGGTCACGGGCCATCGAAATCGTGCCCGGACGCCAAAACAGTGTGCTATAGCCCACTAAAATGGTCAGAAATGACTGAAACGACTAGTTTTGATGACGTCCAACTAGCCGTGTAACTAGGGTCATGGGCCACCTAAATCGTGTCCGGATCCCAAAACAGTGTGCTATAGCCCACGAAAATGGCCAGAAATGGCGGAAAACATGAGTTTTTACGTCGACCAAATAGTTGTACCGGGGTCACGGGCCGTTGAAATCATGCCCTGACCCCAAAATAGTGTGCTACAGCCAACGAAAATGGCCAAAAATGTCCAAAACGACGAGTTTTGACGACGTCCAAATAGCCTTGTACCGAGGGTCACGGGCCATCGAAATCGTCCCCGACCCCAAAACGGTGGGCTAGCCCACGAAAACGGCTAGAAATGCTTGAAACGACGAGTTTTGACGATGTCCAAATAGCTGTGTACCGGGGATCACGGGCCATCAAAGTCGTGCCCGGACACCAAAATATTGAGCTATAGCCCACAAAATGGTCAAAAATGACCGCAAGGACGAGTTTTGACGACGTCCAAAAAGCCGGGTACCTAGGGTCACAGGCCATCGAAATCGTCCCGGACCCCAAAACAGTGGGCTACCCATGAAAACGGCCAGAAATGCTCGAAACGACGAGTTTTGACGACGTCCAAATAGGTGTGTACCGGGGATCACGGGCCATAAAAATTGTGCCCGGACGCCAAAACATTGTGCTATATCCCACAAAAATGGTCAGAAATGACCGAAAGGATGAGTTTTGACGACGTCCAAATAGCCGTGTACCTGGGGTCACGGGCCATCTAAATCGTGCCCGGATCCCAAAACAGTGTGCTATAGCCCACGAAAATGGCCAGAAATGGCCGAAACAACAAGTTTTTATGTCGAACAAATAGATGTGTACCGGGGGTCACAGGCCATTGAAATCGTGCCCTGACCCCAAAACAGTGTGCTGCAGTCCACGAAAATGGCCAGAAATGTCCGGAACGACAAGTTTTGACGATGTCCAAATAGCCTTGTACCGGGGGTCACGGGCCATCGAAATTGCCCCGAACCCCAAAACAGTGGGCTATAACCCACGAAAATGGCCAGAAATGCTCGAAACGACAAGTTTTTACGTCGACCAAATAGCTGTGTGTCGGGGGTCACGGGCCATTGAAATCGTGCCCTGACCCCAAAACAGTGTGCTACAGCCAAAGAAAATGGCCAGAAATGTCCGAAACGACGAGTTTTGACGACGTCCAAATAGCCTTGTACCGGGGGTCACGGGCCATCGAAATCGTCCCGGACCCCAAAACGGTGGGCTATAGCCCACGAAAACGGCCAGAAATGCTCAAAACGATGAGTTTTGACGACGTCCAAATAGCTGTGTACCGGGGATCACGTGCCATCAAAATCGTGCCCGAATGCCAAAACATTGTGCTATAGCCCACAAAAATGGTCAGAAATGACCAAAAGGACGAGTTTTTACGTCGACCAAATAGCTGTGTACCGGGGGTCACGGGCCATTGAAATCGTGCCCTGACCCCAAAACAGTGTGCTACAGCCAACGAAAATGGCCAGAAATGTCCGAAACGACGAGTTTTGACGACGTCCAAATAGCCTTGTACCAGGGGTCATGGGTCACGGGCCATCGAAATCGTCCCGGACCCCAAAACGGTGGGCTATAGCCCACGAAAACGGCCAGAAATGCTCAAAACGACGAGTTTTGACGACGTCCAAATAGCTGTGTACCGGGGATCACGTGCCATCAAAATCATGCCCGAATGCCAAAACATTGTGCGATAGCCCACAAAAATGGTCAGAAATGACCAAAAGGACGAGTTTTGACGACGTCCAAATAGTCGTGTACCTGGGGTCACAGGCCATCTAAATCGTGCCCGGATCCCAAAATAGTGTGCTATAGCCCACAAAAACGGCTAGAAATGGCGGAAACAACAAGTTTTTACGTCGACCAATTAGCTGTGTACTTGGGGTCACGGGCCATTGAAATCATGCCCTGACCCCAAAACAGTGTGCTGCAGCCCACGAAAATGGCCAGAAATGTCCGAAACGACGAGTTTTGACGACGTCCAAATAGCCTTGTACCGGGGGTCACAGGCCATCGAGATCGTCCCGGACCCCAAAACAGTGGGCTACCCATGAAAACGGCCAGAAATGCTCGAAACGACGAGTTTTGACGACGTCCAAATAGGTGTGTACCGGGGATCACGGGCCATAAAAATTGTGCCCGGACGCCAAAACATTGTGCTATATATATCCCACAAAAATGGTCAGAAATGATCGAAAGGATGAGTTTTGACGACGTCCAAATAGCCGTGTACCTGGGGTCACGGGCCATCTAAATCATGCCCGGATCCCAAAACAGTGTGCTATAGCCCACGAAAATGGCCAGAAAAGGCCGAAACAACAAGTTTTTACGTCGAACAAATAGATGTGTAACGGGGGTCACGGGCCATTGAAATCGTGCCCTGACCCCAAAACAGTGTGCTGCAGTCCACGAAAATGGCCAGAAATGTCCGGAACGACAAGTTTTGACCATGTCCAAATAGCCTTGTACCGGGGGTCACGGGCCATCGAAATCGCCCCGGACCCCAAAACAGTGGGCTATAACCCACGAAAATGGCCAGAAATGCTCGAAACGACAAGTTTTTACGTCAACCAAATAGCTGTGTACCGGGGGTCACGGGCCATTGAAATCGTGCCCTGACCCCAAAACAGTGTGCTGCAGCCCACGAAAATGGCCAGAAATGACCGAAACGACGAGTTTTGACGATGTCCAAATAGCCTTGTACCGGGGGTCACGGGCCATCAAAGTCTTCCCGGACCCCAAAACAGTGGGCTATAGCCCATGAAAACGGCCAGGAATGCTCGAAACGATGAGTTTTGACGACGTCCAAATAGCTGTGTACCAGGGGTCACGGGCCATCGAAATCATGTCGGACGCCAAAACAGTGTGCTATAGCCCACGAAAATGGCCAGAAATGACCGAACGACGAGTTTTGACGACGTCCAAATAGCTTTGTACCGGGGGTCACGGGCCATCAAAATCTTCCCGAACCCCAAAACAGTGGGCTATAGCCCACGAAAACGGCCAGAAATGCTCCAAACGACAAGTTTTGATGATGTCCAAATAGCTGTGTACCGGGGGTCACGGGCCATCGAAATCGTGCCCGGACGCCAAAACAGTGTGCTATAGCCCACTAAAATGGTCAGAAATGACTGAAACGACTAGTTTTGATGACGTCCAACTAGCCGTGTAACTAGGGTCATGGGCCACCTAAATCGTGTCCGGATCCCAAAACAGTGTGCTATAGCCCACGAAAATGGCCAGAAATGGCGGAAAACATGAGTTTTTACGTCGACCAAATAGCTGTACCGGGGGTCACGGGCCGTTGAAATCATGCCCTGACCCCAAAATAGTGTGCTGCAGCCAACAAAAATGGCCAGAAATGTCCAAAACGACGAGTTTTGACGACGTCCAAATAGCGTTGTACCGGGGGTCACGGGCCATCGAAATCGTCCCCGACCCCAAAACGGTGGGCTAGCCCACGAAAACGGCTAGAAATGCTTGAAACGACGAGTTTTGACGATGTCCAAATAGCTGTGTACCGGGGATCACGGGCCATCAAAATCATACCCGGACACCAAAACATTGAGCTATAGCCCACAAAATGGTCAAAAATGACCGCAAGGACGAGTTTTGACGACGTCCAAATAGCCTTGTACCGGGGGTCACAGGCCATCGAAATCGTCGCGGACCCCAAAATAGTGGGCTACCCATGAAAACGGCCAGAAATGCTCGAAACGACGAGTTTTGACGACGTCCAAATAGTTTGTGTACCGGGGATCACGGGCCAAAAAAATTGTGCCCGGACGCCAAAACATTGTGCTATATCCTACAAAAATGGTCAGAAATGACCGAAAGGATGAGTTTTGACGACGTCCAAATAGCCGTGTACCTGGGGTCACGGGCCATCTAAATCGTGCCCGGATCCCAAAACAGTGTGCTATAGCCCACGAAAATGGCCAGAAATGGCCGAAACAACAAGTTTTTACGTCGAACAAATAGATGTGTACCGGGGGTCACAGGCCATTGAAATCGTGCCCTGACCCCAAAACAGTGTGCTGCAGTCCCCGAAAATGGCCAGAAATGTCCGGAACGACAGGTTTTGACGATATCCAAATAGCCTTGTACTGGGGGTCACGGGCCATCGAAATCTTCCCGAACCCCAAAACAGTGGGCTATAGCCCACGAAAACGGCCAAACATGCTCCAAACGACAACTTTTGATGATGTCCAAATAGCTGTGTACCGGGGGTCACGGGCCATCGAAATCGTGCCCGGACGCCAAAACAGTGTGCTATAGCCCACTAAAATGGTCAGAAATGACTGAAACGACTAGTTTTGATGACGTCCAACTAGCCGTGTAACTAGGGTCATGGGCCACCTAAATCGTGTCCGGATCCCAAAACAGTGTGCTATAGCCCACGAAAATGGCCAGAAATGGCGGAAAACATGAGTTTTTACGTCGACCAAATAGCTGTACCGGGGTCACGGGCCGTTGAAATCATGCCCTGACCCCAAAATAGTGTGCTACAGCCAACGAAAATGGCCAAAAATGTCCAAAACGACGAGTTTTGACGACGTCCAAATAGCCTTGTACCGAGGGTCACGGGCCATCGAAATCGTCCCCGACCCCAAAACGGTGGGCTAGCCCACGAAAACGGCTAGAAATGCTTGAAACGACGAGTTTTGACGATGTCCAAATAGCTGTGTACCGGGGATCACGGGCCATCAAAATCGTGCCCGGACACCAAAATATTGAGCTATAGCCCACAAAATGGTCAAAAATGACCGCAAGGACGAGTTTTGACGACGTCCAAAAAGCCGGGTACCTAGGGTCACAGGCCATCGAAATCGTCCCGGGCCCCAAAACAGTGGGCTACCCATGAAAACGGCCAGAAATGCTCGAAACGACGAGTTTTGACGACGTCCAAATAGGTGTGTACCGGGGATCACGGGCCATAAAAATTGTGCCCGGACGCCAAAACATTGTGCTATATCCCACAAAAATTGTCAGAAATGACCGAAAGGATGAGTTTTGACGACGTCCAAATAGCCGTGTACCTGGGGTCACGGGCCATCTAAATCGTGCCCGGATCCCAAAACAGTGTGCTATAGCCCACGAAAATGGCCAGAAATGGCCGAAACAACAAGTTTTTATGTCGAACAAATAGATGTGTACCGGGGGTCACAGGCCATTGAAATCGTGCCCTGACCCCAAAACAGTGTGCTGCAGTCCACGAAAATGGCCAGAAATGTCCGGAACGACAAGTTTTGACGATGTCCAAATAGCCTTGTACCGGGGGTCACGGGCCATCGAAATTGCCCCGAACCCCAAAACAGTGGGCTATAACCCACGAAAATGGCCAGAAATGCTCGAAACGACAAGTTTTTACGTCGACCAAATAGCTGTGTACCGGGGGTCACGGGCCATTGAAATCGTGCCCTAACCCCAAAACAGTGTGCTACAGCCAACGAAAATGGCCAGAAATGTCCGAAGCGACGAGTTTTGACGACGTCCAAATAGCCTTGTACCGGGGGTCACGGGCCATCGAAATCGTCCCGGACCCCAAAACGGTGGGCTATAGCCCATGAAAACGGCCAGAAATGCTCAAAACGACGAGTTTTGACGACGTCCAAATAGCTGTGTACCGGGGATCATGTGCCATCAAAATCGTGCCCGAATGCCAAAACATTGTGCTATAGCCCACAAAAATGGTCAGAAATGACCAAAAGGACGAGTTTTGACGACGTCCAAATAGTCGTGTACCTGGGGTCACAGGCCATATAAATCGTGCCCGGATCCCAAAATAGTGTGCTATAGCCCACAAAAATGGCTAGAAATGGCGGAAACAACAAGTTTTTACGTCGACCAAATAGCTGTGTACTTGGGGTCACGGGCCATTGAAATCATGCCCTGACCCCAAAACAGTGTGCTGCAGCCCACGAAAATGGCCAGAAATGTCTGAAACGACGAGTTTTGACGACGTCCAAATAGCCTTGTACCGGGGGTCACAGGCCATCGAAATCGTCCCGGACCCCAAAACAGTGGGCTACCCATGAAAACGGCCAGAAATGCTCGAAACGACGAGTTTTGACGACGTCTAAATAGGTGTGTACCGGGGATCACGGGCCATAAAAATTGTGCCCGGACGCCAAAACATTGTGCTATATATATCCCACAAAAATGGTCAGAAATGACCGAAAGGATGAGTTTTGACGACGTCCAAATAGCCGTGTACCTGGGGTCACAGGCCATCTAAATCATGCCCGGATCCCGAAACAGTGTGCTATAGCCCACGAAAATGGCCAGAAAAGGCCGAAACAACAAGTTTTTACGTCGAACAAATAGATGTGTAACGGGGGTCACGGGCCATTGAAATCGTGCCCTGACCCCAAAACAGTGTGCTGCAGTCCACGAAAATGGCCAGAAATGTCCGGAACGACAAGTTTTGACGATGTCCAAATAGCCTTGTACCGGGGGTCACGGGCCATCGAAATCGCCCCGGACCCCAAAACAGTGGGCTATAACCCACGAAAATGGCCAGAAATGCTCGAAACGACAAGTTTTTACGTCGACCAAATAGCTGTGTACCGGGGGTCACGGGCCATTGAAATCGTGCCCTGACCCCAAAACAGTGTGCTGCAGCCCACGAAAATGGCTAGAAATGACCGAAACGACGAGTTTTGACGATGTCCAAATAGCCTTGTACCGGGGGTCACGGGCCGTCAAAGTCTTCCCGGACCCCAAAACAGTGGGCTATAGCCCACGAAAACGGCCAGGAACGCTCGAAACGATGAGTTTTGACGACGTCCAAATAGCTGTGTACCGGGGGTCACGGGCCATTGAAATCATGCCGGACGCCAAAACAGTGTGCTATAGCCCACGAAAATGGCCAGAAATGACCGAACGACGAGTTTTGACGATGTCCAAATAGCTTTGTACCGGGGGTCACGGGCCATCAAAATCTTCCCGAACCCCAAAACAGTGGGCTATAGCCCACGAAAACGGCCAGAAATGCTCCAAACGACAAGTTTTGATGATGTCCAAATAGCTGTGTACCGGGGGTCACGGGCCATCGAAATCATGCCCGGACGCCAAAACAGTGTGCTATAGCCCACTAAAATGGTCAGAAATGACTGAAACGACTAGTTTTGATGACGTCCAACTAGCCGTGTAACTAGGGTCATGGGCCACCTAAATCGTGCCCGGATCCCAAAACAGTGTGCTATAGCCCACGAAAATGGCCAGAAATGGCGGAAAACATGAGTTTTTACGTCGACCAAATAGCTGTACCGGGGGTCACGGGCCTTTGAAATCATGCCCTGACCCCAAAATAGTGTGCTGCAGCCAACGAAAATGGCCAGAAATGTCCAAAACGACGAGTTTTGACGACTTCCAAATAGCGTTGTACCGGGGGTCACGGGCCATCGAAATCGTCCCGACCCCAAAACGGTGGGCTAGCCCACGAAAACGGCTAGAAATGCTTGAAACGACGAGTTTTGACGATGTCCAAATAGCTGTGTACCGGGGATCACGGGCCATCAAAATCGTGCCCGCACACCAAAACATTGAGCTATAGCCCACAAAATGGTCAAAAATGACCGCAAGGACGAGTTTTGACGACGTCCAAATAGCCTTGTATCGGGGGTCACAGGCCATCGAAATCGTCCCGGACCCCAAAACAGTGGGCTACCCATGAAAACGGCCAGAAATGCTCGAAACGACGAGTTTTGACGACGTCCAAATAGGTGTGTCCCGGGGATCACGGGCCATAAAAATTGTGCCAGGACGCCAAAACATTGTGCTATATCCCACAAAAATGGTCAGAAATGACCGAAAGGATGAGTTTTGACGACGTCCAAATAGCCGTGTACCTGGGGTCACGGGCCATCTAAATCGTGCCCGGATCCCAAAACAGTGTGCTATAGCCCACGAAAATGGCCAGAAATGGCCGAAACAACAAGTTTTTACGTCGAACAAATATATGTGTACCGGGGGTCACGGGCCATTGAAATCGTGCCCTGACCCCAAAACAGTGTGCTGCAGTCCACGAAAATGGCCAGAAATGTCCGGAACGACAAGTTTTGACGATGTCCAAATAGCCTTGTACCGGGGGTCACGGGCCATCGAAATCGCCCCGGACCCCAAAACAGTGGGCTATAACCCACGAAAATGGCCAGAAATGCTCGAAACGACAAGTTTTTACGTCGACCAAATAGCTGTGTACCGGGGGTCATGGGCCATTGAAATCGTGCCCTGACCCCAAAACAGTGTGCTGCAGCCCACGAAAATGGCTAGAAATGACCGAAACGACGAGTTTTGACGATGTCCAAATAGCCTTGTACCGGGGGTCACGGGCCATCAAAGTCTTCCCGGACCCCAAAACAGTGGGCTATAGCCCACGAAAACGGCCAGGAATGCTCGAAACGATGAGTTTTGATGACGTCCAAATAGCTGTGTACCGGGGGTCACGGGCCATCGAAATCATGTCGGACGCCAAAACAGTGTGCTATAGCCCACGAAAATGGCCAGAAATGACCGAACGACGAGTTTTGACGATGTCCAAATAGCTTTATACCGGGGGTCACGGGCCATCAAAATCTTCCCGAACCCCAAAACAGTGGGCTATAGCCCACGAAAACGGCCAGAAATGCTCAAAACGACAAGTTTGATGACGTCCAAATAGCTGTGTACCGGGGGTCACGGGCCATCGAAATCGTGCCCGGACGCCAAAACAGTGTGCTATAGCCCACTAAAATGGTCAGAAATGACTGAAACGACTAGTTTTGATGACGTCCAAATAGCCGTGTAACTAGGGTTATGGGCCACCTAAATCGTGCCCGGATCCCAAAACAGTGTGCTATAGCCCACGAAAATGGCCAGAAATGGCGGAAAACATGAGTTTTTACGTCGACCAAATAGATGTACCGGGGGTCACGGGCCGTTGAAATCATGCCCTGACCCCAAAATAGTGTGCTACAGCCAACGAAAATGGCCAAAAATGTCTAAAACGACGAGTTTTGACGACGTCCAAATAGCCTTGTACCGGGGGTCACGGGCCATAGAAATCGTCCCCGACCCCAAAACGGTGGGCTAGCCCACGAAAACGGCCAGAAATGCTTGAAACGACGAGTTTTGACGATGTCCAAATAGCTGTGTACCGGGGATCACGGGCCATCAAAATCGTGCCCGGACACCAAAACATTGTGCTATAGCCCACAAAATGGTCAAAAATGACCGAAAGTACGAGTTTTGACGACGTTCAAAAAGCCGGGTACCTAGGGTCACAGGCCATCTAAATCGTGCCCGGATTCCAAAACAGTGTGCTATAGCCCACGAAAATGGCCAGAAATGGCCGAAACAACAAGTTTTTACGTCGAACAAATAGCTATGTACCGGGGGTCACGGGCCATTGAAATCGTGCCCTGACCCCAAAACGCAGTCCACGAAAATGGCCAGAAATGACCGGAACGACAAGTTTTGACGATGTCCAAATAGCCTTATACCGGGGGTCACGGGCCATCTAAATCGCCCCGGACCCCAAAACAGTTGGCTATAACCCACGAATATGGCCAGAAATGCTCGAAATGACAAGTTTTTACGTCGACCAAATAGCTGTGTACCGGGGGTCACGGGCCATTGAAATCGTGCCCTGACCCCAAAACAGTGTGCTACAGCCAACGAAAAATGGCCAGAAATGTCCGAAACGACGAGTTTTGACGACGTCCAAATAGCCTTGTACCGGGGGTCACGGGCCATCAAAATCGTCCCGGACCCCAAAACGGTGGGCTATAGCCCACGAAAACGGCCAGAAATGCTCAAAACGACGAGTTTTGACGACGTCCAAATAGCTGTGTACCAGGGATCACGTGCCATCAAAATCGTGCCCGAATGCCAAAACATTGTGCTATAGCCCACAAAAATGGTCAGAAATGACCAAAAGGACGAGTTTTGACGACGTCCAAATAGTCGTGTACCTGGGGTCACAGGCCATCTAAATCGTGCCCGGATCCCAAAATAGTGTGCTATAGCCCACAAAAATGGCTAGAAATGGCGGAAACAACAAGTTTTTACGTCGACCAAATAGCTGTGTACTTGGGGTCACGGGCCATTGAAATCATGCCCTGACCACAAAACAGTGTGCTGCAGCCCTCGAAAATGGCCAGAAATGTCCGAAACGACGAGTTTTGACGACGTCCAAATAGCCTTGTACCGGGGGTCACAGGCCATCGAAATCATCCCGGACCCCAAAACAGTGGGCTACCCATGAAAACGGCCACAAATGCTCGAAACGACGAGTTTCGACGACGTCCAAATAGGTGTGTACCGGGGATCACGGGCCATAAAAATTGTGCCCGGACGCCAAAACATTGTGCTATATATATCCCACAAAAATGGTCAGAAATGACCGAAAGGATGAGTTTTGACGACGTCCAAATAGCCGTGTACCTGGGGTCACGGGCCATCTAAATCATGCCCGGATCCCAAAACAATGTGCTATAGCCCACGAAAATGGCCAGAAAAGGCCGAAACAACAAGTTTTTACGTCGAACAAATAGATGTGTAACGGGGGTCACGGGCCATTGAAATCGTGCCCTGACCCCAAAATAGTGTGCTGCAGTCCACGAAAATGGCCAGAAATGTCCGGAACGACAAGTTTTGACGATGTCCAAATAGCCTTGTACCGGGGGTCACGGGCCATCGAAATCGCCCCGGACCCCAAAACAGTGGGCTATAACCCACGAAAATGGCCAGAAATGCTCGAAACGACAAGTTTTTACGTCGACCAAATAGCTGTGTACCGGGGGTCACGGGCCATTGAAATCGTGCCCTGACCCCAAAACAGTGTGCTGCAGCCCACGAAAATGGCCAGAAATGACCGAAACGACGAGTTTTGACGATGTCCAAATAGCCTTGTACCGGGGGTCACGGGCCGTCAAAGTCTTCCCGGACCCCAAAACAGTGGGCTATAGCCCACGAAAACGGCCAGGAATGCTCGAAACGATGAGTTTTGACGACGTCCAAATAGCTGTGTACCGGGGGTCACGGGCCATCGAAATCATGTCGGACGCCAAAACAGTGTGCTATAGCCCACGAAAATGGCCAGAAATGACCGAACGACGAGTTTTGACGATGTCCAAATAGCTTTATACCGGGGGTCACGGGCCATCAAAATCTTCCCGAACCCCAAAACAGTGGGCTATAGCCCACGAAAACGGCCAGAAATGCTCCAAACGACAAGTTTTGATGATGTCCAAATAGCTGTGTACCGGGGGTCACGGGCCATCGAAATCGTGCCCGGACGCCAAAACAGTGTGCTATAGCCCACTAAAATGGTCAGAAATGACTGAAACGACTAGTTTTGATGACGTCCAACTAGCCGTGTAACTAGGGTCATGGGCCACCTAAATCATGTTCGGATCACAAAACAGTGTGCTATAGCCCACGAAAATGGCCAGAAATGGCGGAAAACATGAGTTTTTACGTCGACCAAATAGTTGTACCGGGGGTCACGGGCCTTTGAAATCATGCCCTGACCCCAAAATAGTGTGCTGCAGCCAACGAAAATGGCTAGAAATGTCCAAAACGACGAGTTTTGACGACGTCCAAATAGCCTTGTACCGGGGGTCACGGGCCATCGAAATCGTCCCGACCCCAAAACGGTGGGCTAGCCCACGAAAACGGCTAGAAATGCTTGAAACGACGAGTTTTGACGATGTCCAAATAGCTGTGTACCGGGGATCACGGGCCATCAAAATCGTGCCCGGACACCAAAACATTGAGCTATAGCCCACAAAATGGTCAAAAATGACCGCAAGGACGAGTTTTGACGACGTCCAAATAGCCTTGTATCGGGGGTCACAGGCCATCGAAATCGTCCCGGACCCCAAAACAGTGGGCTACCCATGAAAACGGCCAGAAATGATCGAAACGACGAGTTTTGACGACGTCCAAATAGGTGTGTCCCGGGGATCACGGGCCATAAAAATTGTGCCAGGACGCCAAAACATTGTGCTATATATATCCCACAAAAATGGTCAGAAATGACCGAAAGGATGAGTTTTGACGACGTCCAAATAGCCGTGTACCTGGGGTCACGGGCCATCTAAATCGTGCCCGGATCCCAAAACAGTGTGCTATAGCCCACGAAAATGGCCAGAAATGGCCGAAACAACAAGTTTTTACGCGAACAAATATATGTGTACCGGGGGTCACGGGCGATTGAAATCGTGCCCTGACCCCAAAACAGTGTGCTGCAGTCCACGAAAATGGCCAGAAATGTCCGGAACGACAAGTTTTGACGATGTCCAAATAGCCTTGTACCGGGGGTCACGGGCCATCGAAATCGCCCCGGACCCCAAAACAGTGGGCTATAACCCACGAAAATGGCCAGAAATGCTCGAAACGACAAGTTTTTACGTCGACCAAATAGCTGTGTACCGGGGGTCACGGGCCATTGAAATCGTGCCCTGACCCCAAAACAGTGTGCTGCAGCCCACGAAAATGGCTAGAAATGACCGAAACGACGAGTTTTGACGATGTCCAAATAGCCTTGTATCGGGGGTCACGGGCCGTCAAAGTCTTCCCGGACCCCAAAACAGTGGGCTATAGCCCACGAAAACGGCCAGGAATGCTCGAAACGATGAGTTTTGACGACGTCCAAATAGCTGTGTACCGGGGGTCACGGGCCATCGAAATCATGTCGGACGCCAAAACAGTGTGCTATAGCCCACGAAAATGGCCAGAAATGACCGAACGACGAGTTTTGACGATGTCCAAATAGCTTTATACCGGGGGTCACGGGCCATCAAAATCTTCCCGAACCCCAAAACAGTGGGCTATAGCCCACGAAAACGGCCAGAAATGCTCAAAATGACAAGTTTGATGACGTCCAAATAGCTGTGTACCGGGGGTCACGGGCCATCGAAATCGTGCCCGGACGCCAAAACAGTGTGCTATAGCCCACTAAAATGGTCAGAAATGACTGAAACGACTAGTTTTGATGACGTCCAAATAGCCGTGTAACTAGGGTTATGGGCCACCTAAATCGTGCCCGGATCCCAAAACAGTGTGCTATAGCCCACGAAAATGGCCAGAAATGGCGGAAAACATGAGTTTTTACGTCGACCAAATAGATGTACCGGGGGTCACGGGCCGTTGAAATCATGCCCTGACCCCAAAATAGTGTGCTACAACCAACGAAAATGGCCAAAAATGTCTAAAACGACGAGTTTTGACGACGTCCAAATAGCCTTGTACCGGGGGTCACGGGCCATAGAAATCGTCCCCGACCCCAAAACGGTGGGCTAGCCCACGAAAACGGCCAGAAATGCTTGAAACGACGAGTTTTGACGATGTCCAAATAGCTGTGTACCGGGGATCACGGGCCATCAAAATCGTGCCCGGACACCAAAACATTGTGCTATAGCCCACAAAATGGTCAAAAATGACCGAAAGTACGAGTTTTGACGACGTTCAAAAAGCCGGGTACCTAGGGTCACAGGCCATCTAAATCGTGCCCGGATTCCAAAACAGTGTGCTATAGCCCACGAAAATGGCCAGAAATGGCCGAAACAACAAGTTTTTACGTCGAACAAATAGCTATGTACCGGGGGTCACGGGCCATTGAAATCGTGCCCTGACCCCAAAACGCAGTCCACGAAAATGGCCAGAAATGACCGGAACGACAAGTTTTGACGATGTCCAAATAGCCTTATACCGGGGATCACGGGCCATCTAAATCGCCCCGGACCCCAAAACAGTTGGCTATAACCCACGAATATGGCCAGAAATGCTCGAAATGACAAGTTTTTACGTCGACCAAATAGCTGTGTACCGGGGGTCACGGGCCATTGAAATCGTGCCCTGACCCCAAAACAGTGTGCTACAGCCAACGAAAATGGCCAGAAATGTCTGAAACGACGAGTTTTGACGACGTCCAAATAGCCTTGTACCGGGGGTCACGGGCCATCAAAATCGTCCCGGACCCCAAAACGGTGGGCTATAGCCCACGAAAACGGCCAGAAATGCTCAAAACGACGAGTTTTGACGACGTCCAAATAGCTGTGTACCAGGGATCACGTGCCATCAAAATCGTGCCCGAATGCCAAAACATTGTGCTATAGCCCACAAAAATGGTCAGAAATGACCAAAAGGACGAGTTTTGACGACGTCCAAATAGTCGTGTACCTGGGGTCACAAGCCATCTAAATCGTGCCCGGATCCCAAAATAGTGTGCTATAGCCCACAAAAATGGCTAGAAATGGCGGAAACAACAAGTTTTTACGTCGACCAAATAGCTGTGTACTTGGGGTCACGGGCCATTGAAATCATGCCCTGACCACAAAACAGTGTGCTGCAGCCCTCGAAAATGGCCAGAAATGTCCGAAACGACGAGTTTTGACGACGTCCAAATAGCCTTGTACCGGGGGTCACAGGCCATCGAAATCGTCCCGGACCCCAAAACAGTGGGCTACCCATGAAAACGGCCACAAATGCTCGAAACGACGAGTTTCGACGACGTCCAAATAGGTGTGTACCGGGGATCACGGGCCATAAAAATTGTGCCCGGACGCCAAAACATTGTGCTATATATATCCCACAAAAATGGTCAGAAATGACCGAAAGGATGAGTTTTGACGACGTCCAAATAGCCGTGTACCTGGGGTCACAGGCCATCTAAATCATGCCCGGATCCCAAAACAATGTGCTATAGCCCACGAAAATGGCCAGAAAAGGCCGAAACAACAAGTTTTTACGTCGAACAAATAGATGTGTAACGGGGGTCACGGGCCATTGAAATCGTGCCCTGACCCCAAAATAGTGTGCTGCAGTCCACGAAAATGGCCAGAAATGTCCGGAACGACAAGTTTTGACGATGTCCAAATAGCCTTGTATCGGGGGTCACGGGCCATCGAAATCGCCCCGGACCCCAAAACAGTGGGCTATAACCCACGAAAATGGCCAGAAATGCTCGAAACGACAAGTTTTTACGTCGACCAAATAGCTGTGTACCGGGGGTCACGGGCCATTGAAATCGTGCCCTGACCCCAAAACAGTGTGCTGCAGCCCACGAAAATGGCCAGAAATAACCGAAACGACGAGTTTTGACGATGTCCAAATAGCCTTGTACCGGGGGTCACGGGCCATCAAAGTCTTCCCGGACCCCAAAACAGTGGGCTATAGCCCATGAAAACGGCCAGGAATGCTCGAAACGATGAGTTTTGACGACGTCCAAATAGCTGTGTACCAGGGGTCACGGGCCATCGAAATCATGTCGGACGCCAAAACAGTGTGCTATAGCCCACGAAAATGGCCAGAAATGACCGAACGACGAGTTTTGACGACGTCCAAATAGCTTTGTACCGGGGGTCACAGGCCATGAAAATCTTCCCGAACCCCAAAACAGTGGGCTATAGCCCACGAAAACGGCCAGAAATGCTCCAAACGACAAGTTTTGATGATGTCCAAATAGCTGTGTACCGGGGGTCACGGGCCATCGAAATCGTGCCCGGACGCCAAAACAGTGTGCTATAGCCCACTAAAATGGTCAGAAATGACTGAAACGACTAGTTTTGATGACGTCCAACTAGCCGTGTAACTAGGGTCATGGGCCACCTAAATCATGTTCGGATCCCAAAACAGTGTGCTATAGCCCACGAAAATGGCCAGAAATGGCGGAAAACATGAGTTTTTACGTCGACCAAATAGCTGTACCGGGGGTCACGGGCCTTTGAAATCATGCCCTGACCCCAAAATAGTGTGCTGCAGCCAACGAAAATGGCCAGAAATGTCCAAAACGACGAGTTTTGACGACGTCCAAATAGCGTTGTACCGGGGGTCACGGGCCATCGAAATCGTCCCGACCCCAAAACGGTGGGCTAGCCCACGAAAACGGCTAGAAATGCTTGAAACGACGAGTTTTGACGATGTCCAAATAGGTGTGTACCGGGGATCACGGGCCATCATAATCGTGCCCGGACACCAAAACATTGAGCTATAGCCCACAAAATGGTCAAAAATGACCGCAAGGACGAGTTTTGACGACGTCCAAATAGCCTTGTATCGGGGGTCACAGGCCATCGAAATCGTCCCGGACCCCAAAACAGTGGGCTACCCATGAAAACGGCCAGAAATGCTCGAAACGACGAGTTTTGACGACGTCCAAATAGGTGTGTCCCGGGGATCACGGGCCATAAAAATTGTGCCAGGACGCCAAAACATTGTGCTATATCCCACAAAAATGGTCAGAAATGACCGAAAGGATGAGTTTTGACGACGTCCAAATAGCCGTGTACCTGGGGTCACGGGCCATCTAAATCATGCCCGTATCCCAAAACAGTGTGCTATAGCCCACGAAAATGGCCAGAAATGGCCGAAACAACAAGTTTTTACGTCGAACAAATATATGTGTACCGGGGGTCACGGGCCATTGAAATCGTGCCCTGACCCCAAAACAGTGTGCTGCAGTCCACGAAAATGGCCAGAAATGTCCGGAACGACAAGTTTTGATGATGTCCAAATAGCCTTGTACCGGGGGTCACGGGCCATCTAAATCGCCCCGGACCCCAAAACAGTGGGCTATAACCCACGAGAATGGCCAGAAATGCTCGAAACGACAAGTTTTTACGTCGACCAAATAGCTGTGTACCGGGGGTCACGGGCCATTGAAATCGTGCCCTGACCCCAAAACAGTGTGCTGCAGCCCACGAAAATGGCTAGAAATGACCGAAACGACGAGTTTTGACGATGTCCAAATAGCCTTGTACCGGGGGTCACGGGCCGTCAAAGTCTTCCCGGACCCCAAAACAGTGGGCTATAGCCCACGAAAACGGCCAGGAATGCTCGAAACGATGAGTTTTGACGACGTCCAAATAGCTGTGTACCGGGGGTCACGGGCCATCGAAATCATGTCGGACGCCAAAACAGTGTGCTATAGCCCACGAAAATGGCCAGAAATGACCGAACGACGAGTTTTGATGATGTCCAAATAGCTTTATACCGGGGGTCACGGGCCATCAAAATCTTCCCGAACCCCAAAACAGTGGGCTATAGCCCACGAAAACGGCCAGAAATGCTCAAAACGACACGTTTGATGACGTCCAAATAGCTGTGTACCGGGGGTCACGGGCCATCGAAATCGTGCCCGGACGCCAAAACAGTGTGCTATAGCCCACTAAAATGGTCAGAAATGACTGAAACGACTAGTTTTGATGACGTCCAAATAGCCGTGTAACTAGGGTTATGGGCCACCTAAATCGTGCCCGGATCCCAAAACAGTGTGCTATAGCCCACGAAAATGGCCAGAAATGGCGGAAAACATGAGTTTTTACGTCGACCAAATAGCTATACCGGGGGTCACGGGCCGTTGAAATCATGCCCTGACCCCAAAATAGTGTGCTACAGCCAACGAAAATGGCCAAAAATGTCTAAAACGACGAGTTTTGACGACGTCCAAATAGCCTTGTACCGGGGGTCACGGGCCATCGAAATCGTCCCCGACCCCAAAACGGTGGGCTAGCCCACGAAAACGGCCAGAAATGCTTGAAACGACGAGTTTTGACGATGTCCAAATAGCTGTGTACCGGGGATCACGAGCCATCAAAATCGTGCCCGGACACCAAAACATTATGCTATAGCCCACAAAATGGTCAAAAATGACCGAAAGTACGAGTTTTGACGACGTTCAAAAAGCCGGGTACCTAGGGTCACAGGCCATCTAAATCGTGCCCGGATTCCAAAACAGTGTGCTATAGCCCACGAAAATGGCCGAAACAACAAGTTTTTACGTCGAACAAATAGCTATGTACCGGGGGTCACGGGCCATTGAAATCGTGCCCTGACCCCAAAACGCAGTCCACGAAAATGGCCAGAAATGACCGGAACGACAAGTTTTGACGATGTCCAAATAGCCTTATACCGGGGGTCACGGGCCATCTAAATCGCCCCGGACCCCAAAACAGTTGGCTATAACCCACGAATATGGCCAGAAATACTCGAAATGACAAGTTTTTACGTCGACCAAATAGCTGTGTACCGGGGGTCACGGGCCATTGAAATCGTGCCCTGACCCCAAAACAGTGTGCTACAGCCAACGAAAATGGCCAGAAATGTCCGAAACGACGAGTTTTGACGACGTCCAAATAGCCTTGTACCAGGGGTCATGGGTCACGGGCCATCGAAATCGTCCCGGACCCCAAAACGGTGGGCTATAGCCCACGAAAACGGCCAGAAATGCTCAAAACGACGAGTTTTGACGACGTCCAAATAGCTGTGTACCAGGGATCACGTGCCATCAAAATCGTGCCCGAATGCCAAAACATTGTGCTATAGCCCACAAAAATGGTCAGAAATGACCAAAAGGACGAGTTTTGACGACGTCCAAATAGTCGTGTACCTGGGGTCACAGGCCATCTAAATCGTGCCCGGATCCCAAAATAGTGTGCTATAGCCCACAAAAATGGCTAGAAATGGCGGAAACAACAAGTTTTTACGTCGACCAAATAGCTGTGTACTTGGGGTCACGGGCCATTGAAATCATGCCCTGACCCCAAAACAGTGTGCTGCAGCCCTCGAAAATGGCCAGAAATGTCCGAAACGACGAGTTTTGACGACGTCCAAATAGCCTTGTACCGGGGGTCACAGGCCATCGAAATCGTCCCGGAACCCAAAACAGTGGGCTACCCATGAAAACAGCCACAAATGCTCGAAACGACGAGTTTCGACGATGTCCAAATAGGTGTGTACCGGGGATCACGGGCCATAAAAATTGTGCCCGGACGCCAAAACATTGTGCTATATATATCCCACAAAAATGGTCAGAAATGACCAAAAGGATGAGTTTTGACGACGTCCAAATAGCCGTGTACCTGGGGTCACGGGCCATCTAAATCATGCCCGGATCCTAAAACAGTGTGCTATAGCCCACGAAAATGGCCAGAAAAGGCCGAAACAACAAGTTTTTACGTCGAACAAATAGATGTGTAACGGGGGTCACGGGCCATTGAAATCGTGCCCTGACCCCAAAATAGTGTGCTGCAGTCCACGAAAATGGCCAGAAATGTCCGGAACGACAAGTTTTGACGATGTCCAAATAGCCTTGTACCGGGGGTCACGGGCCATCGAAATCGCCCCGGACCCCAAAACAGTGGGCTATAACCCACGAAAATGGCCAGAAATGCTCGAAACGAAAAGTTTTTAAGTCGACCAAATAGCTGTGTACCGGGGGTCACGGGCCATTGAAATCGTGCCCTGACCCCAAAACAGTGTGCTGCAGCCCACGAAAATGGCCAGAAATGACCGAAACGACGAGTTTTGAGGATGTCCAAATAGCCTTGTACCGGGGGTCACGGGCCATCAAAGTCTTCCCGGACCCCAAAACAGTGGGCTATAGCCCATGAAAACGGCCAGGAATGCTCGAAACGATGAGTTTTGACTACGTCCAAATAGCTGTGTACCGGGGGTCACGGGCCATTGAAATCATGCCGGACGCCAAAACAGTGTGCTATAGCCCACGAAAATGGCCAGAAATGACCGAACGACGAGTTTTGACGATGTCCAAATAGCTTTGTACCGGGGGTCACGGGCCATCAAAATCTTCCCGAACCCCAAAACAGTGGGCTATAGCCCACGAAAACGGCCAGAAATGCTCCAAACGACAAGTTTTGATGATGTCCAAATAGCTGTGTACCGGGCGTCACGGGCCATCGAAATCGTGCCCGGACGCCAAAACAGTGTGCTATAGCCCACTAAAATGGTCAGAAATGACTGAAACGACTTGTTTTGATGACGTCCAACTAGTCGTGTAACTAGGGTCATGGGCCACCTAAATCGTGTCCGGATCCCAAAACAGTGTGCTATAGCCCACGAAAATGGCCAGAAATGGCGGAAAACATGAGTTTTTACGTTGACCAAATAGCTGTACCGGGGGTCACGGGCCGTTGAAATCATGCCCTGGCCCCAAAATAGTGTGCTGCAGCCAACGAAAATGACCAGAAATGTCCAAAACGACGAGTTTTGACGACGTCCAAATAGCGTTGTACCGAGGGTCATGGGCCATCAAAATCGTCCCCGACCCCAAAACGGTGGGCTAGCCCACGAAAACGGCTAGAAATGCTTGAAACGACGAGTTTTGACGATGTCCAAATAGCTGTGTACCGGGGATCACGGGCCATCAAAATCGTGCCCGAATGCCAAAACATTGTGCTATAGCCCACAAATATGGTCAAAACTGACCGCAAGGACGAGTTTTGACGACGTCCAAATTGCCTTGTACCGGGGGTCACAGGCCATCGAAATCGTCCCGGACCCCAAAACAGTGGGCTACCCATGAAAACGGCCAGAAATGCTCGAAACGACGAGTTTTGACGATGTCCAAATAGGTGTGTACCGGGGATCACGGGCCATAAAAATTGTGCCCGGACGCCAAAACATTGTGCTATATCCCACAAAAATGGTCAGAAATGACCGAAAGGATGAGTTTTGACGACGTCCAAATAGCCGTGTACCTGGGGTCACGGGCCATCTAAATCATGCCCGGATCCCAAAACAGTGTGCTATAGCCCACGAAAATGGCCAGAAATGGCCGAAACAACAAGTTTTTACGTCGACCAAATAGCTGTGTACCGGGGGTCACGGGCCATTGAAATCGTGCCCTGGCCGCAAAACAGTGTGCTGCAGCCCACGAAAATGGCCAGAAATGTCCAAAACGACGAGTTTTGACGATGTCCAAATAGCCTTGTACCGGGGGTCACGGGCCATCGAAATCGCCCCGGACCCCAAAACAGTGGGCTATAACCCACGAAAACGGCCAGAAATGCTCGAAATGATAAGTTTTTACGTCGACCAAATAGCTGTGTGCCGGGGGTCACGTGCCATTGAAATCGTGCCCTGACCCCAAAACTGTGTGCTGCAGCCCACGAAAATGGCCAGAAATGACCGAAACGACGAGTTTTGACGATGTCCAAATAGCCTTGTATCAGGGGTCACGGGCCATCAAAGTCTTCCCGGACCCCAAAACAATGGGCTATAGCCCAGGAAAACGGTCAGGAATGCTCGAAACGATGAGTTTTGACGACGTCCAAATAGCTGTGTACCGGGGGGTCACGGGCCATCAAAATCATGCCGGACGCCAAAACAGTGTGCTATAGCCCACGAAAATGGCCAGAAATGACCGAACGACGAGTTTTGACGATGTCCAAATAGCTTTGTACCGGGGGTCACGGGCCATCAAAATCTTCCCGAACCCCAAAACAGTGGGCTATAGCCCACGAAAACGGCCAGAAATGCTCCAAACGACAAGTTTTGATGATGTCTAAATAGCTGTGTACCGGGGGTCACGGGCCATCGAAATCATGCCCGGACCCCAAAACAGTGGGCTATAACCCACGAAAATGGCCCGAGATGCTCGAAACGATGAGTTTTTACGTCGACCAAATAGCTGTGTACCGGGAGTCACGGGCCATTGAAATCGTGCCCTGACCCCAAAACAGTGTGCTGCAGCCCACGAAAATGGCCAGAAATGACCGAAACGACGAGTTTTGACGATGTCCAAATAGCCTTGTACCGGGGGTCACGGGCCATCAAAGTCTTCCCGGACCCCAAAACAGTGGGCTATAGCCCATGAAAACGGCC
This sequence comes from Aegilops umbellulata, assembly GCA_032464435.1. Taxonomy (NCBI): domain Eukaryota; kingdom Viridiplantae; phylum Streptophyta; class Magnoliopsida; order Poales; family Poaceae; genus Aegilops; species Aegilops umbellulata. Next base: position 664,377,179 of record CP136060.1, read on the forward strand.
AGGAATGCTCGAAACGATGAGTTTTGACGACGTCCAAATAGCTATGTACTGGGGGTCACGGGCCATCAAAATCATGCCGAACGCCAAAACAGTGTGCTATATAGCCCACGAAAATGGCCAGAAATGCTCGAAACGACAAGTTTTTAAGTCGACCAAATAGCTACGTACCGGGGATCACGGGCCAATGAAATCGTGCCCTGACCCCAAAACAGTGTGCTGCAGCCCACGAAAATGGCCAGAAATGACCGAAACGACGAGTTTTGACGATGTCCAAATAGCCTTGTACCGGGGGTCACGGGCCATCAAAGTCTTCCCGGACCCCAAAACAGTGGGCTATAGCCCATGAAAACGGCCAGAAATGCTCGAAACGATGAGTTTTGATGACGTCCAAATAGCTGTGTACCGGGGGGTCACGGGCCATCGAAATCATGTCGGACGCCAAAACAGTGTGCTATAGCCCACGAAAATGGCCAGAAATGACCGAACGACGAGTTTTGTTGATGTCCAAATAGCTTTGTACCGGGGGTCACGGGCCATCAAAATCTTCCCGAACCCCAAAACAGTGTGCTATAGCCCACGAAAACGGCCAGAAATGCTCCAAACGACAAGTTTTGATGATGTCCAAATAGCTGTGTACCGGGGGTCACGGGCCATCGAAATCATGCCCGGACGCCAAAACAGTGTGCTATAGCCCACTAAAATGGTCAGAAATGACTGAAACGACTAGTTTTGATGACGTCCAACTAGCCGTGTAACTAGGGTCATGGGCCACCTAAATCGTGTCCGGATCCCAAAACAGTGTGCTATAGCCCACGAAAATGGCCAGAAATGGCGGAAAACATGAGTTTTTACGTCGACCAAATAGCTGTACCGGGGGTCACGGGCCGTTGAAATCATGCCCTGACCCCAAAATAGTGTGCTGCAGCCAACGAAAATGGCCAGAAATGTCCAAAACGACGAGTTTTGACGACGTCCAAATCGCCTTGTACCGGGGGTCACGGGCCATCGAAATCGTCCCCGACCCCAAAACGGTGGGCTAGCCCACGAAAACGGCCAGAAATGCTTGAAACGACGAGTTTTGACGATGTCCAAATAGCTGTGTACCGGGGATCACGGGCCATCAAAATCGTGCCCGGACACCAAAACATTGTGCTATAGCCCACAAAATGGTCAAAAATGACCGCAAGGACGAGTTTTGATGACGTCCAAATAGCCGTGTAAATAGGGTTATGGGCCACCTAAATCGTGCCCGGATTCCAAAACAGTGTGCTATAGCCCACGAAAATGGCCAGAAATGGCCGAAACAACAAGTTTTTACGTCGACCAAATAGCTGTTTACCGGGGGTCACGGGCCATTGAAATCGTGCCCTGACCCCAAAACAGTGTGCTGCAGCCCACGAAAATGGCCAGAAATGACCGAAACGACGGGTTTTGACGATGTCCAAATAGCCTTGTACCGGGGGTCACGGGCCATCGAAATCATGCCCGGACGCCAAAACAGTGTGCTATAGCCCACTAAAATGGTCAGAAATTTTCGAAACGACGAGTTTTGAAGACGTCCAAATAGCCGTGTAACTGGGGTCACGGGCCACCTAAATTGTGCCCGAATCCCAAAACAGTGTGCTATAGCACAAGAAAATGGCCAGAAATGGCGGAAAACTTGAGTTCTTACGTCGTCCAAATAGCTGTGTACCGGGGATCACGGGCCAATGAAATCGTGCCCTGACCCCAAAACAGTGTGCTGCAGCCCACGAAAATGGCCAGAAATGACCGAAACGACGAGTTTTGACGATGTCCAAATAGCCTTGTACCGGGGGTCACGGGCCATCAAAGTCTTCCCGGACCCCAAAACAGTGGGCTATAGCCCATGAAAACGGCCAGAAATGCTCGAAACGATGAGTTTTGATGACGTCCAAATAGCTGTGTACCGGGGGGTCACGGGCCATCGAAATCATGTCGGACGCCAAAACAGTGTGCTATAGCCCACGAAAATGGCCAGAAATGACCGAACGACGAGTTTTGTTGATGTCCAAATAGCTTTGTACCGGGGGTCACGGGCCATCAAAATCTTCCCGAACCCCAAAACAGTGTGCTATAGCCCACGAAAACGGCCAGAAATGCTCCAAACGACAAGTTTTGATGATGTCCAAATAGCTGTGTACCGGGGGTCACGGGCCATCGAAATCATGCCCGGACGCCAAAACAGTGTGCTATAGCCCACTAAAATGGTCAGAAATGACTGAAACGACTAGTTTTGATGACGTCCAACTAGCCGTGTAACTAGGGTCATGGGCCACCTAAATCGTGTCCGGATCCCAAAACAGTGTGCTATAGCCCACGAAAATGGCCAGAAATGGCGGAAAACATGAGTTTTTACGTCGACCAAATAGCTGTACCGGGGGTCACGGGCCGTTGAAATCATGCCCTGACCCCAAAATAGTGTGCTGCAGCCAACGAAAATGGCCAGAAATGTCCAAAACGACGAGTTTTGACGACGTCCAAATCGCCTTGTACCGGGGGTCACGGGCCATCGAAATCGTCCCCGACCCCAAAACGGTGGGCTAGCCCACGAAAACGGCCAGAAATGCTTGAAACGACGAGTTTTGACGATGTCCAAATAGCTGTGTACCGGGGATCACGGGCCATCAAAATCGTGCCCGGACACCAAAACATTGTGCTATAGCCCACAAAATGGTCAAAAATGACCGCAAGGACGAGTTTTGATGACGTCCAAATAGCCGTGTAAATAGGGTTATGGGCCACCTAAATCGTGCCCGGATTCCAAAACAGTGTGCTATAGCCCACGAAAATGGCCAGAAATGGCCGAAACAACAAGTTTTTACGTCGACCAAATAGCTGTTTACCGGGGGTCACGGGCCATTGAAATCGTGCCCTGACCCCAAAACAGTGTGCTGCAGCCCACGAAAATGGCCAGAAATGACCGAAACGACG